>JASUUH010000011.1:1350346-2700692 GCA_030449925.1 Citropsis articulata | reverse complement strand
AGATCATGATTTACAAGCAAAATTTGCATCCCTAGTTAGGAAGGTTGAAGCTTTAGAGAATAAAAAAATTGATCAAGTAAAATCTGTTTAAGAAATTGCATGTGATGTTTGTAGTTCTAATGATCATTTCAAGATTGCCCCACTTTGTCTGCACTTAAAGAATGTTTGCATAATCAAGCTAATGCCATCAACACTTTTAACAAACCAAACCCATATTCACAGACTTATAATCCTGGTTGGAGAAATCATCCAAATTTTAGTTTGAGGAATAATAATAATGCACAATCTTCACAAGCACCACCTCCACAAAATTTTCAAAATACTCAGCCTTATATGCACTACCATGGAAAAATTTGGAAGATACAATGCATTCATTCATTAGGAAACAAGATGCCATTAATAATCAAAATGCACAAACATTTTCTGATTTGAAAGATACTCTTGCTAAAATTGTACACTCATGATTCAAGAAAAGGAAAATTTCCGACCACAACCCAAATCCTAAGATTCAAAATTCACCTTTGGACCAAGTCAAGCGGTTATAACTCTTCGTAGTGGTAAGGTTATTGAGCGGCCTATTCACGAACCTTGTGAAAATGAAAATTCAAAGGGTAAGGAAGATCTAGATAAACTTACACCTAGTGAAGAAATAACTAATGTTCCATCTGAACCACCATTTCGCATGCATTAAATAAACCAAGGAAATCAAACCACTCTTGAAATTTATGAAATTTTTAAGCAATTGAAAGTTAACATTCCTTTGTTAGATGCAATCAGCGGTACCTTCATATACCAAATTTTAAAGGACTTATGCAGTTAGAGAAAATTGAAGGTAAAAAAGTGCTTTCATGGCGAGCAGGTAAGTACCATTTGTGTCTACTAATAATAAGTTAAAATATAAAGATCACAGTTGTCTACTATTTCTTATATTATTGGAGATCATAAAATTGAGCATGCTTTGTTAGACCTTGGTGCTAGTGTTAATTTGCTTCCATATTCAATTTATCTTCAACTTAATCTTGGTGAGTTAAAATCAACTTCAACTACACTTTTGCTTGCCGATAGATCAGTTAAAGTACCAAAAGGAATAGTAGAAGATGTTTTAGTACAAGTTGATAAATTCATATACCATGTAGATTTTATTGTCTTAAGCCCGAACTGTTGTGAATAATTATAAACCAATTCCTGTAATTTTGGGTCGACCATTTTTAGCAACTGCTAATGCTTTGATTAATTGTAGGAATGGTTTAATGAATTTATCATTTGGAAATATGACTTTGGAATTAAATGTTTTTAACATGTGTAGGCAACCAAATGAAGAAAATGAGAATGAAGATGAAATTGATGAACAAAAAGAATTGCTTGAAGCTTGTATAGAGGAGAATATTCAAAAAGGGAATTTTTCTGAACTTAGTAATATTTGTTTAGTTAATTCAGTTGAATCAAATAAACAATTTGAACATGATACTTCTAATATAAATTTGTTGTTTGATTCTTGTCAGACTTTGCAAAATAATGATGAGAACCACGAATTTGACGAGCTTGGAATCATTGAAAAAACGGAAAAACAAGAAGCACCTAAACTAGAACTGAAACCTTTACCAGAGGGATTGAAGTATGTTTATCTTGGAGAAGAGCAAACTTATCATGTTGTGATTTCTTCGACCTTATCAAGCGACCAAGAAGGTAAGTTACTATCTGTTCTTAAAAAGCATAGAAACGCAATTGGATGGACTTTAAATGACATTAAAGGTATTAATCCTTTAGTTTGCACACATAGAATCAATTTAGAAGAAAATGCTAAAACATGTCAACAACCTCAAAGAAGATTAAACCCACACATGAAAGAAGTAGTAAAAACAGAAGTTCTTAAGTTACTTGATGCGGGAATTATCTACCACATCTCGATAGTAAGTGGGTAAGTCCTACTGCACAAGTAGTCCCAAAAAATCTGGAATCAACGTAGTCGAAATGAAAAAGATGAGTTAATTCCAATCTGAATTGCATCTAGTTGGCGCTGTGCATTGATTATAGGAAATTAAATAAAGCCCTTAAAAGATCATTTTCCATTGCCATTTCTTGATCAAATCTTAGAAAGAGTAGTGGACATCCATACTCGCTTTTTAAATGGATATTCGAGTTATTATCAAATTCTATAGCACTTGAAGACCAAGAAAAACCACGTTTACATGTCCCTTTGGAACATTTGCATTTAAAGAATGCCATTTGGACTTTGTAATGCTCTGCAACGTTTCAAAGATGCATGCTAAGTATTTTCGATGATATGGTTGAACATTGTTTAGAGGTCTTTATGGATGATTTGGTATGTTTGGGAATTCTTTTGATGATTGCCTTGATAATTTTGGAAAAGTTTTAAAAGATGTGTTGAAAAAGAACTTGTGTTAAATTGGGAAAAATGCCATTACATGGTTATACGGAATTGTTTTGGGTCATGTGTATACATTAAAGGAATTGAAGTTGACAAAGCAAAAATTGAAGTCATATCTAAATTGCCACAACCAAAAACAGTTAGATATGTGCGATCATTTTTAGGACATGCAGGATTTTATAGGAGGTTTATAAAAAACTTTAGTGCCATATCTAAACCATTTTGTAACCTCTTATTAAAAGATGCATCATTTGAATGGACTGATGATTGTCAAAATTCTTTTGAGAAAATAATTTATCTTTTGACATCTGCACCTATTATGCAATCTCCTGATTGGTCTTTACCTTTTGAATTAATGTGTGATGCAAGTGACTTTGCTGTTGGTGCTGTTTTAAGACAAAGAAAGGATCGTAAGTCATTTGTAATTTATTATGCAAGTAAGACTTTAGATAGTACTCAAATGAATTATTCGACAACTGAAAAAGAATTACTTGCTGTGGTATTTGCATTAAACAAATTTCGTTCGTACTTGCTTGGTTCTAAAACTATTGTTTTCTTGATCACTTCTTGTGAGATATTTGATGACTAAGCAGGATGCCAAACCAAGACTAATTCGTTGGATTTTGTTACTCCAAGAATTTAACCTTACCATCAAAGATAAAAGGGTCGAAAATGTTGTCGATAATTTATCAAGACTACATCAGATCTGCGATATAACTCATCAATGACTCGTTTCACGATGAATTTTATTTTGTTACTTGATGCCATGGTATGCTAATATTGTTAATTTCCTTGTTACAGGTAAAATGCCTTTGCAATGGAACACTCAGGAGAAGAAAAAAAATTTGGTTGAAGTAAAGAAATTTTATTGGGATGATCCTTACTTGTTCAAATATTGCCCTGATCAAATTTTTCGACGATGCATTCCTGAAAATGAGGTAAGTAGTGTCATTAATTTTTGTCATTCTGAAGCATGTAGTGGACACTTTTCTTCAAGAAAAACTGCGGCTAAAATTTTGCAATGTGGATTTTATTGGCCTACCATATTCAAAGACACATATGAATATTGCAAAACTTGTGAAAACTGTCAAAAATTAGGATCAATTACCAAAAGAAACATGATGCCATTAAATCCCATAATTGAAATTGAAATATTTGACTGTTGGGGAATTGATTTCATGGGTCCATTTCCACCATCTTTTGGATTTGTGTACATATTAGTTGCAGTTGATTATGTCTTAAAATGGATTGAAGCAATGTCTTGTCGAAATAATGATAGTAAAACTGTCATTAAATTTTTAAAAGAACACATTCTAAGTCGATTTGGAATCCCTCGAGCCATTATTAGTGATGGAGGTAAGCATTTTTGTAATAAGTCATTTGAGTCTTTAATGAAAAAATATGGAATTACACATAAAATTGCTACCCCTTATCATCCTCAAACACATGGTCAAGTTGAACTAGCAAATAGGGAGATAAAACAAATTCTAGAAAAAACGGTTAACCCAAACCGAAAATATTGGTCTCTTCGACTTACTGATGCACTTTGGGCTTACCGTACTGCATTTAAAACATCATTAGGAATGTCACCCTATCGGTTAGTTTATGGTAAACCTTGTCACTTGCCTATTGAACTTGAGCATAAATCATTTTGGGCTATTAAAGCTTTTAATTCAAATTTGGATGATGCTGGTAATATGCGAAAACTGCAATTGAATGAACTTGAGGAATTAAGAAATGATGCATATCAAAATTCAAGAATTATTAAGGCAAAAACAAAAATTGGTCAAAAAGTGTTGCTTTATAATTCTAGTCTTCATTTGTTTCCAGGAAAGTTAAAGTCAAAATGGAGTGGTCCATTTGTTGTAAAAAATGTATATCCACATGGGGCCGTAGAAATTGAGAATCCCAAAAATAGTGTCACATTTAAAGTTAACGGACAAAGAATAAAGCCCTATCTGGAAAACCAACCACGTGAAGCAAGCCCCGAAATAAATTTGAGTGACCCACCAAATCTTGATTAAGCTATTATTGAGTGTTTTAACTTTTCACTGCTGCTTTACCGTTTGAATTGTCTGACTGTCTTGAATGATACGAATTGTAAAGTTTTTTTTTATTTAAGTGTGTTTAATAATTGTGTTTTCCTCATCGTTGTACATCATGAGTACCTCTATGATAAATTTCCTCCTCGATCATCTTAAAACACTTTTCCGTGTAAAATTTCACCTGAGGAAATTGATCCGATTTTGTAAATTACATCCTGTTTGGGATCTTCAACCACAAGAGTTAGTATTCCACGTTAAAGATCTAGAAAGACAACTCACAGAAATAGAGGATGGTATTTATGATTTGCAATTGGAGCTGGAGGTAAATCAATAAAAGGACGAAGGTGAGTTATATTTCTTGTGTGTTTTTGCTTTATTCTTCACTTTTGATTTGATTCTGTAGATTTGATTTTGGTGTGTTTTGATTCATTTTCCCGTATAAATGGCGGATAACGGTACTCCGTGACTTCTTAAGTCGGTGTCTTCAGTTTCCCACAATAACTGAAATCTCAAAATCAAGCATGGAAGAAATACAACATAAATTGCATAAGCGTTGTCCTTATCTCCCTAAAAATGCACTCAAAAAAATTTACAATTCTCTTTGTGAAAGATTAAATGCGTCATTAATGATCAGCGAATTCCTTCGATATTCGTTGGTTAATTGAAACAAAACCCGATTATCTGGTGAGTTTTCTTATCCATTTATTTCTTACATGCCTGGTTTTGGTAAAAGCACATTTGCTAAAAGGAGAGCTAAAAGACTTGGCTCGAAATGTCATAGCGTATGCGTCTTAGTTGTAAGCGAAGTTTGTAACTCTTTAGGAATGGTTTCGATAGTCGAGAAGATAAAATTAAATTTGTTAAAGATGGCATGAGTAAAGAATCGTTGGATGATATCTTACGATCTCTTGAGGCGCGTCAAGCGGACATGTGCAATATGAGATAAGCAGGTTATGGAGACTATTCCAACAAGAAAGTGCAGTTTAGTCTTGGGAATCGACTCGAAAAGACCATGTTTGCCGGTTTATAAGAAAAGCGGATGGGAAGCCTATCCTCGACCCATGAGGCGTTCAAGCCGTTACTAGGCGTAAAACCGAGAGGAAGATGTGAGCCTGATCACAACTACCGGTAAATATCATTTTCCTTTATTGTCATTTCATCATTTACATTATTGCATTTAATGGTGTGATTTTGTATTTAATTATTATTTATTTTCTTTTACTTTTCTTTTCACGGATTGCTTTTCCTTTTTTCTTGTTTGCTTTTGAATAATTGAGACATGAGCTTTCTGTCGACAAATCATGACCCGTTCTGATTGTTTCTCATTTTGTCTGACACTAAGATCTTTAAATATGAGCTCTTTTTTCCAACCACTCACAATTTTTTTTTTAAGATTATTCTAATGGCAGCATCTTCGAGTAAACAATTCAAAAATATTTGTGTGCTTTCTGGATTTTATTATGGAAAATACAAAGAGTTCGTTCAAGCTGCTATAGATCTTGGTCGTCCCATAGCTGAGAGGAAACTGCACCTTGTATATGGAGAGGGTGACCGCGGGTTATCAAAGCTTGTTGATAGGTCATAAATAGTCATGCTATATTTGGTTTAAATCCTTCATATCTTGATTTATTTTGTGCTAATTCGTGGAAATTATATTTGAATTGATTTAGGAGATGAATCATGGAGATTGTGACGAAATTTGGACAAAAAGGGCTTTAATTAGGCTTTGCTAACGTGGGCCGACCATTAGTAATCAGAATTGGAGAAGGATTCAACTTCCTAGCATTAATAGAAGAGGAAGCCAAGAGCAAAAAGGAAAACTACCAAGAGAAGCAAAAGAAACAATATAAAAAGCCAAGCAAGGAACGTGAGCAAGACACAAAAAAAAGGAGAGTTGGACGTGAGTGAGTGAGGAAGAGAAGCAAGAAACGGCTGCAACTTTTTCATTAAACAAATCTTTTGTTTTGTTTAGCCACCATGTGTGGCTAAGGTTTTAATTCCGGTCCAGGGGTTAATCAAATTCCAGTTGTAGTTTTGTGAGGCTTTGAACTTAACAAGAATTTCTTCAATTCAAGTAATTTTTATTTTCTTGTTCTTATTTTCTATGAATTATTTATATTGATTGAGTTGACGCCTTAATTCAATATTTATTTTTCTATCGCTAGTCAGGAGTTTGTGATCCGTAATTGTCATGAATAACTGAATTGAGTAGCAAGGAGTTGGCTCATGTGTGTGTATATTGGTGGCCACAATTACATAGCTTGCATGATAGGCTCTAGGGAAATAAAAATACAAATTGATTGAATTGGAGTAATCTGAATTAATTGATCTTGTTTTAGTCATTCTCACAATTCTTAATGCTATCACTTAATTTGATATGGAACGATGATGCCCAGTTAAATTAGTGATAAGTTTGGATTTAGGCGATTGTTTGAGTCTATTACATTAGGAGAATAATTGCTTTCTGCGGGATTCCGATTAAGTAGACTAAGTTCTTGGATTGAGTAATTTATATTTTTTTTGCCTATGAACAAAATTGCAATTGGATGGAATTGACACCCTTGGATTGGAAGTTTGGTAAGATTGATATTCTCTTGTTTAATTTTAAAGTTTTGTTTTTTATTTTATTTTTATTTATTTTCATCAAATTCTCGTTAAAAACAATTGAAATCAAATAATTCGGATAGCAAAATCCTCATCCGGTAACCGTTTGTGAATGAAGAAGAAATCACAAATTCGGCTTACCGGTTTCACTCATCCGGCTAGCCGAATCAAGTCAGAACCGAGAGGAACCCACAACCGGACTTCCGGTTATCCTCATCCGGCCAGCCGAAATCGTTCCAGAATTGTTACTACCACAAACCGGTCTACCGGATTTTCCCTATCTGGTTAGCCGGATCGCGTCCAGAATCATCACCAGCCACAACCGGATTTCCGGATTCCTTTTTCGGTTGTTCGAATAAAGTCAGCAAGGAGAGAACCCGCAATCGGCTATCCGTTTCCTTCAACCGGCAAACCGAATCTTTCCAGAACCATCACAAATCACATTCGGTCTTCCGGATTTTCTTCTAACCGATTAACCGAAAAGCATCCAGAATCATTACCATCCGCAACCGGTAAACCGGATTCCACTCAGCCGGATAGCCGGATCGTTTCAGAATTGACACTGCCAACAAACGGACATCCGGATCCTTTATCCGGTTAGCCGGTTATTCTCCAGAAAATCAAACAAGACAAACGGCTTACCGTTTACAATAAACGGTTAGCCGGTTTTGGGCAGAGGCTTACAAAATCTGATTTTTGAGGAAAATTGATTGTTTAGACTTTGAGAAATTAAAATACATAGTTCTCTTGGGATTCGACCTGGTTTCACTACTTCTACAAATTTATTTAGGTGAATCAGTATTTGTTTTGAGGAGCTTCGACAACTCCGTCACTTGTCTCAGAAGCTGTTTTTATTAGAGGAAACCAGGTACTAGGTATCATTCCGCAAGCCTTAAAACCTCTGGGATGCATGTCTGATGTGCCAATTGGAGAAGAGTTAGTTGTCTCAAGTATGCAAGAGCGAATAACTGAAATGTTAAATCACGCTAATGCTTTCATTTTCTTGCCAGGAGATCTTACAACTTTAGAGGCATTGATTACATTTGCATCTTGGACCCATTTGAACATCCATCAGAAACCCATCGGTTTACTAAATGTTAATAAATTTTTTGATGGGTTACTCTCATTCATTAACCATGCAATTAAGAATCATTTTATTCCAATCTCTGCGAAAAATATCTTTGTTTGTGCTTCTACTGCTAATGAGTTACTTGATCTTTTACAAGCTTACAAACCAGAGCCAGATCCTAAGACCTTGGCATTGGAATGGTTGACTAATGATGGTAACCCCAGCCCTAGTAAGAAGTACAAGTTGGACTTAACTCTTCGGTTATAACTATTTTCTTGGAGTAATGAGGTTATGTCTTCTAAACTCTACTTCTTTCCTTTAAGCCATTGAGGACAATGTCTTGTTCAGGTTGGGCCGAGGGAATAGTTGACAGCTGTGGAATATAGCAAATCCTAGTAATGTTTTTGTCGAAGATGGCAGAATATGGGGTGTAGTGGCTCTAGAAACGCATCTTCAACTGCTTGTTCAGGTGTGATCTTTCCGATTTATGTTTTCTTTATTTTTATCTTTTTGCATGTATATATTTAAATTATGAATAATGTTTACATTAAGTTGGGAGGAAGAAATAGTTGATGTAAATTGTAAATATGTGTGTTTGTTTATTTTTATTTTTTTTTTCGAAAAAACCAAAAACAAGCAATTTTTTTTTTGTCTAGAATGGCTGTGTAAAGAGTCACAACTTTTGAGACGCATCGTTCTCTTTTCTTTGAATTACTCAAATTGTTTTGAACTCTCCATTTGGTTATTAAGTTATTTTGTCATTTACTCATTTAACAGGTATTATTAAATCATTCTTCACACACACACTATGACACATGCAAGTGGGTTGTAAGTTAAAATTTTTGCAGCATTTACTTCTTTTGATTTATTTGAGATAATATCTAAGGTAGTAGGATGTACATACGAAAAAATAAAAATAAAAAAAAGAAAAAAAAATTGAATTAGTTTAATTTTATTTTATCTAGAACCCGAGTAATTAAGTCTGTAAGGGTGTTTCAACACCTAGTGCTCTAAGATCAACTGGTCTGGGAGTCACTGGCCTAAAGCTCGCTATATGGGTTACAGATATATTGTTTGCATTTTATTAAAAACCCGAGTAATTAAGTCCGTAGGGGTGTTTCAACACCTAGTGCCCTAAGATCAATGATGCAGAGTCAACGGCCTAAAGCTCGCTTCTACGGGTTAAAAAAAAAAGAGAAGAAAAGTGTGAATAATCTACGAAGATAGAATTTCTAATGAGTTTTAGAGCGAAAATCTTTGTTATCTTTTAATGAAGCCCCATGAGTATTGTGTTAATTACTTGAGCACAAAAAGGTTTATGATATTCTGGATAATGAGTGAATGACAAAGATTTAGAAAATTTTGGGAGAGTTTATTTATTTGGTAATTTAGAGGATAGATGAACAACTATTAACTTGCATGTGAATTTTGTAAATCTTAATTTAATATAACGCTTTAATTGCTAGGGGCTAGCAATAAGCTAGTTGGGGGGTGTGATTAGTATTAAAAATTGTATGTTTGTTATAAAGTAAAAATGTTATTTTGCATTATTAATGTAATTTATATTTGTAATTGTATAACATATTATGAACTTTTAATTATTTTTCTAAGTATTTGATTTTATGTATGTTTGTGTGTTTATTAGGTAAAAATAATAATTTCATACAATTAGAGGCTTCAAACAAATGTACGGATGTCAAATTTGGATTCCGAAAATCCGAAAAATTATGTCATTGTCAAGGAGAATCCAAGACTTTTGTTGTAAATTTTTACGTTTTTACCACGGTAAATGTGGTAATTGTAAAATTATAAGTTTTTATCTTGTTAGGTATGATATTTTATTAGTGGAATTATTTGGATATGCTTGGGTGGATAAGATAAGATTATGTTTGATTAGTGGGATTATTAGTGGGACAAATGTAAGGTTAAGATTTAATTAGAGTTTTTTATTTGTGTGGTGTGGATTTACCATGTATTAGTATAAATAGAGAAGGATGGTGAACACATCTCCTTACACCTTCTCTTCTCTTCTTTCCTCTCAATTCTTCTCCCCATCTCTCTTTGTAATATATTTTTAATTAATAAAATTAAGTTTATTTCAATTTTTAATTTTCATTTTAATTACGTATTTTTCAATCTTAATTATTTCTTTTATTTCAAAAATGTTTAGCTAAATATTTATAGTTAGGGGAAGGTGAAATTCTTAGTAAAAAATATGGTTTAATCAAATTCAATTTTTAATTTTATAAATTAAGTTGTTTTCTATTTCATTTTATCCATATTTTATATTTTGAAATTTTGATTTATTGTAGACAAAAATAGGAATTTGGCACAATGAATTCTTAATATCTTAATATAAAATATGGTAAAATGGTATTTTGATTTAGTGTAGACAAATTAAGTTTTGGCACATTAAATTCTTAATCCATAATAAAATAAATAGGAAAATAATTTTAATTTATAAAATTAATCTTTTGGGAAATAAAACAAAAATAAAAAGAATTTGTTAAATTATATTTATTACTCAGAGTGGATCCATAACCCTAACTAATTCAACTTCATAGTTTTCCTCAAATTAAATTGTGTGTTTTTAAATTTTATTTTTATTTTTTTTAGATAAAATTTAAACAAATAAATTAAACCCTTTCTCTGTGGATCGACCTCGGACTCACCGAGCTATATTATAACTAGACACTCTTATACTTGGGAGTAAATCAAACATTTTAAGTTGTGTCAGAAGCTACCCTATCTTGAATGGAAGCATAGGAAAACTCTTTAGTAAATTCAGTTAAGAGTTGGTGTAGGGAGGATATGCTGCCTGCCTTCAAGGATCGAAACCATGATTTAGCGGGACCGGTAAGTGTATTTATAAACATCCCACACATCGCATTCTCGTCAACCCCTTTGATTAGCATTTGGTTGCGGTATAACTCTGCATGCTCCGAGGGATCAGTGGTACCCAAATATTGGGGTATCTGTGGCATGGTGAATGCTTCGGGGAAAGCTGCCGTCCGAATCTCCAATGTGAACGGCGAGTGGTAAGTCATTGGTGGTGGAGCACTTGTGATATTCTGCTTCTCGGAAAGAAGCTTCACTTGGGCTTCTAGGTGCTCCATTTTTTCCACAAACTCGAAGGGTACCCCTGGGGTAGCTGATGATGATGTCGCAACTTGAGAAGCCCTTTTGACGTTTAGTTTGTCACGAAGATCTTCACGGGCTCACTTTTCGCGCCTCGCATCTTGGCTGCTACGGGAATTGCAAGAGGCAGTAGAACGCTCGTCTCGTGAGCCCATGGTTTGAAATTTGGAACGGGCACCCGATGGCCTATGTTTTGGCTTACTGGCCTCGGGTACCTCTGCTCTTACCGTAACTTGTTGCCCTGGTGGAGGTGGTGGAGCATCGAGTGTCACTGGTGGAGGTGAATTTTCGGGCACCCGAGACCCAACTGCCCGAAGAATTGCATGGGCTAAATCCTCGAAACGCCTGTGAGAGATGGGCTTCTCTTCTTGGCGAATACCCGTTGATTGCTTGATAGACTTGCCCTTGTTAAGACGGGCTACCCTCCTCCCAGGAACTAACTCCACCACTACTATCATCTCACATCCTTGTAGGATATGCCATTAATTCTTCGGAAAGTACGTCCGGTGCCATATATTGGAGCACACACAACAACTAGTTTAACAACCACCGCGGAGGCTTTTTGTTCGCCTCCCCACAGACGGCGCCAATTGTTTTCAACAGATTTTGGGGATAAAAAAAAAAGAAATCTATCTAGAACAATGAATTTATATTTTTGGGAAAATGGGTACCTCAATGGGTTGTTGTGTGTTTTTTATGCTTCTAAAATTAAAGGAGGTAAAAAGGGGTGTGGAATGTGGCAATAATGGAGAAAGGTTTGAACCAAGAAAAAAGTCTCTCGGAATAAGCTTCACACCAAAGAAAACAAAGTTGAAACTCGAGAGGTTAGAGGTGAAGCTGGTACGCTGCTCACACCGACGCCGTTAGCGAACTCAAGCTTTTTAAGATAAATAGAGCTCTCCAATCCTCTGTAAATTGAGTTTCGAGTTGAATAAAGCTTATTTTGTGGAGTGTGAGTGTGAGTGTTCATGGGTGAATGAAAAGATATGGAGAATGAAACCTAGGCACCTTTTTATATGGAGTATATTGGCTGCCACGTGGCGGATTTCTGTTGGTTCTTGGTTGTCCTTTTACCTTTTTGTTCTTTTGGACCGTTAGAGGAGCATGCTTGCGAATTAAGGATGCGTTCGCGGCGTATCTTGTCATTCTGGGACGTAGCGTGCGCTGGAGAGTGGTCCAGGGTACCTCAGCAGAAACTGTCAAGTGAAACAGCTAGGGGACCACTTCTTTGACAAAGGTAGCAGACGGCTGTCTCCACTTTTTAGTACAATGTTTTGATACGTGATTTTAACCGAATCAAGCCTGATCCTTCAAGCGATAGAGACGCCTCTTATGGCGAATTTTTAGAGAGTTTTTTGGTATCCGATATGCAGGGTACCTTCAACTGTGTGGGGTACCCCGAGTTGTATGGGGTACCTCGAATTAAGTGGGGTACCTCGAGCCATTCCAAAATTATTCGAGGTACCCCTAATTATGCGGGGTACCTCGAATTATGTCAGGGCTACCCGGGACACCTCGACCTATTCTGGACCCACGCGGGGTACCTCACTTATGCTGGAGCCGCTCCTCTCATCGACACATGGCGTCGTATTATTTTTTATATTTTTGCCCAAACACAAACTCTAATGTATTAAATGACGAAACACATTACATTACCCTATATTAAAAAGTGAATTTTTAAAATTAAAATTCTTTATTGATCTGAAATTTCTTGAATATTTAAAGATTTTGTTCTATGCGAGTCTTTATTTAGTAATCATTAATCAATCACATGTATTTTTCTCAAGAAGAGATTAAATTAAGAGAGAATCTAATTCATTTTTTTGCGTTTGAAGGGGTAAAAAGTTATTCATTTAGGAAGAATGAAGCGGTGAGCCAAATTCCCTCATGCTCAGTCTCTCGCCGCACTGGAAGTCCCAAATTCCCTATCTTTCGATGCACCGCCTGGCATGGTGGCACCTCACTAGTCATTTTGTATATTAAATTTTATTATATAGAATAGATAATAGATCAATAGAATATGACAAACGATAATGATGGCATACAATGCTGATTCATCTTCTTAAAATTATAAAACAACTGATACAATAATAAAGAATGACTTATTCTCAATTATTGAGTGAATATAATGTTAAAATAATCGATTATGGAATGCTTGCTCTTTTCAAGTTAGTTGTTAGCTTATACTTTTTGTCAAAATTTTGAAGTATTGCCACACACAATTTGTGTTTCTCTTATTCACATTGTTTTTTTTTATATATAGTTTTATTATTAATTCTTTTCATTTAGTATATTTTAATAATTTCATTTGTATAGAACAAACTTTGTAAGAAATATATTTAATTTGAAAAAAATTAGCTGCTCGAAAAAAATAGTGTTAGCTTCACAGCTTGATCACTAGGCACTACAAATTTCAAAAATATAGGATAAAAAGACACTAGTACGAGAGAGTCAGGCCCTATTTCGATATGACATTATGCAATTTATGTTTAATAAGAATATGGACAACATTATTAATGTCTACAAGCAGCTTAGTAATATTAATAAAACTTATGAGTGCGAAATAAATAAATTTTTTTGGTAAATTAATATATTTAACAAGTACAAAAAATGGTGAAAAAAAATAATAAATAAACAAACCAACAGCTGGGTTATTACCAAACAGCCCAGCAGCTGCTAGGCTGCCAGTGCCACGGTCAGCTGCTGAGAATCAAATCCAAATGAGTCCTGAACAAGAAAAGATCACTAGAAATGCGTAAGCATCAATCAAGGATTGATATTTTGATAAGAAACAGACATGAACTGATGGAGATTAAAAAAAAAAAAATCCAGCACTGTTCATGCCTGATCTAATTGATGACAAGAACCATGCCAAAATTTAAGACAAGATTACGGGCAATTGAATGATTATCTAACACGCTATCAACCGATCTCTTGAGAGTTATTAGCTTACAAACAACCCCCTACTAACCAGCAAAGGTGAATGCCAGTCGAAGTTAGTTACTTCGAACATAACTTTCTCCATGCTCATCAGATGGAGCCTACTCCTCCGCCACCTCGGCAACAGCTTTTGGAGCCTTCTAGACTGAATTTTTGAAACACATTTTGACCCTGAGCATTCATCTTGGTTTTATTAAGTAATAAGGTCCTGGCTAGATTTTATATAGTAGAGATTTGAGCTTAATTTGTTTGATTACGTGCCAGGTAGCTTAATTGATTAATATTTTTCAAGAGCTGAATGTAAATTTTCTGGCCCCACATTTAATTTCTCTAAGGCATTTGCCTAATGCTGCTGCATCTAATATGGACATGTTTGGGCTTCTTCCGCAGCGGGAGTTGTGGCAAAGAATAACTATCATGTATCTTCTCGACAGAAGGCTCCTTTGTCTCTTTGCTGACTCTCTTGCAAATTCAAGGACACCCAAATCTTCTCTGCTTCTTCATTCACCTTCTTGATCATGTGATAGTAATGTACCTGATCAATGGTGAGAGATAAGCTGACGCTGTGGAGAAGGCAGGTCTTTAAATCCATGATTGAATTAATTTATGAGCCAATCCGATGGGACTTCCCCTTGGAGGAACCTGCGTTCTCTTTAGCACCACAACATCCTAAACTGCTTAAATAAGGTTTTTTGCACGCGCATGCTATTCCCCTTAGCTGCTAATGTTGTTGCAGAAAAATTCTGTTAACATATATGTTTCCATATTATTGATTTTGATGATAACAAATAAGAGTAAGAATGATTAAGTTTTTAAAAGCTTAAATTATTTTTTATACGTTTTAAATAAATCATTATTTTCACATTATAAAGGTTTTATATTTAATGGAAAAATGATTTTATGGAATTAAGTTGTTTTTCAAGTTGTGAACTAAAATGAAAGAATTTCACAATATTTGATTTTAATAAATATTGTTTGGAATTTCGGATTTGGATTAATTTGAAAATATTTAAATTGATTTAGGCCATACCATAATTTCTATACATTTGGGCTTTGTCATAATTTCATAAAGTTTTGGGTTTCACAAAGTATTATTTGGAAATTCTAAAATTGGACCTATTTATAAAGTTTTACAACGTTTTGGGCCATATTATAGTTATAGAAAGTTTTGGGGCAAAACTATAATTTTGGTGAACAGTTTACTGTAACCGTTACTGTAGCAAGCAGCTAACCGGATTCATGGAAACGGCAAACCGGTTATGGGCAGAATGTCACTCAAACGGAAAGCGGCTAACCGGATGTGACAAACCTAAGTCCTGGATGCGCGTGAGTTACCAAAGCATGCGGCTAACAGATAAATCCGCATACGGATGTCCAAAAATTCAAATATTGGCTGTAACGGTAACTTGAAGCTGCTAACCGGATCCACTTAAACGGTAAGTTTGCTATGAAAAACTTCATAACGGCTAGTTTTTTAGCTCCATCTATAAAAACCCAACTCCAATTCATTTTCAAGGTTCCAAGCAAGCAAAAACAAAAGGCATACAATATATCTTGAGCTTTGAATTCGTGAATCACAAATCTTTGAGTGATCTTTGATCTTAAATTTGTTCATCTACTCTTTAAGAGAGTGTTTGGTTGTAATTTTCATTTCATCTTCTCAATTGTGAGTGTTTGAGTGTGTGAGACACTTGAGTGAAGAGATTGAGATAAAATCTCTTTATTGTAAAGGTTTATTGACACCTTGAAGTCAATTGTAAGTTCTTTAAGCCTTGGAAGGCTTGGATAGTGAAAACCTCAAGCCCGGTGAGCTTGGAGGCGTGGTAGTAGGCGGGGATAGCCGAACCACGTAAAAATCCCTGAGTTTGCTTTCTCCTCTCTTACTCATTTATTATTTTTCTTTTATTGAATTTATTGTTTTCAATTTTATTAAGGCATTAGATTTTGATTGTTGTGGATTGTTGTGTGATTTGATTAGCATAAGTTTTAAAACACCAATTCACCCCCCTCTTGGGTTGCACACTTGTATTTCAAATTCTATAATACATCAGAAGTGCTATATCAATCATCTCAAGCTCTTTGATCATCACTCTCTTGAACTCTTCAAACAAGCTTGGATCACTTCCAGTGAAGATGAGATCATCCACATACAGGCACACAATCAAAATGTCTCCATCTTCTTTTTTTACGTAGAGAGCATGTTTATATGGGCATTTGGTGAAGTCGTTCTCTTGAAAATACTTGTCAATTCTACTATTCCGTGCCCTTGGTGCTTGCTTTAACCATAAAAAGCTTTCTTTAATCTTAAAACTTTGTCTTCGTATCGTTTTTCCATATGGCCTAATGGTTGTTCGATGTAAATTTCTTCTTCAATGAATCTATTCAAGAAAGCAGACTTCACATCCATTTAAAAAATCTTCCATTTGTTTTGAGCAGCCAAAGAAATAATAAGTCTAATAGTTTCAAATCGGGCTACAGTAGCAAATACCTTGTCGTAGTCTATGCCAGTCTTTTGACTATAGCCCTTTGTAACTAGCCTCACCTTGTGCCTTTCAATTTCTCCTTTTGTATTTCTTTTCGTTTTGTACACCCATTTGACACCGATCCCTTTGTGACCTTTAGGAAGAGTAGTAAGCTACCAAGTATTATTCTTCACAATGGCTTTGATTTCTTCATCCATTGCAATTCTCCACTTCTCATCTAGTGCAACTTCTTAGAAGTTGGCTCTCTCACAATCAGCAAAGAGACAAAAGAGAGTGAGATTATCATGTTTTTCAATTACCTCATAGAGATCTTAAAGACTCATTATACGTTCTTCAGTTTTTTTACTTAAGAAAGATGGCAGTGAATCTCCACATGTGGTTGATACTGGTGACATAAGTAGAGTAGCTGGGAAAGAAGTTGAAGTCATCCATACCAAAGCCAAAATCTCATTCTTCTTCATAATAAAAAATTACATCTCGACTGATCATGATCTTCCCATTATTTGGATTGTAAAACTTATATCATTCGGAGTTGTTGTCATAGCCAATGATGATCAACTTCCACTTTTGTCATCCAACTTGGCTCTTCTTTCGTCTGCTACATGTACATGGGCAACGCTTCCAAAAACTCTTAGATGGTTGATGCCGGACTTTCTTTCGCTCCAAGCTTCTTGTGGCGTCTTGTCCCAAACACTTTTTTTTAGAGATCGATTGGATAAGTAGATTGTACATGCAATGACTTTAGCCCAAAATTCTTTAGGTAGCCTCTTACTCTTGAGCATATTTCTTGCAATGTTGAGGACGGTTTTGTTCTTCCTTTCTGCAACACCATTGTGTTGGGGGGATCTTGAAACTGTCAAAGTGCGTCAAATTCCATTTGCTTCACAAAACTCTACGAAATCTTTGAAAGTGAACTCTCCACCTCTATTAGATCTCATGGCTTTAATATGTTATCCACTTTCTTTTTCCACTGCAGTTTTAAACTTCTTAAAAGCTTCAAAGATTTCTGATTTCTGCTTTAAAAAAATACCCCAAGTTTTTCTTAAAAAATCATCTATGAAAAGAAGGAAGTAGTTACTTTTACCAAGGGAGCTTGGCTTGAATGGACCTCACACATCAGTATGAATGAGCTCGAGTGGCTTCTGAGCTCTTGAGTTTGACTGCTTTAGAAAGCTCTTTCTAAACTACTTGCCAAGTAAACATTTTTCACAAAGTTTATTAAGGTGATTGATATATGGTAAGCCTTTCACTTCTTGGATAGTAGCTCCAGTCCTCCAAAGTTAAGATGCCCATATCGAAAATGTCAAATCCAGAATAGATCTTTGTGACAGGCTTTGAGACATTTTGCAACATCATTTTGAATATTTAAAGGAAACATTCTATTCTTCGATATTTTCACCTTTGTAATTAGATTTCTTTTGTCATGTCTTAGTAAAAGAGTATAATCTTTTAAGTGAATATCATAGCCTTTTTTTAAAAGTTGACCCAAACTAAGGATGTTGCTTTTTATATTGGGCAACTAGTAAACATTTGAAATTATTTGGTGGCTACCATCTTTTGCACGAAAAAGAATGTTACATCTGTCTTTTACTAGTACTTTTGAATCATCTCTAAAAGTAACACAGCCATTCATAGATTCGTGTAGTTCCACAAACATGCTTATGTTTTTTATCATATGATTGCTAGTACCTGTGTCAAGATACCATGTATTTTCTTGACCTCCACTTGTGTTATTGTGTGCCAGTAAAAGGGTACCATCTTCACTATTTTTCTCTTTAACATAATTTACTCTCTCATTAACTCTGATACTTGGAGCTACATTCTGAACCATAATGCCCAAACTTTTGACAATTACAGCATTGTACTTGGGATTTGCCATACCTTGATCTTAGATTGCCTCTGCCTTGTCCTCTGATTGAGCTTTCTCCTTTGACATAATTGGAGTTGTTGTTGTTGAAATTCTAACCTCGTCTATGACCACAACCTCTACCTCGGACATAATGTTTTCTTTCGTTGTCGGAGCTTTCTTCTCTTTTCTTTGGATTATCTTCCATCTTAAGAAATTGTTCTTCGATTCCATGCTTCTTTTTTAGTTTTTCTTCATAGGCTTGCAACATTCCTTAAAGTTGCTTGATCGTCATATCCTCTAGATCTTTTATTTCCTCAATTGTCACTCTAATATAGTCAAACTTCGAATCTACTGATCGAAGTATCTTTTCAATAATCCTTACCACTTTTAACTCCTTGCCATTTCTTTTTAATTTATTGGAAACGGTTACAACCCCAGCAAAATAGTCAAAAATTAACTCTGATGCCTTATAAGGACTCAAGTTCTCTCCGTAATATTTGGAGATGAACCTTCTTAACTTGCTCCGCTCCTTTGTAAAAGGTCTCTAGATTCTCCCATGCTTCTTTTGAGGAGATTGCATTAGTAATCTTTTCAAAAGCATCTTCATCTAAGGATTGAAAGATGAGATACTTTGCTTTATTCTCTCTTATCTTTAAGTCTTTTAAATTCTTCTTTTGCGCTGCAATTAAAGTAGCTTCATTTTCTAGCACAATAAAGCCTTTTTTAACGACATCCCATACATTATGTGCACCCGATAAAGCCTTCATTTTAATGCTCCAGTTGTCGAACTTACTTCTCTTCAATTGTGGAACTTAAAATGAGATCATACCATCGTTTGTCATAACACACAAAGTGAGAAATTTGAGATTCTGAATGCACGGATAGATCCGACACGTTGAAAAACCTTAGAAGGACTCGAGTCAACTTTCGGTCAACGATCAACGGCAGTCAAAGGTCAACGTTGGTCAAGGTCAATGTCGGCTTAGTTGACTTAGTTTAGTCCGACTTAGGGTGGCTCGGTTCGGACCGGGTCGGCTCGGTTCGACTTGGTTCAGTTCGGCTTGGCTCGGCTTGGTTTGGCTTGGTTCAACTGAATGAGTCGACTTACCTTCAGGGCAGAAAAATTCAGGCGGTGAGTGTGGGCGCCTTCGGTCTCCAATCGATCTGATTTTTCTAACGTCGCATTACTCTCATCGAGATCTTCGATTTGATATGCTATACAATCATTAAATATGGCAAAATCTGAATCCGGATTTAACTTTTGGCATCCGGATCCGCATCTGGATCTGAAAAAAAAATATGCGGATCCAGATGAGAATAACATTTGCACGGATTGCGGGCAGATATTCATTATCCGGATCCGCATAATAATAAATGTAAATATAATTTTAAATTTAATAATTTACATAATAATATTAAATAAAATTCAATTATAATTTAAGGATCAACAATTTAACATCAATTCAACATAAATAATTTACAACAACACCATAAATTCACAAACAATAATTTCACAATATAAATCAAATATAAAAAAAATCTAATGTAAACCGATTTATTACAAATTCTCTACTAATAATAATAATAATTATTATTATGATTATTATTATTATTATTATTATTATTATTATTATTATTATTATTATTATTATTAGTTTTAACATAATTTTTAAAGTTAATGAAGATTATAGAGTTAATTATACTTATACATTTAAATAAATAATTTAATTTATATATTTTTCGATTGAAATTTAATTAAATAAATAATTTAATTATAAAAAAATGTGGATCCGGATATCCGATTTTCTGGATGCACTTGCATCCAGATCCGCACGGATTGTGATTTTGAAGATCTGGATCCGTATTTTATAACATGCGGATCCGGATCTTCCGGATCTTTGTAGATCCAGGTCGGATTTGAATTTTATTGCCAACCCTAACAATCATATATAGCATCAAAACACTAGCTCTGATACCACTTTGTTGGAGAATGAATAAATTAAACACTCAAAACACACATTATTTTATTTCTTCAACAACACTCCTCACCAACTACAACTCTTATTTTTAACTCTTTACAACTTAGAGATTTTGTTACTTCACTTTATGTATAATCAAATGACAAAAGGAGGCATTTATAGTACATGAGAAGAAATCTAAACCATTCAAATAAGGAATTATAAAAAATTAATAATCATTCATCTTCACCTTCCAAACCTAACATACCTAATACAAATAATTTAAATCTCACCAACCATACCTATTCATAGAACCTTCTATGGGCTGGGTTTATTAATTTGGGTTTGAAATTTTTTTTTTTTATCTTGGATTAAGTTTATGATCCAACAGGTTATACTAAATTTAATAACACATGTTGTGCATGCATTGGTTGATTGTATTATTTCAAATGTATTCTAAAATTCCTCTTCCACTCGTGCATAAATAGTTCAACAAAGAATGGAATGCAAAAGGAAATTGAAGACATCCAATGCAACAGAATCACTGCGGAATCTGGCGGCTGGACGAATCCTTAGTTTCCAAAGCAATTAAAAGTAAAGAAATGGTTGCTAGCTAGTTGATTCATAATTGAAGTTGTGAGTTTGCAAGAGATTATTCTTTCACGAACAAAAAGATTCAGATACATAAATAAATCCGTGAAAACGGCTGTCATAGTAATTGTGGAATTGGAAGTTGGTGCAAACTAATATACTTAGAACAACAATAATCAGAATCTTAAATGGCTTCCTAATATCGAGAGGATTTCTAAACCATTTGAATAACCAATTAATCATGAGTATTTCTAGTCCGTATAAAATTCATTTTCCTAAACAAATATTTTATATTAACTCTTATAAATTCTTTTACGGAGACCACAATTCTTATTATTACAATTCTATAGCGGTGGTGAATTTCCTGGAAGCCGTAAACTTTCAGGAAAATTGTGAATTTTATTTAGCTCCTCCTTCACCTTGTTAAAACATGTCCATAGAGGCTCTAGCAATGGCGGGAGTAGATTGTAACAAATGTAAAATCAACTTGAATGAGTGGAGCCATCGCATACCTTCGTATTTGTTGAGTAGTGGAAGAACTGAAGAACAGCAATATCGAAATTATTGTAGAGAGTTAGACATGGCCATAAGAGGAGTGAGTGTGGGTAATGGTTTTGGCTCTCAACAGTATCATCCCTCCGAGAATAATAAAGATGTAAAGGCAGCAGCATTGATTGAATGTGTAAAGGAAATCGTTTTATTCGCCTTTTGCAATTTCTTCCTTCAAGGCAGAAGATAAGAAGCTTATGACAAGGAACTATCGCGCGTTATTGACAAAGAAAGACCCATCACTTGAATTATTTCAAGTATTTTGTTACATTTCAATTTATTTCTAATATACTCTTCGTTATTAAGAAAAACTGGCATTTATTAGTCGTATCCCTTTTAATTATATTTATTTCTCCACCCACTTCCGGAAAGATAAAACGCATTCAACCATGCCCGCATTTATTTGCAAAGCAAAATAATGTCTACTAAATGCGCGAGAAAGGACTGGCATGTCTTAGTTCTCGCTTTAATTTGTCAAGATTTCACTCCTGCTCATTCGAGTGCCTTCTATTAACTTCAGTGTAAAAAAATCTCTATCTTACTTTAAGTAAAAGGAAATTTTCATTGTTCGTGTTTTTCATATTATCTCTCAAAATCACTTACAGCCAGACAAAAAAATTGACCTGCAAATATGTGATGGAGGTGATACAAAAAAATATTTCGTATGGCTAGTATTAGTTACTAGATTAATAACGTAAGCTTAAGGCAACTCTTAATACGTGAGCTAGTATTTGAGTACAAGTTAAGACTCTCCAACTTTTGTATGCACCACTTATAATAAAAATTCTAAAATTTTTCTTCAACGTGTTGATCACCATAGTAAAAGTTACTAACTCTCATGTTTAGCTTTCCTTCTGAATCATCGGTCTTCTTACATAAATTCTACCACATACCTTGCATAAATCTCAATCATGTCTTGTGCTTAAATAGCGTGCACGAACAAGCGGCAAAACATCCCCTTTCATGGAAATTGTTTTTGGGAAAAACAAATATGGATAGATCAATGACACAACACAAGGACAATCCCATCCTATCATGGTGTCATTTTTATAAGAAAATTGGAATTGAAAATTGTGAAAGTTGGGTGTATTTCGATCAAGAATTTATTTTTATTTTGCTCAAGAAGTAGAGACACTGAATTAAATAAGAGGCTTTCGTTATTACAGGAAGGAACACAAGTATTGCAGTTCTTTTACTCGCACAACTGAGGTCAACCCTCTTATTTATAGGCAGCTATAGTTAGCATAATGAACAGACCATGCCGTGTCCTTTGAAGCTTCCCCCAAGCTGTGAGAACACAAGAGAAGGTTTGTCTCTAGATGACTTTGTTGCATAAAAATGAAAATGTTACTTTCTCCCTTGAAAATTATTAAGCAGAACGAAAAATTGAATCAAGAATTGGAGGAACAACATCGAAAAGAGGCACATTTTTTATGAGGATGAATTCAGAGTCCTCTAGACTTGCTGTCTTTGGATCAAAAGGCCGCTCCCTTCCAGGAATACCTAACCCTTGTTTCATTTGACCCAATCGACGCGAATCTAGAACTTGCTCTGAAGTTGTAGGTTTCCTAATAGATTGATATTCTTCAAGAGCAGAGTATAAATGATCCGGTCCCCACTTCTCGAGGCATTTTCCTAATACTGCTGCATCCATTATCGCCATATTTGTGCTTCTGGCAGAGTGTGGAGTTGTCGGGTGAGCTGCATCACCTGTTAGCACCACTCTGCCCCCGAAGATTTTCTCCAAAGGATCACCATCATATATAGCATTAAGGAAAGGGTCCTTTGTTTCTTTGATCATTCTTGACAATTCAGGTAACCAGACCTGCTCTGCTCTTTGGTGCAACTCCTCGATCATGTCACTGCTTACTTTCACAGAAGTTGTATCTCCCTACAGAGAATAAAATCATTTGTTTCCCAATGTCACGAAATACTGCATTGATAAACCGGAAAATGAAAAATAAAGTAAAAAAATTGGATCCAGTGATGGTCTGAACTGTGTTGATCGTTTGCAAAAATTAGATTTTAGCACTCAACTCAAACGCCCGAAAACAAAATAGAAAGATGAAACAAAAATAAGCAGTTACCTTGAGCTCGGGCTCAGGTTGATTGACATACCAAGCCCAATTGAACTTCTCTTCCTTAAGCTCAGTGAGTACGATGTGAGATCCTGAACCAATATTCGAATAAAAGCATTTCCCAATATCAGGATACGCCTTCCGAATGCCTAAGATGGTTTCTGAATCGTTTTCTGAAAAATTAAAAACACCTCTCCACGCACAGTATCCTGTGTACCTATTAAAAACACATTGAAATTTATGAACAAATTACTCAAAAATTAATTACTTTTATTGATACAAACCTCAGTTTGAAGTCAGGTAGAATGCTCTGGCGAATTGATGAGAGGATCCCATCTGCTCCGACAAGCAAATCTCCTTCTATCTCGATTATTTCATCAGTCTGAAGATCCTTAGCTCTTACTTTGACAGTTGATTTGTCTTCAGAAGTACAGAAAGAGAGGTACTGGTGACCCCATACAAATATTTCAGGTGGCAGAGTATCGTATATAAGGCCATGAAGATCAGCCCAATATGCTGTCAGATACTTAGCGCCTTCTTCTCTTCCTATTACCCAGCTGATCTTCTTTTCCCCATCTATTGCTCGGTTCTGCCATTAAACACAAATTCAAATTTTAATATACACACACACACACATGCATATAGATTCCATTCTAAATTGTATTTTGCGCAGAGCAAAATATACTTTTATCGAATCTTAACCATACACCATCCTAAATACACCTGTGCAACTAATATCTTTAAGAATTAAGAGATCAGTATAATTCAAAGCACTACTGGATTCTACTGGGAAATAGAAATTAAGTATATTATATACCTCAGTAATGGGGATAGGTAAAGTGATGTTGTAAAGAAGTTCAGGTTCATGGAGCCATGACTGAACAATTTTCTGAGCCAATGGATCAAGTCCAAGGCCAGCACCGGTTGGGTTTTGTGTTGGGGGTCCACGAGTTTTCTCAATCACTACAACATCCCAGCCTGCTGAAACAAGTGCTTTTGCGCATGATTCCCCAGCTATGCTTCCTCCAACTACGATAGCTTTTGGCTTCTGCTTCCTCGCATTCATCTCTCTTGTTTCAAAGTCAAAACTGAAGAAATTATATTGTTGTATTCAGCACAATTTTTTGTTTCCCTTTCGGCTTGGGGTGGTGGCTAGCTGTATGGATGGGGTAATGGATACCACTTATAGTGATTTTGTTGCTACCAAATTTGGACCGGTAAACTAATTAAATTACTAAACCCGCTATGGGTTTTTATTTTTAAAAAAAAAATTAATTACAAAATCCACAAGTAACCCCGCAATGGATTTTTTATAGCCTCCCACATTTAACCTCACAAATATTAAAACAATACTTTTAAAAACAAAAAATATATATTATATAATTCAAACTATAAATTTATAATAGGAACTTAAAATTTATATAAAATATTCATTTTTAGATTTTATCAATGAAAACGATAAATTAAAGTTTTAGCATTAAAATAAATACACAAATATGTCAATCTAGCATAAAATATTTATGTTGAAGGTAAATCATCATCACTAAGATCAATGTCTGACTTCATCTTTTTAACCAATATATAAGTATTGTCAATAACATTAACAAGTAAATTTTAGACAATTAGCATTAACAATTAATTAAATAAATAAGAACCTAAACTTTAGTAAACAATCATTAAAGCAATCAAGTCATTAAAGCAAGACATACAAAATTAATCAAATGAAAATAAAATATTAATAATATTAAACTTAAAAATTATAAAATTTTTATAAACAGGGCAAGTAACTGCAGTGAGTTAGGTTATGTTTAGGAATTAAAAAGATTAGGTCACAATTAATAACTTTAGTTTACATATATTTATAATTAAAATTTTAAATGCAATTTTTATGACTAAAATTCAGGACATAAATAATTAAAAAAATTTGGGTCAATGGATACCTGTGCAAATATCTGTCTAATTTCTTCTCAATATCAAATCCACCAGCAATCGACAATAAATTTAAATTTGAAATTCCACCAGCAACCCATAAAATTACTTTCAACAGAGGAATTTTTGTTAATTAATTTAGGCAGATTTGTGACTTCTAAATTTACCATCTATGCCTAGGGATGATGGTGGGTACCGTCAACTATGAGGTTCCCATTATCAAACCTACACCTACATGAAATATAAATTACCAAACCCACCTCACTGTAGGTTTTTATTTTTTAAGAAAACTTGCCTACTGTGGGTTTTGATAATTACCAAACCCACAATAGTACCTGAGAAATTTTTTTGCAAATTCTCACATTTAAATCACAAATGTTAGAAGATACTTTTAAATAAATCTAAAAATTTAAATTATATAACTCAATATGTAAATTTATAACAATAACTTAAAATTTCACAAAAAATACTCAATTCTAAATTTAATCAATGTAAGTGGAAAACTACATCAATTCCGGAAAAAGAAAAACACAAGTCCAACACCAATTATGAATGCAGCAACAATTCTCAAAATTAAGTATGAAATGCACAAGTCCATCAAACCACAAAAGTACTTTCAAAAGGAAAAAACAAAAAACAAAAGCTAGTATCTAAAAGTAACACAATTATGCAAAAGTATTACTACTGCACCAGCAACAATTATCATTTTATATTCTCATTCAATACGAGCTCTAAGAATTAAAGATCTTCAATTCATTCACTACTATCAGCATCCATCTAATACGATTCCTACAATAATGATTTAAGATTAATATTTTAAACACTAATACTTTCTAAACACTAATTTAAAGAATAAAATTATAATAAGCATATAATAATCCATAATTATATAATAATTATAAGAAGGATATAATAATCCATAATTATATAATGAAATTAATTTGTATATAATAATTATAATAAGTATCAAAATTATTAAATTTTTAAAAATGTAATTGAAAAAAAAAAGTGAATTTGTGGATACCCTAGATATTTGGCATATGCCAAACCCACCTAGATCCCAATGTGGATTTTAATGTGATACCAAACCAGCCTACAACTCCTAAAATTACCCGTAACGAACGAGTTTTAGCGAACATATTTGAATGAGCTTACAGGTTTGCATGTATCATTGTCATCCCTATCTCTACCTGTGTCAAACTAAAGTCAAATAACTGCACCTACAAATTGGTCTAGGGCCCAACTGTTTGCATTAGCTTATTCATTGAAAGGCAACAAGCTGTCTGCTTCAATTAAACTAATGTCTTGCTTACTTCAATTTCAACCTGCTTTCTTCATTTGAATCGCCCCTGCCTTCATTATTTTTTGCTCAAGGCTTCATTTAATTTGCATCTGCCTGCATTAATTAATCCACCAGCTTGCTCAATTTGGTGCTTACATAGGATGCTGGGAAATTGAAAGCGGAAGGGAGCAAGCCTAAAGGATAAGAGAGATGCATATTAAAAAGAAAAGAAAAATCAGAGAATGGAAAAGAAGAAACAGAAGGAAAAAGAATTAGGAAATTGAAAAGAAAAGTTGTATTATTATTTTTAGTTCATTGCATGTACAAATTAAAGTCCTATTTAGGATTGAGGTTGGTTAGCTGTAAGTTAAAAGTTACAATATTAAAGTGCTTGATAAACATTAGTTGTTATAGTTTTAAAGATATGTTGATATGATTTTTTACTTATATAGTGAAAAATATATTATATCTTTAATAATTTTGTTAAATATATCATTTAAAATTGTATTATTATATACGATTAATTTTTGTTTTATAATTAATTACAATTTTTTTCACAACAATTGTAACTTGAAATGTATAATATTTCAATTCCAAACAGAACTTAAGTTACAAAGTTATGCCAAGTGGTGAGTGAATATCCATATTATAAATTAAATAAGATTCAATGTGAAAATCATTTGTTTTAATGAGTGTTACAAAATATATTTTATTATTTAATAAGTAAAAATTGTATGAGCATAAATGTAAAAGTATTGAGTTATTAAATATTTATTGACAGTCAAACGTTTAGATCTATTCAAATTTGAAAATAAAATACAAAACTAATATTGTCAATATAAAGTTAAGACGTAAAATAAAAAAGTGAAACCAATGGTACCCTAATTGATGTAGCATAATTATATATTGACATGTGTTAACATATTATTTATCATAATCATTTCACTACCGCATAATAATTTCTACAAGAGTCAATTTTAAATATATTTCACAGGATTCAAACTTTGTGTTATATTGACATATTATCTTAACTCGTGAGAAATTCTAGAGTGCAATATAGGTGTTACATATAACTAATACATGTATGATATGTATAGTCTAATTAAATATAATTATCAAGACAATTTTTTAAAATAAATACACACATATATGTATTAATTAAGTTTTGTGCTCTTAGTATACTCTAGAATCTCTCCTAACTTGTTTTCTTAGTCTTTTCTGGTGGGCTATTGACATTTAATTGACATCATTTGTTCGTCTATTCTAGAATGTCCTTTTAAATAATAATTAAGGAAGTCCCTTTTCAATAAGTCATCTAAAATTAGGGCTAATTTATAAATAAATAAATAAATAAATAAAAGCAGTTGGTACATTGGAGATTATCCAATAGAGCAGCTTCTAGAACGGTTAGATACATGCAGCTGAATCTAAAACAATTGTGATAATGTGGCTATGGGGACTACTCTATGTTGGAGATGCTCCAACATATCTGAATCCTTTAAAAAATTTTAAAAAATAATACAAACTCTAATGTATTAAATGATGAAACACACTACATTATCCTATATTAAAATGTGTATTTTTTAAAATTAAAATTTTTTATTGATCTGAACTTTCTTGAATATTTAAAGATTTTATTCTATGCAAGTCTTTATTTAGTAATCATTAATCAATCACATGTATTTTTCTCAAGAAGAGATCAAATGAAGAGATCAAATTAAGAGAGAATCTAATTCATTTTTTTGCGTTTGAAGGGGTAAAAAGTTATTCATTTAGGAAGAATGAAGCGGTGGGCCAAATTTCTTCTATTTATCTTTCCTTTGATACCCTCATTTTGACTAGAATTTTGGTCTGGTAAGAAAATAGATGAGAAACTTGTACACGAGACTCCTGCCCTACCGGAATCAAGAGATATATTCTTCAAATTTGTTTATTTTGAATATAGGGCATGGCTTTACAAATCACCATCATTCTTAGAGGAAAGAAGATAAATTGATACTGAAAGGTCTGTGGCTCTAAAAAGTAAAATCTTAGCAAATCTTTATCTTTGGGCAATTGCTAAGTTCTAGCTTCAAATTTTGATAAGAATCCAGCAACATATCGTCTCGCTCTTCGTTTTCATAATTTGGGTATTTGGTTTTAGTAGGCACCGAGGGCGAAGGTAAGATTAGGTACCAAGGGCTAAGAGAAGGCTATTTTTTTTTTTAAAATAATAGTTAATTATAAATTTACTTTTATTAAAACTTATTGTAAAAAAAATAAAGAGATAATTAATAATTACAGCCAAGTTGTATTTTCTCAAAGTTACAAAACTCACTCAACTCACTAACTAATTGATCCAAAATCCAAATTCCCCGAAACTCAGCAGATCAGGTCATTAAGTAGCTACCTCATAAGTGATGCCCAGCCGCTGCAATGCTGCATCACCCTCTGTTGGGAAAATATGCTCTTTAAAGCATATGTTTTATTTAATTATAATAAATAATTTTTCTGATTAATAAAATAAATGAGGTATTTTATTCAAATATCTTAATTGCATAATTTTTTAGTAAAGTCCATTTAATCATATTATGTGTATTTATGTGATCACCATGTGGATTCACAGAAGACATAAATACAAGTTATCTTATGATTAAATAAATTAAGTTCGCAGTTGATAAATAAAGTTGGGCACTTTATTTAAGTTTAGACTGTAGTAAATTCATTGAATGATTTGTCTTAATCATGTATGAATTTGCTGATGTAGTTTGACTAAATTGAGCTGAATCACATATGGATTTAATTAACCTTGAAATAACTGTCAGAATTATTAAATCTCATAGGTATTGATTTTACTGTAATCTTAATCTTGAGTTAATTATGATTTCACGATTATAATTGTTATTCCATTTGAGTTACCAATGGGCACGACACACCCTTGTGGTCAAGATTACCCGGTATCTTGGTGGAAGCAATTATGAGTATTGGAGTTATAGATTAACAATATAAAATTTGTACGACACATCTCTTGATGGGTTTTCGGTACTTGATCATAGAATTCTCTGCCCAGATTGTGTCAACATATTTAGTATGTTGAAAATGATCATTAGAGAAAACCAGTAAGTATCAAGGAATAAGATGTAATTAAATCGATTGGACAGTTGAGATATCGATTTAATTAACGATACAAAAGGATTGAGCGAAAGAAACCAATGGCAGGCGAATTATTATTCGAGCATACAATTATGGAGGTCAATTCCAATCTTATAGTGGAGTAGAGTTGGATGATTAGGCTTGTTTAATTACATGCTTAATTGTTGTAGCCACTATTGTATGTTCCCAAATGATCCCCGGGTTAGCTCATTTAATTGACTGCACCACCTGATTAATAATAACCAAGAATTTGGGTCAAAATATAAATATATCTTTTAGTGGGCTCCAGAATATACTTTGTATAAACCTTTATTTATTTCATATGGAAAAAGGAAAGAACGTAAGTTTATAATTTGTTCTTGTGATTTTCACTATGAAAGAGATATAAAGGGCTTATTCTATCCTAAACAGGAGAGGAAAAAGTCACTATAAATATATGTGAGAAAAAAGTTTTTTACACACAACAATATTAGAGAAAAAGATTTTTCTCTCTAATTTTGAAAAAAAAATTTTCTCGTGCTAGTTTACTTTTAAGTAGTGATAAAGGCGCCCACACGTCAAGTGCAGATCAATCCTGAGTCATAACCTGGAAGATCGTTTGGCGACGGATCGTAATCTAACGAACGTGGTGGTGACGGATCGTGATCTCAAAGCCTAAATCACATCAACGGAAAAGCCAATTCAGATTTTTAAGGTACGATTTCTAGATTACATATTCATATATATTTTATGAGATCGGTCCTAAAAGTTTTTTATTAAAAAAAAAACTGAATTTTCCCAACACCCTCATACTCAGTCTCTCGCCGCACTAGAAGTCCCAAATTCCCTATCTTTCGATGCACCGCCTGGCATGGTGGCACCTCACTAGTCATTTTGTATATTAAATTTTATTATATAGAATAGATAATAGATCAATAGAATATGATAAATGATAATGATGGCATACAATGTTGATTCATCTTCTTAAAATTATAAAACAACTGATACAATAATAAAGAATGACTTATTCTCAATTATTGAGTGAATATAATGTTAAAATAATCGATTATGGAATGCTTACTCTTTTCAAGTTAGTTGTTAGCTTATACTTTTTGTCAAAATTTTGAAGAATTGCCACACACAATTTGTGTTCTCTTATTCACATTGTTTTTTTCTATATAGTTTTATTATTAATTCTTTTTATTTAGTATATTTTAATAATTTCATTTGTATAGAACAAACTTTGTAAGAAATATATTTAATTTGAAAAAAATTAGCTGCTCGAAAAAAATAGTGTTAGCTTCACAGCTTGATCACTAGGCACTACAAATTTCAAAAATATAGGATAAAAATACACTAGTACGAGAGAGTTAGGCCCTATTTCGATATGACATTATGCAATTTATGTTTAATAAGAATATGGACAACATTATTAATGTCTACAAGCAGCTTAGTAATATTAATAAAACTTATGAGTGCGAAATAAATAAATTTTTTTGGTAAATTAATATATTTAACAAGTACAAAAAATGGTGAAAAAAAATAATAAATAAACAAACCAACAACTGGGTTATTACCAAACAGCCCAGCAGCTGCTGGGCTGCCAGTGCCATGGTCAGCTGCTGAGAATCAAATCCAAATGAGTCCTGAACAAGAAAAGATCGCTAGAAATGCGTAAGCATCAATCAAGGATTGATATTTTGATAAGAACCAGACATGAACTGATGGAGATTTTTTTAAAAAAAAAAAATCCAGCACTGTTCATGCCTGATCTAATTGATGACAAGAACCATGCCAAAATTTAAGACGAGATTACGGGCAATCGAATGATTATCTAACACGCTATCAGCCGATCTCTTGAGAGTTATTAGCTTACAAACAACCCCCTACTAACCAGCAAAGGTGAATGCCGGTCCAAGTTAGTTACTTCGAACATAACTTTTCTCCACGCTCATCAGATGGAGCCCACTCCTCCGCCACCTCGGCAACAGCTTTTGGAGCCTTCTAGACTGAATTTTTGAAACACATTTTGACCCTGAGCATTCATCTTGGTTTTATTAAGTAATAAGGTCCTGGCTAGAGTTTATATAGTAGAGATTTGAGCTTAATTTGTTTGATTACGTGCCAGGTAGCTTAATTGATTAATATTTTTCAAGAGCTGAATGTAAATTTTCTGGCCCCACATTTAATTTCTCGAAGGCATTTGCCTAATGCTGCTGCATCTAATATGGACATGTTTGGGCTTCTTCCGCAGCGGGAGTTGTGGCAAAGAATAACTATCATGTATCTTCTCGACAGAAGGCTCCTTTGTCTCTTTGCTGACTCTCTTGCAAATTCAAGGACACCCAAATCTTCTCTGCTTCTTCATTCACCTTCTTGATCATGTGATAGTAATGTACCTGATCAGTGGTGAGAGGTTAGCTGACGCAGTGGAGAAGGCAGGTCTATGAAGCCATGATTGAATTAATTTCTGAGCCAATCCGATGGGACTTCCCCTGGAGGAACCTGCGTTCTCTTTAGCACCACAACATCCTAAACTGCTAAAATAAGGACTTTTGCACGCGCATGCTATTCCCCTTAGCTGCTAATGTTGTTGCAGAAAAATTCTATAATACATCAGAAGTGCTATATCAATCATACAAGAAGTAAATTATCATGCTTTTGTCTTCTGCTTATTCATGTCATTTTCTGGTGGCATGTATATATATGTATAATTTACAATCAAATTTGTGGCTTAAATGTAATTATCAAAAAATTATTATCCGAAGAAACACATTTTGGTTATTCATATCATTTCCTGGTGGCATGTGTGTTTATATATATCCTATGTTTCTGCAGATGTTAATTGTAATCGAGCTCGATGTTAACAGCGAAGCCCTAAAGCGTAATACATTAAAAAAAAAATGGACTTTCTTGTGGGACAATGCCAGCTTGTTATTGTCAGAACTCTTACTCCAGCACGTGGTAAATTACTGGATGTCCTTTTGGATTCAAAAGTTTAATTTCGTATAGCTTTAAGAAGCACATGAAACCATTTACTTGGTGGGTAGTGAAACTTTTCGTCTTTCTTCTACAGTGCTTTTTCTCTGAAAAAGCACTAGAATGAAAGAAGACTGGAAGCCGCTGTGGCTTCGGTTTTAATCTCCCATTAATTGGGTGCTTTGTCCTTAACCATTTGGCCTTTATTTCTCTTTTTTAGTACAACCAAAGTTATCCTTTCGGTCTTTTATTTCACCTTAAATCGGGTTGGTAGAGCAACATTCTCGTTGGAAGATTGTCTAGAATGGATGCAGAGGAATTAGTTCGCAGGTGTCAGGCAGTAGTCTTAAAGGAAGAGGAGGAGGACATAGTAACTTTTATGGGGAGAATGAAAATAAAGGGGGAGAAAGTGGCTGCTCATTGTCTAGTTGGGAAGGTGATGCTCACAAAAAGCATAAATAGGGAGGGATTGAAGGCAGCAATGAACCAGGCATGGAGAACCGTCAAAGAAGTGAGAGTTGAAAGCATGGGGGACAATATCTTCCTGTTTAAATTTGCCTCTGAAGAAGAAAAGAAAAGGGTGCTTATAGGAGGCCCATGGCATTTTGATAGAGCTTTACTAGTGCTAGTAGAGCCATCGGGTATTGGAGATATAAAAAATCAATCTTTCACACATACCCTGTTCTGGGTGCAAATTCACAATCTTCCCATAATGTGTATGAATAAGGAAGCCATTGAAAAGCTGGGAGGAAAAATCGGTACAGTCAAGGGAGTAGACACAGATGAGAATGGGGAATGCATCGGTCAATTAGCTCGAGTCAGAGTATCAATAGACATCACAAAGCCTCTGAAAAAAGTTATTTTTCTACAACAAGAAGAAAGCAGGATTCCAATGCCAATTTTGTATGAAAAATTACCAGACTTCTGCTTTTGTTGTGCGCTTATCGGTCACCAATACAGGGAATGCCTAAAGTACAAAGGTCAGCAGAAGGAAGAGTTGGTCTATGGTGTTTGGATGAGAGCAGCTCAACAAGCGGAAAGGGTGAAGCAGAACAGAAACAGGGAGAAAATTAGCCGGGAACAATTCCAATCAAAAGTTCATGTCACAGGGGCAAACAGCCCAGAACCACATCAAAATAAGCACGTTTTGGCAGAACAAAATAGGCTAGCTTCAAACAAGGAGGGTATAGAAGGTGAAGCTAGTGAAGAACCAAGGGGCGCAAGTCCAAAACTAGGGACTGACACGGAGCAATTAATGCTGAAATGTGCAGAGCAGAAAAACCAGCAAATGGAGTGTGGAAGCAAACATAGTGAGCCTCACGAAGAGCAAGAAACGACAGCTAGAAATGATTGTCAACTCAGAGGTCAAAGCATTGACGCGGGAAATAAAAGTGGGATGGAAAACAAAAGTCCAAACTGTAACGAGAAGTTGAAGGAAATAGCTATTGGAAAAAGGGCCACCGAAGAAAATGCAAAATCGGATGAAGAGACTGTCAATGGGCCAAACAAGTCACAAGTGAAGCCCAAAGTTAGGAAATGGAAGCTGCAAGCTAGGAGCACCAAGATGGAGGAGAGAGGTGCAAGTGGGCTAATCAACACAAAAAAGCCCACCAGGGAATCTAGCTGGTCCAGCCTGGAGAAAAAAAGGAAGATAGCACATAGCCCAGATAACAAACCTCTAAAACATAGACACTTAAGCCCATCGAAGCCTTTACTCAACCACAATGTTGCAGACTCACTTCCAGCAGCTCGGCAACTAAAGCTCATAGATGAAGAACAAGAAGCAGGGGATGATTTGGAAGCAATGGATGAAGATTTATCCGGAGTCTGGCACTCACCAAGAACTACGAAGATCATAAGCTGGAACGTTCGAGGTCTGGGGAAGCCTCAAACGCGCCTAGCTATCAAAAAAATTCTCCACCTGCATCGGCCACAAATTTTCTTTTGCTGTGAAACAAGGATGGTGGCTCGACAGGTTAATCTAGTTTGTAGAAATTTCAGCTTTGAGAATTGTTTTGTGGTTGATAGAAACGGTAGGGGGGGAGGTTTGGCTCTTTTTTGGACCTCGGCAGTAGAACTAAATATTTCTTCTTATAGCTCCCATCACATAGATGCAGTAGTGCAAAATGAAGATGGATTGGCTTGGAGATGCACAGGGATCTATGGTCACCCAGAATCAAACCAGAAGCACCATACTTGGACACTGTTGAAAAGGTTAGCAAACCTCTCTTCTTACCCTTGGTGTTGCTTTGGAGATTTTAACGAAGTCATGCACTTTCATGAAAAGCATGGGGGAAACAATAAAAATTTAAATATGATTATGGAGTTTAGGGAGACTGTGCAAGCCTGCAACTTAGTGGATGTAGGCTATAAGGGACACCCCTATACATGGTCGAATAGGAGATATAGATCGCAGTATATAGAGGAACGGTTAGATAGATTCCTATGCAAAGAAAGATCGGGGAACTAGATTTCGGGATGGCGCAAAGAACTAACTGTTAATTGGGTGTCGACCACCGCCTGATTATATTCAAGTTAAAACAAGGAGTGCTAAGTCGAAATTTGTGAGTAGATCCTATCCCCGAGATCACTACGAAGACATGTGAGCTCATTTACACACTTGTAAAAGTATACAAGGATGAAGTGGTGGCAAATTATGGCAATCAAGAGGGAAGATCCAGTAAAGTTTTCGAGGGTATAAAAGCACTTTAACTCAGCTCAAGTGGTGGAACAAAGAAGAGTTTGGGAGCCGAAATAGAAAGCAAGATGAGCTGATTCAACACTTACAGAGCATAAAGCAAAACAACTCCAGCCTGGGTGACGGGAGGAGATTAAGGATAGAATCAAATAAACAACATGTCGATTGAGGAAGAAATCTTCCGAAACAAAGATCAAGAGTTGATTGGTTAAGGAGACAAGAATACGAAATTTTTCCATGCTAAGGCTTCAGCCCGGAAGAGGAAAAACAAAATTTGGGGAGTTGAAGACAACCAAGGAAGGTGGAAAGTAAAGCGAGATGAAGTTGAAAAGGAATTCTGTGATTATTTTCAGGGGCTTTTCTCTTCCACAAACCCTTCAAGAGCAAATCAAGTCGCCTCGCAAGATACACAAGGTGTCCGAGGAAATGAACACTGAGCTAGGGAAGCCCTTCACTTCAGAAGAGATTGCTGACGCGCTGTCCCAGATGTGCCCCACAAAAGCTCCGGGGCCAGATGGCTTGCAAGCTGTTTTTTTCCAGAAACATTGGCACTCGCCTGCTCGCCTAGTTAAAACGTGCCTGCATATCCTTAACCAGCGAGGTAACCCTTCCCTCATCAATCACACACATATATCTCTCATCCCCAAGGTCCCCAAGCCTAAACAAGTCACTGACTATAGACCGATAAGCTTATGTAACGTAGTGTACAGAATCATTACGAAGGCAGTAGCTAATATGCTGAAGCCAATCCTTTCGCAAATCATTTCACCAGCTCAGAGTGCATTCATCCCCAATAGGCTCATTACAGACAACGTCATTCTTGGCTATGAATGTCTTCACAAAATTAGGCACAGCAAAGGAAAAAAGAATGGCCTTGTAGCTCTTAAATTGGACATCAGTAAAGCTTATGACAGAGTTGAATGGCGATTCTTGCAGCAGTCAATGGTGAAACTCGGCTTCTCCAGCAGTTGGGTGGATTTGATAATGAGATGCACCACTACAGCTTCCTTCTCGGTGATCATCAACGGAGTGCCGAAAGGACTAATTAAGCCGGAGAGAGGTTTAAGACAGGGATGCCCTCTCTCCCCATACCTCTTCATAATATGTGCGGAAGCTTTTTCAAACATGTTGGGAAGGGCAGAGGAAAGGCAGCTAATCAGAGGCTTGAGGTTTGCAAATGATGTTACAATATCTCACTTGTTGTTCGCAGACGATAGTCTTATCTTTACGCGAGCATCAGTGGCTGAGTGCAATCATCTAAAGAAGATTTTTGACTGTTATACCAAAGCATCAGGGCAACTGTTCAACTATGAGAAGTCATCCATGCTTTTCAGTGGTAAGATTACCGAGACTCAAATTGCCGCAATCAAGGGAATTTTAAATTTTAAAGTGGTTTCCAAATATGAGAGATACTTAGGGCTCCCCCCATTGATTGGTAGAAACAAGATGAGCTTTTTTAACGAGGTTAATCTCAAGGTGCTTCACAAAATTTCAAGCTGGAATCAGAAGATGTTCTCTAGTGGGGGTAGAGAAGTCCTTATTAAAGCAGTAGCCCAAGCAGTTCCGGCTTATGCAATGAGTGTCTTTAAGCTCCCGAAAGGTTTATGTGATAGCATTCAGAGGGCTATAGCGAAGTTTTGGTGGGGATCAAAAATGGATAAGCGAGGCATTCATTGGGCAAGGTGGGAGAAGCTCAGCCATGCAAAAAGTCGGGGTGGAATGGGGTTCAGAGATTTTACTTGTTTTAATCAAGCTCTCGTGGCCAAACAAGGGTGGAGGCTTCTTCAATTCCCCAATTCCCTAGTGGCCAAGGTTTTGCAGGCTCGGTATTACAGGAATTCCAGTTTTCTAAATGCAAGTGTAGGCTCAAATCCGTCTTTCATTTGGAGGAGCATCTCAAGCGTAATCAAGAAAGGATTCAGGTGGCGTGTAGGCAATGGAAAGAGGATCTCAGTGTATAACGATAATTGGCTGCCAAGGCCCGATACTTTCAAGCCATTTTCTCCTCCAAAGTCGAGACTCGGTTGTGCGGCGTAATTGATAATCGAGGAAAATCTGGGATGAAGGAAATGAACCATCTATTCATGAAGGAAGATGCAGCAGTTGATTCTCAAGATTCCTTTACCAAAAGACCGTCAAGATGAACCTTTGTGGCATTTCGACAAAAGGGAGAATATTCCGTAAGAAGTGGGTACCGTTGCAATTAGAACCAAATTCTAAGCTTCCAGCTCGCAGACCAACACCAATCACCGGAATGCTCGGGCCCTTGATTTGCCGGAAAAATGAAGATTTTTATGTGGAGGGTCACAAGGACCTCTTGCCCACCGCAAAAAGCTATGGAAAAGGAAAGCTCTTCAGAACCAATCACAGAAAAGAGAGGCCGAAACTATCACTCATGCTCTGTTAGATTGTAAAGCACTAAAAAGTATGGTCCCAAGGCGGCTCCACCCCAAAATCTTGATTTCCAATATCGGACATGATCGATTTTCCAAGAGTTAACCAGAAGACTAACGAAATGAGCTTGAACTACGGGTAGCCTTTTGGGTAGTGTGGTTCTCAAGAAACAAATTCATTTTGAAGATAAAAGGGTGGAGCCAGAGGTTGCAAGAAGTCGTTGTGGGTCGCCATCAAAGAGTAAGGGTGCGGACAAATCTCATGTTGATATCTCAAGGATGGAGAAGTCAAGATTGGTCCCTCCTCAAAAATTGCCTAAAGGTCAATGTGGATGCGCCATAAATAGTAAAGACGGATGGTAGGGCCTTGAGTTGTGATAAGAAATTGAGGCCAAGGTGGTTCGTTTGGGGTTGAGAGGGCTTCCAAAAAGGAGGAGTTAGTTTCAGAGGCCGAGGCTGTTTCAATGGGGCTCCAGTGGCAAGAAAAGCAAGCTTAACTTGATTGTAGAATCATTGCTTTGAGGTGGTGGAATTGATAAACAACACAAAGGGTAGCAAATGTAGATTTGGGTGATTCTTGAGATCCAAAAGCAAAGAATTTCAGAATTGTATAATCCAGCATGTTCCCAGAACCTGTAATGCTCATGCCCATAATCTAGCCAAGTTTGGCTTAAGTGGAAATTCTAGTGCCGTCTGGTTAGGCTCAATACCAGACGAACTTCATTCTGTTCTTGATGTGTTGTGATGCTTTGAAAGGCTTATCTTTCCAATCAAAAAAAAAAAAAAAAAAAAGAAGCACATGAAACCGATCATAATTTTTGTTTTAATCACAATAATTAAGTTTATTGCTGCATTCATTCCAACAAAAAAAGTTTATTGCTGCATCACAAGATACATGAAAATAAAACAAAGATCGGTTACAAGGATACATTTTTGTCAATCAAAGGTTTAGAACTGCTGTGACATATACATAGAATATGTAATTATGTTACATAGAACATAGTTCTAGCCACGTACAACGCATCCATTACATAATCTATGTAATACATAGATTACAATATAACATAGTTATATAAAAAATAGCTACTATAGACAATTTATAGATTTAACTTGGCTACTTTAATTCTATTTTACATAGATTTAAATCTATCAGTTATAGATCTATGTAACATAGAACAATTTATTTGTAGATTTACACTTTCATAGACATTCATGTAAATGTCGTACTATAGTAAAAGCTTTCGTTAGATAATTTTGTTGTCTATTTATGTAAGTATAGCTAGTTTTTTGTACTTCTAGCATTCTATCTTGTTCTAATTTTGGTAATATCCATTCTAAACCATTTAATTCACTACTAGTTAATTTTTTAGGTTCTATCACTTCTACATACTGACTTTTAAAACAATCTACAATATTTTTACTTTCAAATCTAAATTTCTTATGATACTTATTATATAATTTTCCTAGAAAAAATGTTTTTATTCTTAGGTTTTTATATTATGCGTTCATTTGTATCCTTTAGTTTGTACACTTAATTTAATATGTTTACAAAATTCATTTATGTCTATATCTATATTGGATATGCATCTTACTACTGCTACTTTATTTTTTAAATCTACTTCTGCACTACCTATTTGAGTTTACTTGTGATCGTAAAATCTATTATCATATAAATATAAATGTGCCTTTGTGTCTAAACCTTCTCTAACTTGACTAAGAATTCTTATAATTATTATTCCCATGTGTGTGTCTGTGTAATCTTATTTTTTAAGGTAGTCTCTTCCTACTTGGCTGATTAAAGTTAACTCTTCTCGTTTGTTTACGACTGATAATTTTGTTTCATCTGTGCAAATATATAAGCTAATGTTTAATGTTGACTTTAGTCCTTCATTATATAATCTTTTCTTTTTAATTTGCTCAAAACCTTTTTCTAATAATTTGTCTGGCTCTTGTTCGTCTATTATGTCTTTTATCCTTTCTATTATTTCTTTACCTTTATTGGAAAATGAAAGCGACCTTCTAATTCTTTCTGCCATGTTTACGATACTCTATTGTTTCTTACTAGACCTATCACTTTTTAATATTATTTTTGTTCCTAAAATATCTCTGATGTCTACTGTCCTACGCTTTAAGATTGGTCCACTTAAATTTAACTTTTCTACACGGTTAGTTAATATGTCTAGTTCTTTGTCTAAATTATCTAAATTGTTGTTAAGTTCTAGGTGAGATATGGATTCTTTATTTTTTCTAAAAGTTTGAAATTTGTGTTCTAACCTACCAAGTCTATTGTCTAAGTCTTATAGTCTATTATTGATTTTAACTAATAATTTAACTATTGTGTTAGTTTGCGCCTGTTGAATATTATTACTCTCTTGACTAAATTCTCTATAGCTATATCCTATTGGATTTAGGTGTGAAATTTCTCGTTTTAACACTGCTAAAGCTTCTATCAATATTTTGTCTGTACTCATTCACTAACTATTATTTTTATTGCGTCTAATTGAATTTGCAAATCACGTTGTGTAAATTTAATATCTTCTATTTTTAATTTTAAACTTTCTACAATATGTTTAATTTCTAATTCTACCGGGTTAGGTGTTTTTATGTCTAATAATTGAATTAAGTCTACAATTTCTTTCTTACTAGGAAATCGTTTAACTTGACTATTAAAATCTGTTAACAGTTCTTTAATATAATCTAAATTTCTTCTTAATGTATTAATCTTACTAGTTTCGAAGAATTTGCCTAGTCCTAATACCAACTCTTTTAGCCTTTCTATATTGACTTCTAAATGTTGTCCTAAGTTAATTAATAAATCTACTATGAAATTTTGTTGACTATTGCTAGTGTGTGTAATATGTTTATATTGATTTTCTCAGTGTTCTATGTTACAGCTAATTTTTATTCTTTCTGTCAAATTTAATTTTTGTTTTCTGTGATGACTAATTTCGAAGTCTAAATAATCTAATCGCTGGAAATTCATAAACTAGTTTGCTAGATCTTCTAATCTATTCTTAATTTTTAATGCTAAATTCTCATACTTGTCTAATAATTTATTTTGTTTATTTATATTATAATATTGCAAATTATGTCTTCTAAAATTAAATATAGGTAAATTTGTAAAAGCCTAATGTTTACTATTTATTTTTCTTTCTATTTTAGGTGGTAAAGGAGATGTGCAATCTACTGGAAGTTTTAAATTGCCTAATCTTTCTTCTATTAAAGTGTCCAAATAAACGTGTTCTATATTAATTCTGTTTAGTTCATTTTCTACAATTTCTAAAGAACGTGCTAAAATTTCTATGTAAGGGTTATTTTCTATCTAACTTCACAATCTTTATCTAGTACAGTAAATGGATTTTTATAATAATTTTCTAGAGATTGGTCAAAATTAGCAATCGTGAAAAAATATCATATAACAAATGAAGTTTGCCTTGTAACTACTTGTATAAAAAAATATTTAAAACAAAAACAAAATAGGTGCTCTGATACCAAAGAGAAGGAAAGAGAAAACAGACGCTAGGTTCTGACTAGAGAAACCTTGTACGTGGCTTGTTATACCAGCAGTACAAACTGGTATAGTCCTCATTCGAGTTGATCATTAGAAATTTTTACTAAGTTCTTATTATTTTTGTCAAAAACAAAACCTTAATTTTCATTGAAAACTTTCCCTCCAAAAACTCTTTGCTATTGAATGAAACTTGTTCTATATTAATTCTGTTTAGTTCATTTTCTACAATTTCTAAAGAACGTGCTAAAATTTCTATGTAAGGGTTATTTTCTATCCAACTGTCACAATCTTTATCTAGTACAGCAAATGAATTTTTATAATAATTTTCTAGAGATTGGTCAAAATTAGCAATCGTGGAAAAAAATCATATAACAAATGAAGTCTGCCTTAGCGAGGATATAAAATTAATTCAAAAGCTTAAAGGAATTGTTAAAAATCTCAAACTCTTAGCATTACCAATAGACAGTTATTATAAAATCATACAAACAGGTGGTCCTTGTTATCATTTAGTAGCAAAGAGTTTTTGGAGGGAAAGTTTTCAATGAAAATTAAGGTTTTTGTTCTTGACAAAAATAATAAGAACTTAGTAAAAGTTTCTACTGCTTTTCTGAAAGCTTCTTTTTAAACACAGTCTCCGTTGGCCCGTTTAGCCGTTAATATGTTGAAAAAGCATTTTAGGGTGTTGATATGCATGTTTTCAGAAGTAGTTATATGAACTTTGAAAGGTCAATTTTTGCCAAAATGACTTCTGCGATTTTCGTAAAGCTTTTTTGTAGCACTCTGTATATCCCAAAGAAAAACCCTTGTGTATAACAGTTCCCTTAGAAAGATTCACCTGTCAATGCCACCTTGTTTACAATATACCATCAGCTTGTATAGACTTAGCCAGATATAAACCCTCATAAATCCAGTACAAAAATGAGAAAATAGCCTTAACACCAACCTTATTATTAGATTATGGCCTATCAGGTTAGCTAATATTTTCAGACCCTAATCAAACAGATCCTTTTGGTAGAAAAATAGCCACAATAGTCTTAAACACTTTTGCCAATACAAACAACTCTTTTGTTGAACTAATTATAGATAGTAAATTGCCAGAATGGGATGAATCTGGAATCATACCAGCCTAACATAAAATAGTAGTTTTTTTTCACAAATTTAAACCTTCACTTTATGGAACAGAATGCCCCTGGCCCTGTACATAATTTAGTGTCGAAGAACAACTTAAACATTAGATCAACAAAGTAATCGGTAGACAATTCTATTGGAGTCATTTTGAATTTGAAGAATATACTTTAATCACTAAAGATGCAATTCAGAAAATCTGCTCAAAGCATCCACTTCCAGAAGTGCCCTTCTTATCCAAAACCAAACATATAAAGCTAGTGGAACACTACGCCAAAGAATTCAAGGCCCAAATGAGAGAACAAACAGATCAAAAACAATTGGCCCAACGACAAGCAAAATGGTAGGATGACTTAAGAAGTGAAGAAGTAGACAACATAGAAAACGACATGTATAGATAGTCACGAATAGACAAATAATGTTAGTCAGAGTTAATGTAAAAGTCAAAGTAGTCAGGTGGTTTTACATATAACCTTTAGTCGCTACTCAATAAAGGAAAAACTGTAAAAACACCTTTTTCATTTTGTCTTTTCTTACCCACAGTGAGTCAACACTAGAAAATAGTAGTCAGTTACTGTTTGTAGTTAGTAAGTCACTGAAAAGCACTAGTTAACCAGATTTTACTTTTTCAATTAAGCATAGACTTTTTGCCACATATAAAGCGTCGCTTTTAATATTTGTCTTTTGTAACTTAATGTCAATAATCATGTCAATAATGATCCAAAGTCTTGAGTTGTATATAAAGAGTTCCAAGTCTATGTACAAAGCAGTGAAAAAAAAAATCAAGAAAGCATCAAGAGCAACTTGTATTCAAAATCAATATCAATAAAAAATTTTTTTTTTCATAAACACTTTGCAATTTCTTTAGACAGCAACTGACAAGCAAAGCAAGTAAGTAGTTTTACTTTTTATTTTTATTTAGCTTTCGGGTTCAAAAGTCTAACCGAGTTAACGAAAGTATAAATTGTATTTAAAACATTAACAAAAGGCGATCCTTATTATCAATCAGTAGCAAAGAGTTTTTGGAGGGAAAATTTTTAATGAAAATTAAGGTTTCGTTTTTGACAAAAATAATAAGAACTTAGTAAAAGTTTTTGCTGATTTTCTGAAAGTTTTTTTTTAAACACAGTCTCCGTTAGCCCGTTTAGCCATTGATGTGTTGAAAAGGCATTTTAGGGCGTTGATCAGGAGTTTAAAGGTGTTTTGATATGCATGTTTTCAAAAGCAATTAAATGAACTTTGAAATGCCAATTTTTAGCAAAATGACTTTCGTGATTTTCATAAAGTTTTTTGGGGAGCACTCTGTATATCGGCGGGATATTATGTAACATAGAATTTGTAACATAACTGGCTATGTGTAATTTTTGTCAATCAAAGGTATACAAACACAAGATTCCTACTGAAAACTAGACTACACACAGTGAGAACTAAGTTGGGTATGATGTAAATAAGTAAAAAGAGTTGAAACTTAACTACTATTCGGTTGCTTGGAACATGCTCTGTCTTCTCCCTGGTCAAGTGGAGCATGACGTAGAGTCAACCAGAGAAGGCATGTCGGTGAAGAAAGGCATAGTTTTCTGTTGCAGCTCTTGACAGTCTTGTGGACTTGCTGTCTTCGGATTAAAAGTTTCACGATCTGGAAGAGCCAAGCCTTGTTTAATTCGACCAAGTCGCCGTGAATGCAGGACTTGTTTTGAGGTTACTGGTAGCCGAACTGCCTGATATTCTTCAAGAGCTGAAAGCAAACCCTCCACTCCCCACTTTTCAAGGCATTTTCCCAAGACCATTGCATCTAGTATTGACATGTTCGTGCTTCTCAGACCATGAGGAGTTGTTGGGTGAGCAGCATCTCCAATCAATACCACATTACTCCAAAATATTTGTTTAAGAGGATCACAATCATATATCGCATTTATGAAAGGTTCTTTTGTTTCTTTAATGACCTTCACAAACTCAGGAAGCCAAACCTTCTCTGCTTCTTCGTGCATGTTCTTGATCATGTCATTGCTTACTCTCATGGTTACTGAATTTCCCTGCACATAGTTTCCAATTAATAATAATTGGAACTGGCTGGTTAACATATGTTATTTGGAAAAGAAATATATCTCTCTGTAATTAGTGGCAACTTCTTGTCCTCTGCTCATCCCAGAAGATGAAGTCCAGCAGTCCCAGAAGCATATGTTGCCTCCATGTCGATATGTAGGATTGAATTTACCAGGTGAGAAATACATGGTTTCTTAATGTGAGTAGAAATTCAGATTTAGAAACTTTGAAACTAGACTAAAGCATCACAAAAATCTGCGTCCTAGCATCATGAATGCTAAGTGTTTTATTCAGCATTTAGTTCTAACAACTTACAGCAAAACCTCTGTGGCCCTTAAAGTAAGGTCAAGTACAGTTCATGGTTAGTAGTATAAACAAAGATTGCACACGAGTGGGAGAAAGCAAAGCAATCACCTTCATTATGGGCTCAGGTTGGTTGATATACCAAACCCAATTGAGCCTTTTATTGAGAAGCTCATAAAACACACTGTGAGTTCCAGATGCCAGGTCGAAGTATAGGCATTTCCCCATGTCAGGATACACCCTCCTCATGCCTTTGATTATCTCTGAATCCTCAATCCCCGAAAAATCAAGAATCCCTCGCCATGCACAATAACCTGAATACCTACAGAACAATGCTATCATCAGATACTATAAACTTCACAGGAAACATACCATAAATGAATTTTATTCACAAGATACCCAGTTCTAAATAAGTGGGAATCACGGACCTCAACTTAAAGTCAGACAAAAAACTTTGGCGGATTGAAGAAAGGCATCCATCAGCAGCAACAAGCAAATTTCCCTTGATATCAATGACCTCATCGGTTTGAAGAACTTTAGCCTCAACAATAACACTGGTTTTCACTTCAGAAATGCAGAAAGAAAGGTACTGGTGACCCCAGAGGAATATGCCTGGTGGTAGGGCATTGTATAGAAGGCCATGAAGATCAGCCCAATGTGCTGCTCTGAAATTGAAATTGTCATCTCTTGCCAGTGTCCGAGTAACCTCCGCATTATCTGTTGCTTGGTTCTGCTACACAAACAGATGAATTAGCCCAATTTCAACTTTGAACTTAATGAACTCCTTTCATTTAAGACAAAGTAATGAAGAAGGAAAGCGCATTTTGCTACAATGTTAATAATTACCTCGACTTAAAATATAAAGGGCATGTTTAAATTTCGAAAGCAGAGCATCTACAAAAATGTTTGATAATTACTCAACTCGATCAATTAGAACTGCTCAACTCATCTAGCAACACAAACAATTGAATTTAAAGAGGAGTTGAAAATCTAAACCTGATCAATGGTGAGAGGAACAGTGGCCAAATGGAGAAGGTGGGGGTGTCCGTTGAGCCAAGACTGAATGATACGCTGAGCCGGACGGTCGAGTCCAAGGCCTGCGCCAGTTGGGCTGCCAGTAGGCGGACCGCCAGCTTTCTCCAGAACCACAACGTCCCAGCCTGCTCTAAGGAGCGCGTGTGCGCATGAGATACCCGCTATGCTGCCACCAACTATTACTGCCTTGCCGTTCTCCTTCTTCTCCATATCCGAACAACTGTTTACCTCTTGTTCTCACATGTAGTGACGTGTTGCATTGTCATTTGTCAGATTAAGCATGGTTATGTTTCATTTAGTCATTCGCCGCCTGGATAGGAGGAGTTCGACATAAAACGACGACGTGTGAGCTTTTCTCTCTTCTCGCGTTTTGTCACAAGCGTTTGGGATGATAAGTTGTGATTTGTGATTGATGATGGACATACCTAGTTTATATTGTTCCATTATTTATTTTCTTAGTTTTTTTTTTTTAAATATCAAATAAAGAGTGGTGCTATTGGCAGTTGGCACCCCTCTTTTAATTTAATTACTACTTTTAATTCCTAAAATAACCTCCTCAGTAAACCCTTCAAACACATATTTAGTGTGTTCTTACAACATAAAAAGTAGACTTCTCTTCTTCATAGCCAATAAAGAAGGTATAGATAACTCAAGTGTATGTACCTTTAATTTATTTGAGTATTTCAAAAGAAAATAAATTAGCATTAAAATTTGGTTGTCCCTTAACATATTCATAAAAAGTTAATACTTTATAACCAACAAAGTGTTATTTACTTGTGATAGCCCTAAGTGGTTTGACCTGATTCTTTCCAATTAGTCAGTGTCGCTGTTGGGAGAACTCACATTCGGCTCGAAATGACTTTTAGTACAGGCCACAGACGAAATTAGCACTCCCACAATGACCTTTCGATGATACAAAAAAAAAAAAAAAAAGTTAAATACTTTATGAAAACTTCACAAAATTATCTTTAATAAACATAAATTGGGATGAAGTTTAGCGTATAACAAATTCTTACTCTCTTACAATTGTCTCCCTTTTGATGTTTGTAAGTTTAAGGAGTTTGTAGAAATTAGAAAAGATAAATTTTTATGTACATAGAAAACAATCGGGGCTCCATAAGAGAAATAGCGGGTTGCCATTAACGCCAGTTCAATAAAACATGTTTAATCATTGGAATGTTGGGGATCTTTTTGGACGTATAGGGTCTGGGCTCATTAACTGGGCGCCCGATTAACTATTTGAACCTAATTCAGCTAAGATTGGGCCACTAGGATCTGCCCAAATATGAGCCATGCTGTTGAAGTTTTGATTCAGAGATTTCCGGGAAACCAAGGAGGATCTAAGCGAATCAAAGAAGGAAGTTAGTGTTAATTAGCTAAAACCCAAATTTCCTCCAAACTCGTGTATAAATTTCCTGCATTCTTCGTTATGCGTACAACCGAAAACCCTCCTCTCTTTTAACATTAACGAGAAGAATAAGGAAAAATAAAAAGATTTTGAAAATGGGCGCAGGGCGTGAAGTGGCCATATCTCTAGACGGAGTAAGGGACAAGAACCTGATGCAGCTTAAGAAGCTCAATATCGCACTCTTCCCTGTTCGCTACAATGACAAATACTACTCCGATGCCCTTGCCTCTGGCGAATTTACCAAATTAGGTTTTATTCCCCTTCTGGAACTTTACTGATTCTTTGCTTGTTTTCTGATTTCTGTCACGAATTCTTATGTAATTTTATGCATTCTTTTCTGGGTATTGCCTACATTCCTATTGTCTCAGATGTTTTTTTTAAAAAAAAAAAATTGTGAATCTGTTTATGTATTGGTTTTTTCTGGTGCCTTTGGTTGTTAATTTTAGGGTTTTGGTAATGTGCATTGGAACCGTTGGTTTCTGTGTTTTACTGCCACTTTGGATTTTGTATTGGCTACAGGTTACCAAGCATCAGCTCAAATGTTTATTTGTGAAACATTTGATGGAAAAGTTGTGAGTTGAGTTCACACTTACTGTGAAGTGCAACGAGAAACTTATGAGGTTCAACCAAAAATTTGGGGCAATATAATGTTAGGCATAGTTGTTCTAGTGAACGATAATATAGGTATACCCAAAAATGAAGCATTTGTTTGTTGATTTGGGAGTTTGAATTGTGTTTTGTATTCGAATCAAAATTCCTTGTGATTGGTTTCTCTTCAATTCTTGAGGAAACTGTTTACCTGATATAATAAGTTGGAAATGTTTTGAGATAGCCAGTATAATTTCGTATATTCCATTTCTTTGAAGATCTTTGTGTAATTTGCCTGAATTTTGAATGCTAAGAGGGCTAACATTCCCTTACATGATTATTGCCCAAGGTTATTTTCGGTTGGATAAAAGAGTGTATATATTCATGTGAGTAAAAGTTCCATATGATGTTTTCTGTCTCAAAGACTCATCTTGTGTGATGTGCTACTACCACTCAGTGAACTGATTGTCTTTTTTCTTTTTCTAAAATAGCAGATACAATATAAAAAATGGAAAAATAAATGCTATTTGGATGAGATTTCAATCATACTGTTGGTAGCCTTGCCCAAATGGTTTTTGAGATTTGCTTTATCTAGTCCTTTAGTGTTTTTGCTACAGCATTACCTTTGTAAATATCAATGAATTTCCAGTTGTCCTAAAACTACATTCTACAATTGATCAGCATATTACAGTGACATATGTGTCGGTGCAATTGCATGCCGGCTGGAGAAGAAGGAAGCTGGGGCTTTCTGTGTTTACATCATGACTTTGGGTGTCTTGGCACCATATCGTGGGCTAGGCATTGGTGAGTACACTCTTATCTTTCCCTTAGTGTGTCTCTTTCTTGGGGGTTGTTTGAGAAACCTTGAATCTGGTTCGAGTACAGAAGAAAATTGGAGGTTTAGAAAAGCATACACTTAAGAAAACTTGGTTGGTTCATGTCATATAATCTAGGTGGCGCCCTATTTCTGTTTCTGTTGTTTTTTTGTTTTTTAAACTTCTGAGACCCTGTTCTAAACTGAATATCAACTCAAAACTCATTTTACTCAAGTTTTATTTTCTTCAATTTTGTAGCTGCAATAGGCATGGGAATTAAAAAAAAAATTCAATATCATTAAGTAGGCTACCTGAATTTTTGGATTTATTGCAGGTACAAAGTTGTTGAACCATGTCCTTGATCTCTGTGCCAAACAAAACATATCAGAGGTTTACTTGCATGTGCAGACAAACAATGAAGATGCTATCAACTTCTATAAGAAATTTGGATTTGATGTCACAGACACCATCAAAAACTACTACACTAACATTACCCCGCCAGACTGTTATGTCCTTACGAAGTTCATCACTCAACCACAACCGAAGAAATAACATTCCAGAGCAGTGGTCAACCTGGAGGTCCTTGTTTATTGTTCGCCTATTTGAATTTTACCGCACACCCATTATATTGTTGAGGTTATACGAATGCTACAGTTTATAAATTAGTTCAATTGTTTCAATTGTTTTGTCGGCCGTATGATGAACTAGTCTTTCCTTTCTATTCTTTACTTTCATTCCAATCAGTTTACAAACCATTGAAATCTTTTCATCATACTGATTACTGGATAAGAAAGTTTGTGTGTTTTGAAGGAGTTTACCATTGCTTTCGTGCTTTGTTTCATACTTGTGCAAAAAGGCATTACAGATCAAAACAAGTTCCAGAAGTCATACTAAGCTTAAGTTAACCACACAACACAATCGTCAGAACTTTGATCAACCTGAGTTGATTTCTTGATAAATTATTGATGGTTTAGTTTTTTATTCTTGATGGTAGGAGAGAAATGTTCATTGATTTTCTAATTGCGCTCTTTTTCCCTTCTACTCCATCAATTAAACAACATAAAGCCAATGGACTGGTAGCTCATTGGCAACCCATGTGCCTAAGGTTGCTTGGACACCTTTTCTTAATAGGGGTTTATTTGTTTTTTTAATATTAAATAAAAAGTCAGATTTTCGGACTGTGTTATAATAAAATTATTAAAGAAAATTTTGATTGGTTTTTTATTATAAATATTTATATCAATATATAAAAAAAAAATCTATATCAGTAAATATCTATACCAGTATTAAAAAAATAATAATAACTGCATAAAAGAGTAGGGTCGAGTATTCTCTCTCACCTGGCACTGGACTGCGTTGTAGCTCCCGCATAATGCGTTGTTTGCGCTAGAGAAATATAAATTGCAGTCACGAAAACCTTTGGGAAATTTACAATATTAACCAAAAAACTTTCTCAATTTTCACAATTAACCATTTAACTTTTTTCTATCAACATTAGCCAAACGTAAAGTTTCTTTCCCAAATTACCCTCAAAAGTTTCGTTTCGTTCTTCTGTTTTGAGACCAACTAAAACAACCCTACACTCTTAATCACTGCACTCTGGTGACGGCAAAAGGCGACAAATATCGACGGAAAAAATAAACTTCGATCAGATCTAATAACATTCGACATTACTGTATTACTGGTAAGAATTATTTTATTATTTACTGGACGGAAAGTAAAAAATGGTGCGACGGGCTCCCGCACCTGCGATAAGTGCTACGGGAGGCCGTGGCACAAGGGCCAAGTGCGACGGGCGGCCAAGACTGCGTGCGGCCCGCCGCACCGAGTCCAGGCGAGGTGCGACCAGAATCCGTCGCAGCCTGTGCGACGGCCGTCCGTCGCACCACACCGTCGACAAATCGACGGACGATACCCGTCGCACCTGAGTCCAGAGGCTATGTTGGTACGACGGGCTGTCTGTCGCACCAACTGTCACACACAAAATTGTGCGACGGGCTACCAGTCGCACAAAAAATTATGCGACAGATAGCCCGTCGCACCTGAGTCCAGAGGCCATGTTGGTGCGACGGCAACTCATTGCACCAAGCCCAGGTGCGACAGCCTGCCCGTCGCACCAACTATCACACAAAATTTTTGCGACAGGCTGTCCGTCGCACAAACAATTATGCGACAGGCTGCCCGTCGCACAAAATTTTATGCGACCGGCTGCCTGTCACACCAAATTTTGTGCGACAGGTAGCCTGTCGCACCAATAAACAGTAAAGAAAATTAACTTTATTAATGGTTAATTATTTTTTTATTTCAGGTATGGATTCAGTTGTGTTTCAATTGTGTTATGATAGTTGGTGGCAAACATTAGAAGACGGGCGTATGGAGTATGTGAATGGTAAAAATAGAGCCTTTTTAGTTGAGAAAAATTGTATGTTTGATCAATTTTTTACAAGAGTGTGTGAGGTATTGCAAATAAATCCTCATGAATATGGTATTACAATGAAGACAACTTTGAGGTCGGCAAACACATTATATCACATATGTACATTGCCTATGGACATATCTAATGATGAAATGGTGAAGGTTGTATTGCACGTGGCATCCAATATGGGCAACTATGAATTTATTTCTATATTTGTCACCACAACACCTCGAGTTCCGACCGAAGCTGTTGAGCCACCCATTGAAACAGAAGTTTCTTTTAGAGCAAATATGTCTCGCCCCGGTAATGAAGAGGAGTTGTTGCCAAGGGCATCGTTGCACCAATATTATTCTTCCTGCAATGATAATGATGATAATATTGATGATAACAGCATTAGGTTAGAGGATGTTGGAGAAGATATATTACCACAAACAACGTCGTTGGAGCAACGGTATTCTCCGTATCACAATAATGATTTCCGGGAGAATGATGATCATGTTGATAACACAGAGACAGATAATGTTTGTGCAGAACCTTTGAATACTGTGGGAGGCAGTTATTTCAATAATGCTGGTGATGATGGCGGAGCCGATCCAAATGTACTGTCCATGGTGATGATGAGCAGTTATTTCACCATTCTCCTATTGACAAACGTACCAAATGCTCACCAATTTGAAACCATAAATGATCATCTTCTCTGTACTGTCCATGGTCCACTTGCCTAAGCAAAATATTGTGCAATAGTACACCACTGAACGGAAAGCTTCGACAATCTAAAAAATGTTCAAATATACTTTTCTTAAACATTTTCAGCTGTCGTTTTGTTAATTTTCTCTCAATGAGTTTTATAACTGCAGGTAAATTACACATGCTCGATATTCGTCCCGGAAAATGATCTAAATAAGCTAACATCATCTTCCCTGGTCCATTTTTCGATTGTTCTGATTCCGTCATATTTCTACATTATTACAAAACATTAATATGAAAAAACAATTATAATTATTTATCGAGGCTGCGCGACTCACACATTGCGACGGGTAGGCCCTGCCGCACTGGGCCGGTGCGACAGTGGCGCGACAGCGCCCGCGCCGTCAGACGCCATTGTGGCGAGGCCATCGCGACACGCTCCCAAACTCTTCACAATTATTCCACCACATCATACACACCACCAATTTCACAACACCAACAGCTTCAACAATACACAAACACAACACAAAAACCATGGAAAAAAAATACAGAATCAAAATTTAAGGATTTTTGCCCTAACCTTTAATTTGAGCGCTTGATTGGAAATTTGATGAAGTGCGCTGTTGGGAATAACTCCGTCACGTTACCGCTATCGAGTTATGAGAGTTATGAGACGGATCCCGTCACGGGTGAGAGAAACCGAGAGAGAGAGAGAGAGAGGAAGAGAGGAAGGAGAGGGACAAGGGTGAGGAGAAATGAGAGGGGTATTTTCGGTAGGAGTGAGTTGATTTGGCTAATGTTGATAGAAATTTTGTTGGGGGGTTAGTTGTGAAAATTGAGAAAATTTTTTGGTTAATATTGTAAATTTCCCAAAACCTTTCAATATTTGGCCAAGCACTGCCCCTGCCCAGAATCCAGGAGGACCGTGTAATTGTAACGAACGGTTTTCCATGTTGTGTTGGACAACATCAAATACTGCATCAATTCAAGAATAGTTAGACGAGATAAAGCTTAAATGAAACCGTTTTCCTTCTAATATATTTTAATTTAAGTATTCGTTTAATTCTTATATTTAAAAGAATATTTTAAAATATCTTTACTATTAAATATATTATATTTTTACCCTTATTTTTTATTTTCTTTTACAATAATATCTTTGCAACAATATTTTTAGGAATGTTAATGAAACAAATTGATAATTTATCAAATTAATTTTACAAGTAATACAAAAATTTACTCAAATTTTGATATTATTATTTTATTTTAAGATTAATTTTGTAAATTAATTTTTATAAAATAATTATTAGTAAGATTATTGCACAAAAGACACTAGTTATTTCATAGTGCTATTTATTAGTCAATTTGCTTAAACTAATTCTTTTTAAAGATAAATCAATTAATGTGAAGATTATTACTGAAAGGATATTATTGTAAAAATTAAAAAAAATAAGAGTAAGAATATAATTTATTAAATTGTAAAAGTATTTTAAGGTATTGTTCCAAAGCATAAGAATTATATAGACACTTAAGTTAAAATATAGGGATTAAATAAAAATTTATCCTACACATGCTATAAGGTTATAATTTATCCCTTCTCTGGAGAGTATTGGGAGGATTCCTCCTAACGAAGTCAATAGGCACAACCCGTTGTAAGTTTGCTATTGCTAACTCTACACCTGCAAAAAATTTAAACTTCTAAATTCACCAGCAAACCTGAATTTTTTTTTTTTTAAAACACTCGTTCGCTGTGGGTTTTAACATTTACCAAACGCCCCCATAACTTGCATCGAATTTTTTGTGAGTTTTCTCATTTAAAATCACAAAATATTAAGAAAATACTTTTAATAATGAATTTTATCACAATAACCTAAAAAATCCACATATAATACTTAATTCTAGATTTTATCAATGTAAATTAAAAATAAAAATTTGAACATTAAAATCAATATAGAAAATATATTAATTTAGTACAAAATATTTCAGTTATAGGAAAATGGTCATTAGACTCATTACTAATAAGTAATATCAATGTTTTGCTTCACCTTTCGATCGATATGTAAGTATTAATCAACAAAATTAACAATTAAATTTATATAACTACCGTCAACAATTAATTAAATAAATAAATACCCAACTTTAGAAGTAATCATAAGTTTCAAGTTATTAAAATAAAAAAATAATCAAATTAAAATAAAATATCAGTAATATTAAACTTGAAAATTATAAAATTTCTACTTACTAAAAGTGTTTTTTTTTTTTTTTTTTTTGTGTGTATGCATGTTGCATTAACATATGTTAGGTTTTGGAATTAGGAATTTTAACTTACATATATTTATGATTAAAATTTTTAATGTAATTTTTATGATTAAAGTTAAAAATAAATAATTTAGACTAAAGAATACGGAATTACAAATACTTGTGTTGGTATTCGGCCGATTTTTTCTCAATACTAGACTTAGGCTCCGTTTGGTACAGCTTATTAAATAGAGCTTATAGCAGTAGAGCTTATATGAATAGAGTTTATACCAATAGAGCTTTTGAACAAAAAGTCATTGGGTGTTTGGTTGTCAATTAAAAAAGTACTTTTTCACTATTAAACTGTTTGGTTGTATAAAATTAAAAGTGCTTTTGTGTAATTAAATTACCAAAAAATATATGTATTCATAGTTATATAACATGTAACAAAAAGCATCTAAGTTATCAATTAATAAGAAAAAATTAATTTAATCACTTCTTCAATTTTCAAAATAAAAAATTGCATCATTGATATATTCTCCCAAACAAATAATACTATCCAAATTAAATTGTATCATTGATATATTCTCTCTCAAGTGTTGGTTATGTGTAGGAATTGTAAAATTAAAGTGCTGGTTATTTAAAAAAAAAAAAGAGATAAAGTAAAGTGGCAGCGGCAAATATGTTTATATAATAAGAACAATTTTCAAGAGGCTTTTATACAGCCAGATTATGTAATTAATGAAATACAGGATATTTTCGATATTATATATTTTTGAAAGTTTAACTCTACTCCCAAAAGCTCAAATTTTGGGCTTTTGCTAGTAGAGTTAAATTAGCTTATTTAAGCTAAAAAAACTCTACTCAAAAAATAACCAAACACTATAAAAAATTTTAAAAAGTACTTATAAAATTAAATAAACACTTGTGACTCTTAAATAAGTCATACCAAACATGCTCATAACTATATAAGTCTATAACCTATAGTGAATTTAAGTTTGCTTTCCACTGGTAGCCTACAAAATTACTTTACGGCGGACAGATTTTTGCAGGAAGGTGTTGGGCTGATTTATGGGTTGACGGATAACTTTGCATCTCTAATTCCTCCTTTCATTATTTAATGAAGAGTTTGTGGTTAATGAAACCACTCACTCTTCAAACTAACACAGTCGCTAAGAGCGAGCAATATGTCTACTTATTCATCGACAGGTATGATATTTATTTATTTTAATGGTAATTTTGTAAATCATTTTGGGTTGATTCTTCAACTGTGATGATGGTGTCTGGTGGTGATGCAGAAGATGACTGCAACAACGCTTTCTTCTCTCCTCAGTTCAGGCTTTTGAGCGGAAAACAAAGGCCGTGTTCCAGACTTTAAGAGCAACACCAGCAAGAATGGATCCATTATTTACAACGGCATCTTGATCATCTGCAGATTACTGTGTCGAGCAGTACGTCTTTGCTAAGTTGCAAGGATCAACAACTGAATGAGTTCCTTGCTAATTATTCGAGGGTCCACTGTTTAGCATGGCAACAGCATGCCGTGTTCAAGTTTTTACGGCGGCAATATCAGCAGCAAAGCCAGGCCCCAACAACAGCAGCAGCAGGGCAGTAATGGGATTTTCACAACAGCAACAGCGGCAGCCGGCCATCATTGAACGTGTGCAACAGCAGCAGCAGTGCCCAACAGCAGCTGCAGCTTGATGATGTAGCGTGACGACATGGATTTTAGTTAAATACATTAGTTAAATACATTAGTGGCCTTGGCAGGGGATAATCATTGCTTTCATACTTTGTTTCCTAATCTTGTGGAAAGGCATCAAAACAAGTTATAATAAGTTTTACTAAGCTCAAGTTACCTGTAAAACAGAATTACCAGGATTTTGATTAACTTAAGTTGGCTGCACTAGGAAACATCAGTGGTGTTACTCCTTATGGTAGGAGTGAAAAGTTTATTGATTTTCTATTGTCGTTTGCTTTTCTCTTATGCTTCATCAAGCGTAAAGAATATATTTAAGTATTTACTCTTCTCTCTCACACAGATGTAAACTAAACTGTAGTGTTTCTGAGTTTACCACCCACATTTTAATATGCAAGTGGTCGTGTTAGAGACTTATATATTGCAGTCCCATAAAACTTTCAACGTCTAGACAGGAACTGGCTTGAGCACAGGAATTTGCAGCCAAAAATTTTGCACATTGGGTTCAGTAGTGATGTAACTTTATATATTAACATAAACAGGGTTCAATTTACAAAGCTCAAATCGAGCTTGCTGCAATAGATACGCAACAATTTATTACAACTTCTACATAATTCTAAGGTTATGAGTAGGAAAACAATGTCATATTTATACAGTTCTACAACAGGGCAATTCTTATTCACCAAGAACCACCATTTCTCTTCAGTAGGCCAACCCCCCAGAAAAGACATCTCCATCATCAAGTAAACTCTCTGTCAGCCAATAACCATCCCATGAACCACCAATTCTCTGCCAGTAACAAGCCACAAATACAAAGGTTCAAAGAGACCAATTAAATTTTGAAATAGAAAAATAATAATATAAACCCACATTGAATAATATGCATGAAATGAATATGTTTGTGAATTGTGATATAACTGGGAAAATGTAGTGCTCTTTATGTTCAATAAGTTTGACCTCTCAAGATGTTTATAATTCGCATTGAAGACACAACTGCATGGGGATATCATAATTACTTCCCATGATTTTTTTAAAAGAAAACAGGAATATGTTTCAAACAACACCCTGCTTACAAGCAAAACTTAAAATCAGGTTTGTACAAGCAAACACAACATACGCATAATGTCTAGCAAAACAGCAAGATGCCAAGGGCTTTCCTCAATTGAGAACAGAGTACAATAATCATTCAAAAGTTCATTGACTCAGGAGTTTAAAAATAACTCTTCATACAGCTTCATGCTTCAGTTCTCGAGGAGTCTTTAGATAGAAATGTTCTCAGTGCAACAAACAGATGCCATTGTTACTCTTACTGATGACTAATGAAGGTGTAATGCCCATACCTGAACCATGGTAAATTGAAATATTTCTTCTTCCTCAGGTCGACTTCCTTGTATCCAAACTCGCTGCTTAAATCGGTTCTGCTTTCCATTATATAAACACATTTAGTAGCCGTGACAATATATATCTGTCAGCCAACTAAGGCAGAAGTCAAGACTCGACCTAATTTTCATGTATAATTGTAAGCAATACATACCTCCTGCACGAACAAACTACTCAAGATCTTCCTCTCCTTGTGACCAAGTAATACTCGATAAGTTGAATGGTGAAATATCCGCCTAAATCGCTCAAACTGCTTTGACCAATGAAGCATCAAATATAGAAAAGCTATTCGCATATTTATCAAAAACCATTAAATTTCGGAAACAACTAAACAATTTCTCTCACCGACCTGCCCCAAATCAAAGAAGGGCCCAAAATATGTGGATCTTTCAAATGGATCAAATCCAGCAAACTGTCAAAGAGAGGGAAGTTAAATAATTTGAACCACAACATATTTCCTATTCAACAAAAGAGTATCGTAAGCTGGGATGATTAGAAGTTACCCTGTACATAACCTCGATTCCATAGTCTGGACGGGGTTGATCATTATACTTCAATGCATCAAGTTGGTACTGAACAGCTTCTTCTGCACTAAACTATAACCAAATATTAATTTTGATAGAGATATTACAGAGCAAATAATATTAAATTTATACTGATCATTCGCATAATAAAAAATTTACATTAAGTCTTGGCCCATTAGGCCTTTTCCTTCGAGATTCAAACCTGCAACACAAAAAGTAACACTATTTAAATCTGCTACAAAATTAGAAATACGAAATCACTAGCCATGTGGCTGATTGGTACGGTAATTCAGTAAACCCTACGAAAGTAATTTACAAAATCGTAAATTTGAAAATTAAGAAAAAACACAACAGAGACAAGCATGATAAATGGCGTACCAATCAGCAGAGAGAAAATCTGGAACATCAGAAGCAGAAGCTCTAACGCGAGAGCCAACAGAGGCGGTCCCGATTTTGGATTTGGAGTAGAGACAAGAAACAGAGTTTGGAGTTAACAAAGACGAATGCAACGACATCGTTTTTGCACCTCAGAAGATTCAGCTCCACTCCATTCCCTCTCTTACGTCGGAGCGGTACTTGTTTTGGATGAGGTTTTGACTTTATTTTATCTGATTCAATCCCCACCGTCGGATACCAACCAAAGCAAAAACATCTTAACTGTAGAGAAAGAATCACAGAGTACAGATTCACACGCGACTGATAAGGAGCGTCGTTCAACGCGCTCCTCATTTCACTTCGGTGGTCAGTGCAAATGAGCGGCCGTTCTCCATGCTTCCAATTTCTTGCCGCTACCATGTCATCTCGCTGGCCCGTACAATCTGGATTTCTCTCTCTTCTCCTTTTGCCTCTCTTTCCATCCATATTATTTGAACATTTTTCAAGAAAATAGCAATTTATTATTTTTTGTTTTTGTTTTATATTTTACGTTGCAGCACAGAGGTGGTAGAAGCCACAGGAGAGGCTTCTCCGACAGACCGTTTAACGGCGCTAACGGCCGTTTCGTTAGCGGAGACTCGCATATTAGCTCAGTAAGTAACTCCAACCGTGGCGTTCGTCAAGGAAACTACACGGCGGTTCCGCCTCCACCGTTTTATCAAAACCAGCAGTTTCGGCAACCTCCGCCTTACAATCAGAACCAGCAGTTTAGGTCGCCCCCGTTATATAATCGAAATCCACAGTTTCGACGACCTCGTCCGCAGTTTGATCAAAATCAAGCGGTCCAGCCGCGGCCGCGACCGCGGTTGGACTATCGGCATTGGGAGCATTCAAAGGCATCTCTGCCTCCTTACTCTGGTAAATTTCTTTAGTTAATATATTCCATTGTTCCTGTAACCACTGAACGAGTTGGCAATAATGATTGTTGTATTTTCGTTCCAATAATAATAATGATGATGATGATGATTACATTGTTCAACTTCTTTTTTGACAGAGCGATTTGTAGTTCTCTCCTATAACATTCTAGCTGATTACCTTGCTCTTAGTCACCGGAGCAAACTTTACTTTCATATACCTAGACATTTGTTGGACTGGGAATGGAGGAAGAGAAGTATATTGTTTGAGGTTGGACTCTGGTCAGCTGACATAATGTGTTTTCAGGTGATCAATTTTGCTTGCACGGACGCTTGTTTAGTCTAATGATTTTTCCTCAGCTTGGTTGATACTTTACTCGTTATATTTGATTCAAATATAATATATCTTTTTTAAAAAAATTTTGGGTTAAATTGGTTTGTAATCTTTTGATAATATTTCTTAGGAGGTTGATAGATTTCAAGATCTAGAGGTGGAGTTGAAGTTTCGAGGATACAGTGGCATCTGGAAGGTGAGAAATTTTCTCTAATGCAGGTTTGCATTTGGTAAATTAGTAGAAGGATTTGATATTTCCATTAGCAACTTAAGCATGATCAATGATTTATGATCCTAAAAATCAAATTGAGTATTCTGTTTAAATTATTTTGCTTTGAGATACATATGATTGTTTTATTACTCCTATAACATCAGTATGGGCAAACTATTTCTTGTCTTCCATTTCAAACATCATTAGCTACAAAATTTTGTTCTATGGAAAGATTGTAGCTTGGAATATATTTTCCTTAGAATTTCTAGCCTTCTGCTTGAGAATTTGCTTGAGAATTTGGCTACTACAACAGCTTAAACAACTAATATCTAAATTTATGTGCATTTATTATTAAGAGCGTGACGGAATAACTATTTTGTATTAGTTAATTACGTTTTAGTTCTTTATAGATGCGAACTGGCAATGCGATTGATGGATGTGCAATCTTTTGGCGTGCTTCAAGGTAACCACACTTTCAATTCTTAAATGTCCTGAATCCCGATAGATGAGAATTTCATTAACCTGAAAAAGGTATTGTTAGCCTTACTACTCGTGAAATCAGATGCATTTCTTCATGATGCCAATTATGTGAAACAAGGAGGTTGGCTGTCAATTGTTGTAATAAACTCTGTTCAATTTTTCTCTCTTTTGCTTCTGTCTCGTTTGCTTGCTTTATGGCTATAGCACCTATTCAGAATACAACATGACATTCCTACCTTCATCCACCATGGGTCTTACAAGCTTTCATATATGGGGTAAAAGTCATAATTTGGTGGTCTTCAACCGCTTCAAGTTAATTGAAAGGGAAAGAATCAAATTGTTGTAGCCCTTGGGCAGCGGAAGTCACTGTTTAATAAGACCAGCTGAAACCATTAATAACATCCAGTATGGACCAGAGTAGACCTTCCTTTCTAAGTCATGAGCATTTAAAAGACCTTATTTCTTCTTTGGTTCCATTTGTAGATAATTTCTTTTAATATCAATCATTGATCCAGGATAGGTATACTTCAAGAATGGTATTTTAATTGCATTTTATTTTTCTTATTTTCTTTTCAAATCAGGATAATAACCAAGAATCTAAGTGAGTAACTGGTGTGATTGTGTTGATTTGGTAGCCCTTGGTTTCTACTAATATCAACGTCTGATATCGCCGTAAATGTAATTTCATTTGGTAATGTATTCTGACAGTTTATTCAATGATATCTTTTTTCTTTTTTTTCCAAAGATTCAAGCTGCTTTATGAGGAAGGCATAGAGTTCAATAAGCTTGGACTTCGGGATAATGTTGCTCAGATATGCGTGTTTGAGGTATACCAGTTCGTATCTTGAAAATTTACATTGACTCCTTCAATAAAAACATTTTTCTTGGATGCTTTTCTACTTAACTTTCTTTAATTTTATTGATTGATGTGAATACAGCCATGAGATTCATTTTTCTTATGTTGGACAGTTATTGAGTCAAAATTTCTCTGAAAATTCTGCTGCTCTCCCAACAAGGTAAATTAAGAGATTTTCATGATTTTTCCCCCCAAGAGTAACTTTCCCAACCTTGGTTTGAATTGTCCTATACAGCTTGCCATTGGTTTTTATTAATACTGGAAGAGAATGTTACCTGTATATTATTATATGACAATAGGCTTAATTGACAGAAAACTAGGAGTGGCTTTACTGTTAAGGGGATAGCCGGACTGCAAAAGTGAATCTCTATTCAACTTACCATAAAATAAATCACTTTTGATTTTCAACCTAAACTTTGCAATTTGAATTTTAATGCTGGTAATAGGAACTAAATCTTGTAGTAAATGAGTCTGGCTAACTAAACAAATAATATTTTAATTGCTTTTTTTTTTTCTTCCTTTTTTATTGTTTAATTGTGCAACTTTGGATGCTTCCTGAATTCAAACCATGCTCAGAAACTTTTCTCAAATGTTCTTTAGTGTGGATATCAGGACAGTCTAGCATGGTCTTCTGTTTAAGAGGGTAGGATGAAATATGAAAATCAGATGGTTAACGAAAATCAAAAAGTCAATCAAGATAGTATTGTTGTGTTTATCATTTCATTTCTCTTTATTCTATCTCTGCAGCTCGGCACATTCTAAAAAAGTTGTCATATGCAACATTCACGTGCTTTTCAATCCCAAAAGAGGAGAAATCAAGCTTGGCCAGGTATTGACTGTTCTGAACGGTTCTCCATATCCATCCACATAAGTCAATTGTCCTTAACTAACACGTCAATACTTTCTTCACTAGGTTAGGACGCTTCTGGAAAAAGCCCATGCTGTTTCAAAGACTTGGAATGATGCTCCAGTTGTTCTTTGTGGGGATTTTAACTGCACACCAAAGGTTGTCACTATTTTCACACCTTGAGCTTCAGTTGAGCATGATTTAATGAAAAACCTCTCGTTTCTTTTCCTTTTTTGTTTTTTTTTTTTTTGGGTTGGGGGGGGGGGGTGTTGTTGGGTTGGTTGGGGGTCATGGTCTTTCTCTGTTGTACTCCTTTTTTTCCCCCCCTTTAACAGCATCTTTGTGTTTAGTGTGTCGAAACTGAGTAACTAACATCTTTATTTTTGTAGCAGAGTCCACTATACAACTTTATCTTAGAGCAGAAGGTAAATGTTTGTCTTTTCTATATTCATCTCCATGCTCAATGATTAAGACATTGAGATTTGTAAATGTGCATTGGTACCACAGTTAGATTTGTCTGGAGTGGATAGAGATAAGGTATCAGGACAAGCTTCTGCCGAAATTCGTGAACCACCTCCACCACATTCCAGGTAGGGTTTCATAAAGGCCCCATTATCTTTATCTTTTTGCTATACTTTGATTATTGAAGTTAAAAGGCTTCCATTATATTCAGGGTTCAGTCAGATGGATCAACGCAAGGTCCGCCTGAGGCTGGTATCAGTGTGAGTGATCCTCCCTCAGACAATTTGGAGCGTGATAAAGACGGCAGTGCAGAAATTTTAAGTTCTACAAACAGCTCGTCTCAGTCTCAATGTACTGACACAGTGCTGGGTGTATCTGATAAAGCTACTAGTCATATGCACTGTGCAAATAAGGACAGTGCAACCAGTGATGAGGTGACAAAAGAATCTCGGCAGACTATGATAGATGATTCTGAAGTGGCAGAGTCTGGAAATGGAGACAAAGCAAGTAATGAACATTCTGATTCAAATGAAAATACAGAAACTGAAAGTGTGAATCATTCTACACTCTCCCTCGGGAATGATTGCCCTAGCAGTGTATACCAGAAGAAGGGTAGTTGTTCAACCTTACATCAGGTTGAGGCCTCAAGTACAGCTACGAGCATTGATTTTGTATTAGCTGATAAACTAGAGAATTTATCTCTTGGAAACCTAGATGAACCCAAGGCAGAAAGTGAAAGTATTCATGAAGATAGTAATGCATTTTTATCTGCATTACATAACACTGAAGATTCCTCTCAATCACACTTTGATCACTATGCACAATCAAATTTGGATCCTACTTCTGAGGAACTTGGTGATGAACTTATTGATGACTTGTCTCCTGCCTTGGATTCGGAGGCTGTCAATACAGAGGAGACTACTTACAATCCATCATTATGGACTCCAATGGAAATAGCAAGTGCAACAGGGAATGCAGACTGCGCCTACTTGGAACACCCTTTACAGCTTCAAAGCACATATGCAGAAGTAGAGGTAATTTAAATTTAAGCTTTTTCTTCTCGCTAATATTTTGTAGCTTTTAACTTGGTTACTTCTCAATCACTATGAAGGAACTCAAAAATGCAATTTTAATGTTTGTTGAATGATTTAGGATTGCACAGGGACAAGGGATTCCCATGGAGAGCCCTTGGTGACCAGTTACAATAGACGTTTCAAGGGCACAGTTGATTACATTTTGTAAGTGCTCCATTAAGTTGGTTTTTTTTTCTTTATTTCTGTTGACAGATAGGCTCTTAAGTTGAATTTATGAACCAATTTGCTAAAGAATGAAACATAAACTGATTTGGCATTCAGGCGTTCCGAAGGTCTCCAAACAGTGAGGGTGCTTGCTCCAATACCAAAACATGCTATGCAGTGGACACCAGGATACCCAACAAAGGTATTACCTTGCAAGTTATGAGCTCTTTGATACTTTCAGCAAACCCTTCTTGACATTAATTGCTATTCTGTAAATGAGTTACGTCTGACTGACTGACTGACTGACTGTTTTTCAGAAATGGGGCAGTGATCATATTGCCTTGGTTTCTGAAGTGGCATTCGTGGAGACTAACAAATGATTATGCTAAAGCTATCAGAAAAAAGGCTTAAGATCCCTTGATGAGAGGCCACAGATTTTCTTGCCAATGATGATGTGTGTATTTGGTCCCTTGCTACATTGTTGTATATATTATATTTAGCATTCTGCTTGTAGGTAAAACAAATTGAAATTTTGCTGCAATTTTTTTTTTCCCTGACCATTTGACATGAAAAACTATGCATTTATTTTTTGTTATCGTGGTGGATAATACTGGATATAGATGTTAAATTGCTTCTTAACGTGTCAAACGATTTCACTTTAACGTTGATAGGAAATACCGCACTACATTTGCACAATACACAGGAGTTAGGGGACACAAAACATCTTACAATCTTTATGAAAGTTGTGGTCCAATTTTCTCGGATACAAATCAATATGTACATTTTTAGTTTGATTTCATTGGAGAATATATAATCCTATTTTAATGTCTTCAATTTTGTCTGTCTAGCTCTGACCTCTGAGTCACGTGGCAACTGAAACTCCTATTAAATTCCACTCACCCTTTGATGTCGCTGCCAGCAAAAGACAAGAAGACTGGGAAATCCAATGTAGCAGTGACTTATACGAATCTATTAATATCTTTTTGGGAAAAAAAAAAAAAAAAAGGGGTTGCAGCGTTACGTCCACATTGTCGGGACCATATTGATGTCCCCATCTTGCAGATTATTCAGTCTTTGTTGTGAGGCTTGCACCCAAATTTCTTATTTATGCCCGCACGAAGTTTTGTGGTTTGAGTGTTTCAACCATTAATTTTACTGGGCTAGGGAAATAAAAAAAAAAATAGTTCGTTCCTCGCCGTCCAACGGCCGCAAGTTCATCGGATTGGGAATCATTTAAAATTATTTTTAAAAAAATAAAATGTTAAACTTCTATTAGGTTTATTAATTTTAGCCTCTAGGCTCATTGTTACAAGACATTCTTGATTTGAAGATCCCTGTATCTTTGGCATGAGCCCGCAGAGACTGGATACTAGCAAATTACCATATAATGTATATCATATACTCCACGGAACTTTTATCTTCCACTGTTAAAGTTATTTTTCAATCATCAAACAAAAAGCTTTGTTGAGATTCGCGCGAAACAAATTCTATAAAATTTATTATCGAAGAATTTGGAAGATAAAACTGCCCAGTTGATCAGACACATCCTTGCCTCGTTCTTAATATGAAATGGAAGGTTCGAGTTTTGGACCTAAAATGTAATATTTTTTTCAAAAAAATGGAAGGTTAAAATCAATTATAGCATAGTCCGAAAATCTATGATGCAGGCAGGATGCAGGACCTGAAAATGGATCGAGTCCTAAGTAAATAAGATAAGAGCAGCAACTGAGGAGCGAAGCCTAAAGCCTTCGTTAAAAAAGCATTATGTGGCCTTCGTTAAAAAAGCATTGTGTGTTAATTATTATTGCACGGTATGACTGTACAACTAACTACGCATGCAATCGTTGTTTAGAAATAGAAAATTTTGAAAAATCATAACTTTCTCTGCTCACTCGCTCTCTATTCTGTATATTGATTCGGCAGGCGAAGAAGAAGGCAATTTCTCCCCTGGTTTCACATTCAAGGTCAGTTTTCCCACCGCGCTGTCACTTAAAATCTACATTTTTCAATTCGGTCTACTTTACCGAAAATGCATGAAAGCTCTCTTTATTTTTTTTCCGTCTTTTTAATAAATAAACATCTTTTAGATCGCATCTGGGACTTAAAAAATTGGATCTTTTTTGTTCTAACATGCTTGAAATGTACTTATCCAGTCCTCTCTGACGTAAAGTCTCCTTCTTGCAGGGATTTTAAATCTCCTTCGGGCTTCATTTTCTGATTCAGTGCTTCAACAATTGATTTTTTTATCCGTTTTTCCTGTTCCATCAACCTTCTGTGAAATACGTCTTTCGTTATTTCATGTTGGTGCCGTTTCTATCTCATTAATTCCTTCTTGCTTTTATCAAATTTTGATCAGTTTTAAGTTCCTACAAAATGCCTGATTCAGATCACATCAAACATTTGATTCAACCTTCTTGTTCTCGAAAACTTCCTGATTTCAAGCAATCTGTGAAACTGAAATACGTTAAGCTTGGCTACCATTATGTTATCACTCATGGAATGTACTTGTTTTTGTCACCCCTTGTTGCTCTTATTGCTGCTCAACTCTCTACATTCTCAATTCAAGACATTTATGACCTTTGGGAGCATCTTAGGTTCAATTTCATATCTGTGATCCTGTGCTCCACACTGCTTGTGTTTTTGTCGACCCTTTACTTTCTAACCCGTCCCCAGCCCGTTTATCTTGTCAATTTTGCTTGTTATAAGCCAGAGGATGCTAGGAAATGTACCAGGCAGATTTTTATGGAAAGGTCCGGGTTAACGGGAACTTTCTCTCAGGAGAATCTTGATTTCCAGAGGAAAATTCTCGAGAGGTCAGGCCTTGGAGAGTCAACATATCTCCCTGAAGCTGTGTTGAGGGTTCCTCCGAATCCTTGTATGGCAGAGGCGAGAAAAGAGGCCGAGTGTGTAATGTTTGGGGCACTTGATGAGTTGTTTGCGAAATCATCTATGAAACCAAAAGATATTGGGATCTTGATTGTGAATTGTAGCTTGTTTAATCCAACACCTTCATTGTCTGCTATGGTTATAAATCACTACAAGCTCAGAGGGAATATTATTAGTTATAATCTGGGTGGTATGGGTTGCAGTGCTGGTTTGATCTCCATTGATCTTGCAAAAGATCTTCTCCAAGTCCATCCAAATTCCTATGCTTTGGTCATTAGCATGGAGAACATTACATTGAATTGGTATTTTGGGAATGAGAGGTCAATGCTTGTATCAAATTGCTTGTTTAGAATGGGAGGGGCTGCAATTCTGCTTTCAAACAAGAGATCTGATCGATGGCGATCCAAATACAGGTTGGTCCATACGGTTCGGACACACAAAGGCGCTGATGATAAGTGCTTCTCTTGTGTTACCCAGCAAGAGGATCCTACTGGGAGAATAGGAGTGTCTTTGTCAAAGGATCTGATGGCAGTTGCCGGGGATGCTTTGAAGACTAATATCACAACCTTGGGCCCTCTTGTTTTGCCGATGTCTGAACAGTTGCTCTTCTTTGCCACATTAGTTGCAAGGAAATTTTTCAAGCTGAAAATTAAGCCTTACATCCCAGATTTCAAGTTGGCTTTTGAGCATTTCTGCATTCATGCTGGAGGGAGAGCAGTGCTGGATGAATTGGAGAAGAACTTACAGCTTTCGGATTGGCATATGGAACCTTCAAGGATGACACTATTTCGGTTTGGTAACACTTCAAGCAGCTCTCTTTGGTATGAATTGGCTTATAGTGAAGCCAAGGGGAGGATAAAGAGGGGAGACAGAACGTGGCAGATAGCATTTGGATCTGGTTTCAAGTGTAACAGTGCAGTTTGGAAGGCTTTGCAAACAATTAATCCAGCTAAGGAGAAGAGCCCATGGATGGATGAGGTCCACCAGTTCCCAGTTGATGTTCCAAAGGTTTCAACCATCTAGTATTTATGATAGTTACTTGTTCCCATTTCATTTGCATTGTCTTTTTGAGTGACGAAAAGATGATAGCATTGGTGAGGTCCTCTATGTTAGCGATTTATTGTATTTCTGCTGTAGTTGAATGCTTGTGTTGGGATGTAATGTTTTTGCATTTGGTAGGAAATTTAAGGATAATTTTGGTTATGGTTTCACCATGGCATTTAGGTTCATTAGTTTAGCTCTAGTGAGAATATGGAATTCGGGAAGCTAGTGATTTTCTAGCAAAATTACAAGTAATTCTTTGTTTCTTGGAACTCGGGAACCAGATGAGGATTAGGCTTATTATTTCACATTCGGCATATTCTCCATGGGGAATTATGGGGAACGCAGAACAACATTCCACTTTGTATTCATCTTTCTTTGTGTTTGTTAAACTGATAGTTGATAAATGCCTGTCATCAGTCCCATTTTTCATTAATTTCAGAAGATTTATCAGTAGTTGCCTGTGATTTTTTCATTAGCCTGGGTTCAGTTATTCAGTAAATTGAGAGGAATTTCTCCAGAAGTTCCAAGCGATTAACAACGTGTACGCATAATTTTTCTATGCTGCTGCCTACGGAGTCACAAACATCCAGTTTGTTCAGTTGATTCCCAAACACTGGGATTAGTTTTTGGTTGAATGTGAAATGCATCGATTTACAGAAGATTTACGCGGGAAATTCCTTCAAGTCATAACCCTCTCATGCATTTGAATTCATGCAGTTATTTTGTGTGTCCAGAACAAGCTATATCCTGCGTATTAGAGCATCTCCAAAAAAATTTTGAAATAAGATTTTATCACTTATTGAAAGAGTCATATCAACATTTAAAATTTCAAAAGACACTCTAATTAAAATTCTTCAAATTAAAAATGATCATCTCTCTTCAAATTTGGAGAGTTACTTTTCTCACTCTTCAATTTATATTTTATTACTTTTTTGTTGGAGAAAAAGAAAAAAGTGCTTTAATTACTATTAACTTTTCTTTTAAAATAATAGTTATTTAATTAAAACTATTATCCCATTCATATGTTTGATTGGAAACAGACTGCTTGACAATAGACACCAACAAAATTGGAAGAGAAGAACGGCAGTAACATGGTCGCTACCATTAAGGTGATAACAATTAATTTGGTTGAAGTACGTTTGGCACGTATAATTGAATTGAACTAATTATTAGAATTAGACTTGATTAGATTTGATTGAATTATATTAGATTATATAATAATGCCTTACGTTTGTTAGAGTTTCAGATTGGGCTATATTAAATTATATTTAAATGAAATTAAATAGCATTTGAGTTGACATTTAAATATAAATAATTATTATTCATGAATGCTAATAATAAAATAATCATTAAATTATTTTTAAAAAGACACTAATAAAAAATTAAATATGTGTACCAGTTAATAGGTACTCATAATTATAAACGAATAAATATAAATTAGATTAGATTAAATTAAATTAAATTAAAAGTATTAGATTATATAATAATGCCTTACGTTTGTTAGAGTTTCAGATTGGGCTATATTAAATTATATTTAAATGAAATTAAATAGCATTTGAGTTGACATTTAAATATAAATAATTATTATTCATGAATGCTAATAATAAAATAATCATTAAAATTATTTTAAAAGACAATTAATAAAAAATTAAATATGTAAAAAATTAGTTATTAGGTACTCATAATTATAACGAACAAATATAAATTAGATTAGATTAAATTAAATTAAATTAAAAAGTATTTAACTATTTAATTTAATTTTTATTACATATTTTAGATATATTTTATTTTATCAAAAAGTTAGCAAATAATATATATAAAAGCAACCAATTAAGGTATTATTAATTTTCATGATTTATTTTAATATAATGATTATTGAATTAAATACTCCATTAGATATATAAGTAATGGTTAGTTAAATTGAACAAATATTTTTAAAATTAACCCTAACTAAACCTATGTGTAAATTGGGATCGTTAATCCCATGATTTTAGAAATAAATTCAAATTTAATCCCCCAATCTAATTTAAAGTGAAACATACCAAATATAAGATTAAAAAAAATTCACAATTAATCTAATTATACACTTAATCCTAGTTTCCAAGCATAACCTAATTGTCAAAACATTGTGTGGACATAGTATTTTTGCATAATTTGTGTTGGTATTATTTCAATTTGTGGCTTCAATCATGCCTCTGTTTGGTTCTGTTGACCAAATTAACTTTGTTTGAATCACAATTTGGCTTTTGTATGGATGAAATATTGAATTTTTCGAATTTCAATGCTAAAGAATTTCTTTATATATATATAGTAGTTTCTTCAGAAGTCGCGGAAATACAACGGCGTCGTGCATGCCAGTAAAGACGCCACAAAGAAATTCTGTAAACAATGGGTTAGACTATTGGCATTAGCATTTGTAAATGAGCAATGGATAACACCGAACATTGGCTTTAAAATAAAGAATGGTGAAATCAGACAAACAAATACATATATACATAATACATACATACATACATACATACATACATACGTCTTATCAATTGATTGGTTTTCTTTTCCATGTATACACCCTATGTATATAAAGATTTACCGCATAATATTGTGTTCAATTTTTCAGTGCTAAACTTGCTCTTTCATTTTCTCTGACTGTTGTATTATCTGCACAACCACCATTGAAAGAGTACATATATATATAATCTTGGCTTAGGAGAGCAAAGATAGTATTGCATAAAGATCAAAGATATAATAGTAATCTTATCTCTATACTGACATAATATCCAAAATATTATAAATTTATATTATAATTATTGCTCATACTAATCAAAGTACCCTTGATACAATCATTATCAACTGACGCCTAAACAACCAAACCCATTGACTTGATCATCTCCTCTAGTCTTCTAGAACCGCACACATTAGGTTGGCAGCTTGTCCTCTTTTCGTCAACACACATTTATTACCAAAAACTCTTAGACCCTGCAACAAGTAATTGCATATAACATGAAATGGGCAAGAAGATGTTCATGTGATAATAAGCCGACGGCGCAAGCACAATATACAGCTACATCATAGAAGATGTAGTTAGAGAAATAAAAAATGAAAAATGAAAAAGAATGAAAGAAAGAGAGTTAATGAACTTTACTGAATATATTCAACGTTAACGACCGCGGCCGATGGTTTAGCAATGGCCGCAAATGCGGTGTTGGAGAGAACAATTGTGGTGCCTGTCAAAGAAGGCGTAGAAACTAATGATTGTGCCCGATCAACGATCTTGATTTGAATAGTGTTGTTAATGCAAGTTCCCGACACGGCTGCACTTATGCATCTCAATTTATACTGCCTCCCACACGAGGCCCCATTGTCCCATATCCCTTCCCCGGCCGCCGCGAATAGATTTCCCGACGGGAACTGTGACTGATCGTTCCCGTTACATGCAGTGGCTGCGTTATATACAAAATTATCATTGACAAGTTAATGCAACGTTGCTTTTTGATATGTACTTATATACTTACGTAAGAATGGGGGCCCGTACCGGGCGGCGGTACCGACGTCCCCGCGGGAGTGATGGAAGAATATTGCTGCTAATAGGCAGAGAAATACGAGTGATTGGTGCATTGACGACATGAATATGTCTGCGCTGCAAAAATATTATCATTCCGTATATGAGTTTGATGAGTTTAGTATATAATATGAATTGAATGTTATTTATTTAATTATATAGTGTATGCGACGCGCAAAGTCAATGGCTATTGGCTAGCTATATATGATATGTAAGCAAAGCAAACTAATATGTATGTAAAAACAAAGAGGATACAGTTGCAGGCAGCTAAACAAGATTTTGCTTCAAAATCAAACGCTAAGAAACAGTTTTTACAATTAGGCAAACGTTTGGTGTTAAATTCATATCGTCATGTAAATACTTTTCAGAAAAAAAAAAAATCAAATGTATTTAATACATTGCTTAAAAAAATGTAAAAAAAAAAAAAAAAATCCCATCAAAAAACGACAGGTTGGGGGAAAAAATAATAATTTATTTTTAACCGTTGGCTTAATATGAGAATAATTCATCTGTAAAACAGTTGAAGGTGCCGACTTCCTATAATTTGTTCTAACCTCTAACTTCCAACCGTAAAACGACAGCCAAAGCCAATGCGTTCAAAATAAACTCGGCCGTCCATTGTCAACCTTCAAAATGAGCCGCGATCCATCGCGTGCGTGGACTCGGTTTTCGCCGTCTCCGGCACAGAAACTTTTGTGGTACTGCTTGGCTGCGTTCGGTTGCAAGAAAGGAGGGAAAGAGAGAGGAGAGGGGTGACTAAAGAGAAAGGAGAAGAGAAGAATGGAGAATTTCTCTTGTTCCATTTCACATGAAATTTTTAACACGCACCAATCAATCAAATAGATACATGAGGCATTACAATTTGAAATTAATCATACAACTTTTGAAGATCTTTTTATACCCATCAGCTGTTTCAATTTGAAACTCTGCAGATATTTGGGAAAAAAAAAAAACCTTAATTTTATATAAAACTAGCTAGAATAACAAATAGCTTTTTTTATTTAATTTGAACAATTATCAAAATAAATAAAAATCAACAATCATGAAATCAGATTTTCAGAATAGAGAATGGATTAATTACCTGATAAAGGTTCCCAAAAAAAAAAAGAAAAACGAAAATTACCAACTGTATTCTTTGATTTGAGATTTCTTTGGTTATAAATTCATTTTGGGGCAATAAGTTATATACGTATACAGTGAGATCATCCAAATTTCGAGATCTATATTAAGCAAAGAAATCTTAGTTGTTAATGCGTAGGGCAGTCAGATTGTCTATGCATCAAGTCATTAACGCGTTTCTTTTAAGGAAATTGTTTTTAGATTGGAACCATCCAAATTGAGGAATAAGGGTTACTGAGGTGCCAACCAAACTTGCCAATGACCTGTTTAGCCTTTAAGTCAGATTATTGTTTTATTGTTTTTTTCTCCTTTGATAAACGCGAAGCTAAATTTTAGATAAATTATATGAAGACATATTCAAACAGATTTCAGACTACATTATTAGCTCAATTGTTAGTAATTTAAAAATAAAAAAAATAAAAAAAAAGAAAAGAGAGAGAGAGAGAGACGGGCTTCTAACACCCTCAATTATCCTTTTGAAACCCCTTTTCCAATTATACTCTGTTTAACATTAGAAATACCGCTTCTCTCTAAGTTAACCTCTTTCTATTAGACTCTTGAATTTTTAGCAATACTTCTATGGTCAATAGAAACAAGAAAAAAGAAAAATACTTTTTTAGTCCTCTTACCTCACCCTTCATATAAATAATCTTATAACTTTTTCCCTCCACAAAACTCAAAAAATATTAGCTTCCCCATAATAAATATGATTAATCTTAAAAAATAGAGAGAAATAAACTAACTTAAATTTTTGCAAACAGCCAATTGAATAAATGAGAGCCATACATTGAAAAAAAAATTAAGAAAATAGATTATGATAAATACGGGTGGGCAAAACTGAATTGGAACCGAAAAAAATATGATTCAATTTAGTTTTTTGGTTTCATTTTGATTTTTTTATTTGAAAAAAATCGAATATAGAAATACCAAACCGAACCGAACCGATAATATCATTTGGGTCATGGGTCAAATTTTTAGAAAATATTTATATATAGAAATTCTATCATGGTCTAATATGTTTTATAAATTTTAAAAAAAGGCCCTCGACCAAAAGTCAGCAAGATAAGATAACATTTTAATCCTTATTGTTTGATAAATTATATTATAGCACATAAACTTATTTTATTTTATTTATATTTTGAGCCAAAAGTTTTGATATTAAAAACAGTAATGATGATTCTAAAAATTATTCATTTTAGTCCAAAATTTTGCAATTTTTTTTTTACTTATACAGATTTGTAAATTATTATTATTTTTTTTGTTGATTATACATTGATTATGGTAGATCTTGTGTGCAAGTTAAGGTAAACCGAAAAACCGATTTATTAATCTAATCCGTTAAGTGAACTATTACAAAAAAAAACTGAAATCGAACTAAAAAACCGAAGCCGAACTAAACCAAACTATTAGTTCCGGTTCGGTTTTTATTTTCTCTAAAGCCAAATGGATTTTTTGAATTTAGGACTCGAATCGAACCGAAACAAAAAACTTATTTTGAAACTGAACCGAACCGAACTGATACCCACCCCTAATGATAAACATGAAGAAATTTGCAATAACATGAAAACAAATAATAAAATTACCTGTTCAAACAAAAGAAACAGAAGCGAGAGAAAATGTAAGTCGGTTCATTATACTTGTGACTGTCTTCAAATGTAATTTCAGTACAAGAGCGGTGTTATCAGTATAATCAAGGGGTGTTAAGAGCTCCACTCTAAAAGCGTAAAATAGAAATTGTCACAAGGCTGTCCATTTGGTAAAAAAGGATCAGGGCTGCCCACCATACTTTGGGCCATCAAAAAAGAGGCCCAATTAATCTAAAGAACTCAATTATTTTTGCACCAGACTTTGGGCCATCAATAAACAGGCCCAATTAATCTAAAGAACTCAATTATTTTTTCATTAAAGTTCTATCCAAAAAATCAACCAAACATTTTTTATTTTATCTTTTTTGACAAAATTTATTATACTCATACACATTGATACTCTCAACTGTCAAAATTATTCTTCGCTTGTCTCCTCTCCAATTCTCTCTCTCAAATTTTGATTTTTGATTTTTTGATTTTTGTTTATTTATTTATTTTTTTGCTTACCTGTATGTCTTCTCGTCTCATTAGCCATCTTTGTTGAAAATTCCAGCCCTCACATTGAAACTTTGAACTCTTCTCCTTTACATTACTTGATTATTATTATTATTATTATTTGTTTGTTTCTTTATAAATTCCTGCATCTGAGCTCTCAAAGTCTCTTATTTTCTTTTAATTCATCAACTTTGGAGAATTGGGTTTCAATTATTATTATCATTTCGCTATGGTTACTGCTTCTGCCAAGTACCCACTTGAATTCCCACTCACTTCTCATTGCCATGGAGCACTTGGTCCAAGAAAGATTGATTTTTTAAGCTCTAATATTTCTCATGAATTAGAAATTTCAAGAATTAACTTGTGCCCAAGTTCTAGTTCCATTACTAGTTCAAAGGTAAATATAAAGCTTCTCCCTTTAACGAAGAAACTGTACTTTGAATTATTGTAAATGTTTGTGCTTGTGATGCTATATCGTTATACAATTGATTATATTGCAGCATCATTTATTATTGTTAAATTTTGTACTGCTAATTTGACTAGATTGTGTTTGTGGAAATAAAATGATGATATCTTGCTCTAAAGCTGTGGGAAAATATGCTGCTTCTTTTAGAGAGGAGTCAAATTTCTTAAATAGTATAATAACTTAAGCAATCATTGTTATATGGGAGGATAATACCTGAATTTTGTTGATACAGCCTGCGTCAGTTAGTCGAATATGTGCTCTACCGGATATTGATGATTTCTTTTGGGACAAAGAACCTACACCTATACTTGATTTAGTTGAAAACCCTCTTCGGTTGAAGACCTTGACTATTAAGGTTAGTGCTCGAGGTTTCTGATATTTTGTGCTTCTGCTTGTTTTGTAATCTTGACCATTTCTTTACATCTATGGTGGGTTTGTGCAGGAACTTAAACAATTAGCTGTTGAAATTCGCTCCGAATTGTCTTCTATAGTGTCAAAAACTGACAAATCCTTAAAGTCCAGTTTGGCAGCAGTGGAACTGACTGTCGCATTACATCATGTGTTTCATGCTCCAGTGGACAAGATATTGTGGGATGTTGGGGAACAAGTGAGATCATAATCGATGAACTTCTCTAAAATTTAGTGCATGGAGTAACAGCAGCACAGATAGAAGGAAATTTGATTGGCAGTTACACTAATTTACTCACTTTTGTTGGCAGACATATGCACATAAAATTCTTACTGGAAGACGATCTCTCGTTCATACCCTGAGAAAAAAGGATGGCATTTCTGGCTATACATCTCGATCTGAGAGTGAATACGATCCTTTTAATGCAGGGCATGGATGCAACAGTGTCTCTGCTGGGCTAGGTATTTCCTTGCCATTGATAAACAGTTCTTGTATTCTATTAGAGAATCACAAACTTTGAAATATCATACTGGTGATCCAGCTTTCACATGCTATTATGTAGATTTACTATGATTTATATGTCTAGTAACCAAAGCTCTTCTTTGGTTACATGAATTAGTTGTTGTTACTTGAGAGTATATATGTCAGGCTATTGGCAATTATTTTTGCTTAGTTTATGTTGTACTTAAACCGAACTCACTAAGCTTTTTTTATGGTAAATTGATTAAGAATGCCAAGGAACTCTAATGCTAGTACAAATCATATGTACAAGAGAGCTAGTAAAGACAAAAGTGTTTTTCAACACAAGCTCAGAAATCAATGAATTTTCAATAATTTTTTCCACATCAGGTATGGCTGTTGCACGGGATATTAAAGGGAAACGAGAATGTATTGTTACAGTCATTAGCAATGGGACAACTATGGCTGGTCAGGTCTATGAAGCAATGAGCAACGCAGGATATCTTGATTCAAACATGATAGTCATTTTAAACGACAGTCGTCATTCTTTACACCCAAAGATTGAAGAGAGCCCGAAAACATCCATCAATGCTCTATCTAGTACCTTAAGCAGAATCCAGTCAAGTAAATCTTTCAGGCAGTTAAGAGAAGTTGCTAAGGTATGCTTTCTCTAGTTTTCCTTATTTGCTTTCTGACTAAAATGTAAAAAAATTGATTTTACTGTGTTTTCAAGAAATAAGGACGGAACATTGAAGAATGTCATTTTTGGTGAAGTTCAATAGCCAAGTTGATTGTTTCATAACTTTTTTAGAGGAAAAAAAAAATGGACATAAGTTGATTGTTTAATTATTGGGCGGCCCCCTTTGTTGACATGTAATATTTTGGGAAATTTGCTACTAAACATATTGTAATAATTTTGATGGGGTAATTGGCTTTTGGAGAAACCACTTTTGGGAAGTATTTGAAGTTATCAGACACAAGGAAATAATTCTTTCAACATGCGACTATGAGGGATATTTGGGGCCTTCAAGCTTTCTTATGCATTCTTCGGTGGTTTTTTGCCTCAATGTTTAGCATAATTAAGTTCGTTGTCTTTTGTTCACTTGATTATCATTCATATCTTTGTAACCTTGAAACTGATTTTTATTTTTTTTGGGGGCCAGGGTGTGACTAAGAGAATTGGTAGGGGAATGCATGAATGGGCTGCCAAAGTTGATGAGTATGCACGTGGTATGATTGGTCCACAAGGATCAACTCTCTTTGAAGAGCTTGGATTATATTACATAGGCCCAGTTGATGGACACAATATTGAAGACCTAATTTCTGTTCTGCAAGAAGTGGCCTCTCTCGATTCAATGGGTCCGGTGTTGGTTCATGTTGTTACAGAGGAAAACCGAAGAGCAGAAGATAACCAAAAGAGTGAGGCAATCGAAAAGCAGCAGGAAGGTACATTATTCTCTTTGCATTTTAAATTCATTTCATCCTCAAAAAAAAAAAATGTCAATTGATGACCATTGAGTTGTGGAGAGTTGAGGGTAGAAAATTGAATTTTGGATTGGTTTATGTCCTCAGAAGAAACTGCTTACTGAATAGATTAGCATACGAAAGTAACGGATTAGTTGTTTGCCTTTCCACTTAAAAGTTATGTCCTCTGGTGCAATGACCATTTGGTGCTAAACCACCTAGTCCTTCATTTTACATGTAGCAGAAAGTAACCATCTTTACTGCTTTCCTGGCTTGAGGCTTTAGGTTTACTTAACACTTGTTCTCAACATTTCTCTTATTGTGCAGGTGCAAGTGACTCCAACTCTTTACTCTTTGGTAATTATTCTCGAACGTATGATGATTGCTTTATTGAAGCCTTGGTTATGGAGGCAGAGAAGGACAAGGATATCGTCGTAGTCCATGCAGGAATGGAAATGGATCTATCACTTCAACTTTTTCAGGAAAAGTTTCCAGAGAGGTACTTCGATGTGGGAATGGCTGAGCAACATGCAGTTACATTTTCTGCTGGTTTGGCATGCGGTGGTTTGAAGCCATTTTGCATAATTCCTTCTGCCTTTCTGCAGAGAGCTTACGATCAGGTTCATTCTCACTCTAGCTATGTGTATTTGTATGCAGATGGATTGATACTCATGATTCCGTTTAAAAATCTCTTTGGTCATTTGGATAGGAAGGATATATTAGAATATAATTTTGAGATGGTAAAAAGGTTGCACTTCATTTACATATAAAAGAAATTACATGGATTAAAGACGTGCTTTGACTTGCAATAGAAAATGTATATAAGATCCACCAGTGTGAAAAGCAACTTCATTGATGAATTGTTTTTGTTATGATCTCTTTAGGTCGTCAATGATGTAGATCAGCAAAGACTTCCAGTGCGTTTTGTTATTACAAGTGCGGGCTTGGTAGGATCTGATGGTCCCACACAGTGTGGGGCATTTGACATAACCTTCATGTCATGTTTGCCAAACATGATTGTCATGGCACCATCTGATGAGGATGAGCTTGTGGATATGGTTGCCACTGTTGCTAGCATTGATGATAGACCAGTTTGCTTCCGGTATCCTAGGGGTGCAATTGTCAGGACAGACCTCCCCGGATATAGGGGAATTCCACTTGAGGTAGTCACGCGGCACCCTTCATGTACTTGTTTAATCATAACTTTTGAAATGCTTTTATGTTTTATCACCTAAAAAAATTGTATCATTGTTACGGGCTTACCGTTGGTAATTTTAAGAGTTATTTAGTCATTACATGTCCTCCTCTTATCTTCTTCATATCTGATGTACGTCAAAATAGCTTTATAACATTGTATATGTCCACAATTATGAATTATCTGTTGATCTCTAGTTAGGTAAACATCATCCAAAATGTTAAGTTATTTTTATCAATTTTATGTCTTACTTGCATATTCCATTCAGCCTTTTTATTATTCTTCATTAGTCATTTTCAAAGTTTGCTTGAATTTGATTTGAGCAGATCGGAAAAGGGAAAGTTCTTGTAGAGGGCAAAGATATTGCTTTGCTTGGATATGGGGCAATGGTTCAGAACTGCCTGAAAGCTCGGGCCCTTCTTTCAAAGCTTGGCATTGATGTTACTGTGGCTGATGCAAGATTCTGCAAGCCCCTAGATATTAAGCTGGTTAGGGAGCTCTGTCAAAACCATACCTTTCTGATAACAGTTGAGGAAGGCTCCATTGGAGGATTTGGTTCACATGTTTCGCACTTCATTGCCCTTGATGGACTGCTTGATTCAGGAGTTAAGGTGAGGGTTGCATTCGCATCATGTTTGTTTATATTCTTTGATGGAGAGGTTTGGCAGTTGCTTGTAGTTTCACTCTTTCCTGTTGCTGCACTATCCTTTATATGTAAGGAATCTTCAGAAAAATTAGTAGTTATTTTTTCGACGTCAATTTCTTGGTCTTCAAAGGAATTTCTGTTCACGTATTTCTGATCACTTGCTTGATAAATTTTCCAGTGGAGACCAATTGTTTTACCGGACAACTATATTGAACATGCATCACCAACCGAACAGCTTGCTCTTGCGGGACTCACTGGACATCACATTGCTGCTACAGCATTAAGTTTGCTCGGGCGTACCCGCGAAGCCCTCCTATTAATGTGCTAGAAACCACCAAGTTTTCTTTCTGGCATTTGAGTTTCCGAGGTTGGTAAATTCACTTCTTAGAAAAGGATGAGGGAACAACAAAAGCATATGAGAGGGCAAGAACCAAATATAGATCAACTGATTTTTTTTTTGGTATGTCATTGTAAATTAATTGTTCATACACGATCACCAGTGTTGTAGGTCGATAGCAAGTGTACAGCGCCAACAAGGAAATTACACATCGTTTGCAATAATATCAAGCAACGTGATAACACTCTCTGAGAATTTCGCAAATTTGCTTGTGATGGATAGGCGTGTTTTGTACTTGATATATCTGGTAGTCGGTGGCTGGATTTCAATAGGAATTGGGTTTAATTAAAAGGGGGCAGAAGGGATAAACTACAGACTTAAGGAGGCCAAAATCAGTACTCTATAATCTGAGGGCATATAAATATTTCAATAAGCTAAATTTCCGTAAGTCCCCTATCTTTCCTACAAATTATTTTTCGACCTGGGCATAGTAGATTCAAATCACCTCTAACAAAAGCATAAATGATAAATTGCACTGGATGAGTTGGACTATTTCTTACAACTTGACCTAGACCTTGGCTTCAATTGATACAAAAACTAATTCGTGCCCGGTGGGGTTCTATGGACAAAATCTTTAGCCTAAGAATGATGCCCACATGGACAAAATGAAGCTAGTAATACGATAATGGCAATTACAAATGAGCCAATTCAAGAATATATGAATTTGAGGCATCAAATATATATCGTTCATGCCATGTTTTCAAATAGTTTAGCGTGTTATATGTTAAAGAAAATAATCATCCAAATTAAATTTCTATGATCACTGCAATTAGTCGAGCTCACATTAGTTCATATCAGAGAACAATTCAACACGGACCAATGCAAGAAGTTGTTACTTGTTAGGATAATATGATGAATACATGGGCGTGGTTTAGGTGTTAGGTATTCGGCATTTACCGATTCCTCGGTGCAATAGACAACTGCTTGCTCCGATTTTTCACGTTTCAGAAATCACCCGTGTAATTGTAACTTTTTTTAATAAGTTTATCAAATAAGCAATTGTTTAATAACCTGAAACTTAACAAACACTCGATATTTAAGGACCCACGATGCGACTGTGCATAAAGATTAGTTGACACAACCTGTCCCGACCTATATGTTAAATCCGAGACGAATCATGCGAACTAATAATTAAAATTTATTGCACAGATTTAATTAATGTATATATATATATATATATATATACAAATAGTCTCTAATATAAGTACATAATAACATTTGTGTCTCATCAGAAAATATACATTCAAAACTTGTACAGTTCATGTCTTATTATACTTTTTCACACTACAATTATATATATACGCATACATTATGTAATATTTTAGGCGAATTCCACATCAACAAAGCATGGGAGAGATGCTGGGAGTTATAAGGGGTGATTCATATCTTAATTGATGGACGCATTTTGGAGTGTATGGGCGCCCCGAGAACAAAACCGTACGAGTCTTAAGCAAACAATATCTTGGCAGCTCTAAGTTGAGTCATGATAGTTGGTATTAAAGTGGTTTCGTTGAGTCATGATAGTTGGTATTAAAGTGGCTTCGTGTTTCCTCTTTAGCGATGGTGGGGCAAAACCTCCTACCTCAGTAAGAAAACCCCTTACCTAATATTCTAGGCGAATCCCACATTGACAAAGTATGAGACAAAATACGGGAGAGATGCTGAATTTATAAGGGTTCATTCATAGGGATGATTCATATCTTAATTAGCAAGATACGTTTTGGGATATATGAACACCCCAAGAACAAATTCATGTGAGTCTTTTTGAGGTTCAAAGTAAATAATATCTTGTCAAGTTTGAAGTGAGTCATGATAGGTCATGATATTAATGTATGTAGGCAGCCACGCAACCCGCCCAGCTTTTGAACGGAGCTCTTCTTTCTCTTTGGAGAGACCAATGTCAGTGCATTTTTTAGTACAAATTATAGCTTCTGTCACCTTTCTTCGCCGGGAAGCTTACTCCTCCGGTACCAGCAGACACATTCATTTGCTTTATATATATGAGTGTTGCAATTGAAGAAGACCATAACATAAAAATTGTAAATCTGACAAGGCCAAAAGCCCAAAACTAGAGTATAAGTAGAAACCATTAATTATATATGCCTTTTCTTTTTTTTTTTTGGGGTTTTTAACCGAGTTGATATTTTGTTTCTCTATAAAATATAGAACTGCGATAGTCTCTAGTTACCCTTTCAGTTTCTTATTGCATCATCAGCAATGTCCCAGGCAAAAGTCCATTTCAAGGGATAATAAAAGATTACAAAGTAAGGGCAGCTTGCTGTAAGCAAGAGTGGATTGGCATTCACTGTACAGGCCTTAGGTTACATTATTGCTTTGCTTTTGCACCAAAAATCTGAGACTTGAAAAAAATTAACTGTTAAATTCAAGCTAATGGTTTATTTCTAATTTGTTTCATGATGTTGGATTTCTTTGCCTCTGCTCTCTCTGTAATCGCCTTTGGAAAGCAATTAAGCAGGGATACAGGTACATCTTTTACAGCTCTGCTTATAATAAAACTGAAATCAAAGAGGGTAATTTAGATGCTGAATATTGAGAATGACTCCGAAAATTTTATTTTCATCTTATGTTAGATCGTAGCCTCGGCACTGTAGAAACTGTAGCTTCTACGGCAGCTGTTTCTAGCTTGGGCTGCGTGGTAAGGGAATCATTTTCAACGTTCAAAATTATTCAGGCTACGTTTGTAACTGTTTTAATTTGGCTTAATCTAAGGCACAACAACTAAAACTAATTGACAGGCTCATATTTACTAGCTGACTACCCACGTATGCTTTGACAATGTTGTTTAGTTTCCTAAGGTAGAAGACTGTTCTTATAGCGTGTTAACTGTTTCTTCTCACAGGGTTTGTGGACGGACGGCAATCTTGCTTTTTCTTCTGGCAATATTCAATGCATGTAACGTCATCACTAGATTTACTAGAATAGCCGGGAAGCTCTTTGGCCTGTTGACTGATGTTCATTTTATTCAAGAGGCTACTAAGGTATTTGCTTTCTCTATTCATGATAAACAAAGTGAGTATCAAAATGAAACAGATCACATATTTATTGTGGTTAAATCATTTGATATGTAATTCACAGGGTGTGGTCTGTGGATTAAGGATTTCAGAAGCTGAAGATCCTAAACTGGAGAATTGCAACTTCGAATGGCTGGATGCAAATGGGTTGCTCGCTTTCTCTATTCACCTCCCCTAAAAGCAGGCAGGCAAGATCCTGGCGTCATGGTACTGGTAAGTGACTATTAATTTCCATCATATTATAAAAGATTATTGTGGTAAGATATTATTTTTACCTTTTCTTTTTTCTTATTCTCTTTGACGACATTGGTGACAGGATGTTTTCAAAGCTTCCTTGCAGATTATGGTGCTCCTCTTACGCTCCCGTAGTGGACAGGATTATCTTACAGTATACCTGGCAAACTTCCTTCAGATATTCCAAGGAGGTTGTTTTGTCCGCTTCCGTGGGACTCTGCATCATTGTACCATTGGACGGTAATCTATACTTCTTCGACCACAGTGTACTTCGCAAATGGCACAACAGAAGGAGTTCAATCTCAGAAACCCATCTACTTACCATTATGATATCTTGTTGCTGGGAAACAAAGTACTATATATGATACTATTTACATTTCTTGCCCTTCCAGTGATGTTTCCAAACTTTTCTGAGCTCTTTCCCAATCAATATTGGATACAGAATTTAGACTGAGCAAGCTTGTTTTTGATTATTTCATACTTTAATTTGTGCATTCCTTGGACTCCCACCTTCAAATGGGGTCCGTCCACAATCCCCCGCACACACAAAAGTGTTCTTGCAGTTCCCAAGAAGTAAAATTGACTTCCCATTGTCAGTATCAAAACCGAATTTATTTGGGCTCTTAGATGATGCGCTTGTGATTCGCAGCAAACGTGGAAAAAAATGGTGAAGAGTGCCAAGGAATGCATAAAGCAACATGAAAGCAACTCAGAAATATATGGAAGGATGCAAGCTGTCTTTATAGAAATAGACACTTCTCCAACTCGATCAGATTTGATTCAGCCCTCTTCAGTACCTAAAGAGATGGAGGACTGGGAGGAAGTTGTGATGAAGGCAGATGATGCAGGGGATGCAATAGAAAAATTTGATCCCAAGAAACACATTGATGCATGCTTGCCTGTTAGGGTTAATGAGCAAAGCGTGAGCAACACATTACAGTCATTACTTGTGGGTTTATAAATGTTTGCTCTGCCCATTATTGATAAGATACCTACCTCAGTTCTTAGGGGTTATTTTGCCTACATGGCCTTTGACAGTGTACCAGGAAATCAGTTCTGGGAAAGATTTTTGCTGCTCTTGATCACCCCTAGGCGATGTTACAAGTGAGTCATGAGCCATGCTCCTTAAAAGTGTACATTTATGGAGGCAGACAACACCTGTGTCATTTGAACTGATGATGCATAAGTGCAGGCTGATGTTATTTGGTTGAGTATATGAAGATCTAGCCGTAATCATTAGCATGCCTGAATTCTTGCTTTTCTGCTTAAAATTTTAATTATGCTCTGATGACATGGTGTTTGGCAGAGTCCTGGAGGGGTGTTCACGCCTCATTTGTGGAGTTGGTACAAGATTATTGGTTTATTCACAGTCTTCCAGCTCGCGTATTTTCTGTTTTGTTTTGGCATAGCATGGACTTCTATCGCTGAAGTATTATTCCCTTTTCCATTCTTCTTTCTCATCAGCATCAGACAGTACATTCTCCCCAAGATCTTCCGTCCTGATCATCTTCAGGAACTCGATGCTTCTGAGTATGAAGAAATTGTGTGTTCTAGCATTGAGATTCAGGATGCTACAAGTTCATTCGGGTGTAAATAATTTTTTCTTTGCAAGTCTCTCAATTTATAGGCATGACAACCCGTGATGTGAGCAAGAAATAGGAGCACCTGAAAGTGCGACAAGAGGATAGGGAAGATCAATTCTATGATGTGAGATATTGGATGAAATGACTGCTCAAAGAGGTGAATTGAAATTCAGAACTGTAAGCTGAAAAGATGACAGATTCTATCAGATAAGAGTAATTCGTTATGTACCTTTGCTGATGTGACATAATATTCTGTTAACTTTCTAGTAAATAGATGCTCATGTAAGAACACGCATCGTTTCCAGGTACATCCATAAGACGTCCGGATATAGAGAGAGCCACACCCACAATGATCAGTACAATAAGCTGATTACAAATAGAATGGTGATTTCAGCCTGTGTCTGCCTAAAGAATAGCCATGATCTGCAGAAGACTGTTGAAGAATGTCTCTTGTATAGCCAGTCAAATTCTTGGCACCGGGAAACAAATGTCAGCAAAGATTAAGATTGTGCTAGAATATACGGTAGAAGAATTAGATAAACGTATTTTAAATTTTGTTATGCTTGGAAGTAGGGAACTTCTTTAGAATAGATAGGTTTTGTACCACTTCAATCATAAGAAATGGAGATATGTTTTAACACTAATGCACCAAATTTTGGCAAAGCAGAGCTGTTTCCGACCGTAATAGGTTACACATTTGCATTAAATTTTCTAACTAATTTTGTGTGAACTCATACAAGTTACGATTTAGATTTTCTTTTTAACCTTAAATTGAAACGTACTGTCTCTTGAGGTTGTATCTTGAACTCCAAGAAACTGATTTTAGAATATTATAAGACAGAGACAAAGAGGGGTTTGTTTTGCTTGGTTTACAAGTTGTTTATTATAGATATTTCTGGGGGAGACTGACAAGAACTACATGAACATACTACAAAATTTAACAAGTTTGAGCGTATTCTATTGTCTTCAAGTCTCTGCGTTACAACTTCTTAAAGTTCAATAGGAAGAAACAGTCAACCAAAATTTTAAAATTAGTATCACTTATCTATCTATTCTATTCCAACATGCACAACCATTTCTAGGCTCCCATCCTTTCAATAATCTCAAACAATATGAGGACATCCAACGGAGAACTAGAAAGAAGGAAAACGGAAATAAAAGAGGATATTCCAGCAGCAAAGCGGAGATCCAGAGGCTTAGTAAATCTCAAAAGTCTTCTTTTATATCACGTCAAGAGAAATGAGCATTAAGCATCAATGAATGATTTAGTAGCGACCATCAATTTAGATGCTCGAATCTTCAGCCATTTGGTTTCTTCAATTTCCATATCCAGGATCACTGACAATTAATAGATGGTCACCATCTCTGATAAGGCCTATATCATCAATTTCAGCTCCTTCTTTGGATAGAATCTTGGATGGAGTGAAGCCAAATTTTGTACTAGCAATGCTGAGTAGCTCTTGAAGTGACTTCGGCAGCAGAACAAGCTTTCCAGAGACTTGACCTTTTTCTGGGCAACTAATTATCACTCTAGGAGGATAACTGCTCACAGTTGGGAAGTTAATTGAATGCTCACCGGTATTTGCAGCTGAAACTATACCAAACAGTGAATTGTGAAAAGTATTTGGTCTTCTACGTGAATGCCTATTCAACAGGTTGATCTCAGGGTCAGCTGATACAACTTCAGGTGTATATGGAGGTATTGAGGGCTCACTGCTGTACTTCACCATGTGCTTCCTAAGATTCGGTACTTGCTGCTTCTTCGGAACGGTTAAAACTGGTGGTTTCTTAGGCTCCGGCTTCATCTGTAACAGAATTTGTATGTCTTCCTGGCCCTGGTGATCTGCAAGAGCCCTAGGCGTCCACCCATGGATATCTGGTTTATCAATGTCACCTCCTTGATCAATAAGGAACTTGACTATTTCAATGTTTCCTTCACTGATTGCTGCATGAAGTGGAGTGGATCCACTGCTTGTGAGCTGTGTTACATCTCCTCCGTAATGCACAATCTTTTCGAGTAAACGTAAGTTGTTTTGCTCAATAGCAGTGCATGCAAAATGACCAACATCACCAGATGATATCAAGGCACCATTTTCCGCGAGAATTTTAACCACAGGTTCATGCTGCCCAAACATCGCTTCCCATAGGGGGACACTCCCTTCCGAATCTGTTAAATACGTTAAAAATTTAGTAGCAGACGATTCATGTTCATATTCTTATAGGCCAGTGAAATAATAACAGCATTTCCATGAATTATCATCCCAAACTCGTGATACCTCTTATGTTGGGATCTGCTCCATACTCTAGAAGAAGAACCACACAATGCTCGTGACCTTTAGATGCTGCAATATGCTGTTGCATAAATAACATAAAAAGCTGAAAGATGATTTGAAGGAAAAGTTAAACCTCTCACACTCCCAAAGGGATGAAAAAGGATTTGAATTTGCTACCAGTGCTGTTCGCCCATTATTGTCCAATTCATTTGGATCTGAACCCCGCCTTAGCAGCTGAAGCAACAACAGATCATCTCCTCTGACAGCGGCAAAGGATAGACTAAGAGGCAAATCCATTCTTCCCCGAGCCAACTTTTGCTCTGTATCTGTCAAAATGCCTTCCATCATTGGATCGCCCAAGTCTTTTAAATGCTACATCAATCACCAATATAGATTATCGGTGACAAAATTAATCAATGAAGAAAATAAATAAATGGACATGTAATTGCCTAAGAAACTACAACATACCTGAAGGAGATTGTTCATGATTATCGTCCCATCTCCAACATTAGCCTGGACTAGGCTTAAAAAAGCAGTACGGTTCAAACGAAGAAGCTGACTCAATCGTTTGGTTCGGACTGTGAACAATTGTGGCTTATAACACAGCAGACCGAGCTCACCAACAACATCCCCTGGCTTCGCCTCGCCAAAAACCTGCATTAAACCATGGACCAAATCTTATATGACTGATGGATAATTATCAAGAAGAATCATTTCATTGACTAACCTGTTCTATTCCGCCCTTTCTCATTATAAGTTCCTGTTAGATAAGCTAACACATAAGAAACTATAATTTGATACAAATGAGAACAATCAACCTAGAATAGTAAAAAAGCAGAATTCAATTGTTTACCATAGCACCAGTGACCAATATATACAAGTCTGTGGGTGCTTCGTTCTGCAAAATTACATCTTCTTTAGGAGGAAAATACTCTGCCTTCATCTCTGTCACCTTCAAATTCCCAAAAAAAAAAAAAAAGCCAACAAACATGAAGCTGCTATATCGATTTGTGTTTTAATGCGCATACGTATTAAAGTGGGATTCGTATTACCAATTGGAAAAGTAAGTCGTTTGACACTCCACGGAACAAGTACACTTGATCAACCAGTGAATAGAACAGAAAGTGTGAAATGCTTGATTGAATCGCTTTTGGAAGTGATTCAATTATCTCTTGCTGCTGCAGCCCTTCTGAATCAGTTCTGTGCCTCAAGCACAAATGAGCAAGCATCTGATCTTGTAGCCGAACTGGTAGTTGGTTCCTTCTTGCAAAGCTTGATGCAGCTTGTATAGTGTCCCTCTAAAATAAACCCAAATCGAAGATATAAACCCGAAGTCTATCGTAGCCGAGGCACAACAGTTACAAGCATACACTGGTGTAAAGATAAATGCTCAAGAGCCCCACAAATACTTACAAATTTCCTAGTGCGGGCAGTGCCATGAACAACCAGATTGTTCATATTTCCAAGCAAATATGAAGTGAGTCCAAGATTAAAGAACATGAAGAAGATATCAAATATCCTCTCTCTTGTATTCACAGGATGAATATCACCATATCCAGTAGTTGTAAGTGTGGTTATAGACCAATAAATTGAAGTCACATAACGAACCCACAAACTCTGTTGTTTGAAGTCTCCCAGGGTTTGCCCAATCCACGTACCCTTTGGGTCACGGTAATGCTCAGCCAGAAGATAGAAGGTGCATGCAGCGCAATGAACCGCAAAGAGAGTGACCTACAGTGTACCACAAGCCTATGGGGATCACGTTATGCAAAATAAAAACAAACTTCTGTTTTCCGAAAACATCTTCATTAAACACACGATTAGGAATTTTGTAACATTATGTACTCACACATGCAAGCTTTGAGTAGCGAACCCGAGTATAACTGTAGTTCCTGTCCTTTTCCATCCTAACATGATAAAATAAATCAAAGAATTACTACACTTCAACACCGTCTGTCTAGAATAATGCTGTCTACTAATTTTTCATTTCAAATTTTCCAAAGCTTTTCATTGTTGGGCTTCCAATTTTCAACAGAGATGAGAGCTTTGAAACATCGCTCCATTGTAGATATACCAAGAAATATATAACGTAGGATGCTAGGAATGTTTATAATTGTTGTGCTTCTAAAAAATTAATATTGAGCGAACGTGAATGTTAGTTTGTCCCAGTGAAATTGCGCCAATTTTGCCTAAAGAAACAGACATAAATTTTTGTCTCTTAGTAAATCTTTACCTGGCAAAGAGTCTACTAACTCTGCGAAGACGCCATAGGCGAAGCATATTGAAGTAACCATAAGCCTGAAGAGAGGAGGGCAAAATTTTTCTACCGGCCTCAGAAGGGATGGTAGAGATGACATCAAAAGTGAGCCAGGTTTTGGCGTAACGCCAAGCGATTTTCTTAGGGTCATCAACGAGGAGATGAGTAGTTTTGTCTAGATAGGCAAGGAAGAAGGTTAAAATGATGTCAATGGCGAAAATTGCATTAACAACATTATCAGTTATAGCTAGTGGACGCGAGGGTTGGTTAAGGAATCCAAATTCAAATGGGCACGCCCATGCCGTGTAGAACACTAGAAACACCAGAAATGTCTCCCACAATCTGTAAAAGAACACTGAAAAAGATTATTACATAATTTATGATACATTATCTATACTATTACAAAACTAGAGGAGTAGATGCCAGCTACAAAAGTTTGAGAGTATAGCTGACTGAGGGCGAGAAGAGGATATTGTATCAAACTACGATGAGCTATTGTAGATATGCTAAAAAGATAATAAAAATGGTGATGGCGGATGGCGTCAAATAGGAAAAGAAAACGGGAAAGAAACAATGAAACCTGTAACGGGGATCGAAGGGGGAAATGATGAAGCGGCGGAGAGTGATTCTGCGGCAGCTGCAAGCAGTTACGCCGAGAGAAGGAAGAATGCCGTCGGATATGCTGATTTGGCTGCCTTCTTCTTCTCTCGAAAACGTCTCCGTTTCATCTTTATCTTGAGGACCTCGGACTCTGGCATCGTCGTCTTCGCCGCCGCCGATGCAAAACAACACCCTCCTCTTCTTTTTAATTGACATGTTGAGGATTGAAACTACTCAAGGGCAGAAGAGTGAGAGCATATAGGATTTGTATCTGCGTGTGAACAGAATTAAGCGGAACATGTAGTGTTTGTGTCAGTTACGTGATCACAGTGTCTATAACGTTGATTTACTCTTCTGCCCCTTGATTGTTTTGCCACTTGTTGGACTCAGATGGATTCGACGAGTTCAACTTTTGTCATCACAATTTGAATATTAAGCATACGATCGAATGATTTTGAAAAATAATAATTACTATTAATTATTAATCCGAGATTAAGTAGTACAGCATCCCTTCGTATCAAATATCTCTTGGAGTAATGTTTCAATTGATCATCTCGATGTCATGATCCATGAGGGTTTAAAGAACATGCATGCATGGCATGCAGAATATGGAAGCGGCACGTAAAACTTAATCTTGGGTGGTGATGGCGACACAGAGAATTTCTTTTATAAGCGTACGTGTTTCTTTCTTTACTTATATCTTCATGGTTAAACAACTTAATCGTAAAGTTGGGAATTTAATGTAGAATTGAATTCTAAACAAGATCTTGCGTGCCACTAATTTTATTGAAGTAATCGCTTGGCCGTCGGTTGGTTGTTGAATATCTTTACACTTTAGATCATGATTCTCTTAACCAAGCTTTGATTTCATTGAGAACCGCCGATTTAAATGGTTCTAACTTATACACCTTTTAAGTGGAACCCACTTGGGTTTAATTTATCTCAACTTACATGCCGTATGATACGATTTTATTATGACAAATTGACATACGATGAGTGATTATTTATCTTGTCATTTACTATCACATGATGAATCATACGAGGGATAATTAGTATACTTAAACCAGAAACAAGAATTTTATATTTCAATTTTGCAAGTGTAACTTTATACTTCGAATGTGACAGTGTCCTTCCTTAGTACAATGAGAATATATAAATTGCTATTGAATGTATACGCTCTCACGTTAGACCACCTATAAGATTTATAATTTTAAAAAAAAGTCATTTACTCATTTTATTTATAATTCAACGACTTAATAAAAGTATAATTCTAAAAAACATCTTAAATCCAAGAAAATTTTAAGTGGTGTCCTTAACACCATGTTATTACATCAGCACTCGATGACATTTCACCACGTGTACACAATGCATATATCGAACCATTTGTAACGAATTAATAAACATGTGTTCATATAACAAAAGTTTATTAGGTGTGCTGCCAATGTGCTTACCATCCGAAACTTTCTCCCAATCAGTTCTTGTCGATTGTCTTCAGTCAAAATGCATGGTGTGATTAATTATTTGCACCTTTTGTCACCACCAACCGACATTATATAACGATCTAAACACATTAATAGTGAATTAATACATTATTGCGCAAGATTAACTTATCCCACAAGAAAATACAATTATTATATGCCCTAAAATCTTTCTATAATAATACTCTATGTAAGAATAATTTTCATATAATCATAAATAACTCTAACCCTAATCTGGGCCAATTATAAATAAAAATAAATTTCACATTATAATCAATTATAACTTTTTATGGATCTCATCTCTAAGAATTCACTCCCATATAGTGATAATTATCTATATATTATGAAAAAAGAAAAAATATATGCTATATTATATTAAAGGTTTAAGATGGAATAAATTTTTTTTAATTGTTTGGAACAATAACTTATTATTTAGATGATAAACATATGTACCAATTTTTTGAAGTTATGTGGACCTCTTTTATCAATCTCTTTACATTAGATTTTAAGATGACTTATTAATTAATTATTAATGTACCACATATTTTATTACTTTAGAGATAAGTAAGTCAAATGAATAATTTTTGTAACTATACTTTTATTAAGTTACGACTCCTCACAATAATATAATTACTATAGAAAGGTTTTATTAGACAAATACCAAGTATAGGTTAAAAGAAAAAAGGAAATAAAATAAAGTAAGAAAATGAGTACAATTCATGAAAAGAAATTTGTTAAGTTGTCTCCTACCCTAAGGCTGGTGATCGTTTTGTGTGTGATCGGAGCTTTGCAAAGGATTCTCATGATCTCAGGTGCGTATCGAATCTCCCAAATTTTGTTCTCCGATTGTCACCACCCAGCACATCAAGAAAGCTTGCGTAGGGCCCATTAAACTTTGGTGATTTGATGTCTCTCTAGACTTCTGTCTTAGGCTGTTTAGCTGACACGGCGTCGTTTTCCTGATCAATTCAATGACAGATTAGCCCTCCAAGCTTAGGCCCATGATGGATCAGGCTTAAAGTGGATCATAATTGCTACAGAGTTCATCCAATAGTTTCTTGACTACACCCAAATGAATGCAAGAAAATTGCAATTATAGAAAAGTAATTGAAAACTGAACGCAGTATGCTGCTGGTCTTAAACTGATGCCGATCTTAGTTGTTGGTTGATTATGACATACAAATTTTGTAGAGTAATCTCAATTTTTTTTTTAATTGTCTTTCAGCAAACTTAAGTTGTGGTTGTGCAAATTTAAAAAAAAGAAAAAGAATGATAAGTGGATGTGAAACATACTACTTTTAGGTCTCAATGTAGTTATTTTAAAATTAGCTTTCAACAATTTTATCACGCATGATTCTTGCATTCGTGTGGGTGTAGTTAGAAAAACAAGGGAATGAACTTAATATAGCTTCGTTGATCCATTTTAAGAATTTAAGCCCTGTTTGAGGTCAACACAATGGGCCTACGCTTCGGAGCGGAGGCTAATCAGTCGTTGAATTGACCACGCCCTGTAAGCAAAACCACAAGATATCGCCATACTACTCCAGAGAAATCAAATCATCAGTCTGTAATCAGCGTTGCAAAGCGAGCGAGCGAGCACGAAAGTGAAAATGGCGTCTTTTTGGCAGTCACTATTAGACCCAAAGAAGAACTGGTTAGCAGCTCAGCACATGAAAACGATCTCAAAACGTCTCCGCCATTACGGTTAGCTTTTTTCGAAACCCTAATTGTTTTTGTAATTCTTATGTATCGTCTGTGTACACGTGTTGTACGTAGTTGATTGATTCAATTTATAAGCAGGGCTTCGGTACGACGATTTGTACGATCCGTACTACGATTTGGACATCAAGGAGGCGCTAAATCGGCTGCCACGTGAGATCGTTGACTCCCGTAACCAGCGTCTCAAGCGCGCCATGGATCTCTCCATGAAGCACGAGTACCTCCCTGAAGATCTTCAGGTATTGGTTTCTTTTATACTGAGAATATGTACTGAAGCTTCAATTTTTGTTATAAAGCAAGTAGTCGTTGTGTGTAAAGATTTGGGAATTTAGTATCTGATGTTGTGATACGTTTAGAAGCTTGTGGTTATTTGTTTGTGGCTTGGTTTTGATATTGTGATTAAAGTGATACCTGCTAGTTGCGCTGGTATTTTAGCTGGTTTATTTAATTGTTCTTCATTTCTTTGTGCTTTGTCAGGCTATGCAAACACCGTTTAGAAGCTACCTACAAGATATGCTGGCCCTTGTAAGTATTCTAGAAATATATATATGTATATAGATTTTGTTGTGCATCCTTTTCTTAGATTATACACCCTAGTTATGTAAGTGGGAAAAAAAATCAATAGATAATAGGACAAGATATTGGTAATATATATATTTAAAGCCTCCATGTTTGATGAGTTCTTCCAGAGGACAAGATGTTGGTTATCTATTTGTCTCTCACCTTGTTTAATGTGACTAAGCGGCCATACAAAGAATTCCCCCACCCCCAAACCCCTCTTTTACAGATGGTAGATGTAATTTCATAAGGATTAATAAATGGTTGTCTGATACTGTTTTTATGTGATGACCCTCTTGATCTATCTGACAAGATTCATTAAAGTAATTTTCACCAGTGCTTAATGTAGTTCAAAATTCTGGGGAGCGCTGAAATTCACTTTGTCACATTGTTTAAATGGCTACGATTCATATTCTCTGGAGCATGATTTCTTCGTGTGTGTCTCCCTCTGCATCAAGTGAAGAGACTCGTGGGAGAGGGGGGCGGGGGGTGGGGATGATGGGCAATCTATGCAGATAGAATAACACAGATAGACACATATTTACTCAAAAGATTCATATGTTCACGCATACCTACGGGAAATTCATCATGAAGAGTCTCAGGTGTTCTGCATTGTTTATCAAATATTCATGAAAGTTTTCTTCTTGTCATTTCTTAATGAAGTATTCTTCAACATTTTGGATATAGGTATTGTTCTCTTAGTGGACGGTCATCTTGAGTGAAAAGGTTCAAACCCTTCATGTAGTTGGGTTGTTGAATCTCTTACAAGAATATGTAGGCTTAATTTGTTGGCAATCATATTTTATTGTTTTCGTTTCTGCTGTGTGTTGAGAATAAGTTTGACAGTTTTCTGTCTCTAACAATGTACACCACTAGAACAACCCCCCCCCCTTTCCTACCCCTCTCCCAACACCCTCCTTCGCGACCCCCAATAGAGAAAAACAAAAAGATAAGTGAATTAAGCAAAAATGGAAGAGTTCCTAAGCAGCGAATAAAATTAAGATATGTGTGTTTAATGAAAGTGTGACTTCATCGTTACTGGAAAATGAGTCATTAAGGTTGAAGTTTTGCTAAATTATCTTGTTGCTTGTGTTTTGCAGGTGAAGAGGGAGAGGGCAGAACGTGAAGCATTGGGAGCTTTGCCTCTCTACCAACGCACTATTCCATAAGCCATCTGAGTGTGTTATGTAGCCAGTGCTGAACTAATTGAATCTGTCAATTGATGCAGACTGTTTTTGGAGCTGGTTTTTGTTTTTTTGGTCATTTGTGTCAGTATGTCAATGCTGTTTCTACTTGGTTGTCATTTTACTGGCCATTCTGCAATAAATACAGACGACCAAACTTAAAATTTCCGTTTTATGTTTGCCTTGCTATATAGATTCTCAATATTCTTGCTAAATGACAACTTGAAAAGTACAGCAAGATTGGATTGTCACCATTGTAGTTCCACGATTGTCCTCACAGGATGATCAGTGTTTATGATCTATTTAAGGCAACGTGTGACGGTTACTTGTTGCTTCATCGGGTATCAGATCATTGAAGACAAATGAATTACAATCTCTCTTCAGCCTTTGTTTATAAATGGTAGTAAAGTTGTTATGTATTGGCATCATAGGAATTCTCTAAGTCAGCATGCCCTAAATTTGACAGTGCAGTTTGATTTAGGCAAAACTCACATGGTGAGCGCAGACCTTTTCTGACTTCTTATACTGATTTGGTTAGTGGTGGGATGGCTATTTTAGCTTTTGTTATTTGAAGCTTGTCTTCATATTCAGAATGCCTCGGATTGTTTAGAAGATAACACTTTGACCTTTACTTTTAATCCGTCAGAGAACGTATGCTCTTTTTTAGAAATGGTGGTGAATGATGACACAATTTTTACTAGACCTGTTGTTGTACGCAAGCAGTTTTTTGATACTTCCCACTAATTAAGTCACCACATACATACATATGGAAACTGCTTGCCAAATTTTCCACCACAAACCTCCCCTTCCGGATGGCCCCATGTGCCAACGCCTGCATTTTCTTGCATGTACCAACTCTGCTGCTCTTACGAGATAAGCATTGGATTGGCAATTGCATCATGTGGAGGTGGTGGCGGCACAACTGCAACAGTGGTGGCCTAGTGACCCTTTGTGGAACCCATCAATGATTCTACGGCACTCATACATCGTTCTCTTTTTTAACTCCTGTAAACCTTGGATTTGGTTGCGTAGCATGGAACCTTTTTTATGAACATGTTAGTAACCTAGAAATTGCTCGCGACGCGACAACACATTTATGTTTGGTAATATTCTTCTTGAACCAAGTCTAAAAGAGGGAGTAAATTCATAAGAGTTTGCTAATTGTGATCGTGGATGATCTGTTGTCCTTTGTTCTTGTCATGCAGAATTGAAAGATGATCTTGACTTGTGCAAATTTCGATTTATTATTGAACATCAGCATGTGATGAGCCGAGCCCATGCTTTTAATGAAGGAATGGTCATGTAACAATAAACCATCTTCCTCTTTGTCTCTTCGCATTGCACTACTAAAAGAAAGCTAGCAAATCTTCAATTCTTATGTGCAAATTCCAAAACTCAAATCTTGATAATTATTAGGCATGCAAAAGAAAACACAAAATTGTCCTTTAAGAAAGCAAATACAGAAATTGTCAGAAACGCGAATTAAACGAATGTCAAAATCAACAATAATGCTATCTATTGCTAGGACGACTGTTTTGATGAAGCATTGTGAGTTGTTAAGACGTCCCTTCTCAATCATTGAAGCTACTAGGATTTGCAATCTAAATCTACAAATCTATTGAAGTAGATTCATTTTCATACGTGAAATATTCTGGGTAGATGTGAATCATCAAAACAAAATTCAACACGACTATGGCTTCTATGTAAACGCCGATGTCACAATAATTGAAGAAAGAAACGAAGGTGTACATCCAATTATATGACAGTATCTATCGAATCTCAAATCGAAAATATGTTTCTAGCTATAAACTTTCATTTCACTTGCTGATATTTGTACCTAAGTTAATAGTCATACGGTAAAAACTCTTTTTTGTCATCATATGATGAAAGAGTGTTGAGTCCTTATATACGTTCATTCCTTAAAAAATATGAATTTATAAGTGCAAATAAGTTGACACTTGTTAAAGACAAAATAATGCAACATTAATAATATAATATAGAGGATGAGTATTATGGATTTATTTGGGCCATTTCCGAAGGCAATATAATAGTACGGGTCAGATGAAAAGAAAAAAAAAAAAAAAAGAAATGGAAAAGAAGCACCAAATTGAATGGAGAAAATTTCCGGTTAGCCAAACATCTCCCAAAAGGATGAAGAGGTCTGAATCACATCCTTTCTTATGATGATCTTATCTTTGAAACACCCTCATTTAATGCTATGCACGTGGATGCTTCACTCGTTATATGTTTCTTGTCCAAAACTTTAGCAGTCGGCTGCCTTGTCTCTTTCTGTAATATCCACTTATTCAGCCACTCGATCCACCGGTCGGGCCTCTTAATTTTGTAGAATTGTTAAAGGCAAATTGTTGATTTTTTTTTTTAATTTGGAATTAACATCTGCTATTTATTTTTTATTATTTTCATAATATTTAAAAAGCTTACTGACACAAAAAATGTAAAAAATAAAAAATAAAAAAGTAAATGGATTATTTATTTAATAATTTATTTTTAAAATATAAAATATATATTTATTAAAAGAAAAATATTTTAAAAATAATATAAAGTACAAAAAAATATCTTATTATTAATTTTTTATTCACACTGAAAACATATATTTATCATTTTTAAAACTTAAATTTTTTATTTTGATTTTCTTATTTATGAGATTTATTTAATTTATATAAGTAGAAATAAAAATATTATTTAAAAATAAGGATAATAATAATAAAATTCAAATGTCAGGAGAGTAATTGACTTTTATGTTGATTTTAATAAAAGAGAAACCGACAGTCTTCTTAATTGTTAAAATTTGAAAGCATTTTACTATTTATTATTCTGGGTCTTTATCAAATCCTAAAATTTTTAAATTAAGCAGTAACTTAATATGATTTTAAAGGTCAACACGAATTTCACACCATCGTACGGGTTCAATTTGTTTTTCAATAGTGTTTGCATTTATAATTAAAAAAAAAAAAAAACAATGGTTCATTTATTGAGAACTTCTGAACGGAAATCGATTTCTGAACACCAAATTGGTGAAGCTGGGTTGAGAAAGATTCGCCCACTCGAAGGACAGTTTAATAAAAGGAGCTTCAATTCACTTCCCATAATTGGTTATGCATAGACATTGATAAATAGCACGTACATCACAACATTAATTGTAATTGATAGTGCTTTTGCAACTTAAAGTCATTGGACAAAAATTCTTTTTGGAAATTTCATGATAGAATGAATTAATCTAACGTAAGTAATAAGATAAATTCAGAGTTTGTTTAGAACTCTTGTAAGATAAAATTAGTATTTTATCTTAATCCTAATCATATAAGATGCAGCTTATTAAATAACTCTAAGAAGTTGATTTAAATTAAATTACACTTATTATATTATATAAATATTATATGGGTGAGTGATAGCACGCATAATAATAATCATAAGAATCAGAGTAACATCAAAAGAGAGTGAGAGAAAAGGAAAAAAAGTAATGGTTCTTACTTCGTAAATTGAGTGGATTTTCTAAATACGTAATTATTCTCCGATCATCAGTGACATAAACTTGTGACGATTCGTTCCTTGTGACAATCTATTCGTGAAGGGAAGGTTCCAATTCCTAGCAATCAATTCATATTCGTTGCAGTCTGTTTATGCTAGTTCTTGACTTTTGGAGATTGGAGATTGGAGATTGGAGGGAGCCTATTCTTTATTCTTGCAGATTCGTGACGATTCTTTTCCGCATCAACTAATAATGTATGAATTTGGTTAAATAAAATGAATTACATGATTTATTTAGAAAATCATCACTCCGACAATTATTGCAGGGGTTTCCTGACTGCCGTCATCCTTGCCATTTGTGGGCTCATGATACGTCTGTAAAACAATCAATATGAAGGCCTGCCTGCGATTGCATTTTATGGCCATGAAAAAGCGGTGTCACTATTCATAAAATGACAACCAGTGATGAAATTAGGTCCCCCCACAATTTGTTCCCATGCATGAATGAGCTCAAAAAGTGGATCTTCTCCATGCAGAAGCTTTTGGACAACTTGCTATTTCAGTGTCATAATCATCGTACTTAAAAAAATTAAACAACAAACTTAATTGAGGTAACCACCTGTTAATAATTAGAAACATTATTATTATTATTATTATCTTGGCAGTCATGACAAATAGGTTGTTCATAGTGGGGCGTTTTTTATTTTAAAAATACTATTGTTATTATTAAATGAGTTTGGGAGCTAAATTTGGCCTTGTGATATTCCTATCGCATTTGAGAATACAACTAAATTTCAAATTGACACTTTTGGACCCATTAACCCATAATGCACAATTCCTTCTGCACATTGCATCTTTCACAAAAGGTGTACTTTATTTTTACCATAATAGTAGAAACCAACAATAGATAATAAATTAACCCAGCTCAAACTTCCACAAATTTTAAAATGAAAATTCATAGTAAAACAACACTATCTTTATTCAGTAATGGGAGCTATGAAGGGCCATAGGTGGTGGTTGTGCTGGGATTTTGATTCAGTAGGAGGCATAGTGAAGGAAACTCGTATCTTTCCTCTAAATTTCATTTCCCACGGAAACGGCCAACATCCTCCAAAGGTCAACATAATTCTCCCGCCAAATGGAGTGGTTTGGCCATGCCTCGGTCTAGCTACTGGGCAAAGCTAGTTGCGACACCGTGTTCAATTATGTGTAGTTTTAAGGCCTTATTTGAAATTAAGGTTGAATAACTATAACTTATAATACTAAAGTATTTAGTAAGTATTAACTGTTATAGATTAAAAGTTAAATTCATTTAATGAAAATTTATAATATTTTTATTAATTTTGTCAAAAAAAGAAGAAGAAAAAAAGAAAACCGTCTGATGTAAAATAAATAAATTATGAGGAGAAAAACAAAATCGGAAAAGGGAGAGGACACAACAGCCTACACACCAGCCTAAGATCGGGTCGATGGGGGCACATGGAGTGCTTAGCGATGATGGATGAGGCTTGAGATTAAAGTCGGCCCACAATTTCATGTAATAATATATTAAAGATTGGCGGGGGCCCACATTACATTACAAATGAAAGCCCAGAAACAAGCCACGACTTCGAGTTTCTTTTTTATTAAGGCCGTTCATTAGGTCAGCTCAGATCGCTGCCTCCTCCTCGCCGTGGCTTTCCTCGTGGTATGTTCCATATTTTTACTTGTCCTGTAACTTGTAAATATCCTCCAATTTTTAAGTTAATTTCCTCCTTTTTTTTTCTTATTAATATGTGATGTAAAATTATTTTATTTGAGTTTGTATATGTATTCTTCTTTAAAGACAGTAATGAATGTGAATGAATTGGGTTTGTAAATCGAAGGCGATCCAAATGCCAATTCTTTGTCATCCCATTTTTCTACAAATTAAAGAACGAGAACAGGACACAAGTGGCGTTTGCTTCCCAGATATGAGACTTCTGTCTTTGTGTGGATATGGATTCCACACATACAAGAGACAATTGATTGAGAAAATGATTAAAGAAAATAATTCATCTACGATATAACTTTTTTTTAGTTATTATTATTATTAAGGTTTTGATGTTAATGAAGTGAGGTAATTAATTAATTAATTATATATAGAAACCGTAAAGAGTAAGTTCTAAAAATAGAAATCATTGGAGAGCTAATTAAAGTAGCAAGCTCCCTATAAAAATCTATGTAATCTCAATATAAATACAACAAATTAAACATTACGTGTTCGCGACCAATTAATTGATTAATATTACTTAACGATTTGTGTGCTAGAAGTCGCCTAAATGCTGTACGGAATTACTGTGCAAAACTCTCATCCCATGACAATATACTATCTTAGAACTTGCAACAACAATTAATCAGTTATTCAACAGAACGACACGCAATCCAAAGATTACATGTTCTGGCTTATAATCTGCCAATAATCTCTCTACCGTGCACATGGCATTGCTTACAGTGTAATCCGGCCACGATTTGTTCTAATCCCTGGTTCGTAATATCCCCATGTGGGTTAATTTGTTCAACATTACATCTGTTTAAGCTTTGTAAAAGAATATATATATATATATAATCTAAAATTTTAATATGTGAAAAATTTGGAAAAATTCATAAACAGCACGGTTTATACACTTTAAATTTTAAATTTTTTAAATCTTACAATTTTATCAATTTTTTCCACATTTTAAAAATCTAAATAAAAAAACTCATATATATATATTTACATAGATTGCGGGGGAGGTGTGCTGTAGGACCTCTGTATTATATAATGTATATATTAAATAGAGAAACATTGTATACGTTAATACGTATACGATGATGATATAACGATAATTGGATAAAATCCAACGGTTATGGAAATATGAGATGAAAAAATTATATTATTTTCACAATTGTTAGATGAAATCCAACGACTATTACATCATCATGTATGTTATATGATGATGTAACTTAACAAAAGCCATTAAACAGACATGTGAGGGAGGCGCAGTAAAAAACAAAATCTAAAGACTAATGAGATAAATTAGATGACGAAAATGACCTAAAAGCTCTTTCTAACAAGTAACAAAAGACCGAACAGAAAGCTGGGGTGGGTTAAAATGTCGTGGCCTTGCATGTGACGTTGAACAGCTTTTGTCTTGGACCTCCACCAGACGACATCCAGATTTGGGGAATTGGGGCATTAATAATTCTAGGGCAAATACGTCATTTGAAACCCCTCCACGTGATGATACTGTCAAACCAAAAAGAAAAAAAAGAATGGCGGATTCGTTATTTCCTCTAAAATCCAAGGGCTTAGTTCTCTTTGGACATGCATATAACCCCCCCACCGAACGATGCCTCTCTTTGAATTTGCTCTCTCCTAACGCATTATTTCACTCACTCACTGAACTCTTTCTCTCTTGAAAACTTGCATAAATTAGTATAAACAATGCGAGGCTTCATTTTCTTGTCGGTGCTTCTATGTTTCACTTGCCACCACATCGCCTTCTCCATTAGAGACGGTAAGCAAAACATTTTCAATGCGTACACATGCATATATAATATATATTGCACACAAGCACACCCACACAAGTGTGCATATTAATTTCGCACGTTTCATATATTTACCTTCTTCGGGGGGAGGGAAAAAAACCCATGACAATAGTAGCATCTATGCTCGATTTTGATGTCTTTAAACTTTTGGCCTTGTTCCTTGTCTTTCGGCTAGTTTAATGATCTTGGTTCATTAGGGGTCAAACAAAAAACAAACAAACTGGGAAGAAATGGACTAACAAAAAATTATAAATCTGAGGCGCAAAACGTAAGATTTACAGAGAAATGGACTAACTTTCATTTGAATCCTTTATCTTTCTGTATCTTTCTGGGGCAAAGATTGTTTTTTTTTTTCTCCCTTGAGTTAGTGTATAGGAAGGGAAAGTGAAGGACCTAAAGGCAGCGAGTATTGAAAGTTTGATGTGGTTAAAATGACCAAAACGACCTTGTGGGGATAGAGTTTCCTTTGATGTGTGGTTTCTTAGCTAGGTCGAGACCAGAAAGGGCAGAAGAAAACTTGATTGCAGTACTCGGTAGCAGTTAGCTCGGCTGCCAAAGTTTTTCCAACCAATGGGAATCAGTAATTCTCTGTTGTCAACTTGTCATCATTCATGAACTGTCACAGAATTTAAAATTCAAATTCTCCTTCAAGGGTAAATGTGTCATTTTAATCTCTGCAAAACAGAATTACATCATATGCGCAAATTACTCACCATCTTGTTGATGGATATACATCTGCTCTTAAAGTCGGATAAGGATTGTTATGAGTCATGTCATCAGGTTGGCACATGTATTAATGAATAATGAAAGAATGATACTAATTTTGATGGCTAATTTGGTCATTTGATGACATAATAATACTGCAGGGCTGTTGCCAAATGGCAACTTTGAGCTAGGGCCAAGGCCCTCAGACATGAACGGGACAGTGGTGCTTGGGCGGTATGCAATTCCCAGATGGGAAATTTCAGGATTTGTGGAGTACATAAGATCAGGGCAAAAGCAAGGGGACATGTTGCTTGTGGTGCCAGAGGGGGCCTTTGCTGTGAGGCTGGGCAACGAGGCATCAGTCAAGCAGAGAATCAAGGTGATCAAGGGCAGTTACTACTCAATCTCATTCAATTTTGCCCGCACCTGCGCCCAAGAGGAGTCACTCAACATCTCCGTGGCACCCGAATCGGGCGTGCTGCCTCTGCAAACATTGTACAGCAGCAGTGGGTGGGACACCTACGCTTGGGCATTCCAGGCTAAATTTAATTATGCCGAAATTGTTTTGCATAATCCTGGAGTTGAGGAAGATCCAGCTTGCGGTCCACTCATCGATTCGGTAGCCATCAGAGGCCTGTATCCTCCTAGGGCATCCAACAGTAAGTTTTTATTTTTAATTTTTTTTAACGGTATAGTTTTAATACATGATTAAATTTGTTTACTTCTTTAAGTATCATAACACTTGGCCTAAAGTTTCTTGTTTGGCTGACCCGATTGTAGAAATTTGATTGGTATATTTCCCTACACATTTGCTGTGGGGACTAAATTGTCATTAACGACGGGGACAATTCAAAATCCAATTTTTGGTCATTTTGTTTGCATTAATTTCATCACAAGTAGGTGTAGACTCATTAAAAGCTTATGTGTGGTGAGGCTGCAAGAAAGGACACGACATTTAATTTTTTATTGTCTGTCGCCGTACCCGTAAAACATTGATTGTCGAATTAACAACAAAGCTGTGATTGCCTTGATCTTGAAGATGGCACAATGATCTCATAAAATTAATGTGCCATCTAACAATGATAAATGGTAAAATGCATCCGGATCTCCAAAGAAGTTTGTCCTAATTAATTAATATACAATCAGCCTCCAATTATTCTAAAAATAGACAGTTAGCCCGTAAAGAGTCTAGCTCACATTGAGAAAAGTCTCAGGAGTTTGAGCGTAATTTTTGCTAATGCTAATTTTTATGTTGTGCAGAAAACATACTGAAAAATGGGGGATTTGAAGAAGGTCCTTATGTGTTCCCGAACACATCATGGGGTGTTCTAATCCCACCAAACATTGAAGACGATCACTCTCCACTTCCAGGATGGATGATTGAGTCCCTCAAAGCAGTTAAGTACATTGACTCGGACCATTTCTCGGTGCCACAAGGCATGAGAGCAATAGAACTTGTAGCAGGAAAAGAAAGCGCCATTGCCCAAGTTGCAAGAACCATCCCAGGCAAAACTTACACTCTGACTTTCACCGTCGGTGACGCCAACAACGCCTGTGCAGGATCGATGGTTGTTGAAGCTTTTGCCAACAAGAATACCATCAAAGTGCCTTATGAATCTAAGGGCAAGGGTGGATTCAAGCGCGCTGTGCTTCGATTCGTGGCTGTTTCTAACAGAACCCGGATCATGTTCCTCAGCACATTTTACACCATGAAAAGCGATGACTTTTCTTCACTGTGCGGGCCTGTTATTGATGATGTGAAGCTGTTGAGTGTTCGCAACAAGGCATGAAGTGAAGTGAATTCTAGAGCCATTGTTGAAGAAGCAAACTAGGGATGGCTGCTTGGAGCTGGAAATATATGAAATTATTATATAATATTATTATTGAATCCTCTGTTATATATTCTACGAATTTGATGTTTTTGTTGCGAGGAAAATGAAGCGATTTCAGTGTGAATTTAGCACAATATATATCTATATAGTTACTGATTATGTCAATTAAGATATGGTATATACTAGCAGTGCAGTGTGATCTTATAAATAATTAAAGATTGAAGTTGGTTATGTACCGTAGCCAAATAAATGGGAAATAGTTTTAAACTATTCATTATCCACTTTTTTGACTATGTTGTTTTGTTTTATGTTTTCACGAATTAAACATATGGATCTATTACATAGATAAAAGAAAGTGTGAGATTAATAATCAATTCAAAATCCGATACCCAGAGTGTCAGAAATCAGGCTGATGCTACAATGCCGGGGATTAAAGGCCCGGCACCATGCCGAAATTGAAAAAAAACCATTGGATTCAATTAGATTGAATCCAACGGTTGAGATTAAAAATCTATTAAAAATAGAAATAAATGGGTAACTTGATAAATCGGTTCCAAAAAAAAAAACCCTAGTATTTTCTCTCACCCCAAAAATTTCTCACCTCATTCATTCGATTCCTTTGCTCTTTGAAAAGAAAAATCCCTAAAATTTAATCATCTCTTCTCTCTTAATCATCTCTTCTCTCTTTCAAGATCATAGTTTCTCTCATCACTCAAAAGAAAAAGCCCTAAAATTCCATCTCTTCTCTCTTCTCTCTTCACTCATCATCTCCGCGCCAGCACCACACAACATCTCCTGACACGGCGGCAGCAAACACGGCGGCAGCAAACACAGCAGCTCCTCACATGGCAAAACCAGCAGCAAGCATCTTGACACCCCACCATCTTCTTGGTATGCTTAGGCCGCCAGCTTCAATATGGTATTATAAAAATATAAATATATAATGTTGTTAAAATTTTTGGTTGATTTGTTGAGGTTTGGTTTTGAAGTGTTTTATTTTCTATGGGTATCGAAATTTTTTGTGGTTTGGTTTTAGGTGCTGTTTGTTTGTTTTGAGCTCTATAATTTGGTAAGAACTTACCTATTATTCTGGGTTCAGTTTAGGGTTTAGTATATATATTATTTGGTTGTGAATTTTGAGTTAATTATTTTAGGGTTACAGAGCAACATTTAAAAATCTATGCAGTGGCGTATCTTGGAATAGAACAAAAACAGAGTTGAGGTTTATGTTTGGAGTCTTTTTAGGAGAGGAAGAGGTGTGCGGATGAGTTGGTGGAAGAGCAGTGTGGCTTGAGGTAACTCCGCTTTTCTCATCATGTAAAGGACTTAGCGTTTTGATGCTAACTAGTAAGTCTTCTTTTATATTTTATAGTTGATAATTTTGCATTTCGTCACTTGCGTTCTCGAGATTTTTATTTATTTGTGAGTAATGCTTATTTGAGACGCAACGGCATCCATCGGTTTTTTATATTTATCATGAAGGAGAGGTGAAATTATTATTTAGAAAGAGAAGACGAAGAAACAAAAAAAAATTATGAAACACACTTCTGTCTGGAAATACACTCGGTACTGAAAGATATCGGCTAACCGTTGTCAAATAAACGGTGAACCGTTATCTTCCAGATTTAGAATAACATGTTTATGGGAATTGTCGGTTCACCATCAGCTCTTGTTATTGTGTAGAATTGTAAACACCGTTATTGTGTTTTCCTTTAGCTAGTGTTATAAATTCAATTGATACTACATTCACGTGTGCTCTATTTCAGGATTTGAACCATAGCATACCGTTAGCTCTTATTATTGTCTAGAATTGTGAACACCGTTATTGTGTTATCTTTGAGCTCGTGTTATAAATTCAATTGATACTACATTCATGTGTGGTCTATTTCAGGATTTGAACCATAGCATACCGTTATAAAATGGAGTCCACAGAAGCTACAAGGAGAGGACCTGGTCAGAGAGCGTGGATACACTTTTTGTAAGTAGCAAATTATTGCTTTGAATAAAGTTCTTATTATAACTATCAATTGTGTTGATGTAATTAGCTGAACTAAAATGTTGTGTACAGTAAGCATGAAGCAGAAAAGGTCAGGCAACAAGGGATCAAAAAAGTTTGTAGGGCGACAATTGTTGAAAAATGGAAGACATTAACGAATGAGGAGAAGTGCCGATTTGGTACGATGCCTGAGGACCCAAGTTCAAATGTTGGTGAAAGGAGCGTAGAAAAAACAGATGAAGAACAAATAATTGAGGATAAGCATAGCCAATGTAATTTATCTCGTTGTCGTGTCAGCGCATTCACTAAGGTCATTTCCACACTGTCGCCTGACCAACAAGCTACAATTAGAGAAATTGTCTTCGGAAGCATGCTAGAATTACGAAGTGGTTGCCTGAGACAAGACTTATGTGAAACACTTGTCCAACAGTGTGATACAAAGAGGCATTGTATAGTTTTGCATGGGAGAGAGTTTTGTTTAAACCCTACAACCTTCAGCATCGTAATAGGGATCAAAGATGGAGGGGAACCCGTATACATCCGAGAAGAAGCGGGTGATATAATTGAACTGCGTGCCAAGTATAGAACAGATGGAAGAGGAATTGAAATCGCCGCAGTTAGTGAAAGATTGATAGCTAGTGAGAGTAGTGATGATGACTTTAAGATCATGTTTTGTTTGTTTCTTCTAGGAACTGTATTGTGTCCTACAAGTGCCAGCTACATCAATCCAATGTATCTACATGCCCTAAAAGATGTGCAGTTAATCAGGAATAAGAATTGGGCTACATGGTGCTTCAACTTTCTGTAGGAGGGTATAGCGAAGTATAAAGATCATCAAGTGAAGACAGTTACTGGTTGTGTTGTGTTTTTAGAGGTATATTTAAGAATCTTAGATGCCATAATTAATTTACAAAATACGAAAAATGATATGACGTAGTAATTGATTTTGGAATGAACAGTTGTTCTACTTCAGTGCTGTTTTGTACGATCGGTGTTCTATGGACCGATCAGTATGCCCCGTTAGTGTATGGACCAAGGAAGAGATTTGGCGCTTATTGAATTGGCGGAAAAAGTTTGGGGACATGACAAGTACTGAGGCTGGTTTTATTTTTTGTCTTCTTAACACTTATTTAATTTTGTTTACGGTTAATTGAATATATTTTGATTGTTATTATGTATTATTGTTGTGCATATTTATTTTAGGTTCCAATGCGCGAATCAAATTTTCTGCAGCTGAAAAGAGATTTTCCTCATTTTGAACAAACCGAAGATGCTGGGCCGAGCACTATTAATATGGAGGAAGTTTTTAGGGTGCTAACACAGTCTGTCCAGAGAATTGAAGACAAAATGGATTCGTTCAATGTGAGAATGGAAATGGTTGAGAAGTCTTTGGAGGAATTGAGATCCAAGTCTCCGGTTGGTCCACCATCAAAACAACCATATGATCCATCCCCGCCATCTCCGAGCTTGAAAATACTAGAACCAACATGTCCAGTGGGAAAAACCGAGCCAACCACTGGTGGAAAAAACAAAATGGTAATGGATAGCGAAGAGGACTCTGTGGATCGCAAATTGAACATGAGCCTGGGTAAAATAATGGGGTGGAGGGGGACAACAAAAGTATTTGGTGAATTTCACAAAAATTCTACCGACTTTGTCGCAGGTTATGTCCCTATTCCACCACCTAATCTCCGAGATGAGGTACAGTTTTATAACGTGGTTTTAAAAAAATAATTTCGATGATAACTCACTTATGAATTAACTTATATATAAATATATTTTTTTATAAAGGATATAGACGAACCAGTTCAACTTAGGCAAGAACCTCAAACATCTACTAGTGTCAGTGTCCTGGCAACGCGACCAAGTAGGAATCGTAGGCCAGGTCGATATCAGCTTTCACCGTACGATCAAGTGTCGAGGGGAGCGAATCCGAAGTATAAAGCTGGTCCGTTTCAAGTCAATGATCCAGTTACGCTGGAAGAATTGAAGCTTATTCAATATGCTTTTAACAAAGAGGCTGACGGAAGGTAAAATTCAGTAGACTGAAATTAGTTTTGTCTATGTGGTTATGCTATATGACTAAAAATTAATTGTTTTTTGTGTTTAGTGAGATCATTGTTTCCAGTTACTGCGAAATTCTTAATCGGCATTCTTTATTGACTCTTTTGCCTGGGGCTTATCTTTGTGGAGAGGTATTGGGTTTCAACATTTCATGATGTGACAGTATATGTTTGTCCGTTATTATATATTGTTATTTAACTCAATCAAAATTATCACTTTTAGGTCATTTCGCTGAAAGCGCATCACCTCACCCTCATTCAGCAGGTGGTGGAGAAGGATGTGCCAATGAACTGGTATTTACCAGCAAGATATTCTGTGAGTCTCGCCGGTACTTTTTGCATTGTGTTTTGGTTTCTTTATTGACAACTTCCTCATGCAATGTTGTCTTTATTGTGTGTAGCAATCAGTTCTAATGGTCGGAGCTGAGGTGGATTGTTTTGCAAGGGCAGCTAGATGTGGAAAGAATTATATGCAACAGGTGCATAGGTGTCAAAAGGTTAGTTTCTTAACCTTTTTTACTTATTTCAGTTTATACTAGTGTGCTTGGTGTATGACATTGACAATTGAAATGTCAGATTTATGTGCCAATAAACGATGAATCATCTCATTGGTACCTACTGATCGTCAATGTTAGAGATACAAGTGCAGAAATATGGGATCCTCTTCCAGATCCCCGCAGTAATAGAAGACGGCAAGATCAAGCCATGCGCATTGTATGTAAATCGTGTTCTTTTTTTTCGTTATCTATTTCACATTATCAGTTATGTATATTGTGTTATATTCACATCCATAATATTGTATGGTTTTCGACATTGCCGACAGCTACATTCCTTGGATTGGATTCTGTAGCCCCAGTTGCCAAGCAATATGCAACACGTGAAGTTCCAAGACTTTGCAATCAGCCGGGGCATTGGAGTTCCAAAGCAAATGAATGGATATGACTGTGGGGTTTATGTGATAAACTATATGGACAGCCCAGAATTTATTCCGAAGAAATCGTCAACTTTTGTACGACCATGCCAAACTTATTTAATGGTTGAACGCTAAATTTTGTTCACTTCATAATTATATGAAACCTATTATTTATATAAAAGTAATATTATTTTTGTATGAAATTGACCAGTACACATCTGAGGATACACGGGGTAGGCTAGCCATTCAACTAATTAATTCTGTATTGAATCAAAATCGAGATAAATTGCTGGAACTAAGCAACGCTCAGTTTGCGAATAATGCTGCAATGGTGAATCCTGTATCCTCTCAAGTGCAAAAGCCACCGCACCACCAAAGCGGCAACATTCGTAAGAAGAAGAAAGTTAACACAAGAACGCGCGCTTAGATATCAAACCACACTTGGGAATCATTATGCAAGTGATTGCATACTATTTTTTGTTGTAGAATTTTGAACTTCACTGGTTGGCAGGTCATAACATGACTTTTTTTGTCTTCTTGGTTACGATGGTTGGAAAATGACATTTGATTCTGATTTATCTTTAAATGTATGACACGGTTATGTTTTCTTGCCTGAGACATTATTCAACTATAATTAACACATACATGTTAACAGTGTTCATATCTGAAAGTTTCATTGTGAACTGGCTGTCATGTTCGTACATGAAAGTAGAATGGAAATGGTTATACATATTGACTCATTATAATTGCACTATTTAGTGAGGCCACCAATAGAAAACATTAGAAAAGTGGTTGCTTGCATGACCTAAGAATGTTGGATTGACAGCTGCAAAGGCTCCAAGATTCTGGTTGCTTGATGAATCGAATGCGTCAAAACGGTTTCCATCGACACTAAAATCAACACCATCAAAGTTATTTGCAATAACATGTCCAACACTGCAATGCAAAATGTATTAAGTTAATTATTGTAAACATTAAACACATGATAAAGAAGTTGGGACATACCTTGGTTGGGTGCTATCATTCCCTTGAATAGGACAAGTTCGTGTTGTATGCCCAACCTTACGACATTTTCCACACTTTCTAAAGCTTTCTACTACACTTTTCGCCTTAGACATGCCGCCTTTGGTCTTTACAACTGTAGGATTACGAAGTTTTGTTCCCATCCGTACTTGTTTATTTGGCAGACCGTGTCGTTCCAATTGTTGTTCATAAGTTAATGTTAACCGATTGATTTCTACTAAGGCATTTTCGTAGGCTTCAACATTTTTTGCCACATTGTAGCACATTTTATTGCAAGCTGCAGATAATGCACTGAATCTTGCCACCTCTGAAACATCGGTGTCAACTTCTGGTTTAACCACCCTGCAAGTATTGTGTTCCTTGAATTTTTTTGTCCATCTACGAAGAACCATATTGTCAGGAATCTTTTCAATTTGTTCCACTTTCAAGACATTAAACATATGCCTACAAGGAAGCCCAACGGACTCCATCATTTGACAAGAGCATTGTATGTGGTTTTGTTGTAGATTATGGATGACGTTCCAGCATGTTCCTGGTGTCCCAAATTCAGTGACTGTGTACAAAGCTGCATCCATAGTTTTTACAGTTTTAACTTCGATGACCGCGCCTTCTCCCTGCATCTCATCTCTAACCTTTGAAAAAATCCTCAGCGGGAACAATTGTGCAGCATGCTTCTCGAGGCTATGTAAGTGTGTTCTTAAGACAGGAGCACTGTATTTGGTTTTGAACTCATCGAATGTTTCTGTGGCACGAATATTGCAGAGAGCACGATCGATTTGTCGCACAAACTCATACAATTTTAGTTTATGTTGGACAAATCGGCTAAGATATGCATTCATACTCTCACATCGTTGAGTGCTCCGCATACCAGCAAAGAATGTTCCTTTAAGATAAGCTTCCGCCTAGTTGTACCACTTCGAATACATTTTCTGTACCCATGCATGATGTTCAAGTGCGAAATCAGCCACTACAGCCGACCATTGCATTTCAAATTCAGCTACCGTCATAAGGGTCAACATCAAATCACGAAATTTTCTCGTAAATTCTTCGTTCTTCACATTAGCCTGAGCATTGCGCTCGAGATGCCAACAACAAAGACGATGGATGCACCCGGTCAACACTGTCTTTATTACCTTCGACATTGCCTTGTCACCATCAGTAATTACAGATACGGGCTTTCGGTTCGCCATAGTGGATAGGAAAGTTTGCAGCAGCCACGTATATGAGTCAATTGTCTCATCTGCGAGCAAAGGAAAACTGAATACCGTTGTTCTGAAGTGATGGTTTGTTCCGACAAGTGTAACAAGGGGTTTCTGATATACATTAGTCTTATACGTAGCATCGAACGCCAACATATCACCAAAACACTGATAGTCATAACGAGCTATACAATCAGTCCAAAATAAATTTTGTAGCCTATTTTCATCATCTAGTGTGTACTCATAGCAGAGGCCAGGGTCATGTTCAGATTTTGCCGCAAAGTATGCTATTGTTGTGTCTGAGTCAGAATCTCCAACTTCAGCACGAGTCGAAGCATCTAGCGTCTTTTGCATGTCTTTACGTGTGAACCTGAGGTTTTGAGGCCCCTCTACCTGATCAGTCATGTAATCCATGAATTGGCAAGTCTTCACACCAACATGCCTTAATGCCTTTGCCTGTGTAAGCTCTGCATCAGTAACCTTTCGATGTGAACGAATGAGATGAACTTCATTATCAGAAGCCAAAGGATGGTTGTGCTCAGGCCTAAATTCTTTGACGACGTATTTACCAACCGATTCGTCGTAATTCACTCGAAATGAGGCACGACACCCGGTTCGTGTTATAGGTCGTGGTTCTCGCACCCTACTGCTGTTTTGAGATTCTCTTTCATCTCTTAACCCTTCAAAATGACAAACCCAACGTCGAATTGTGATTCTTCCAGTCTTTTTTCCGCGCCGCATATCATCTTTCCTAACACCAAAACCAATAATTCGGGCATAATTGTTATACCACAGTTCTGCATCCACTACTGAGTCAAAATGACTGCCAAGTACGTCCGATGCCTGCAAACCATCCTTTGGAGCAATGAATTTTCCAATATTGCTATTATTGTGTGGGCTGCTCATATTTTAACCTTGGCATCACAATAACTTTGTTAATAAGTCTTCGAAACCCATTTGCTTAATAATTTAATATAATAATAAATATGAAGCCATGCATGGACGAATCACAAATGAACTACTCAAATTACATCACATACCTTTGCTGGAAATAAACTGGACTCATGAACAGTGGCGAACTAGCGACATTGCAGGACATAACCTTTGAAGTGACTGTTTTTTTTGTGAAGAAGTCTTGGCATAAACGGGGAATAAACCCTTACAATAATCCCTCATTAATGGTTGGAAGGTCAAAATTCAGAATCATATTTATTGCAAACCTAACCAACCAAACTTCCTAAATTTAAAATTCGGAACGCGTTAATTTTTACCGGTCACCAAATCCAGAAAACCGGATTGCTTTTGTAAGGTTGCTGGAATAATTCGGTCGCCCGGTTACTAAATCTGAAAAACCGGATTCGGTTTTAAAGTTGGTGAAAGCAACCGGTCGACCGGTACTTAAATTCGGCGGACCGGATACATTCACAGGAATTTACTGGATCAAACCGGTCATCCGATTATGGAAACCGGATAACCGGTTTCGTTTTGCTTCTTTGCCGGATCAAACCGGTCATACGGTTAGGGAATCCGGGAAACCGGTTGCGTTTTTCTTCTATGCTGGATGAAACCGGTCATCCGGTAATAGAAATCGGATAACCGGTTTCGTTTTTCTTCTATGCTGGATAAAAGCGGTCATCCGGTTATGGAAACCGGTCATCCGGATGCGTTAAAGTTCTTTGCTGGATGAAACCGGTCATCCGGTTTCTCTAACCAGATAACCGGTTCCGTTTTTCTTCTTGGCTGGACAATACCGGTCATCCAGTTAGAGAATCCGGATAACCGGGTGCGTTTAAGTTCTTTGCTAGATGAAACCGGTTATCCGGCTGTGGAAATTCGGACAATCGAATCTGCTATTCAAAATTTAATTCACTGGTCGAAACCGGCTTTCCGGTTTTGGTCATCCGGATGACCGATTCTTTTTTTGACATGTTCTGGACGAAACCGGCTAACCGATTATCACAACCGGCTAGCGGGAACATGTATAATATCTGTTCATTTTCCAAATGATTTCGGCAAACCGGATCTCGCCCTCTCTCTCAAAACCGTTTCGAATCTCACTCCTGCTCACGCCAAAATTCATCATTCTCACTTTTCACTCCAAATCGGTTCATAAAACTCAATCCCCATCCCTTATTGTATCCACAACCATCTCTGAAGCCCATTTTCAACATCAAAGTAACTAGATCGGAAATCAAAACCTATGCTTTCAAACATATTTTGTCTCTCTAAATTTCTTCATAGTTAGCCTTTTTTTTTCCCGATTTGAAGCTCAATATCCTTGTTAAACCTCATTATCATCCATTTCATTGCGGTATTTATCTTTAAAATACACAAAATCACCATGTCTAGTTCCCGTCAAACATGAAACGGGAGAGAATATTCAGGTATATTTTTTATTTTGGTTTTATTCAAAACATGCAACATGTAACGTCAAACATGTAATCATTACGTCAGACTTGCAACCACGGACCTTAAACATACAACATCCAACCTTTCATGGTAAATATGCAATTGATCACGTAAATTTTGCAACTTAGACGTCAAACATAAAACGGGAGAGAATATTCGAAAATATTCTTTATTTTGTATTTATTCATCAATTGCAACATTTAACGTAAAAAATGAAACTAATACGTTAGACATGCAACCACAGACCTGAAACATGAAAGTTACAAACTTCCACGGTAAATATGCAACTGATCAAGTAAATTTTGTAATTTGGACGTCAAACATGAAACGGAAGAGAATATTCGAGAATATTCTTTATTTTGGATTTATTCATAACATGCAACATGCAACGTTAAACATGTAACCATTACGTCAGACTTGCAACCACGGACGTTAAATATACAACTTCTAACCCTTCACGGTAAATATGTAACATGTAACGTCGAACATGTAACTATTACGTCAGACTTACAACCACAGACCTTAAACATACAACTTCCAACCCATCACGGTAAATATGCAATTGATCACGTAAATTTTGCAACTTGGACGTCAAACATGAAACGGGAGAGAATATTCGAAAATATTCTTTATTTTGTCTTTATTCAAAACATGCAATATCTAACGTTAAACATGAAACCATTACGTCATACATGTAACCACGGATCTTAAACATACAACTTCCAACCCTTCACGGTAAATATACAACTAATCACATAAATTTTACAACTTGGACGTCAAATATGAAACGGGAGAGAATATTCGGGAATATTTTTTATTTTGGCTTTATTCCAAACATGCAACATCTAATGTCAAACATGTAACTATTACGTCAGAGTTGCAATCACAGACCTTAAACATACAACTTCCAACTCTTCACGGTAAATATGAAACTGATCACGTCAATTTTGCAACTTGGACGTTAAACATGAAACGGGATAGAATATTCGAAAATATTCTTTATTTTGGCTTTATTCAAAATATGCAATATGTAACGTCGAACATGTAACCATTATGTTAGACTTGCAACCACGGACCTTAAACATACAACTTTCAACCCATCACGGCAAATATGCAATTGATCACGTAAATTTTACAACTTGGACGTCAAACATGAAACGGGAGAGAATATTCGAAAATATTCTTTATTTTGTCTTTATTCAAAACATGCAATATCTAACGTTAAACATGAAACTATTACGCCATACATGTAACCACGGATCTTAAACATGCAACTTCCAACTCTTCACGGTAAATATGAAACTGATCATGTCAATTTTGCAACTTGGACGTCAAACATGAAACGGGATAGAATATTTGGGAATATTCTTTGTTTTGGCTTTATTCAAAATATGCAACATGTAACGTCGAACATGTAACCATTACGTTAGACTTGCAACCACGTACCTTAAACATACAACTTTCAACCTTTCACGGTAAATATGCAATTGATCACGTAAATTTTGCAACTTGGACGTCAAACATGAAACGGGAGAGAATATTCGGGAATATTTTTTATTTTGGCTTTATTCCAAACATGCAACATCTAATGTCAAACATGTAACCATTACGTCAGACTTGCAATCACAGACCTTAAACATGCAACTTCTAACTCTTCACGGTAAATATGAAACTGATCACGTAAATTTTGTAACTTGTACGTCAAACATGAAACGAGATAGAATATTCGGGAATATTCTTTGTTTTGGCTTTATTCAAAATATGCAACATGAACGTCGAACATGTAATAATTACGTTAGACTTGCAACCACGGACCTTAAACATACAACTTCCAACCCTTCACGGTAAATATGCAACTGATCGCGTAAATTTTACAACTTGGACGTCAAACATGAAATGGAAGAGAATATTCGGGAATATTCTTTATTTTGGGTTTATTCAAAACATGCAACATGTAACGTCAAACATGAAATAAAGACGTCCAACATGTAATAACTAACGTTAAACATGAAATACTATTTTTTCATTTCTTTTCTTATTTAAATATTTTTTTTGCTATTAATTATATTATTTTTTTACATTTTATATAATTTTTTCATTTTTTTATTGTATTTTTTATATTTATCTTTTTAAAACTGAAAGTCTTTGGTCGCCAAATGGCAAGACAATCTCTTTTGAGAGTCTAGATGGTGCTGTGGCTTTAATGCCCAAAGATTGTAGCCACACCCCAGAAATCAATTCAAAACCCAATACCCAGCGTGTCAGAAGACAGATAGATAACGTAAATTAATGCTCAGGATGCACAAACAATGGGAAGAAAAAGTTCGATTCAAATTAGATTTTAACATTTCCATCAAGAATTTTTATGAGCTGTCTACGGTCCGCTGAAATATCCATAAAACCTGCAAGCAAATATAAATAGTGAAGACACTGCAAATGTTAAAAATATTTGATTGTGGCTATTCGGCCAGCCTTTGGTCCACAAACGCACGGCGGGGTAATTTTTTCGTTAATTATAATATATAATTAAATGGAAGCAGACTTTTTTTTTATTAAATATAAATAGAGTAGATATCAATCGAATATTAATAAAAGTTAAAAATTTAAGTAATATTTTATAAAAATTGATGTAAACTAATAACAGTAATAATTTAATTTATAAATATCGATTATAATCTCATATAATATAAGTTACAGTATAAGTAATAGACTCGTACAATAAAAAAATATTTAGTTGTGAAGACACAGCATGCCTGTTGCATCGTACCTCATCGTAGGCGGCTGTACAAGTTATAAGACAGCTGACGAGAGTTTGGTGCCTTCGAGAACTCGGACGAAAGTGGTGCATGTATGTGGCTTGAAGCGATTACTCTCTAGACTCCAGCTGCACACGCTGAACTAAAAGACCGGATCAAGAGAAAATTTTGGATAAAATTTGAATTCGAGAGTTGTGTGCATTACAGAAATTAGGGAAGTAAAATCATTTTTGGACCAGCTCATGACATAATTTAACTACTAATAATATATAAGGCAATTTTTGAATCGATTGAATATTTATTACCTGCACTAGCACGCTATAGTAACTAGTAAGCTTCTTCATTTTTTAATAATAAAATTATTTATGAGTAAAGCTAAATTTGATTTTTAAATGACTAATTTAACAATAACATGGGTTTTGGGTGTTTTGACTTTTGAAAGACCCCTATCACCTACAAATATATATATAAATAGTGGAGATATGCTAACTTTGCATTTACTAATCAGTAAAATGAATTAGAATTAAAATGAGCTAGAACGAGAATGTTTATGTCGTAGGAATCAGAATCAAAATAAGTTATATTACCATTAATAGGAACCAAAATAAATTATTTCAAATTATTAAGATACTCTTACTTGATTTTTGGTATTACTATTATTTATTATAATTATTATTATTACATATTATTTTTTCCGTAAAATTACTAATTATTATTATAAATGTTATTATTAATAATTATTGTAAAAATAACAATAATAGTAACAATTAATAATATTATTATAAAAAAGTTAATAATGATAATAATTTCTTTTTTTTTCGATCAATTATCATCTTCTTTTGTATTAAAAAAAAAATTATCATCTTCTTCCTGTCAATTCCGTTTTCTTCTTCATCAACATCATAATTTAGTTTCATTTTCATCATCATCATCAATGATAATCGTCATCTTCATCAATCATCATCATTATTATGATAAAAAATCGTCGTCGTCATCAATCTTACCATCAATAATCATCATCATTTGATCAACAATGACTGGAGAGGCCGACCATTACAACTGCCTTCAACGATGAGTTTGACTCTTTGATGATGATGCTACTTCTTTCAATGATGTGACAGCAGCTGTGCTGCTTCTTTCAACTTCGATGAAAGGTGAAGACTAAGACGATGAAGATCCGGAGACCAGCTGCTGCTCCATGGACGATGTGCATGATCCCAGCGTCTAGCTGCTGCTCCACAAACGACGACTAGCAACGATGAGCCCGATCCCGGTGGTGTGATACGGCGAGGCATGTTTGTTTGGCTGCGATGGAGGCTTGTTTGCGAGGAAGTTCGCTTTTTTTTTTTTGTTATTTATTTTTTTTTTAATTTAGATGAAGGGCAGTTTGAATATCATAATTTTAAATGGGAGCAAAATTGGTGCTTCCGATGATGGCAGATTTCCACCACCCCTGAAGGAATAGTTTTCCATTGCCGAAACCCAAATTAAGTGGGTTCACTTTTTTTATTTCCATTTCTATTCCTAATTTATAAAATAAATAATGTTAATAATTTCGATTACCAAATATGACATTGTCACATTGATTCCCGCTATTCTTATAAAAATTAATTTCTCGTTCCTTAAACCCAAATTGAAATATATCCCAATTTATGAAGTAAACATTATTAATAATTTCGATTCCAAATTCTTATTTCCAATCTGAAAAATAAATACATCCTTCCACCTTTTTTAAGTCTCGATTTTATTTTGTGCGCTCTGTAACACAACTTTTTAAAGAGAACATCATTACCTATAGAGTTACATTTAAGGACATATATAAATAGATTTTAAGTACTATTTTTTGTTATTATGAGTGGATCTTTTAAACACTCCTTAAAAAATGTTATGAAACCTTTCATTCTTTTTATCTACATTTTTAACCTCAAAGAGAATAATAATTAAATCAAAACAAAATTTTTTAATCCATATCTTTAAAACCCCTTAAAATAAGAAGACTTCTTCTTTCGTTTTTTTTTTTTCCCAAGACCTAAGAGTCCTCTTAATAATCTTTTAATAAAAAATTAATAGTAAAACAATAGATTCAATACAAAAATAGATAAATACATAATAATTTAATACATCACTACATAGAAAAACAAAAAGAAAAAAGAAAAAAATTATAATTTTTAATAAACTTAAAATGGGGTGTTTTGAAAGTGTTGATTTAAAGAAGAAAGAAAGGAAGAAAGGGGGTGTTTTTGGTATTAAACAAAATATAATTAAAAATTTGGAGAGTTTTAAAGGATGGCCTATGGTCCAACTCTTGCTCATGTGATCCTGGGTCACGCCCATATGAAATCTATAACCCAACCGAAAAGCCTAACAAGATAGAAGCAAAGCCCACATGTAATAGTATTAATCTGACAGATGAGTCCACAAAATCATTCCACACGTAAGAATCACGCAGATGAGTCCCAAAATCAGACGGTGGAGAGAATCGCGTCAGCTTAAAGCTAACTAAAGAAGTTAGATTTTCCTTTCAAAAAAAAGAAGAAGTTAGATTTAGTTGGGCAGAGATCTCCTACAGCAAATATCACCCATTACATTTGACATCAACCAATCATATATAAACATCTCTCACAAGCTCTAATCAGATCCTCCCCTTTGGTTCAGCCGCTCACAGGCGATTAAAACCTCGCCAAAGGAATTAGGGTCTCCTAAAAGCTAAAACCTCTTATATAAACCCCCTTACGAAAAAGGCCAATAGCCAAACACTCCCAACATTCCCCGACATTGAGCGCTCTCTCGCTTGAATTCAAAATCCAAACGCAACAAATCAACTCATGGTATGATGATTCGTCTCTCTTTCAATCTCTGCATTTTTTTAATCTTTTGTTTTTTATTGCCGTTTGATTTACTTGATCTGCATCTTGATTTGTGTTTCTGTGTTGATTTTATTTGTGGTGTAGGCTCTGCCGAATCAGCAAACTGTTGATTATCCAAGCTTCAAACTTGTAATTGTCGGCGATGGTGGCACTGGTAATGATCGATAAAATTAATATATAAATAAATTCCTTTTCTATGCATTTTGATTTTTTTTTAAATACCTGTTTAAGGAATCTAGGGTTTTTTTTTTTGGGTTGAATAATATTAGTTATTTTAAGACTCGTGATTTATTGCGGTCTTACTATGGATTTGGGTTTTGGTTTCAAGTGGGTTGGTATTTGCTTTATGGTTTTGTTGAGTTTGTTATGTGTTGATGACTGTGAGTTGATGTACATTGCAGGGAAGACTACCTTTGTGAAGAGGCATCTTACTGGTGAATTCGAGAAGAAATACGAACGTAAGTTTTCTTTGGCGTCTATTTTATTTTCGCTGAAGGGCAAAATTAAACTAAAATAAGTTTTCTTTTTAACACTTCGTTTTGATTACACTCAGCGACCATTGGTGTGGAAGTTCATCCATTGGACTTCTTTACCAACTGTGGAAAAATACGATTCTATTGTTGGGACACTGCTGGACAAGAGAAGTTTGGTGGTCTTAGAGATGGATACTAGTAAGTAACCACTCGCAAAGATCTTGTGATTTATTTATTTATTTTTCCTTTTATGTTAGATTTATTAGTGATATTTATCAAATCTAGATATCTTGCTTCAGCACTTTTTTTAGTTTTAAGTACTTGAATTCTGATAAGTAGATTTTAGCATTGATTTGTTTGGCTACAATACTAAATATTGTTGATTGTGCAGCATCCACGGGCAATGCGCTATCATCATGTTTGATGTTACTGCCCGCTTGACATATAAGAATGTTCCGACATGGCACCGTGATCTCTGCAGGTTTGTATTGAACCTGCTTGTTTTTCTTTTCTGATTTCAAGTTAGAGCTTTTGAATGTTGTGTTGAATGTTTAATGTTTTTGCATCTTTTTGATGCCTTCTTCAGGGTGTGTGAAAACATCCCAATTGTTCTTTGCGGGAACAAGGTCGATGTGAAGAACAGGCAGGTGAAAGCAAAGCAGGTTACTTTCCACAGGAAGAAGAATTTGCAGTACTATGAGATCTCAGCCAAGAGCAATTACAACTTTGAGAAGCCTTTTCTTTACCTTGCCAGAAAACTTGCTGGGTATGTACTCTGATACTTTCCAAGAGCAATTATAACTTTTGGTTCCCTTATGGTTTTGATGGGATCTTTCTACGGGTTGCAGGGATCCTAACTTGCATTTCGTCGAGTCTCCTGCCCTTGCTCCCCCAGAGGTGCAAATCGATTTGGCTGCTCAGCAACAGTAAGTTTCTTATCAAAATCTGCATGACATCTATCTCTATCACTCACACACAACACACACATATGCATGCGCAATGTTTATTTTTTTTCCCCCCTTATTGCTAATTTTGTTTTTTCATTATGTTCTTTGCTTATGTTTTTCAGACATGAAGCAGAACTTGCTGCGGCTGCTAGTCAACCTCTCCCAGATGAAGATGATGACGCGTTCGAGTGAAAGAAGACAATGGATCGTGTGATTGTTGGAGTGAAGAGTTCAATATTGATTGTTTTGAGGATCTGTTAGTGTCTTTTGACATGAGCTTTGGATTGAACCATTGCTGGCTTATTTAGCATTGTGTTTCTTACTCTTGCCCAATTCATGTCAGTCTTTACTTGTTTTTGTTTTCGCGTCTACAATCTCTGTTTACCAGCGGGGAGCCATCCAATTTTCTGTAGGATGTTTAAATGATGCTCCATATCCTAGTTCATTTATATATTGTGTTGATAATTGAGGATTCAATTTACTGTTTGCCTGGCTTGAGTTGAGTTTAGCATCTGTTCGTTCTTTAGGTGTTCTACGATTTAACTGTTGTGGTACGATTGTGTGTGTGAGGATGAAATGCTACCAATGCCATGATTGTTAAATGTTATGGTTTGTTGTAAATGAATGTGACCACTCCAAATTACAAATTTAAACGGTTCTTCCGACTTCCAAATGGCATCATCTCATGAACTTTGGATTTTGACCCTGCAACTAATGAGGTGTACGGAAGAGCTTGGCTGAGTTTTGATCAAGTATTAGGGAAGGGATGTGTATTCACTTTTTAAAAATACCTAGAAAATTCATTCCTAGTTTTGCCATAAGGGAATATGTTCTCATTCCAATCTCCCTACAAGGTTCCGGTACGCCTACTACGTCATTTAAAATCGACTTTGAGCTTGTCAGTCTGTTGCTTTACTTTGAGATTGTTAATCTGTTGCTTTTACTTCCTTCAGAACCGTGGGCAGAAGCTGCCTGCATATAATTAAAGCGTTTAGGTGACGACAAACGAACATCATTATGTCCCCAGATTCAGTTCAATTTTTTCACCCCTGTGATGCACGAAAATGAACGCACCGTGGTACCTTATGCGAATATGCTTGAGATTTTTGGGCTTGGTCTGTAGCTACTGGACCCAGAATGATGCATGGCCCAATAGCTAAGACAGGCGTACGTTACTATCACATGACAATTCAATTGGGTCAATATCTGATGTCTCAATGTGATGGCAATCAAAAATAGGTTGATTTGCCATTGGGCTTCTCCTCACGTAATATTAAATATTCACATAGATGTGAAAAATCTAACAAGCTCAAATCAAGAGATTTATTGAAACCAATTCACCTGTAAAGGTGACATCGAGTACAACACTGATTAATTTAATCATCGAGTCAGAAACCCGCCATCAAGCACGAGGTCATGCCCAGTGACAAACTCAGAGTCACTGCATGCAAGAAACAACACAGCAGCCGCCACGTGTCCCGCTCTCAACGCAACTCCTTCCAACGGCGTTTGTGCCTCAAACAGCTTCTCAACCTCGTCCGCGGGCATCCCATACGCGTGGCAAGTCAATGGCGTGGCCAGCCCGTGCGGTGAAACGCAGTTCACTCTAATCCCATGCACCCCCAGCTGCACGCTCGCCGATCGAACCAACCCAATCACCGCATGCTTCGACATATGATAGTCAGTCCTCCTCTTGCCCCCGCGAGAACCCGCCACGCTGGCTGTACACACAATACTGCCTCGCACACGGCCTTCCACCATCACACGCGCCGCGTGCTTCACACACGCGGCCATTCCACGTACGTTGATTGCAAATAATCTGTCGAAGGCTGAAAAGTCGAGATCAAGAACGGTCTGGTCAGAGCTACTCAGAATCCCAGCATTGCTAAACATGATATCTAGCTGCCCGAAATCTTGGACCGTTGAGTCGACCAATGCTTTGACTTGACATTCATGGGTAACATCACAGTGCACATAGCGACACTTGCCGACACCAATTGATGTGGCTACTTGTCGGCCTAATTCATCTTGAATGTCAGCAATAACGATCATACGGGCACCGTGATCAGCGAAAAGACGCGCCGTGGTTTCTCCGATGCCGCTTGCGCCGCCGGTGACTATGGCCACCTTGCCTTCAAGTTTGTTCTTGGCGTTACACATTGAGGAATCTGCCATCACGATCAAGTGACAAATATCGTTCGCAGCAGAATTAGATTTGAAGCGTCTTCTGAGACTAAAGATTAGCGTTGATAAATACTAAATCGGTAGATCGTTGGGGCCTGCAATTTGGCCAATTTCAACCATCCCATCCACGAGTTTTTTTAAATGAATTATACACACACACACACACAGTCACACACACACACACACATATATATATATATATAACTTCTGTCAACAGAATTTCTCTCCGCGTCCTTTTTTTTTTTTTTTTCCTTAATTTACTTTACGGATAACTTAGTACTTTCCTCAGGTGAGTAAAGATTAAACTCTAAAATTTTTAACATAAAAAATTTTATTATTTCAATTGAATGATACCCAAAACGTTTGGGTGGACACCCGAATCGAACCGAACCGAAATATCAAACCAAACTTTTTTCCCGCTTGGATAAGCATAGAAATCTTACGAAAAGATCGACAGTCTCAAATTAAGTAGTATAAAAAGAAATTAATATGTGTGGTAGTTTCTCATCAGATTTAACAAACTTCAAATGCAAGACCTCAACTTATGAGCTTGGTGTAAAACTTTAAACATAAACTCACAACTAAAACTCTATTTAAAATTAAATTTTAGAAAAAAAAGGAGCTAAAAATCATCTCCCTAGAACTTACAATTTTTTTTTTTAATTTTATTTGTGTAAGCTGGATTGCTAATTTAGGGCATTAATTGGGCTTTAAATATGTGAAAATAATTGCAACCTCGATCATCCAATTTCTGCTGAATCTAAATTTTAAAAATACTGATGACTTAGTTTACATGCACTTCACGCTGTTATGTTTGAAATTGGGCATGCGTTTTCATTTTCACACATGGACATCTAATGTGATTAGCGAGATCAATTTGGCTTTTTTTTTTTTGGAGGGGGGGGGGGGGTGGGGGTTTATAATTTGAAAAATATTGTTTCTTATTTTCAGAAATAAAAAACTGACACCGCAGCCAATTACGAATCTATATCCAACGAAATTGTATCCTTATTCCATTCATAATTCTATTTTAACTACTCTTAATTTAACTTAAATATATTTCCGATGTATTTAGGCTCAAACTGAGATACTTTTTTTTTTTTTTTTAACTTTTTCACTAAGAATGTTTTATATGATTACATGATTGCTTCCCATTACTTATCAAATATTGTGCCTTTTTGCCAATGATTTAATTCAGTGGGTCTATTCTCGTTTAAGGATAAAAAAAACAAAAAAGAAATGTGGATCTATTAGTTTCCTCCAATATTTCAAAGTTATTGTATATATTAACTTTCAAATTAAGAAAATTTTGAGTCTTAAAACAAAATATGAATTAAGATAATGAAAAAGAAAAGTGGCGAGAAGGATATTTTGAATATATGTTGTTTGGGAGAAATTTTGGATGCTGACATGAACTAATGACTTGATGACACGTAGCAAAGAAAGTTAGTTAAGTGAAGTCGGCTCGCTCCTCAAATATTTCAAAAATATTCTATATAAAGTGTCAAATTAAGAAAATGTTGAATTTTTGTTAAGCAAAATATGAATTGAGAGAATAAAAAAGAAAAGTTGCAAAACGTATATTATGAATATATTTTGTTTGAGGGAAATTTAGATGCTAATATGGACTAATGACTTAATGACATGTGGCAAAGAAAGTTAGTCAAGTGAAGTCAGCTCATTTGACCAAATGGCAGTGTAGCTCTCAAAAGTTAAGAGATGAGCTTCTTGAGGAAAATCACAGTGTCAGTAAATATGCCTAGCATTAAGGGGGTGATATTGAAACCCAAATTTTGTTGATTAGAGCCAACATGTGGACAGTGCATGTCATCATGCCAGAGAACAAAAATATATTCCTTTGGCTAAAAATAAGGAGCCAATAAGAGTGAAGATTCTTTAATAAACAATTAGAAAAAGCCACATCAGATGTCTTTTTTTCCCTGAAAAGTAGCTAGACTTCAAGGCTGAGAGACTGTCACGGATCCAACTATGGATATAAAAAGGCAGTTGAAGGTTTTCTTGCCTCCCAAGCTCGTGGATGTCACCACCAGAGGATAAAAAACAAAAATACTAAAATAGCCTCATTTGTAGAGGACAAACTAATGAAATTTTGTTAAAAATACCAAAAATACCGTCAAGAACGCTCCTATATAAGCTCCACATATTTAATTTTGAAAGAAATCTCTATCTCTATCTCTTTCTCCTTTTACTCTATTCAATGTTATGACTTTTTTTTTTCTAGATTTTAAAGAAGTTGTTCCTTTTTTATATCCGTGTGGAAGATTTTGGCCATCTCATCTCTTAAAGAAGCTTTTTTTCCTTATTCTTATCTTAAGTAACTCTATAATCTTATAAGACCCATATCTCTTTCATGTTATTATTCACCATAAATAACCTTCAATGGGATTTTGTTAGTGCTGTAAAGCAAATTATGTAGTACTTTATTTATATAGTGGATAAGAGATCAGTCATTCCCGCGGATGCAGGCTAAAGGGCCAAACCATGTAAGAACTTGTGTGTTCTTTATTATTGATTCTTATTTTCTGCTTATTCTAATAGTTCTGATGCCCAAATCATATTTCATATATTCATATGAGTTATCTAACTAGCTGTACTGAACTTCCTAGATAAGTTTTCTACTTCTACTCTTAAGTTCACCAAGCCTATACTCTAGCTTTGTTAAGCTTCTCATGTCAACTCTCGAAATTAACTCTCACGAGCTCCACTAAGCTCTGCATGTTTGTTCTCCTCCAAGATCACCTTGATTCATCTTCCATATCATCTTAGTTATACCTCCTGCATCAAACACCAGAAAAACGCATCTCAACATTTAGTGGCTCAATCTCCCCCTGAATATAAATTTTATTTACTTTAATCGGATTTGGCGTGGATCCGGCGAGAACAAGCATTTAATGGTTCGTATGGGATCTTAGAAAAAATCTTGTTCAAACATTTTTTTTAACTTATAAAAAAGTTTTATTTTCTTTTTAATGTTATATTTAAAATGGATAAGGACATTAAAAAGTAGATTTTATACGACTGACAATGCCTCTCTCAAGTTTTTTTGTTTGACAAAATGAAAGTTACAATATATGATTAAATAAAGGAATCTGTGAAACAAAATTTTAACTATTTTTTGTTTAACAATTAAGTAAGGGGAGGATCCTTTAACTTAAATTTTTTTACTTAAAAATGTAATTTAATATTTAAAGTTAGAAAATTATCATTTCTATCAATAGTCACCTATAATTGGATTGAGTTTATCCAAATAATGAAAACTTAAGTCACATTTTTAAGTGAAAAATTTAAGTTAATTAAATGAATTTTTAATGTGTTTAAAGCAGTGAAAAACACTTTACTGTGTGCAAAGTGCTGAGTTCACACAAAATATTGAAGATTGCAGTTCGCAAACTAATGACGCTTGTCTTTAGGAAGATTGCCACTTCCTAAAGAAATCGACTTTTACAACTTACTAGTATTCTCATAAAACTTCATTATTCCCCTAACATTGAACCTTTAGTGAAAAATGTGTAATTTTTTCATTTGCTTTTTTAAATTTAATAAAATTTTAAATCCAATACCTTAATTTAATTTTTTCATAAGATTATTCTCAAACAGTTTTTCTCTAAATTGATTTATAAATAATAAATTTCCCCCATTGTGTATACTGAACGTTCCAATGTATAGATAAAATAACATACACTGAGAATTTAATGAAGAAATTAAAAAAATAAAACATAATTTCACCCCAAAATTAATCATTGCTAATTTTTTTTTTTTGATTCAATAATTTGGACTTAAATAAACATGCGTGACTGTTAGTTGATTTATTTTCTAGCATTGTGAAAAATGATGACACATCATTTTTTAAGATTCAAACTGATTAGTATTTAGTATTTACGTGTAGTATCTCTTTTTCTAAATTTTCCTTTTTGTTTTAGATAACATTTAATTTCTTTATGCCGTAATGGGTCGAAATTGTAAATTAATAGGAAATCATTGTTGCTTTGGGTAATATTTAATTTCTTTATGCAATAATGGATCGAAGTTGTTAACCAACCCTACGAAAAAGGAAATCCTAACCTTTAAAGGAAAGGTAGTCGGCCCTATACATACGTACGAGTATTTCGTGTACTTTCCATTCGTTAATTAATTGCATTGCACTTACCAAATCAATCTCACTATCTCAGCATGCATGCTCTGTCCGCTTCTTCTTCTCCATCTCCTCATCCTCATGAAAAATTGGCACCTTGTTTCTCGCACTTCAAGGAATCTTGTTCGCACCGCCAAACATTCAATGGAGTGTGCTTATCTTGTGCACAAACTGTAGGCGAGGGATACGGCTTATCATTTAATTACATGCTCGAGGGTTTAGAGTTCGGCAAAGATGAAGTTACACGTTTGAAGAGAATGAACTCAGAGATTGTGTTTGGGCGGAGGAAACTCCAGTTAGTTCTGGATTTAGATCATACCTTGGTGCATGCAACGGACTTGGACACGTTAGCCCCTGAAGATCGTGACTATTTGATGAAACGAGCAAGTTCTGCATCAGACGGCGGTGACCTGTTTATGATGGATGGTGGGTTATTACTGGTCAAGTTAAGGCCTTACATTCGGAGTTTTCTCAGGGAAGCGTGCAAGATGTACGATATTTACATATGTACCATGGGGAACCGACCCTACGCCGAGATGATTGCTAAACTGCTTGACCCCAAGTGTGAGTACTACATCAGCTCAAGATTGATCACATGCGAAGACTTTAAAGAGACGGGAAAGAAGAATCTTGATTTGGTTCTAGGGCAAGAACGGGGTGTTGTTATAGTTGATGATGCGGCGGAGGTTTGGAAGGATCACAAGGAGAACCTCATACTGGTGGGGAAGTATAATTACTTTAAAGAGGGAATGAGAAAGAGTAATAATAATGATCAGAAATCCTACTCTGAGAGGAAGAGTGATGAGAGTGAGTTGAATGGGGCACTTGTGAATGTGCTTCGAGTCCTGAAAAGAGTTCATGAGTTGTTTTTTGATAACCCGGAGAATCTTGTTTGGGGAGATGTTAGGAGTTTCCTGGGGAAAATTCGGAGGCAGATTCTTGCAGGCTGTACATTGTTCTTTAATATGCGTGATGTCGGTCCTCAGGAATTTCCATTACTAAGGCGGAGGGCTGAGGAGTTGGGTGCTGCGTGCATTGATGCATACGACTCGTCGGTGACGCATGTGGTCTCAACGAGGCAAGCAACAGAGTGCCGTTGGTTAGCCAAGCAACATAACAGCTATCTCGTGCATCCGCGATGGATTTATGCTGCTTATTATCTGTGGAGCAGACAAGCAGAGAATAATTATTTTCCACTTTAGACATTTTTTATTTTCAAGTTGGCCACAATAATTTTTCCATTGATCGAATTAACCAAGTCACGACTGCTTGAATATTTTCTTCTTGATCTTGAATTGAATTTCGGCATTATTTCTTAGATCTGATCGAGAGAAATTTGTGTTTGAGACATCTTGTTCAGTAAGTGCGAATGAGGTTTCATTACACTATATCTTTTCCAATTTCCAGGAAGAATAATTGACAGTCAGAATATTCTGCAGGTAGATAAATTGTAAATTTTTGACAGTACGTAATTAATTAATACAAGGCCATGGCTATGTTAGAACGGTTTTAAGATAGAACGCGAATCACAGCCACACATGTAAAGTGATAAATAATAAAAAATATATTATAACTTTAATCATGTGGTTATAAAAGAGTGTTCTACGGTTGAGAACATCAACTTATTACTTTTAAAGAAATGAAAATGACAGCTGCAACTGGAAACTCAGAATCTTGAGATGCAAGATTGCAAAATCTTTCCCTTGGAGCACAACCCCTTTTATCCAGCGGCGTATATGTAGTTCCAAAATTTTCATCAATTTCCTTAATTACCAAGATGCATGTCCTTTAATTAATTTATTTATACTACAACCCGTTAATTATGAGTGAATTGATCTGCTCTTTCTTCCTCTATTAAGTTCAATGGCCGCAGCAACTCTATGACTTTATTAGGCAATGTGTATATAAGCAATGGTAATTTACGTACACTACGCTTTTAGCAATCAAATAGTAATTAGGATGCGTAACGTTACATGTTATAGGTAAAATATAGGCAACGGTAATATACAATCAATAAAAGGAATTGCAAATAGAGAGAAGTACAAATATTTAAAGAAGATTTCAAATATGACTGTGGATATGATAATTAAGAAATAGACTCACAAAAAATGAACAACTAAATTAGTTTTTGTAAATAATTCTTCTGTTCCTCGCACGTAAATATCTTATTATATAATGGTAATCAGCCAAGATTAACTAGAATTGTATATATATATACACTCCGAAAACTGCACGTGCATGGGTGAACATATTGGAACTAAAATGTATGACGTCTCGAGAAGAATTTGATAACGTATGAGATCTATACATCTACGTTGAGAGAAAGCGAATGATTAACACTTTAAGTGCAAAAACTACTTTTAACCCAGTATTTATAACCACTCTCTCACAAGTGTGAGGGAAGTAGTTTGAACCCCCACATAAATATTGTGGGGGGTTTAATTTAAATTTTTTTTCTCATCTTTTAAGTGAAGGTTGAAGTCCATTGAATATTAAAGAATGTTAAAATTTGGATTGTGCAAAATAAGAATTAATGTAAATTAGTCTCAGTTATTATGTGATTGTAAATACCAATTATAGTTCACATTTAATATTTAAAAAGGTTAAAATATGAGCTGTACAATATAAGAATTAATGTAAATTAATCTCAGTTATTATATGATTGTAAATACCAATTATATTATTATATAATATGTTGTATCCTTAGCAATAGTCTCATATAATTAAAAAAAAAAAAATTCAAGGACAAGAAAATTTAGTATTCGATTTTAGTTGATATTTAATCTTTGCTTCACTGGGGAAATTTACAATTGGATTAGATTTTGAAAACTGATTTTTTTTTTTTTTTTTTTTTAGTTTTAGTGATCTTTTGGATTGATATTGAAAGTACAGGGAAAGTTTGGTAATTAACTCAAACTTTGAGAACTAAAAGAATATTTATCCTTAGAAATTTAACATGCTAAAATAATAAATAATAAATATGCGTTATACTGGACTTTAAAAGACTTAGATGATATATAGGGGTATAATTGACATCTTATGTTATGTTAATGTTTCTATTAACTTGTTTAATGGTGGAATTTAAATTCAATTAAAGATTAAAATGAAACAAATTCAAATTTAGAATGACCCAAGTGATGTATTTCAAAAATATAGAACACAAGTGGGTGGTACAAGAGGTTTAAGATTAAAACTGCACTCACATCAGTACAAAAGAGAATTAATATCCATTAATGTTAAAGAAGTTATTTTATTGTAGGAGTCACCCTTGTGAATCGCTGATACGGCATTTGGTAAACCACATGAATATACGAAGAAAATCATCACATACGAGTTTGTGTTGGGGAGAAACTTAACTTTAACATTCAATGTTGAACTTCTTCGTAAGAACATATGATTTAAAACTTCATGACCATCGAAATACATGAACGACTTAATTTCTCTCCAAAACTCCGACGATTTTTAATGGAAAATAAAATTGAATGTATTGCGGAAAATGGGAGTGGCTAGCTAGTATGCTTTTGGGAGTTTAAAAAGATTTTGCAGTCCTTTTTGTTTTTTTTTTGTCAAACGACAAGTCTTAGATTGTGTAAGAATATTTATGGACAGGTCGCTGAAGATCTGGGTCGCGTATCCCGTACGACGTGACAGTTTACAAACTGACGCCACACAGACAAGTCGGAGACGGCTCACTAAACTGAGATTGAGATGAACTCCAGTGGCTCAGCACAGTTCATGGGCTTTTTGGGTTTTAATGTTTCAAATGTTGTCACAGCAAAGGCAGCACTGTCACTGTCAATCTTTAGTTGTTGTTCCAAAGGTGCAAGTGCATCTTAAATTATTTAGTACTGTCATTTTGCCTGCAACTGGACAAAACAAAGCATAAGAGAGGCAGCAATCCTAGGACTTGATAATGGTTATTTACTTTGAAGAATTCTTAATTCAAGCATTATCTTTGTCGCGCAAAGATCTCAAGGACCCGATGCTTACTTATGGTTTTTTAACAGCCACATGTACTCAATGTGTTGCCCACGGGCACGGGCATTGAGCGAACAACTTATTATGTTAGTCATCAACTGCCTCTATTATGTATATGATGAGGAAAGGGAAGTCAGCAACTCCCAATTGTCATGCGTAGAATTCTTAGTATGCTTTGCAAAAGTTACATAAATTACCCGCAGAAGAAAATTTCATTTGTCAGAATTGAATCTTCTACTTTTGCTCAAAACAGCTTCTCAGATACTGCAGATCAAAAGCCTGATAATGTTTGAATGGCCAACAAATTATCAAGAAGCAACCATATATATATATATATATAATGTATGCATATTTCACTCCGTTGCGCTTGAAGTTTGAGGTACAAAACACCATAACCAAAAATGATATTTAATTTAATCCTTTCAGCCATCAGGAGCTTGAGATAACAGAAATCCACAATTATTTGCTAACAACTTCTTAGTGCATTAACAAACATCCTATATCTGATGATTACAACGTCGGTAGAGGGTATCAATCTTCCAATATTTGATTACAACATCTTGTATATACAGCGCGTGAATAGTGGTTGACAACTTGCCGCAAACAAATTACTTTATAAGATCTCCAATGTAGCTGCAATCTTCTAACTGCAGCCAGGTATTTTGGGGTTGCCTGCCCACACAACAAAGCAATGTTGCTCATCTCATAAGCTTTCAACTGGGCTTCACGTTCAGAACTGGTACATGGCTCACATCACATTCACAACAGCTTCTATCTCACTGCAAAATTTCAACTCATCTTCTGAAATGTTGCTGCTTTCTCCTCATCCAGTGGATAGAGAAAGGACCTGCCAAAAAGGGGAAAACAAATATCAGTGCAATCCAACATGACTTATAAAAATATTAAACTCTGTTTATCTCAGATCAAACTCTGAACAAATCTGAAACCCACATTTCAGATTATGATTTCACACTTCACTCACGCAACACTGTTCATCACTTTCTCTGTGTCTCCCCCTGCCATCTGGTGTCCAGCAGATACAAACAATGAAATAGTCATCATGTTAGAAGGCATTAAGTCCCCAAGAGAAGTCAGGTAGACTGACTACTATAAGCAGAATGTTACAGCAAAGTAGCCAAAAATATTTAGCTCTTCTACTACCACTGCAATGATCATGCTTAACATCTTTGTAAACACCAGAGTCCACTATGAAAAAGTGTCGTAACAGCCATGCTGAAATTCTGACAATAACTTTATTATACCTAGCATGACAGTAGCTTTTTCAGCAATTTTACCAGAAACCGTGTCTGTATTAATATTTTGAACCAAGAAAAGGTCATCTTTGTTAACACATCTTGGCGGGGAAACAGAGGTCTGACAGATATTACATAAACCATGCAATATTCAAGGGTGCTGGGGAGAGGAGACACACACACCCATGCACGCGTACCCACTTGGGTTTTAAACCCACCCACTCTTAAACCCAAGAGAATGAATTACAAAATATACAAATGCTTCATGCTATAATTGAAATTGAAATGAAAGAAAACAAAAACCAGTGAGCCAAAAGTGTCAATAGGTGCATTGTTCAATCTAAAGTTAGATAAGTGACCTTCCATAGCTGGATTCTGCTTTGGCTTGTTGATAACCCCAAAACACCTGGAATGAACTTTATCTATTATCATCAAAGAAAAGAAGATAATGAAACCAGTGTGCAGTGGCTTTACATCAACGGTCTCATTTGGGGAGCATTGAATGCTGATAATGCCCCATTTATTATGCCAAGGGAAAGGAGGAACACCCCAGTATCATCTTTAGACCTTTGGAAGCAAGGCATGCATGCCTCCAACATTGGCCCTGGAAAACGCAGGGATGATCAATAACATATCCAAAATGAGATATTCCAATGCTATCAAATGGCATCAAGAAAAGCCACCCATCTAATAAATTAGATCCAACAGCATCTGATAAACAAATTCTAATATCCTTAACTTTTGAGATAATACAAATGAAAGAAAGGAAGCAGGAATAGGGAATTTCATTAGCCACACGATACAATAGGTATCAATGTTAAAGCCTCATACCGAAAACAAACACCCAGTAAGCAAGCAAAAAGCTCCCATATTTTTGTGAAGCATTTCTTTAATCAGTGTGACTGGCACTGTAGCAAACGGGATACCTCTATCCGCTATTTATGCGTACATATAAACAAAGTAAGAAATTTGCTAGTCATCCTGACATCCAGAACATCAAAAACACGAGCATTGCTATTGGCAATTCAAAGCAAACCCATTGGAGTATGAGTCAATAATTATATGAGTCAATAATTTATATATTCAACAATCATCCTCCCATCACATCTACAAACAGTTCCAAAAATAAAAGTGGAATCATAGAGAGAGCATATCCTTGGAAGCTGCCAGTTACTCAGTACAACATGGTCACCACTAAACCATCTAAGGTCGCAAAGATATTCAAGATCTTTATTTTGAAATTACAACAAGAGTACTGGAAAATAAATAAACAATGATAGTGAGAATGGAAAATCTACTTTTATTAGGATTATTCATACACAATTTCCAAGTTACAACTTTCCACTGTCTATGCAATTGCAACTATTAACAAACTTGATAAAGCTGCAAACGTTGACAATTAAAGCTGATTCTTACAAAATAATGTGGCACCATAGGCAATTAAAGAAGATTATCTTTTCAAAAAGGCAAAAAGTAGAACCCCTAAACTTAGTATTCACTCACGTGAAGGTTTGTACCAGATATTAAATTCCTTAGCTCCATCAAATGTTCATCGTTTGTGATGTGAAGTGTAATGCGGAGATTTGTCAATAATGCTTCTTGTTCCCAACTCAAGGGACCAGAAGCATACAATGCCTCTAGAGTACAACGATAAGCATGCAACTCTAATCTATGGATTCTTGCTGCTACATCCTCTCCTAGAGGAAGGGGCATTTTCTCTTCCTCATCTCCGCGGCAAGAAAAAGATTCAGCATCACTATTAAGGGGATCTGCATCTTTAGAACAACCTGCTAAAAGACGACTAGACAAATCACTTGTACTGTCACTAATAATACTACAACTACCAACAGAGCATATATCACTATCAGAATCACTAGCTTCTGAGCTCCTTCCATAAGAACACTCAACAACACAATATGGTTTTCTCCTCTCTGTTTCATAAAAGCCACTTGTTTGATAGTTAGAGGAAGTATACATGCATGTTTCACCCAGACTTTCTCGTGGGTTAGCAACAGCATCTACCTTTTCAAGTAAGGAGGATGGATTCCTTGAAATCAATTGTGGGCGCTCACCGCCTTTTTCAATTGCTCTCCTCTTCTGAATGTTTCCAGTACATGCTTCAGCAGAAGAGGAAATAAATGGGGAGGCTCTTTTCAATGTTCTAGCTGAGGCAGCATGCGACCCCTGGAAATCAGTAGTGTTTTCACCAGCTTGCGCGGATGGAGTAGTAATCTTCTTAGGAAAGTTTGGTATTGATACCCTGTTGGACTTCACAATATCTGAACACCCTGAACCCTGTGAATAATTGTAGCCAACAGACAATTAGTTATAGGCAAAAATGACTATAGCAAAGACAGTGAAATCGGAAGAAGGGGCACGACAAAGTCGAGATGACCAGACAACACTCAAGTGGTTAGAACTTAGCCAGAAAACAACCATTCAAGTATACATAATTGTAATATTAGAAGTTCCATGGCCAACTAATCACAATAAATGACAAAGATGAAGAACTCAACTCCGTCAAACAAAAGATAGAAATGATCAAAAAAGACAAATGAAAAACTGTAGAAGAGCCCATCAAAATATTTTCAAAAGAATTTCCCCAACACAGAAATGACAAATACAAAAACATTGAAAAAAACAAGAGTAAGACAAATGAAGTAATAAAAGAAGGGGCAAATTTTACCTTTCCAATCACAACCCATTTATCATCCTGCCAAGATTGTCGCACCCTGATGTTTGATTTGTGGGTTTGGAATTCCCTAGAAGACCCAAGTAACCTAACTGAATAGCACTCCCCACCCAGAACCTTCAAAACTTTAGCAATTTTCCAGGAAAAATCATCAAGCACCTCCACCAGGTCGCCAGCCATCCAACTTGTCACATGCTGCACAGGAGGAGGACAGGGCCTAATCTCCTTCCTTGACACCCTCTCCTGAGCTGTTTCGTTAGTCTTGCCTGAGTACCGAGCATATTCAACAGTGTAATTGTGCCCATTGCCTGATATAATTACCGCACACCACCAAGCACCAGAAGGCGCCTCACTTTTAAAAACCTCAACTTGGCTCCCTTTCTTGAATCTCATGATGACTTGCAATATCTGCAATAGCCAACAAAAAAAAAAATATCTCTATAAGACATCAATCTAACATATGCTAATTTAAACCACTAAATCATAATACAATTAATAACCACCGCTTATGTCTTAAGCCTAATATCTCATACTAAATAATGTTCTCCCCAAAAAAATATATTGAGACCTTTTTATTAAAAATAAAATTCCAGTGAAAACGGCAATCAGCCAAACCTATTTCTGCTTTCTAAAACAATCTTAATAAAATTCCCAAAACTTTTTCAATTTGATGACAATATTATCACAAATATCTCTAATATATTCATCATAAACTAAAACAACGAACTAAATTAGATAAATAATCCAAGTTGATCACACGGTCACAACATCAAATAACTTAACAATGTAGCAAAAAATATTTTCTAGCGATCTTAAAAACATCAATCTTTAAAAAAAAAATTCATTAAACACGTAAATAAATAAACGTGAGATCAAAAGTGAACAAAATTAAAAGTGCAGCAATCAAAACCCTAATTTTCTCCTTTACCAACCTTTGTACTTTGATCGCACGAGGCTTGATTGAAGAAAGAATCAGTTATGTATCTGTGACTGTTTCTCTTTGAATTATTATTTGTAATGCCTTCGTTGTGTTTCGTGTTTTAGGGTTTCTAAATTGTGAAGAAGAAAACGCGGAAAAAAAAATATTTATTTGCTGATGAGTATTTATTTTTTATTTTTTATTTTTAAATACACAAATGGTTTTTAATACGTGCGATTAAAGCTTTATCCCACCAGAAAAAGGTGCCCAGTGGCACTGTGGCAGCAATTTTTGTTCACTCGCATTTTGGAGCGTGAAAGCACTGTTTTATATATTGGTTTATTTTTTATTTTTTAAATATTGATTTGGCAAATGAAAAATGTTTTTAAGTTGTTTGAAAAAAAATTATCAAAGTCTACCAACTTGGGTTCATCTTTAGTAAATATTGGGATTAAAAAAATTTATTTGACCTAATTGTTTGGTGGCAAAACATTTGTGTGAGAAGCGGTACAATAAAATAGTGGAAGAACTTTTTTTTCTAATTTAATGTGCTTGAGCTTAGATAACATGTATCACAATTCAACTATATTGTAATACAATATTTAAAAGAAATTTAGAATATCAATTGACTAAGCAGTACAATAAAATAGTGGAAGATTTTTTTTCTTTCTAATTTAATGTGCTTAAGCTTAGATAACATGTATCACAATTCTATTATATTGTAATACAATATTTAAAAGAAATTTAGAATATCAATTGACTAAGTGAAAAATCCTTTTAAGCGATATAAAAACTTTGAGGTTCAAATCTCATTCGCATGAGTTAAAGTTTAATTTCCATGATTTTCATGCTTTATTCATTTAAACTCAAATGTGATATTTAAAGGAAATAAAAAATAAAAAAGAGTAAAGAAAGAAACAAAGAAAGGACGAGATAGATCAATTTATTCATTTAAACTCAAATGTGAATTTCTTAGTTAACCTTTTAAAATCGCTCCCATATTGAAAACATTCCCAAAAACCTTGTTCAAAATAACAACTAATTTTTCTAGCAAAATAGTTATTGTTTACCTAATCCATTAAAAAATATGTGACACCACAAACAACTGAATATTTCCATCTCTAAAATATGTTTATTAAGAATGAATAGGAGGCCTTTAAATTTGGGTAAGTTGTGCTTACCAAACTAATGATAGAAAGAATTAGTATTCTCAAGGACGCAAGAGTCTTGATTTGGTGTGACCAATTTGGCAAGAACTTAATTCTTCCTATAATACAAATATTAAATCAAGTTATAGATCGTCAGCCAGGCAATTGGCTATTTGGCTCTGGCTGAATAGTGTAACACCCTTTCCTCCAAATTTGGAGCAAATATTCGAGCTCTCACCGGGTACTCGACGTAGTTAAATCCTGGGTACATCTCCCCATCAAAGGTGTCTAACATAGGCTCATTATTGTCTGTTTCTTTTTATTTCAGGATGTTGCATTTGTAATACAATTTGACAATGGTCATAATCAGACACAGCCATGCCTGCTCAAGTGTCTGATTCTCATGCTGAGAATCAAGAAATGCCAGACTTTGAAATTGAAGCAGAAGATGTATCATATCATCTGAAAACACCAATATTATTTATTCAAGAGATGATAAAGCAAATGATTGACTGAAAATCTATTAAAAGAAAACAATTTGCTAGTTTAACACCTTGGCCAATATATGAATTAAATAAAAATTGTTATAAATCAAAAGTTCATTGTTTAACTCAACTGCATATCCTCAACATAAGGAGCAGACTCAAAAAGAACGTCAAAACTGCAAATGAAAGTGTTATTTACATATTATCAGAGACCAAGAAGTTTAAAAATTTTGGACAAATAGAGTTGCAATGACTTGTGCTCAGTAACTAGTAAAACTGCAGATTGCATACAAACACATTAGCTAACTTGAGCTTTTGGTTAGCGCTTTACCGTAGTTTGAGTCATCCTCGGCAGTTCATGCAGCTCGATCCCCATGCTGTGATATCTCCTACAGGGCTGCAATTCCGTCTCTGCCGGCGACTCTCTCTTTTCTGACTTCAGCTTGATCCATTAGCTGACTTGAGCTTCTGAGTAACACTTTTCTGTAGTTAAGACATCCTGGGCAGTTCAAGCAGCTCGATTCTCATGCTGTGATGTTTTCTACAGGCTGGCATCTTCTCTTTCTTTCTAGCCCATGTATCTGATCTGCTCTGCCCAAACAGATCACAAAGTCATATCGGTTCTTTCCTTACTCAGGCACACCTAGGAAAAAGGGTACATTCACTTGTTTGCAGTGGCTTTTAACACATACTAAAGCTCATGAAGTACTTCATTGTGAAAGGATTTAATCAAAGCTGGCAGGAATTTTGAAACCAGCAAAACTTGCTCGTTCACGACACTGAAGCTGCAGAAACAGATTTTTCCCCTTTCACCTTTCCATTTACAAGAATATCATAAGTAGTGTCATCAGGTACAAGTCCTTTGTCAAGCATTTCATTATGCAGTCTAAAAGCCTCTTGCAAGTTTCCCTCCTTAAAGTATCCGGCAATCAGTGTATTAAAGATAAAAACATTAGGAGTCAGACACTTTCTATTCATCTCATTGAAAATCTTGCGTGCATTCTCGAGCTGTCCTTTACCATAGAGACCATTTATTAGAACAGTATATGTGATTATATCCGGCTCAATACCCTTGGAAAGCATCTCTGAGTAAAAATTTGATGCTGTGAGCAATTTACCCTCCTCTAACAATCCAGCAATTAACGTAGTGTATGTTTGTAAATCACAAGGAATCCCATCATTTATCATTTTTCTATGCATGTCAAGTGCTGCTTCCATATTACCTAAATTCCTGAAGCCGTCAATCATGCTATTGTAGACGACTGTATTTGGAGATAGCCCAACTTCAAGGAGTTCAGCAAAAAGTTTACACGCACTTTCCATGTCTCGTTTTCTGCAAAATCCATATATAAGACTACTGTATGCAGTAACATCCAGTTGAAGACCCTCATTCATCATCTCATTTCGCATTTTCAAAGCAAGGTCAATCTCATTTTTTCGGCAAAACCCATTAATCAAGATAGTGTAAGTGACAACATTTGGGGAAAGTCCACTTTCATGCATCTCTCTGTAAACTGTCAGTGCAGAATTTATATCATCCTCTTTAACAAAACCATCTATAATGCTGTTGTAAGTCAAACATTTGGGAATAAATCCCTTCTCAACCATCTTCTTCAGCTTATCCCAGGCCACAGATGTGCGACCAATTTTGCACAACCCATTGATAATTATGTTGGATGTGTAATCTGTTGGAGAAATCTTTGCATTCTCCATTTGATCCAACACATCAAAAGCACGTTCATCATCACCCTGTTTAAAGTACCCATCTATTAGAACAGAATATGTGACAACACTGGGTGTTACACTCTTTTCAAGCATCTCTGAAAATACACTGTAAGCCTCATCCATGTTCTTTACTCTGCAATGTGCAAGGATCATGTTGTTGTAGGAAACTACACTAGGTCTTACACCACTGGACACCATCTTTTGCCATAAATTGCAGGCTTCACTTACCTTACCCCTTTTACAGAGCCATGCCAAGAGATCATTATACGTGAAAACATTTGCAATACCGCTGTCAACCGCCTCATCAAAGAGCTTGTATGCCTCTTCCAGTAACTGAGCTTTCAAAAATCCACCCAACAGTGAATTCACTATGAAGACACTAGGCTTAATACCCATGTGTTTCATTTGGGTGTAAAGCTCATAACCCTTTTCCACTTTCCCATTCGCACAACAACCTTCAATCAACACTGCAAAAGTAACCTTGTCAGGACTAAGGCCATCTTCCTTAATCTTATCAAGCAACTCCAAAGCACTGCTCAAATCTCCTTGCTTGTAATATCCCTTCATCAAACTAGTTGCAACCACTACATTCATTGGCTTCCCACAGCTCATCATCTCATCCTTAAGTCTCAATGCCTCCGTCAAATTTCCATGCTTCACGCAAGCCCCGATAAGAATTGTATATGTACCCCCTGAAGGAACCCGACCGATATCTCTCATCTCCTTCACCAGTCCACAAGCTAATTCCAAATTGGGTTTCCTACACAAAGCGTGAATAACCATTCTATATGCCCTAGCATCAAGCTTTACTCCTAAAGCCTTTGCATCCCTAAAGTATTTCTCGGCTTCCTCGGTCGTATCTTCTTTTAAGCATGCACGCATCATTACACTTATTGTCACTGAATCCACACTCAAACCTTTTAGGTTCATCTTATTATAAAACTCCTTTGCTTCATCAATCAAATTTCTCCGAACTAATGCATTCAAAAATAAATTCATACTTCGCAGCAACGGAATTATATCGCGCTCTATCGTCCCATTACAACACTCTACAGCGTCATTTATTCTATCAGCTCGAACATAGCTATTCAGCAAGTAACTGAAAACCCGAGAATCCAAATCAAAATCAAACCGTTTCGCACTTTCGATCAAGTGATCAATAATAGCAGCCGATGTGGGTTCTGAACCGCCTGAAACATAGTTATTAAGCAAATTACCAGCATATCGATGAGACGCTGGGTGTTTCATCAAAATGTGAAGCAAAACGCAAAATGTGTCAAGGCTTTTGAGGAAGCCTCGCCGCTTTTCGACCCGTTTGAAGTACTCGAAAGCTGAAACTGGCTGGTTTCTGCAGCTTAGAAGAGAGCTTATCACACTGGTCTGTGATGAATCTGTGGGCTGAAAAGTATTGGATTCTGGGAAAACTGGGTGTTCGGAAAAATGGGAACCTGTGGTGATTTTCTCGGGAAAATTCTCGGAAACTGGAGATTCTGATGAGATGGGCTTTTCGGAGGAATGTGGTTGTGAGCATATTGATTTAGTGTTTTTGAAAGACCGGATTATAAATGGTCGGGTTGGTGAAGAAGTAAGCGAAGATCTCATCCTTTTTTCTTTTTAATGCTTACTGCTGCTGGCTACAAATAAATCATAAAACCCTCATTTGTTCATGTAACATGTTTAGTTAGATGGAAAGAGACGAACTTGTAGCGGCATGGGCTGGGCTCATACAGATTTCGGCCCTCATTGTTTTCATTAAGCAGTCCAGACATTCAAGGTTTATTTTTCAGGGGCGCTACTGCCAGCCCTCTATTTCTCTTATGAAACCCCACTTGTTTGGGATTTACAAATATATTCTCCAACTAAAAAGCAAAAATTCATCTAATTAAATCCGCCTACAGTATATTCTTATACATTGGCACAGCAAATGGCAATTTCTTTTTAGTGGCCCAATTCATATCTTGTGGAAGGCCCAATTCATAGATTGTGAAACTCACTAAAGAACGAACTATATCACATCAGCAGCAGAAAGATATAGCTAAACTCAACACAAAACTCAAAACTTGCTGCAGGACCGTCACAAGTGAGGAAACCAACCAGTGGCTGAAGGATTATGTTGTTTGAGAAGCAGGATGTATGGATTCATTTCTAGAACTTTCATTGGTTTTCGTTATTTTTGTAATGATAATTGATATTTTTTTAACCACCTTCTGTTAGAGGTTGCTAGAGGTGAAACATATAAGAATTGTAAGGTCTACTAAAATGAGAATAATAAAAAATACTCAGTTTTCTTTCCTCTCTATAGTTTTCTTTCTTTTACTTATACTCTGCTCTTAACTTTTCATATTGCGAATTGTCACTTGCTCGAAGAGTGTTTTGTTGGATTAATTTGCTTGTGTTGCAGGATAAGTGTATCATTCAGGATAAGTGTAACTTTAAACTTACAAACATAAAAACAGAAGTGAATGGTAAAAAGAGTAAAAAATTGATATAAATTAAACTTTATCCCAATTTATGTTTGTAGGAAAGATAATATTGGGAATGTTTCATAAATTTTTAACTTTATGAACATGTCGGGGAACAATCAAATATTGTACTTATTATTATTATTTTTTTAAATGGAATACCCAGTTAAACTAAAGTACATATACCCGAGTTATCTACGTCTTCTTTATTTATTTTGAAGAAGACAAGTGTACTTTGCAAGAACACCGAATACATATTTGAGTTAGGCTGTGAAATTGAAGAAACTGCCCCATAATTAAGGACTTAATCGAGGAGGTTAGTTTAGAAATTGAAAAGAAATATGTATTAGGAAAAAAAAGGGGTTTGATAAGTGCCAATAGCACCATTTTTTTAAGAGTGGCGCTATTTGACTCCTTAATATATCTCATTAGGCACCCTTTTTAATTATTGTTATTTATTCTAAAATTAATATATCTCACTAGGCACATTTTTTAATTATTATTATTTATTCTAAAATCATTCTTATTGAAAAATAAAAAATAATTAAAATATAAATATTTTTTTCTTCTCTCTCAATTAACTTTTCATCTCTCTCATTTTTTTAATTGATTCAAAAGTTGAATCAAATATTAACTCTTAAACAAATCTTAAATTGAAATTAAACAAAATCTTATATTATCACACAAAGCAAAACTAATATCATCAATAACAACAAACCCATCACTTGTTTATAAAATTTAATAAAACACTATATTAAAATTTATCATATGTTGTGAAGGTGATGTAGTGATGTCTGATGGTGAATAAGGTAGGTGGAGATGATGAACTTATTGCTAATGAAAATCGATGATTGGGGCGATGGTTATACTAGAGAGAGAGAGGTTGGGGGTAGAGAATAAAATAATTTTTTTTTTATTTTGGATAAGGGTAATTATAAAAAGTAATAAGATAAATGAAAAGTGGGGGCTAGTAAGATAATATGTGGAGGTTAAATATCAATACTTTATTTAAATTTCATAATTGGGATTGGCATCCTTGGTTTGATATGTGTGGGGATATTTTATAAAATTTACTTCCAAACTTATTTACTCTACATAAATTTACTAACTTTATGGCGTGTTTACTTGCAGGAATAAGGAATGCAGCTACCTATAGCTCATGTTAGCAGCACAGTTCTAGTACCTCAGCACATTTTTCAAAAGGCAACACTTCAAGATGTGTATTATTATCTCGTATAGAGAAAAATCTACTGTCAGTATCATAGCTAACATCTTCAGGTCATTATATTGTGTTCGGTCCTCAGAATGTTAAGGTATATCAAAATCTAAAGATCTTAAGGACATCTACTATGTAAAATGAAGACTAGAGTCAGTCTATATATTGTCAGCAGAGTTTGCTTATGTAGACAAGACTCGAAGGAATGAAACTGTAGATTTGTGGCATTCTTAATTGGGACATGTTAGTTATCACAAGTTTAAAGTAAGGGTAAACAAATCAATGCTCAAAGGTTTGTCTCAACTTAATGTGACGGGATGGGACGGGATGGGAATTAAGGTTGGCAATGGGACGGGATGGGATGTGATTTACCAATTACAGTCCCGTCCCGTATATGTAAGTGGGATGAAAAAATGTCTCACTCCCGTCCCTATATTTTTTTTTTGACAAAAATGTATCCCGATCCCGTCCCAAAAGAGTTGGATCACATCCCAATTGAAAAAATTCTCATTTTTAGTAGCCAATGAAATAGGATGGGACGGAATTTGACAGTCCCACTCCCGTCCCGTATATGTAAATGAGATGAGAAAATGTCTCATTCCCGTCCTTAAATTTTTTTATGGGACAACAATATGTTCCAATCCCGTTCCAAATGGGATGGGATCCTCCATTGGAAAAAATTGTCATCTCTAATGGGAATCAAAATTATGTTTACTTGGCAAAATTGAATTTGGGAATGGGAATAAATTGTGTGGGTCCTACACAATTTGGGAATAAAGAATGGGTATCTCATTCCCATGGGAGGGGTATGGAATGAAAATGTGGGAATGAGAATGAAAGATGAATTTACTTTTGTACCATTCTAATTATTTTTTTTATTAATAATAATAATAATAATTATTATTATTATTATTATTATTATTTTAGTTATAATAATTAAAATAATAAAGTTAATAAAATTTAATAATAATAATAAATGTTAATAATGATAATATTAATGAAAATAATATTAACAATAATTAATAATAAATAAAATAATAAAGTTAATAAAAAATTTAATAATAATAATAATAAATGTTAATAATGATAATATTAATAAAAATAATAATAACAATAATTAATAATAACTAAAATAATAAAGTTAATAATAATAATAATAAATGTTAATAATGATAATATTAATAAAAATAATAATAACAATAATTAATGGTAACTAAAATAATAAAGTTAATCAAATTTATTAATAATAATAATATTTATAATAATTATTAACATTTATTATTATTATTATTTTTTTATTTAATATCATTTTATAATAATATTTATACATGTATCTAGTTAATGAAAATTATATTATTTAATACTGTGGGTATTTTGGTAAATTAATTCTGATTCCCATTCCTCGTTCCTATTTATTTTGCCAAGTAAACACATCAATAACATTCCAGCACATTCCCATTCCCATTTATTTTTGCCAAGTAAACATTAAATCTCATTCCAATTCCTTATTCCCATTCCAGCCTATTCTCATTCCAGCTCATTCCCATTCCCTGGAAATAAACGCACCATTAAAGTATTAACTTTTACTTTAAACTCTTTCAAATACCTACATTGTCCCTCATTACCCATTTCATTAGTTATCTTATTTTCTTTTTACACCCAACAAAATATTCATCATCACAAATAAATATTCATCATCACAAATAAAATATCTAACTTTTTTTCTTTTTTAATTACTTTTATTTTCCATTCTTAACCAGGTTTGATATGTGCTTGTTCTTTTCTTCAATGATGCAATTTAATTTTGGTTTATAAACTTATGAAAGTATTTCAAGTAGCGTTTACTTTTTGGATTGAACTGAAAATTATGAGGAATGAGAATCCTAAGATGGGGAGTGTGGAGTAGGAGTAGTAGTAGATTGTTTACTTACACTTGAATGAAAGTATAGAATGGAGATTAGAATCCAATTTATGTATTTACTTTATCTTGGATTGAGAGTAAATAGTTTTAAATTATTATTTTACCCTAATTTAAAGAATTGTAATTTTTAATTACAAAGTTAATAAAAAATATATTTAATGAATAAACGTTTATTTTATTATATTTGTAAATTTATAATAATATTAATATTCTTAATTATGTACATCACAATTTTTTATTAATTTTAATTTTAATTATATAAATTAAAAATTATTGATAAGAGCAATATAAATGAAACATTTCTACTATTAACATAATATGAAATTAATATTTTCTTAGAATAAACTATTTATTATTATTTATTATTAATATTAAATAAATATAATACTATTATTTTTAAATAATATAATAATATTATATTTTCAAATAAGGATAGTATAAGGTAATATTATTAATTCTCTATTAATATAATAATAATATTTTTAAGTAATTTAAACTTAAAATCAAACCAAATAATTATTTAGTTTAAATGTAATAATATTATTTAAATATTTATTAAATATAATATAGTAAATTTAATAAAAGGAGGGTAAAAAAGAAGGGTAAATATAAAATGAAACACTATTTTATTTTATTTAATATAATTATATTTAATATTATTTAAATTTAATATAATTTAATATAATATAATTATATTATATTTAAATATAATTATATTAAATTTATTATTATATAAAATAATATAATATTATTTAGTACAAAATTAATATTTTCTTAGAATAACTATTTATAATTATTAATTGTTAATATTAAATAAATATAGTACTGTTATTTTAAAATAAATATAATAATATTATATTTTCAAATGAAGATAGCATATAGTAATATTTATTAATTATCTGTTAATATAATAATATTATTTTTAAGTAATTTTAACTTAGAATAAATATAAATTATTATTTAGTTAAATATAATACTATTATTTAAATAAATGTAATATTATTTTATTTTATTAAATATTAAATATTAAATTTAATAAAAAATGGTAGAAAAACTCCCTATGGGAGTCCTACTCCCACTCTCCACTCCAAAAATAGATGAGCCCACGGAGTGAGATTCTCAATCCCTCTTTAAATTGTTGAAATAAACACTGAAGTGCGAGGGATCCACACTCCTCACTCCCACTCCATAAAGTAAACACAACATTAATTTTTTTTTTCTGAACTCATAAAAGCATATGGATTAGATAGAGTAAAGATCTAAAAGTAAAATTTAAAATTTAAAACAAGTCTTTTCTTTGATTTTCTTTGGTCTTCTTATGTTAGATTGGTGCAATTTATTGTCCTTCCTCTACCTCTCCTTCTAATTTATTTTGTTCCAATTACAAAAGAAGGAACATGTTTCTTGATGTTTTCCCTAGTAATTATATTAACAAATAAATAAATAAATAAAAGTTTAGTTCATAACTATAGATAATTTCTCAACATGAACATTAATTCAATTTTCATTATTGTTGTGGTTTATTGCAGATAGCATATAATGTTGGATAAAAATTTGTTAAATTAAATTTTATTGCATTGTCCTTAAAAACAAATTATATTAAAGTTAATTTAATAAAAAATTATTAAAATAGTGAGTATTCAAAATAAATTTGAGTGCAAGTTATTGTCTAGACTACAGTCAATTTTGGCTGCAATCTAGCGATATGGTAAATCAGTTTGTTTCTTCCCTCTTTTATCTCCTCCTAAAGTCCTGGGATTGAGATACAAATCAGTTTGTTTCTTCCCTCTTTTATCTCCTCCTAAAGTCCTGGGATTGAGATACAGTAGTTTTTTAACTGTAATTGCTCTGAAATTTTTTTTAAATATAAAACAAAAATTAATAGTATAAGTAAATATAAATTTTAAATAATAATTTGAATAAAATTATTAAAGATATAATTAATTTTTCATCGTATAAATGAAAAATCATATCAACAGAACTTCCAAACTATAACAATTAGTGCTCACCAAATACTTTAGTGCTGTAACATTTAAATTACAATAACCCAACCTTAATTTCAAACAAGCCTTAAGGCCGGTGCAGTAGGCCTCATCGTCATCAGCCTCATCACGGCATAAAGAGGGAATTTTGTATAGTGCTCTATATTTCCCACAAAAGAACCTACTGTAATGTGCTTACAAAATTGATACTATGACTGGCTTGATTTCAAGGTCCAGCTTCCTTGTCATAATGATAGGTAAATTAGGTATGAAAGAGCCTCAGTTGGGGAGTTCTAGGATCAGTCGCTTCAGCCAAAAATTGATAACTTGAATGCATCTTCACAGAGAAAGTTTTGCATTCGCTGAATGGATACTGAGCAAAACATCATTCAGCCTGGGCAAACAGATACTGCAGGAGGGGAGCAACAACTGCTATGCTTAAACTGTTCCCCAGCAGTGCATAACTGCAGCGAGAAGAAATTGACTAATCAAATTCACTAAAGACCAAATATTGTTATGATCATCTGTCAACAGGTGTTAGGTTCATCCAGTAGATTTCTGTTTATGCATCACAATTGGGAAGGGGACACAGAAAAATAGCATACCGTTGTCTGAGGCTTAAGTGATGTGGGAACTGAAAGTCATCAGGGAAAGAATGCAAATTCGCAACCTAATTAACAAAATGACAAATTTATAAATTATAGACTAAAGAGCACACACTAGACAGTGATTAAACACCAAGTCAAATCTAGCTACCTCCCTGGGGGTAAAGTATCTGAGGTGTTGCTCCTTCAGTGAAGATGCTTTCCCCTTATTCTTTGGCTGCATGCCAGTTAAATCATAAATGGAAAGGCCTGGTCAAGCTACTGCTACAAACTTCTCTAAGAAAAACTACCTCAGACAACATATAACATAGACACCACCAGTGTTGAAAGGACAAGCATGGCATTGCATAGAACAGCAGAATTGACCAGATGTCAACAGCCCAAATTTAAGCTGGCACTAAATTTAATCAAATTAGTTTGGCTGGGTAACTATACTAAGCAGAAATGAACTCACTAGAAACAGAGATATAGAACCACATGATACATGGGCATGTGATACTAAAATAGAGCATTTTACAAGAGATGAAATCTGCATCAGAATGCATAAATAATATGAAGCAATTAACCAAAACTCTATATGAAACAAACATGTCATCGAATAAGCTAAATCTCAAAGTCCCAATTTCAGGTACACAACTCTCTGAAAGAGAAAATGTCTAAAATACAATCTTACCCGGACAGTAGCCAACAGGGAGCCAGTACCCTTAATGTATCGGTAATAGCTCTTTGTAAAACAACAGCATCGCTTTGAGTCTGTATATACAATATCTAATCTCTATTAAGGATTTCTCTGGAGAGAAAGAAGACAATTTAGAAGGAAAAGATGGTATCGTACACACGAATGCTATCAAGTACTAAAAAGAAGCAAAACAATAAGGATACCCATTGCACTTCCCCACCTCTCTATCAAGCTCAACGGGACAAGAAAATGGTCAATGGAGACACATCTATCTACTTCAACAGTTTCTTCTGCAGCTCCAAAATCATCAACTGCAACAGTGCCAGTTGAGAGGAAACCAGTTTCTGTATTTACTTGGTCACCAGAGTTACTGAATTCCAGAAACCTCTCTATCGGGTCACAAGACTGTAGCAGTTTATCCCAGCTGTCATCAGGTTGATCATGTTTGGTGATCACAGTCATATCATCATGCCCCAGCAATGGACTTGGAGACGACAGGAGTTGGTTATTAAGCAGTTGGCATCCAAAAGATAGAGGTTTTCTTTTTGCCTGCCATGGTAAATGAATACAAGTTACTTTCATGGAGAACCTTCCAAATAACTGAGATACGATAACAAAATGAATAATCAGTATCTGCACATTCATCCGCCAGAAATAACATATCTTCACCCATAAGGTCTGAAGAGCCAGAACATCCTAGTGCGTTCAAGGAAAATCAGACTTCAAAACCGGCTATAACCACTATCTTGAAATTACCATTACAGCATAATGTTGATATATGGGATCATCACAACCCTAAGAGAAACCCATTCACTCAAACGCAGTATCTGATTTAATTCTAAATCATAACAATGATTTATATCAGTAACAGTCTAACATAGGGAAAGAAATAATAATTTGAAATAAGTGCAATATTAGAAAACAGACAATGACAATTAAAAGAAGTAACTAAAAAGGCCGAGTAAAACAGCATAGAAGAAACATAATCACATGCGCATGCACACAAAGTAGATGATGGCTACCAAGCAAAAGTAGCGCGGCCTGGAGTATGGCACACTGAACTGTAGTGGGCTCAGAATAAACTCTTGTGTAAGATAATCTGAATTGGCCAATATCTCAATCATTTTTGCATGAGTATCTGAGGTCTGAAACCAAAAAGAAAGAAGAGACAAGAAATAAGGTAAAAAATTTCTTTCACTAAAATTTGAACAGCAAATTGAGAAGATGTTGTCATGGACAGACCTCAAATCCAAGAACATTTTCCACAAATAACATATCAGGAGGTTTCACAGTATGTCGTATAAGTTCGAGAATTTTGAGAAACGAAAATGCCCTAGCATCACTAGATTGCTTTTGTAGCCCTGATCATGAGATAGTCACCAATCAATAATCTTATTTATGAAAAACAGAATGTAGACTATGACGAGCAACATTTCACCTTGCCGAGTGTAGGGTTGACATGGGGGGGAAAGAAGCCATGCATGTGCTCCATACATGTCAAGCTCAGCTGCAGTCAGGTTCTGAATGTTCCCCTATATTAACCAGAACACTTACACGATGAAGGACCATATTGTGTCTACATGTATTGGAATACCAAGCAGATTAACAGTTAAAGCAATACCCATCAAAGCTCCTACTTTTGAGCAATTCAAAGCCTAATACAAAATTTTGGAAACCGGGGCGCGGGGGGGAAACCTGGTACGGGCGATGACCAAAATTGAGCTCATAAACGTCATTAGCTTTGTCATTAATGTCAAATGCTTCTACTACTTGTGCGTTCACGCCAGCCTTCATTAATGAATACCTCTTAACAAAAAATGTAAACAAACGGATTTAAAGCTTCGAGTTAGTTCAATTTTCAGCACATCAAGAGGATAAGATAACGAATAAGGGTTCAGGGTTTAGAGAGGAGCTTACCATGCCGCCAATCCCACTGTAGAACTCCAGCACTCTCCATGCTTCGCCGTCGTTTTTGCACATATCCCTCTCCATTTTATCTCCCTCACTCTGTTTTCTTCAATTTTCACCCGCTAGTAGGGTAGGGCTCAAGGATGAAGACGGAAGGGTTCAGATTGTAATAATATTTTAACCAAAATCTATGTGAACTCCCGAAAATACCCTTACTACCAAGCGCCAAACTGGGCATTGTCGTCCTTGGATAGGTACAGCGGTGTCGTTTCACGGCAGGCTTAAAATGCAGCGTTTGGCAATGCTCGTTGCAAATGACTTTCTTTTGGCTATCTAAGATTTTCATTGAACTCTCCCTTACGCTGACGATAGGGTTTGGCTCGCAAAATGCAGCTCAATAATTAGGAAACTCGCCCGGTATAAATTGTAGTCAACTGACTCAAAATTGATCAATCAATCTGGGTTATTTGATGAATCAAAATCTAATCAGATTCAAACTTATCAATATTATTTAACTCTTTCTAGGTATTTACGTGGTTATGAAGATACAAAATTCTTCATAATATAAAGTAGGTCAGATAAAGATCCGAAAAATATATAAATTGTGAAATTTTACAAGTTCCACCACACATAAATGGCCATACTACAAAGAATAATGCAGGTAGCTGGACGAGAAGGTTCTTTCTACTATTTGTCTCCCGATCCGTGCCAGCGCCCAACAACCTGAAAAGAGTTGAAATTATATCCCCCTCGTGAAAATCATTGCTTCCCAGTTCTAACTAGCAGTTCTTGAACAGTGTTCAAGCTTGATGGCTTATCCTAGGAGATGCGCACAACCGAGTCGTGCATGATGGGAACCTGTCATGAGATTTGCAATTAATCCCAACTTATAAACCATGTCAATAGAAGGTCATATAGCGACAAGAATCGCATTGCTTTTCATTCTCAGATATTTTAGTTATCATGAATAATTAGATTCTAAAAAATCAGCCAAGGTGATGACAATCTACATAAGCACATTAAATGTTCCGTGAGGCATAATATGCACCTTGGATTCCAAATATCACCAGTAATCCCGGCAAGAGCACAACCCATCTTTGAAATGGTGGAATCTCTTAGCATCTCGTATAATCAGTTCTCTGCCAACAATTTTCGATATGATCTTCAGCGCACTATGACAATCACCGCAAACACGAAGATTCTTCATGATACGAATAGGAGCACGAGCTGGGCTGCTGAGGAGGCCATGTGATACAGCAAGTCTCTCGCTATGAGCAAGAAGAGCTTCCTCCTTGCCTTCCTGGTCAATGTCATGCAGCACAAATCTTGTTTCTGGGATGTAACCGGCCTCTTTCATCTGAGCCCTCAAACCTCTAATCAGAGCATATATCTTATCAGACTCAGGATGAGATGTATCTCCAGCTCGATATTCATGGACCTTGCTCCTTACTTCTAGAAGACTTTGACTCGCCAATTTCTTGTTCTCTTTCTCTTTTGCAAGCTCTGAAGCATTAACTGGTACAAGGCCTGCCTTTGACTTTTCATTCAAGCGGGAAGGGTCTAGCTGCTCAACAATCTCAGCACAACGATCACCAAGCTCTAAATTTCCATGAATTCTACAGAGATTCATCAATTTCTCCCAAACATCAACATCTGACTCCATTGGCATCTTTTCGATGAACTCCAGAGCTTCATCCAGATATCCTGTGCTTCCCAGCATGTCAACTATACTCACATAATGCTTCATGGATGGGACAATGCCATAGTCCTTGCTCATTGATTCAAAGTGCAGCATTCCCTCAACAACATCACCCAAAGCACTACATGCAGAGAAAACACCAATGAAAATTTGATCATCTGGTTTCAGTCCTGCTTGCTTGAACTGAGAAAAAATATCAACTGCATCCTCTCCAAGACCATTCTTGGCAAACCCAGTTATCATAGTGTCCCAAGAAGTCAAATCACGCTCTGTCATATTACTAAACACACCGAACGCATCATCCATAGAGCCACATTCTGAATACATTTTTAAAATCCCATTATAAGTGCTAACTCTGAGAGGGGACAGCAATCGTTCAACATGTTCATGCACAGCTTTTGCTTCTTCTAGTGCTTTTGCATCCCCACATGCCTGCATTAACTGTGAAACTCTCGGTAAATCCACAGAAATGCATCGCTTCTCTAACAACCCTAAAACTTCTACAGCTTCCTTCACTTTCCCCTCCTTAACCAAACCATCCAGCTCCTCAAGGGTTCCATTATTTTGGCTACCCTTAGAGGCCTCAGCAAAGTCATCTTCATGTTTACAATTATTTTGAATATTCCCTGAGTAGGACTGGTACTGTCCTTCATTAGGATTCTGCTGATACTGCCTACGACTTTGGTCCCACTGACACTGTCCACCATTTTGGTCCTGCTGATAGACCCTTGGGCTGTTCTGATGAATTCCAAAATTTCCAGAATAACGACCACTCAATGCTTGCTGATACTGCCCAGCATCCTGCATACAATTACCATTAAAGCTTCCCAGTGGTTCCGAAAATCTTTGTGAATTAAACCCGTTACGGTTTTGCATCACTTCTCCAGGTCCATAATGAATAGGACCATACTGATTTTGCATATTTGCGTTACCTCCACTCCTTGACGTTTGTGGTTGAGCCCCACTACGGTTTAGATGCGGTTGCCCACTGTTATACCAACCACACTCATTAAAGTTTCTATTTTGCTGAAAAGTATTATTCTGAAATTCACTTATATGGCTCTCACTGTTAACCCCACAATGATGCTGGTAAAACTGTTTTGAATTCTGCTGAAAACCCCTAGAACTCTCCCCGTAAATCCCATTCGAATTTTGCTTTACATACCCATCAATTTGCCCATAATGGCCTTTAAAGTTTCCATTTTGACCAACTATATTCCTCTGCTGTTCACTACTAAAGCTTTCTCTATAACCACCACTAGCTTCCTGAGAATTATCATTTCTATTCTGCTTCAAACCACCAAGATTTTGCCCATAAAACCCACAGTTCCCATTTTGTCTAAGGGGGTTGTCCCAATAGTCATTTATCCGCCTCTCTGTAAAACCCCCATTGGGATTTAAGCCATGCTCATTTGGTTTTTGCTGAAAGTCTACAAAGCTTTGCTCGGTATAAAATCCACTAGGGTTTTGGTCATTTTGTAAAGAATCATCTTCATAATATCCATTAGCGTTTTGAAAATCAAATCTTTCGGTAGCAGTGCTGAGATTTTTCAATAGATATAGGGTTTTGGTTGAATCACAAGAAGTAAGAGAAGAGCTTACCTTGGATAAAGCTGTGAGAGACCTGATTGTGAGGAACGAAGCTGTACTTCTGGACATTTGAAAACTCAACCAGAAATTCACGCACAGAGAGAGAACGATGGTTTTAGAGAGAGAAAACGGGACTGAAATTGAAGCCACTTAACTCTAAAACCTTTAACCCTATTGGCTACAGGTCAATTGGGCCCTATTTATGGCTTAAGACCTTTCTTCTGTTTGAGCAATTACATCTGAGTCCCTGATTTCTTCAAATTTCTTTAAGAATCCGACTTGTCAATGAAAAACCTAGACAAGCTAATTGCCTAATTTAAAGGGTAGTAATAGAAAAACCTAATCATTAATTCTGCTTAACGAATTTTGACAATCCGGAGTAGAAAGGCAAATAATTTTAGTTTGTATCTTGTATTATTCATGTTGTGTTAAATTTATACCATTAATAAATGGTTATTTTAAGATTTTTTTTAATAATCGTGTCATATTTGTGGCACATGTTTTATATATGTTCTTTTTTTAAAAAAAGATTTCATCTATTTCATATGTTTTTAATCTAAATTTTTTAAATTTGTTATATGGTCTACATACTCAAAACTAAAATATATTTGTAGTGCGAGATACATATTGCTAATCAATTTTAGTTAAAATATAACTAAATGATCTTGGTTATGGTAAATATAACTCTGGTACCTTTTTCGTTATGATTCCCAGTTGCTAGAGCGTTTGATAATGCTTATTAGGAGATGACAGTACATACCAATTACTAGACTTTTTTTTTATCCTCATTCATTTGTCAATTTTTAGATAAATAATTAATCAAAAAATATTATTTACCATACACCTCATAAACTTTTTCTCGACAAATATTGCTTTTATCTCACAACATATATAACTTGAAAGCCGCACCTCACTACCACGTAAGCCTGGTTTTGTGAGATCTCATCCTCATGCCTTTTAGTTGTAATTCTATAAAAAACTAGGGACTACGATGTTATTGCTCTTTATTCTTTTTTTTTTTTTTGAGTGTATCTTTCCTTTTTATGCTTGATAGTTAGTTATGTCGTAGGCACAGCCAACTTATCGTCTAGATAAGATAAAAAACGATATACGAACGGAATTTTTGCAACACACACACACACAGAGTCACACACAAGGATGGAGACGGCTGCCCATGCAGCAATGATGATACATATTGAAAAACAGCTTAATGCTAAGAGAATATGCTACAAATTATTTGTATCTTTGAAATTAACGTTAAATAGCTTGGAGTACTCGCTGAAACTGTGAAGAAAATGCAGTAACAATGTGGTCTATTAACGGAATCAATTCAAACAACATATAAATAGTTAAAAATTTAAATTATGACAAAAAGGATACCGTCATTGAGACAGCTTATCGTGATAATCAAAACGGACAACTCCTAGTTATAAACTCAGCAAAGCCTTACTTTAGATACGGTGTGAACCATTGATTGCTACGTTGAGATAGGGAGTTGAAAATGAGCAATTCATCTTTTTATCTCCCGGAAAATCTTGCCCCGGACGAGGCAAGTCCGGGATGGATGAACAAAGCTGACAACGCATGGCAACTCACAGCAGCGACACTCGTTGGTATGCAAAGTGTTCCGGGGCTTGTGATTCTATACGGTGGGGCAGTGAAGAAGAAATGGGCAGTGAACTCCGCTTTCATGGCACTCTATGCATTTGCTTGTGTTCTTGTTTGCTGGGTTCTTTGGGGCTACAGAATGTCTTTTGGGACCGATAAGTATATAGCATTCTGGGGAGCTCCAAATGTTTCCTTAGATCAAAAGTATCTCCTTCAGAAGGCATTTCTTGGAAAGTTTCCCAATGCTACTATGGTCTACTTCCAGTTTGTTTTCGCTGCAATCACTTTGATTTTGATTGCTGGCGCCGTGTTGGGACGTATGAATTTTTACGCTTGGATGATGTTTGTGCCACTATGGCTTACTTTCTCGTACACAATTGGAGCTTTCAGTATATGGTGTCCCGATGGCTGGCTCTCCAAGCTAGGATTATTGGATTACTCCGGCGGCTACGTGATTCATCTGTCTTCTGGAGTTGCTGGTTACACCGCCGCATATTGGGTATATTTTCAAACAAACTTGCTCAGTTATGTCAGCCATATTTGTTAATACATAACTTCTTATTTTCCTTCTCAAATCTCATTGCAGGTCGGTCCACGTCTAACCAGGGACAGGGAAAGATTTCCTCCGAATAATATCCTTCTAATGTTAGCGGGAGCAGGGCTGCTCTGGATGGGATGGACGGGGTTCAATGGAGGAGACCCTTATGTCGTAAGCACGGATGCTTCCCTGGCAGTTTTAAACACTCATGTCTGCACCGCAACAAGCTTGATCACTTGGCTCTTGCTGGATCGTATATTTTTTGGCAAAACTTCTGTCATTGGCGCTGTTCAAGGCATGATCACTGGTCTAGTTTGCATCACCCCAGCAGCCGGTAAGTCCAAAATCCAAAAACTAATAATTCCTTAGCCTATGCCGATATGTTAGGCTAACATTTGCCAAAAGTCCTAACACAAAAACAAATGTTTCTTGTACAACGAACGTGACATAGGGATTGTGCAAGGATGGGCAGCAATTATAATGGGACTATGCTCCGGCTCAATTCCGTGGTTCACAATGATGGTTGTGCACAAAAGATCCGCTCTGCTACAGAAAGTTGATGACACAATGGCAGTTCTACACACTCATGCTGTTGCCGGCAGCCTAGGGGGATTACTAACTGGTGTCTTTGCAGAACCAAAGCTGAACTATTTGTTTTTCGGTTACTATGCACAATACGTAGGCCTTTTTTATGGTTTTGATATGGGAAAAGTTGCCACTGGATTTCAACAAATAGGAATTCAACTGCTGGGAATTTTATTTGTTGTGGCACTTAACATCACTACCACGAGCTTAATCTGTCTTTTCATAAGAATATTTGTCCCTCTGAGAATGTCTGAGGAGGATATGGAGATTGGGGATGAAGCTGCTCACGGTGAAGAAGCTTATGCTATATGGGGTGAAGGTGACAGGTCTGAGAATTCCAGATATGATGTTGAACTGCCAGTGAGCACAAAGAATAGAGCTGCCTAAGTTGGGCTGAGATGGACATGCATGAAACGAAAGCTTATTATGTTTATATTTTTATTTCAGAAAAGAATAAAAGCATTGAAATAACTGTTTTGTTTGTAACATTTTTATTGTTTCTTGTTGAACATGCAGAGAAGCAAAGAACTTGCATGCATTGTATTCAGAACATATAGTCGACCATAATGTGTACTACTACTCTTTTGTATTGTTTGTTTTTCCTGTATCATTTTTATAAGACATTGGTTTAAATCTTGATTGGAAAGGCTACAAAAGTTGATCAGACTAATGAAAGGACAAAGATGGGGAAAGAAAGGCAACAACATTGTGCCAAATACAAACATCAGAAACTAGAGTCGCAAATTTCAATCCAAATTCGAGAATCCCACTTCTGTTTAGTTCATAAAAATCTGAACCCAACTGTAACCGATCTACAAATCAAGTCAATTTGGAAAAAAGAGTAATGAGAAATTAAAATAGAAGTAATGGTACTAACAAAGTCGGCTGCCTGCACGTGAAGAATGCATTCCCAAGGTTTCATTGGACCGAGTCATTTCCCAGCTAGATCATGTTTCATATCATTTGGAATAATGTGCCTCCTGCTCGGTCACACTTTGGATTCGAAATAAGACTTTTACCTATTAATACTTTCCCATAATGACCCTTTCCCATGTTTTGATTAAGACTAAAATATATATATATATATATATATATATATATATATATATATATATATATATATATATATATATATATAAGTAATGGTACATCCTGCTGGGCTTACCATGTTAGGTGAAAAATAATCAACTAACCTCGTAAATTCTGACCACGTGTATAGTTGTTTTTGTCCATCTTGCATTTTGTTTAGTATTTTTCTGAAAAGATGTCCACTCCCATCACAAGGATAATGAAAAATTAATTTTATCAAATTTTTAATCGATTTTTACAAGCCAAATTTGAACCTTACCCCTAAAAATTTTATTAAAATAACATTTACAACGCTTCGAATGTAAATGACGAGTAAGATTATAAGTAATTTATCTATAATTTTTTGCATATAATAAACGGAATTTTTTTTTTCAATAGGAAAAATTTTTTTTTCCGGTAAACTTATAATAATAGAAATAATAATTACTAAAACAATGGACCATATAAGAAAAATGAAAAAGCAAAAAGATGTTGGGAGGATGGAATCGTGATTGCAAGAAATGACAAGGGCAATAGAGACAAGCCATGCCAAAGTATAAGGATAGTCAAATAATTTCACGGGGCAGTCGAAGCAGCTAGGCCTCGGCTCGTTTAAAAGGCCGATTAGGTCTTCTTTTTCTTCTCCAAAACTCTCTCTCACTTAACTGGTTCGCTCACTCAACTCATATCGTTTTGCATTTTCTTTTGTGTGGCTCTGCGGTTCTCAGGTGATTTTATTTTCTAGGGTTTCCTGATCGTCCTCTCTTTCTAAAACATTAATATTTTAATTCAATTAATTATTTATTTCCTTTTTTATTTTCATATTAATTTATCTGATGCGTAACCTATAAGACCTTTTTTTTTTTTTGAGATTGAATTTGTATCTATATGCTTCTGTTCAGTGTATATCTAATTAATGGTTAATTTAAATTTTCAATTATTGTTAAAAAAATATTGGCCTTTAGTTTAGGGTTTTGTGCGAATTTCGCTAGGGGTTAATGATTTTGGCTTGATTGGATCTGTTGCTTTACTTGATTATACCAGTTGTAGGTTAACATTGGGGCAGAATTGGAACTATCTGATGATTTGACCCAATTGAAGCTTTTAAATGGGTTTATCTTTTACTTTTGTAGTTTTTTCATTCTAGCACGCAGGGCAACTATTTAGATGTTATTTGTAATGTTTAGTAATCATTTTAGCTGTTGATGTTCATTAATGGAATCTAACTTTGCTTCGTTGCCTAGATGATTTTTAAACTGGCTTGATTTGTTATATTGGAAAAGCATAGATGGCAAAGAAGAAGAGTCTGCTCGTTTTTATGGATGTTTCAATTGATGGCGATCCTGTTGAAAGAATGGTTTTTGAGGTATTATTGTTGCTGCTTCCTCTTTTTCAGCTGTTAACTTATTGATTACTGTGATTTTTTCCCCCAAAAAATATAAGCTCGTGGCGAGAATTAACTGAATGAACCTTCAATTACACAGCTTTTCTCTGATCTTGCTCCCAAGACTGCGGAAAATTTTCGAGCACTTTGTACAGGTAACACGTGTGCAGTCGCTTCTATTATTGCATTTTTGCTCGTGATATTCTTACATCAGATATTTATCTGATGTAATAAACCCCTTTTTTCTGTTTTGCTGATATTTTTCTATTTTTTTAATCAATTCTCAGGGGAGAAGGGAATTGGTCCTAGAACTGGAAAACCATTGCACTACAAGGGGTCCTTTTTCCATCGTGTCATTAAAGGTTCCATGGCTGAGGTTTGTTGATTATCTTGTTTACATTTAATTTTCAACTTTGATCAGTTCGAAATTTCTTCTTCTTATCTTGTTAAACATGGCTTAGAAGTGGTCTGTCTTTCAGTCAGTTGCTTTAGTCAGTTACTATTGTTTATGCTGTAGGACACAGGGCTGATGGTCACGACTGCTTTTCTTGTGATGTAGTTTTAAGGTTGTACTTACTAAGTTGGCTATACTCAAAATTTACTGAACTTCACCATGACCAACCAGTTTTGTACACCTTAAATGTCTTCTGCTTACCGGTGTGCTAATACTTTAAATTTATTTTGCAGGGCGGTGACTTTGTAAAAAGAGATGGTATGTATAGTTTGAATAGTTTTTCATTCCTTCTGTATCTCCATGTACATTTGATGTAGTCATTTCATTGTGTTCATAATTTAGGTATTATTATTATTATTATTATTATTTTAACTTAGGTTAAGCTGATAATCTATTACTCTTTTATTCAAAGTGGTAACAAAAAGTGTCTGAAGTTATGTGTTATCAGCTCATAAGGAAATTTATTTATCAGTTATATATGACGATATTATACCTACTGGTCCTTCTTCCCTTCCCACTACTGCTATCAGTAATGAATGTGGTGGAGTGGATGTGAATCCCGAGCTCTTTCTGGAACCACTGTGCATCAATAGCCAATTCAGGGGGGGTGGGGAATCTGACTTAATAGCAGGATTGTTAGATAAGCTATTATTGGACATGGGAAAAGATATGCTATAAAAAATGAAGGTATTTGAAAGTAGCTGGAGTACATGATTTTTGCTGGGTATTATGCTATGCTTACTTTTTTGGGCAATAATTATCTCGTGGGAGTTTGCTTTGTGTCATCCTTTCAGGCTGTGTTCTCCTGGTGACTTCTATTTTATTTGTAATTTAATTGAACTGAATTAACATCAGTGATTTGTGCGGGAATTTTCTGCTTTTGTTCACTTTTGACTATGAAAGTTTACTTAACTTACTAATTCTTGCATTTGATTGGCTCTAACAATTTCACTTTTTGGTGCAGGGACTAGTGGAGAAAGCATTTATGAGGGGAAATTTCCTGGTGAGAATTCTATCTTGCCCTTTCAATCTTCTAAGGTTATCCTCATGGATCATGATATCTGATTTGTGGAAATTTTAAATTAATTAATTAATTATTTTTTTCATAAATGTATAGATTACATTGTAATTGTGCGGTTTCCTTGACTCCATTTATAATAATGCATAATTTGCAATATGCTCATTGATGTATGTATTTATAATTTATGATTTGTGCATAATTGATTATCTGAGTGGTTCCTGATTATGTATGACAAGCAGGTTGTGAAACGTTTGTTTGACTTGCCCAATCGCAAGGTGCTTCCAGAATGCCTCTTTTGGCTGCAGTGTGTGCTTAGATACTATATTTTTTACCCTATGTTTTAACTCTGGCATGTGTCTATTGTTGAATTTCTTGCCATTTTTCTTCATCTGCATAAGCTTTATCTAACTATAATTTTCAATTTATCATGATAAAAATTCCGAGCATTTTGAATTTCAGTTCTAGACTGTCAAATGATCAAATGATCATTTGTCATATATGAAAGAATGAATCTATTATGCCATTAAAATTCGTCAGCATTGCCTTTGCATGTATATTCTGATATTGTGTGGTTTTTCTTTTGGTTAGATTCACGTTTCTTCTGTAATAATAGATTTTACTGTTAACAAGTGGTAGTTATGTCATAATTGCAGATGAGTCACCAAGGCTAAAACATGATAGACCTGGCCTTTTATCCATGGCTATTGCTGATCGTGACACACTAGGTTCTCAGTTCATCATCACCTTTAAGGCTAATCATAATCTTGACCGGTATGTGCGTGCGTCCGCTTGCTGGTTTCGCTAGTTCAATTTATTGACTAAACAATGTTCATTATGGAATTATTTATGTCCACATCCTACTTTATGAATGAATTCTTTCTATTTCAGTTTGTTTAATGTGCCATCAAATCACCCAGTCTCTATTCTGTCATTTTTATCAGGAAGTATGTAGTTTTTGGGGAGCTTGTGCAAGGACACGAGATACTAAAAAAAATTGAAAATGTTGGTGATGAAGAAGGGAGACCTACCGTAACAGTGAAGATAATCAATTGTGGTGAAGTTAGCGAGGGTAATAAAACTATTATAGCCCATTGTTGAATTGTGTGGTACATGCCTTTTGAAGAATTAGTTGTCAATATTATGTATTAAATTGATGGTCTCTATACGCCAGATAAAAAGAAAGGAAATAAATTAAGAGCAGGAAAGGATGCTTCCCTGGATGCTGGCAATCATGAAGCACGGAAGAAGGGAAAGCACAAGAAATCTTCAAGAAACAAGAGGAGGAAGAGAAGACGTTACTCCTCGTCTGATTCAGAGACCTCTTCAGATTCTGAGACGGAATCATCTGAGTCTGATATTGATTCTGACTCATACATGTCCTCTTCGTCAGATGTTAGTTCTTCTAGTGATGATAGACGTAAAAAGAAAAAGAGATCTTCTAAAAGAGACAAACATAGGCGTGGAAAGAGAAGAGATAGACGCCGGGATAAAAAACGTAAGAGGCGTGATAAGAGATCCAAGCGCAGATCAAGAAGGTTTGATTGTTAATTATTACAACGAATCCAAATGTGGCTAGGTTTCTGTACTGTCTATCCTAGTATCCTCTGTTTCAGGATGCGACCATACTATTGTGCGTGGTTTTAAGTTTTAAATTAAAATGCTTGGAGGTGGATAGTCATCTAAATGTTGGGTCGTTCTTCTGCTCTTTGTCAATTTCTAAAGAACTGTTTGCTCATCAATTAAGCCATCACAATGAAAAATAATGTGCAAGGCAATAGAGTCATGCTTATCCAGAGGATAGGACATGCTTGTGTCTGCGTTTAAGAGAATTATTTTCTCCTTTCATTCCTGGGGAGAGCAGTCACCTGTCTTATGCCTTGAGTTGCAAATTATGTGAGGGTCTATTTGTCCAATATTGCATTTGTGCAATTTTCTCAATGCTGCTGTTGGTTTTTCTTTTCCTAGAGTTTGTGTAATTTATTGTAGTCCTCTCGTTTCTATTTAGTTTTTGGAGTCTCTGCTGAAGTTTTCCTTTCCTTCTTTTTCATTAGGTCATCAGATAGTCTTACAGACACTGACAGTGATGGTAAAAGTGATAGTAGCAGTGAAGATGATGTTCTTCATGTTGAAGGAAAAGACCGGAAACGAAAAGAACCTTCTCGGATAGCAGGTACTGTCCCATTTGATGATTGTTGGCTCATTTTTATAATGATTGATTTTGCATTATGAGTTACGTAACTTCCCTTTTTTTCCCCCCATATTTCTGATCATATATTATTCTCTAGACATGTCTTTCACATATAATTATTCTCTAGACTTTCACATATCATTACAATCTTGCATTTAATTGGAGGAATAAAAGTGATCATCAACACTTTTTATTTCTTATTAGAGCACGGGGTTTGGGGTTGTGGGAGCAAGAGTCTAGCATCTATTCTAACTACATTAAGAACAAATAACCATGCAAACTTGCTCAGTGTTAATGGTTGGGAGTCTTCTTACTCTGGTTGGCAGTTATTAGAACAAAAGTGATTTCAAGTCTTGGCTTGAGGCATTTTGTGTATTGAGGTTTTGGATATTTCTTCTGATGTCCTCTGTGCTATTTTTGTGCAATAATCTTCAGTTGGCAATAAGTCTGCTGCTGCAGAGGAAGCTGCTTCCTTTCTGCAGAGAAAGAGGGAGGATGATATGTTTGAAAAGGAAGAAGGTGAAGAAACTCCCAAGGAAAATGGTGAACAGCGGAGCAATGGCATTCAAGCAGGTGCTAAATCTGTCAGATCAGATAGACAACCTGATGTGGTGGATGATCATCCAGGCAAATCTAGGTCTACTTTCTATTCTTCTCACTCAACATTCTTTATGCTTAGCAATTCTTCCCGATCTGGTATTTTATTTAAAGTTGATGAGCAGGAGCCGAAGCATGAGTCCTAAGAGGACCTTGAGTAAGAGTATGAGTATTAGTCCCAGGAGGAGCGCGAGCAAGAGCCCTAGTGTAAGTCCAAACCGAAGTATGGGCCGTACACCGAGTGTGAGTAGAAGTCCACCTCCACAGAGGAGGAGTATCAGCAGAAGCCCTCTTGGAAGTGAAAGTAGTAGGAGCCCTGCTAGGAGTTTCAGTAGAAGCCCATCAAGGGGCAAGAAGGACAGGAGCATCAGCATGAGCCCAGTGAGAGCCAGGTCTCAAAGAAGCTTGAGCAGGAGCCCAAGCCGAAGCCAGAGCCCTCCAAGAGCATTATCGAAAAAATCTATCAGCAAAAGCCCTCAAAGAATTTTAAAAGGAAGCATAAGCAGGAGCCAAAGTAGATCTTCTCAGAGAAGCAGAAGCAGAAGCCCCATCCGATCTCGAAGAAGTGTGAGTAGAAGTCCTGTCAGATCTTCTCGGCGAAGTGTGAGCAGAAGCCCAGTTAGAACTTCTTGGAGAAGCATAAGCAGAAGCTCAGGCAGGGCTCCTAGGAGAAGCATTAGCAGAAGCCCGATTAGGCCACCAATTCGGAACAATCGTCGCAGTTATTCAAGGAGCCCTAGCCCTGTGCGAAGGGCAAGGTCACCTCCTTCAGTTCGAAGAAGTTTGTCTAGAAGTGTTTCCCCTGATGGTTCGCCCAAGCGCATCAGGAGAGGCCGAGGTTTCAGTCAGCGCTACTCCTATGCGCGAAGGTACAGAACCCCCTCACCAGATCGTTCTCCCATCAGGTCTTATCGATATGGCGGTAGAGGTGATCGTGACAGGTTAGTAGGCAGCCCAATTAGTTTTCAATTTTCAATTGCTTTCCTTATATGGTGTCGGTGTTGGCCTGAAAATTTTGTGACCATTTGGAACTGTACTACTAATCACATGATTGGGATTATGGATGATGCTAATAATCTTGAACTTTGTTGTGCTCCGCTTCTCTCCTGCCTCTGTTTTTCAGATATTCAAGTTATAGGAGATACTCGCCTAGGCGCTATAGGAGTCCACCTAGAGGAAGAACTCCACCAAGGTATATGGTCCTATTATATAAATTTTTACATCTTGGTTTCAACATGAATGGCGTAATAAGCTTGAAATGCTTTTGAAATTCTCTGTGTACCACACTGTTCCAATAAGGCTCCCTTTGTGTGGTTTTTGGCGATTATCTGCCCTCTTCCATTGAGTTGTTTTATATTTGTCATCATCTTCACTGCAACACCTATTTGCAGATACAGAAGCAGGAGAAGCCGGACTCGAAGTCTATCTGTATCACGTAGCCCCCGCTACCGAAGCCGTCGACGTAGCCGCAGCTATAGCCCCATCCAAAGCCGTTCACCAGTTGAAATTTCCAGATCTCGTGTCTCTCCAAGGAATGAAAGGCGAAGGTCACCTTCTTGGAGTAGGAGCGCTTCGGAGTCACGGTCTTCGCTGGACTCCCAATCACCAAAGCGGACAAGCAAAGCGCGTTCAAGATCATCATCGGGAAGCCCAGACGGGAGGAAGGGCCTGGTCTCATATGAAGATGGTTCTCCTGATTCAGGCCGGTGAATCAGAAAATGGTGTAGTGCTGTTATCAACAATGAGCTAGTTTTATTTTTGGATGAATGGTAGCCTTGTCGTCGTCCTTTTGAAGTGACTTTTTAAGTGTTGGGGTCTCTCAGAATAGTGTACTTCGGTAGAGATTATTTTTAGCAGTTGGAACATCTATCTAGTTTCGGTTTAGATTCATATTTGATGTTGTCGAGAACGGCGTGTTTTGAGTAAATGGAGATTATACACCATTTAGAGACGGGTTGAAAACAATCACAGAATTTTTAATGTGGTGTGGGTGCAGGTTGTCACAGCAATTGAACATGTGACCATTTTTTGAAAAAATTCCACAAAAATGCTGGCTGCTGCTTTGGACCGAGCCTGGGTTATTCATTAATTTTTCAATATTTTTTAATTAATAAAAAAAATTTGAAGTAAAGATAATTATATAATACAGAATAATAATTTAATATATAAAATATTTGTAATATTTGTAATATAACATAATAAATTACAAATATTACTATCAAAATATTAATTTAATATTTTGAGTTTTTTGTTAATCAGATCTAATTTATATGGGTTTTATATTTTTTTTTACCTACATCTTGATCTAATTCATGCGGGCCAAGCCGACGGGACTTTTTTGCGAACCTTAGCCATAAGCCTCTCTTTTGAATTTTTCTTTCTTTTAATTTTGGTGTTTATATCTTGACTTTTAGGTCTTTTAGCTCTGTTTAATATTATTTTCATTAGCATTGCTGTTTAATATCTGATTCAACAGTATGGGTAATTAATCAAATTATTTTGATTTCCTCAAATTATTTTTCCTCGAATATTCTGTCTCTGCCGTTTAGCACCTCCCCTGTATCTTCAACCAGTGACAATAACGCGGGCGGATCTTATGCATTTGATTTCCATGGTGTTGTTAGATATCTTGCTTGTGCATGGTACAATTATTTTACAATTATAACCAATTATTTAGCGGTTGTTTAAGTAAACGGAAAAATATAGTTGTCTGCATAATTAAACTTCATTTACCAAATCGAGAATATTATTCAAATTACGGACTTAATTTTCACATATATATATGTTTGCTTCTAGCAGTTGGATGCCTGAGATGAGACGGGTATGTACTGATAAAAATGACAGATGCTTTGCTTTTGTTTTCCTATGATGTCATAAAAATATTGAAACAATATGTCTGCATTCCGGGACTTCGATATTAGAGAGGAATAGCTGCATTCCAAGACGAGAAGGATTTTCCAAAGTTATTAAACATTGGAACTATCTACACAATATCCTGACTTGAATGATAGTCTTTTATAGATTGTTTAAGCATTGTAATTGCACTGCAATCTGGCAATACTATCTGCTTTTCTGAAATAATGTCAGCACCTCGGGTCCGTGAAACCATCAACAATTGTATCTCTCGAGCACAATCAGACTCCTATGAAGATCAGCAGAAAGCTCTCCAGACTTTGGCATCCATCACCAAGGTAAGTCCCCAGTACAGGAGCTTGCTCGCACAAACTGATGGAGCTGTATCGACTCTTGCTGGCCTCTCAAAATCCTCCTCCCCCGTCATCCAAACCCTTTCGCTATCCATCCTTCTCAATCTCTCCTTGAATCCTGACCTGAAACAGTCTCTTGCCTCAATGGAAACCATTTATCGTCTCAATTCGATAATCCAATCCTCGAGCTCCCAAGAGACCGTCAAGTTAGCTTCCTCTTTGATTTGCAGCTTGGCAATGCTAGACAAGAACAAGGCCAGGTTTGGAGTAGCCGGGACCGTACAAGTTCTTGTAAAGGCAGTTTCAGCACCCAGTAATCCTGCTGGCCATCATCTGCTTAGTTCATTAGCAGAGCTGGTGCAGTTCCAAGGGAACTCCACTCTAGCTGTCCGAGCAGGCGCCGTCTCAGAGCTAATCCATGTGATAGGAAGCACTGAGGCTGAAGACCTCGCCGGGACGTCGCTTGCTGTTCTGAATCTGCTTGCGAGGTTTGATGAAGGAATGATTGCTTTAACAAAAACTGACCAGATTGTGAGCTTAATGGTGGATGTTCTAAAAGGGAGAAGCATGTTTAGCAAAGAGGGTGCTGCCGATATTTTGCTTCGCTTGTTTGAAGAAAGTGAGGGTTGTGTGAGAGATGCATCGAGGTTGCCTGAGTTTTCAACTCTGCTAGCTGATCTTTCAATTAGAGGATCGACTAAAGCTCGCGAAAGGGCTAGTCAGTTGATGAACAAGATAATGGATGCTAATTCGGATCCCTATATTGATGCAAGCTCCATGATTTACCAATGGTAAGCCACAGATCCAGGCTTGGGATAAAAAATTTTTAAACTGTATCAGCAAGGAGGTCTTTTTATTTCTTTACCCGGCCCATTGATGAATTATGAATTGTATGATCCAGTTGAAGGTGACTGAATGTGAATTTTTTAAACAATACTAAACTCTTTTGTTCTTGAGGTTATCAAGATTCTCGGTGATCCATTGATTTGTATATTGATCTGTGACGATAAATTTCAGCACATACACATTGACTTTGGAGTATGATGCATGCCATGGTGACAGTTTTTTGTACATAAATATTATACTGTTTCGAAGCTTTACGCAGATTCTATGAATTTGCCAGTTGCCACGAGGGTTGTCAAATATAAGGGCTGTAGCTTTTAAAAAAAAAAAAAAAAATCTAAACGTCCCTGAATTTCGTTAAAATCTTAATATATATATATATCTTAATGATATATTTATTTTTATTTTTTCAATACCTAAGAATAAATGTTACATTTTTTTAAAAAAAAAAACATCTTAAATATGATATTTTGACATATACAACCTCATAAAAATAACAAGACTTATATTTATTGGTTAAACACATGATAAGTTATCAAATAAATTATTTGATTAGTAAAAAAGTTTGATAATATTTACCTTAACAAAGCATGAAAAATAAAATATATATCTAACACATGTATTTTTTTCATTAATATGTGATACTTATAATGTTTTTTTTTTTTGAATTATATGAGACTAATGCTCAGATTACAACTCATATTATATGAGATTTACAACTGATATTTACAATCAGATAATTACTGGGACTAATGTTATTTACAACTGATACTTATAATGTTATTTTTAGTATATCATTTTGATATTTTTTTCTTATTAATTACATAAGTCAATCAAGAATTTTTTAATTATTTGAATTAAAAATAATGTATTAAATAAAATTTAAAATCTATTATAAAATAGTAAATATAAATACAAAAAGATGGATCTATTATAAAATACACTCACCTAAAGTTCTATTATATTTGAAGTTCTCATTCACAAATAAAAAAAAAATTAATATTTGAATACATGAATAAAAAAAAAAGGGATAAATAAAAAAATAATAAAAGGATAATTTATAAAATAGAAAACAAAGTTATGGGTGGGGGTATTTGAACCCATCAGATTGTTTACTAAACTCATTTACTAAATAAACCCACCTTTAAATTTTGAAATTTTAAATTTTACTCAATAAACCTACTTAAGTACCTAATGTACCCTTATTAAACCCAATATTTTATAATAGTAGTGATTTTACTCATTAAACCTATTAAATTCATTTATAAACCCCTGATAAATGTTTCACAACTTTTTTATTTCGAAGAAAGTTTTTGCCTTTTCCCCAAGCTTCTCCAACTAGAGGTGAGAGTTCATTGATGCTGAAGTTTGGAATCCAAAAGTTGTGGGAAAGCTAGTGAAGACAACACACAAGAAGAAAATCTCCCGCCCTTTAGTCATAGATAGTCTCAGCACTAAGCCCATCAAATTCAAGAAGAATGCATGCACATATGACTGATCAAACTAAGAGTGGATCGATGAGTTATTGAGTTTATATCAGTTGCCTATGTTTTTTCTATTATTGTATTTTCTGGATTGCAGGTCTGGGTTTCTTTCACTTTATAAGAAAAAATGAGATATATTCATACATTTTCCTGATTCAAGCTATTCTCAATTTTGTTTTCTTCCTCCATAAAAACCTCTTGATTGATTAGAATTTAATGAAAATATTATTAGGATTTTATAATTAGAGTTTGATAAAATTGTATTTAATATAAAGATGGGTTCAAAAAGTAAAAATACTTTTTTATTATATTTTAATGTCTATAATTGTAATTTAATTTAGGGGTAGTTTAAAGGTGAGGTATTAATGAGAGAGAATATTAAAGTCATATTCAAATGTTTTGCCATTATGATAAAAGTTGGAATATTTAACTTTTTCCATTCAGATCTAAATATCTTATATTCACGTGGTAGTCAGCAATTGCCTGCTACGTTGATTTGCTACAGTAATCCTATATTAATCATGTCTTTCAAAAAAAAAAAAAATCTTATAATTAGATATAAGTGATAGAAAATAAACAAAATAAAAACTATAAGTGACTAAAAATAATTAAGATTCAGACTTCAAACAAAAAAATAAACAACCCTTTAATCTCAATCAATTAAGACATTAAGTCCATTATAATACTTCATAAAAATTTTCAGTCATCAAGTTATTAAGTTATTAAACCAATTTTTTTAAGCTTTATGCTTAATCTAAAATGTATGAATGATATATCATTAAAAGATATTTTCTAAAATACCCCTATTTAATTAATTAATTTTAATCCTTTCCTAAATAAATTTTAATAATTAGCCTTATTACCCCTCTATATATCTTGTGATAATATACTGATAAACTATTATTATTTTTATCCTTTTATTTTCTTCAAATCAGTATTATTTATTTTTGTATTTTTATGAATATTTTTCATATAAAACATCACAAGCTATAATAAATTTGATTAACATATTTATTAATTAAGAATATTAAAAGATAGTATTCAATCGAAGATGATTTACGTTCTGATAATATATTATCTTATTTATGTCCTTTAAGATATTTATTATTTGTTTCGTATTTATAATTTGTAAGGAAATAATAATTTTCAAATTTTTTTAATTAAATGAGTGAACAACTTAATATTTACTTTTTAATGATTCAGACAAAAAAATAAAAAATAAAAATATCATTCAGATTCAGACATTTAGTTTTATTAAGAATTCAGACTAATTCATGTCTATTCAAAACAAACGTCACCTTAAACTAAATTTTGCTTATCAGGTCTTCAAATTTACATATCTTTATTTTAGTCATTTTAAGAATGTCTAAATACTAGTTATACCAATTGATAGTAATATAATCTAATTATAAATACTAAGTTGTAGTCCAATAATCTAGTATACTAGTATTCACCAAAAGAAAAAAAAAAGAGAGAATATCTTCCGAATTTTATCATTTGAACAGATTGTTGGATACAAGTATTGTTTGTTTTTATTTTGATTTATATAGTATTTTATTCTCTCTAGTTTGTTATCTTCTTCATTTATTAATAAATTAAATTTCATCTTTCCACTCAAGCTTAGGGTTTTTACCTTCTCTTTTTGTTTCCCACTCGGTAAGAAACTAAGAATCATCCAATTCTAACATTGATTACAATAAATGAGAGAACAAATTTAAAAGACATATTCCTATGTATGCATAAAAAAAACAATGCAGATATAATAAGAAATTATCGTTCAGTTTGCAGTGTAAGGCCGAAATCAAAGGCTTAATTAACATCAATTAATCACAGACGCTCGCACGCATATAGCTAGAAAATGCACAGGGCATGGACATGCAGGTTTAGAAAAACTTGCAGCCATGAGCCATATCACTGCGGGCAAATGCAAAACTAATTAACTAATCAAAGAGACGTTGAAATTGAACACTACTAAAGCATTTAATCAGGTATATTCTATTATTGGGATTGTTTGTGCAGGTAATGTAAGTTAAATAGATTCTTGAATATTTTTTTCTCGGCCTTGTAATAAGAGTTAGTGGTGGGGGCATGAGGATTATTTATTTACTGTAAGTCATGATATGAGAGATTCCATACGTTGCAGTGGCTGACATATATAAAACTTTGGGCCACTTTTGTGTGAATGTCAAAAGTTAATGATAATAATAATAAAGAGAAAAAGTAGAATATTTATGACGATTTTATGAAGCAGACAACAAGTAGCAAGCCAGAATCGTCATTGAGTTGAAGCATGAGAATAGTGATGCAAAATGAGAGAGATCACTTTTTATATATATACTAACTGAGGTGCCAGATGCGAAGGGGCTACGACGTGTGCAGGGAATACATGTTGTTGGTTACTAGGAAAGTTATGGCACTGGCACAAATCTGCTCTGAAATCAATTCACTTGGTGGTAAATGAAAGTAGAAGAAGTATTAGTCGTTTTCCTGTTCACTATTTGTCATGCGTATATTTCAACTAATTATAATAACATAATATATATACAAGTTATAAATAGTGAATGAATAAAGAATAATGTTTCAAGAGCAATTCAATTGGTGAAAATCTGGAAAAACAAAATCTACTAGTTCTTTGATGAAATGAATAACAGTATTTCATGTTTTCAAACCCTAGAAAAAAGACCCACCAACTAAGCTTGAAACACGAGGTCAAAATTAATAGAAAAAAAAAATTAAAGGAATACTTCATATATAAGATGATTGGTTTAATTTACTTGACCTTCAAGCAAACTTCATTCCATTTGACCTTAGATTCTCAAACTAAACTAATTTGTGCACAAGGTTATTGCAAGAAAGATTCGATCGAACAAATAAATACTTATAAAAACAAATAAAATGAAAACAAAAAGGTATGTGCAGTGCAGCCAGCTATCTAGCTGGTAGCATCTAAGTATATATTTGAATTAATTTGTCCAAAAGAAGTTCTGCATTTGCATGAGCATGGCCGCCAATAATTGCAAAAAGAATAATATTAGGTTTCCGCTATTTCATCAAAGTGCAAGAATAATATTAGGTTTCTGCTATTCCATCAAATTGATGCAAGGATTGGTTGACAAATGATACAGCTATATACATTCTCGATCATTAATCATTTTTTACAAGCCATATAGGCCCATGAAACAGAAGACAAATTAAAGAAGATGCAAAAGTTTCAAGCTCGCATGCATAGCCGTTCATATTTTCTTGCTTTGCTTATTTCTCGTTCACATTGAAGACTCATGGAAACTCCAGTTGATAGCTAGGTCTGAAGATTGTAATATTATCTGCAACAATGTCTCTTTCATTATCTTCATGACATCATACCCAATAGATTTGTAGTGCCCCCTTCATCATCAACCGCAATGATATCACAATTAAGAGTTGACTTTACCATCATTACAGCTGCCTCCCCCCCCCCCCCAAAAAAAGAAGGTAATAATTTAATAATAATAACGGCAAGGTGTCCTGATTCTATTTGGTTTGAAACCAAATGAATATGATGATTAAGATGCCACATGAAAGATGACCAATCGCAATTTAAAACTTTTATGGTGCGTTTATTTTATGGAATAAGAATGTGGTGGAATGAGACTAGGTTGAAATGAGAATGAAATTTTAATGTTTACTTGATAAAAATAAATAGAAATGAAAATGTACTGAAATGCTATTGATATGTTTACTTGATAAAAAAAAAAAAAAAGAGAATGATAATTAATTTACTAAAATACTCATAGCATTAAATAATATAATTTTCATTAACTAGATTCATGGATAAATATTATTATGAAAATGATAGTAATTAAAAAAATAAAATTAATAATAATAATAATTTTATTAACTTTATTATTTTAGTTATTATTAATTGTTGTTATTATTATTTTTATTAATATTATCATTATTAACATTTAATCATAATAATAATAATAATGACATTTAAAATAATAAAATTAATTGTGATTTGAACGAAGATAATTCAAAAAATATGGAAAAAAATTAGAGGGATACAAAAGTAAATATGAATTTTATTCTCATTACTTTATTCCCATTTCCAACCCCCTATGAAAATGAAATTCTCATTACTTATTCCCAAATTGTGTGGGTCTTACACATTTTATTTTCATTCTCAAATCACATTTTGCTAAGTAACTAGGAATTTCATTCTCTTTTCCTAAACCCTCAAGTAAGTACATCATTAGTTGTTAATTTGTGTAATGTAAGCTTCAATTGCGAAAGGGCACTTCGGCAAAATTTGATTCCCTTTTTGTGTCATCATCTAATTCAAAAAGTTGTCTTAATTTGAAGAACAAGTTTTGCCAAATGGCTTCAAATTAACGTCCCAAAAAATAAAACAAAAAAACCCACTTTGTTTAAATCAAATTCCACTTTCTTAATTAATATCTAAAAAATCCCACCACCATTTTTGTGAGAATATGACAAATCGAGCACCGAAATTGTACGGAAAAAAATAATTGGATCATGACTTGTTTATGAAACAGATCGAAATAAGTTAGTTCTTTAATTGTATGATAAATTTGTCCTAACTAGTGGGTCCGGCTACCATGCACATGCTGCAAAGTACTCCCCATTTTGTCCAGATATGAGTTAACCATTAGATTCAACTTATTAGAAGTTTGAATGGCGTCGATGTCTTGTCTTCTTTGGTTTACAACTTTATTGTCCTATTATTTGCTGAAAAGGCGAAAAAATCCAAAGGTTTCACAATCTTGACACAGAATTTTGATGTTTGAAATTTTTACACCTGGGTTCATTTACTTTGAATTTAACTATTAGTGATGTAAGCGCAACAATGTAATCTTTCAACAATTTTTTATTTTTTTTTTTTGGGGTAAAATCTATTTAATCTATTGAACATTTAATAAAAATCTATTAATGTATTAATAATATCAATATATGACCAAATAATAAATATGTTCATTTTGATGATTATACGCACGGCATTTTTATTTCATAAAGTCATGACTAAATCTAAGCAGATAGTTTTGGAAAACGAAATAATGATATGATAAATAGGATTTTATATGTAAAAATTTTGGAAACTTAATTATTTTTGTAATTTTCAATAAATAAATAAAATGAAATACAATATGATTGAACTAAAAACAAAACAAAACAAAACAAAACAAAACTGGGAGTAAAATTACATCCGGAACCAAAGTAACTTTGTCCTCAAGTGGCACATCAAAATTGAAATCGCACCAATTAAAATTAATTCAGCGTTTGAAAGGAAGAATGACAAATCACAAATCACGGGAAACACGAGGACGAGGAAATTACTTGAAAGAATCGAGAAATTCCCGACACAAATGCACCATAATAATGTGCAACTTTTAGTGTAATCTTCGAGAGTCATCATAGTATACAGTGCTGTATCTCATACAGTTTTTTTTTTTTTTCGTTGCACTTTCTCAAGTTTTAGGTCATATGTTTCGACTTATTTTTCACCGATTTTATGTTTGATATTCCTACTAAATTCGTGAAATACCGAAATTTTGGGTTATATTCCAAGTAGCTTTTATTTTCCGTTAAATCAGTTCCTAATTTTCGTTGCACTTTCTCTTATCGGCCATGTGTTTCAACTTTTTTTTCACCGATTTTATGTTTGATATTCCTACTAAATTCGTGAAATACTGGAATTTTGGGTTATATTCCAAGTAGCTTTTATTTTCCGTTAAATCAGTTCCTAATTTTCGTTGCACTTTCTCTCTTATTGGGTCATGTGTTTCAACTTTTTTTTCACCGATTTTATGTTTGATATTCCTACTAAATTCGTGAAATACTGGAATTTTGGGTTATATTCCAAGTAGCTTTTATTTTCCGTTAAATCAGTTCCTCCAATTTTCGTTGCACTTTCTCTCTTATTGGTTCATGTGTTTCAACTTATTTTCACCGATTTTATGTTTGATATTCCTACTAAATTAAATGAAATCGAAATTTTGGGTTATATTCCAAGTAGCTTTTATTTTCCGTTAAATCGATTCCTAATTTTCGTTGCACTTTCTCTCTATCGGTCATGTGTTCAACTTTTTTCACCGATTTTATGTTTGATATTCCTACTAAATTCGTGAAATACCGGAATTTTAGGTTATATTCAAGTAACTTTTATTTTCCGTTAAATCGGTTCTCCTAATTTTAGACTTTCTCTTTTATTGGTTCATGTGTTTCAACTTATTTTCACCGATTTTATGTTTGATATTCCTACTAAATTCGTGAAATACGGAATTTTGGGTTATATTCCAAGAATTTTTATTTTCCGTTAAATCGGGTTCCTAATTTTAGACTTTCTCTCTTATTGGTTCATGTGTTTCAACTTATTTTTCACCGATTTTATGTTTGATATTCCTACTAAATTCGTGAAATACCGGAATTTTGGGTTATATTCCAAGTAGCTTTTATTTTCCGTTAGATGAGTTCCTAATTTTCGTTGTACTTTCTCTGTTATTGGTTCATGTGTTTCAACTTATTTTTCACCGGTTTTATGTTTGATATTCCTACTAAATTCGTGAAATGCCGAAATTTTGGGTTATATTCTAAGTTGCGGTGTTGAAAAAAAAAAAAAGTGGTTGTATCTCATACAGCCACTGTATTCTAAGGGAACCCAATCTTCAATTTGGGCCATTAACGTTACGCAATAATAATAATCATATAATATAATATAATATAATATTTGGTCTTTTGTGGCATCAGCATATATAGATAATTATATATTATGATCGTCGAAACCAAGGAGAGACACATAAAATCTCAAGTAGGGTCAAGATGATGATTATTCCAAAGGCAAATGTTTGGCCCTTCTTCTTCTATATTTTAAGGGAATTTTCTAGGATATAAATATGATTCCTCTTTTATTAATTAGCTGTGGGGTATGTTATATGTATGTGTAGAGTTGACAACTTAAAAAGCATTGCTGCTAACTACTAGGTTAGTTGCTGTCCTATAATTTTATAACAACTCCATGGTTATTATTTCCGAAAATGTTTCCTTTTTTAAATGCTTTCATTTCTATTATAGTTGGATTAAGATTAAGATTTATTTATAGTTGAGGGATTTGAAGTGTGTGTGTGTGTTTGTTTTATGATCGCATCTCTCTTCGAAATATTTGCATAAAGAAATATTAACCAAAAGAATACAAGGGACAGTGGTCGCCCATGCATCATATATTAGGAGATCTGCATTATCATTCTTTTTTTTTTTTTTTCTTTTCCTTTTAACTATCTTTCTTCTATTCATTCAATGTGAAATAAGAAACACTTTCCCAAAAGCACCAGCAGACGCCATTTTAGAAAACCCTTTTTTTTTCCCCCTTTTTTGCTCCTGCAAACGAAACCATTCTTATCATCTTTAAAGCTTAAAAGAAACCGAGGCTCTATGTTTGCAGGGTTTGCATTTGACTAATTTATCCTCTTCCTTTCATAGATTGATGGACAGAAGCACTATATCTATTATTGATTTCAGCGGCGAAACTACGTCGAAGCATAGGGCCCTTAGCTTCTATGCTAAAAAAAGATTAAGCAAAAAGAAGGTTTAAATGAAATTTTGTTTAGCTCATTTTTAACCTAACTCTTATACTTTGGCCTCCTTAGGTTTAAATGAAATTCTCATATTGAAGCATAGCGTAAGCCACAAAGGGTCACTTTTAAGTTACATTATTAGGGATCACCTAGTGTGAACAGTGATGATTATTGATTCCCTAATCATCTGGCGTCAATGATGACACCAGACAAATTAACATAAACTGATATCAAATCTCATCAAGTGGTATGATATTTTGCATCACTGTCGCCGGGCCCTCAAAATATACTGTAATGGAATAATAATGCACTTTAAGAAGGGCACGTGTCTGAAAACGACAGTTCGGGTGGCTTTAGCCTTTACTCATTCACATTTTCACATTAGCGAGCCCATTGTTTCATTCTTTTTCCTTTTTAGTTGTTTTCATTCATTCATTCATTCTTCCATCCCTTCATTGTAATTTGTCTTTTTTGTTTTTCTTGGATAAAATTACGCGCCCGACGAAAGCAATGTGTTTCATGAGTTCTAGGACTCGAACTCTCTTGCTAATAATCATTTGTAAATAATCTATTATAGATAAGGATGGTAAAAAATTTTTTTGGAGTTCGAGGCTCTATCTCAAAAAAGGTGAATTTTAAATAATTTTTAGAGAATAATACAGGGAGTGAGAAAAAAAAAATTCTCAAATTCATAAAAGGGTAGGGTTTGGTTTTGTACTCCATATCTTAATTATCATTATATATAAATATTTTTTCTAATTTTTATTTAATAATTTTTGTATCAATAGATATAATGTTAGTTAATAATTTTTTTTTAATTTTTACTTGATATAAATGAGCTATAACTAAAAGAAAACCCTACAATATAATTTTTATTTAACGTAAAACACTATTATGTTTTCTTTTATCTCTTAAAATACTACTTTTTTCAAACATTTCTCAATTTTAGTATCATTTTATTCTACGTGGCATTACCGCGTTGGATCCACTTTGATCCATAGATCCTCTATCCAAGAGATCCAACTGCAGAATCACAGACGACTATAGATGTAGCCAATTCTCATTTCAAGATATTATTTCAAACATTTAAAGTTTTTTTAAAATAATTTAAATACTTTGTAATATGGTAATTATTTTATTTAATTATTTAATTATTAAATATTGAAATCATGTATTTATATCTACTATAAAATAAATTAATGAAAAATGGGGTGGGGAATAGGGTAGGCTAGGCCTCCCCACCCCCACCCCTCCCCGTTGCTATCTCTAAATTTATAAATCAATAACGTTAGGAATCTTAATATTCAAGTCTTAACTTAAAGTCTTTAAGTTGGCTGATATTAGTTTATTTTAAAATAATTATTAGTAAGATTGTTGCATAAGTACAAAAGTTTCTAATTCTTTCACGCTAATATTTATTGGTTAATTTTAAATAAATAAGTACCGATCAATTTGCTAATTAATTTTTTATAACTAAATTATCTAATGTCAAGAATATTGTTAGAATGATATTATTATAAAAGAAGAGAAAAAGTAAAAGTAAGAATATAATATATTTAAATATAGGAGTGTTTTAAAATATTTTTAAAATATAAGGATTAAACGAATACTTAAGTCAAAATATAAAAATTAAATGAATATTTACCGATGCATATTTTTTAAATATCAATGGACTTTCAAGTTTATATAAATAGCAGGTAATAATATGCTTTCAAAAGTGTCACACAAAATTTGTATTTCACATAACTTATCACTACCGATCGTGACCAGCATTTGTTCATTACTCTGTATTTTGACTGCGATTAGATCTTGGATGTAATATATCATAAATAGTAACATATATATATATATATATATAGATATTCTTAAAAAAAAAAAAAAAGAAACCGAAAATGTGACACGTTTAAAGGACATTTTGGTCACAGGAAGTGGAAATGACTAGTTTAATTTTGGGCTTAATAGCTTCTCTGTGAGCCTCCTTGGGGGTTTCACTGTATCTGCAGTATGAACAAACAAAAAACAAAGTTGTGGGGAAACAAGCAAGGCCAATACAGCTAGCTAAAAGGAAAGAATAAAAAGCTCATATGCTTTTTCAGTTTTTATTTGAAGGCTGTACCATAACTCTGAAACTCCACTTAAGCATTCAATATTATTTATCTCCATTTTTATCAGATCTTCTCCATACTTGTAAGTTAATTCGTGCTACTTTTATTACCACATTCAACTTGTAAATATTTTAAGTTGTTGTTTCTTGTGTAATGGGTATCCGTCAATAATGAATATATTATATAAAAATTGGATTTTTTTTTGGGTTCTTTTTAGACTTGTGGTTATATTCCTGGGTTGTTGTAGTTGAAGTGCTTTACTTTCTCTCCACTGTCCACAAGCATAGATTCTTTGCCACTCTCTGCATTGCAAGCTCAAGATTGTGTTAACTCATATTGTGCATTGATGATGGCTTGTGGATTCTTTGTTCGTAAAGAGTGACTGCTTTTCTTTTCTTTTCTTTTCTTTTTGTCCTTTTCTTTATCCCTCTCCGTTCCTTTGTTGCCTTTCACTTTCTTGATAGTTTCTTTTGAAGGTTTTCAGGCAGTGTAGAACTGGGGTAAGCAAGAATAGTTGATGTAGATTGATAGGTTACATTCCATTTTCACCCTTCTATATGGTTATAAATAGAGATAGTGAAAATCAGTTCTTGTTCATTGCAGGAACTCAGCTTAACATTGAAACAAGTGGTTTCGGTAGTGTGATCATTTTGTCGCTCATAATGAGTTACAGTAGCACCACTATGGGTTCTGGTTAGTTTTCTTTCTTTGTTTATGCGATGTCGTATTTATCAGTTAACTAGTAGGAACTCTTGTTTATGAGGGTTCAAATTGCAACATTTCAGGTAGTCAAACTAGAAGACCATTTGAGTTTGGAAGAACTCATGTGGTTAGGCCCAAGGGGAAGCACCAGGCTACCATAGTTTGGTTGCATGGACTTAGTGATAAAGGATCAAGGTATCTAATGCTAATTTTTCATCAGCTCCTTCCATTATGGAATTACCTTTCTTTTTGCTCTAATTTTAAGATGATAACTCTTTATGACTAATTTACATTTAAAATTCTGTTTTGGGAAGCCTGATCTTTTAAGCTTGATCTTTTTATTTTGTCAAGATTATTCTAGCAAAATTTCCATTCTTTTCTGAATCATTGCTCCATGGACATGCATGGATCAGCAAAGTGTAAGGTTTAGGCTTCAAACTGTTAGTGATCATCTGTATTATTGTCTTTTGATGCTTTAAAAACTGGCTTTTCACGAAATTCGATTCTTTTCTCTTTATATTGAGCGTATACCTTGTGTAGAAATGGTGGACTTGTTTTAGTTCCTAAATAAGGAATAAAAGATTTAGAGAATGTCAATGCCTTGTCCTCTTCTGGTGGAGAAATTTGGTGTTTCATTAACTTGTTGAACCTTCCTTCCACTTTTGGAAGATTCTCACAGGATTAGATTTGGTGGGAGAGAGCACCATTTCTGTGAACCAAAGAAAATATGATTAGTTGTCGCTTTCCTCCATCTTCTATTAACTCTGAGACATATTGGAGCAGCCTCGAATTCAAAAATTATATATGCTATATGTTAAAATTGGGGACCACTCTACTACTATCCTGATTGTCCTTTACAATTTAGCAAAGAGCAATATACTATTCCTAAATGATATTAAATTTAGGATCTAGTAATTTAGTCTTATTTTTCTAAAATATGCAAGGTCAGTCTTGTTGAGCCCTGTATATTGTCATTTTCCAAGACTCATCCAATGACCGTTAAGGTTTGTGCCCAACTTTGAGTGTGGTCCTAGTGCTAGATTGGTTAGGGTTTTCCTTTTATTAAATTTTGTTCAAATTTCTTGGAATGCGATAGTCAATCTTGGTTTCTGTTATGTTATTTTTTCTGCATGTTGATACTGGTCAAAATTAGATAGATGGTGTATGATAATCCCTAATGTGGATTCCCTTGTGCTCTGTTGTGCAGTTGGTCCCAGCTCTTGGAAACCCTCCCTCTTCCAAATGTAAGGATAAGCATGTTTCCCTCTATTTGTGTGCTCATGCAACACTTATCAACTGGTTATCCTAGTCTTCCGGTGAACAAAGTTCTTGATTGGTAGATGGTCTGATTTATTTCTCTGTTGAACTTTGAATCTTGCAGATCAAGTGGATTTGCCCTACTGCTCCCACTAGGCCGGTTGCAATATTTGGTGGATATCCTTGTACTGCTTGTAAGATTTTGTTGCTTTGGATTGCTTTGATTATCTCTATTTTAGGAATCAATTCTTAGGAAAACTTTGAGTTTCAGCTACTGCCAAATCAAAATCATCTGACAATGATTTTAATATCCTTTCAAAAAGAATTCATATTTAGATGCTATAATGGGTATTCTTACATTTAGATGCTATAATGGGTATTCATGTCCTTCCTCTTGTGTTTGTTGTGTTTATGTGTGTAATGTGTTTGTGTCGACAGAACCTGCTGACAGTAAGTTCCTCTCTTGGTCCTGTAAGAATAAATATTGTAGAAACTAGTTCTGACGGGATCACTGGAAAGTAACAAAATTCTTTCCTGAAGCATATGAATAGATTAAACTGTTCCGAGCCTTTTGACCACTTTGAGACTTGTCACCTTTTTCGTGTTAGAAAGAAGAGTTGCAAATGTTAAGATTTTCTAATTCTTCTCTCTTCAATAGTTTGTTTTTTCTTCCCATGGCTTTCCTGTATACAAATGATTCTTTTTTAATTATTTATATTTTTTGTGTGTGTGTGCCTTTCATTGTTCATCATCCAAAATTATTCTCCTACGAAATTTTTGTTTTGAATTATTAACTTTTATCTGAACGTGCTACAATGCCTTCTTGTGTTTCTAATACCAATGAAGTGAGCCAATTCAAATTGACTTGAGAATGATATGATTCAAAGTCTTTTGATGATTTTATTTTCTGCTGCCATCAGGAATTGAAGCATCAAAAGGACTTGCTAGCTGAAATATCCTGAGGAATAGTCACTAAGTTCTACAATTTGAGATGCAACAAGCAAACCTGAAATTGTATGTGCAAAGGTATACAAATACAATAACATCTTACAAAACTCACTTACATTGTTTACTAGGACAATATGGGAATGGACACCCATATTCAGTCAACCTTAGTGCAATTGTGGGTTTGAGTGGCTGGCTTCCATGTTCAAGGTTTGACGTCTATATCATAAAGGCATACAAACACGAGGCACTTGCACAAAGGAATGTATAAACCATCCTAAGGATGGTTAACTAACTTATTAATATAGGCAACTTTTTTCTGTTTTTCTTTTAGGACCCTGAAAAGCCGAATGGAAGGATCACGTGAGGCAGCAAGGCGTGCGGCATCTTTGCCCATCTTGCTCTGCCATGGTTCAGGTGATCATATTCATCCCCAGATTTTTTGAGTAATTCCGGTTCAGTTAGTTCTCTATAAACATGTCATTTTTCTTGTGATATTGTAAAGTCACCCACTGACTTATATATCATCAGCATCTGAACAAATTCATGTGAAAGAGTGAAAAAGCTGCTGTGTTTATGGGTTTGATAGTATAATAAATTTGGGGGTCATTGAAAAGTGGAAATATTATCACTATTGTATCATATTGTTTTGCGACATCATAACAGTCTCTCTTCTTCATTTACCCAATGCAAAAAGCAAATAGTTAATGCAATATGTGAAATTTGATGATTTCTTGTGCTTCTTTCCTGATCAGTGCTTTTCACATTTCGAAATCAATTTCATACAAAATTTACATGTTTATTTCCCTGTTGCAGTGAATCAATACCGAGGGTGAGAGGTGGGAAAGATGGCACTGACCTGTTAAATTCAGTTGATTTAGATCTTACGGCCCACTTTAGACACAGCAATAGCAGAGAGCTAGACCCGTGCTCATGTGCACGACCATGTGGTGTTTATGTGTCGGGTCAGTGGTGTCAGGTTGCGAAGATCATACAACTCAGCATGCAAGAACTCATTCTTGTTAGTACCCCTTTCTGGCATCTTTCAATACCTCAGGCGTATCCTCTCCCAGAATGCCACTAAGCCTGCCATCAGAGTCAAGTGCCTGGAGACTTTTGGTCCCACCTAGCTGAGTCAACGGGGTAACAGGTGAGCTCATGATGACAAATATATTAGGTGAGGCAACAAGGGGATGTGAACAACTGGAGTTGAGTTATATAATGTATAAGAAACTCTAAGAATAGATGTTCGGTGTGGGGTATATGGTATAAGCAGCATGGTTCGGCTTTCTATTCCCATGATGATCTTATTTTTGGCATTTTTTTTGGGCAACCAATAAAACTTTTTTGAGGTTATGGGTTTAGCCTTTTCGTTGATTCTGCTGGTCAATAAGGGGTCATTGTTATTTTTCTTGTTGGAATGGGGCTAGACGATTCTCCTACAGGGGAAATTTTTTGTTTGGGTGAATTATTAACTTTTATCTGTAACGTGCTCTCACAATGGATGTATTCTTAATTTATAATAAGAGTTGGATCTGGGTGGGCTCATTTTCCATTTCCTAAATTGTGTTATTGCATCTCCGATTTGCTGCTACATCAGGAATTGAAGCATCAAAAGGACTTGCTAGCTGAAATATCCTGAGGAATAGTCACTAAGTTCTACAATTTGAGATGCAACAAGCAAACCTGAAATTGTATGTGCAAAGGTATACAAATACAATAACATCTTACAAAACTCACTTACATTGTTTACTAAGAAAGTAAAATTTATTTTGACCTAAATCGAATCTAGCATCCTTGAATAGTTATCCGTTATCTAAGCAATATGAAACCAAACTGAATAACAGACTTAATGGGGGTTGAAGCATCTTTCAATACCTCAGGCGTATCCTCTCCCAGAATGCCACTAAGCCTGCCATCAGAAGCATTTGTCCAGCCTGTTGCTTTTGATGATGCCTATTCAGAGTTCTTGAGTTCCATGGCTAAATAAAGACAAAGAGGTTAATTAGTAAATAAACAAGTTGAACCTTTCTTCATTTCCAACATATTCTGTGAGACCAAGAACAAAGATTGCTCAAACAATTTTCAGTTAGTGTGAGCATGTTATTACTCAAATCTTCAAACCTATTTTCTGCAATATTCATGCTAAAACTAAACCATGAATCAATGAATCACCCAAAAGATTCCCTTATATATGTCAACTTAAAATGTAAAACAGAAAGCACAAACCATAAACAAGATTTCACAATATATAGCCATAAAGCAATATCTTCCGAGTCTTTGAATGTCAGTTGAAAATACAATCAACAACAATTAGTTTGGGAAGAGAATATCCTTATTTCTTCTTTCCCTATTTAGATAATGACTCACCTCATTTATATCTATGTATATGATTGATAATATGCCATTAGGAGTTGAGGTAAAGAATCTAAAGTGCGTTTTCTTACCTTCCTTCCTGCCGTAGACATTTTTACAATTCTCACATCGACACCCACTTGAGCATCCAACATTAGCCTTTTTAACAAAAACCAGAGAAAGTGATATCAGCCATTTAATAAATGGCAATGATAAATTGCGAGACAATAATATGACATATAGACCAATATAGGCAGTGCAAAAACATTGAACCTGGTAGCATTCACAATATTTTTTCAGACACATTGACTTTTTGCAATTGCAGCCTCTTTTATGCCTAGATGAGGATGGCGTGAAGCAGTTTCCATCATCCTGTAAAGTGCAAATACAATTGGTATTTTCAAATTAAACAGAGAATCAGAGAATCATAATACAAATGACATTGACTTATAAGGGGTCAAATCCATTCTTTACCCGAAACTCAGTGACCCGCGGTATAATCTTGGGAGCAAAAGCTAGTGGATTACGGGATTCAATTTGTTGCCGTGTCTCAAGTACAGTATCTTCATATTCAGGTCTGTTAAAGCACCCTTGGCAAGCACAAGGTTCAGCACAATAGATTCCGGCGGCAAAACAATCACAGTAACTGTTTAGTGGTAAAAGTAAAATGAGAAAAAAGGTTCAAAAGAAAACATAGGAGAAGAATACAACAATGGAAGAATGATTTCTACGAAAAAAGTGAATTGACTTACAGTTTCAAGCATCTTGTCTTCTTACAATTGCAACGTTTGCAACCATCACTATCAACAGTGCTTGATGATTTCTTCCTGAAGAATTGTACAGAATTTACTGAGCCAGAAAAAGATATGAAGAAACATAGAACAAGCAAAGATTTGAAATATCACATATAAACTTGCCTTTTCTTTTTGGGGCTCAGTTGGCTGATCTCCTCAAAGTTGTCAGCTTGCTCCGAGTTAAACTTCCTCATAGTGAGTGGAGTTCCATTAGAGTCAACTGGTGGTAGCCAGTTCAAAGGTCCCATGTCATCAAATGACTCAGAAATCAAAGAACTAGCAGCTATTGATGCCTTAGTTTCAAGCATCCCAGCTTCAGTACTGGATAAATTTACACCATCTGGTGCACCATGACCCTCTGGGGAAGACTTGATAAGATTGTTGAGATGCAAGCCAATACCCGATCGCTTGGAGACGGTTAAGGGAGATTTCCCAGTATGATGAGGGGTAAACACAGGAGTCACAGGATGGGGCAAACTAGCTAGCTGCCCCTTGACAGAAGTTACATTTAAATCCACATGAGATGGATCCGGGCTCTCTGATTCCACAGGGGTAGTAGGTAATTGAGAACTTGTTACATCATTCGACTTATTTGAAGGATTGCTGCTGTACACAGTAACCTTAAGATGAGCTTCTTCAAATTGAAGGCAACGCCTACTCATGCCACGCTGGTGTTTACTGGCCTACATGGAATTTTGCAATTATTCTACAGCAAAAGAAAATCCGATAGGATTTGATACCAAGAACAAAGAAAAAATACTCGTTAACATTCTTGTGTTACTGAGCAGACAATGCTACAGTAACAAAAGCGTGAATTCTAGGAGCAACAAGCAAATTTCAAGCAAATCATTCAAAGGTAATTAGTGAACACTGATCAAGCTCCATTGTAACTTTTTATTGTTGTAAAAATTGCCATCATTGAAGCAATAGATTATAAATTCCTCCCTAGTCCTTCATTGCTCAATCATCATCTTGTCAATGTTCAAAACCAAGTTTAGGTCATCGTAAAAATTTGCCTTTTTTTTAAAACACCAGATCCTAAATTTCTTCCCCAGCATGATATTGCTTAACTAGTCTTGTCAATGTTCAATGTTTGAAATTGCGGTATATAGGGCTTTGATAGATTTTCTTTGACTTAGTACTCAAGAGTGAAGATGTCCTAGCATCTACTCAGTGACACGTGGTATAACTCTTGATAAAAAAGAAACATGGAAAAGAAATTACATCCAAAACAGAAAAACTCAGCAGAATCCATGTCAGTAACTAACTCCATGTACCAACATCCGCAAGGATTCAATGCAAGTCAATTATCTCCCCATTAATCACACATCATCTAGCTGCCTCCAGATTCTGCCTCATTCTACTAGTTTAAGTCTACCTCCCGTGACCTTGTTCATACAAAATTTGGGTTCAATGGTCATCTCCTATCAGAGGTAGCTCAAAACCTTTTTCCTAAGCAAAGCCTTATTCCAGTTTCAACAGAATAATCATCAATCTACACACGATCCCCCCCCCCCCCGGGGGGGAACACAAATAAAGAAGTTTATTATTTGAATATTCTCCAATATTTGAGTTATTGAAGACAGAAAATGTCAAAAGATTTGGTAGAGAAGTTATGGTTGAAATTTATTGCCAATTTTTAGTGATAAAATTGCTATTCAAGCTGCTTATCTACACATGCAGCATGCTAATACAGTTACTCAATCCAGTAACACATGATACCCAAAGTCTAATAAATTTACATAAATAAGAAAACACACATCATATTCAGTATAAAAAGGGGAAAGAGACAGCAATCAATTTCAAAGGTTGCATCTAGTTTATTACATACCACACATACTACCATAATATTGGACAACATTACATACACATCGAAAGTTACAATTATAATAAATCAAGAAAACTAGCTATAAATATAACAATTACAAATTGTCAGATGATTCATACCTCAGGATCATGCATTGGATTATCATGAGGTCCATACAGGATTGCTCCTGCATTCTCACGAAAATCTTCATATGTCTGAATAGTCTGGAGTGGTTCATGCAGCGATTGAGAAGGACAATCAGATTCATCTCCACGGCCACTCCCTGCATTCTGCAAGTTAAACCAAAAGTCTTCTGAAGCTAGTATATCTTTTCTCCTATATATCAAGGTGGTCCTATTCCTCATCAAATGTATGAAAGCTAGAATCTGTAGTTACCTGAGCACTTGTGTTTTCACTTTGTTGTTTCTCGGAAGCATGGTTGGAAGAAGAGTTAGACTCCATCTTTGGATATTCATTTGGCTCAATATCGCATGTCAACTTTCCTTGAATGCTTTCTTCAGCTTTACCAATCATGGCTACTGCTACATCCACTTTTGACACTGCTTCATTTTTGTCGTCAAATTTCAACAAGGCTTTCTTTGAATCAGTTCTACCACTTACTGATGATTGAAGCACGTCAAAAGATTGTTTCAAGCTCATATTGACTCCATGCTCAGAGTGTGCAAAGTCAACGTCCACAGCATCAGCCAAATATTCATCAACACACCCGGAGGAACCACTGGATTGGACTTGCACGGAGCTCCGCACATCATTGTCTTTCTGAGAGTTAACAATCAGTCCACATTGTAATAAGGAATCAGGTTTCTCCACATTACCAAGATCTGCAGAAAATTTTCTGACTCCATCATTTTCAGACATTTCTGCAGTGGGCAATTGTTGACATGGTGGCCTGGTAAGAAAAATTACATGCAATGTGATTAATGCTCCAAACATCAATAATGTATAGTTTTGGATAAAAAAAATAATAAGTATAAAATTAAAGACATCTCCAACCTTTTGCATGAACTTGTTTCTCTGAGCGCATTTATTTGTGGGGACGTGAATGCAAGAGGGGAGTTAAGTCCCAAGAACCCTTGCAATTCATGAGGACCGTTGACTGGCTTTATAGGTGATAGGTTGTTCAGGAAGTTAGAGAAAGGGGATTCCTGAGGATAATTTAAAAAAAAAAAAGTCAAATAAATAATTCCAGATTTCATGACAGTGCCAATGAAATAGTTAAATAAAAACTCTCCACTTGAGTAGATGCAAAAGACTGCAGGGTTTATGTAAACATAGAAAAGAGAATAATTAAAGTGAAATCTTATACTTTCAACAGGTTTAGATACCAGAAACGAGAAGCAAGCTAAAGCAATGCATGAAAGTTTAGCCAAACTCTTTATTTGTCAACGTAGAGAGCATGGATTAAAATCTTCACATATATTTCCCTTGTCTTTGTAATTATGAACCAAACACCATCAATGCAATATATATATATATATATATATATAACAAGCATAAATGTACTTAAGACTAAGACTCCAATTTGTCAAGATTTGGTAGACTATTAAACCACTGACATCAGTAAATGATCCAACAAAACCCCCTTTTCGTCCCATTTGGGCAACCGATTTCATAGATAAACAGCCCCTATTACCAACTTAACACTTCAATTAACTTCAAACTAGTCGTCGGTTACTCAATCAAACCAAAAATTCAAAGCAATACAGATAGATAAATATGCCCAACAAATCCTAACCCCCATAAAAAATATCAAGCAATTAGAATAATACTAAACCCTAAATCTCCCTAAAACAAAAACCAACCAAAATTCACACCCAACAAACAGCCAATTGATAAAAATTTCACGAAAATTAGAAAAAAAAAACCCAAAAAAAGAATTAGATCCCCAAAAAAAAAAAATGATGTTACATATCAGTAAACCTTAAACGCATAACAAAGGAAATGAAGTTACCTGAACTGGAGGAGAACTTGAAGATGAAGCGGGGATGGTTGTAGCGGCGGCGGAGGCGGTAACGGAGGAGGGGGTTTTAACGGCGGCGGTTGTAGGTTCAGGAGAGTCCATGTAGCGAAAAAGCCCTAAAACCAGGGGGCTCTCTCTGCATCTTTCACGTTCTCTCTCTTTCCCCTAATCCATGAAATTGATTTTTTTTCAAATGATGAATCAAATTTTGCAAAATAATGGAAACGAAGATTTTTATTTTTTATTAATTAATTTAGCGAGAGCGTGTGTGAGAGAGACGTACGGCTAGGAGGGCGGGCATTTAAAATCCAAGCGGGAAATTTTTTTCCTTTTTTTCCTACTCTGGGTTTAATTGGACATATGGGCCTTTGCTTCATTTTAGGTTGTTTGGGCTGAAGCCCTTAAACATTAACATTCAATACCATTGGGCTTACCAGCAATGATTATTTTAATTACCCCTGTTTATTTTATAACACACCGTCGTTGGACCAAATAAAAGATGTACCTTTTTCGTAAATAAGAATCAGGCACGGTGGGAACGATAGGCCACTATTATTGGGCTCGAATTGGTTTCCATCTTAAATGATGTTGTTGAGGTAAGCCAAAAAAAATTGGAAGTTTTCAACAACGCCAATGCTAGATTCGCTTCCCAGCTACTATCGCAATGTATTTGATTATCAAATAAATAAATACGACATAATATTTGGGATAGTAGTTGGAAAGTTATAATATGCTCTTTTAGTAATAAAAAGACAACTAAAATCACACTATTATGGTCACAACTCCTTAGTTGAGTAAAGAAATATCTTTTCGTCTCATTTTCGAGGTTAAAGATTTGAGTTTTTTAGTATGTATGGGAGTAATATTGTATGCTCTAATATGTAATATATATTAAAAGAAATCACATCATTATGCTATAGGAGTCATGTAGAATGATTTTTCTTCTCACAAATGAAAGGATTTAAGTCTCATATGTGCATACGTGAATATGTTTTTAGAAAATATGATGTTTCACCAAAAAAAAAAATTCCATTTTTTTATTCTCATTGTCATACTTTAAGCAATTTTTCTTTTTTTTTTTGGCATTATATGGGTTCTCCTACCTTATATTCAACGTAAGGTATCACCACACACAGTAACAGTGTTCGTGGTGAGTCCCATCATTGTTTGCTGTGTGTGGTGGTATCTTACGTTGAACGTAAGGTAGGGTGCTCCGTATTATATTACTCATCACACCTCACCACTCAAATTAAATGTATCTCTTTAAACGTGAACTCCAAATTTTGTTCTGCGTTGGATGGAAGATCGATCAATTGGGATATCCAATAAGATGTAATTGCGTCAATTGATATATGATTATACATAATTACATATAATAGTGTGAGATTGTGACGATGATTAATTAAATTTAAAATTCTGTCAATTTATGTTTTATTATAATTTAAATATGTCTAACCATAATTTTGTTGGTCATTCAAATTCAAATCACCAAAGAAAATAGCTTACATCCGTATATTTTAACAGATAATAACAATCATTTACCGTTAGGGTTTGTGTAAGTAACTGATAGTCTGATTTAAGAAGTGGGAGAATGCGGAGATTTGGGAACTCAACACGGTGAGAATAGAAAGATATCGGATGACTAAAAAGTAAAAGAAAAGAGAAAACTTTTATCATTGTTGTTGGTGACGTTGTGCAATTCCCTACAGAAACCTCACGTGCATGCAACCCAAGCACGCATTCCGTAAACCCGAAAAGGAAAGGAGGGTAAAAAGAAAAAATTCAAACCACACAAATAAATGCATGTATATGTATGGTTTAAGGATAAAGATTAAATGCTGACAAATACATATTACGATAAAAATTTATTTATCAAGTTAATTTTTATTCATATTACGATAAAAAAAATTTTAAATTATGGCACAAACTTTTATCAAGTTAATTTTTATTAAAGGATATTAAAAGGGACGTTGACACAGTTTGCTTAAAAACATCATTTTACCACCAAACATTTAAACTATTAGCACTTTTCCACTATTCCGTTAACTGAATAAATATTTTGCTGACGTCATAAGGGCATTTTGGATATTTTTAGTTAAATATTAACTGAATTTTAACGGAATAGTGGGAAAATGCTAATAATTTAAATGTTTTGTGGTAAAATGATGATTTTACCAAACCGTGATACTGACATGATGTGTCAAAAAAACTTTGGTGGGAAAATGATAATATCCCAAAGGTTAAAGCATAGTTTGAAAATTTTATGGAACAAAGCTTCGAATCAGTATTATAACTTATAAGCATCAAAAAGAGAAAACCGACCCTATTTTTCGTTTGATAGAGATTGAATTGAAGCGGGCTGATCTTCTAGATTCATATGCATATTGATTCATTAATTATGAAATAACAATATGATGAAAAATATATATAATCGATGCATCTGAATTAACTTGAAAATAATTAAAGCGATACCTCATATTGCATGGAGGGGTAAATTTTTTTTATAAAGTTATAACTATAAAATAAAAACTATTAATATATAGTAAATATAAAATTTAAATAATAATGTTGACAAAAATATCAAATCAAGATGTTATGAATTTATCGTACAAGTATAAAATTAAATTATTTTAGCTTTCAAAACACAGTAACAAATAGTTATTCAACACTTTAGTATTATAATTTTTAAATTAATTAAAACTGTCCAATTTCAATATTAAATAAGACATAATTATTTTATTGAACGGTTTTTTAACTAGATAAATATAATCATAACATAGGTAACTTTGTAACGTAACGCGCATACAAAAAATAATGTTGTATCATGGGAGATGAGGTGTCTTGTCTGGGAAGAAAAAAAGGAAAACCTAATTAAAGTGGAAAGTGTACACGTATACGTTAGATGTAATGGGGTTGGTCATGCATGGAATAGGATGCATTTCCCAAAGAGAGAATCGAATCAGTACCCCTTTCCTTTTGCTTTAATTTTCACAGTAATTGCTACAGCCTTCCGATTCTTTACCAATCCCCGAGAAAATTTTGTGGGTAATAATATCTTATGCATAGGGTTTTTAGTTTTTTTTTTTTTCCTTTCCTTTTCTTTATAATTTCATGCAAGTTCCTTCACTCTAGCTAGATAGAGAAGGGGGGGGGGGATTCAAAAAATAAAAATGAAAGAGGACGAAGGAGAAGGAGAAAAAGAAAACTAATGACAGAGAAAAAGCCAACGCAGTGAGTGATCATGGAAGAAAAAGAAAAGGGGAGGGAAGGGTGAAAAAGATGGTCAAAATTTGATGAAACCTCGAAGACTACTTCTCTTATATAATCCATACCATCAGCTTCAACTATCTTTATCGAAACTCACTAACGTACCCATTTCCTTTTAATTTTATTAATTTGTTTGGCTAATTTTGAGCTCTCTATCTATTAATTATATTTCTCTTACTCTGAAGAGATCAATTAACATCTTATTGAATCTTTCATCAGAAATGAGAAACGTCGATATTCGATAAACTGTGTAAAATATTAAAAGTAACAACAAGAAATTAAAACAACGTTCCCTGAAATTGTAGCCATGAAGATGCACCTTTGATTTTGCTTCAGCCTTGCCTGCGTCTTTGGTCCGACCTGTACCATATTTACATCTTCCTCTAAATTACCAAACCTGACATGCACGAGTGATCCCGAATATTTAATATATGGTCTCTATGCAACCTGATTATTTTTCTCTCTTAATTTCTCGATGGCTTGGTTCGGGGGCTGAGTCATCTAGAATTGAAAATGTGGAATCTAGCGGTCGCAAAGAGCAAAACGCTTACAAGTTAACAATTTAAAGTGTAAAAACTGTAGATGCCAAATTATATATGTATATACCCATAATTTTAAAGTGTAAGAAAGTTCGGGATAATGCATAAACAGTTTATGGTGCTTTAAGTTTTAAGCATTTTAAATTCCATAGTTTTAAAATTTTCCTAAATTTTTCTCACACTTTAAAGTCCTGAATAAGAAAACAATTGTGTGTGTAGTGAGGCCATGTAAAAAACAAAAAACATAGATTTAATACTTTAACAGACAAAAAAAAAAAAGTTTTCAATGTATTGAAATCTTTTTTTTTTTTTTTTGTATTTTAATGACATCCTCACTTTAACAAAGTAGGGATGTCTTTACTAAAGAACAATATGTGTGTGTGTGCAGTCCTTCTCAAGTCACGGTATCCTTATTTTGTTAAAATGAGGTTATCCTCATTAAAGAATTATTATGCATACGTTTATATTTCCCTAATTTGCACGAGAATTGAACACAAATCCTTAGTTTTGATATCATCACGCTATAAAGACCGGCCAAACAAAAACAACAATCTAAAAGCCTCTTTAAATAGAGTTCCATGTGATTGTTACAAATCTAATTGTATTTTAGAGTTATGAAGTTTTTTGGTTGACTTGCACAACTCTCATGAGCTTCTATATAAACGCACATTTTGTATCTCAAATAGGTGTGTGAGAGACATGAGAAATATGTAGAATATATTAGAAAATGCAAAGAAGCCTACTAAAAGTATGGGTGCATGAAAATGAGACAAAAGAGCTGGGCATGCAGTGGGTTCTTGCAATGTGATCTGAACGAATATTCTTTTCATGATTATCCTCCAATGTGATTGAAGGATTTTTTTTTCATGATATCCTCCCGACCATAAGCAAACAGTTGCATGAGCATTTTTCTTATGATAATAATCTACCTCTAATCAAAATGACAGTGACATAACTTCGTTGTGATCTACTTCTGCATTTGGGGAAAAAAATTATGCTTTTGGATCTATCATTAATTGTGTGTTAAATATATATACAAATTTCAACAATTTTGGACTTGAATCCTTAGAGTGGTAATAAATGGTACAACAATAATGCGAATCTTAATAGATGTTTGCTTTGAAAATTAGGGTTTCATGAGAAACGCTTTTGACTTACGAGTGAATTATCAAGGATTTGAAGTACAAAACGAAGGAATATTCAAATTTGAAAAGTAAGCACCATTTTGCCGATATAATAAGTATTACGAGGTCAGTTTGAATTTGCAAAGTATAAAAATCGAAAGGAGACGTGACACCTCCTTGGTCATTCTAAGATAAGAATAAGGTAAGCGTGGGGTCCTTCTTCACTCTTAGGGTTTTTTGGATTTATGGAATATTCATTTTGTCTTGCAAGAAATAGTGAATTTTGTTCCTCCTTATCTTTTCACGACTCAGAAAGAAAACTTATTCTGCCAAGCTAGGCCATACTTCTACTTGCATGGATATTACAAAGATCTTTAATTGCATCTATGCCAATGCTATGGTCAATAAATTAAAATTTTGTTAATATATATGTTTGATCACTGATCAATCACCATAATTGTCCATTGATTTCAACTCTTCTATATTATTTAATGGTTTTATTCGAGCTATTTTATGGTTAGAGGTTGCAATCCGCATCCTAGTTTGCTTTAAGTGGGGACAAGAAGGTGTTTTGACTAACAATATGTTGAACATGCAACGAGCTTTGAAGCATACAACTGTTTACAACTTCGTATATATAACACATTTTATGGGCAAACGAGGAAAGAATTTGGATTATTTTCACATTTGAGCTTAATTACTTTAGCAATTAAGTTAATTAACCACAGAATATATCATACTCATACGAGGATAGTCACATGCTTGTGTCAAAAGATTATTCAAAATTTAAGTAAACTTAGATCAGTAGAAGATACCAAAGGAATTAATATTAGAAAAGTCCATGAAAGAAAGGGTATTTTTGGAACTTGAACATGAATTGAACCTTTTGGGGGTTTGTTTATGCATTTTCCACCTCTAGAACGAGAAGCCCTAATCTAAAAGAAGCTGTCGTACTACTGTAGCTTTATTAAACTTTGATTAATTTTTTCCACTTTGGAATTTCAAATTTTCTTTTAACTCTCTCTTTTTCTAAATTTAGTTTCTTGTGATGATTCCATTGTTCAAGTGGAGAGAGCCAAAGTGAAGAATAATGTATGAAAAAGAAAATGTAATTATAAGCCTCCTCTTGCAAATTCTTTTTAACTCCTAGCCAATGCCTCAATCTGCTCCGATTCTCGAGGCATTGGCTCTAGCTAGCCAGTATATAAATCCTCCCAGCCCCCAACCAAAAATCACAAGTTCCTTACAACAACAATCTCTCTTTACTTCAACTTCAACTATCTGCTTTCCTAAGGTGAACCTTACACACCTCGTATATATTTCGTTTAATTTATTCAACATGCTTATTTTAAATTTCCCACTCTCTGTAGTACGAGATGTCTGTGATATTGCAAAAAAAAAAATTTCTTAGTACTTATAACTAATGACCTTTTTTTTTTTTTTGATGGCACGGAAGTCAAGATCATAAGAGAAGATGAGCAGGCCAGGAGATTGGAACTGCAGGTCATGCAACCACTTGAACTTCCAAAGAAGGGACTCATGCCAACGCTGCGGCGAGCCAAGACCCGGTGACAGATCAGGCGACTATGGAAGTTTTGGAGGGAGAGGAAGCTCGTCTTTTGGATTCAGCACTGGACCTGACGTTAGGCCTGGTGACTGGTACTGCAGCGTCGGCAACTGCGGAGCTCACAACTTCGCTAGCCGTTCCAGCTGCTTCAAGTGTGGCGCTACCAAGGATGATTCTGCGGGTGGGTTTGGCGAAGGTGGCGACATGCCTCGAATGAGAGGCTTCAGATTTGGCGGCGGAGGCAGCAGCAGCTCTAGCCGCTCCGGATGGAAATCCGGAGACTGGATTTGCACCAGGTTCTTTTAACTTTTCAATTCATGCATGTGTGTGCGTGTACTAATTTCAAATATACCTACAATGAAATTACGCCTGAATTTTACAGGCCTGGTTGCAATGAGCACAATTTTGCAAGCCGAACAGAATGTTTTAGATGCAGTGCACCGAGGGATTCTGCAGGCAACAAGTTTTCGTATTAATTCACTTGGCTTCAATTATCAGTTCGAGGAGAGAATTATCAAGTCGAGAAATTCGAAGATTACCCTAATATGATATTCTATATATCATTTAATTTTCTTTATTTTAGATATTTAATTATCGGTTTCCTTGTAATAGGGTTCTTTAAAATGAATCGTGGCACAGAATGTTCAAGTAGAGCTAAAATTATATATCATTTTGTGCGCTTTCAAAATTATATAAGAATACGCTGCATGTAGTTCTGTGCTATTGCGATCTAATACCAGTGTCCTTTTTAAAAAAAAAAAAAATCAATTCGAGCTTTAAATTAGTTTCTTCATTTTATTTCCTCTCTATCTGCAATATGTTCAATTATTTGCATATATTATCTATAATTTGCAATTGCTTTTTTCGGATAGGTGTGGTCCAAGGAATATTTGACTTACTGTGAATATCTGTGCATATATAAATAATATCACTGCTAGCTAATTTCTGCAAAGTAATTAAAGGGGTACTTTGTTCATGGACCACACTACGGGATCTTTTGTCTAGACCAATGCAAAATATTAAAAGGAAAAAAAAAAGACATACATGATGATGATATTCAGATAAATCATTGGAGTATTTAACCTTCAAGTAAGATTATTAATTAATTTTTGAAATAACAAGAATCATATCTCCAAAAAATCATACTTGAGATTAGTTTAGTTTTTCTCTTCCATTATAAGTATTCAATAATGATGTGTTTACTTTCCAAATTAGAGAATTAAAATCCAGAATCAGAATCAGTGTTGCTTTGCAAACTAGAGTCAGGAATTAGTATCGAAATCGTGAAGCCCACCACAATTTGAGAATGAGGAATAGGACACTCATTCCCAAGCGAAGGGGAGGGAATGAGTCTCCCATTTTTAGAATTGATCATTTTGTCCTCCCTTAACATTAAAAATATCAATTTTATCCTCATTTATAATTAATTAATATATTATTATAATCAATCAATTAATATATATACTATTATAATAATTATTTATATAATTGTTATAATTAATTCATATTTTATTATTAATTAATTAATATAATTATTACTATTAATTAATACATTAATACATTATTAACAATAATATACTAATAATTATAGTTTTTGAATATATAATCACAATATATTAATATATTATTATAATTAAATAATTAATATTATTAGTTAATATATTTTTATAATAATTATTAATATAGTTAGTATACTATTATAATCAATCAATTAATGTATTAATATATTATTGACAATAATTATTCATAATAATAATTTTTGAATAAATAATCACTACAATTAAAATATAAAATAATAATTATTATAATTAGTTACCATTCCGATTGCAGTCCATTCCGATCCTAGTTTAGTAACCACACCATAAGTTTAATATTATTGATCACAAATTTAGACTTAAAAAAATTCTGACATGCATCCCAAAGGATCATGATAATGTGTTCTCCAACACAAAATCTTTGCCAAGTTTAAATCTGTTTACTGTGTTTGGGTTTTAGGCCGCCTTTGAAACTTAATTTGTATTGAATATCGATTAAAGGGAGGCTTATTGATATTCTTCTTCAAAATAATTAAACTTTATAAACTATTTTCTGCTCCGTTTGGGATTGCTGTGGAGTTTGGTAATTGTGACCGCCTAATTGTGACAGCTGTATTTTTACATTTTTTTCATACATTTTTAAGCAAAAATTCATATATTAAGTCTTATATAATAATTTACCAAACATCCATATATGTTTTTTTTAATTATAGTTTTTGTTTCATAACTGTTGTAGTTTAAAAGCCACAATACCTCACTATCAAACAACTATAAATATATTATAAAAGATTATAAGTAAAAATTAAATTTGTAACTAAAAATAAAATTAGTTTTTAGTTCATTTAAATAGTGGTAAAAGGGCGCAACATGCTTCGACTAAGACGAAAATCCAACCGAGTGAAAATGGTGTTATAGTTAATTTATAAGGCCTTAACCTCTCTATAGTGATTCAAATATTTTGAAATTTGAATTCTACTAATCATATCATATTTTTAAGGTTCGAATTTGCTCATCCATCTTCACAGTGAAAAAGAATTAATTTTCTTATTAATGTGTGTGTGTGTGTGTGTGTGTGTAAATCTATGGTGAACCATAATCAACTATTCTGTCTCTTTGTTTTACCGAAAGAATGAAAGTTAACACCTAGTTTAAGGATGTTCAATCTTCGTCTCATGCCACTATGAGTTTTCTAAGAAATGACTATCAATTAATATCCAATTTATGATTAACGGATGGGGTTAGCTTTCCACTAATCCAATGAATTTGCACTGGCGAGCTGGTTGAACACATTTAAAAAGTATAATTTACATAGGATTCCAAAACTTTTTAAGCTATCACCTTTCATGGGTGTTCCCTCATTGACCTGTTGGATTCATATATATATAACACCAAATAAAATTTTATTGGTCAAAAAGTAACCACACCTTCATTAGTGTCTGCTACTACACTCCATTACTTGGCTTTTAGCTAGATTCTTTGTTCTCTTTAAGCTTAGCTTTATGTTGCTTCATATGCTTGCTTTGTTGATTTTAGTGAAGTCAAGTACATATATCCCATTATATCTTGTCGTCCCCATAATGCCCTAGTTTAGGTACCTTTTGTTGCTTTTAATTTATTATTTTCAACGTTAAGGCCATTTTCAGTGCATTATCTATCTCTGCAGCTGCTGATTTTCATTAACAAATCACACATTTATTTATGTTCAAATTGAAATTAAGGGACTAAATTATCCATACTCATACGACCTTGCAGAACATTCAAGGAATGAAATAATTAAAAAATAAGGTTTCATGTGCCTCATTTGAAGGAACATAAACTTACTTAAGACATTCTAAAAAAAAAAGGATAAAGAATATAAGGATATTTCATTTTTTTTGTTCTTTCTTTCGGGTAATAGACTATAAATTTATCGTATCCCAACTGACACTATTTAAGACCTCCAGATAATCTTTTTACATTTTCTCTCGAACCAAACATTAATTTACTTAAGGTGTCTGGGTGCATCACCAACTTGAATGATCAGGGATTTTTATTAGAAATAGGAGAGTACAATAATGAGAAGGGTAAAATGATCAGTTGATGATAGGTAACGAGTCACCACACAAACTAGAATTATCCCACCAAAGAATGACATTAAACTGTAGTTCTACTTGTCATTAACTTTTTGTCTTAAATTTATATTTTCCAATCCAAGATTAATCAGAATATATAGCTAGCATACTTGTTATAAAAATTTGAGATGCAATTCGATCTAATTATAACAAAGACAAGACATTTGATGGACTCTTCTTGCTCGAGAAAGAAACAACATGAGCATCTTTAATCATGAATTTAAATTTCTGTTGGGTCCCAAAAACCATTAAATACTTGGCAATTCGCTGAATTAGGTACTTGGAGAGTGAAATTTAATAACACTGTGACGGTCAATGCTCTATGGCAAAAACAAGAGAACTTTTATCCAATTCAAGGCACGAAAAAATGACTGATACTTTTTTTAAAGTTTTTTCCTTTTGCAAACTTTATATAAATTTATCAAGCATGTTCAAGATCGTCAAAAGTATTTTCCTTTTCTTTCTTACTAAAACAAACATGCATGCCCTTAATATTTTTTCACTTCTTCTGGTTAGCTTAGAGAATAACATCATATAGTTTATTAAATAACAAATTAATTAAGAGAATCCTTCTTATTGAAACTGCCCACAAATCTGGATGGCGATATTTAGGGCTAGAGAGTGATTCAATACTTGTTATTTATACACTTTAAAAGACTTTCCCTCCTTTACTATTGAGAAATCGTTGGTTGAACTGTAAAAGTCGTTATTTTCTCAGGTGCCATTTAAATTTTTTCACAATACTTACAGAGAGAATAATTGTGTAGCTGACTTCAGTTTAATACTTTTTCTTAGTTGAGTGATCCACCTACTGAGATTTGGAAGTTTCTTTATTAAGATACTAATGGTTTCTATTCAGTTATGTGGTTTCTCTATCTTTTGTTTTTGTAACTCTTTTAATAAGATTTTACGCTATAGTTCTTACAAGGAGTAAAACTTATTGTATTACCTCAAGTTACTCTATTTCTGTTTCTTTTATTATTATTATTATTATTAATAAATGCCTCCTCTAAGTGGCCTGCTTTTATTAAAAAGAAAAAAGAAAAGAAAAGAAACCCTTGTGCATTGCAGCCCACCTACTTAAAATGAAAAAAGAGGAAGAAGAATATTAAAAGGATGGGCTGAGTTTGGGTTCCTTATTCGTAACGCGACTAACCCACTCGTTTTGGGCCGAAACTCTGATTCGGTGGGTTAAGAGGTAGGAGCAGCGAATTCGTCTGATCACACTCGCAGCACAGGTCCAATGAATTTACAAGGCAGGTTTTACTTCTTTCTTGTGCTGTTAATTTCTAAGTTGATGTGCACAGCTTTCGTTCGATGTAATGCTGCAAAGAGTTTTGGCTAGCCAATAATGGCGTATAAACTTTTGTCCAATTTGTTACATGGTGCTAATTGTTGTAAAACCGAGAGAAATGGAGCTCTGCATTCGAACGGGATGTTATTCCACACCTCTAGAGATTCCCATGAAGAGATTTTGAGTTATGAATGGTATGAGAAGCTGTATCAAAAGATTACAAGACTGACTCATTTGTTAAAAAATGTTGATTTAGTTGATGGGAGGATGGTCAATGTAACAGACGATTCGGTTATCATTAATGAACGTATGGAACAAAGAATGCGTATTTTCAAATCTTTTGTGAGGGCCTTTATTGGGTGTCCTTCAGTTCAGCATACTATACAGAAGAATGTGGCGGCGTCATCGGGGGATGCAAATTGTGCCCGATTGGTTTGTTTCAGTAAACCATGTGAAAGAGAGCCCATGATTGTGAATTCACTCACCATAGTGAGCAACTTCCTCAAAGTTTCTGCCCAACAAAGGAAATCAGTGCGGCTCACAATATGCCCTCAGGTTACACAGCACCGAATATGGGTAGGTGCTATTGATGAGATATTAAATGGGTTGAATTTAGAAATTGGTTTGTTGAACGATCAATGCCCGACCAAAGGGACTAAGATGGGTCAGCAGATTGTTTCCAGCTGTCTAAAGTTTTTAGCCAAGGCAGAGACTTCATATGATCGTGACTCCACTTCTTGGATGAGGCTGGCCCCTGCAAAAGCTGTTGATTCTCATATTTCTTGTAAATGGGAAGAGGTTCTTGAGATGTTCAATGATCTGATTAAGTGTTTGGAAAATGAAAGGGGGCTGCTTTATCACATGTCAAAGCTTGAAGTCATGAAAGAAGGGTTGGCTCAGATCAAGGATGTGTTGGTTGATAAACATATTGGATACAAGGAAGTTCGGCTTCAAGAAAGCTTAGTGCAGAAGAAACTTTCAAAGACATTGGGTCATTCATCAAAGTGCCTGTTCACTCTTTTGTTGTATTACCTGAACGCACAAGTTAGAGACATTGAAGTGGATGTGTGCGGTGGGATATATGCAAGTGGCGGGGACAACAAATTTACCTTGTGCATGGGAAGAATCCTAACGTCAGACGAGGATAAGATGGTTTGGTCTGGGATTAAGCAGTTGGACAGGGCTCTTGGATTGTTCAAATTCTTGTGGGAAACAGCGGGAATGAAAGGGGTTCTGGATTTACAAGGCCACTTATGGTCTGTAGGGGCTACAGAGAGGTCACTTGCATATAGAGGAAACACTTTTTTCTTACATGGGGTCAGTTTTTGATAAAAAATCTATGTTATAATTTAATCAATACGATGAAGTTATGCTTTTTTTTTCCTCTCAAATTATTCTACTGATGAAATAAGATGTGCCATGGTCAATGGTAAAATTTAGCAGTGAAATAGAAAAGACAGGTGAAACACTTGCAATTGAGTTCATACACAGAGAGAGAGAGAGAGACGGAAAGAGAGTTCAAAGGCAAGAATAATAAAACTATTTCATCATCTACTTTTTGCTAAAAAATTGGCCAATCCGCCCTGCTCAAATTGATGCATATTGCCCCCCCAACCTATAACTACACCGGCAGATTTGTATTACTATTTGTAGACATAGTAACTTCCAAATGCCATTTAAAATGTCGTCTCTAGTCTCCACTTCTCCCGCCACCAACACCTAAATGCCAATAGAGTCAACTCACTCTGCATCCCCTTGAAACTGTGAAATAAACCTATAATTCCCAATATACATACAATTACAAAGTCGGTCTCTGAACAAATAGGTTTCCTGTTATAACAAGGATTCTTCTTTCCTTGTCTGTCTATACTATATAAATTGCAATTTCAGCCTTTAGCAAATTGCGATCAATTTAACTCTCTTCAGTTTGAGAGCCCTACGGTATCCTCTCTCCTAACAGTCTCTCTCATGGCCAAGAAAAATACCCGACGAGCCCCCATCCGAATAACGGCGGAGCAAATCCTCCGCGAAAGCCAGGAGTTTGGCGAACAGAAACCCGTGGACCCCACCGAACTCTACGATTACCGCCTCCGCAAACGCAATGATTTCGAAGACTCAATCCACCGAGTGCCGGGGGACACCGCCGTCTGGATAAATTATGCCAAATGGGATGAGTCCCAGAATGAATTCGACCGCGCAAGGAGCATGTGGGAAATTGCTCTCGAGATGGATTGCAGGAACCACACCCTTTGGTGCCAGTATGCCGAATTTGAGATGGTGAACAAGTTCATAAACCATGCTCGGAACGTCTGGGACCGCGCGGTTGCTGTGTTACCCCATGTAGACCAGCTCTGGTATAAATACATTAGCATGGAAGAGATGGCCGGGAATGTGGCCGCAGCCAGACTGATTTTCGATAGGTGGATGCATTGGACGCCTGATCAACAAGCATGGCTATCTTACATCAAGTTCGAGCTTCGATATGAACAAGTTGAACTTGCTAGACAGGTATTTGAACGTTTGGTTCAGTGCCACCCAAATGTTGTCTCTTCTTGGATTAAGTACGCTAAATTTGAGATGAGCAGGGGAGAAATTGATCGGGCAAGAAATGTGTATGAACGTGCCCTGGAGCAAAAATTGGCTGATGGTGATGGTGATGATGATGAAGGTGCTGAGCAGTTGTTTGTTGCGTTTGCTGAGTTTGAGGAGAGATGTAAAGAGTTAGAGTATGAGGCACTTAGGAAGGAATTTGGAGACTGGGTACTGATTGAGGATGCGATTGTGGGAAGGGGAAAGGCGCCGAAGGACAAGGTAATATGCGTTGGCAAATCTGAATCTATTAGTTCAAAGTTGCTTATCCCATTTTAATATAATAGGCATTATGCCATGCAGTAATAGATACAGTTTTTATTGCAGCCTAATTATCCTAGAACTGAAGCTACCAACTTGATGCACTTCCCTGCTTTTTTTCCTTTCTTGTCAATTTCTACTTGAGTTCATTTAATTTCAGGCATACATTCATTTTGAGAAATCACAAGGTCCACGTGAAAGGAGAAGAGCACTTTATGAGAGACTCTTAGAACGAACAAAGCACTTGAAAGTGTGGATTAGCTATGCGAAATTTGAGGCTTCTGCCTTGAGCGAGGATGGTGGAAATCCAGATTTGTCAGAAGTGGATCTCCGTGAGCGAAAGAAGCAATCCATTCAGCATGCAAGACGTAGGTCATTCTGATTCCAGACCAGATCTTATCCTTCTTATTATTTTAATTTAATCATTGTAGAATCTATCACCAGTTTGCAATATGTCTCATATCTTCTCTATCTTCATCAGGGGTTTTTGAGAAAGGAATTAACTATTACAAAACATCGGCGCCTGAAATGATGGAAGAAAGGGCTTTGTTATTAGAAGAGTGGTTGAACATGGAGCGTAGTTTTGGTGAGCTTGGCGATGTTAGCTTAGTCCAGGCTATGCTGCCAAAGAAACTTAAAAAAAGGAGGCAAATTGCAAGTGACAATGGGCTTTCAGCTGGGTACGTACCAGTTAATTGTTGTTGTACTTTTCTCTTGCTAGGATATTCCAATTATTTTGTTGTCCGTATGATTTTGCAAATTTATTGAACCCTTTGCAACCAGTAGCATTCTTTTTATCTGCATACTTCGTTTTTAGCAGTTTTTCTTACTCTTACTATTGCATTGTATTACACTTAAGTGCAATACAATACAATGTGCTAGACACGACCTTAGTCTAAATTAGTTGTTTGTCAAATAATCACACAAAACTAGTTAAATCTTGTTGATCATAATGTTAGATTATAAGTCTCGTTGCACACTCAGTAACAAATATCAAAATTTTGACTTGACAGGTATGAGGAGTACATCCACTACCTATTCCCTGGAGAGTCCCAAAAAACTAACTTCAAGATACTAGAAGCAGCGTCAACATGGATAAAGCAGAAGATTGTTTCCAATGACCAGTAGAACAATTTATGTTCTTTTATATGAAAATACAATGAGTTTTATTTTGTTTAAATTTCTGTACACTGACCATTTAAATTGCCATCATCAAATCTTTCAGAAATGGGATCTGAGAGCAAACAATTTACGCATGCTTTTTTCCCCCCAGATCAAGACAGCAATGTGTGTTTTACCCTGCCTAAATTATCAATCGAAGCTTTAGAATTTGAAATTTTGACTATTGAGCATAAGTTTTACATGAACTCGAAAAAGAAGAAAGCCGCCTGAGTTATGAAGATTATTTGGAGCAATGGACAATGCTGTTTCATATTTATATATAGACAGAAAATTTCAGTGAGGAAATATTAAAAAAGAACAGGCAGGGAAGGAATGGTAGTTGTGGAGCTTTTCAGATGTTGAGGCACCAACTTGCTTCAACTACTCGGCAAATTTTCAAATGCATCGACTGATTGAGCCTCTCATTAATACTGGCAAATTTAGAGAAGAAATGTGTCAGAACTTGTTTAATCGAACTTCAAGACGAATATTCTTCAGAAGAACTTCTAGAAGCCAAGAAGAGACTGTCTTTAACCTTGATTTGCTGAGTGAATTTGCTTCTTAATAAACCCAGTTGTTAAATTAATCTTTGGGATCTGCTGGCTTGTTCCAACAAGAATTCTTCGTAATGCTATTGAAATTGCATTCTCAAGCAAATAAGTCAAGAGCTCAACCTCATGCTGGCTACCACAGGATCCATTGATCTCGTGTTCTGCGAGATGCTTATATGGATATTCAAGAAGCAGCCTTTCTATATCTCTCAGATGGTTAATGAAGCTTGCCGAGAACAACTGGAAAGAAGAAAATGAAATCAATTTTAAGCATTGTAGTTTCCTACAGGATAACAGGAGGTTCAAAAACTATAAGTGCTTTTGGACACATATTATAATGCAAGCCGATAACAGTTAAATTGGTAAGTCAAAAGCCCTCAATTCGGCAGGCTATATTGAGTATGGTTCAAAATGTGGTTTTGGGTTTAATTGAATTAAAGTGATGAAGACTAATGGGATATTTCGGTAAATAACGAAACTAAGCTCAGGAGTGCTGTGTGCAAGGTTCTCAGACTTCTGCTTCATATGCGGAAAGTTTGAGAATAGGAGTTTGAATTCTGTTGAGGCTTAAGTTCCAAGATCTGTACCGAGTGTCGTTAAGCATATGTGTAGTCTATGCGAAGGTAGCTTGTAAAACCATCTACAATCCTTGGTTGTTTTCTCGTAATAAAGGAGAGCGTGAAGCTCATTTTAGGAGTGTTCATTTTTCTGGGTTTCGTTTGCGGGTTCCATTTTCATCTGTTTGCTTCTAGTTTCTTGAGTGTTTGCGGTTGTATTAAATCTGTGACGAAATGGAAAGTTTACTGAGTTTTTTGGTAGAAGAAACTAGGTTTCTGAATAATGATTAGCTTCATGATTTTGAGCCCCTTTTATAACAAGCATAAGTATCGTGAATTTATCAAAATAGGCAAATCTAAAATCTAATATGATAATTAAATTCTTTTAATCAAAATAAGAAAAGGAAAACAAATAACATTCAAATTCGAGTTAAAAAGATAAAACTCCTAAAATAATCAGGAAAAATAGGAAAGAATTTTAAAACTAAAAAATAACCAGGAAAGAAACAGAATTTCAGATTCAACCACTGGGTGGAACATCTTAAATAATTCTGGATTTTGTTCGTCTTGTCATAAATTTTGAAACGATATATTATACCCCGAAAACGGACATTTGTATCTCAAGTTATGGGATTCGACAGGTCCACCACTCACGACATGCAACACCCTACATCAACCTGGGCCTGTCATTGTTCACATAGCAATCGCTTGGAGGTGTATCTTGATCCAATTACATTGAATTGCTTTTACAAGCTAATTTTTGCATGTTATCAACCTCCAGCTAGGCCGAAATTGATTGATATTCAAGGCAAATATTGTTCAATTTCAACGGATTAATCTCTACTACAAATAAAAAACATTTTAGTGATGTACATCATAAGTAACCAATAGGAAGGCGACATAGAAATGCAAGAACTTGCTATCAGAACCAGCGGCTTAACATTTGCAAATGGTCAAATATCTGGAAGCTCAAGTGCCTGAAATTCAAAGAAAATGTACTTGTTGGTATTATGAAAAAGACAAAAACACATAAATCTGTAAGTAGAGGAAATAAAGGATAGATTAAATTTTAATTTATTGAACATCTGCTTTTACTCACTTTTATGGAAAACATGGAGTGTACATTCATAGTATCCAACTAAGATAGATCGCTTGCCAATTGTGTTAGAGCGTAGGTCACCCCACGACTTCGACTCAATTGTGTGAAATTGAGATAAACTTCTGACAGCTTATGGACGCATTTGAAGGAGAAGCTTATTGGAGGACAGGTATGTTGGAGAAAGAGATGTCAAAGGACTTCTTAGTTCCTAAACAGATCCTCCTACAACTATAAATAAACGTTGGTTTGTTAAGAATACACAAAAATAATATTTTGTATTGTTAATTCATGGCCAGAGGTGACCTAAAATCATTATAGTTCATTATCTAATGAATTCTATTACTTCATCTAAAAGTTATTAATACTTATCAAATCCATTTCTATTTGATGGAACGCTTTTGTATCAAACGACAGAGATAACTTTTGTTTGGACAAAATGAAAGATAAATATGTAAACCAATTAGAAAATGAAAATATACATATATAGATGTAATGGTTTTGCTATTTGCTCTTTGCCTCTTTCGTCCCAACTCAACGGATCAACTCAGTTGAAAGATCCCTTATACGAATAAAATATATTCTAATTGACCAAAATTCTTTTTTTTTTACGAACGAAAGACATCCATGGGGTCGTTCAGCCTATTCAGATATCAACAATCACATAATTTCAAGTCTGAGAGATCCATATCAATACTTTCAACTGCCTTCAGAACTGCCCGACTGATCCAGTGATGAATATGAGAAGTGCAACGTTGATGCATTATCTTATCAAATCGTGCAATCTATCCGCGCGTTTCTACTTGTCTTTTTTATTCAAACTGACAATTGTTTCTGCTGTTATAAGCTTTGGTCCCAAAGTACACTTATAAATTCCAGCCTGGGGTCGGAGTGACAAGTCCAAATGTATCTCCATCTTTTTTATGTAATGCTAGTCCTTACAGCATCTCTCGGCGGTACCGTTAAGAAACAATTGTAGAAATATCTCTTCTGGTAGTTCAGAAAATGGCCTCCTCTCACCATCAATTGTGTCAGAAGCCTTCAACTGTTTTTCGACCCATATTGTTCTCCAATACAATCACAAGTAGTCAATGCCCTGAAAAGAAAGAAACAAATGTCAGTTAATATCCCATAGAAAATGGATTTGCCAAATCTTTTGACCATAAACAGATAGTCTTATTTTAACACACAATTTGACCTATGCACATAGCAGTCTTTAAATCACAGTATCTTATCCCCCAAAAAAAAAAAAAAAAATCCCATAATCTTACATCCGAAACTCCTTATAAAACATAAAATATGATAGCACTATCGTGATCCTCATGCGGATTTCTCACTGTACTCTCTAAATCAGGCATGCACTAAATTCAACAAAAGGTAACAGTTCCCGCCTTCAGCTTGACAAGACTCACGTTACAATCACAAGGGCTCCTCGTCATCAACGAAGATTACCGCACTGTGAAGGAAATGATTTTGAGACAAATATGGCATTATGCACAGCTCTAGTAAGAGGCTTCCCATTAGGCAGATTAATTATTGCCAACAGATCAACAAGTATCTCCCCACAACCAAAGCCTCAACGGCTGGCTAATCTGCTCTAGCCATGGCTAAGTCTTTTATCTAGAAATTCGCTTATTCCATTTATATCTTCATCACTTGTATACACAAAATAGCGTTGTAAAATATTTTAATGAATTAAGAAAAACAACTTAACTTTTCCAGTTCTTGTATCTCATTTTCATTTCAGCTAACTGCTGTAATTTTTTATATGGCAGAATAACATTTGGGTTACTCAATTTTTAACTTGTTAAAAAATAAGGATATTGTTTATCCATTTGAATCAAATAGGACCCTGAGTCAGTGTCTTTCTCTTTGGTAGTCAAAACTTTTTGCCGGTTAAAATTTTTTCCGGTATACATAATAAATTATTTGGAAAAACAGTTCAATATTCTTTGATCTATATATCCAATCATTTAACACAGTTTTTGTTTAGGCCAAGAAACTTTTTTTCCCTGATTTTTTCTTTTTTTATTCTCCGAAGTTTAAGATGTTATCAGAAATCCTGAAATAGTTATATATGTAAAAAGTTGAGTAAATGAAACTGAAACTAATGATCAGGATGAAGGGCTTGTACTGTGAAGGGCAACTGAGGAAGCATAAAGTTAAAGACCATCCTTAATATTGGCTAATGTCTCATGCTTTCCTTTCTCAGCAATCACACAGCATCGTTGATTGTAGGCAATCAATGAGCAATCACCCTTGTGGCGCGGCCATCTATAACTCAATCCAATGCATCTTGCACCACGAGTTCAGATTCAGCGTCAAGGGCACTGGTTGCGTTATCTAGAGGTAATGATTCTGGAGCCTTCAGTACTATTTCTCTTGCTTGCTACCCTTTTCTTCAATGCTTCTGTCCACAATTAATATAATTGGAACCCTCTCTCACCAGCCATTGTGTCTAGCTAGCGCTAGCTATGAGTTAATCTCTCATATGACATTAATCATATTGAATTGCTTCAAGAAGGGCTTGTTTGCAGAGCAATAAATCCATATGGTTTTAATTCTTTAACCAGTCGTTTTAAGCTGTGCCCAATGAACTTGTGAGCATTCGCCAATTCCGCTGCAGCCAAAATTTCAGCCTCCGTTGCACTTCCTTCCTTACGATAGATAGCAATGTTGACAGCTCGTATTGTACGGTCATTAGATAGATAACACAGGCTCCAGGCTTACTAGGCCCATCCATTTAAGTCTCAGCAGTGACATAACTGTTGATATATTTTCCACTTGCACCATCTTCTCTAAAAAGAGCTACTGTCTGATAGAAAGAATTCATTTGGTTAATTTCTGGACTACTACTAACATGCTGAAACTCAATATCTCCCTTTTTGTTCCACAGTCTCTAATTTCAATTTCCTATCAAGAATTGCAAACTCCGAACAGAAGTAACAGCACCTATTTCCTATCAAGAATTGCTAGCAAGAACACGTGAGTGAGATTTGAGAAAGCCCAGGTAGCTGCCACTCTGAAGCAAAGAAAACCGGGACAGAATATTCCACTATTTGAAAAGAAACAACTATTTCATCTCATCAAGAAACTGACAAAATATTCCACTATTTGAAAAGAAACAGTTATTTCTTCTCATCAAGAAACTGACATACTGATTAAACAACTTACGCGATAAACCTCTTGAGGCCTCAACAAATCAGAGCTCCAGGGTAGACAAAATAGAACAAGAGGAAGAAAGATATTCGTCGTGCATTTTCTGAATATTTCCCACATCGTCATTTCCAACTTGACTTTCTTCCTCGTAGTCGTACGTTTTCTGCATGACATTTCTGAATTATCAACTAGTGTTTTTTTTTTTTTTTTTTTTTTGGGCTGGGGTTTATCAATTTTCTCATGAGAAGGGTCAAATTTCAGAGTGAAAAAATTTTAGAATACCTTCTAATATTATTTCAATCATATAATAAAATAAATGATGTTAAGATATATATATATATTTATAATTTAAATTTAATTACACATATCTCATATATATATATATATATATTAATCGAAAATGTTATCTTTGATGCAATCTACAATTTCTTCATGGGAGTCCATGCAACTTACATAATTATTTCTCCCAATTTATTGACTTTTCCGTTCCGGTTAGTAAATCATTCATGCTTATAAGCGAACCCTAAAAACGAAAGAAAAGAAAAGAAAAGAAGAATCCTCCCATGGGGTCCAAGAGAGATGCGGATCGGACAATGGGCTACCCGACTCGCAAGGACACGGAGCTGAAACTCCCGCGTCAAATACGAGTCAAAAACAAAACCCCGGCCCCAATCCAAACCACCGCCGATCATCTCATCGGCGAGGCTCGCGACAGCCAGGTGTCTGAATTCCGTCCTCCCAAACAGAAACTCACTGACTTCACCGAACTCAGGGATTACCGCCTCCGCAACCGCGAGGAATACGAAGACTTGATCCGCCGAATGCGATGGAACACCGGCGTCTGGATTAAGTATGCCCAATGGGAAGAGTCTGTGAACGAATTCAACAGCGCAAGGAGCGTGTGGGAACGCGCCCTCGAAGTGGATTACAGGAACCATACTCTTTGGTGCAAGTATGCTGAATTTGAGATGAAGAACAAGTTCATAGACCGTGCTCGGAATGTCTGGGACCGTGCGGTTACTTTGTCGCCCCGTGCGGACCAGTTCTGGAATAACTACATTCGCATGGAAGAGAATTTGGGCAATGTGGCCGGAGCCAGACAGATTTTCGAAAGGTGGATGCATTGGATGCCCGATCACGAAGGATGGCTATCTTACATCAAGTTCGAGCTTCGCTATAATGAAGTCCAACGCGCTAGACACATATTTGTACGACTTGTTCAGTGCCACCCAGACAATCTCTCGACTTGGATTAACTTCGCTGACTTTGAGATGAAAATGGGAGAAGTTGATCGCGCACGCAATGTGTATGAACGTGCAGTGGAAATATTTTTGGCAGATGATCATGATGAGGCCGAGCAGTTGTTTGTTGCTTTTGCTGAGTTTGAGGAGATGGGGTGTAAAGAGACCGAGTGGGCTAGATGTATCTATAAGTTTGCTTTGGATCGTATACCAAAAGGAAGGGCAGAAGACTTGTATAGAAAGTTTTTGGCATTTGAGAAGCAATATGGAGACAGGGAAGGGATTGAGGATGCAATTGTGGGAAAGATGCGGCTTCAATATGAGGATGGAGTGAGGAAGAATCCGATGAATTATGATACTTGGTTTGATTACATTAGATTAGAAGAGAGCGTAGGGAATAAGGAAAGAGTTAGGGAGGTTTATGAGCGTGCCATTGCCAATGTGCCACCGGCTGAGGAGAAACGATACTGGCAGAGATATATTTACTTGTGGTAAGTATTTTAGTTGTTGAAATTCTGAGGTTTGTCTGTGTGAATTTTTTATTACAAATTTGTTCTCCTTTTGTGTTATATTAGGATTAATTATGCGTTGTACGAGGAGATGGATGCTGGAGATATGGAGCGGACGAGGGATATTTATCGGTAAGCTTGCACTTTTCTCGATTGAAAATCTTGATTACATTTAATATATTTTTGGTTTGTGCTTGTTAGTAGTATTTTCTCATGTAGTTACAGGTACCAAACCAATTACTGTATGTACTAAGACTGTTGGTTTATCTTGGCTCTCATGACTTCCTCAGATCAGCCAGATTGCTTCAGCAGCCATCTGCATTCCTGCTTTATACTCTCATTATCCATGAATGCCATCATCTTGTCTCCCATGCATAGTTTCTGTGCTAACAAATATTTGCCTATACTAATTTAACATTATGAAGTTCCCTTTTATTTTTTTTTTTCTTTCTCACCATGGATGGAAGAAAAAAGGGCTTGACATTCACTTGCCATTTTTCCAGCGAGTGTCTGAAGCTGATTCCTCACAAGAAATTCTCATTTGCTAAGATATGGCTCTTAGCTGCTCAGTTTGAAATACGGGAGTTAAATCTCAGTGGTGCTCGACAAATTTTAGGCAATGCAATCGGAAAGGCTCCAAAGGATCAGGTAGTTTTCTGATTGATGCTATTAGTCGCGATAGTTTGGTGAATTCGATTTGATTAATACTCACTGATCTGCTGCTGGCTGCAAAAAGATATTTAAAAGGTACATTGAGATGGAGCTGCGTCTTGGTAATATCAATCGATGCCGAAAGCTTTACGAGAAGTATTTGGAATGGTCACCAGAGAACTGCTCTGCATGGAGCAAATACGCTGAATGATAGGACTTAGGGCTAAATTAGGGCTGATTTTTATTGATTATAACAAAAGAAAACAAATAATCCTGACCTACAATTCGAGAGGTAGGTCAATCTCTCCCAAAGCTCCTAATAGTTCCTAATACCAGACAAAACTCAACATAAACTCTAAATGACTCCATAATCTCTATTTATAGCTAAACCCTAATTAATAATAAAATTATTAAATTACCCCTACCCCTAAAATTACTAAACAGCCCATGCCTCTTTATATTTATGCCTAACATAAGTTTTCATAGGTCTAACATTACTCCCCTCCCAAAAAGACACCTTGTCCTCAAGGTGGAATCCAGGAAAATGCGTTTCCTCCTTTTCCTCGCTTCTTCATCATCACGCTAGACTTGTAGTGATTTATCCTTACATCGATGCCCGGTGAAAATTTCTCATCGCATCGAAAACACAACCCCTTCGCTCTCCTATCCCCGAATCTGCCTCTCGTGAGGCGTTTGAAAGTCACCCCAGTGTTCACTAACGCGATCCCTTTGGGAATCTCGTTGTAAATCCATCATTTGAATTTTCTGGCCTCCCGGTTTTTTACTTTGGAACTATCGATGATACCCTATAGTTTGGGTTTTTTGTCCTACCAATGGTGCGCTGTTCCGGTATGAAAAACTGATTGAACTACTCCATTAGCCTGCTCGACCGTGTTCTTATCCTCAATCATTTGTGCCAACTCCATTGACTCTAACCCTCCTTAGCGAAGCGAGGCTCAATTTCAGCTTCAATCCTTCATAAAATTTCCTTCCAACACCGCCTCGAGACTTCCCCAGACGCGGGACAACAACTCAAACTTTTCCGATACTCCATGACCGTTCTCTCCGGGTCGGCAAAAACTGCTCATGCAAATCCTTCATGAGCGGCTCAAACCTCTCCAACAACCTTAAAATTCACCCTACGACCTCAATGTTTGCCGTTGTTCTCGCCATTGAAACCACGCATAGCGCCTTTCCTCCAAACATAATGTCAGCCATTAACTTTTCCTCTCTCGAGAGTCCATTGATGGTAAAATAGCGTTCTACTCTATACACCCATCCATAGGCATCCTCGCCTTCGAAAATGGGCATTTTCAACTTCCTTACCCTAGAATCCGCTCCAAATTGAGTTTGACCAGCCCAAGTTCGTGCCATCTGAGGTCTCCAACCTCCCGAATCTACTCCAGTGTCTGCAAATCCCGAAGATCCAGCCCAAAATTCTCCTTGCTCAAAGACTATGGTTGAACTTTGTCCACCAGATTTTGCCATAACCGCCTCTTTCTCACCATAAATACCTCCTCCCGACCTACCGCCAAATCCACCTGTCTAAACCTAAATCCTCCCCGCCGGGCCCAACCCGGCTGTGTGGTGCCTCACCCCAAACGCCCCGATTCGCCTTCTTCTCCACCCGACTCTCGCACTGCCGCCCACCTCGATTCCGTGCCACCGGATCCTTCTCCGCCAAACCGCCATAGCCCTTCGATGCTACCGGTGGTGGGTTGAGGTGGTTCACCAATTCCGCAACATGGTTTCAAGAGATGAAAATTGTTGTTGAACGGTGTTGAATCGCTCATCAATCGTAGCCTTGAGCGATCCGACCTCTGTGTTGAATCGCTCATCAATCGTAGCCTTGAGCGATCCGACCTCTGCTTCCAATTTTTCTTCAAGCGCATCCACCTTTTTCGCTGCCATTGTCTCAGGATTCTTGCTCTGATACCACTTTGATAGGACTTAGGGCTAAATTAGGGCTGATTTTTATTGATTATAACAAAAGAAAACAAATAATCCTGACCTACAATTCGAGAGGTAGGTCAATCTCTCCCAAAGCTCCTAATAGTTCCTAATACCAGACAAAACTCAACATAAACCCTAAATGACTCCATAATCTCTATTTATAGCTAAACCCTAATTAATAATAAAATTACTAAATTACCCCTACCCCTAAAATTACTAAACAGCCCATGCCTCTTTATATTTATGCCTAACATAAGTTTTCATAGGTCTAACACTGAACTGGAGAAATCTTTGGATGAAACTGAACGAGCTAGAGCTATTTTTGAGCTTGCAATTGCACAGCCAGTCTTGGACTTGCCTGAGTTGTTGTGGAAGGTAGCTTTGAGTACACAATTTTTCTTTACTGCATTTATAGTATATGTGTTATATTTTGAACTGTGTCCCCAGATATGATCACCCTGTACTCCTGCAAATCTTGATTTAGTTAATTCCATAACCATTCTTGTTAAAGGTGCTCATCTCTTTTTGGATAGTTTATTAGTCATTTTATTTATTTATTTATTTTCATATATCATAATTCTTTTTAGTGATGGTCTACTAAGAAAGCTGATGTTTCAGGCTCTCTTTTTTATTTCATATTCCTGTTTTGTTTTGACTTCTGTATGTTGTGCAAATGTAAGTTGCTGTAAACATTTATTGATTTGTATGCTCATATTTCGTTTTATACTCTACCCTTTGTTTAGCATTCTTTTGTTTTTGCTCCTCAGAAGATGCTAGTTTTGTGTGGAAACTGTTTAGGCTTGCATGGGTAAGAGAATAATCTGCGAAAAGATGCAGTAATAGTTACATTTTTTATTTGTTATTTTTTGGTTGTTGGCCAACCAAATTATTCTGGAACTGAACCTAGCAACTCGACGCCCTTCCCCGCCTTTTCGTTTTCTGTCATTTTATATTGAACACAGGAACTATATCACATGTGTATGTTCATTTAACTTCAGGCATACATTGATTTTGAGATATCACAAGGTGAATATGCAAGAACAAGAGCACTTTATGAGAGACTCTTAGATCGAACAAAGCATTTGAAGGTGTGGATTAGTTATGTGAAATTTGAGGCTTCTGCCGCGAGCGAGGATGGTGGAAAACCAGACACATCAGAGGATCAAAAGAAGCAATCCATTCAGCGGACGAGAAGTAAGTCACTCTGACTTCAGACCGTGATTTATCCTTACTATCACTCTTTTCTGTTCAATTTGATCATTCTGAGATCTTTCACCAGTTTGATTTGTAGTCTCATAGTTTTCTCTTTCTTCATCAGGGCTTTTTGAGGAAGCTATTAATTACCACAGATCGTCAGTGCCCGAACTGAAGGAAGAAAGGGCTATGTTGTTAGAAGAGTGGTTCAACATGGAGAGTAATTTTGGTGAGCTTGGCGATGTTAGCTTGGTCCAGAGTAAGCTGCCCAAGAAAATTAAAAAGAGGAGGCAAATTGCAAGTCACGATGGGCTGTTAGCTGGGTATGTCCCAGACAATCTAATGTTGATTGAAGATTCTCATTCTAAGACATTCTAATTTACTGAATCCTTTGCGACTAGTGGCAATCTATTTATCTGCGTAATGCACTTTTAGCTATTTTTGATTCATAATACGAGGGCTGTTGGCAATTGGTGCACCTATGAGCATGAGTCCCACTGAATTACTTTTAACCCCGCAAGTTAGTCAACTAATCATGTAAAACAAGTAGTTAAATTTTGTTGCCTGACATGTTAGATTATAAGCTCTGTTGCCTTCCGGTTACTTATACCAAAACTTTGACCTGACAGGTACGAGGAGTACATTGACTACCTATTTCCTGAAGAGTCCAAGACAACTAACCTCAGGATACTTGAAGCTGCTTATAACAGGAAAAAGCAAAAGAATGTATCCCACGAGGAATAGAACAATTTATGTATCTGAATACACTGGGTTTTGTTAGTCTCAGTGTGTGTTTAGTAACAGAGAACACGTATAACACTATAACTGCTTCACTTGATGCTATTTAAATGTGCCTGAGAAATCAGACTAGCCTTCCAATGACATTTTGCAAATGAAATGTTAAACTAAAAGATGTTTCAGAGAGCAAACCATTTCCTCCAATGTATGATGGCACCTACTTAATTCTTTTAATATAAATAAATTCAATATATGTATATGCCATTTAGGAACAAACAGAAGCAAGAAATTCAATGCTATTTTTAAATTTCAGAAAAATTAACAACGAATTTGAGCAAGCTAATTTCAAAAGATGATTTTGACAAAACATACAGACTAACTCATCATCTATGACAATTTTAACAAAAATGACAGTTGTTAAATCAGAAGCACTACTTTTCAACTCATTTAAGTTTAGATTTAGAGGAGCTTGCCACTGGTTTTGCAATGGGTCGAGCTGGTGCAATTCTCTGAACCTTCTTGACATCATACTTAATAGATGAGAAAGCACATAGCACAGCAATCAACATCGTCGGGTAGACATAGACAGATTGGGAAGGATCTGTGTTCCCTGGCTTTCCCAGAATCCCTTCCTTGATAAGGCCCCAAATTACAAGAAGCGTCCCAAACATACTCATCCTGCTGGCTTTCAGAACACCCACAAGTGCTCCTGCCACAGAGAAGTAGCTTCCAGCAAGAACCTAGTACACACAGAAGAAATTAGAGAAGGAACTCAAAATAAAAACAAAAAACTGACATATCACAGTTAGGGGACAAAAAACGGAACCTGCAGTTACAAGTCCTCTATAAAATACTAAACAAGATTATAGCTTTTGATCAATTTGGTGTTATCCAATTCAAATTCCAATTTCTTTGATAGGCACCCATATCAATAATTAAGCAAATTCAATTACCTGGTTATCCTAAGCAAATCACTGAAGTATGATATTCTAGAAATAGTTTATGCATCAGAGAATTCCATGATACCGTTGGGGAAAAAGTTGGGCAGTGATTGCTTTTAATCAGACGAGTCAAAAGAAAGAAAAATCATATAGATTCATGTTTCTCTTCCCCAAGTAGAAATGAGAGCCCAGGCTAAATTTATATTTCACAGAGAGGAAGATGAAGGCAAAACCTCCAAGCGCTGAAGATCAGTGACTGCAGAGGCTTCCTTCACGCTGGTCAAGTTGTAGATGTTTAATAGGTTGTCCCACCTTGGAACAGTCCTGCTGTTTACAAGCCCATTTACAATAGCTCCAGGGTATAGAAGACCCTTGATTACAGGAACAGGAAAGATTTCACTTGCAATCAACTGGGAAGATGTGACATGGATGGGTGTAGAACACATGCCAGCTCTGCATGGAATCCTGCCAAAAAAAAACAAAAAAACAAAAAACAAAAATGAAAGTAACTAAGCCATAGCTAAAGCACACACTTCTATGTCTTCCTCACTTGTTTATGTATTCCCCATCCACACAGCAATGGATGATAGGAGATATGTTTGTGTGAACAACAAGATCTCTTTCTCAATTAAGACGGTTTCCACAAAATAGCAGATTATTAATTTAGTATTTAAGAGAAGCCCAAAAATTGGAAAACTAAAGTCAGTTCACAGATTTAAATCAAAGCACAGAATACCAAGCATTTACTTCAACTATAGGACTTTTCAAAGGTAGAAAACAAAAGTGATAATTTTAGAGGTGAGAAAATAAAGGTACATTAACTGAAAGGACTTCAAGATAAGGCAAGATAAATGAATCAGTGCTTCAGTTCCTCATAATCAAATTCACTCATTATTAACTACCTCAACGTAAAAGGAAACCAATGAGTCAATGACCGACTCCATTGACCATGATGACAATCAGAAACATATTCTATGATAGTATGATTCAACTCTGTACTCAACTAGGTGTGCTTAGCTCAGTTCATAAACAGCTTGCAATTGCTAATCATGGATTCACGGACCCTACCTATCCATGTTAAAGAAAACTGTAAAATATCAACTCTAAATTTCAAGTGATAATCTGGCAGGTTGTACAAATGCTATCACGCTGCAGGCCTCATATCAACTCAAGATCAATAACAACAAATCAACTAAACCTGACAAAAACTTGATAACAGATAACAACACCGAGACTAATCAAATCAAAATGTAATGGATGTCCTAAAGTCAACCTTAAAACAAATTAATAAATATCATGAGTACACAACTACAGACATATCATAAGACCACTATTTCTGGTGAACATTAGCAAGTTTGACTAAACACTTCAAACAAAACAAAAGAAAACCCAGAAACAGATGATACCCAGAAACTAAAACATGAAAAGGAGCAAATTTGAGTGACACCCAGATTGAGGAAAGCAACAAATTATTAAAGGAACTAGCGAATTTTATAAAGGAGGGAGTAGTTGTACAGTAAATACCTGAAAAGAGGGATCTGAAGAATTATGAGTAAGAAATAAACGCGAGAGGCTATTGATTGAATATTGCTCATCCAACCCCTTCTTGATGATGACGAAGTTGCCATTATTGAAAGAAATCGTTCGGTACTTGAAACGATCTGGTGCTCTGCGTACGGTAAGTTCAAGGTGACCGGACCAAGATCATATGTCCTTATTTTTATTATTTTAATATTGCGCCACCTGTTAACACAATGCGATCCCACAATATAAACGATTTTTTGCTCGATTTTTATATTGGATCGAATCGTTAATAAATTAATTCATTAAAACAAACTCGGTGATTTTTAAGAAACTTTTTTTTTTATTCAGACTTAAGCGTGATTTTTTTCTTAATTTTATCTAAATATAGTAAAAATTTATTTCTCTTATTGAAATGGTTTATTATTCTATTTCACTTAAAAAACAAACAATCTCTTATTTTAATTAAAATTTTACGGGATTCAGCAAATTAGATGACATGTCGTTGTCAAGTGAAATAAAGAGAAGTCTTGTTGTTCACGTGCTGATCAAGCAAATGACAAATCATTTGTCGTCAAAATATAAACTTTGGATCACAAATAGTATGTGTTATAGCATATTACTTACATTTGTCGTTTATATAAATGTTGCTGATGCTATGTCATTTTTTCTTTGAATGTCATGTCGTTTGATAATTAAACATAAATAATTACGATCCATTGTTTTTTTTTATAAGATGACAAACAACATGTTATCTTAGACCTAGTTGCAAATTAAAATTTAAGATACTATGTGTAATGTCTTTTGAAAATGGACGATTGTCATGTCTAACTTCAAATTTTACTATAGTTATCTTTTTGAAAAGGAAAAATAGAAAAAGAGAGTTAATGGTGTTTTTTTCTTTTTTAATTTTTTTGCATTGTACAAATTAAAAAATATATATTTTGAGACAAATGAGCTACCTTTGATTTATTTTTTATCTAGCTAACGATCCTTCAATTTTCCAAATTTATTTTTGATCTAGCTAACGATTCTTCAATTTTTCAATTTAAGTTTTATAAATGAATGAGCCTAATGAGAGGTCGAGAGATCATCCATATATAAAGCCAAAAGAACATATTAATATTCTTTAATTTTACACTTATTAGTATTTATTAAATCTGAGTTGAATTAAGGAATGAAATTTATTGAAATTAAATAGTCAAAAAAATTTAATATTTTCTTTCTTCCTGTGCATTCTACCCCAAACTCTCTCTCTCTCTATTTTCTCTCCTTATGCACTTGCTCTCTTTCTCCCTCTCTCTTCTCTTCCCTTGTTTTTTAATTCCTGACTTAAAAGAGAATTCTCTTGTCCCAAGCAATTCCCGAAAATTCAAGAAAGATCTTCTTGAATTGAAGAAATAAAATATATATATATATATATATCAATCACTCCACATTCTCAATAAAACACTTAACAATTTCTCTCACTCGTGCTTTGCAGAAACATGGCTACATAACAATACTCGACTCTATGAATACATTCTCAATTAGTTTTACGAAATTATAAAACGCAACTCTATCATTAAATGAGATACATTCTTAATTAGTTATACAAAATTATAAAAAGCCACTGTATCATTAAATGAGATTAATATGCTATGACGCACCTTTCAACCCTTCCTATAGTATATTACATTATTCAAAAGTCTAGATATTAAATGATAAAATGCAAGAAAAAGGCATGGACTTAACCTGGCTAAGAAATTTTTTTGACTGAGAAAAATAAAAGCAAATGAAAAGTCAGGGATTAAAGAAAAAAACAAGGGAAGAGAAAAGAGAGGGAGAGAGAAAGAAAAATATAAGAGGGAAAAATATTTAGGGCGGGGTCCACAAGAATAAAAAAAAAATTCTTGACTATTTAATTTCATTAAATTTCATCAACTCAAATCTAATAAGTACTAATGAATGAGAAATTGAAGGTACTTTTAAGGTATTGTTGATTGACCCCTTATATATAAATATATACAATACGGTACATATTCGTACATAAGTGTAATTTTTAAATTAAAGTTCCTTTCTTCTTAATTTTACCCAAATATACTCATAATTTATTCTATAACGTTGGAGAAAATAAACATATAAAAAAATATGAATAAATTGAAATTCTTTATTACTCTATTTAATTGTTAAAAAAACAAAAGATCTTTTACTTTAGTTAAAATAATATGAAATTCAACATGACATATGACATATTGTTGGATAGTAAAACATAAAGATAACATTCACTTAAATATATGACATTCTGTTTTATTAAAATATATGTGATCAAATTTTTTTTTTGTTTTTTTTTTTGTTTTTTTATGAGAAAGTAAAGCTTTCCATTAGATGAACTTAGAAAAGATACACCAGATTTGTTCTGGAAAATTTTCCCTCCACAAGACTTGACTCTTAAACTCTATAGCTAGCTTTGCAAGATAATGAGCAATAAAATTACAGCTCCTAGGGACAAAAGAAATTGAGGACAATTTCTGACTTTCCAGATTAGCTTGAATCTCTGTAATATTCCATGAAATCTCAGCCTTACTGGTTTTCTTCTTTAAAGAAAGCTCCACCACTTCCTTTGAGTCTGACTCAATAATTATTGGAAGATAATCCACTGGATGGGCACTTTGTATACCAAACAGAACAGCTTCAGCCTCTATACATGCCACATCTCCCCGATTTGGAACACCTTTGACTGTTGCAGCAACCACCTGCCCCATTGAATTTCTAAGGACTACACCCAACCCTGCCTTCTGGTTAGAAACATTGATTGCAGCATCAACGTTTAACACCCTTTTGAAGGAGTAGCCCAAACCAATTGTTTGTTCCTGCTGTGGCCTGAAGAAGTTTGCTCATTTGGAATTTTTATTCGTATGTAAGATTCCACCATAGCAAGGGCTCTGGCCGCTGATTTCTTTGTATCTTCTTCTTGACCTTCAAACACAAAACAATTCCTGGAGTACCAAATACCCTAGCACACCGCAACAACAAGCTCCAGTTCGTTCTTTTTTCTTTTCTCAGCTAGATCCTACAGCACACTCAACATATCCTGCCGAGCCACTTGCTTTACATCCTCATAAATTTCAGTCAGCTTCCAAACCTTTCTAGCTGCCTTGCATTCCATTAAAGCATGGAAAATATCCTCTCCTCTGCATTTACATCTTTGGCAAAAAGGATCCTTCACCATCTTCCTCCTCTATAAATTCCCAACTGTAGGTAGGAGATTTTGAGCCGCTCTCCAAATAAAGACTTTGACCTTTTCTGGAAGTTTTGTAGACCATATAACCTCCCACCTTGATTTGGTAACATCGGAACAACTTGGATAATTTGGAAATTTTAACTTAACGGCCAGTTGGTACCCACTCTTCACCGAGTAAAGACCATACTTATCAAATTTCCAAATGAGAATATCCTGCTGAGGAGTTTTTGAAAGTGGGGTTCTTATGATCCCCTCAGCCACCTCCTTTGTAAAAAGCTGGCTTACCATGTCTTCATTCCATTGGTGTCTTTCATCTATAAGATATTTTCTATGTACAAACAATCTCACCCATGAATTCATTAATGTAATTATGATATTTACTTAAATATATATACTTAGTTATGTAATTTACTGGTGTTACATCATATATAGTTTTACAATTGCAACTTATTTATTTGATTTATGTTCAATAACCCACTCGATATTATATTTTATACTTAATAGCAATAGATCTTAAAACATCTATTTAAAAAGATTATCACATTACAAATTTAAAGGAGGGTTGAAAATATTTTTTAATTAAAATATGATATTCAAATGAAACTATTTCAAGGGTGGTCACAATTGTTTTGCAAAATTCTCCAACCCTTAGACTGTTAACAAACCGGTTACAATTATTTTTTAATTATTTAATTTTTTTTAGTACAAATATAGTATACTATTGATTAAATCTAATAGTACACACCTAAAATACTATTGATGATTTAAAAAAATTATGTCATCATAGAGGAATCATATATAGCGTGATTTTTAAATTAAAGATTTTTTTTCTTGGTTTTATCCAAATTTACACATAACATATTTTACAGTATTGGAGAAAATAAATATGCAAAAATTTATGAATAAATTGAATAGTTTACTATTTTGTTTAATTGTTAAAAAAAACAAAAGATCTCTTACTTTAGTTAAAATAATATGAAATTTAACACCAAAGATGGCATGTCGTTGGACAATAAAATAAAAAGAGGACTTGTCTTCATGTTGAATAGGAAACGCATATCGTTTCATCCATGATCAAAATAAAAACGATGTATGTGCTGGTACATACTTTTTACCCTTGTCATTTATTTAGATGACTTGGATGTCATGCTGGTTTTCTTAAAACCAATAGACCAATTGGTCATTTGTGTATAAAACAAAAAACGACATGTCATCTTATACTTGCTTGCAAATTAAAATTTAGGACGCTAGGTGTAATGTCGTTGAAAATGGATAACTTGTCATGTCCAAATTGAAATCACAATAGTCATATTTTTCAAAAGAAAAAATATAAAAACAAAGTTAATGGTGCTTTTTTTTTGCAAAGTACAAGTAAAAAAAAAAAAAAAAAAGATCGAAACCTTCAATTTTTTTTTGGCTTAGCTAACGACTATTTGATTTTCTAACTTTAGTTTTGTAAAGAGTCTCTTAGTCCGCGTGTATTAATATTAAAAAAAATAAATATTTCAAACAAGACATATTACCCATAACCTGTACAATTTTTACATTGTTGGACTAAATTTAGAATGAGCCTAATGACAAATTCATAGATCATTCCTATATAAAGCCCAAATTATTGGTAACCAAGAGAAATTAAGAGGAATTATAATGGTCATATTCTCCTTATCATTTAATTAGTTGTTTCTGGGTTTTATATAGGAATGATAATGACAAGCAATCCATTTTTTTTTTCTATTTCTAGGCTTTATATAGAAATAGCTCTCTGGGATGGATCTGAAATAAAGGAAAATGATTGTTATAAGCGACGCTTGCTATAGCCAGCAATGAAACTCCAACGATCAGGTTAGGCGGAGGTTAAAGGACATGTTGGGTTTCAAATGAATCCTAGAATAAAAGAAAATTTGAGTGTTTACATACTTCCTTTGTGAGACTGATCTGACCTAATAAGGTAGAGTGCTCTTAAGGGCATCTATGTATATTTTTGGACATGTGGCAGACCGGTATTGGTTGTTTCTCTCCTCAGGTAAGGATTTAAAAGTAATTTAGTCTTTCTTATTGAGGCCTTTAGGTTTTCTTCTACTGGACAACTACCCTCTGAGGGATTGTCTTTGCTAGCAGTGTGTCCTCAACCCTGATTAGCTCATTTTAAATGAACCAATATATTGGATTTCACTAGAGATAAAGCAGATAGCTATGTCAATGGTCCCATCTTTCTCATATCTAACTTTGGTGGCATATTATAAGATATTTTGGAGGTGTCCCAAGTGGGGATCATGCTGCGATAATATGTATATTAAAAAAGTTGTCATTGTTTCGGTGGTCCCAAGCTACCATTTGGAATGTTTAATGTACTACAAGAGATATTTTCTGTAAGGGTTTCCCTACGTTACAAGTATTGTAACGTACGCTCCTCACAGCAACAGTGGCTGTGACCGGGATCGTGGAAAGTGTGTGAATGATCAAATTAATTCTTTATTGTCAATTTTAATGACCAATTTTAAACTGGTACGGGGCGTTGTTAGACCAATTCGATGCAGAAATAAATATGCCTTTGGACCCAGATCTGACTTAGAACAGATCAATAGTCCGCACGATTTGGTTTCCAGCCAATATACCTTTAGTGTTCTTTACCAGCTTTAAGTTATTAATTATTTTAATATGTGGCAAGTGTGTGCACCACAAGGCTCAGAGATAATACTAGATCTGGATCCCAGAACTAGTATTCTGATTGAGGGGGGAGAAGAGAAGTACAACGGAAGACAGAGATAATACTAGATCTGGATCCCCGGTCCTTATTGGTATCAGAGCCAAGGGGAAGTAGTGTGTTTTACAGTTTAAAGATTTTGTGTGTGTTAAAATTTGAACAAGATTAAAAATTGACTAAATTGGTAAAGGGTTGCCTTCGGGTGCTTGGGTAGCATTTGGTGTAAGTCCCGACGTTGTTTACAGGGCAGTAAGACCAATTCTTAGCCTAAGACATTTTACTTTATCTTTTTAGAATATTTTGAAGTCTTTTAAAATTTTGCATCTCATGGAGTCTTTGCTCTGTAGAGCATCTTCTTTCTCTAGCTCTTCTTCCGAGAAGACTAGTGTTTCAAAGAACGTGGTGAATTCAGAAGAATTCATTGTTGAAGATTTTAATAAAGCAATTGAAAATTGGGATTTACCAAAGATTTCTAAAGACAAGATTTACAAAATGAAAATTACAGACTTTTTAAAGACTGATTGCGTTATAAAGACAGAAGAAAGAGATATCACTCTTTCAAAACCTTTTCAGACAATTCATTTATTTTCTGAAAAATCATTAAAGAAATTAAGAGAAAAGAATTTCAATTATATTCATATCGGCTTGATCCAAGTTGGTATAAAGCCATTAACCAAAGAAGGATTAAATACTTCAATCCTTGTTGTCCTCAGGGATGGGAGATTCATCTCCTTTGATGATTCCTTACTCAGTAGTATCGAATCTAATCTCTGTAAAGGACCCATATCTTTTGACTGTTATCCAAACATAACGGTTTCTCTTAAAGATGAAAATATTTTGAAAAGTATGATCTTACAAATCAAGACTCATAATTATCATATGCTAGAAGGATCAATTCCAGTTGCATTGATTTTCAAAATATCCTATAAAGCAATGGTCTCTGCATTTAATACGCAACACAAATTCCAGTCGAAAAGAGATGATGAGACTCTTCTCTTACAGACTGACCTTTCTAAAGCAAACACTGTCATACCTAGACCAATCCAATGGAAAGATATCAATCTTTCTGAAGAATGGATTCTTGAAGGAGCCACTCAACCAGTGATTCCTAAACACTTTGAGCCAAACACAGAGTTGCAAAATGTGACTCAGTATTCAGATGGCAAGGTCAAATTATCTTTTAAAAGATCTATGTCATCCAGGTTCTCTACATCTTCTGATATAGGTTCAAGCTCCAATATTCCAGTATTGGAAAGAAAATTTACAAAAGTCCCTTCTTTTATAAATCTACCCTTTCAAAGCCAACCTAGGTTCTCTACTTCAGATATACCTAGTTCATCTATATGTTCTGTTGATTATACTACTAGTATTCCTCATCCTATCTATACCAGTAATCAACAAGAACAAAAGCAGGAAGAGAAGGAACCTTCTCCTCCAACCTCTCCTACGTTTTCTGCAGTCACAGAAAATGTCATAAATACCCTTGAGAAAGATTTTGAGCTTGATAAAACTCTTTTACATAAAGATTTTTATTCTGATATTAATAAAGAAAAAAAACTTTAGTTTTTTAAACAATTTTTAAACCAAAGAAAAGAAATTCAAGAGGTCTATTATGAATTTGTAAATTTGCATAAAGTTCATATGATGTTTTTTGATTGGTTTGAGATTTATGCGAAGGAAAATAACATTTCTTATCCTTTTAAAGAATCAAATCCAATCACAATGCGTAAAAAGATCACTGAATGGAACCTGTCAGATACTGACAGAACCATTGAATCTGAGCATCCTCCTCTACGGAGCATTACCATTAATCATGGTGAGCCTCCTATTCAGATCAAAGCTTCTCCTTATAAAGTCCAAAAACCAAATGACTCAGAAAAGAATTTAGATAGCATTATTCAACAGAATAATTTCTGTAATGCAAATCTAAATACGATAGGAACCCAGTTGACTAGGATAGAGAACCAGATCCAAAAGTCAACTATCCAAATCCCTTCTGATTCATCAAAATCTGATCTTAGAAAGGATGATTCTTTGAAAAAGCTCAAAGAACCTATTTTCAAACCTTTCCAGGTTTCGAAACATAGTCAAAAGCTTGTTCAAGAGTCAAAATCCGATTTTGCCAAAGCTATAAAAGAACAGCTTGACAGAATAGAAGCTTCCTCTTCTACTTCTGTTACTAAAATCCAGATTGCTCCTGACACTCTGCAATCTAGCAGGGTTGCAACTTTAGACCAGGATCAATTTTCCATAGCCTCTTCTGATATAGAAGCCTTTACAGAAGAACCATCTCCTAAAGTCAATAAAGTCCATTGGGAATTAGCACTCCCAAACATCCATAGTCCACCAGATCTAGCAATAGATAATAGACCAAGTGCGTTAAACCAATCCAGATTTAATGCATCTTAAGTCTATGAGTGGAACATAGATGGAATGTCTGAGTACAACATTCTAGGATTGTTGCAACAAATGACTATGGCAGCCAATGCCTACAAAACCCAATCGGGAACTTCTGACAAAGCCATTGCAGAAATTCTCATTGCTGGGTTTACTGGTCAATTAAAAGGTTGGTGGGATCATCTTCTCACTAAGCAGCAACAATTAGAAATTCTTAATGCCATACAAACTGATCAAGATGGATTGCCCATTCTTGATGAATACAAGAACTATTCGGGACGTCATGCTACTCGACACCATCTGATCTCTCCATTTTATCGAGATCCGTCTCACCTCGAGACAAAACGCCTTTGAAAGTTACTACATAACTTAAGGTGTAGAAAACTTAGTGAATTCCAAAGTTACAAAACCACCTTCTTCACCAGACTTTTCTTAAGAGATGATGCAAACCATACCACATGGAAAGAAAAATTCCTTGCTGGTTTACCTACTCTCTTAGGTGAAAAGGTCAGGAATTCCATTAAAACTCTTTATGACAATCGCATTCCTTATGATGAACTCACCTATGGTGAATTAGTCAGTTTTGTCAATAAAGAGGGTTTAAAGATTTGCCAAGATATCAAATTACAGAAACGCCTAAAACAAGAGCTTAGACAATCTAAGCGAGAATTAGGTAGTTTTTGTAAACAATTTGGTCATGATCCTATAAAGCCATCCACTTCCAAAGATTGTAATGGTAAGTGCCCTACAAAGCCTTACAAAAAACATTACAAATCTAAATATCACAAGAAATTCAAATCTGATTTTAGAGAACAACGTTTTCATAAGAAACCTTCGAGGCCTTATAGAAAACCCAATTTCTCTAAAAAGAAAGATTTCAAAGCCAAAAGAAAAACCCCTTTCAATTGGAAGGAAGCCACATGTTACAAATGTAACCAGAAAGGACACACTGCAAGGTATTGCAGGGTTAATAAAAAACTTCATGAGATAGGTCTCGATGAAGAAGTCCTTTCTAAAATAGCCCCCCTTTTAATTGAGTCATCAGATTCAGAATCAGATTTCTCCTTAACAGGAGACAGTGATCCTTTACAAGTTGATGAATTAAATGATTTTGATTCTGATACTTCTGTTTCAAGCAATAGTGATTCTGACTCAGAATCTTATCTAAAGAAAATCAATGTTTTAACAAAAGAACAAGAGACTTTTTTTGAACTTGTTAAACATATTTCTGATCCAATTCTTCAAAAAGATTATCTTGATAAACTTCTAAAGACTCTGGAATCAAAACCAGAAACTTCTAAAGTACCAATTATTAAAAAGAATACTTATGACCTCACGGAAATTCTTGATAAAAAGAAATCAAAGAAATCAGTTCCTAATATTCAAGATCTCCAAAAAGAAATTAAAGATATAAAATCTGAAATAAAACACTTAAAAGAAAAACAGAAAAATGACTCAGAAGCTATCCAACTTTTAATACAAAAATCTTTGTTACAAGATGACTCTGATAAAAGTTCAAATTCTGATGGTGAAAATGAAAACAACCAACAGCTTGAAAACATTGAATCTATACCCAATGATTTTCTTTTTGTTTTAAAACAAATCACCACAAGAAAATATTTGGTAAAAATAACCTTAAATTTCTCTGATGAACTTGAAATTGACACCATTGCCCTTTTCGACACTGGTGCTGATTTAAACTGCATTAAAGCTGACATTGTTCCAAAAACGTTTTACAAAGATACTAGAGAGAAGCTCTCTACCGCCAATAATTCAAAATTAAAAATCATTTCAAAAGTTGATGCGTCTATTCGCAACAACGGTTTTGATTTTAAAACTTCTTTCCTATTAACAAATGACATTCATCATATTGTTATTTTAGTAACTCCTTTCATAAACCTTATTACCCCATATACTATAAATCATGACAATATATCTTTCAAAGCAAACAATAAAATATTAAATTTTCCTTTTATAGAAAAACCCAAAACTAGAAATTTAAACATCATAAAAGCTTGTTCCATTCATCAGAATAAGATCAATGTTTTAATAAAAACAAAACAAAATGACTTAATTGATTTAAAGAAAGACTTAAATCTACAAAGGATTGAAAATCAACTTCAAAATGATTTTATAAAAAGAAAAATCTCTGATTTTCAAAACTTGATCGAAAAAGAAATATGTGCTAATTTACCATCTGCATTCTGGAGTAGAAAGCAACATATGGTAGATTTACCATATGAAAACTCTTTTGATGAAAAGAAAATTCCTACTAAAGCACGACCTATCCAAATGAATATGGATTTAGAACGACGCTGTAGGGATGAGATTAAAGATTTGGAATTTAAAGGTTTAATTGTCAAATCTAGGTCACCATGGTCTTGTGCCGCTTTCTATGTGAATAAAAATTCTGAAATAGAAAGAGGAACACCTAGATTGGTGATTAACTATAAACCTTTAAACAAAGCTTTAAAATGGATTAGGTATCCAATACCTAATAAAAAAGATTTGCTTCAAAAACTTCATTCTGCATTCATATTTTCAAAATTTGATATGAAGTCAGGTTTTTTGCAAATTAAAATTCATCCTAAAGACCGTTATAAAACTGCTTTCACTGTCCCATTTGGCCAATACGAATGGACAGTAATGCCTTTTGGCCTAAAGAATGCACCTTCAGAATTTCAAAGAATTATGAATGATATTTATAATCCTTATTCTGAATTTTGCATTGTTTATATTGATGATGTATTGATCTTTTCACATTCAATTGATCAACACTTCAAACATTTAAAGACCTTTTATTTAATAACTAGAAAAGCTGGCTTAATCATTTCTAGTTCAAAGATTTCATTATTTCAAACAAAAATCAGGTTCCTTGGTCATTATATTTCTAAGGGAACTATCACTCCTATTGAAAGGTCCCTCGCCTTTACTGACAAGTTTCCTGATAAAATCCTTGATAAAACACAATTGCAAAGATTTTTGGGAAGTCTAAATTATGTTCTTGATTTCTGTCCAAATGCTATTAGGATAGCAAAACCTTTGCATGATAGGCTTAAGAAAAATCCTGTTGCATGGTCTGAAGAACATACAGACATAGTAAAGCACTTAAAGAATATTGTTAAAGAAATTCCATGTTTATTTCTTGCAAATCCTGCATTACCTAAAATTGTTGAAACTGATGCATCAGATTTAGGTTATGGAGGAATATTAAAACAAGTAGACAATAATAAAGAACAGGTAGTTCAATATGTTTCTGCACATTGGAATGATTGTCAGAAAAATTATTCTACCATTAAAAAAGAAATTCTGTCTATTGTTTTATGCATTTCAAAATTTCAAAGTGATTTATTAAATCAAAAATTCTTACTTAGAATTGATTGCAAAGCTGCAAAACATGTGTTAGAAAAAGATGTTCAAAACATTGCATCAAAATAGATTTTTGCACGATGGCAAGCTATTTTAAGTATTTTTGACTTCGAGATAGAATTTATTAAAGGAGATACAAATTCTCTCCCTGATTTTCTAACCAGGAATTTCTCCAAAACAGATAATGCCGCCAAAAAAGAAAGACAAAGGGAAAGGGATCCTCAAAGACCCTGTGTCCCAGACACCCTCCAAAGCATCCTCCCCTCCTAAAGAAAAATTACTATCTTCAGCCATGCCCATAAAATCATGGATCGACATGATTGAAGATGAAGAAGTTAAAGCAAAAGCCCTGGATCAACATGAACAGGTAAATAAATGGATAAAATCCTTATCCAAATCTCCTGAGCTTATGCTCGCTTTACAAAGTGTTTCACAAAGCCAATCTTCTCCCAAAGAAGAATCTTCTAAAGAAATTTCTAAAACATCTTCACAAAATGTGATTCTTTCTGGTGAAAGTTTATCATCCCAGATTGTTTTATCACAAACAAAGCTTTTAAAGAAAACTTCGGAATGGTTTGATAAAACCTATTTTCAAAACATCTTATCTATGGAAGATGTGTTTTACCACTCTGATCCTTTTCAAGCAATAACAAAGCTTTTTCCCAAAGGCTGGTTTTTCAAACCATGGGATTTATCAAAACCCCAGCCTTATTATCAAAGCATTTTGGAATTTACAGAATCTGTAAAATTCAAACATTTTTATTTGAGTGAAGCTCATTCTGAGCCCCGCTTATTCTACTAAGAACCATCCTTAAAGTCCTTAGCCCAAAGCAGTGGGGAGACCTTCTCCACAAAACAAAGACTTTTCCTTTAAATTTCCAAAACCGTTTAAACCATTGCCAGTCCTTTTCTTATTGGGACTACCAGCAAGCCTGGTTTAACACCTTCTTTATCCAAACCCAAAGAAATCCCATTCATGGTTATTTTTCTTTAATTCAAAAATAACCATTCAAAGCCTTCCAAATTGGTTTCAACAGTGGTGGAACTATTTTGGGCCTAGCCCAGATATCCTCACTCCCAACGCCACTCACTGTTTAAATCTTTTTAAAGCCCATTATGAACCTATAGAATCAGAGAAACGTTTTTCTCATTTTCTCTGTTTCTGTACAAACTTCTTTTTACCTTGGGTCTGGATGTGGAACCTTCGGTACCAAAACCAAGATGCCCAAATTATCCTCCAAAAAACCTTTAAAATAAAATGGTGGTCAAAATTTGATGAACAGTCAAAATTGACTATTCCCATAGTCCAAAAATGGCTATCTACAAAAATGACCCCTTCCATTACAGATGTTAAAGCCCAGGGAACTTTTTTATCCCAAAAATCCAAAGCCCAATCTCTTTTGGCCAGTGCCAAAACCGAAGATGAATATTTCAAAGTAATGGAACAGCTCCTTGCCACCAGGTCAGAGCCTTCTGTTCAAAGCTCCAGCTCATCGGATCAAGGTCCTGCTGAGCCGTTTATTTCCTTGGGAGACGACAATGAAGATGACTGCTTCGGAATCCTCCCATCTTTAAAGCATTAAAGTGTTGTATATGTCTTCGGTGATCCGTTATTGTAAATTGTATTTATCGATGATCCGTTATATAAAAAAAAAATGTAAATATTATCTTTCCTCTTTATAATTATTTTTCTCTGTCGTTTTGGGTGGTCCTCTGGGCACAAGTGAGAGCGCACATATCTCTTCACCCAAAATATTTGTCTAATACAGGTGGTCCTTTGGACACAAGTGAGAGCGCACATGTCTCTTCACCTGTTTGAGTCCCACTCTAAATTTGTAATCGAGTCTTAGGTGGGCCTTTGTGTCTGTTGAGTGCGAGAACTATTCTCACACGCGTCTGTCTAAAGCCTAAAGCTCTGGGTCCAGGACCCCTGTTGTTGAGTGTTAGAAAGTGTATATTTATAAAGGAGAAAATCGTCATTTTACACTTCATGTCTCACTAACATTGCTATTTTTATTTATTTAAGTATTTTGTTATTTAATTACGTGTGTCTCATTATAATTAGTTATTTTATGTATTTTAGGGGTATCACGATCGTTTCACAATGAACGAGTGATCAGACAGCAAAACGGACGTCACATTTGAACTCAGGACGATCGAAAACCTTAGGAGGAGTATAAAAGGAAAATGTCCTTTGTTCACATATACGAACTATTCATACGTATAGTCAGATCGCATAAATAATAGTGTTCTTGTGCAAAAACCGCCATCGCAAAAATCCGCCATCAGTGCAAAACTACGTGCAAATAGTGGTCAAAACCGTGTGAACTGTGCAAATAGTATTCTTGTTCAAATAGTGGTCATGGATCGTTGATCGATGACATGGCGCAATCGAGGCCCAAACTGCTTTTTAATCGATGGTCATGATTCACTCAACGTATGTACTATAAAAAGGGAGCTTCCCCCCCTAATTTGATATCCCTGAATTCATTTCTAAGCTTAGATTTTTGTAATTCCTTCTCTTTCTTGTATTTTCTATGTATTTTAATAAATTCCCATTTTACCCCTAGTTCAAAAATGAGTAGCTAATTTTCTTTTAAGCTTGGGTTGAAGGTGAAGTCTCAACATGTTCCATGGGCTTAATTTGATAAATTTATTTTCTTTTCCCCTATAATATTTGTGGTTGTTTTGACTTTTCGTCGACAAATAATAATAGTCTTGTCTGACATCGCCAGTTAAACCCACACACTAAGACAAGGTTATTATTATTTGGCACGATATAAGACCATACTTATTTGAGCGTGGTTCATGAGGTGTGGAATCCCCCCTCATGATTTAATTGGTATTAATATAGAATATTTAGCCCATGGAGCATGTTGATGCAGATCCGGATATCCAAGTGCTTTATTTCAATAGTTCCAGTTTAATTTATTCCTGCCATTATAATTTAATTTCTATGATTGTCTCAATTTAAATTCCAGCATAGTTTAAATTAATTTCACCACAAATCCAACCACTCGTTTAAGAAAATTAATTCTACACATAATTAAAATCAACCTCCTCGTGGGATCGACACTCGTCACCATTAATCTATTCTGTTAACAGATTCGCCAAGGCCATGGTATCAATAAAATTGCACAACAGCCAAGGCCACACGGTGGGAGCAGAAGTATTTTAATTCATAGAATTAGTTTTTTTTTAATATTTATTTATTTTAGTTGTTTTCTTGTAATTTATTTATTTTTTTTCTCCTTTTCTCATTTAAACAAAAAAAACAAATTTTAAGATTAGAATTTCATTTTTTTTTCTTTTCTTTAAATTTGTGTAATTTAATTTTCTTATTATTTTTCTTTGTAATTTAATTTTGTTTATCTTGTTATATTTCTTTGTAATTTATTTTAATTTTAGTTAATATTTGTTTCACGTAATTCCTTTTTCTTATAGCAATTAAGTGTGTTTTCATAGTAAAGTTGTAACAACGTCACAAGGTTAGTATCGTAATTTCTCCCTCCTCTTTATTTTTATTTGTTTTATTTTCATTTATTTTGTTCTTTGTATGCATGGTCGAAGGTCATTATCACCTAATCTTGAGCCTTTAGACCTTGAATTAGAAAAAATATTTCGCACACATAAACACACCGCATTTAATAAGAAATTTGACATGGATTTACAAAACCAACAACCAGAACCACAGGAGAGGCCATTTAAGGACTATTTTAGTCCCTTAGCTAATTTGAGCACATCATGCATAAGGTACCCAAATGTAGCTGCTAGGAGTTTTGAATTAAAACCTAGTGTGCTAAATTGTCTCCCTACATTTTATGGCCTAGAAAATGAGGACCCATATAATCATCTGAATGATTTCATGCTATCCGCCGACTTTTAAATATGAGAATTTTTCGGATGATGATGTTAAACTTAGATTATTCCCATTTTCTTTAAAGGATAGAGCCTGCTCATGGTTCAATACATTGCTCGCTAATAGCATTACATCATGGGAACAAATGGTAACAAAATTTTTAAATAAATATTTCCTGCTCATAAAACCAACGCTATTCGCAGGAAATTTCAGAATTTACCCAAAGAGACGAGCAATTTTCAAGCATGGGAGGCGATTCAATGGGCTACTCTTGAAGTGTCCAGATCATGGGTAGTGCGAGAAATGGCACCAATGCCAATACTTTTGGAGGATTATTGCCATGTGCAAGAATCGCACCAAATGAGGAGAGCTAATGTCAAAAAGCGCTTCAGAGATTTGGGAATTCTTCCAGCGCCAATCAGATAATTCTCAACAACGGAGTCGATCACTCAGAAATACCAGGAGAATTATGGGAGTGAATGAGGTTCAAGTTGGTGAGTCAAGCTCGGGAATTAAAGAAGTCAAAGAGATGGTCAAGGCCTTTCTCAATAAAGATCATTAACGTACCAACTCAACAGAACCACATGACCATGACTCATATTCAGATCAAGTCAATGCCATAGGAGTCATGAGAAAACCATCAAATTACAACCCATACTCCAACACATACAACCCTGGATGGAGAGATCACCCCAATTTTTCATGGTCTCAAGGATTCCAACAAAATGAACCAACAGCTCCACCTCCACCAATTCCTCAAATTTCTCAAGCCTCTCAGCCACCATTTAGACCATACAATCAAAACCCAAACCACTCTCAACCCAGACCATGGGAGGATACATTCCAGAATTTCAAAAATTCTACTCACTCCAGAATCGATCAACAGAACCGCACCATTGATGAACTGCGAAATGAGATGAGGGCGGGCTTCAACTCACAAGCCCAATCAATTTCAAACCTCGAGAAAATGGTGGGACAACTTACTTCTTCAGTTCAAACCTTGGCAATGACCGTGGAGAAAGGCAAATTCCCAAGTCAACCAGTGCCTAACCCTAAAGCAGTGCATGAAGCAAGTTCCAGTTCACCACAGCAGTATGGAGAGGTCAAAGCCATCATGACCTTGCGAAAAGGGAAAGAAGTTGACAACAAAGTGGAGATGCCAGTGACGAAATCAACTCAGATTGTACCTATGAATACTGAGGACCCATCACCAGAGGAGAAAGAAGAAACCAACTCACGAGAATACATTCCTAAAGCTCCATTTCCTCAGAGGTTAGCTAAAGGGAAGAAAGGAAAATCCACAGGTGAGATTCTTGAAATCTTCAAACAGGTAAGTGTAAACATTCCTTTACTTGAAGCTATAAAACAAGTGCCATCATATGCCAAGTTTCTTAAAGACCTTTGCACTAAAAAGAGAAATATTCATGTTCAGAAAAAGGCCTTTTAACGTAAAATGTTAGTTCTATACTCCAACATAAAATACCTAAAATGCAAAGATCCGTGCTACTATCTCTTGTAGTATAGGAACCACACAATTGAGAATGCTTTGTTGGATTTAGGAGCTAGTGTAAATCTGTTGCCTTATGCATTTGTGAAACTTGATGGGAGAATTACACCCAACTCAGGTGGTGTTACGAATAGATCGGTCCACGAAAATCCCTCGTGGTATTGTGGAGGACGTGCTTATTCAGGTCGACAAGTTTTATTTTCCTGTTGATTTCATTGTAATTGACACTCAACCAGTACATGATTCAAAGAAGCACATCCCCATTATCCTAGGCCTTTCTTGGCAATCGCCGATGCTCATGCAATGCAGCTGGAAATATCACGATTGTCTTTTGGCAATATGACCATGGAGCTCAATATTTTCAACATTGCCAAACAACCTCACAATGTGGATGATGGAATTGTTGATGTGGATTTAATAGAAACATTAGTTGATAATAATTTTCTGTCAAATCTTAGTGATGATCCTTTACAAACATGTTTAACTCACTTTGATTTGGATTTTGATATTGACAGATCAATCGATGAAGTCAATGCCCTACTTGACTCAGCACCATCCATGGACACAAATAAATGGATGTCAACAGTTGAACAACTAGTGCCATCAGAAAAGAAACTCAGCCCATCAGCAGAATCACCACCAAAACGCGAGCATCGTGCGCAGCAGACTGGCTCAAAAAGACAATTACAGCTGGCAAAACTTGAAGAAATTCGCAATGACGCGTACGAAAATGCCAAGATTTACAAGCAACGAGTGAAAGACTTTCACGACAAGCAAATTATGAGAAAATCTTTCACTCCAGGTCAGAAAGTGCTTTTATTCAATTCTCGCCTGCACTTATTCCCAGGTAAATTACGTTCTCGATGGTCTGGCCCATTTATTGTTCACACTGTTTTTCCACATGGGGCAATTGAAATTAAGGATCCAAATAAAGGTGTCACTTTTAAAGTTAATGGTCAAAGATTAAAGTCATATCTAGAGTACCAACCACATGGAGAGGACAGGGAATTAAATTTGAGTGACCCACCAAGTTTAAATTGAGGTTTTTCTTTTCTTTTCGGTGATTTGATTTATTTCTTTTCTTTCTTTTTATTATTCTTTGTGGATTGAAATCATTTTTATGTAAGTGTGTTTGTTTAACCATTATAGTTTTCTCTTATCATTTTAATCATGAGACAGTACCTCTTGTACACGATTAGAACACTTCAACGTATCCAAACTCATCTCAGAAAGCAGATACGATTTTGTAAATTTCATCCTATCTGGGATCTACAACCGCCAGAGTTAGTATTCCACGTTAAAGATCTAGAAAGACAACTCACAGAAATAGAGGATGGTATTTTTGATCTGGAATTGGAGCTTGAGGTAATTCGATAAGAGGACGATTTTAATTTGGTTTGTGTGTTTTAATTTGTTTTTCTGTTTGTGTGTTTGCTTTGTGTGTTTAAGTTTGTCACCCCGGTGAAGAGGCGGATAACGGTACTCCGTGACAATCAAGTCGGTTACTTCAGTTTCCCACAATAACTGATATTCTGAGACGAAGGCATGGACAGAGACGAGATTTTAGCAAAGCTTCACAAACGATTCCCTTCGCCTCGAATGCACTCTTTCAATCTATAAAGCCCGATCCGAACGCATGCGATTGCTTATGAAGAATGGCATACCTGCTGACATCCGCTGGTTAATCGAGGCCAAAGTACGTTTGGCAGGTGAGTTGCCTCCTAAATTTATTGCATACATGCCTGGTTGTGGTAAAGGAAATTATGCGAGAAAACGACGAGCTCGAAGACTTTCTGTTGCTTGTCATAAGTGTGCCAGAACGATATGCAATAAAAAACCATGTTCTTTAGGAATGGTGTCTGATAACAGGGAAGATAAGATTAGATTCATTAGGGATGGCTTGAATAAAGAGTCATTGGATAATATCCTTTTGTCTTTTGAAACGCATTCCAGTGGATATGTACAAAGAGCGATTCTCCAGTTATGGCCATTATTCGAGAAAGAACGTGCACGATACAGTCTCGGGAATCTGACTATAAACGACCCTGTTTGCCAGTTTGTAAGAAAACTGGATGGGAAGCCTATCCTCGACCCATAGAGGGCGTTCAAGCCGTTTCTGGACGTAAAACCAGAGGAAGATGTGAGCCACAGTCGCAACTACCTGTGAATATCCTTTTACTTTACTGTTGTTTTATTTCACTGTTGTTTTATTTCACTGTTGTTTTACCATTCGCATTATTGCCTGTAATAATTTTTGTTATCATTGTTTTCTTTTTTCCTTTTTACTGTTTTCTTTTTGACTCTCGAGCCATGTGCCTTAGTGTTAATTGACATTGACATAATGCCTCATACACAGCTGTGACCCGTTGTCACCAAGGTTCTTAAATATAATTTTTTGTTGTTGTGCACTCACAAGTTGTTTTTGAGCGATCCTAATGGTTACTCCCAAAGAAACAATTCAAGAACATTTGTGTGCTCTGGATTTAACTATGGCAAACATAAAGAGTTCGTTGAGGCACCATAGATCTTGGTCGAAGAATAGCATAGAAAATTGCACTTGGTGTATGGAGGGTGACCGAGGGTTATCCAAAATGGTCTCGTGTCGCTTATATCAGAGGGAGCCAAGTGTTAGGCATCATCCCAACAATCCTAAAACCTTTGGGCTGTTTGTCTAACTCATCAACTGGAGAAGAGTTAGTTGTCTCAGGTATGCAAGAACGAATAACTGAAATGCTAAATCATGCTGATGCTTTTATTTTCCTTCCAGGAGATCTTGCAACTCTAGAGGCACTAATCACATTAGCATCTTGGGCCCATCTGAACATCCACCAGAAACCCATCGGTTTGTTAAATGTCAATAATTTTTATGATGGCTTTATCGCATTTCTTAACCATGCAATAAAAAACTATTTCATTCCTTCCTCAGTTAAAAAAGTCTTTATTTGTGCACATACTGCTAATGAGCTACTTGATCTGTTACAAGCTTATCAATCAGAGACAGATCCCAGGACCGTTGTGTTGGAATGTTCAAATAATGATTAACGATGATGATGAAGTACAAATTAGATTTAACTCTCCGCTTGTAAATATTTTCTTCTGTGTTGCACTACCCAGGTGATGTCTTCTAAACTCTACTTCTTTCCTTTCAAACATTGAGGACAATGTTTCATTCAGGTTGGGGGGAGGGAATAGTTGACAATTGTGGAATATTGGTTAAGTTTTTACTAATTTTTTGTTGTAGAACTAACCATTTTAAGTAGAAGATGGCTGAATATGGAGTGTAGTTACTCTAGAAACGCATCCTCTTAGTAAAAAAAAAAAAAAGAAATTTTGTTTTTCTTAACTTTTCTTTTTGACTTCTCCTTTATAAATATACATTTTCACGTTTTTGAGTCGAAGATGGCTGAATATGGAGTGTAGTGACTCTAGAAACGCATCTTCTTAAAAAAAAAAAAAATTCAGACATTTTTCTTTAATTTTTCTGCATGTATGTTTTCTTTTTATGTTTAGAATAGGTTGGGGGGTAGAATTTCGTTAAAAAAAAATATATATTTGGTAATTTTATGTGAGTTTTTGATATTGGATGATATGATGACTTTTGAATTTTAGTATTTGTATTATTTTTGGTCTTGAGTGATGTTACACCATGTTTGCTATTCTATATGTTGATGTTGGGGACAAATATGAGTTGCTTGAAGGAATGCATATGTTAAAATAAATTCCAAGTGAGTTTTTGAGCCTATTAATTTTTCTTGGAGAGTAACCCTTTTTGCCCATTATTCATGCAGCTTAGCAGTTTATTATTTTATACATGATCTCTAGATTTCCTTTAAGTCAACCCTTTAAAAAAAAAAAAAAAAAATGTGTGCACAGATCTAGGCCCACCTAACTAGTAGATATAAGATTATTTAGAGCTAAGAGACGATGGAAGGCCATTTTTGATCCGTTTGGGCCTTTTCTAGCCATCCCATCGTAAAATATCCATACAAATTTTGAGCCTTAAAACAAAAAAGAAAAAAAGAAAAAAAAAAGCCTTTTCTTTGTTAACTTATCATCCTGACCCACTCCAATTTAGAGTATTACCCGATGTTATACAAGTTCCATCACCTATTCATGTTTGAGAAAAAGGATAAATAATTATTTTATTCAACAAAGTTGTGCCAAAAAAAAAAAAGAGAAAAAAAAAAGAAAAAAAAAGGATATACAATAGCAATAAATAAGCAAAACGCATCTTGTAATTTTCAAAAGTTCTTGAAATTTTTCTCAAACATATATATTTTGTTTCCCTATTTCCCTTTCTTTGTTAAGCCATGTCCCTAGCCTACGTTACGTCCTAATAAAAGTCCTTCTTGATTTTAGAGAACTATAGTCTGAAGTAAAAGCTAGTTATATGGGCTATTAAGATGTAGTGATGCATTTATTAAAAAAAAAAAAGAATAAATTGGGTTGACTAGTAATTTATTTGAGGTCGTATTATTTCTAAGCTGTGGGCGTATTTCTTTCATCTTGGTGAGAGTGTGTGGTATTTCTATATTATTTTCTCTCAATTCACCATTAATTGTAGTGACAATTTTTATTGGGTTTAATTTCTTTGTGAGAGTGTCACTACTACCGGTGAGATTTTGGGGTTTGACATGTTATTCTTGAAAGTGGCCTGATTACTATAGTCTACTGGACTGATGCATGTGGATTGTTGATGTGGTTGTGATATTTCTTTAGACTGGAGATAATACTTGTACTTTTCTTTGATTGCTATCATTAATCTGATTGAATAAACACGTGTGTTTAAAAAAAAAAAAATTGGTTTTGAATTTTATCTTCGCTTTATTTGCTAGGGACTAGCAATAAGCTGGTTTGAGGGTGTGTTGAGTGTTAGAAAGTGTATATTTATAAAGGAGAAAATCGTCATTTTACACTTCATGTCTCACTAACATTGCTATTTTTATTTATTTAAGTATTTTGTTATTTAATTACGTGTGTCTCATTATAATTAGTTATTTTATGTATTTTATGGGTATCACGATCGTTTCACAATGAACGAGTGATCAGACAGCAAAACGGACGTCACATTTGAACTCAGGACGATCGAAAACCTTAGGAGGAGTATAAAAGGAAAAATGTCATCTTTGCTCACATATAACTATTCATACGTATAGATCGTTAAATCGCATAAATAGTGTTCTTGTCAAAAACCGGCCATCTTGTGCAAAAATCGCTTATTGTGCAAAACCGCTACTTGTGCAAATAGTGGTCAAACCTTGTGAATCAAATAGTATTCTTGTTCAAATAGTGGTCATTGTTGTTGATGATGACGTGCGCAATCTCGGGCCCAAACTGCTTTTTAATCCGATGGTCATGATTCACTCAATGTACTTTATAAAAGGGGGCTTCCCACAATTTGATATCCACTGAATTCATTTCTAAGCTTAGATTTTGTAATTCCTTCTCTTTCTTGTATTTTCTATGTATTTTAATAAATTCCCCTTTTACCCCTAGTTCAAAAATGAGTAGCTAATTTTCTTTTAAGCTTGGGTTGAAGGTGAAGTCTCAACATGTTCCATGGGCTTAATTTGGTAAATTTATTTTCTTTTCCCCTATAATATTTGTGGTTGTTTTGACTTTTATAAATGAATAATAATAGTCTTGTCTGAATCATACCAGTTAAACCCAAGACACTAGTACAAGGTTATTATTATTTGGCACGATAAGCCCTTAGCACCATACTTATTTGAGCGTGGTTCATGAGGTGTGGAATCCCCCCTCATGATTTAATTGGCATTAATATAGAATATTTAGCCCATGGAGCATGTTGATGCAGATCCGGATATCCAAGTGCTTTATTTCAATAGTTCCAGTTTACTTTATTCCTGCCATTGTAATTTAATTTCTATGATTGTCTCAATTTAAATTCCAGCATAGTTTAAATTAATTTCACCACAAATCCAACCACTCATTTAAGAAAATTAATTCTACACATAATTAAAATCAACTTCCTCGTGGGATCGACACTCGTCACCATAAATCTATTCTACAATAGATTCGTGCGCTTGCGAGTTCAATAAAATTTGCACAACACCCGTGATTCAAGCAAAAGAAAGAGGCCTCGCTCTCCATTATCTCCAAGGCTCCCTGCCTATTTAAAGGGGTTGCAGGCTACGTTCAAAGCAGAACTTCTTCTTTGAAGAAATTTTTAAGCTTCTCCATATCTTCTCTCTAAAGACATCTCTCTTCTCTCTCTCTCTAGGAATTGAGATCTAAAGACTTCAAGGAAACCTTTCCTGTCTTGAAGATCATTCATATTCCTTTTTAAATTTTCTTTATTATAAAGCCTTCGAATTCAAGTCCATATGTAAGTTCTTACTTGTAATTTATTTTAAAGCATTGTAATAATTTTATTTATGAATGTTTAAATTTCTGTATTTCTTCTTTTAAAGCATTCACAGCAGACTGATCTATATCAGATCTGCCATAAAACTGTACGTTCCTCGGAAGCAAAGAGACCAGATCTCTGTCTTCCGTTGTACTTCTCTTCTCCCCCCTCAATCAGAATACTAGTTCTGGGATCCAGATCTAGTATTATCTCTGAGCCTTGTGGTGCACACACTTGCCACATATTAAAATAATTAATAACTTAAAGCTGGTAAAGAACACTAAAGGTATATTGGCTGGAAACCAAATCGTGCGGACTATTGATCTGTTCTAAGTCAGATCTGGGTCCAAAGGCAGATTTATTTCTGCATCGAATTGGTCTAACAACGCCCCGTACCAGTTTAAAATTGGTTATTAAAATTGACAATAAAGAATTAATTTGATCATTCACACACTTTCCACAATCCCGGTCCTTATTGGTATCCCATCCACCACTGTTGCTGTGAGGAGCGTACGTTACAATACTTGTAACGTAGGAGGCTCCTTTCTATAATTGTCTAGTGATTTAGGCGGCGGGAGTTGATTTTCTAAGACCTTTCCGTTTTGCCTTCTCCCTCTTCAACTCCTTTTTCATCCTTTCAAGGGCTTAAAAGTCACGAGCAATATCTCCTCATGTGAAGTAGTGTGGAAGTGATACAAGATTTTGTTATAACGTACATATTTAAAAACTCAAGAATGAGGGTTCTCACAGAAGAGAAAATATCTCAATTGAGAAAATACTAAATATTATTAATGAAGAGCTTAAAAGTATTACAATAAACTAAAAATAACCACTCTATTTATAATAGCTAATTTAAATCTAACCCTTCTTAAATAAAAGAAATAATCTAAAATTATAACTAAACTAGAATTACAAATACGATTAAAATAATCTTGATAAAAGAAAATAAATCTTAATAAAATACTAAATTAACTAAAATCTGTAATTTTTAATATATTTTATCACACATGTCTAATATATTTTATCTTACATGCTTTCTATATTAGTCTCCTCCTTTTCGAGAGAATAAAAAAGAAAAAACTCATCCTCGAGTTTTGTTAAAAACAAAAGACTATCTAGAGGATAAACTTATAGTGAAATAGTAACTAATCTTGTAATGCAACTATGTATCACTGTGCATCAAATATTCTTGAAACTTGAAAGTACCAAAATTTTAATTTCTATTTGCTTTTAAGTATGGCTCTTTTAAAAGATGCAGACTTATAGGAACAAACTGTTAAAAGTCTTTTTTTTAACTTTCTCTATGCTTTGATTGATGTACTCTCTATTGAATATTACCTTTTCAGCTAGTTCTTCTTTAAGAACAACTTTCTTCTCTTCTGTAGGAATAGGCATAACCATATCAATTATCTGAAGGTCTTTAAGAACAATTGGTAAAACCATATCAACTTTATCATCTTTAAAAATAATTGGTGTCTTTTTACTTTAAGCTTCTTACATAATTTTTATCATATCATTATAGATAAAATTCAAATTAAAAATAGATTGTGCCTTTTCATTTGAAACTTTAGGCTCATTTGAAATCTCTTCAAGAGAAGCTTTTGCGACATTCTTTTCTTCCAATGATGAAGCTTGTAAAGATTACTCTTTCATATTAACATCTTCAATTTCAAAATCTTGGATAAACTCTTCGTCACTAATGAGTGCAATAATTGAATTATGAATAATCAACATATCTTCAATAACTTTAGAATTAAGCATAATGTATTCTTCCATTAGGGAGTTATGATCTTTATTAGGACAAGAATATTGCTTTTTGACATTAGAATCCTTCAGTGAGATGAAATCCATGATAAGATCTTGTTTCAATAAAGAATTCTCATGTCGTAGTTTTAGCAAAATGAATCTATCAAACTCTTGATCTTTTATTCTTTGTCTCTTGTGATACTCTTGCACTAGTTTAAATCTATTGAATGCTTGCTTTCTCTCTCTTTTGATTTGCAATTCAACTTTTAAAGTAATTTTAACGACATCCCAATATTTATGAGTTGTAACAATTTGTAACAAAACTCGTTCTTTAATATCAGCATGTAATCCTTTCACGAATCTTGAAATTGTATCTTCATCATCTTTAGAAAGATTCACAGAGCAACAATAATTTCAAATTTGACACTTATCAAATTTACGACATATCATTTTGAAAGTATTCAAGAGGAATAAAATAAGCTTTTATTTTCCATTTCATATTGTGCCAAGTTCAAATCTTGTCTATTCCATATTGAATTCATGTTCCTTGTAATTTTGTCCACCATTGTGATGTATGTCCCATTAATTTTGAGGACATATATTTAATATGTTTATCCTCTGGAATATCTACATGAGTATCTTTAATTTTAAAGATCCATCGAAGATATCCCCAGGATTAGAAATCTATCATAATAGAAAATATCATCACATCATCTTCTCTATATCTCATTGTACTACTTTTTTTAATTTTTTTAGAACAGAAAATTAATAGGGCAATAATGTAATTAAAAAAATAATGAGTAAAATTATAAATAAGTAAAATATGTGGTCACCGATGACAATAATAAAAAAATTGGACAAAGATTGGTAGACTTGGAAGATTTAAGGCTGGTAGTCTGATGGTGGTGGTGGTTTGACTCAGATCTTGATGGGTCAATTAGAAAATTGAATTAAAATGGTAGTCGAAGGTTTGTTTTAGTTTCAATGAACGAGGTGGCATTTGATAATATGAATTAGTTGGAAGGAAAGGGTTGATGATGGTGAACTAATTGGTAGTGGTGCTGGATAGCAAAATCACGATAATTTAGTGGTGTTTTGATGGTGATTAAGGTGGTTAAAGTGACGGATCGGAGATATTGATGGGTAAGGAGTGTTCAGCGGTGTGTAGATGTTTAAATAGGGGTAAGCATAGTCGAAAAAGAAGAAGAATAGGATCGAAAAGATTGAGGTGGTCCTTTTTCTATGTTTTCTTTTCTTTTTTTAAATAGATGGAATAAATGGATGATGAGGGAAAGATTTGTGTATGAAAGGTGGTTGATAGTTAAAAAAGCTCTTCTTAGCATAAAGAAAGGCTCTTATACTATTTGACGCAATACGAAAATGATAGTGGATTGTTTTAGTATATATTTTTGAAAGCTCAAGAAGGAGGGCTCTCATAAAGGAAAAAATATCTCAATTAAGAAAATACTGAATATTATTGATAAAACGTTTAAAGGTTTACAGTAATCTAAAGATAATCACTATATTTATACTAACTAACTTAATTCTAACCTTTCTCAAATAAGAGAAATAATACTCAAAACAGTGATTTCAATGGGCTTACAAAATTACATATACCTCCACAAAAAGCATGTATCCAACTTTGACTACACATCAAAGCCTCCAATGTGCTTGGATGAAATCTATTGCAATATGGGTTTATAAATCGATCACCAATGCTGAAAGCAGATTCAGAAGCAATAGTGGTAACTGGAATAGCCAAAATATCTCTTATTATTCGAGACAATATGAGATAATTACTATCATTCACTTTCCACCAAGCTAAAACATCAAAATATTCCTCAACATTAAATGGTACTAGTTTTTCATCAAAATAAGTGTTTAGCTCGTTTTTTACTTCCTTATTACCAACATTAACAAAACTAGTAAACACTGAAATCCATTCAATTAAACTTCTATAGGAACTAGAACTCGAACTTGGCATAGAATGAGAAGTACTCAAAGAACTAAGGCTATACCCAAGAGAACTAGCAGCTAATGCATATCTAGCTTTGTACTATTTGACTATATTTTGACAATCATTATGCATTATCTGGACACGAGAAATAGCATCATCCCCATAAATCATAGAAAAGTAATACTCAACCAATTTAGTTTTGAATCTAAGATCAAAGATACATGCAATAAATAATATTCCACTCATGTCATATCAATACTTATCGAACTTTTCAATCATTTTTCTATGCCATGATTCTAAACTCATCATACCTAGGAGTTGAAACCCACTCGTTTAGGCGCAATCTAATATCACACACATAGCACAGAATTATATTAGATGTTGGATAATTAGTACCATAAAACACTGTTGTACAATCATAAAAACATTTCAATTCATTTTCTAAGACACTAGCCAATTGCCAATCATGCTCACTAGGCAAACACTTATGCTATCCGTTAATGTTCTTCAATTGGCAAAAAAAAAACATTCTTATAATGTAACACATAACATATCATGAGATAAGTAGAATTCCACCTAGTTGACAGTCTTGAACTAGTTTTTTACCGAAAGTAATGCCTAATTTATGTGCATTCTCATCGGGACCCTGTGAGCATTGCTACCAACACTAACTCAAATAAACTTAATAAAATAAGATAAATCATAATTAAAAAATTAGATACTAAATTGAATAAAATTTGTAAGTTCTAATATATTTTATCTCATATGCTTCCTACATCATCACGTATCATGTCCTGAATACTCATTGTTCAAATTTTACCACTAACAATAATCGAAACATTTTTTAAAGTATATTATTGCAAAGGAAATCTCTCAAAAAAAATTCTAATTTCACATGTAAATTAAAAAAAAAACTTGTACATTTTTAATAATAATACATTCCATCCTCTCTTTTTTTTTTCTTTATTATTTATATCGTGGACCGAATCACAACTTGAGCCCAAGCGGCAAATGGCAAAACGGTGAGCTGGCAGCCCGCGTTCCCCCGCAAATGTGAGAAGACAGTCACGGTCGACAGAGAAATGACGTCGGACTTTGCACGATTTTATTTATTTATTTTGAATTGATTTTTTTTTTTTTTAATTTTATGGTAAAAGTGCAAGTACCACAAAACCAGAACAAGTGAATTGAATTGAAATTCCAAGAGAGTCCAGAGAGGAGCTGCATATCAATAATTATGGCGTTAACTTTATCAACGAGCATTTGCACTTCCACTTCGAGGGCTGTTCACCGTTTATCACCTTCACAATACCTACGACTTTTCCCGGGCCACCATCGTAAGCCGACCAATCTGCTTCTGCCACGTCACCCTCCGACCCGCTTCACTCTCGCTTTTTCGCGCCGTCGAAATAACAACCCAGTTACCACTTCTTCTTCTTCGAAGAAAAAGAAGGTAAGAAAATGAACTGAACTTGTTTGCTCGGTTCCCGTGAAAGCTCGAGAAACTAAAAAAGAAAATGGGACACTCAAGTTTTAATTTGTGTGAGAAATTCTTCTTAAACATTGGATTTTTATTTTTTTTATATATGAATGAAATTGCAATAATTGGGTTTGTTTCTTACTTACGTTTACTTATGTGGTGGTTAAAGTTTAGATCTTTATCAACGAAGCTTTCGCAACGTAGTTGCTTTTGGTTTAATCTTTTATTGTTTGTGCTATTTTGTTCTGAACTATGTTTGTAGGATTTGAGGATTAATTTGGAATTCATTTGGTACTGTTAAGTAATTCATGTTAGTTGTTGTGGGATATATAAGTGTTTGTTTTAACGGTGATGTTTTATTGTCTCCACAGAAAAGTTTGCCTAGGAAAGATATTAAGGACAATGATGAGGAGGATGATCCATTTGAGGCACTGTTTAGCCTGCTGGAAGAAGATCTTAAGAATGATGACTCAACTATAGACGATGACGACGAGGAGATTGATGAAGAAGATATGGATAAGCTTGCAACTGAATTAGCTGAGGCACTTGGGGATGTTGATATGGATATGTCTGATACAGCCACAGATGGTACAGAAAGTGATAATAATGAAGCTCGCAAAGAAGAAGATGGAGAAGATGAAGAAGAAGAAGAAGAAGAAGAAGAAAGAGAAGTAAGGCTTAAGAACTGGCAACTTCGGAAATTGGCTTATGCTTTGAAGACTGGGCGTCGTAAAGTTAGTGTAAGTGTGTTAATTTTTTTTTTAACTATGTGTTATTGAAAGATGTCACATGGTAATCTTGGAGCTAAATGTGATAAAATGTAAACTACCAGTCAGCACCTCAGGCTTCTTTCTTTTTCTAATGTCATATTGTTCGGTAGCTTGATCGTTTCATTGGCAGGAAAACAAATAATGTTATTTAATGTTGTGGTAGAGAGCACCACCTAATAATTTGATTATGGTTTGGGTTATCATTTGCCTTGTAGAGTGTTCCAAGCTAGTTGGACATCAAGTATGTTAAACTGTATCCTTTTCACTTGATAATAGTTTACTAATTTAGGGGAACGATCGGGAAATTGCAAACTTGTTTCAGGTGGATGGGTTTTATCTTAGGCCAAATTGTCATAGTTTGGTTCATTTCTTGTGAAAGATTTGTCCAGCCTTTCCCTTAATGTAATAAGATAAATGCAATGTCTGAAATATTCCAGTTTCAAATGTTGCGGTGTTAATTGTGGAGGGAAAAGCAAGGACGATTTTATGTTTTCCTCTAGCCCTTTGGTTTATGTAACCAAGATACGTATTTGGCTTGAGAACAAGGCCTATCACCAGTGGTTAGTAGGCAGCCTTATGAAAACTTAGGTCTTGGGTTCAAGTCTCATATAGTGTGTGTGTATTTCATTATATTTGAAAGTAAATAAATAAATAAAGATACTTGTTTGGCTTACACAACCACTACTTGCATCTGAAACCATCAACATCTTAGTTTTGCTCTACTTGACAAACAGAAATGGAAAATCATTTTTTCATGGTTTGAATGAGCAGATGCTTTATCATGGTCATGATAATTCAAACACAATTACCTTTTCAGATTCTGAAGCCACTTTCCTCTTGTTGTGTAGGTCAAAAGTCTCGCTGCTGAGCTTTGTCTAGACAGGGCTGTGGTTCTTGAAATGCTTCGTGATCCTCCTCCAAATCTTCTTATGTTAAGTGCTACTTTACCTGACGAACCGAGACCAACGGTTTTAGTCAATGAAGTCAAACATTCTGAACCTATTGTAGCAGAAACAACTGTACATGCCGTTGAACCTAAGAGTAAGGTGGAAGAGCCTGTCCATGACAGGCAGCACAGGTGGTCTGCTCAAAAGCGACTGAAGAAAGTACAAGTTAAAACACTTGAAATGGTTTATAGAAGATCAAAGCGACCCACTGTAAGTAAAGCTTTCTGTACATTGATGTACAGAAGGAAATTTTTATCCATCTCTGAAATGGATTTGCTGAAAGAAGTAGCTTTTGAAGTTATTACTAGTTTAATCATGAAGTTCTTATGCTGGCTATAAATATGATAATTATACATCTTGTGTAACCGTTAGCATATTCTTAGCGGCAATATCAAATGAAGTTGATTTTTAAGAACCTTTTGACTTAAAGTAGTAAACCATGTCTTACATAACAACTATGGTCAAATTCACTGATAAGAAATTCATGGATGAAAGATGGAGGTGCCTCAGTTTTAATGAAGTAAAAAAGTTTGATTTCAAGGTTCCAAGAAAGAAAGTATATGCTCAAACTTATTTGTGTAATACTATGTTGTTTCCATGTTGAAAACAGGGAAAAATTGCCGCTAGATATCATTCCATCTAGAAGCCACCCTGCTCCCATTTATCTTTAACTTGTACCGTTCACCCTTTCCAGAGCTCTGTTTCCTTTATCAAATCCTAATTCTTATGATTTACTCCTAATATTTCTGACACTAATAAAAGTAAATATTATTTATTATGCTCCCCATGGTCAAAGTGAGTCTATCCCTGTACATTTTATGTTCTTTTGGTGAAAACCTATGCCACCTTCCAAATAGCAGTTTATCGATTGTGAACTTATGACTTTTTATATTGAAACATGGTCTTCTCATTTTCTGTTTGTGTTTACAATCGCTGCAGGATGCTATGATAAGCAGCATTGTTCAAGTGACGAACCTGCCCCGTCGAAGAATTGTGAAATGGTTTGAAGACAAACGTGCTGAAGAAGGAGTTCCTGAGTGTCGCAAACCATTTCAACGGTCTGATCCCAAAACTGTCTTTTCTGGTTGAAGCAATGTGTATACGTGCATTATATTTTGTAACAGAGCAAATCTAACGCTTCATGCTGTTTTTTGTCTTTCTGCCATTCCAATGCAATCTCCTTGGTAATTTATTTGACCAAAATGTTGGCAAAGGCATTCTCAAAGGAAATGGAATCAACTTAGAACGGCTGGTCAAATGCAAAACTATAGTAACAAAAGATGCTTATCACAGAGAAAAGATAACTTGAAAAAGACATTTAAAACGTTTGAAGTCAAAACAACGCTGTTTATAACTAAACAAGCACCTCCATCAGGATGCTGTCTTACGGCTCTTCTTTCTTTACATCTTTAATTTATTTTCTTGTTTCTAGTTCTCTCTATCACATTTGATATTCCTATGTACTACAGGCACAGCACTAGTTAGCTCAAGCAACAAGCCATGGCTACTTTCCAAAGGTCTGAAGTTAGTTTCAGAAGACAAGGCTCATCAGGATTGGTATGGCAAGATGCATTTTTCTCAGGTGATCTAAATCAAATGAGGCGAGAGCAAATGAAGGCGGCAGCAAACTCCAGAGAGCTAAGGCATTCACAGAGCGACGGATCAGTAGGGATGATGCAAAATCGCTAATCAAATGGTGAGATTATACTCAGAACAAGCAAGGTGCTACCGGATATTGATCCTCCATCGCCTAAGGTCTCTGGATGTTGGTTTTGTTGTCCAGGAAAGTAAACAGAAGTTCGAAAGTGATCAACTTTCATGTTCTCCAACGGCCGGCAGTCATCTTATACTGTCTTCATAAATCAATAATGATTGAAAACAGAATGTTTGAATTTCTCTTTTGTGTATATAAAATGAACAAATGAAAGGCATGAACCATTCATCATATGAATATTGAGAGGTGCTAGCTTGGTCACAAAGGAAAAATAATACTTCGTTTATGTGAAAGCAGACAAACAAGTGAACGTATATAGACAAAAGTGGGAAATTTCTCTCTTAGTTTCAGAGGATGGAAGGATAAAAAAATGACAAGTGAAAAAAAATAAATTAAAAACAACAAAGAATAAATCATGTCCAATTCTGATTTCATCATTGCTCCTCAGAAAACTTCTTATTTTTTAAATATTGCGGCGATGTTTATGATTATAACTAATATTTACCATGAAATTCGTCGGAATCCTATAAACTCAACACTAGATATAATGGAATGTCCAGGCTGCCCCGATAATATATTTGATGGAACCTCCAATTTCTTTTGGTGTAATACAAAAATCGATTTTCATTTTAAATATTTGGAGAAAAATGTTCCTCTAAGTATGCTCGTAAAAACGTATTTTCACATTTATGAGAGAGTAATGTTACATTTATAAAAGTAGGATACAAAATTTATATTGTAAAATTATTTCTCGTATAATGTTTTATCTAATAGTAAGAGATAATAATTTTAGATTAACAATAAAATATCAAAATCATGATTAGTTAATACATGAGTACATAACAACCATTTATCTGTGGCACACGTTAGTTATGGTTAAATCTTTGTAAGCATAGCATTCTTGTTTGTAGAAAGAGAGGTTGTTTACCACCCAATTACTGGACAATTCTCAAGTAATCAGAGAGGAGCTACCTACGGTACAACATGTACCCGCAGCCAAAAAAAAAAATTGTTTTAAATGTATTAGATATATGACTTCTGCCTATATGAAAATAAAATAAAAGATTTTTTTTTTTAATGAATTAGTCTTTGTAATTTACAGATTGGCATTGTACCTCTATATTGACATAGTTTTTTAAAAAAAAGATTTAAATAAAATTCCATTTTTAAAACTTTCAGCGCTAAAATTTTTCACATAGTTGCTTAATCTTGTTCTCAAATATTTTAGTGTATAATAAAGGATATTGTAATTTTATTACTTGGAAGATTTGTATTTATGTGTTTGGTATTCTTTGAATTGGGGCTGGTTAATTACTGTCCCGATTTCTAGGAAACGAGTCATGTCGTCAAAAACATTAACTGGTTATTTTAATGATTTTTTGTTTGTGTTTTGAATTCCAAAATTCATCTCTTCTAAATTCTATCCATGCAATGCAATAACTGATGAAATAAGAACGAATTTTATGTCCTTAATCTTGCATTTCCAAGTAAACACATGTAAATATTAAAATTTGAAATTTACCTTGATTTAATGAATACGAACATAAAACTTATTATGAAAACTTATTGAGTTCTTCTATCGAACCTCGATCTAGCTCCCGAATTCTTCCTTTCAAGATTCGGATTATCTCGAATTCGTCTTGTCTGAAAAATATCGAAGAGAGAGAGAGAGGCATGACTATACTCTTACCTCGGTTTCTCAACAATTAACTCCGATGAAGTTCTTAAATCAGTAGGTGAGTGTGAGGAAGCGCCATCATGTGTTAGACAAATTTACTGTCCCATTGTAATTTAAAATAACACAATTAAATATTATACTTGTCTATAATATACTACTGTATATGGTATGTCAAAATCAGACTTATTAACAGAATATTTGATTACTTAATAAATGAGTTTATTAAAATTGCTCCTTAATATTCGATATTAGTCACGTATTAATTCAGTAAAATATAAAAAATAATTAGGATGATTTATGCCAGTTTACAAAATGTGAAAAATAAATCTAACAATAACACCAACCCATTTGTGTTTATGTATGCCCAAATTTGCATGAAACGATAAAACAACAGCTTGTTAGACAAATTGACTGCTTCCGTCAGATGCCACTTTATAAACTTTTTATTTTCCTTTATTGATTCTTTCCTTCAAATTTTTCCCCTCCCACCACTTACATATATGCCCAGATATCGGACACATTTGTATGCATGACATTTCAGAGAGAGTTGAAATCAATGGCAACTTTTCAAAGATCAGCAGTTTCGTTCAGGAGGCAAGGCTCGTCAGGAATTGTGTGGGATGACAAGTACATTTCAGGAGAAGACGGCAAGATTGAATTGAGAGATCAGCTGAGGCCATGCCAAAGTGTTAGAGAGACTAGTGTTTCAAGTATTCCACCGCCAACTTCTTGCCCTCGCAGTCTCTCAACACCAGCCATTGGTAAAGTGTTTCCACCTAGTTTCTTGGAGAAACCGCCTGTTGACCAGAAAAGCAAATCGGAAAAGAAGAAACCATGGTCTTTGAATATGAAAAAAGCTTAGATGATGAAATTTGATTGCAAAAATTCTTTGCGCTTTCTTTTTTTTTTTTTTTTTGGTTTTTTTAAACCCTAAATCTGTTGCATTGATTTGTTCCCACTTGTGTAAAAGGATAATCCAACAACCAGTGAACACAGTGAACAAGATGGGTAATCCATGGAGTTAAGACTTGAGAGAATTATGATGAAGTCTCAAGAGTTCTTATCCAATATTGTGGACATCACATCAACACGATTATACAAGTTATAATACAGTGTTAATTTATAACTACACAACAATTATACTGGACTTCAAATTTAAAACTTATGGGCATCCCCGCGCGTAATAATTATGAGTGGCCACCAACTCTCTCATTCTACTAGTGAAATATGAAGAAATATCTTACAAGAGAATGTGTCACCAAATTTTGAATAAAAAACAAGAAAGTAAACAAGGAAACTAAGAAAGAAATGTATTGATGCGTATGTTTATGGACCTTATCGACGCCTTGGATGTATATGATGAGAGAGAAGTCTCATCTCATTCTCATTGACATCACATTATATGAAAAATTGAAAGTTGGTGTAAAAATCGAACAAGCAACGTCATAGTCATTTCTATTACTTTAAAAGGAAATGCAAAGAAATTTAGTATTGGAAATATGGATGGGAATTAATTTGTAGTATATAAGAAAGAAACCATTCAATGGTATATAATCCTTGATGAATTATTATTTTGAAATGGTTTTTTATGCTATAATTTTGGGTCCACCACCAAAGATAATAGCAATTTCCATTGAAGCAGCAAGTCTTGAAATTATTTGCCAAAATTGATGCTAACAATGAGTGAATATATAAGAAGATTGTAAGGTGGTTGAGCTCTATTAATTAGTAGCATATCATTATCATGCAAGCTAATCGCTTCCTCTGATAACAAGGCTAAAATCAGTTTCCTCACGCCATTAAAGAGACCATTAATGGGATGTATAACGAGTGAAAGAGGAGTGCAACAATTGGAATTTCCTCTCAAAATGCTTGTCAGATTTTTCTCCCAGAATTTTGTCTCTTTATTCTTCATTTTCTTTTTCCCTGCTTGAGTTTTTCTTTTTCCCCTTTATTGACAATTAAAATACATTAGTAGTTAGCTACTATCAAAATCTTGTCTAAACCAACTCATTGTATCATATGTTATAATTGAGATATGTCTTAACCGGTCTGGATTTTTTTTTTAAATATTTAAAAGAAAGACTTATTTTATAACTCAAGAAGTAGGTGTTTTCAATTTATGTGATATAATTTTCACTAATAATCCCTAAATTTTTTTTTTTTCCGATGACATTTAAGAGAAATTTTGAGGGTGCCAATGGAGAGTATGAGACAATTGTACCAAACGGTATTATATATTATAGATATCTCAAATTTTCCTTTTCTTTTCATTTTTAGCATACGAATGAGACAAACTCTAATTTATAAAAACTACTAAGACTTGATGTTTAGTTGTAAATTTTTATGTTTTAAATATTATTGAGGACACCTGTCCAATTTTTTTTTTCCCAAGAAACATGCATTATTTTCAAGTTAAATGTCATGGGATGACTATTTTGCACAACAACCGGTGCAGCACTAAACAATTTCTAATACAAAAGTTGCTGAGTAAGCCTATCAAACTTTTCAGGATAGCTAAACAAGAATGCTTGTGAGAAAGCGAGAGAACTGAGAGCAATATGGCCGAACAAGAGAAAGTACGAGAGAGTTTTATAAGAATGCTTGAGTTGCTTGGTGTGCGGTGTGGTGCTGAGTAAAATGACAAGTGTCATGCCCTATTTATAAACTGGCTTGTCTAGGTTTAGAGTTTTTCACACCACTTGCACAACTTGCCTAAAAATCTCTTAAGTTCTTGAGAAGTCTGGTTATAAATAAGTGTAAAATTGTCTAGACACACACAAGTTGTAGAGAGTTATGAAAAATTTTAGAATCGAGTCGAGCTTGTTCAATGTGACTTGCGAATTTGGGCTTGATCTTGAGTTGTCCATGACTGAGCACACCAAGGCTCGCTAATTGTATGAAAAGCGCATTGCTTAGCGCACCTTGCTACTAGAGCCGGGCAAAATCGGGTTCGGGTCGGATTCAGGTCGAGTTTCGGGTTGGATAAAAGTTCATTCGAACTCAACTCGAATATATAATCCAATTTCAGATCGGATCGGATCAAGTTATGTATTTAAATTGAGTTCAGATTGGTTAGGGTTCAGATTATATATAATATATAATGAATATATACAAAATATCAACACCTCAAATTCAAGCTTCCAAAAGTCAAATGTCAACAGCCAAAATTCTGGTTGCAACTTGCGGGTTTGAAAGGAGCTTGAACCAAATCGGGTAATGGTAGAAGATTTGAGGCATGGAGGTCAGCAGATTTGGTACCTGGTAGCAACAGATCGATAGATCGGGTCACAATCCTCACAGAGTAGCTTCGATTGGCTTCAGCTTTCGGTGGTTGCTGTGTCTGGTGGCCGTGCGGCTGTCGTTTGTTTGAGGAAGGTGTTGTGTGTTTGTGTTTCATTTATTTGAGGGAGGCGTTGTGTGTGGGCCATGTGGCTCCCGATGGTGGGTTGCGAGCGAGGTTGCTTGTGTCGTGTGTTGTCGTTTAAGCGGAGGCTGTCGTTTGTTTGAAGATTACTATTCGTGCCTTGTGTAGTCACTGCCGTGTGCAGTTTTCTAGTGTTGTTAATGATTTAATGCGTTGTGTTGTGTTTGTTTGCAATGCTTTGTGTGTGTGGATCAAGTGGAGTGCGTTGAGTGTTTAGGATTTTCGGGTTAGGATTTAAGAGTTTTGCTGCAATATAGGTTTCAGTTTTTATTTTTTATTTTCTTGTTTCTGATTTTTTTTTTATGTCAACCCGATTAGGTTGACGTAAATTCATCTGATCAGATTTAATTAACAACCCAATCAAATTCTAATCTGATAATTTTCAGATCAGATTGGGTCGGATCGAATATTTTGTCTACCTCTATTTGCTGCTAAGCGTATTATACTTTTGGGCGGATCTTTACTAAACAAACCCACGAGCACCCATTTAACCTCCCAATTTGTAAAAAATTTGAGTGTTCCTTGACAATTGACATGACGCTAAACTCATTAGATCTATTGCTGCTGTGCTACGAATGTACAGATTTAAATCACATATTATAGGCAACAAATCATAATAATTTAATTATTAAAAAAAAAGTGATTCATGTTCTTTCCCAACAACCATGTGACATGGACATGCGCACGCTCAAAATGTAGGATGCATGGAATTCAAATTCCATAACAATGGGCCAACGGCCTACACTTTCTCAATAAATCAAACGACAGTCAGTTTTCCGCCAGCCAATACATCATAATAAGCTGGTCCCAACTCCCAATTCACCTCGTTTCGTCTTCCAACTCAAATGCTAACCGTCAGATCAAATTTTCAACGGCTTAAAACTCTCCACGCTTCCCTCCCACAAACCTTTGATTCCACCTGCTCCTCATGGCTCACATGCCTCCACGATCACACATTCATCACCATCCGATCTGTCTCCCATCCAACGGTAGATGCCTCTCTGAACTCTGATTTAGTGAAACTGTGGCATTAATATCCCGCTCTTTTTTGTCACTCCTTTAAAAAATAACTTTCTTCCTCGCCATTCTTTTAATCTTCTCATTCTGTTGTTATCGAAGAAGAAATAGAAGAAGAAGAAATGCAAGAACAGGCAACGAGTTCAATTGCAGCAAGTTCTCTGCCGTCTAGCAGCGAGCGATCTTCAAGCTCTGCTCTTCATCTCGAAGTCAAAGAAGGTGCCTTTTCTTTTCTTCACTTTCTTTTGGCAAAATATATTTTTTTCAACTTCTAATTATGGCATCCGTGAAAGTTTGTAACTTTTTTTTTTTCAACGCTGGAGAAAGAATTTTTTTAAAAAGTTGATTTAGTCTTCTCATCGAAGAGCTTCGAGACTTTCCATCTTGTCTTTTGCAAAATGTGATTTTTTTTCGTCTGGGTTCTTTCATTTTCATTGATGAAATCAAAGTATCTCCGGATTTCCCACCTGGGTTTTGTTTTGAGTCTAGATTTCCTTAACTGGGTCGTTAAATTTTCTCGAGAATTTATTTTCCGAGAGAGTGATCTGAGAATTCCTTTACTCTCTATATACATATATACTTTTTTTTTTTTTCTGTAAAGACTATTTCATAGTTATTTGCCGATGGTAGGTATGGAGAGCGATGAAGAGATCAGAAGAGTCCCAGAGATCGGCGGCGAACCCGCTGGAACGTCAGCTTCCGGAAGAGAAGCCGTTTCGACGGGCGGTCCTGACCGCGTACTGCAGTTAGGAGAAGGTCAGAGGAAGAGAGGCAGAAGCCCAGCTGACAAAGAAAACAAGAGACTAAAGAGGTAAAAATTAAGAAAAAGAAAATTCGATTGGTCAATTTCACCGTTTTGCCCTTCCAAGGTTTCCCCAATGCTGTGGCATTTCGATTTGGATTTGTGCGCGACGCAGGTTGTTGAGGAACAGAGTGTCAGCTCAGCAAGCAAGAGAGAGGAAAAAGGCATACTTGAATGAGCTAGAGACGAGAGTTAGAGACTTGGAGAAGAAGAATTCCGAGCTCGAAGAGAGGCTCTCCACGTTGCAAAATGAGAATCAGATGCTGAGACAGGTATGTTCCGTTATTTTTATGCAAGGGCTTTCTAGGAATTTCAGTTGGTTATTTCTTATTATTTTTCTTTTTAATTTTTGGTTATCCTTAGAAGTTCGAAACTTTGCATGAAAAAATGAAATATCCCGTCTATTTGGACGATGCTGTAGTAGAGGTTAGGTATGGGAAAAAAAAAATGAATGAAAAGTTGAAAATGAGAGGTCACGAGCTTATCATTAAACGGGGCATGTCATATATGTGGGGAGCCCACCCGGCGGCCATCACTCTTCAAGTCTCACCCATTACGTTTTATTGATGGACGCGGCGGGATTTAGGCGGTGTTTATTTTCGAGACTATACACGACTGTACCATCCCGTTGTCACCCACTTCATTACTCCATTGTCAAATATAAATAAAACTTATGCCCTCAACAATATAAGGATAAAGGCGTGAATCGGAGCCTCTACGAGGGCACATTTCAAATTTCAGTGGCTTTCAAAATATTTTGATTAAGAATTTAAATTTTTTTTATTGCTAAAAAATGGGGGAAAAAAAAGTATGTCAGTTCACAACTTAACACGATTCGTGCAACTTGATAGACGGTGGCCAGTGTTGCTTTCTTGATCACTGATGTTTTATGCGCATGATAGGCCTGCAGCTGCTTTATGGGCTTTGCTTTATCCTGGGGATCGTGGCATGTGTTTTATGGATACCTCTTGGTATTAAAGCTATAGAATTTATAGGGCCCAACCAATTGTGTGAGGGTCGTCCCGTGTTTTGGTACTTACGGGTAATTTCACTAGCTTGGTGAGTTGTGATCAAGTTTAAGTGGCTAAAACTTGTTCATTTTGATTTGCAGATACTGAAGAACACCACGGCGAGCCGAAGAGGAGGAAGCAGTGGTGATACAAATGCTGATGGGTCCTTTTGATAGAATAAGAAAAGAAGGAATATTCTTATGTAGAGAGATACTTTTATGAAAAATAGAACCAGCAATTTGCCTGGTTGAGATTTACCTCTAACGTGAAGATAGACCTGTAAGCCTTGGCAAAGCTTAGCCTTGTAAATTGTTGTGTTGTAATGTTTCTATGGCAGTTGCCTTGCCGTTGCCGTTTTGTTCCATTATTGTAGCAAATGTTAATCATTATGTAACAAGATTAATCGATGAGGCGAGTTAAAGAATTATCCATCTTGCAGTATTAAAGATTAATCGATGATGAAATTAAAGAATTGTCTTTCTCGCACTAGTAATTAGCTTTGGTTTCAGTGGCGCAATTGTTTGTCGGTGCGGTTGTTGGCTTGTTTGGTGGGCATTTTAGCCCCATTGATTATTTTATATTGTAGGATAAGATATCGGGCGTGACAATTTGTGATTAAAAATTCTAATTAAAATTCTAATTTTTGTATAATTTTCAGCGTTTGGTAGCTTGGGTTTTTCATCTCCTAATGACCAATGGAGAGCGATAGCTGCGATCAAATCATCATTGCTCGATTGATTTGCGTTGTGTGTTCCCATAATCAATTTTGCCATGCGTCTACATTTTTTAGGGGACTTTTACCTTTTAGAGTTGCTTAGAAACTAAAAGTAATTATGCTGCTTTCTTCACTAACAAGTATTTGCAATCGTACCGATTTAGGTCCTTTTAAAAAAAATAATTTTAGTCAATTCTTTGCAAGTCCGAACCGTTTGATTATAGATTTCTTTATTTTTTTTTTAGCCAATCTTAAATATACTGTACTGATTCGGGCTTAATTGAGCTTTTAACTTTCTTTAACGGCCACAATTATTTTTTTGAATTATCTTACTAAATAGACCGATAATTATCTACTATCTATCCGTTTTTTTAAATTTTTTTAAAAATACACAATTTTTTTTTAAATCCACCTGAAATTGTATTTTTTTTTTACTTTTCCACTTTCGTTTGGAGACCGAGGAAAACTAACATAATATTATTTAAATGATTTTTTTTATTTTCAAATATAAAAAATAAATTATTCACCGATCACTTTTTTTTATATTTTTAAAAAAATACACGATTTTTATTTTTTTTAGCTGAATTTCACTTGAAATTATATTATTTTATACTTATCTACTACTATGTCGTTACGAAATAATAATTTTATTCTTACGATGCCAGTAAAATTCTAACGGTGTTATGACGAGAGTAAACCATTGAAAAAAAGGTTAACTTCATGTGAGTGCTGCAGAAAAAAAAAGATTTATGTATTTTTAAAAAATAAATGAAAAAAATAAGATTTATGTATTTATTTCCCATAAATAAACTAAAGAATTGAATTGTGGGTTAATTTCTATAATCACAAATGGGGTAAAATTATGGTACCACAATTACATAGTATTACAATTAGATCCAATTATTAAATCCAGTGCATAATAAATCTCAAAATTAAATTTAATAATTGGATCCACATGTGGTCCCATGCAACGTACCATAACTAGACCCACAAATGGTCCCCATTTTAATGAACAAAATAAATAAATTTGCGATTTGCAGGGAAAAATATATTTTCGGAAATTTAGCACGCAAATATCGAGTGCACCGACAGCCGGTGGAGTGGCAAGAGGAAGTTACCGGCAATAACCTGTAGCTTTTGTGGCACAGCTGTTACCAGCAAAAAGAAAATAATATAATAATAACAAAAATGAACTAACACAAAATCTGACCCCCGCTTGAAAGATGCCTCTCAACGGGCAGCTGGAAACGTGTCAGAGAATGATTAGCTCTTACCAAGGCTAGTCAAACGCGGCTGAGATATACAATCCAGTCGTCCTGTGACGCGTGGTCAATCTTACATTGAAGAGTGCATAGATCAGTTTTCGGACGGTGATGTCTTAACAGTTGTGGCTTACCCGGCTCGACTTTAGCTCCTGCTTAACTACTTAAACAACTACTAGTTTAAAGCATTGAAGTCTCATGTTTAAAAGTCTTGAAGATAAAGATGTATCTTTTTGAATATAAGATTAAAAAGATAAGTATTTAAGGAATTAACAAATTAGTCTTTATAGTTTACTTTATACCAAACAAATCTTCATATTTGCTACTTAAATTTCACTTCTTAATGATTTTGTGTTTGTTGCAAAAAATTGAAAGGATCAAATAAGTATAGTGTAGTGCTATATACGCAAATTACCATAAAAACTTTAGTACTATTCATACCAAAATAAATTTTAGGGACATACACCTTTATTCATAGAGTAATATTATACTTAGTTGGAATACTTAGTTTGTATTCTAATTAATGTATTACTAATAAAATTTTACCATTGAGATAAGACTTATAGTGCGTTTGGGGCAGTTGTACGATGGCAGCGCAGCTGCCCCAAACAGGTCCTTAATAACTAATTATTACTTGAGTCAATTAAATAATATCACATTATTTGCCATATTAATTGGAATATAAACTAAGTAAAACATTATTGTTATTTCACAAGTTTATATCATTTTTTTTCAATTAGAAAGCAACTACTCAAATAGTCTAATTGTTTTTAAAGTTTAGTAAAAAATTTGATAGAATGACATTGATCTTAAACTATTTGTTTCCCGCAGTAGGGATATAAAATTTTTTGTTTAGGTCATAATCTATTCCCACTCAATCAAGTCAAGATTTTTCACTATCTTTATGTCCTTAAAGATCAATTGAGTTGAGATTAAACTCTTCACTTATTGGTTTTTATTTTGGATCAAGCTCAGGAATTACAATTTTTGCTTATTTTTAAATTCTTATAATTATGAATGTGATTTCTTGCAAAATTGCATATATTTATCATACTCGGGTCGAGATTGATTATATTTCTATATCTTATTGTTATTTTAGTAAAAATCAGACTTTAAATTGTTATGGTGATTTGTTATTCAAGCCAGCCTCAGGGATGCAATCATTGGCCATGCCATCTCTAGGCGACCTACTGAGGGATGATTTGAGACATATGATGAATCCGTAGACCTTTTTGTCAATTTAACAAATAATAGCGACTGGTTTGATAATTATCTAAATATTGTTTTTTCTTTCAGCAGTATGATTATGAAAGAGCCGAAGCCGAAGCCGATATGAGTGTTAGGTACCAGAGACCGTTTCACCCGGTAATTTAAAAAACAAAGACAGTAAAATAAACAGGAAAACAAAACGATAAAAAAGACAAGCATAGAGCAAAGCACTGGATAGCTAGCTGTAATGAGTGTAGACAGAGAGATGGCGTATTGAATGGGCGAAGAATTCACTCTGATATCTTCTTCTACTTGCCCACATTTTATTTCATCTGCTTCCCCATTAACACGGCTCCACCGATCTGTTTCATAAAACACTGAAAAAAAAATCATTTTGAGGATTTGAAAGATGGAAGCAAATGCTGGCATGGTCGCCGGCTCTCACCGCAGGAACGAGTTGGTCCGGATTCGACACGATTCCGATAGTGGGGTTTGTGTTTATGTTTGACCCTTTTCGTTTCAAGCCTCAAAGTTTATTTTTATTTATGTATGGGTGGTATGAGGATCTGAGTGGTGAATTTTTTGAAAGTGACTTGAATAACTGATTTCTAGGCTTTAGTTTTGAAAGTGATTGCTTTGCATGTTATGTGGATGATTAGATCTGATTGTAGGTTGCGTGAAAGGTGAGATATCAGCTTACGGTTTTTACTTTTTGGTAGATTAAAGAAATGGGTGGTTGTGATATGATCTGGACGTTTCAGTGTGAAAAAAAAAAAGACAAAAATTTGAATGCATTTTGGTGTTTAGAGAGAGTGTTATGTGTGAGATTGAGTTTCTGTACAGATTTGTTGGAATTTAGGTCTGTGTTAGATGTGATCTTGAATTTTTTATTGTCTGTTTGTGTTTCTTTGAATTTTGGAAAAGTATTTATGCGAGCTGTGATCTGATAGCTGGATTTTAGGATATTTAGTCCACATGCTGATTGTTTGATGGTAATTTTGGTTGGCTGTATAAATTGAGACCACCGTGGTTAATAGTTTATCTCTGCTGGATTTACTGGTTCTGATCATTTTAGATGTTTAGAACTTTTAAAAACTAAATGTAACTCTGACAATTGGATTTGATTTCTCTTTTATCTCTCTTTCACTCATTCATTTGATATGCAATGTATCTTGAGGTCCTTGCCATTTTTTATTGGCTTTTTGTATTGAAGGACAATATGATTGCACACTATATACATATTACATCATATGTTTGATTGAAACTCGGCTTAGAGTTTTGACAAGAATTTCCTAGAATATCTAGTTGTAGAAAAGGTTTTCGTGCATATTACCCTGAGCCGCCTTTATCAGGAGTTAGAAAGAGTTATGTGAGTTGCAAGAAGTAATTTAATTTCCTTTTCTGAGATCTCAATTACTGGTGCATGTATTTTTTTACTTCAGTTATACAGTTGAATATGCTATTAACATCATTAGCTGTTAGCTATTCGGCATAGAATTTGAGTGCAATGAGATTGCACCATGGATTCGTTTTCCCTTTTTGGAAGTCTAACAGTGCATTTTCAATGGATAATGCAGGCCAAACCACTGAAGAATCTGAATGGCCAAACATGCCAGATCTGTGGCGATAATGTAGGACTGACAGCCATGGGTGATATCTTTGTTGCCTGCAATGAGTGTGCCTTCCCTGTTTGCAGGCCTTGTTATGAGTATGAGCGAAAAGATGGAACTCAGTCTTGCCCCCAGTGCAAGACTAGATATAAAAGGCACAAAGGTTTGGTTTCTGTTTGAATTTCTTTGGTTTCTGACTTCATAAATTTGCTCTGCAGTTCTTTTGTTAAGAATGAATTTACAGAGATCTACATGTTTTAGGGAGCCCGCGAGTTGAGGGAGATGATGAAGAAGACGACATTGATGATCTGGAGAATGAGTTCAATTATGCCCAAGGCAATAGCAAAGCAAGACGCCAGTGGCAGGGTGAAGATCTGGAGCTTTCTGCTTCATCTAGGCATGAATCTCAACAACCGATTCCGCTTCTCACCAATGGCCAGTCGGTAAGCATATTAATCATTACCTGGCCCTTTACATATTGTTTTTTCACCATGATTACTGAATTTGCTGTATGAGCTTCTGGTTCTTTCAGGGGAAAAAAACCACTTGTCTAGTTGAGTATACCTAAGTAATTTGAAGCTTCCTTTGACATCCGTGCAATATCTTCTTTTGCAAACTATCTTGAGAGACCTGGAATTCTATTTGAAAAATTGTTCTTTCAGTTGCAGAATATAAATATGAGTAACATGAGACTTATTTTTCATGTATCAAGGGAAAATTGATTGTATGCTACAATTTTGATTGAAAAAGATGTGCCGTGAGAAGTGAAATGAAAACAGAAGGAACATCTATTGAGTTAGACATTGAAAGACTGTTTGCCAATATGGATATGACTTATCAAGTTTAGATCTTGCTAGGTTAACAATCTACAACACGTGTACATGGTGCATTTCTTATTAGATTTTTCTTTCTATGCCCTCTGGAGTAATTATGTATCTAGGTATATCTTGTGCAACTTCAGCTTATTGATAATCCTGATATTTTCAGGTTTCCGGTGAAATTCCATGTGCTACTCCTGACACGCAATCTGTGCGAACTACTTCAGGCCCTCTGGGCCCTTCTGAGAGGAATGTTCACTCTTCTCCATACATTGATCCAAGGCAGCCAGGTATTCAAATAGCTTGAATTTGTTTATTCAAAAATCCTAAACGAAGCTTCTGCATTACTAGTGTGGCCGTTGTGAATTGGTAGTTGATCATGCGATTTATGTATACAGTTCCAGTGAGAATTGTGGACCCTTCAAAGGACTTGAATTCTTATGGCCTTGGAAATGTTGACTGGAAAGAGAGGGTTGAAGGCTGGAAGCTCAAACAGGAGAAAAATATGATGCAGGTGACCGGTAAATACAGTGAAGGAAAGGGAGACATAGAAGGCACTGGTTCAAATGGGGAAGAACTCCAAATGTAAGCATCCTTGGAATTTTGCTAGGATTTTTGTTCAACTTTGAAGGTTAAATTTGTATCATCTGTTTAACCCATGTTTATTGCGCACAAGAAGGAAGATGTCGCAGTGTGTTATAATTTTGAAATGCATTTGGTCTTGCTCTAACTTTTAAGTGTTCAAATTTTTCTATCTTGTGCACTCAATTGAGTTTTGTGCCCTTTTAATTTTCAGTTATGCTTATGGTTTTGGTATTACAGGGCTGATGATGCTCGACAACCCTTGAGCCGTGTGGTGCCCATACCTTCATCTCACTTGACCCCTTACCGGGTTGTGATCATTCTCCGTCTTATTATTTTGGGCTTCTTCTTACAGTATCGTGCAACTCATCCAGTGAAAGATGCATACCCACTGTGGCTAACATCAGTTATTTGTGAGATTTGGTTTGCCTTATCCTGGCTTCTGGATCAGTTCCCAAAATGGTATCCTGTCAATCGTGAGACCTATTTAGACCGGCTTGCATTAAGGTCAGTTTGATTTACTAATTTTCTGTGTCAATTGGTTTAATAGGGGGTTTGAATGCATGGCCCTTGAGCTATGTGGTGCAAAAATCTTCATTTTACTTGACACCTTTTCATATTTTTATTTTTGCAGATATGATCGGGAAGGCGAGCCATCGCAGTTGGCTCCTGTAGATATTTTTGTTAGTACTGTGGATCCCCTGAAAGAGCCTCCTCTTGTTACAGCAAACACTGTCTTATCTATACTTGCTGTGGATTACCCTGTCGACAAAGTATCTTGCTATGTATCAGATGATGGTTCAGCAATGTTAACCTTTGAAGCCCTCTCTGAAACTGCAGAATTTGCTAGGAAGTGGGTGCCCTTTTGCAAGAAGCACAATATAGAGCCTAGAGCCCCTGAATTTTATTTTGCCCAGAAGATTGACTACTTGAAGGATAAAATACAGCCTTCTTTTGTGAAAGAGCGTCGGGCAATGAAGGTGAGATTTGAGAAGTGTAGTGGCAATTGAGATGTGCATGTTGCAATATTCACAGAGAATAGCTAAACTAATACTCATTTAGGGGGTTCAAATGTAAAGATCACTTAACTGTCTTTCTCTGTATATGGCTTGAGTGGATTCGGCACTATTTTCCCTTGTTCTTAAAAAATAAATCATGTGGCTATTTTCATCTTTGCAGAGAGAATATGAGGAGTTCAAGGTGCGTATCAATGCCCTTGTTGCCAAGGCACAAAAGATGCCTGAAGAAGGTTGGACAATGCAGGATGGCACGCCCTGGCCAGGGAATAATCCTAGGGATCATCCTGGAATGATCCAGGTATTGAGAATTTTCCTACTGTGCTGAATTACACTGTTATGTTCCATTTTTTTATTCCTTTATGCAGTAACTTCCATTTTAAATTTAATTTTCTTGCTTTGTGGAAGAGCAGGTGTTCTTAGGCCGCAGTGGAGGGCTTGACACTGATGGAAATGAGTTGCCTAGACTTGTTTATGTCTCTCGAGAGAAGCGTCCCGGTTTCCAACATCACAAAAAAGCTGGGGCTATGAATGCATTGGTTTGTCATCATCAAACTTTATTTTATTTCTTTATGTATTTTCCTAAAACTGAGTGGCAGAGTTGGTGATTTTTACCCATGTTGTAGCATATATTTTGTCAAGTTTACTAAGGTTACTTTGTAATATATTATGCAGATTCGTGTTTCAGCTGTCCTGACAAATGGTGCATATCTGTTGAATGTTGATTGTGATCATTACTTCAATAACAGCAAAGCTCTTAAAGAAGCCATGTGTTTCATGATGGATCCTGCCTATGGAAAGAAGACTTGCTATGTGCAGTTCCCACAACGTTTTGATGGTATTGACTTGCATGATCGATATGCCAATCGTAATATTGTTTTCTTTGATGTAAGTTGGATTTTTGATCTCTCATCATTCTGCATGTATGCATATATTTTTCTTAATGTTATGATTGTTGAGCTTAGGCTTATTAAACGTACAACCATGTTGAAATTTTCAGATCAACTTGAAAGGGCTGGATGGCATTCAGGGTCCAGTCTATGTGGGAACTGGTTGTTGTTTCAACAGGCAAGCTCTGTATGGGTATGATCCAGTTTTAACTGAGGAAGATTTGGAACCAAACATTATTGTGAAGGGTTGTTGTGGTCCAAGAAAGAAGGGTAAGGGTTCTAACAAGAAATACATTGACAAGAAGAGGGCAATGAAAAGAACTGAATCTACTGTTCCCATTTTCAATATGGAAGACATTGAGGAGGGCGTTGAAGGTTGGTTCTATGAGTGATTATGTTTGATGGTATCTTTCTTTTAAATAAATGCATAGAGAACTTTCATTGAGTTTTAGTAAAAGTTTTGATATCCCAATAATGCTGACTTAATGGTTAGTGTGATTGAGCAGTAAGGTTTTGACAGTTGTTTCAATTTATAATGGGTAAAGATTTTCATTTCTTTCCCCAAATAATATCTTCTTTGAAGTGACAATTTTTAGCATAACATGTGAAAATCTCTAGATTTGGTATCTTTTACCTTTGATTTGGACGAAAATTGGTAATGAACTCAAATTAGATGTTGCTATGTAATGTTAACTGAATTCCTTGTGTTATGCAGGATATGACGACGAGAGATCACTGCTGATGTCGCAGAAGAGTTTAGAGAAGCGTTTCGGTCAGTCCCCAGTTTTCATTGCAGCTACCTTCATGGAACAGGGAGGCATTCCACCGACAACTAATCCTGCAAGTCTTCTAAAGGAAGCAATCCATGTTATTAGTTGTGGTTATGAGGACAAGACTGAATGGGGCAAAGAGGTCAGTGGTTGTAGTCTTGTGGTGTCTGACTGGACGTACTTAACTAGTATTTTTATATTATTTTTATGTTGACTGATTGGCCATTACTTTTTTCTACCACCAGATTGGATGGATCTATGGTTCTGTGACTGAAGATATCCTGACTGGGTTCAAGATGCATGCTCGTGGTTGGATATCAATCTATTGCATGCCACCACGCCCAGCATTTAAGGGGTCTGCTCCCATCAATCTTTCTGATCGTTTGAACCAGGTTCTTCGTTGGGCCTTGGGGTCTATTGAGATTTTGCTGAGCAGGCATTGCCCTATATGGTATGGCTACAATGGGAGATTGAAGCTTTTGGAGAGACTGGCATACATTAACACTATTGTCTACCCACTTACCTCCATCCCACTAATTGCTTACTGCACGCTTCCTGCTTTCTGCCTTCTTACTAATAAATTCATCATTCCAGAGGTAAGAGATAGCACTTAATCTCAAAACAACTCATCTATGATTTTTTTCAAGTAAATGCCTAGACAAATTTGGTCAGTGGTTGGTATCCAATGTGAAAGTTTGGCTGTTTGTCTGTAATTTAGAATGTCAAGGACTAAATTGTTTCAGACATCACTTGAACCAAAACTCCACTAATAAAGTGTTCTACATGTTGAGATATATGACAAACATGTTCTACCAATCCAAAAATTTTGCTGTGGGTGTCAATTTTTTATCTCAAAGTTGTTAGAAATGCTTTAGCTGTCTTTTTTTTCCATACTAAGTGCTGTTCTTCCAGTGTTCCATTACACATCACTGACTCCAATAAATTTGTTGCAATGTTTTTTTTTAAATTTTTGTGGGGGCAGATAAGCAACTTTGCTAGCATGTGGTTTATTCTACTTTTCATTTCCATTTTTGCTACTGGAATACTGGAGATTAGATGGAGTGGGGTTGGTATTGAGGACTGGTGGAGGAATGAACAGTTCTGGGTCATTGGTGGAACATCGGCACATCTATTTGCTGTTTTCCAAGGTCTCTTGAAAGTGCTTGCTGGGATTGATACCAACTTTACTGTCACTTCAAAGGCTTCTGATGATGATGGAGATTTTGCAGAGCTTTATGTATTCAAATGGACATCTCTTCTCATCCCCCCAACTACAGTCCTGATTGTGAACTTGGTGGGTATTGTAGCCGGTGTATCATGGGCCATAAACAGTGGTTACCAATCATGGGGTCCACTCTTTGGCAAGCTATTCTTTGCCATATGGGTCATTGCCCATCTGTACCCTTTCCTGAAGGGTCTGTTGGGTCGTCAAAACCGCACACCAACAATTGTCATTGTGTGGTCTATCCTACTTGCTTCCATTTTCTCCTTGCTGTGGGTGCGTGTTGATCCCTTTACCTCTGACGACACCAAAGCCAATTCGAATGGTCAATGTGGCATCAATTGCTAGTGCATGTTGGATGATTATTTGTGGCTTCAAATGCCATTCTTCCTTGAAGCTCTCATCAGTGTATATAAGAAGAAATTAAGATATTATAAGTCATTGGGAAATGATCGTAAGTTAATTTACTTCTCCCCTGTCTGGAGAAAGGAGCTCGATGATATGGGATCTTTTCATTCGTCTTGGAGCCTACTAAGGAGGACTTAAGGCTTTAGTAAAACCCTTTTTGTATCTTATTTATTCTTATATCGTTTTGTAACTTCCATACAGATGCTTGATGTTGGTCCCTACTTGTTTAGTTGTGTTGGACCTAAGTTGTGAAGCTCCATTTTCTCAAGTTCAGAGTGCTAAGAAACAATGTAATCCTCTATTTGTGAAAAAAAAAATGTTGCATTCTGCAGTTATGGGATGGTATTATGGTCAAATCATCTCTTGCAATCATTTTATTGTTCTTTAATAAAGTAGTAACTAGTAAGGAAATCTAATCGTGCTGGGCTTGGGTCTTAAAATTCCTCTATCAGACTATCACACGTATAAATATCAACTCTCTTAAATCATCCATGAGATAATTTTGTCATCCATTACATCCAGTCTTATAGTGCGGTCTAATGTGTGAAAAAAGATGTCATGGTCTCATGGGCATTTTTCTTTAGCTAATGGTAACTTGGAAAGGAAAATAAATAAATAGAAAGGCTTTTGGTAAAAACATTTGGGGATTTAAGTCGAAGATCATGAGGTCAAAATGTGAAAACTATTGGACACCTCTTTAAAAAAAAAAAACCTCCCTATTAAATTGAAAATATCTAAATAAGCAAAGATAAATTGATCTATTTCTTATTTTGAATGAGAATTTAATTATGGATGAGGATATTTGAAACCATTGATTTCCTCACTATACTCCTTTTTCAATTAAGAATTGTATTATCTAAATAATTTTTTCTAAAAGTTACTTAATAACTTTTTCTTCTCTTTCTCTTCTCAATTTCATAAATTGTGATCAATTCAATCAAATATATTCTTTTCCCTGTAAATAATTGATATTATTAACCAAGATGAACAAAATCTACTATTTAAAAATGAATATCAGTAAATTTTTATCATAGACGAAAGTAATTGAATATTAAGAAATTAATCTTTACCAAGTATAAAAGTGAATGAATATTAAGAAAAAAAAAACTTCCTATATATATATAGAAAGCATAGAATATGGGTCATGATATGCTAAGAAACACTAATATAATGAATTTAAAAGAAAGTGAAATTGAGTGCTTAATTGGCGGAATGCAAGAGTAGGGAAAGAATTTGCAATTGTCAATGGAGAGAGAAAGTGATCGGTGAAAGATAGTTTTGGGATTTTTAAATTTTAGATCTTTAATAATAAATTTATTTTTTTAAATTAAGTGTAGAGAGGTGCTTGGTGACTCAAATAGTCCCCTACTTCAATTATATACTTAAATAAATTACTTTTTTAACAAACTTTTGCACTCCCTTTTTATTATTTGTATTTAAATTTTAAGTTTTAATTAAAAATTTTTTGAAAAAATTATAATAATATAGAGTTATGAAGATAGAAATTATGTAATAAAAAAATAACTTAAGATTTTAAGATTTCTATGTATTTTATAAATGAAAACTTAAAAGAACTATTTTCTTTTTTCAGTGAAAATTTTTGAAAGATGGTTAATTTTAACAGAATATCATAGCGGTTGGTTGTTCACAAATTGACCTAGGGGTATTTTAGGAATAACATTTAAGAGGGGTGTTGCAAAGATTTTTTAGGGTGTTAAAAGCTCCACGCAAACTTTTATGATGAAGCCCAAACTCGAAAGAAAACCCATTTAAAAAACAATGGGTTTATGAGTCATTACCTTATTTATAAAACGACGTCGAATTTGTGTTAAAAAGGTACGCCACCCATCTGTCAAAAACCCCAAATATAAAACGCAGAGCGGGTCAAGGGTTTTGGAGCTCGGTAAAGCTTTTGTTCGTCCAACTCCAATATAATCTTTTTGTTATCTTGTGCTTCTTCCTTGCTAGGCGCTTGAGAGCGAGTGAGAGTATTTGCGAATTAGGGTTTTTCTATCTCTAGAAGAGCAGCAGATTCAGTAACAAATAACAATGGAGGTGATTACAGAGGGAGTGAACAACATAAACATCTCGGACGCATCTGCAACCAACAAGAAGAACCGAATTCAAGTCTCCAATACCAAGAAACCCCTCTTCTTTTATGTCAATCTCGCCAAGGTAACTGATGCTATTAGCTCTTTCTTTTTGGTTTCTCAATAATAAATGAAGCAGCTGTTCAGTATATCCTTATCACGGTTTTAATGGGTAACTAACATCTGTTAGGGGATTAGGGTTTTGTGTGCCACATGCGGATGATTTCATTTTTGTTTGTCGTGAACTTTGTTCTCTATATGTTTTTGCTTGTTGAGAAAATTAAATGAAATGTAAGAGTTTGAAACGTTTTGGATTTTGTTGTATTTTTGTGTGGCTCTCTGCATTTAGAAGATTGGAACAACTGCGTCCACTTAATGAAGAGTGGTTGTTTTAAAAGGATGAAAACTTGATTAGGTAAATGTTTTATTTTTCTTTTGGTTGTGTTTGATGATTTGGTTGCTGCTTATTTGTCTTTGCAGAGGTACATGCAGCAACATAATGAGGTGGAGCTGTCTGCTCTTGGAATGGGTATCTTTTTTAGCCTCTTTGTTCTTCTCTTGGTTTCCTTCAGTGTGCGGCCTATTTGAGTGTATGCTCTTAGAATGGTTGGACAGAAACAAACTTAAATGAAAACAAAAAATCAACAGACAAGCTAGAGTTGGCATAAAACTGATAGCAAAAATATGGAAGTCAACACAACCCTTAACCCCCTATGGTCTCCAAAATAAAAAGGAACCTCAAATAGATGTTTTGATCTTCCCAGATATAGTTGTTACCTCCTGTCTATTACCTACTCATTACTGTTTGCACTTGATTGTGCATATACCTCTCATGGTGATCAGTTTTGAGCCAACTCTGGGTTGTCCGTTGATTTTTTGTTCTCATTGTAAGTTTGTTTCAGTGACTTCCTGTCTATTATAATGGTTATAGAGCTTAGAGCTTGTAACTGCGGTAATAGTCTGACACTGAAATTATACAAAAGTACTGATAATTCTAGCATTTTATATAGTTTGGTGTTGTGTTGTATGTTTTTCTTTGCTTAGTTCCTAAAGTATTGACATTTACCTTACATCTGCAGCTATTGCAACCGTTGTTACTATTGCTGAGATCTTGAAGAACAATGGACTAGCTGTTGAGAAGAGTGAGAATCTGAGACTTATGGTATCCTTTGCTTTGAAGTTTTAGAATGAGCACTCATTATTGTTGTATACAATTTGTACAGAGATCACGACTTCTACTGTTGATATTAGGGAGGAAACTGGGGGACGACCTGTTCAGAAAGCTAAGGTAAATACTCTGATTATCATTCATTACAAGATCAGATCTAATTATGATGTTGAAATACATGTATGTGGCTTCCGCTAGATACATTCTGGCCTGATAAGATTTTATCCATACTGTACAACCCCAGTGTGACCTTTCTGAAAATGGGGTGCATGTTCATTTAGTTAATAAATTTATCCAGTTATTTTGATGTTCGTGACATTTGCTCTATTCATAAAGTTGTCTTATATAGTCTTTGGGAATAGCCAGAATCATGGTTAGATTTTGGTCTGTTGCTCAGTCAACCGTTGACTCCCCTAGGGTTGGCTTTTACTCTTGCAGTCAAAATAATTAGACTGTCCAGTTTGGCTGTTTGGCCTCTGTAGTTAGTGTAGATTCATTGTTGAGTTAACCCAGTTGAGGCATACATGTAACCACACCTGAAAATGCTAATTGCATTAAAGCCGACAACTCAGCTTGAGCTTATAGTAGAGCTGTAGGCTGGACCTGGTGTTTTCTTCAATTTAAGTATTCATTTTGGTATTAGCATTAGCCAACGGAGCTGCCTGGATTTATCAAAACTTGCTTTACTCCAGTAATCATATCTCCATTAAACTTTTTTTTTTTTTTTGGGATAGATTGAAATATTACTGGGGAAGTCAGAGAAGTTTGATGAGTTGATGGCTGCTGCTGCAGAGGAGGCGATTGATAATGAGGAGCAGAGCTGAGCTTTTGAGATGTTACCTGGAATTCAGCTTGTTCTTAATTGTGGACATCTGTAATGGGTTTTTCATAGATGAACTTTTGTTTAGTTTACTAATTACAAGTGGTAGTAATGATATTTGTTCTAGGAATTTTTGTAAAATACTGTGGCCGTCGTGGCCTCGTTTCTTAATTCAAATTTGTTCTAAAGCTTTATCTTCCCTGTCTATGATGCAGCGCAATCTCTCTCGCATATAACACCACAACATATCAAGGTGTCCTCTGCACCCTTTCTGTGTCCGCGAGTTATCTGTGGATTGGGATGGTTAAAATTTCGGGCCTTAACATGTAGTCTACAAACTTTATTATCAGAGTGGAGTTATTGGCGTCCTTCTAACATTCTGAAAAAGCTTCGATACTAAATGCACCACTTCGATAATTTTTTGTATGCTTCACTTTTCAAAAACCCCAAGTTCATTTCAAAATCACCCTTTTTTTTTTGTTTTTGTTTGTAAATTCCCTTCTCTTCAACCTCACTTTTGAAGTTTGACTATGATGTCAACTTTCTTGATGATATTACTTCAATGAAGAATAAATAGGTTCACTTCTTTTCTGGTTCTCTTTTTGGTAAATTATCTTTAAATTTTTACTAATAATGGGAAGACTATACTCGTCTTAAAAAAAAAAAAAAAAAAAACCTCTCTTGATTATAGTTACTGCTGCTGGTGCCTGGTGGATACGGCTTGAATGCAGCATGAGTTTCTTCTTCTGGATTTAAAGTTATGTTGCACTTTTAATGCTCAATCTTAATCTCTCTCTCTCTCTTCTAATTTTTTAAAAAAATCATAATTGAAAATTCAGGCTTATTAACGAGCAGAAGAAATAAATAAAAAAAAAAGAAAGAGAAAATAAAAATTTTCTTTTGTTAAGATTTCAAACTTCACAAAAAGCCAATTAAAGCAAGAGAGAGTTTATCCGGAGAAGAAGAAAATAGGATTAGTTTTGGAATTAAATTGAGCTTCAAAATCACTTTGCATTCATTCATTTAATTTTGGGGGTGCAGTAAAAAACAGGTTTTTGAAGGAAATTAGAGGTGTGCGAATAATAGCTCCACTCTTATTATTATTATTATTGTTATTATTTTTCCGGACCAAAATTTTTGACAACTTTTGGAGTCAATCCCTTCAACAGAGACATTTTTTTTTTTTTTTGAGACTGATTATACACCGTAAAGACTTCAGACATTCAGATTTACACAATGCTATTAAAGTTATATACTATACGATATTTACAATCGACATATATTACGGACTTATATTATTACATTCAATTCTACAAGACACGCCCAGACAAATAACCTCACAGAGATTTACATGTAGGGAGAAATTATAATATTAATTTCACAACGCTATGTTGAGGCCTCACGCATGGCTAACCATCGGCCAGTTCTGGCTTCAACAGAGACATTTAAAATTGCAACCTTGGGTGCGTTTTATTCACCATCGGACATTTAGACGGAACCGGATTTTACTGACGGAATGGACTGCGCTGTATCAAGAGTGCATTTGTTGGTACATTGAATTCTATTAGAGTATATTATATTATTTAATGCAGAATGCATTACATCAATATTGTATTCTATTAAAACTGTCATACAACGGCGTTACATTAATTTTTATTTTCAACGATTATTGTTAATCTTAAAACTAATAAATTCTAGCATTTTTTGACCTTTCAATAAGCTATTAATATTATAATCGAATTCTATAACTGTAATTTTTTTTTTCAAATTTTGTTAAATATTTATTTAGAATTTATTTTTTTTAAAACTATGTTATTTATCACTCACTATTTTGGCAAAAACTTAAAATTAATGCACAGTAAAATCTAACACCAATTCTACAGAAATTCTTGATTAAAGAACCTGACCCAGCAACGAATTCAATCGTTTGGAACATTAATTCTATAGGACACTCAACAATCAAACTCTTTTAACATCCAAAAATCAATCCTTAATTTAGAAATCAAATTTGCAGCTTAATGATATCGGGTGTGAAGGAGAGGCATGGCTGTGATGGCGGCGAGCTGATGGTCGAGCTGTGGTATGGCTCGATGCGGTCGTAAGAGCGAACGAAAGTTGCTTGAGTACGTGTGAAAATGCAAAGAAAAGTTTTTTTTTTTTTTTTTTTTTTTGGGGTTCATGCAGTGTGGTGAAAGAGCCGAACATAAGATTATAATATTTTAATACAAAAAAAAAATGACTCTAATGTTATGTGATGACGTTTACCAAACATACGCAAATTGTATTGTGTCGAAATAATATCCCCAGATGGCTGTCTAATGTTGACCACACGTAAGAGTGGTTAAAAGGTTCGAGTGAAAATCAAGTTCCTTTACATTAGTGCCAATAGCAAGGATAAAAAAAAAAAAGAATTCAAGCTGCTTTAACCAAACACCGCCAAGGGATATGTTTCGTTTAGAGGGTGGTTTCAAGACAACTAAAAAACAAAAAAAAAATTGTTTTGTGTTAAATTTTGGGATGCAGTGGTGTTATGTTTGGTTTTGGGAGATGGCTAAGGTACAGACGCTGTAACTAACAGCCGCACCTTAGCTAGCAGTAGCACCACAAAGTGCCCATTTGGCAAGCAATTTCTCTCTTCTGTGCGTGTGTGTCCTTCTACCATTGGGTGTTGTACCTGGTTTTTTGAAGTATGAATAATGAAACATGTTACACATGCTATTTGTTTTTTTTAATATTATTATTTGTTAGTTGTTTTAGGACTTATGAATAAGGATGCTTCGTCCTCAATTGTTGACTGCTATTAGTCAACATTGACTGTCGAGGACTCAGCACTTGGTCAGCATTGACTGTCAATAGTAACACAATGCCCCTGACGACTGAGTCATTTAGAGGACTCAGTACTTTTGTACCTCCACTTGCTGCTTGCTGCCGCCGGCGTTCGTTGGGTAATAACCAAACATTTAATAATTTAGTTTGATATAGACCCCATTTCTTAATGCATGCAATTGCACCCCAAAAAAAAAAAAACCTTTTGAGCAGTTCTCCTGGAAAATAATCTATTTCATTCTTTGATTCAAATTAAAACAAAATCATAGGACTCGACTAGCTTACAGAATCTGTAAGCTACAGACTGCAGCATCAGCCGTTGGATGTGGAGTGAGAAATTAAACAATAAAAAATGGGATGGTGGGATAATGGGAGATGTTAGGTCCAGAATCTGTACCATAGGCAGGTCCCAAAATCATAAGGTACCAACCCCAAAATCACTGCCTTGAATTGAATACTTAGACTTAAAAAAATAATAATAAAAATAAATTAAAAAATTAAAAAAAAAAATTCACCATGAAACAGATGCAAAATTATTTATCCCGCATGTATGGTAAGCATGGTAGTGTCTTTCAAGCAAAACTAGAACTCCACTTTGCTTGTTTCTTCCGATTAGAACTTCTGTGCCTCTTTTACGCCTCCTCATCTTTCTCTACTAGTATTCGTTTGCATGCTTCATAGCACATAAATGAAATCCCGGCAGCAGGCACCAACTTCATGCAGCTTGGACCCAACCCTTTGTATAAACCTGGAAGCCCTTCTTTCTCAAGAATGCTAGCCAGTGCATGAAGCACATTCTTGTACACCTGCCTTCCACTCAGAGCACCTACTTGCATGTGCTTGCGAGCTACCTCAAGTGGGAAAGTTGCACTACTTGATATAGCACCAGCCATCGATCCAATTAAAAGGGTCTCGATGTTGCCTATTTTCTCTTGCTTGAATACTTTCCGATAAGTTTTTCGTAATGTGTCGTAAGCAAAGTAATTGGTAGCAGAATACGGAATTACTCCAATTAGACTGGGGGCAAGACCTCTGAAGAGTTCCGCAGGGCCTTCTTGTCGTATGATTTTTACAAATGCATCAACGATACCATTGTAAGCATCTCCCTGCAAAGTTTACAGACCTTCAGCATTTCAGTGACAGGTCCATCCATACTCGAGACAAGCTTAAATTTTAACTTAGTTTCAGTACCTGTATAGTTAATCGAGTCTTAACCAACTCAAGAGGATATGTGCACAAAGTTGAGCTGACACCAGCACAGGCACCTGCAATTAGTGAGGCAGGAATGGGGACTTTAGACGGTTCCCCAGGTTTTGCCGACAAGTGCTTGTTGACTGTATCAAAAGCAAAAAGCTGCAGCGAGAGTAACATCCAGATTCAGATGCAGAATTGACATCAGATTAAATCTCCAAAAAGTAGTAAAGAATAATGAAGGTCTTAGCACCTAATTTTCTTTTATATATTGATAAAAGATTGCAACGAGTACTGGTAGAGATTTTGTATGAGACGGAAGTTCCTATGCTCAATGAAATAACACCTTGCATCTCCATGTGAATTACACTAAATAAAACTAATACTAATACATGGAATCAATAATCAAGAGATAAGCAATGAAGAGATAGGTTCATCCTATAATCTGCAGACCAGTTAAGGTAGCTCAAGAGAATTCTTCTTGTTTCTCAGTTGAGGTAATATCTTCTGTTTTTTATTTCTTAATTTTTACAGTGTAAAACCAACTCTGCAGGTGTTTAAGCAAAGAGCTCGAATATACAGTGAAGACCAACCAGATTGAGTTCTGAAACATCATAAAACCAAAAAAAAATAAATAAATAAAAAGGAAACGTAACTCTGAGCACCAACAGAAAAAAGATTTCAATGAACTACAGAGATCTATAACCTAATTTTCAAAGAGGAATTCCACTATCTAGGAAATGATGTTGGAATAGGAATTTAATAAGCCAGATTAGTTTCTAAAGGCTCAAGAAATTTGTTCTTCAGTTAAAATGAGGAATGACAAATGACAAGAACACAAGCTGTTACTATGATCATCACAACAATATTCAACTGAGCCAAGTCCTAACCCCGAATAACATAAGAGTTAGATTTTGAATGCAGAAAACATGTTCCTTGAGGTAGTTAAATGTAAAGTCTTCAGGGCAAAAACTTTAAATAACAGCAATGAAGTGAAGTTAGATGTCTACTCGTTTGAGCAGTACACAGTTGTTGTCATTAATATCCAAAATTTTTAAGCAGGTAACTCACCGAAAGCGAATGAGAAAGTGAAGACTCTGAAAAGCTTGTACAAAGTATATATATGATAATGCAACATATTTCTAATGGATAAACAGAAGTGAGTATATCAGTGAAAGCAGATATCAAAGAATCAAACACAATAATTGAAATGAAGCACAAGTAGTTGGAGTACTATCACCAAAATATAATATATTACGATGACAAATATGACAGCTTGTTCTTAAAAGGTACCAACAATTTTCACCCACAAAGCAAGTTCACCTATTCATTTTCCTTCCCAATATTACAACCAGCATATGAACAAGCCCTTCGTGACAACCATTCAGTTACCCAAGGCAACCAACCAACCGACTACAAACAAACAAAAGGGATGACAACGATTCAGTTACCCAAGGCAACCAACCAACCAACTACAAAGAAACAAAAGGGATGACAACAGGAAGACATAACCACAAGATGCAATACAGTAAAGAAAATCCCTCTGTTAAGAAATTCATTACACAATAGCTAAGTAAACAATCAAGACATGTATTTGCACAATTCCTAAAACATTAATAACTAGTTCAGACTGAAACCACCAACCTAAATAAATGAAATTTTGTATTCATCATCGAACAAACAGTCAATCATCCAGCGCATTGCTTCTCTATCAACACAAAAACTATGAATGCAAAACCTTTACCAAAGCAAATTCTTTACCTCAATAGCCTTGCTAGGTGCAACTCGAATCACATTAACCAAATTACCCCTAAACAAGCCCTTCCACCCATCAGTCTGCATTATATTCTGAAACACCTCAGCTGTTGAATGTCCACTAGTTCCAACCATCAAATGTGTCCTTATAGTCTCCAGTGGAGCCACAGCTGTCCTTGAAACTGCCCCAGCTATCGCTCCACTAAACAACCGCCGCAGCGATGGATTGGCTATCTTGATTTTCAACTTCAACCCACCCTTCTTCTTCTTCAAAGCCGTCTCACCTTCTGGTAGCTCAACAAGGCATGCACTATCCTGTGATGGCACATACTTGACATACATATCATTGAATGTTGATTTAATGCCGCCGCCGCCGCCGTTGTCAGGTGAATTCGAAGCGTTCGGTGACACACCAAAATTCATTCCCATTTGCCCCACGCTTGCAAATAAGCCACCTGGTTGATATGGATATTGAAAGTTCTCCCCTTGGATGAAGTTACATTGAGAGGCCAAATCACAGATTGAAAAAAAACCATCTCTTTTATCATCAAATAGTTGAATTCCCCCTCTTTTACCCATTGAAAATAAAATAATTCGAAAAGGTAATAAAACAAAAACTCTCCTAAAACAATGAGCTGAAAAACGGAGCCTTAAAAATCCGATTTTGATAAACGGGTACGCGAGAAAACTGAAAAATAAAGAAGGGTTTGTTAATGGATATGCTAGGGCAGAGAAAATTTGACGAAAAATCCAATAGCAAAGGGCGGGGAAAACAAGAGAAAGATAAAAAGGGGGAAATTTTGAGAGAGAGAAAGAGAGATGGTTTGGAGGGTTAGGTGAAGCTTGAAAGTCTCTCTCTCTCTCTTTCTCTCCTTCCTACTCTCTCAATCTATGTTTTGGTTTGGTGCTATAGTAAATATTGAAAAACTTGAAAGGGGGCTTTGTTTTATGCTTTTGGCTGCTTGGGGTGGCTATTGAGGGAGTTGAGGAGTTAGGTTTTGCAACTGGGTCTGTGGGTGTGTTCTTGTTGTCATGGCCAAAGGGAGTGAATTTGAAAACTGTGTTTGTGTGTGAGTCTGGTTGGTGTGTCCTTTGTTTTTCAAAATGCTATGCGTTATTAATTAATTATATTAAAGAGGTAAATTATATTTTTGTGATATAATCATGTTTAATCTTTGTTTATTTGATAGTATTCAAATTAATTTTTTTTTTTAAATTCATAATAATTAGAGGATTATATTTTTATAAAAAAGAAAACAAAAATGGTTACACCACTGAAAAAAATTGCTTTCCCCTTTTGTTTTTATTATTTTTGTTTTCTTGGTGATGTAAATGGAAAATAATTAATAGAGAAAAAGACAGGAATCGAGAGGCCGAGAGGTCAAATTCTTTTCCAACCCACGTTACCTCATATTCTCTCGAAGTAAGGAGAAATAGAATAAATATAGTAAAGGCAGAGCAGAATTGACCAAACGAAAAGGAAAATATTTTTTTCTTCAAAAGGAAAAAGGAAAATACTTTAATGATATATTTGTTTATGGGTCTCAGTGCACATTTAGTCATCAAAATTTATTAAATTTCATATATTATTTAATTGCATTTTGATTAGAGTTTTTGTTAATTTAATAAATTATTATATCTTTACTATTAAAAACTTCAATTTTTGAGAGTAGAGGTTGTGGAATTTTTAAATTTCTAAATTACTTTTAATTTGTTTTATAATGTTATACCATTCATTTCATTATATAACTTTAAAAAAATTTGTTTAAAATTAGTTTTATAATTTTTAACTATAACTTTTATTGATAACTAAATAATATAAAAAAACATACATACATGCATACATTTGTTAAAGATTTAATAATAAAAAATTCTAGTTAACTAAATTTTATTTAAAAATGTTAAAAAAAATTTATGAAATAGAGGCTTGTGACCATATCAATACCATTACTAAAGATTCACTACAAAGCCTTATTGAGGGGAGGGGCTGTGGCTAAGTTACAGTATCTGAACCTAACGGCCGCCCTTGTACAGTAAAATGAAAAGTGGGCCCGAGTGGGGCCCACAGATGTAAGGTACCGTAGCATTCTCCTTACTGAGGCCGAAATTTGACCTTTAAGAAAGCCCATTTCCCATCCATAGCAGCAGCCTGCCGCATGTCCGCATCCCAGAGTCCGAGACAAAGCAATATAAATTCTCTCTCTCATCGAATAACCTCTGTTGCAAGTTTTTCAATTACGCCTTTGTAAATGCATGCAAACCTTTGTAAATGTTTGAATCACTTGGAAGGAGATAAAGATATTGACAGAAAATACATGCAACAATTTGGATGGATTAGAAGTAACAAAACAAATTTCTCGTCTTATTGAAATGAAAATAGGCCGGTGCCCTGCCACCGTACATTCCTTGAAATCGTGCCACCGCACATGACATCTTGGGATGGTCAACACATGTCATTTACGCGTGTAAATCATTTTTATCAGTAGTTGCATTGAAAGCCAGAATTGCCACGTGCAGATTTGTGAAACCGATGCTTCAGGCTCACCCACCACCCCATGGACTGGCAATGACATTAGAAAGAAAATAGAATAAATGCTAAGCATGTTTCTTACTAAGAGATAACCTGCCGTCAAAGGTGGATCGGTGTTCTCAAGTCTCAACAATATTAATGATACCGATTTGAGCTACTTCCGTATAGAATAAAAATAGATATATCATCTTAATATTTATGAGAGTAAATTTTTAAATTAGTGTTGATAGATTTTTTTATTATTGTATAAATTTATTTTTAATTAAAAAAAATAAGAGAAGAGTAGAGACATCAAAAGGAGAGAGTCGTGGGATGAAAAAATGAAAGTGAATATTGATTTTATTGTCTAACTTAACATGAAATCCATTCCTTCTCCACTTTTTTTTTTTTAATGCTCTCCTCTTCTTCTCCCTCACATTTCCATTAATTTTTTAGAACTGAACATACTAGTATTTAGATTTCCAATAGATCTAGTATATATATATAGATTCTAATAAAAGAAAATGAACATATATGACTGTGAAGGCCAGCTATTGGTGTGTTTGTGTCCTCAACTACAAGTTAGTGGGACTGTAGGAGTAGATTTTCGAGTTGGTCTTGAGAAATCTTTGGACTTCACTGTAAGTATATGTACTCATGCTACTAGTAAGGTTTACACTGTAACATGGATGTATTGTAAACAATGAAATAAAAAAATAAAAAAATAAACTATTAATTCAAAATGAAAACTCTACTGCCGCAGTACTAAAATATGAAAAGTACTGTTGTTTCGTGTGTTATAGGAGTATTGAGACATGAAGAGTGATCTTATTTCTATCTTGGTGGTGTGCCTCCTTAGTATTTAAATATCAATGCAGTGCTCTTGTTATAAAATACATTTGTGCTGAAATTACATTAAATGATATTTATAAATTAGTTATTTTCTTGAGGAGTACTTTTAAACTCCAAAATTAAAATGTACATTTGATTCGAATCGAAGTTGGGAATCAAATGGTAAAACGATCAAAGTACCGAGACTGTCAGGAAGAGTCCGAGAAACAAGAACCGTAGCCGCGTTTGGGGCTTTTAATCGAGGGAACGTAGATTGGAACAACTAAACAAGGGCAGCACTGGAAATAAAACGGGTGCAAATAGTTATTATGGAATTTCTAACATTATTTAAAGGGGTACACGCAATAAAGGGCTTTCGGTAGAATGTTACGGGTGCCGAGGGCCAATGGCTCCACTATTTTTAATTAGACTAAAACATTGGTCCTTATTGTTTCGATGAGGCCCAAATTGATTTCAGTCAAAAAGGCCATTTCCCAACACCCGGCCACCCAAAAGCGAAGGCACAACAATCATTTGATTTCGGGTTATGTATGTATAAATTATCATACGTATTGCAACTCCGCCATTTTTTTTGGGGCCGCAATCCTAACATGTAATTTTCACGTCCATGGAATGTGATAAAGATACATGGGACGATTTTGATTTAAAAGTAACAAACTTGTTTTGGTGCCTTGCCTGTTTTATTGAAAGCGGTGGGAGCCTGCAACTAAGGGGATGATTTAGAAACTTAATTAATAGCTAGGGAGTGATATAAATTTTAAAATTTTAAAATATTGACTAGAATGTCCAAAATTGTTTAAATAATTACCTCCACCCAAAAATAATTTTTCCAAAAATGAATAGGAAATTAAAAGAAAAGTATTTTTGAGTGGGTTCAGTTGCCCCGAATCCCTCGAGTGTACATCTGCCTCTGCCCACAACACATTATGATTTCACATATTAGTTTGATTGTTTATCGTCATTTCTCATTGCTATAATTTATAGGAAGGGAGGGGAAGCGATATCTCATGGCTGCGATGGTCAGCAGTTGCCACTATAAATACATCTATACTCAGGACTCAAAGAGTCTCATGCATAGATATGAAAATAATTAATTACACCGTCAATCGAAACAATAAGGAATAAATAAGCACTAAAACTCCATCAATGAAAGGCTTATTTATATGAATAAATAAGCATTAAAACTCCATCAGTGAAATAAGTAGCACCTACAAACACATAGATAGTTAAAATGAAAGAGCAAAAAAGACGACAAAAAGATACAAGGCATTTGAGACTCAACAAGACGTGAATCTCAAATCCCTATTACTATAAGGAAAATGCTTGGTGTAGAGAAAGACGAGAGAAAGACGAGAGAAACAATGAAGAAAATAGTAGAGAGTGAGTGAGTGGGTAGAGAGAGAGAAAAAAAAATTCTTTAGTGTTTCTCTCGTGCTTCTCTCGTGTTTCTCTCTCTCTAGCACTACTCTTACTATAAAGCAACCGGAAGAATAACTAGCATGGGAAATCGAAACTGAAACCTAAGAGCAGCATAACAAACCCAAAAAATGCATCCAATGAGCAGAAAGAAACCACTGCCTGAGTTTTCATCATAGTTGATTCTTTTGAATTCATTTCCTGAATTAACCCTTCAAATTAATCCTGAGATTCGTTGCTCTTGGTAGATCCACCTCCTTCACAATCCTCTCCTCTAGCACCATCCCAGCTTCCTCATCAGCCTGTTGAGGCTTCTTCTGCTCCTCCTTAGCCTTCAATGCCAGCAATTTCGAGTGATTGTAACACGCAACACCCGAAAAGGCGAGACCATATCCAAACAGATTAATGGGGGTGATAGTGTCCTTAATCACAGACCACGAAAAGGCGATCAACAACCAATCCTTAACCACACCAGCCGCATTCATAGTCAAAGCAGATGTCTTCCCAACAAGCAAGAGCACGGCAAGATTCAAAGCGAAGGCAAAAAGGGAATTAGTTCTGAAGATCACGAAGTCAAAATGGAAACTCGACGTCTCCCTCAATGGGCAACTCCACAAAGATCCAAGGCGCAAGCAAAAAAACCAAACAACAAGGGGCAACATAATGCAAAGAAGTAATAGGATTCAAAGTAACCCCTTTATATGTAAGCAAGATTTGAATCATTACCAACCTCGTCGCCTCAAAAGCGACGGCACCCAGTTGCAAGACGACTCCCCACGCGTCAAATTTGGCCTCCATGTAAGCGGCAATGGGGAAGCCGACAGAGATCGAGACCATGTTACACATAGTGTCACTCTTAAAGGAATCCTTTTTAAACAAGACCCCGATAGAGTAGACGGCAACGGGCATTAGGGCTTTAAGCATTTGGATAAAGGAGACGGAGAGGTAAATGTAAGCGGAGTTGGAGAGCCAGAGGCTGTGGGAATACAAAGCGCCGATGGGGACGACGGAGGAAAGGTAGAGATAGCGAGACATGGTGACGGGTTCGACGAATTTGAAGACTTTGATGAGGAGGAAAGCGAGGGTGGCGCAAAAGGACATATGGATCATCGTTAGAGAGATGGGGAAAGGCCAATGGTGTTGCCCTTGCATGGTTTATTATTACCACTTATAACGACACAACAAGTTCCCCATATGCCACAAGCATTATGCATTACATTGTTCTGGAACTCGTTTATCCGCGCATCTTGTGAAAAACATTACTATGAACATGCATGTTTCGCCACGTTCATGCAGATTAATTAATAATTAATTATATATATATATATATATATATATATATATATATATATATATATATATATATATATATATATATAAATATATATATATATAATGATTCATGTATATGATTTTTACTCACGTAGATATGGTGGATGATAAGCGGTAGCAGTGCCAATACCCGCGAACACGAAGCTTAATTCTGTGCTTAACAAACTTAATATGATTGTAAACACTAATAAGAGTACCGCCGTATGGTAATTAATCAGTGTCCAAAATGAGAGACTTAATGTTAATTGGTAAGTAATTTTGCTACCGATGTGACATAAGCTAATTGTAAGCGCTATTTATAGATAGAGGCGCCTCTCTTGCGTATGGACGAAGTAATGAAGTTGGATTTTAGTTAAGGCTTTGATCGGCTGTTTCCAAAGGTGAAAAAGGCTCATGCCTAAGTTTAACAATCATTAAAAATCCCAATTTTCTCCTTGAGTAATGGTGCATGGAATTTTCTTCCAGAGGAATGGTGCATGGAATTTTTTCTAGAGGAAAGTGTCATGGAATTTTCATCTGGGGGAACAGTGTTAGGATATAATTATTGTAATTTTTGAAAAATGATAAATTTTGTCTCTCTCCTTCCTATTCTCTCAATCTATGTTTTGGTTTGATGCTACACTAATATTGAAAAACTTGAAAGGGGGCTTTGTTTTATGCTTTTGGCTTTGCTTTTTTGCTTTGGTGGTTATCAAGGAAGTTGAGGAGTTAGGTTTTGCAACTGGGTCTGTGCGTGTTCTTGTTGTCATGGCCAGTGGGATTGAATTTGAAGACTCTCTTTGTGTTTGAGTTTGAGTTTGGTTGGTGTGTCCTTTGTTTTTCAAAATGCTATGCGTTATTAATTAATTATAGATAAGTTATCTACCTATGACCTTTTTTTTGTTTTTTTTTTAAAATATACAATTCTTAATTTTTTTTTTAACTACACTCGAAAATATATTATTTTATACATATCTACTTCCGCCCTCAAATTGTTGAGAACTAACAGAATATTATATAAATAACTTTTTTATCCCCAAATGTAAAAAGGACAATTATCCACCAATCCTCTTTTTTTTTTTTTTGCCTTTTTTGAAAAATACAACATTCTTAATTTTTTAATTTTTACTTAACTCCACATGAAGTTGTATTGTTTTACACTTGTCCACTTTTGTTTTCAAATAATGTCGTTGTGAAATGACAATTTTACCCTTATGATGTCAGCGAATATCTAGCGGTGTTATAACGGGAGTGAACCAGTGAAAAAAGAAGTTAACTTCAGGTAGAGCGCTGTCAAATATATATATATATATATATATATATATATATATATATATATATATATATATATATATATTTGTGTATTTTTAAAAAAATTAAAAAAAAAAGATTATCGGTAGATAATTACTCTTAATTATATTAAAGAAGTAAATTATATTTTTGGGATATAATCATGTTTTATCTGTGTTTATTTGATAGTATTCAAATTAAAAATCTATTTTTTTGACTCATAATTATTAGAGGATTATGTTTTATATAAAAAGGAAACAAAAAAAAATTACACCACTGGAAAATTTTGGTTTTCCCTCTTGTTTTTATTATTTTTGTTTTCTTGGTGATGAAATGGAAAGTAATTGAGAGAGAAAAAGACAGGAATCGAGAGGACGAGAGGTCAAATTCTTTTCCAACCCACGTTACCTTATAATCTCTCGACCACAAGAAAAGAGAAATAGAATGAATATAGTAACAGTTCCGATATTCTTACAACATTGAGTACAACAATTAGCACAAAACGGTGAGTTTTGAGGCAAGTATAAAATATCACAGTAAATTTTCAGTTGCAACATTCTCAACCACAACACACGCTCTCTCATTCTCTCCCTCACGCTCTTCCTCACCAATCCACTAGTCTCATTGCGGTCCGTTCTTCCTCACCATTCTCACTGTCGGCTCCCTCTCTCTCTCTCTCCCATCGATTGCATCTCTCACGGCACCTCACTAGCTCGGTTGTCTCAAAGAGAAAGACCAGATGCTAATGATGTCATCTCTAGTTCAGAAAAATATATCCTAAAATGAATTACATCAAGTTCTATTAGGGGCCATACCATAGGCAAAAGGAAATGAAATCCAATGCATAATATCCCAAACAACAAAACCTAAGAAATAAACTAACAAATAAGTAACATTGACAGCCCAAAAATAAGTTTCCTTTCAAAAGTCGACACAAGCCAACAATTGCATAAAAGAATTTTGCCTCAATTATTTCGACATCTACCCAAACACAACCTATTGCTCTTGGTATACACTAGCAATTGAAGGAGCTGAGTTTATGGTTGGTAATTATTCTTCACTAATATCTCGATGCAATTCAACGCTTGTTTTTGCATCTATATGTGTAGAGAATTGAGGCTTGCTTGCTGGTTTCCTTGCTGTACTTAGCATTACTAGGGGAAACTTCTCACCACAATCACAGAAGTTGTCATTTTCTGTTACTAGAGTGGATAGGGATTGCTATTTACTCTATTATGCATCGATAGATCGAGAGGATTTGTAGTTGTGTGTGTGTGAAAAGAGCAGGCGTTGGAGGAAGAGTTGTGTGTTGTGAAGAGGCGTGTCTTGAAGTGGCGTGTCGGCGTGTGTGTTGCAATTGTCGATTTACTGTGACCTTTTATATTTGCCTTTAAATGCACCGTTCGGTGCTATGTGTTGTGCTTAATGTTGTAAGAGTGTCATTTTCCATATAGTAAAGGCAGAACAGAATTGACTAACTTAAAAGGAAAATATTTTTTCTTCAAAAGAAAAAAAAGGAAAATATTTTAATGAGATATTCGTTATGGGTCTCAGTGCATATTTAGTTGGAGTTCAGCAATAGTCATCAAAATTTACTAAATTTCATATATTATTTAATTGTATTTTGATTAAAGCTCTTGTTAATCAAATAAATTATTTTATCTTTATTAGTAAAAGTTTAAATTCTTGAGAGCAGAGGTTGTGGATCTTTTAAATTGTCTAAAGTACATTTAATTTGTTTTATAATATTATATCATTCATTTCATAATATAACTTTAAAAAAATATTTAAGAGTGATTTTATAATCGTTAATAAGAATTTTTATTGATAACCAAATAACACAATACTTTTTTTGTTTTATGAACTCTATTCGTTAAAGATTCAATAATAAAAAACTTTACTTAAATAAATTTTATTTTTAAAAAATATATCAAAATGGAGCCTTGTGACCATATCAATACCATCACAAACGTTGGCTAAAAGGCTTTACTGAGGCCCAAACATGGTATTGAGCAAGCCCAGTCCGCATCTACAGCACAGCTTGCCACATCCCAGAGTCCGAGAGAGAGCAGTATACATTATCAAAATGCTTTCTCATGGAATAATTTTTGTCACAAGTTTTTCAGTTATGCCTTTGTAAATGCATGCAATCCTAATGTTTAATCACTTTAGACTTGGAAGGAGACAAAGATATTGACAGAAAATACATGCAACAATTTGGATGGATTAGAAGTAACAAAAAAAAAAAAAAAAAAAATTTGTCAACGGCGGATCGAAGTTCTCAAGTCTCAATAATATCAATGATATTGGTTTGAGCTCCCAGGAAGTCCGTCATATAGAACAGGAATAGATATATCGTCTTAATATTTATTAGAGTAAATTTTTAAATTAGTGTTGGTAGATTTTTAGAGTGATCTATAAATTCGTGTTTTATCCGCAAAAATGAGAGAAGAAGAGAGACATGAAAAGGAGAAAATCGTGGGATGAAAAAAGTGAGGGTGAATATTAATTTCATTATCTAAATTAACATGAAATTCATTTTTTCTCCCCTTATTTTATTTTATTTTTATTTTATGCTCTCATCTTCTTCTCCCTCACATTTCCTTTTAACTTCTTTGAACCAAACATACTAGTATTCAAATTCCCAAAAGATCTAATATCGATATCGTAATATATATGTAGACTGTAGTAAAAGAGAATGAAAATATATAACCTGTTAAGAGGTCAGCTACTGGTGTGTTTGTGTCCTAAACCACAAGCTAGTGGGTGTAGATTTTCAAGTTGGTATTGATAAGTCTTTGGACTTCACTGCAAGCATATGTACTTACATTACTAGGAAGCTTTACACTGTAACATAGGTACATTTTAACCAATTAAATAAAAAATAAAAATATACCCTATTAATTCAAAATGAAAACTCTATTCCAGCAGTACTATAATATGAAAAGTATTGTTGTTTTGTGTGTTATAGTAGCACTGAGACATGAACAGAGATCCCATTTCTATCTTGGCGGCGTGTTTGCTTAGCATTTAAATATCAGTGCAGTGGTATTTTTGTAAAATACATTCGTGCTGAAATTACATTACAGTTTACTTCCATGGAATTTATTTAATGGAATGATATTTATAAATTTATTTAAACGTTATCATTTTTTCTCTCTCTTTCACACACACCAACTCTTTACAGCCACACCTACGTAATAATTTTTTTTTGGGGGGAAGGGGGGGGGGGAAATACTGTGCATTCGTCGTAAATCGCGTTCTACTACTGTATTAAATTTTTAAAAAAAAAAATCTTGCAAACAAGCTAATCTCTTTATCATGATTACTCAGTTGTTGGTAAATAAACTTCAAAAACAATCAATCTCTTTATTCCTCTCTTTTTTAATATTATTCTTATAAATCAGTTATTTTCTTGAGGAGTACTACTTTTAAACTCCAAATTAAAATGTACATTTGATTCAAATCAATAGCGTCGAGACTGACAAGAAGAGTAGGAGAAACAAGAATCGTACCTGTATTTGGGGTTTTCAAGTGAGGGAACGTGGATGGGCGGTACTCGAATTAAAGCGGGTGTAAATTGTAAACAGTTATTATGGATTTTCTAATACTATTTAAAGGGGTGCACATAATAAAGGGCTTTCAATAGAATGCTAAGGGGTGCCAGCCGCCAATAGCTCCACCCTTTTTCATTAGAGTAAAGCACTGGCCCTTAATGTTTCGGTGAGGGCCCAAATGCATTCCACTAATAAAGCCCATTTCCCAACACCAGCAGCGACCCAAAAGCTGGGGCATAACAATTATTTGATTTCGCGTTACGTATGTATGTATAAATTATCATATGCATTGCAACTCTTCTGTGTTTTTTTTTTTGTTTTTTTTGTTTTGGCGGCAATCCTGACGTTTAATTCTTACGTGTATGGAAATTGATAAAGATACTAAGAGAAAATACACGGGACGATTTTGATTTAAAAATAACAAACTTATTTTGGTGCCTCATCTGTTTTATTGAAAGAGTTTAGTGCCTGCAACTAGAGGAATTAGGATTTAGTGCTGAGTTTTTTTTTTTTTTTTTTGGGTCGAGTACTGAATCAATGATTAAGGTTTATTTTGAGTTTTTATTTTTTTGTTTCTCTCACCTAACAATTTTTTTTTTTTTTGAGAAGAAAGTAATCCTTTCGATTCATCACAATACATCAATAACAACTTTGACCTCTGTTGGCAATGGATGAAGCCAAACAGTAGGAGAGTTGCTCCCTAACGCATGCTTTGCTAGGGAATGGGCAATAGCATTACAATTTCGATATACATGCTGGACTACAACTTTTTGAAAATTCTCATCGATTCCGAATCGCTGAAATGGTCCAAAGAACTGCTGCCCTTTGTATTGTTAATAAGCTCAGCCACCTCCAGGCAATCAGTTTCTACTATTACCGAGCTTAAAGCTGCTTCTTTGCCACCGGCCCGTTGCCTTTGCTTGACCGCCCGGTGACATTTCCTTTTAGCTGAGCCTGGTTGATTCCTGCAGCTACAATATTGCCTCTAGCATCTCTCACCTAACAATTATTGATTCAATACTTAGCAAAAACTCAGTTCAGCATTGAATCCTTATCCCAACTAAGAAGGGTGGTTTAGAAACTTAATTAACAGATAAGAAGTGATATAAATTTTAAAATATTGACCAAAACGTCAAAAAAATTTTTAAATAATTATCTCCGCCCAAATATAATTTTTCTAAAATTGAGTAGGAAATGAAAAAGAAAATTATTTTTGAGTGGGGTCAGTTGCCGCCAAACCCTCGAATATATGTATATCTGCCTCTGCCTACAACAGATTACGATTTCATATATTAGTTTGACTGTTTACCATCATTTCACATTACTATAATTCGCAGGAAGGGAAGGGAAGCGGTAATGGTATCTCATAGCTGCTATAGTTGGCAGTTGCCATGCTTTCACATTGTTATATGTACATAAATATCTAAGCTGGTGAAGAATTTAGTGATTGATTGTAGGCATGACAAGCATCCCAGATTAAATATCTATAAATGCATACACTCAAGACTCAAAAGAGTCTCATGCGTAGATATGAAACAGATTAATTACGCTGTCGATCGACATACATACACCGCATATAATAGCGATGAACAGCAAGTGGTTTGAAGTATTACATCGCAATCAGCATTAATCATTGCATTGTCTTCCCAAATTTTGTGTCTGGACACAGGATATTTTTCAAGGCTTATTAATGAATGACAGTTGAATAGGGCAAGCAACACCAAACGTACACGCGTCACCCGTGAAAGCCGTTTGAAGCACGGGGCTGACACCATCACGCATCATCACTTCATCGATCAATTGCTTCTGCGTATCACCTTTGTCATACGTAGACTGTAAATTGATATTCGGGTTTGCTAAGTTGACGTGTATGATTGAATGGTTACAAGATTACGCAAGGTTTCTTTAAATTTAGTAATTTCAATGTTTTCTATTTTTTTCCATTCATAAAACACTGGATGCGTGTTTGTGGCCGGTAGATCATTCCTGAAAATATAAAATTCGTTTTATACTTTTACTCCAAGAAAGAGGGAAACAATTTTTTTCATTCTTTTTCTTGTTTTTCATTGTAAGTCCTAAATGAAGAACCTTCTTCTACCATTTGTCAAAATAATAATAGTAACAACATCATAATCATCATCAATAATAATAATAATAATAGTAGTAGTAGAAATATATTTATTATTTATGTTTTTGTACATCGATTAAACCAAATATGTATAGTTTATCATTTTCCCTTAAACAAATAAAATTGATATGACAACCTAATTTATTCTTAAAATTAAAATAATCAAACTAATTGAATAATAAAAATGATTAACTATTACTTCAAACATAGTTAATGAAAATTACTTTAATAATAATTCTTTAAAATATTCTTACCAAATGTGTTTTACTTGATCTTGCTTTCAAGATTATTTTAAAAAATGATATTGAACGCATTTTTAAATTTTAAAAGTAATATTGTCATTCTCATTTTTTTTTCATAAAAATAAAAATTTGAAAAATCTTGATAAATTTATGATAGAAATGAGTACTATGTACTTTTTTCTTTCTTTCTTCTTTTTTTTTTAAGGCTTGTATCTTTCTAGATTTGAAGTTTCTAAAAAAGTTAGGCCTATGCAACTATAAACAACATCTCAATCTTGCGGCATATTTGTTATTGTACACTTCAATTGTTTAGATCCTTTAGGGCGGAGGATGACTTAAAAGAGCTTAAGGATATTCCTATTGAAGGTCTCATAAATTTTTCCATAATAAGGGAATGTATCATTTCAAGACACGCCGATGTACTGATTTTTCTCCTTGTTCATCAATATAAGATAATAATAATTTGCCCATTGGACTTTTGTGATTCTCTATTGTAATAAATTGTCCATAGATTATTCCAAAACGGATGTTATAAAATTAGCATTATGCTTTTATCAGTTGGAAGTGAGAAAGAATTGAAAATTATGTCGTGCATTTAAGTTTCAATGGTAAAGAAAAGTTTCCATGCGATCATATCGCTGAATTAAAGTAAAGGTCTCTCATTTCCGTTAGGTCCCCTCACTCGCTTATCGGTATGGATACAAGGCTGTGTACGTTGCAATTAATAATGCTTTAGAAATGTATATCATTATTTTTTGTCTTTCCCCACGTAGGTTCATTTAAAATAAACTAATATATTATATGAATTTGATTGTACAGGTACCTGATCTATCATTTATTACACAATAATAAAGGCAACAACAGCTCTAGTTCTAGGAAATACAACTGTAATTTATCTTCGTTTCTCAAGTTTCTAATTATTCAAAAAAAAATTAGCTAGCATGCATCATGCATATTCACGTATCAAGCTTCTTGATTATACCATCGCCAGCACATTTTCTACTTTCCAAATCTTGAATAGTCATAATTACATTTACATAGTTTATGGATAAAATAAATTTTTATTATAAATTTTAAAAAAAATTCTATTAGTTTTAGCATTTTGGTAATAAAAATGATAAAATTTAAACATTAAATGGAAAAAATTAATTATCAAAAAATTTTTATCATAAAGTGATATGTAAGACATTAAGTGATTAAATTATAGTATAGATATACAAGAGTGGAATACACAATAATAACGGCAACAACAGCTCTACTTCTAGGAATACAACTGTAATTTCTTCTATCTTTGTTTCTAAGTTTCTAATTATTCCACCACCAGCACATTTTCTACTTTCCGAATCATGAAGAGTCATATCCTGCAGCCATGCATATAATTGAAAGTTAATTGATAGAATTAACAACAAATTAATAAAAAGCAGTAGCACTGAGATGATCATGAGAAGATGCATACTGGACATATTCAACATTGATTTTTGCATCAACACGGGAGATTGCTTGAAAAGCATCATTCGAGAGGACGATAGTTGAAGGGCAGGGTGATTTTCGGCAAAAATCCACAACCTTAACGTCAATGGTGTCGCCCTTGCATGGTTTGTTGTTACCGCTTATGCATCTCATCCGGTAACGCCTTCCACAGGCTGCGCCGTTATCCCACAGGCCTTCACCCACCGCGACAAACAAGTTCCCCGGTGGGAACTGGTCTTGTCTGTTGCCGCCGCATCTGGTTGCTGCATGCAAAAAAAAAAAAAAAAAAAAAAAAAACATTACTATGAGCATGTTTCGTCACGTGCGTGCAAATTAATTAATAATTAGCTGTATGGATATATACATGATTCATGTATATAAGTATATGATTTTTACTCACGTAGGTATGGTGGATGATAAGCGGTAGCAGTGCCAATATCCGCGAACACGAAGCTTAATTCTGTGCTTAATAAACTTAATATGATTGTAAACACAAAGAGTACTGCCATATGGTAATTAATCGGTGTGCAAAATGAGGGACTTAATATTAATTGGTTAGTTTAATTTTGCTAGCTATATGATATAAGCTAATTGTAAGTGCCCTATTTATAGATATGGGATTGGAGGCGCCTCTTGGGTATGAACGAATTTATTCTAGTTCCATTTTAGTTATCTTTTCGGCGTGGATTGGGTATTTCCAAAAGTGAAAAAGGTTCATGTCTTAAGTTTGACAATAATTAAAAGCTCAACTTTCTTCTAGAGGAATGGTGTCATGGATTCTTGATGAAGCGGACCACTTTTATTTGAAAAATGATATTTAACCCACCAATGAACCCCGCCTCAATTTCATCAAGACAATTTCTTTGAACATATTTGTCATTATTTTAAAAATTGGGACAGCTTATTAATATCTCGATTTTAATATAGTCTTGTTATGAGATTAGAGTGAACTCTCTATCATAATTGATAACCTTTTATCACTTAACTAAAAAAGTAATGGTATCCCACGAGAATGATGAACAACCAAACTTTTTGTATTTTAAATAGAAGAATAAGCTCACGATCTAGGAATCTGTCACCTTGTTTTGGTAGTTTTTTTCATATAAAATTAAGAGTAATGATATAGGCACAAATTCTTTTATAAATTTATTTTGTATAAATTGATGTGGTATGATAAAATTAGTTGAATTAAATATTTCTTATCCTACATGATTTATTTCTATTATTTTATATTTTCATTCAATCAATGAATTAATATCACATCAATTTGTAAAAAATAAATTTGTATAAGAATTTATAAATGTATCACCATTTTAAATAACTGTTATTGGCAGCACAATTTAGAAGTGGAAAAAGTAAACAGACCCATTATCTGCACAAAAACAGTTCCTAATTGGTGGAATTTATTTGTGGTATTTCGGAGTGAGTGTTGCCAAGATTGCATAATCTCAAATGGCTGTAAATAAATATTTGGTCATACTTTTCCTTCAGAAGGCTGCGTTTCTGAGGAAATATTCGACATGATCATGAACAATTTTACATGGATCCCATTTTCTCAAGTTTGGTATATATTAATAGAAAAAAGCCAATAGAAGATTCCTATACAGTCTTACTTCTAGAAAAGTCAATCTATCTGGAGCCTGACGTACAGCTTTCAATCTAGATAAATCCCGAAGAGATTAGCTTTCAATCTTGTGTGACACTAGCTTTAACGGCCAGCTTCCTACGGCGCATATATTAAGCTATTAGTTGTTTGATAAATATTCACGTAGTTAAACAAAAACATATGGCTAGTTTTCTTTCCAAGATTTGACTTCTTCAATGTAATAAATGGGATTGAGTTGAGATCTTGAGTGGGATATGTTTAGCCGCAAGGTCACGAGGCTGAGAGGTGATAATGGTTGATAAAAAGGCATCGCCTTTATGAAGGCACGATTAATAAGATTTATCTCTAAGTTAGTGCGTAATCTATGCTATTGGGTTCTAGCACACGGTTAAGCCTATCATAAATTTGGCCGCAATTTTAGCGGGTGGCGGCCACAGTTAAGGTTTGCTCCAATATAAGCCGCTCGGGCTTTGGCCGCGTTCCCATATTAAAACACACAACTTAATTTGTCTCTATAAAATAATTGAGTAAAAATAATTTTTTTTTCTTACGAAATATAAGTGGAGCAAGCATAAATATTATTGAGAGTAAAAATATGGATAGTATTTCATAAACTTAATGTAAATTAGTCATAGTAATTATCTGATTGTAAATATCATCAGATGTTTGATATAATATCAGTGTTAAAAAAAAGGTTAAAAAATGGGTTTACTCCAATAGATAATTAAATACCATCATTATTTTAAAAGTAGATATCAAAATCTCTTACCGTTAGTGAATTCTGCTAATTTAAATGAAAAACAAGCATTATTGTACATGGATTTTGAGATACATAATAGAATATTGATCACTGTGAGCATTACAATACATTAAGGGCCAAATTAAGAATGCTAACGAAATAATCAGCTGTGAAGATAATCAGTTAAGTATTTGATAAATTTTGTTTTCAAAAGTACTATGAGTTTTGAAAGCAGTTATGCACGTCTGATAAATTTTACTGTTAAACTTCTAAGAGAAAATAAATGACTGAAATATACATAATATAGGATAAAATTTACTTATACATATAAAAACATGTACATATAATATTTTTAATTGTGTATTATAATAATTTTTACTAAAAATAAAATGTATAATATATTGATTTTATTTTTTATTTTAGCTTAAAACAATTGATAACTAAATTTATAACATGGTGAAACAAATTTAATAATAATTCAACCAACAAATTGATGTTAATAAATTTATAGTGAAGAATTATAATAAAAATTTATTAAAATATTGATTTTGTTTCCAATTTTAATAAGGATAGTTTTGGATTTAGGTAATAATTTTAATAATATTTATAGAATTGTATTAAAGGATAAAATTAATTTTCAAAATCAGAATAAAAAAGTTACTCATTTCCTACTTTTCAAAATCAGCTGTAGGAGGTGTTGATTTTGATAAAAATGATTTTGATTCTTTTTTACCAAACACTAAAATTAATTTTTAGATTTTCAAAATTACTTTTAACCCTCCCAAAAACAATCCCAAACGAGTCCGAAGCCCTTACTTTCCTTCATCCAAGTAGATGAAATTCATTATAAAAAAGTAGCTCAAATGCACATTTCTAAAATGTTAGGATCTAAGAGCATCTCCAAAAGTCTCTATTAATTTTACTCTTTAAATATAAATTTGCTTACCTATGTGGCAAAAAAGAGAGTGAAAAAATATGCTATTTTTCAAAAGGCTCTTCAAATAAAAATAAGTTAATATTATTTTAATCAAATAAATATTTTTCAATGGAAAAATAAATGGTAATTAAAGTATTTATCTCTCTCTCTCCAATAAAAAAGTAATAAAATATAAATTGTAGAAAGAGAAAACAACTCTACAAAATTGAAGAGATAAAATAATTTCTTATTTGAAAAATCTTAATTTGAGTGTCATTTGGAACTTAAAATATTAATGTGACTCTTCAAATAAGTAATAAAATCTTATTTGAAAAGTTTTTAAGAGATGCGCTAACTACATTATAGTAGGGATGCAATAGGGAATGGAAGGGAATGGAAGGGATCGGACTGATATCGCCGCACGCATTCCCGATATTCTATATATGTCCTCGTTCTCATCAAAATTGTTTGAGCCTTGAGGAGAGGGGATGAGGATCCCTAAATAATAAAATGGGATTTTCGAGGGGTCCTGAATATCTGAATAACTGATATATTTTTAATTTTCCAACTTAATATAATCATATTAACCTAAAAATGTATAAAATAAAATGAGAATGTTTATGAACGGATCTTATTTCATTTTTACTCCATCAAACTTTTGATATATATACTATCTAAATAATACTTTTCAAAATAAAATTTAAATAATGTGATTTTTTATATAATATTGATGCAAGCACTGTCCATGAGCAACTTGGCCACCGATTATAGCACAACAAATGCCCCGAACCCAGCTACTAACTGACAACACAACGAGCTGGGCTGCTTGGCCACCAACGACGCATAGTGCTACTATGATAAAATAAGAACTACTTAAGTACTTACTATAGTGTGAATAATTAAAAAAAGATGAGTGAGAATGTAAGAAATAGCTTAGGATTTGATTTATGGATCGTGAGATTATGGGGGGATCTTTACATAAGTAGCCATTTAATTTTTACGAATTTCAGTTTTAACTATAGCAACTTTTTTCTATCATCTTTAGCCAATTTATGGGTGTTTGGACTAAAATATCCTTGATTATTTTAATATTATTTTTGAAGGTATAGGTTTAATTTCGCTGTAGTCCCTGTATTAATTTATATTATCTTTATGGTTGATCATTTCTCCTACCATCGTATCTACATCTATTTTTCATTTTTTCAAATATCTTTTTTATTTCTTTGTATAAATATATATGTTGATCTAATGCATATAGATCAATAAATCCTTCATATATATGTTCTTCCATATTAATTAGATTGGCTCTATCATGCTCTATCTGATCAATCTTTTGATTTAAGAAATTTATGTATAAATTTATTCTGTTTTCCCATCCTAAAAGCATCTGGTCTATACATGAATTTAATTCTTGAATTCTATCAAATGCCTGTTCTATTAAAAACTGTTGGTGATTCATTATATTTATTATTTATTATTTATGACATGTGGTTCATAATTTTATGATTTTTATAGTCTTTTCTGGCTGGCTCTGATACCATTTTGTCCACTGCGGATCGTGACAACAAAAGGTACCTCAAAACCACTTTTTACGCTAGTTGCCTCTCGACAACTACAACCCAACCGGATCCTAACCCGGTGGGACAACCTGGAGGTAAGAGGCTCTGCTTCGTCAATATCTCAGTGTCACAAAGAGAGAACCCTCCATGGATCTGGAAACCTGTCCTTTACGAGGCAAACAGGATGGATTACACCATAGTGGCTCTGATACCATTTTACTTGCGGCGTAGCCTTTAAACGAATTTAAACAAATATTATTACTAAAAATTAAGAATTTTATAAGTTTAAGTTAGCATTTAGATGTTGACTATTTTCATCTCGAAATATACTAAAGTCTTCATATATATTTATAATATCTTCTATCTCTCGTTCTACGAAACTTTGAATTATTAGACTTTTTAAATTATCCCATTCTATTATTTGTATAATTTTTCTTTTTATTTCAGGTGGTAAGTTTGTATTTATAATTGCTTTTAATTCATCTTTATCAAGCTAAATTTTTGTTTTAATAATATATCATATATGAATAGGTTCCACATTTGAATCCTACCATTAAATTTTTATTACTATAAATAATTTTTGTTTCACTGTTTAACCATTTTAATTTTGTCATACCCATTTGTTTACATAACTTTTCATGATATTTTTCCATGACTGATCAAGTACGTGAATTGTTTACCGTATACGTATTCGTCCATTCGAATCGCCACCCAATTTACGCCAGGTTTCCATCGATATACTTTGATCAATCAACATCTGATATATATATATTAAATTCTAAAATCTGTTTTATTTGACTTAGGATTCTTTTTTTCCATTATCAGTTGTACTTGGTTGACAAATTTTTGATCTATGTTTGTTGGATCTAGGAACCAACATAGAGTCTGTATTTTATCATCAAGTCTATTTACAATTTCTCTTAATTGATTTGTATTTTCAAAATTTATATTTTCTCTGATTTAATAATATCATTTGCTTTCTCCATATAAAATAATTCCTCTCCTCAAGAAACAATAATCACTAACAAACTCCCACCAAAAGATATAGATTATGAATTATTACCTCAATCTTACGGAACTTTTCCAGATCTAGCTCCTTATCTTGTTGACTGGTCACCTTTTCCCTGTAGCTGTGCCCTGCTCGCCTCTACGCCTTCCTGGCTCAACGGCTTAAACGGGCTGTTGCAATTGGGATCACTGTGTGTCACTAAGATCTTAGAGTTTTGATCTTTTAAAGTTCTGGTTGATTCTCTAGGTTTCCTTTTCTATTCTTATGGTTGAGCTGTTTTTTATCTTTGTTTTACGATTTGGAGAGAAGTGTTTTAGTTATACAGAGACATACAGAGAGTTGTTTGAAAGATAGGGCTTTCAGAAGTTCTTCTCAAAGAGTTGTTCTGAATAAAGCTCTCAGAGATTCTGAGTCTTTCTTCTTTTCTCTTTCATTTATATAGAAAATTTACATCCTCTTCAGAGGTTTACACGCGTCTAACCTGATAAGGTTACATGATAAGTTTTCCGACTGATGGCCGACAGATGGCCAACATACTTTTGACTTTTGAAAATGTAAAGTTTACATTATTATTGCTACTGACGTAAGTGCTTACACAATTGAGGCTTCTGACGTAAGTGCTTACGAAAGACATGCCAAGTGTTCCATTTTCTCACATGCTATACGTCTTGTACTGGGCCTACATGGAATGTGATGTCCGTCTATGTCACTGATTCGGCAAGTACTAGATCCGCCGACACCAAAGGTTGTGTACAAAGGATAAAGTTGTCTTGTTGTAGGAGAACTTTATATCCTCGTTCATACAAGTTGGATGCAATTGACTTTATAACAGTTACTCCAGCTGCTCTCCTATAGCTGGCCCAATCTCTACTGAAGATAGGTTCTTTGAGTCTACTTTGGCCTACTTCCAGGTTGAAGCTGTTTGTGACTATATTGAGGCTGATGAGGTGTATGGCTTCATATTCTACTTCATCGTCATATTCAGGGCTGATAGTGTAGAATTTTAAACAAACATGTTTCTTTTGACCATACTGACTTATTTTACTTACAAGGGATGGATAAAAATTAAATAATTCACCAAGACTGACATCAGGGTATATAAGATCAAGATACCCATAATCTGCTAATCTCTTAACAAATTCGGGATCAAATCCTTTGATACATACGACTCTTGGGTATACGGATTTACAGTTAAAATGCTTTTCAATATTCAGTTCTACTATAGATATATTCAGAAAAACTCCTATATTCTTTTTCTTTTGGTGAAAGGTTTACTACCTCGACTCCACCAATGTTTATTCTTTTTACTGCAGCCACGACATGATCTTTTGAGGGCTGTTTACTGGGATTTACTGTAATTACTTTTTTCTGAGACGAGATTTCTACATAATCCTCATCGCAGATAGATTTACCATGTGGTTTTGGTCCACCACTGCTTCCACTTAAGGAATTTACATCAGGATTTACTGGATTCCCACTTAAGGGATTTACTTTTTTATTTTCTTCGAATTCCTCTCTCAAATGTTTTATAGAGAGTCGAAGATTGTTGACAAAATTGCCAAGGATGTTGACAACTTCTTCAAGGTCTACGAGATCCGTTTCCAGATCTGCAATCCTTTTCTCCATGCTTTATTCTGCGAAATCTACGTTTCTACTGAGAAAGTCAGCTAGAAAATTGTCAGCTCCTTTTATATGAATAATTTTGAAATTATAATGAGATAAATATGCTTGCCATCTATGCAATCTTCTATACTGTGGTTCATTAGATAAATTTTTACAAATTAAAGAACTAACCATTCATACTGTCCTTGAGGTGTACTAAAGGCTGTATATTGTATACTGTATTTTTCCATTTTTATTTGCCAAAATCCTGATTTACAATCAAATTTGGAGTAATAATTTTTTCCTTTTACCAAGTTTATTAATACTTCTTTATTTGGCAAAAAGTATCCATCGAATTTTGTATATTTGTTTAATTCTTTATAATTTATTACCATTCTAGCTTTACCTCTTACTTGTTCAGCTCTTTTTCTAACCATAAAAGCTGGACTATTATGGGGGCTATTACTATGTTGAATAAGATTCAAATCTAATAATTCTTTTATTTGGATTTTAAATTCCTCTTTATCTTCCATTGTGTACATCATTGGTTTTACCCTGATTATTTTATTTTCTAATAATTTTATTTTGGCTTTTGGATGGTCTGGTTTCCATAAAGCTAAAGGATTTTCATTATATACTTGTTTTAATTGTTGTTTTATTGTTTCTAATTTTATATTTGTATATTTGTCCTTCTGTATTAAATAATGTTTTTCATATGATAGAATATCATCATTTGTGGTTGTCTTTCTGAAAGGTCTAAATTCTCTAGGGATACGAAGGATATTATTACATGGGGTTTTTAAAGTGATTAAAAACATAGTTTGTTGATAATATTGAAATTGTTGAAGGAAGTCATTTCCTAATAGTATGTCACAATCCATGTTATTTATTGTCGATATATGTATTTTACAGAGATATTTTTACTTCCTAATAATAGTTCATAATCTGTAACTAGATTATTAACTTGATGTTTATCTCCTGTAATACCTGTAATTTTTATATTTCCATCTGGCTTCCATTTATGAGATAAAAATGTTTTCATTATTGTAATTTCACTCCATGTATCTATTAAAGCACATGTATGTATGTCTTTTTCTATAGTGTGTACTTGGATATATACCGATAAAGGATATTTGAGGTATGCTTTATTTAACATTTTTGGCAGAATATTTCATTCTCATTTATTTGCATAGTTATTCCATGTTTTTCTATTTTATAATACTCTAATCCTTCTAGAAAACTATTACCTAAGAGGATATGATTATTGTTATTCATATTAGAATCTATAAAACAAGTTACTATAATCCTGGTACTTTCAATTATAATTGGTACTTTTACTTCTTGTTTACATATATGTTTGTTCCCATTAAAATCTATATATTCATATGGTGGATCTTTTCTTTATTATTAATCCATTATTTTTATTGGGTTTATATGATTATGGGATGCTCCTGTGTCTATGGTTATATAAGGTCCTTTTACATAATCTAATCCATTAAAGTATTGTCCCATTATTTTCATTACTTTAGCTGTTGGTTTAGTTATTAATTGATTATTTTCTGAATAACTTTTCCTTGATGAATTTCCTCTAAGTAAGGTTTTACCCGAAAAACTAATTGGAATAATTGATGTTTCTTGGGTTTCTGAATTTATTATTTCTTTCTTGTCATCTATACTTAATCTGTAATTTACTGGTATCTTAATTTCAGGTTTAATGGGTTCTATTAGTGTAGTTATCTCTTCACATTCTTTATTTATTTCTATTAATGGTTTATCATTATATATTTCTCCATAATTTGAATTACAGAAACTATATAATGCTGAGTAATGGAAGGTCATTAATCTATTTCCTTCTTTCATTAAGTTATTTTTTAATAGTTTAAAATGTAAGCTTAATGTTTCATTAATATTTTTATCTTTTATATGTACACAATATCTGGGATAACATGTAAATATTAATTTTGTATAACATAGATTTCCTTCTATTGTTCCTAAATGTCCTATCATAGGATCGTTAAATCTTTGATCATGTAAAGATAGTATTATTGGACTATCTATTCCTTCCTTGAATAAGGATTTTACTAGAATTTGTATTTCTGCTAGGTAAACATATTGTATCTTTTCTCTTATTGTTTCACTTTTTATTTTTCTAAGTGCTGAATCTATAGTTCTTCTGTTTATTAATCCTAATCTTATATTTCCTTCAGCTTGAGTGACTTCTATGGCTTTTTCCTGTTCATAGTATTCATGTAATATTACCTTTTTCCTTTTAAAGATATCTCTTAATCTATGTAAAATTCCATAATCTGGTTTTTCTAATTTTGCTTTTAAGAGTTTATTATATTTATTTCTATTAAATGTTGCTACTAAACTATATCCATGGACATTTTCTTCTTTATTTACTTCTTCCGAATCTATTTCTTTATTCTGACTCATTGTCTATAAGTTCTTCATATATATATATTTCTTCCCCTTCATGATCAGATGGATTACTTACTAATTCTAGTTCTTCTTCTATGTCCTTAAATTCGCTTTTAAGAATTCTAACTTTCTTTTTGGTACATTCTGTACTTATATGTCCTATTTCTCCACAATTCCAACATTTGCATTTATTTTTATCAAAATTTCTCTGTTTTTTGTGTTTTCTCTTATAATATTTTCTATAGGGTTTGATATATTTTTTCTTAAAATGATTATATTTTTTATATTTTCCTTTTCCTAATTTTTTATAACTTCTGTGTTTTTTATATGGTAATTGACATCCCCACTGGGTTGGCATTTCTGTTTTATTACAACATATATCTCCAATTGTCCTACTTCTTTTTATTAAATTACGTTGCATACATATTTCACTCAATCTATCATTTAAGAATCTTATTCTAGATCCTAATGTTTCAGGTACTGTATTAGTTATTTTATACTTTTCGTATTCATTAACAAAATATGTACTCCATGGTATTGGTAACTTAGAGTAGTATAAGTTAAGATATATATTTTGATCTTCATTACTAAAGAATTGTGAATAATAATATTTACTAAATTCACAAGTGTATTCTTTGACATAACACATATTGCATATGCTTAAGTTAATTAACTTCATTCTGTTGTTTAACTTTTCATTTTTATTGATCTGTTTAATCTCCAATCTTCTCCTAGAAATTCATTTGAGATGTATTCTACCATTGTTTCTATTCCTAATTCTTTATTTCTTAGGAATCCTGCTTTTATATTATTAGTTATTAATTCTTTTACATTATCTGTTAATCCTCTCCACCAGCTAAATACATTTCCTATAAAGCTTGCTATTAAGATTTCTGTGTATACTCCTGCTTTTTGGTCTTCTGTTTCTACATTCCGCCTTTCTTTTCGATCCATTATACATAAAAAATAAACACATTTATAATGCCCATTCTACTAAGGTTTTATGTGGATTTGTCCTACAGTCTAAATCTAAAAATACTCCCGCATTACTTATTATTTTTAGTTCACTTTCTTGAGGAATATATTCATTTTCCAGACTGATTGGTGGTTTATATTCATAAAAGTGTCTTTTTCTTCTATTTTGTCTACCAAAGTTACTAGGTTCTTCAACGTGGGGTTTCATTTCTGGTCCTCCACTTGTATTCATATTTATTTTGTATTCTTTTTCAATATCTTCTAAATCACTTAGATTTATTTCACTGAATATTTCAGTAAGTTTTTCAATTTCTTCTTCCATTAATCTGATTCACTACTTTCTTTTTCTTCACTTATTTCTATTTTTTCTTTACCTTTGTCTTTTATTTTTTCTTCTTCATTTTCTAATTCTTTTACTAAATTTTCAGTATCTTTTATAATTTTAGGATATTTATTTTTCATAAACCACTCATCAAAACTTCCTGGTTGTGGTTTTTGGGTTAAATTTACATTAGGTTTCTTTATTGTTTCCGATTTTAGAGTTTTATATTTTTCTAACTTCTTATTTTTCTTTTTACCAGCATGTATTAATGTTAATTCTATTTTTAACTTTTCTATTTCGCTTTTATTTCTTTGATTTCTTCTTTAAATGTATTAGTAATTCTTTTACTTATTAGGTTGTTTCCATATTATTAAACTCTATAGTGCCTTAATGTATATTTTACGCTGAGTGATTTTGGTGAACGACTACTTTATTCTACTAATCTTGATAGAAAAACTTAAAGCTGTTATTTTTGGAAATTTAAAAATTTTTAAGGTTATTCACGCACATTTTCCCGATTATGGGCTTGGGGTTGTGTGAAGTCTTTATACAAATGAATATTTATATTATTTGAACAAATATTTTTATATTCGTTATTTACAGTAACATTTAATATTTTATAATTTAAATTTTATTATTTATTTACTAATAATTTTAGGAAAAAATTAAAATTAAAATGCTACAAATGAGGAAATGAAGAGGGAATGAGAATTTTAGCTCATCTCTGTCCCTTTTATGAATAAGAAATTAAGTAAAAATTTATCACTATCTCTTCTTGAAAAAAAATTAGTATAAAATTATTCCGCATACCCTTCCAAAATGGAAAATCCCGAAGGACTCCTATCCTGATCAGGATTTCTGCCATTCATATATTACAGCACACCTTCGAAGTCTTCCAGCAGCCATAATGTGACCATTGTTGCATCCCGCCAGTGCAGCCGCACGCGAACGCTTGGCTTAATGGCTTTACATATTATTGTGCGCTTAGTGACAAATATAATGATCTTAGAATTGGCCAGGAATCAATCAACTCAAAAAACGACACCTGACATTGTACCATGGGCGAGCGATTAAACAATCAGTTAACTATAAGTAAATCTTATCATTTAGTTAGTGGCAGAATAATTATCCCAAAGGGATTTCTGCGATATAATGGAGGGATCATATTCTTGTGAGAGAGACCCAGATCTGCTTTTATTAATTGGTTTAGCACTTTAGACCAAAATGTTAAAAAAAAAAAAAGGTAGATTCCCGCATTGTAAAGAACTTTCTAAGGGAAAAGAAAAAATCAACTAATATTTTTCAACAGCTTAAATCCAAATTCTAGGCCTAGGACGATCACACTGACGTCATTTGGAAGCCGTAAGCCTACGAACCTCTTCAGCAAATATGGTCATGATCTCAGCTCCAACTAAATGTGATTCACACACATGCGAAAAAAATCTTTGTGTCACTTGCACACATGATCTTCCAAGAATATGCATAGTTTAATCTAGAGCCAGTATAAACAAAACTAAAGTGGAGAGATGCTTCATAAGGCAATATAGTCATGTTGGTGAGAAATGAATCAATGCATTTTTATTCGTGTTATCAGATCTCACAAAGACAATTTCGGCATAGATACCCATTGAGAATGTAAAATTGATTTATTTTAATCTCAACATAATCCAATGAATAGAAGATGATAGAAAAAGAATATGCATTCTTATATACCCAATGTTGAAAGAAACCCTGTAGATCAAATGGTTTTGTTTCTCTCAACAAGTTAGATAATCTACATATTCTTGGTGCTGTTCCGGAAATAAGGATGAAGAGAACGAACTCCTTCAAGGTATAAAGGTGTCTGCATTTCAATCAAGCGAGAGACCTGCATAGATAGCCTCTCTTAGCAGAATACATGTAACTATTAGGGGAACTACTTGATCCAAAAGCTTAAGCTCATAGGCAAGGGTCCAGTATTTAAGACAAGTCTTAACAGTAGCAATTTATTGTCTTATTTAATATCGATCGTGAGCACAAACCCAGTAAACAAAACAAGAGAAGAGAAAAAACTCCATTTGTTATTGCTGACTAGCAGCTGTGGCTTTTAGTGTTTGGAAGACACTTGCAACTATAGTTAAGGAGTTAAGATGAATGTACAGTTTGATGAAAAACATGTATTACCCTTACAATATGTCAAAATTATTAACTTTAAAAGTGTTATTTCTAAACATTATCAACTTTTATTTCAATTTCACACTTGTGGCTACCTTAATATGAAACAGAGCTTATGTCCACGTAGTCATCATTTACATCCACCACTAGTGTAGAGATAGTTACAAACCACTGATCAAGAAACAAGATTTATTTGCGCTTACTTCAAAGATCACTGGCCAAGCAAGCCACATAACATTGTTCAAGTCCTAGAAAGCCAAATCTTCAATATCAGCTAAAATATGGAAACTTTTTTGTTTTATTTTTTGTTTTTATTTATTCATTTATTTTTAATTTAAATATAAAAGAGAAGAAGTGAGAGCACCAACAATCAACTTGAGTGATCGAAGAAAGAAAAATCCCCCTTACCGCTCGACGGAAGGCAAACAATTCTTCTTGGCCAGATAGCATGGAAACAATACCAGCTGGTGCGGCCCCCGAACTCACTGAGCCTTCTGCTAGAACATCCCGACGAAGTTTCCCACCTTCTATCTCTGTTTCGAATTGAAAACTGGTACAGACAAAGCCCATGTCAGTCATACAAATACAAAGTCAAGATCAAAAGATTGTCAATGATGAAAATGGGCGGGGCCCTTAGTTAAGCAAATGCTTGATTGAGATGTTCTGAATGCAGTTCTAGAAAAGTGAAAATAAATTTTAAACATTGCTAAACAGTCAGTCAGTCATACAATCAAATTCCTTCATTTTGAGCTCCGAGGTCACATAGAGATTACTAGATTATAGCCAGGGCTATTCTATTGAAGATATAAGTTTATAAAATGAAAAAATAAAAAAGAAATCATTTTAAAGCAACTTATGAACAAGGTTTCTTATGATTGCAGCTCCAGGAAGACTTCCACAAAAATGCTTATTCGCCTTTTTTTTTTTTTTTTTGGCAACCACTCAAGGGCTTGAGCCGCAACTACTATATAAAATTAATAATTGGGAGACTGGCTTAGAAATGAAGCCATCAGCAGATTCAGGAACGAGTTTAGAATATTAAGATCTCCTAGTATCAACATTCTCGAGGAATCATAAGTACTTACCTTTCCAAATCAAAAAGTGAACCCTCTTCAGTTCCTTGAAATAAATCATCAATTGAAGAAGCTGCTGAGCAGAATAGGCAGCAATGGTGGTTGTATAGCTCATCAATGAGGGTGATAAACCTACGTGCCTGAAAAGTGAAGCAAATTGACATGAGTGGGATTAAAAATTCAACAGTAGTCTACCCATAGTCGGTCAGCATTGAAATTTAAAAGTAAAGTTATCAAGGCTTAAAAATAACTGGCTGCTTGTTAAGGAACCAAATGACAATACATATACCAAAAGCGGAAGCCCCAACCAACTAGTTCTGGAGTAAAGTTAAGTATATATTTTATGATGCTCATGAGGTACAGCAGCACATGAAGACTCTTAAAGTAGATGAGGTTCTAAGAGGACTGACATTATCTTGCATAAAGAATGAGTCTAACACTTTCTAAGTCTCTTGTTTTTCCCTTAACTCCAATCAACAAAACAATGTTTTTATAGTGCAATCACATCGATTGTACACAGGTTCTTCAAGAACAAGAAACTAGTTCAATGAAATTTCAGTTTCCAGCGCCCCCCCCCCCTGGGCAGGGAAGAATTAGAAAAGTAGCAAAATGTACCTTGTCACGAATTCGCATACTCATTACTGGGATGTCAGTGATGAATACAGTGTGATAATTATGTGCTACGGCAATATAGTCAGCTGCACCAACCTGCAGAGATTTGAGACAAAGTGGCACAGAATGTCCATGTTTCAAAGAAAAGGAGTGCAAGCAACTGCAAGATCCAGAAAACGATCCCAAATTTAATTGAATAGCCATTTTATGGAGTTTATGATGGAAGAGAAAGACGAATTTTGATAACTAAAATAACTCCATAAACAATGGTGAGATTTTATTAGATCATAGTTCATTTAGGTATTCAGACGTAATCAAGAGAACCTTGTCAAAGTTTCAATTGTCTTTTCTGGAGCCCATCAGGCCAGTCCCAGTTTCGAGGGAATGCTGTATGGCAACATGCTAGTTTCACATCAGGAATTCTAACAGATATGGATCAGCATTATCTTTCCCATTCACAAGATCAACCATACTCACTTTGTCTACTATCCTTTTATTTTCACTTCTGTTTTTTTTTTCAACCAGTGATTTATTATTTTTATCTTCAATTTTATTTCTCTGAATTCTTGTCCTTTGTTTATTCTAGCTTGGAGTACTGATACATCAATAACACCTACAAATGACTCGATAAAGAAAGTAAGTATAGTAATCATAAGTTTCTTAAAACATGGAGAGAATAAGAACCAGGAGCTTCAGATTTTTTGAAGTGCAGATTTTTTGAAGTGATGCAATAAGGATGCACATTCAGCACAAATATGCATAGAAAGAGGCAACAATTAAATTTATAAATATTTTTTCAAAAAAATGAAAAGATTGGATAAAAGTGGAATATTCATACAGAAAGGGCAAGTGCAATACCGGACGACCACATAGATACTCAAATGTGAAGCGTGCCACTCCATTACAGCTTTGAGGAACTTCCAGTGTTCTAATTTGGTAAAAAAGTATTCTTTTAATTTGCAAATAGAAGACATATTTTATTTGAATGATTAAATTTGAAAATTACCTCCCAAACATTACAGGGATGGTACTGGATATGATTTTCCCTCCAAACTGATTTGTCACCTGACACCACATTGCCTCGAGCTGCCTCACAGCATTGTCATCCAGGGGCCAGAAATAGTGAACCTGCATGCGCATGCAAATACAATTTCAACCACTACATACATATGCACAAACACATATAGGTTCAAGTGTGATTGATCCAACAACTAAACAAGGATGCATTTAATAAAACGATAAGGACAACGGATAAGATGTGTATATGAATATTTGCCACTCAAGAAAAGGTTTTCAAATGAAGTTGGCAGAAATTGCATGAGCAGAATGAAGAAAACAGCTCGGCATAGATGCATTTGTGAAATCTTTAAAGGAATATCAGTTGACAATACAACGGAGAGATAGTGGTTTATTGATAAAAGAAGCAACAAAGCGAAGGAACATGTTACCTGGTCTATAGATCTCTGTGCAATAAGCCGTCGATAATCAATCTCACTTCCAATTGGGATTATCTCACAGTGCTGCTCCAATTTTGCAACAAGCTTTTGAAATATCTCCTGCTGCATGCCATCCTGCACGAATAAAAACCAAACCATTTTCAATTGATTCTTGGGATGTTCATCTGCAACTATGTAAATAAATTAAGAAACACCTGCAAATAACTAGGTGATTCTACAATACCCTCCAGGGATGTCCCCAAAGATGATAATTGGCCACAAGTGCCACCAGCCCTTACCCAGAAAGATGCAAGTTAGAAGGAATCTAGGAAGGGAGAAAATCAGAAATTTTTCATCAAGAAGAAGATATCAACTAAAAAGAACCTGATTTAAATCCCATGGTGCTCGGTTACTGGTGGCCACAAGAACAGTTCCGGTACTCAATAATCTGCTCACAATTCCAGACAAGGCCACAATAGCAAATACATCAACAGTCTGTAACAGAAACCAAAAACTTTGGTATTACAATAGTTGCAAATTCAATGAGCCAATTTTTGACCAATGGGGTCTAGCATACGATGAAGAACAATTGTTGTACCAGAGAAAGGGAAACTACAGAGATTCAGGGGTAGGGTGGGGAACATAAAATTAAAATGGAACAAGGCGCAGCAAACTTCTTGGCCCCGTACACATTTTAGTCTTTCTCTGATTGGTAATATCACATATGATAAAAAATTCATGTCTTCTGTCTGAATACAAGGAAAATAGAGTATAACTTTATGGGATATTATTTTCCACTCATTAATCCTTTCCCATTTCCCAATTTTCTAAAACAAGAATTCCCAATACCTCTTGCTTTCCATAACAAAATCATACTATTTTCCACTGGTTTTAGTACTGGATAGAATGAAAAGCTGATTACACAAATTGTAAGAATTTTATTGGACCTCCTTCAATTGCATGCCCAAATCATTTCGATGGTTGAAAAATAACTTGTCAGAATATGATATCCTAGGACTAAACTTATAGTAAAGCAGATGAGCACCAAGATATTGATAGTGAAGTACTATCAGGTCCTTCAACAAGAGTCATCTTACCTGTATCTCATCAAAGCAAAGAATGCTGGCCCCTCTTTGATCTGCTTGTTGGTCTACAAGAAACTTATCTGCTACAGCAGGAAGAATACTTTTCATCTGTACTTCTTGCTTATATTTTTCTTCTGCAGCTACCCATTCCTTAACTTTGGAATCAAAGGGAAGATTTGTGATCCAACCAGATATACTTGACCGCAAAGATTTTTCCTCTACTTGATTTTTCCATAATCTATGCATGTGTTCATTAATTTTCAACATAGCCTGTAAAAACATATATTTCATAAAGTGGAAGCAAGTGCAAACTAAAAGCACATATAGCAAAAGCTTGAGATGTACTCAAGTCTCTGTAGGAAAGGGAATCATGAACAGGAGTTCGAAGTTCTCTTCCTTGCTCTCAATATATTTGTACGTGTAATTTAAATATAAAAACAAAAGCTCACCTCATGAAAATGAAACCTCTGTCGATGCTTAACAATTCCTTCAGTGGCACCATAAAACATATCCATAAGCATAGTCTTCCCTATATAAAACAATTCAATAGTTCATTGTATTCTTATGAGTACACATATCCTAGGTATAAGATACCAACAAAGAAGTTCAAAAGCAATGAAACACCACAACTATGACCTAAGTTACCCAAAAAGTGATAGAAATTCCATGATATGGTAGGATGTAAATGGATGGGGAACCAACTAACTGCTACAGATGGATGAATAATTAAAAGCTTAAAAGATAAGCATAAATTAGATCTAGTAACATACCGCTTCCAACATTGCCATATAAATAAAGTCCTTTTGGAGCTGGAGGTGCAGTGGGACAGCGACCAACAAGTGAATCCAACTTCCTTTCTCGATTAAGGTATGAAACCCATCTACCCACACCTGGTTCTACATTTTCAGGTTTTTTCCTGCATCAGAAGACAACTATTACGATATGCAAGAACAAGGCCATCAACAAAACTGTTCTCATGATGAATAATCATCACCAGTAAATAACGTGATATATACCCAAAAATTAGTTAAGTGCTAGGTGAAAAGAACAAAGAAAAGCTATAGTTTCATGAATAAATGCAAACAATTAGTCTAAAACATGGCCATATTCAGGATTTGGGACAAATATCGTGCCTCACCGAAACATCCATCTCTCTATAAGTGTGTTTCGATGCCTGTTTACTGATGTCCATACGTCCCCTTGCTGCTTTGACTCAGCTTCCCTTATCAATAGACTGCGCCTCTCATTCTCACGATTCTTCTCCCAATTGGCTAAGTTCACCTGCCAAAAAAAAAAAAGAGATGATGCACATGACTAATCACTAGAACACCAACTCAAATTCATAGTGCATAATCAGACTGTACATGGTATTCCTCCATATCTTTTTCATACTGTTCCAATCTCCCAAGCACATTTTCTAATGCCAGTGCAACCTTTTCCTGGTTAGGATCATGCTGCAACTTCCCTTGCTCAATCAATTTCCTGTACTGCATCAACGGTCCTGAAGGATAGAGATTTTATGCTTTTACACCATATGTAACACAAAAAATAGAATTTTGAAAAGCAATCTCATGTTTCTGTTTGATGAAATTTCCATTGATCCAGAAATTTCATTCAATTCTATCATCAAATTTCCTCCAATAAAAACTAAACTATTGACACCTAATCAGTTCCGCTCATTTCAAAATAGTAAATCCATCGAGCGTACAAACGCAAAATCTGAACTTTCAATCAATGGTTAAAGTAATTATTAGTGAGAGAAGATACCTTACCTGGAGGCTCTGTGGATGAAGGAGAAGAGTAAAAGCGAACCGCATTTACGCAAAACTTCTTATTCTGAATTCCTGTTTGTCTCGTAAACCGTAGATAGAGAAGCGAAGCAATTGAAGTTATTTTTTTCATTTCCATTTCTCTATCTTTTTCCCCTAATTTTCTCTACGATTGTGATTGAAGTTTCTCATTCGGGCTGTTGCATAACTCGCACTTCAATTACGGGATACGCAATTGACTGTTTGATCGGATGACACAAACTCATTTGTTATGGTTCGTAATATCTGAGCTCCTCAACTTTTTATTTTATTAATCTACTGTAAGGTTTTCGTTTTTTCTAACAAGATGACACCTAATAAACAATGAATGGCATTCCAATTATTTTATTAGTGTTAGCATTAGGAATTTGACACAAATGAACAAATTATGATCTTGAGAAATCATTGATAACTTAAAAAGAGTTGAAGTCATATATTATTACTATTATTTATTTTATTTTGGTAAAAATATAACCACTTTGACTTATATAATTTCTTTTTCTTTTTCTTTTTTAAAAGTAATTTTCTTATTAATATATCTAAAAAATATGATTGATATTACAATGCATTATTATCATAAAGTTCAGCATATCTAAATATTTTATCGCTATATTATGTTTTTATGACAAAATTAATTATACCTTTATGACGATGTTAAAATTTAGCGACTTATCAATTATTTTGTTACACTAATTTTGTAGAGTATAGGAATTGTCGATTAGACCTTTATATTAAAATAAACATTTTACAATGTGTCGAGTAAGTTTTATTTAAACAACAAGATGGTTTATGTGTTATAAGTGATAAATTCGAGTGCCTCTTTATAACTTATAAACCTACAAGGATGAGTTTGATAATTACCTAGCTTAGTTTTCAAAATTATTTCAAAATTAAATAAATAAAAATTGACGTGAAAGAGGTTTAACAACTGAGCGTGGTCGTTAACTCTTCTCTTGCGCGCCAATAATGACTGATAAGTTGTGAGAGTACTGAGTTCGAACTTAGAGGCGCTAAAACCTGTAAATGAATATCGCTCTAAAAGCAAAATCCAGGCTACAGTGCAAAATGCCAATTCACGAAAGAGCAGCAGAGCAAAGCTGCTTAGCACTCCTCCAATCCTGCAGCAGCCTCCCTATACTCGCCCAAATCCACAGCCGCATTCTCAAATTGGGTCTCATAAACAACCCACTAGTTCTGACCAAGTTCACTGCTACCTCCTCCGATCTCAATGCTATAGATTATGCTACCTCTGTTATATTTTCACCGGAATCCGATACCCTTCTCTATGATACGTTCCTATTTAATACTATAATAAGAGCTTATGCTCAGACTAATAATTTGAAGACTCAATCTATTGAGTGTTACAATCTGATGCTTGAATATGGAGTTTCGCCCAATAAATTCACTTACCCATTTGTTCTTAAGGCCTGTGCTGGCATTGGTGACTTGAATCTGGGCAAGTCTGTGCATGGTGCTGTGTTAAAGTTTCAGTTTGGTGATGATATTCATGTGCAAAACACTTTGGTTCATATGTATGGTAGTTGTGAAGGAGGGATTGAGTTCGGTCGTAAGCTGTTCGATGAAATGTCTGAACGGGACTCTGTGTCATGGAGTGCGATGATTGGTGGGTATGCGCGTTTAGGTTTGTCTAGTGATGCTATAGATTTGTTTAGGCAAATGCAGATTTCTGGTGTTTGTCCAGACGAGATTACTATGGTTACGGTTTTGTCTGCTTGCACTGACTTGGGAGCGCTTGAGGTTGGCAAGTGGGTTGAGTCTTTTATTGAGAATCAGATGGTTAATAGAAGTGTGGAGCTTTGTAATGCTTTAATTGACATGTTTGCTAAGTGTGGTGATGTTGATAAAGCTTTGAAGCTGTTTAGAAGCATGAATGGGAGAACTATTGTTTCATGGACCTCTGTGATTGCTGGTCTGGCAATGCACGGTCGTGGTTTAGAGGCTGTGGCTTTGTTTGAGGAAATGTTAGAAGCTGGGGTGCCACCTGATGATGTTGCCTTTGTAGGATTGCTCTGTGCTTGTAGTCATTCTGGGTTAGTTGACAAAGGCAGAGAATATTTCGATTCAATGAAAAATGATTTTGGCATTATACCTAGAATTGAACACTATGGATGCGTGGTGGACATGTTATGCAGGACCGGACAAGTTAAAGAGGCACACAAGTTTATTCAAAAGATGCCCATTGAGGCAAACCCAATTATTTGGCGAACACTGATTAGTGCTTGTTGTGCCCGTGGTGAACTCAAGCTTGCGGAGAGCATCACCAAACGGCTAATTGGAAACGAACCTATGCATGAGTCCAACTATGTACTGCTTTCCCACATATATGCAAAAATGTTACATTGGGAGAAGAAAACGAAGATTAGAGAGATGATGGACAAAAGAGGGATGAAGAAGATACCGGGGAGCACTATGATTGAATTAGATAATGAAATCTATGAATTTGTGGCTGGAGATAAGTCACATCATCAATCGAAAGAAATATATGAAATGCTTGATGAAATGGGAAGAAAGATGAAGAAGGCTGGATATGTTCCCAGTACATCAGAGGTGTTGTTGGACATAAATGAGGAAGATAAGGAAGATGCTTTAAATAAGCATAGCGAAAAGCTGGCAATTGCTTTTGCCCTTTTGAAGACGCCCCCTGGAACTCCTATAAGAATTGTGAAGAATTTGCGAGTTTGTAACGACTGTCACTCTGCTACTAAGCTCATCTCCAAGATCTATAATCGAGAAATAGTTGTGAGAGACCGGAACCGCTTTCACCATTTCAAGGAGGGGTTCTGTTCATGTAGAGATTTCTGGTAACTAACTAAGTTCAAAGTCAGGACTATTGTTATGTTTATTGAAGCCACAGTTGTTTGACCTAGGTAGAGAATTGCATGAAAGTTACAGAGGGTTTTCTCATGCCACGATCATTCACCGGAAATCATACCTGGCACAATATTTTGGTTAAGGCAGGAATTTAGACTATTTTGTTTGAATTTTTTCCCCCGTTTCCAATTGAGCTAGATATTCGAGAAAATATGGTGCACAAGAGATCATCTGAAAATCATCAAAGATCCAGGCTCAAAATTCTTCATTCTAAAATGGCTTGTTAATTGTTATCGGTAGTGCCAAAAGTCCACCCAAATGGTGCTTTACAGTTAAGCGAGGTTTAATTGGAAACAGATGATAGGTCATAAATAGTCATATTATATTTTGTTTAAATCCCTCATATCTTGATTTATTTTGTGCTAATTCGTGGAAATTATATTTGAATTGATTTAGGAGATGAATCCTGAATATTATGATGAAATTTGGATAAAAAGGACTTAATTTGGCCAGATACGTAATGACCTTTTCCTGTATGAAATGGTTTAAGCAATCAAAATTGGAGAATGATTTGGTCTCCAAAGACAAAGAGGAAGAAGAATCCAAGAAGGATTGTAAAAAAAAAAGAAAAGAGAAAAGAAATCGAATGAAAAGAAAAGGAAAGGGAGCAAGAAGTGAAATCAAAAGGAAAAGGAAGCAAGAATATAAAAAGAAGAAGGCCAACGTGAGAAAATAATCCAACACACAACAAAAGAAAGAGAGAGAGCGTGAGAAAGAAGAGAGCTGCTGCAATTTCTTCTTTAAACAATCTTATATTTTTCGATCCAAGGGTAATCAAAATGTAGTTTGTATGAGGCTTTGGACCCGAATTTCTTATCAAGTAATTTTATTTCGTTTTATTGTCATGAATTATTTATATTGATTGAGTTGACGCCTAATTCAATATTTATTTTCTATCGCTAGTCATGAGTTTGTGATCCGTAATTGTCATGAATGAATGAATTGAGTAGGAGTTGGCTCATGTATATTGATGGCCACAATTACATAAAAGCTGCGTGATAAATTTCTAGGAAATAAAAATCTGAAATTAATTAAATTGGAGAAATCAAATAATTAATCTTGTTTTAGTCATTCTCATTAATCTTAATGCTATCAGAATTAATTAATGGTAAGAATTGATTTAGGCGATTGTTCGAGTCTATTACATTAGGAGAATAATTACTTTCATGGATTCCGATTAAGACTAAGTTCTTGGATTGAGTAATTTATATTTTTGCCTATGATCAAAGTTACAATTGGATGGAATTGACACTTGGATTGGAAGTTTGGTAAGATTAATTTTCCTTGTTTAAATTTAAGTTTTGTTTTGTTTCATTTTATTTTATTTTATTCTCGTTAAAAACCCTCGAATCAAGTAATCGGTTAACCGTTAATCACTAACGCCAACCGCTTATTTCCGTAACCGAGAAGAAGAAAACGGCCACGGCTTCCTAACCTACCGTCAATAAGCTCCGTAATCGTTATCAGAACGGCCACTGCTTTCCCTAAACGGTTAGCCGATAAATTCCGAGAAGGTCACAACCCGGATTCGGTCTTCCGCTTTTCCTCACCGGTTGTCCGAATAAAACAGAAAGGAAAGAGCTGAAAACGGTTTGCCGATTTCCCTTATCTTCGCCGACAAAGTCGAAGCTCGCAAATCAGAATCGACTTCCGCTTTCCTCAATCGTTAAACCGATAATTCCTAATTCTTCAAAGAGTTAACGCCGCCGCTGCTTACACTAAACTGATCCGCTTATTGCGTAAACTTGCAAATCCGTAATTTTTCTTGGGAAATTAATTTTGTTTTAAACTTTGAAATTAAATACATAGTTCTCTGTGGATTCGACTGGTCTCACCATTTCTACAATTTTATTTGTGAATCAAGATTTGTTTTTGAGGAGCTCGACAACCTCCGTCAAAATTGGCGCGCGTCGGGAACTAATTTTAGTTTCTCATTGTTTAATTTGATTATTTGATTTAGTTTATGACCCGCTCTTCTCGGACTCTAATTTGCAGATAACCCGTAAATCGAGAGGATAGCGTCACAATCGAGAAAAGAGACTAGAGGGAAACGCCGCTCATGGAGGGAATAGAGATAGATTTCACCATCGGTGTACGTCCATCTTTGCAGGTTGAAGAAAAGATGGCATCAACTCTCAAAGAACTCGCCGCACTGATTTGAATCAATCAATTTATGCATTACTTTTCCTAATTTTGCTAATGATTTTGAATTAAAATCTGGTTTGATTCATTTACTCTTCTTTTCGTGGTCACAGGTGAAGATCCTCATAAGCACCTCAAAGAGTTTCACATTGTTTCCTGAACGAAGCCACATGGTGTATCCGAGGAGCAAATCAACCTTAGAGCTTTTCCATTCTCTTCAAGGATCAAGCCTAAAGATTGGCTCTATTATTCTACCTTCCTGCCCATCACCACATGGAACGAGATGAAAAGGCACTGGAAAAATTCTTCCCGCTCACGAAATGCTAGACAGAAGGAGATTTATGGCATCACGCAAATCTCCTGGAGACGTCAGATGAAAGATCGAACGATTCAAAAGATTATGTAAGCTTTCCCACCATCAAATTTCTCGATCAACCTCATCCAATATTTCTACGAGGATCATACAATGGATGGAGTATGATTGACGCAAAGAAGTGGTGGAGCTTTAGTGAACAAGACGGAAGTTGTACCAAACAATTGATTTCAAACATGGCTGAAACTTCAACACCTGTACAAGAGCGAGTGAGGATCTATCAAGCACGTTAACGAGGTAAGTTGACCTTAAAATCAAATTTCGATTTAATCGCTGTTCGTCAAATGGTCCGTAGGGCAATCAGAACGGTGAAAGCGTGATATGCTCGCTCACGGGCATCCTACTGACATGTGCCCACATTGCAACAAGACTCCACACAAGAAGCCAATGCCATGTGGATTTCCGTGTCACACTCAAAGGAAGTATGATCCCCACTCAAATCATTACAACCTGGATTTTAGGATCATCCTAACTTTAATGCATGGAACCAAGGAGGACAACAAAGACCACCTCCTCAAAACTTCACAAGACCACCCTCAATCCCTACACGCACTCAAGCTCCCAACTCGTGTATGTCTTGAAGATATTAAGAATCTTGCTACCAATACTCTTCAATTTCAACAGAAACAAGAACAAGCATCCGTAGTTTAGGCAACCAAATCACTCAATTAGCCACATCGCTAGCAAGTTGAAGCTCAAAATTCGAAAATTACCTTCACAACCGTAAATCAACCCAAGAGAGAATCAGAGTAATATCATCGCAAGCGGAAAAGAAATTCCTTCAGGATCAACTCCACCTAAAGGTTCGAAACGGCAAGGAGACAAGACAAGACGCCCATCCAAAATGGGTAAAATTCGATCCTCCTTTATCTCTTTCATCTTACACGCCTACACCTCCTTTTCCTAGCAGTTAGCCAAGCCAAAAGAAGATGAGCAAGAAAAGGAGATTCTCGGACACGCCAGAGAGTGCAAATTAACATCCCTTGTTGGACGCACAAATTCCTAAATACGCAAAGTTCTTGAAAGAGTTGTGCACCAACAAGAGGAAGATGAAGGAAAAGGGAAGGTCGAGGTAAGTAAGAATGTTTTAATTTTACAAAAGAGTATGCCAAAATGCAAGGATCCGTATGTTTTCATTACCTTGTGATTGGTGAAAAGAAAGTCGAGCATGCTATGCTAGATTTAGAGCTTCAATTAATGTCATGCCATTTTCTGCTTACCAAGAATTAAAATTAAATGACTTGCAAAACTGGTGTAGTTATTCAATTGGACTGCTCATATATTCACCCACTGGGATTGTGGAAGATGTTTGCACAAGTTAACGAGCTCATATTTCCGTAGATTTTACATCTTAGAGATGGAAGGTCATCCTTCTTCAAAATCCGCTTCAATTTTATTAGAAGACCTTTCATGAAAACTGCCAAAACGAAAATTGATGTAGATGAGGGTACTCTCTCTGTCGAGTTTGATGGAGAGATTGTTAAGTTTAACATATTTGATGCTGTGAAACACCCTACTGATGAACATTCTCTTTGTCAGATTGATGCGATTGATTCTATTGTGCAGGATGTTTTTGCCCAAGGAAGTGTTGGGAATAAGCTAGAATTAGATGCACAATCGAATTTAAAAGGCATTGGATGACTTTATTCACTTTCATGGATCGTGTTCAGCCAAAGACATAAACAAAGCGCTTTTGGGAGGCAACCCAAATATTTTCTTTATTCTCGCTTTTGAATTTTCATTTCTTTATTATATTTAGTTTTCTTTACTTTCATTGATTTTATTTTAAGCCTCCAGATGTTCTTGGACTGGAGATTAACCTCAATAAATCGTGCTCACGCCACTTTTCAAATTTTCCTAACCCTCTCCCTATGCTCGCTCGTCCACACCACATCCGTGGGAGTTTATTCTTCCCTTCTCATTTACTTTTCATTATTATTTTTTGTGAGCCATTTACTTGTTGATACATTGAGGACAATGTATTATTTAGGTGTGGGGGAGGATTTTGGCATGCTTTTAAATTGTTCTTAAAATTTTTTAAATTTTTATGCTTTAAGTCTTCTCAATATCTTCAATACCTTGAAGCTAGGGATACATCTTTGTTTTGAGTTTTAATGCATGAAAGAGGTAAGCATGAATAGTATTCTCTTTAAAATTTTCGATGGTGTCACGTTCATTTGTTGATTGAAAAGTGCACAAGACTTGATGCAAAATAGACACTCTAGTGAGCTTTTGAGCCTAAGAGCAACTCATTACATTTTGCTCCTTTATCTATCATTGTTGAGTGTATCAAGCTTAGTGTGTTTATTCTAGAACTTGCTTATGAATGTATGTTGAGACCACATTTTGTGATAAGGGCAATTAGGTTTAACCAATTCTTAAACTCTAAAAGACCCACCTTTATTTTCCTTAGTTAGCTTTCGAGCCTATATTTCCCTTTTCTTTGTTTCTAACACATTGTTTAACCCAAAGCCTTTTTGTTTGTAATCCTTGTTTCTTTCTACCATATCAAGACAAGAGTGAAGTAGTTGCATGATGAAAGAAAAGCTAAACGAAAAAAAAGAGAAAAAAAAAAACGAAAAAGAGAAAAAAAAAAAAAAAAAAAAAGAAAAAAAAGAAGAAAAAAAAAAAAAAGAAAAAAAAATTCTGTTGTGAAATTTATTCCCTTAATTGGATGATTGGAGAATTATTTGCAAAAGCAATTGAACTATCAAATTGTTTCTCCAAGTGTTTTAAAGTGCTAAAATGTGGGGATAAATTTCATCATCTTGGAAGTATGTTTGTTTATTTTGTTTATTATCTAAATCATGCATGTAACTAACTCTTTGTCTTGATCGTTAAACCCTTCATTTTTCCTTTTACCATACCCTTACCTAAGCCCCATTTCAACCCTTGTAAAGTCCCTTTGATTTTTGCATCATATTCATATGCAGTGGTGGAGATTTAATTCATTTGCAAGCCTATGGTAATGACATGCTATGCTTTGATTTTGAGAGTAAAACACGCACCCTAAACACTTTGAGAGCATCGAGCGAAACCATGCGAGGGTGTTAAGTCTGCGCATTTGATTTTGATGAATTGATGAGATGCTTGTGTTTTTGTCACAAATTCTATCCTATGAATGCTTATTCTCTTGATTGTCACTATGATTTGACTCATTGATGTGTGTTTAGCTTTATTGGTATTCTTGGATATTGAATGGGTTAAAAGGGAGGATTGGTATGATGATTTGAGATATGCTTGAGGACAAGCATAGTTTAGGTGTGGGGGAATTTGATAGGTCATAAATAGTCATATTATATTTTGTTTAAATCCCTCATATCTTGATTTATTTTGTGCTAATTCGTGGAAATTATATTTGAATTGATTTAGGAGATGAATCCTGAATATTATGATGAAATTTGGATAAAAAGGACTTAATTTGGGCTTTGCATACGTGGGCTGACCTTTTCCTAGAAGGAGTCGGTTTCTAGCAATCAAAATTGGAGAAGGATTTGGTCTCCTAGCACAAAGAGGAAGAAGAATCCAAGAAGGATTAGAAAAGCTAGCAAAAGAGGAAAAGAAATCGCAATAGAAAAAGGAAAGGGAGCAAGAAGTGGAAATCAAAAAGGAAAAGGAAAGCTAGCAATATAAAAAGAAGAGAAGGGCCAACGTGAGAAAATAATCCAACACACAACAAAAGAAAGAGAGAGAGGCGTGAGAAAGAGAAGAGAGCTGCTGCAATTTCTTCTTTAAACAATCTTATATTTTGTTTAGCCACCATGAGTGGCTAAGGTTTTAATTCTGATCCAAGGGTAATCAAATTCCAGTTGTAGTTTTGTGAGGCTTTGGACCTAACAAGAATTTCTTCTATCCAAGTAATTTTTATTTCTTGTTCTTATTGTCTATGAATTATTTATATTGATTGAGTTGACGCCTTAATTCAATATTTATTTTTCTATCGCTAGTCATGAGTTTGTGATCCGTAATTGTCATGAATGAATGAATTGAGTAGCAAGGAGTTGGCTCATGTGTGTGTATATTGATGGCCACAATTACATAGCTTGCATGATAGGCTCTAGGGAAATAAAAATACGAAATTAATTAAATTGGAGAAATCTGAAATAATTAATCTTGTTTTAGTCATTCTCATTAATCTTAATGCTATCATTTAATTTGATATGGAACGATGATGCCCAGTTGAATTAATGGTAAGAATTGATTTAGGCGATTGTTTGAGTCTATTACATTAGGAGAATAATTACTCATGGATTCGATTAAGTAGACTAAGTTCTTGGATTGAGTAATTTATATTTTTGCCTATGATCAAAGTTACAATTGGATGGAATTGACACCCTTGGATTGGAAGTTTGGTAAGATTAATTTTCCTTGTTTAAATTTAAGTTTTGTTTTGTTTCATTTTATTTTATTTTATTCTCGTTAAAACCCTCGAATCAAGTAATCGGTTAACTGTTAATCACTAACGCCAACCGCTTATTTCCAACCGAGAAGAAGAAAACGGCCACGGCTTCTAACCTACCTACCGAATAAGCTCCGTAATCACATTATCAGAACGGCACCGCTTTCCCTAAACGTTAGCCGATAAATTCCAGAAAGGTCACAACCCGGATTCGGCCTTCCGCTTTCCTCACCGTTGTCCGAATAAAAACAGAAGGAAAGAGCTGAAAACGGTTTGCCGATTTCCTTATCGTCACCGATTAAAGTCCGTGAAGCTCGCAAATCGTAATCGACTTGCTTTCCTCAATCGGTTAAACCGAGCAATTCCTGCAATTCTTCAAAGAGTTAACGGCTCGCTGCTTACACTAAATCTGATCCGCTTATTGGCGTAAACTTGCAAATCCGTAATTTTTCTTGGGAAATTAATTTTGTTTTAAACTTTGAGAAATTAAATACATAGTTCTCTGGATTCGACCTGGTCTCACCATTTCTACAATTTTATTTAGGTGAATCGATTTGTTTTTTGAGGAGCTCACAACCTCCAAAATTACGCCGCCGGGAACTAATTTTAGTTTCTCATTGTTTAATTTGATTATTTGATTTAGTTTATGACCCGCTCTTCTCGGACTCTAATTTGGCAAGATAACCCGTAAATCGAGGATGACAACACACAATCGAGAAAAGAGACTAGAGAGGGAAACGCTGCTCATGGAGGAATAGAGATAGATTTCACCATGGTACGTCCCATCTGCAGGTTGAAGAAAAGATGGCATCGAACTCTCAAAGAACTCGCCGCACTGCATTCAATCAACAAATTTCTATGCATTACTTTTCCTAATTTTGCTAATGATTTTGAATTAAAATCTGGTTTGATTCATTTACTCTTCTTTTCGTGGTTGCAGTGAAGATCCTCATAAGCACCTCAAAGAGTTTCACATTGTTTGCCTGAACGAAGCCACATGGTATCCGAGAGCAAATCAACCTTAGAGCTTTTCCATTCTCTTCAAGGATCAAGCCAAAGATTGGCTCTATTATCTACCTTCCTGCCCATCACCACATGGAACGAGATGAAAAGGCACTGAAAAATTCTTCCCGCCTCACGAGCCGCTAAGATTAGGAAGGAGATTTATGGCATCACGCAAATCTCCGGGAGACACGAAAGATCGAACCATTCAAAAGATTATGCAAGCTTTCCCCACCATCAAATCTCGATCAACCTCATCCAATATTTCTACGAGGATCGTTGCCAATGGATGTGAGTATGATTGACGCAAAGAAGCGGAGCTTTAGTGAACAAGACGTAAGGCCCAAACAATTGATTTCAAACATGGCTGAAACTTCTCAACAATTCGTACAAGAGCGAGCGAGGATCTATCAAGCACATTAACGAGGTAAGGACCTTAAAATCAAATTTCGATTTAACCGCTGTCTGGCCAAATGGTCAGAGGCAACCGCAAACGGTGAAAGCGTGCGATATGCTCGCTCACGGGCATCCTACTGACATGTGCCCCATATCGCAACAAGACTCACACAAGAAGCCAATGCCATGTGGATTTCCGTGTCACACTCAAAGGAAGTATGATCCCTACTCAAATCATTACAATCCCTACTGGAGGGATCATCCTAACTTTAAATGCATGGGAACCAAGGAGGACAACAAAGACCACCTCCTCAAAACTTCACAAGACCACCCTCAATCCCTCACATGCACTCAAGCTCCCAACTCGTGTATGTCTTTGGAAGATATTGTTAAGAATCTTGCTACCAATACTCTTCAATTTCAACAGGAAACAAGAACAAGCATCCAGAGTTTAGGCAACCAAATCACTCAATTAGCCACATCAGTTAGCAAGTTGGAAGCTCAAAATTCTGGAAAATTACCTTCACAACCAGAAATCAACCCAAGAGAGAACTGTAGTGCAATATCACTGCGAAGCGGAAAAGAAATTCCTTCAGGATCAACTCCACCTAAAGAAGCTGAAATGGGCAAGGGAGACGAAGATGAAGACGCTCCATCCAAAACAAGGCGTGGGGTAAAATTCGATCCTCCTTTATCTCTTTCATCTTACACGCCTACACCTCCTTTTCCTAGCAGGTTAGCCAAGCCAAAAGAAGATGAGCAAGAAAAGGAGATTCTGGACACGTTTAGGAGAGTGCAAATTAACATCCCCTTGTTGGACGCAGTCAAGCAAATTCCTAAATACGCAAAGTTCTTGAAAGAGTTGTGCACCAACAAGAGGAAGATGAAGGAAAAGGGGAAGGTTGAGGTAAGTAAGAATGTTTCGGCAATTTTACAAAAGAGTATGCCAGAAAAATGCAAGGATCCAGGTATGTTTTCATTACCTTGTGTGATTGGTGAAAAGAAAGTCGAGCATGCTATGCTAGATTTAGGAGCTTCAATTAATGTCATGCCATTTTCTGTTTACCAAGAATTAAAATTAAATGACTTGCAAAAAACTGGTGTAGTTATTCAATTGGCTGACCGTTCATATATTCACCCACTTGGGATTGTGGAAGATGTTTTGGTACAAGTTAATGAGCTCATATTTCCTGTAGATTTTTACATCTTAGAGATGGAAGGTCATCCTTCTTCAAAATCCGCTTCAATTTTATTAGGAAGACCTTTCATGAAAACTGCCAAAACGAAAATTGATGTAGATGAGGGTACTCTCTCTGTCGAGTTTGATGGAGAGATTGTTAAGTTTAACATATTTGATGCTGTGAAACACCCTACTGATGAACATTCTCTTTGTCAGATTGATGCGATTGATTCTATTGTGCAGGATGTTTTTGCCCAAGGAAGTGTTGGGAATAAGCTAGAATTAGATGCACAATCGAATTTAAAAGGCATTGGATGACTTTATTCACTTTGCGACTGTGTCTAGCCAAAGACATAAAACAAAGGCGCTTTTTGGGAGGCAACCCAAATATTTTCTTTATTCTCGCTTTTGAATTTTCATTTCTTTATTATATTTAGTTTTCTTTACTTTCATTGATTTTATTTTAAGCCTCCAGATGTTCTTGGACTGGAGATTAACCTCAATAAATCGTGCTCACGCCACTTTTCAGCTTTCCTTGGAACCCTCTCCCTATGCTCGTTCGGGTCCACACCGCTCACATCCAGGGGAGTTTATTCTTCCCTTCTCATTTACTTTTCATTATTATTTTTTGTGAGCCATTTACTTGTTGATACATTGAGGACAATGTATTATTTAGGTGTGGGGGAGGATTTTGGCATGCTTTTAAATTGTTCTTAAAATTTTTTAAATTTTTATGCTTTAAGTCTTCTCAATATCTTTGAATACCTTGTAAGCTAGGGATACATCTTTGTTTTGAGTTTTAATGCATGAAAGAGGTAAGCATGAATAGTATTCTCTTTAAAATTTTCGATGGTGTCACGTTCATTTGTTGATTGAAAAGTGCACAAGACTTGATGCAAAATAGACACTCTAGTGAGCTTTTGAGCCTAAGAGCAACTCATTACATTTTGCTCCTTTTATCTATTGTTGAGTGTATCAAGCTTAGTGTGTTTATTCTAGAACTTGCTTATGAATGTATGTTGAGACCACATTTTTGAATTGATGCTTAAGTGTGATAAGGGCAATTAGGTTTAACCAATTCTTAAACTCTAAAAGACCCACCTTTTATTTTCCCTTAGTTAGCCCCTTTGAGCCTATATTTCCCTTTTCTTTGTTTCTAACACATTGTTTAACCCAAAGCCTTTTTGTTTGTAATCCTTGTTTCTTTCTACCATATCAAGACAAGAGTGAAGTAGTTGCATGATGAAAGAAAAGCTAAACGAAAAAAAAGAGAAAAAAAAAAACGAAAAAGAGAAAAAAAAAAAAAAAAAAAAGAAAAAAAAGAAGAAAAAAAAAAAAAAGAAAAAAAAAACGAAAAAGAAAAAAAAATTCTGTTGTGAAATTTATTCCCTTAATTGGATGATTGGAGAATTATTTGCAAAAGCAATTGAACTATCAAATTGTTTCTCCAAGTGTTTTAAAGTGCTAAAATGTGGGGATAAATTTCATCATCTTGGAAGTATGTTTGTTTATTTTGTTTATTATCTAAATCATGCATGTAACTAACTCTTTGTCTTGATCGTTAAACCCTTCATTTTTCCTTTTACCATACCCTTACCTAAGCCCCATTTCAACCCTTGTAAAGTCCCTTTGATTTTTGCATCATATTCATATGCAGTGGTGGAGATTTAATTCATTTGCAAGCCTATGGTAATGACATGCTATGCTTTGATTTTGAGAGTAAAACACGCACCCTAAACACTTTGAGAGCATCGAGCGAAACCATGCGAGGGTGTTAAGTCTTGCTGCATTTGATTTTGATGAATTGATGAGATGCTTGTGTTTTTGTCACAAATTCTATCCTATGAATGCTTATTCTCTTGATTGTCACTATGATTTGACTCATTGATGTGTGTTTAGCTTTATTGGTATTCTTGGATATTGAATGGGTTAAAAGGGAGGATTGGTATGATGATTTGAGATATGCTTGAGGACAAGCATAGTTTAGGTGTGGGGGAATTTGATAGGTCATAAATAGTCATATTATATTTTGTTTAAATCCCTCATATCTTGATTTATTTTGTGCTAATTCGTGGAAATTATATTTGAATTGATTTAGGAGATGAATCCTGAATATTATGATGAAATTTGGATAAAAGGACTTTGGGCTTTTGCATCGTGGGGTGACCTTTTCACAAGAGTCGGTTTACAGCAATCAAAATTGGAGAAGGATTTGGTCTCTAGCACAAAGAGGAAGAAGAATCCAAGAAGGATTAGAAAAGCTAGCAAAAGAGGAAAAGAAATCGCAATAGAAAAAGGAAAGGGAGCAAGAAGTGGAAATCAAAAAGGAAAAGGAAAGCTAGCAATATAAAAAGAAGAGAAGGGCAAACGTGAGAAAATAATCCAACACACAACAAAAGAAAGAGAGAGAGGCGTGAGAAAGAGAAGAGAGCTGCTGCAATTTCTTCTTTAAACAATCTTATGTTTTGTTTATCCACCATGAGTGGCTAAGCTTTTAATTCGATCCAAGGGTAATCAAATTCTTGTAGTGAGGCTTTGGACCTAACAAGAATTTCTTCTATCCAAGTAATTTTTATTTCTTGTTCTTATTGTCTATGAATTATTTATATTGATTGAGTTGACGCCTTAATTCAATATTTATTTTTCTATCGCTAGTCATGAGTTTGTGATCCGTAATTGTCATGAATGAATGAATTGAGTAGCAAGGAGTTGGCTCATGTGTGTGTATATTGATGGCCACAATTACATAGCTTGCATGATAGGCTCTAGGGAAATAAAAATACGAAATTAATTAAATTGGAGAAATCTGAAATAATTAATCTTGTTTTAGTCATTCTCATTAATCTTAATGCTATCATTTAATTTGATATGGAACGATGATGCCCAGTTGAATTAATGGTAAGAATTGATTTAGGCGATTGTTTGAGTCTATTACATTAGGAGAATAATTACTTTCTGCGGGATTCCGATTAAGTAGACTAAGTTCTTGGATTGAGTAATTTATATTTTTGCCTATGATCAAAGTTACAATTGGATGGAATTGACACCCTTGGATTGGAAGTTTGGTAAGATTAATTTTCCTTGTTTAAATTTAAGTTTTGTTTTGTTTCATTTTATTTTATTTTATTCTCGTTAAAAACCCCTTGAATCAAGTAATCGGTTAACCGTTAATCACTAACGGCTAACCGTTTATTTCAACCGAGAGAGAAGAAAACGGCCACGGCTTTCCAACCTACCGGGCCGAATAAGCTCCGTAATCACATTACGCAAACGGGCTTACCGCTTTCCCAAACGTTAGCCGATAAATTCCGTAAAGGTCACAACCGATTCGGTCTTCCGCTTTCCTTACCGGTTGTCCGAATAAAACAGAAAGGAAAGAGCTGAAAACGGTTTGCCGATTTCATCGGTTCGCCGATTAAAGTCGAAGCTCGCAAATCGAATCGGACTTGCTTTTCCTCAATCGGTTAAACCGATAATTCCTTAATTCTTCAAAGAGTTAACGTCGCTTACACTAAACTGATCCGCTTATTGGCGTAAACTTGCAAATCCAGAATTTTCTTGGGAAATTAATTTTGTTTTAAACTTTGAGAAATTAAATACATAGTTTCAGTGATTCGACCTGCCTCACCATTTCTACAATTTTATTTAATCAAGATTGCTGGCGAGCTTCGACAACCTCCGTCAACAGACTGTACATATCAACAGTTATGTTTGTCCATTTTTATGAACCAATAAATCTGAAACAATTTTTGATTCACATATAGTGGATATATGATCTGGAAATATCATGAAACTGGACAGGGTTCACTACATTTCTAATGTGGACCTATAGAACTGGAACTTGTCAAAATTTCATTGTGTGCTGCAATTTCTATTTTGGATTGGTACAATAAATAAGATATCGTTCAACCTTGACTGTAACTTCGCGTAAAATCTTGCTAGAATAAAAGGTTCATGATTGAAAACACCTGAAAAGGTCCATGATTAATCTGACCGTACGGCATTTGATCAGTATGGCTCTTTTGACACATACCTGCACTGCTTATAAGCTGGCTACCTAAATACTGTTTAACTCTCTCCAGGTTCTGCAAATGAGCTTTGCGAAAGGGAGTTGAGATTGGTCCTAACAAAATGTATATTTAGAATGGAACACTTTGGTGATGTCGATTACCCAAAAACTCTATCCTCACAGTACTGTGCCATGTGCTCTATGTCAAAAGCAAACTACAGGCAAAGCATGTGCAGTTATGTTGACTTGATTAGGTGACAGTGGCCAGCTGGAAAGTTATGCAATTATCGACCACCATTTTCATCCAGCAGCTGCTGATTGGAAAACTCTCCCCAGCATTTACCTGTTAAATCTGAAACTTCAACTTGAAGCCCAAGCTTGATCTTAATCACTTTTGCGTTTCAAGTAGCAATGCAGCAACTTGTGCCGATGGATTAGCTGAGTATTAAATTATAGTTTAATGGTCATCATATCTCATAACCTTATCATACCAAATAAACTTTTGCATTATTTACAAACACCATTACAGGTGAACTAAGATTTCATATCCACCGCTCAGAATATTCTATTGTGCCCACTCTTGGCAACTAGCAGCACCTACCTTGGACAATGACACCAGAGTCTCATCGTAATCTTGTGGGGTATGATTAAGAAAGATGCTGAATCTTAATTGCAGAATTTGCTAATGCTGTGACATTTTAGTGATGAATTATTAGGTTCTATTACTGTTTTGCTTATTTGCTTTTATCGTGTAGACTGTCAAGCATTCAACAAGACAATAGTTAGAGCTGATACCAATTTTGTAGTCAATGATTACTGCTTCTTTTTTTTTTTTTTTTGGAGTGACAATGATTTCTTCTTCTTTAACCCTTTCATACCATGTCCACCAATAAGCATTGCTACTACTGTTTCTCTTTATAATTAAATGTAGAGATGAATAAATTAGGAGATATGGCTATATCGCATCAGAGTTGATAATAGATTATGAATACATAGTTGAGTCAGGTTACCGTCTGTCATTAACTTTTCAGCAATTGTGTTATCTGGTAAACACTTACAGCTGTCAGTAAAAAAAAAAAAAAAAAAAAAAAAAAGCCTCAATGATAGCAAATGACTGTTACTCTAATAGTTTTACCAAATGTCCATGAATCTTTTCTCGATAACTAAAGCATATATTTCATGGTATACGATCGATCGATCGATCAATCAATCACATCTGTTTATGTACTAAAATCTTCTTCAACCTGTAATCTCAGAGAGACACGCATTGTCCATACTAAATTATCTGAGAAATGTAACATGCCGTGTAGTCAGGTTTAAAAAAGAGCAGACAATTTTTTAAGCTTTGTTGTCCAATTCACCCGATTAGCTGAAAATGACATTCGTTACCCGGCTGCTGAAGATATTGTAATTTTCTCTCAATGTATGTCAATGCCTAACCGATTAGACACCATAACTTGGCTTACATCACCTCGCCTGTAGTGCCAAACCGTTCTCGAGAACGTTGTAAGGTAATGAAATTGAAAACTCTAAGACCCGTAGTTGAAAGTTAGGTTTCATTTGATATTAGCATGTTTAGAGCTTTGAAGTCATAAGTTACTATAGAATAGAAAATTTAGTTGTCAAGTGAAAGTCGATGAGTGTGCCTGGCAACATCATTAATGGCTAATTTTAGAGCTTATACTTTAAGTAAACAACCATAGAATAGAGACTGAAGCAGGGAATAATCAATAGTGACCATGAATCTAAGCAGCACGTCTAAGTATATATCATATTTTATTATTCATATGCCAGTAAATATGTTCATGTTGGATATTTGTTTGTTTGCTCACAGGTACCACTTGGTTGGAGCAGGCCACCATAATAGGAGCATAGGATCATGCTTTGACGGCTCCTAAGGAATCTTACTGGTTAAAAATAAATTAATCACGTAGTGGGGGAGCCTCAAATCACTTTAAAAGTAAAATATTTTATTGCAATGATTGTGAAGTTGGAATTTAATTAAAATTACTTTATGCATATGGTGGTGAATATACTGTATCTAGCAGTTTGCAAGAATGATTGTAGGACAATACTGTTTGGCACTAACTTTTCACACCAATTGCTGATCCCATAGTTTTTGTTTTTAATTTTCAATTTATAATATTTTATGTATTTCATTGTTGAGGGAGGAGTGTCAGTAACAAAAAAATTTAAAAAATTAACAATACGCTAACATGAAATATTTGTACTGAACTTGTTGCGTTGTAGATGTACCTAAAACTTTCCTCCATTTCCTTTTACTCATTTGGAGCTGCCAAGTTGTGACACGTTTCACAACCTATAATCACACACATAATTGGCACATGAGCTGCAGAATTATGTAACCAAATGGGAAAGTTCTGATGCGCTGCAGTTTCAAGAAAACAAATTCTTGCTGTGCATTCGTATTACTGTAGTGGTTGGTGCATAACTGTAGTGCTTGAATTTGCTGTACTCTTTGAATCAACTCTTCACGTCAGCAAACTGGCCTACCACTTTAAATTGCTCAAGTCACTAAATTACGAATATTTCTAGGCCAACACTAATACAAGTTTCTTGGTCTCCCCTAAATTCAGATCCTTTTACACATGCATGCATATGCCATTCTTTATTTATTACCACGCAATCACATGCATGGTGCTTCTTCTTTAGCTACTAAACTCTTCTTAGTATGAATACAATTTGTGTTCCCGTCTAGAATATTCAACAATATGCTAATTTCAAGATGTATATGTTACAGCAAGCCTTCTGCACAAACTGCAGGTAATAGATAAATCATCATATTCTCTATTCACATCAACTGGTCCACACTGCAAGCTCCACCTAACCTCAGACCTCATGTACCGGCACAAAAGATTTTACCAATTGAACAACAAACAAGCACAGCCATGAGTAGTTCAAATACTAAACCAACTTTTACGGTGCAGATCAAGATAATTTGGGCTCCCAAGCACAGTCTGTGACCTTCACTATACTTGTACTCTATCCATTTGAGGTGTTAATGACATCACAACTGCAAAACTTTAATGATATCACAACTGAAAAACTAAGTATTGTCAACCAAATTATTCATCAAGTCAACTTAGCTTCTTCAATCTAACAATCATGAATGTAAATAACAAGAGTTTAGCACTTGATCAAATTGATAATGAATGTAAATAACAAGAGTTTAGCACTTGATCACTTTGATACTTTGATTTGAATGTGTAGGACCTTGCATTTGGGTGATCGGCACATGCAGTAATGTTATGGTTTGAGATGACGAAGAAGCCAAATAACCACTTGCACATAGGATTATATTTTCGGTTAAAATTTGGCTAATTATATGAACCAATCGTTTGTCAAAGAACTTGGACTTATATTGCTGTTTAATAATCTCCACACGGGAATGGGTCACTGTTGTGCACTTGTGCTCTCTACAAAAAGAAAGCATAAAGCTTTTTGTCCATATAACAGAACAGAAGAAGTTACAAAAAAAATGAAGTAGCTTTTTGCCTTGTGTGGGGTAACAAAAGCTGCAAAGCCACTCAAATAAATGAATAATATCTGTGGCTCACAGCTCTCACAACCAATTTAATCAATCCTAACATAATTGTACTTAATAAGTATTCGAGGTTTTCACTTTATTTTTTTTTATTTTTGATTTTTCTCTTTAGATATTACCTTCCTTTCCACTGATTCTTCATCAACTAAAATAATAGCCGAACTTTCTTTTTCAAATATCTGAAAAAGGAAAAAAAAAGAAATTATAAAAAAGTAAAAGAAGTTGATACAAGTGGTTATAAATCCTATGTTACTATGTGAACCCAATCCTTATTAATGCCAAAACGAGAGGACGGCTTATCAGAAAATGGTAGTGGAGGTCACTGTTAAGAGGAATCACTTGCATAATTTTGTCTATAAAATCAGAATCTAGCTACTTGGGTCTCAAGACATCTCAGTTCACAAAACTTTCTTCTTAGCTGTGCTTCAAAGCTATTTTCCTACTCGACTTTGGAGATATGGTTTGTCAATTTCTTTAGCTTCTAATATAACTTAATTATTTCATAGCCCTTTGTTGATCATTTGACAAAAGAGAATGCTGCCTTGCAATTCTATGGTGTTGATTGCCAGGGTGAGATGGTGAGTTGGACTGTTGCAGATGCAGTAGATTATAAGGGGTTTCCTGCGGATAGGTCCAAAACTGGTGGTTGGGTTCCTGCTGCTCTTAGCTTAGGTACGGCATATTTGCATCTCTTTTGTTATGCCATCTAGCTTTATCTTCTATCAGAAAATTAACTTTAAGTTTCCTGTTGAATGACCTAGATCATGAAGTTCAAGATTCCATTTACATTTATTGCGTACAAAGTTGGTATCCCCGAATGGCGCACATAACATAAGATTTATACTTCATTTTGCATTTACATCAGGATAAATAAACTAAGTTACAGTATTGCTGCTATTAACATGTGTCAACTTTTTGTTGATCTCATGGTATTTGTGGCCGTAGTTGTCTAATCCACATGTGCTTAACTATCTCTCGCGCAACAATATTCATCTCTGACAATATATTTCTGCTTTAATGACTGCAGCTGCTCCTGCATCATTTTGACAGCATACATATTTATTTATTTATTTTTTGGTTTCTTTGGTCTCGCTTTTCTGGCCTGTGGGTTATGCATGTGAAAAATCATTTTCTGAACTGGCATGACAAACCAAGTGTCTATATACATATGCAAAATCATTTGCAATTACTAAATCTTGAAAGCTTGTCCAGGAATTGAAATATGCGAGAGGCTCTCAACAATGGGAATTGCAGTGAACCTTGTGACATATTTGGGTGGAACGATGCACCTTCCAGGTGCTACTTCTGCCAATATAGTCACAGACTTCATGGGCACAACCTTTTTGCTATGCTTACTAGGCGGCTTCCTTGCTGATTCATTTCTAGGCCGATATAGAACAATTGCAATATTTGCCACAGTCCAAACTGTTGTAAGCATTAAATAGTTCTAGCTTGCCGTTGATCGAGCAGCTTTTTATTTTTTTAATTTATTTTTCATTTAATCTTGGTCCTTCCAAATATGGCTGGTTTTTAGGGGACTGGCTTGTTAGCAATATCAACCAAACAGCCCCAGCTGCGCCCGCCTCCTTGCCATGCTACTGATATAACCAAATGCCAACATGCTTCTGGAACTCAAATGGGAGTTCTCTATATTTCCTTGTATCTAATTGCACTGGGGACTGGTGGCCTAAAATCAAGTGTCTCAGGATTTGGAACTGATCAGTTTGATGAGAAGGAGGAGAAGGAAAAGGCGCAAATGGCGTACTTCTTTAGCAGGTTCTTTTTTGTCATTAGTATCGGGACTTTGATGGCTGTCACAGTGCTCGTTTACATTCAAGATGAAGTTGGTCGAAGCTGGGGTTATGGAATATGTTCCATCTCCATGTTTACTGCTATCCTGATATTTTTATCAGGAACTCGAAGATACAGATACAAGAAATGCTTGGGCAGTCCCATAGTCCACATTTGCCAAGTTGTTGTGGCTGCCAGAAAGAAAAGGAAGGTTGAATTACCTTCCAGTACTGCCTCCTTATACGAGGATTACCCCGAGGATTCCAGAATCCAGCGCACATATCAGTTCCGGTAATATATACGTTGTTATTAGAACTTTGCAGTCATCTTTTGTTTCCTTACCATTGCTAAGTTGTTATCAAGAATATGTATCTCTTCAAAAGTTTTTCAAGATACAAGTCACTTGCCAAAAAACGCAGAATTTTCAACTTCAATTTTTTTTTTTTTAAACATTATATCATTTAACTAAATACTTGTCTCATAATTCTCTCCCTTTGTGACAATGTTGTAGTTGCTTGGACAAGGCCTCAGTTGTGACAAAAAGCGATTACAGTGAAGATGGTGCCTTCGTCAGCAATCCTTGGAAGCTTTGTCCGGTCACAAGGGTCGAGGAGGTGAAGATGGTGATTAGACTACTTCCCATTTGGGCAACAACAATCCTATTTTGGTCAACATATGCACAGATGATCACATTCTCGGTGGAACAAGCTACCACCATGCAGAGATCCATAGGAAATTTCCAAATTCCAGCCGGTTCCCTCACCGTCTTCTTTGTAGCAGCCATACTGATCACTCTCGGAGCTTATGATCGGTTGATCATTCCACTCTTGAAAAAGTGGAAAGGAAAACCAGGTAAGAGAGAAGCTCTCCATCAGCCTCGTAAAAGTTCACACCAATCCATTGCATATACTAATCCATTCTTATGTCACAGGGTTTAGCAATCTGCAATTGATAGCCATAGGCCTCTTCTTGTCAGCATTAGGAATGGCATCGGCAGCAGTAGTAGAGGTGAAACGTCTGGCAGTCGCGAAAGCTAATGGCACAACAGGAACAATTTTACCCATCTCAGTCTTCTATTTGATCCCACAATTTTTCTTGGTGGGTTCTGGAGAAGGGTTTATATACACTGGGCAGCTAGATTTCTTCATCACTCAGTCACCTAAAGGAATGAAAACAATGAGCACCGGTCTGTTCCTCACAACACTCTCACTTGGGTTCTTTTTCAGCAGTCTTTTAGTTTCCATTGTGAGGGCTACAACTGGAAGCAATGGTAAACATGGTTGGGTAGGGGAGAATATAAACAAAGGGAGACTTGATTGTTTCTATGGGCTTTTAGCTGCATTAAGCTTCATTAATTTTGGATTGTTTCTGCTTTGTGCTTCATGGTACAAGAGGAAAAAAGCTAAACAGGTTCCAGAGATGGAGATTATAGTCAAAGGTTCTTCAATTGAAGAGAAGCTATAGCTTCTGATACTCCATGCACGTCAAATTCAGGTTGAGGAGTGATATATTGGTGTGATTCTTCTTTTATTGCAATTTTCATAAATAATGTAAAATTAGAAGAGCAGAAAGAAAATTACATAGTACGGTAGTGTAATTTTTATTCATAGCCTTACATAGTACGGTAGTGTAATTTTTATTCATAGCCTACCGTTGTATTTGTGCTATCAATTATGTTCTCTTTTTTTCCTCCATTTATTACTTTGCTCATTGTATGGTACTATGGTAGTAAGTGCCCAAGGGTTAAAAAATAAAGTTAAAAAAAAAAGGGAAAAGGACATAGACACCCCCAATGTTTGATAAAGGGACACAAAACCCCTTAATGTTTTAAAAAAGACATCTACACCCCCAAAACTTATGATTTTAACATGCAATTACCATTATAACCTTCTAATAATTTGTTGATTGTGTAATTTGTCCATATATTGTTATTATTAATAAAATTAAGAAAATATCTTCATTACCCAATTCCTCTATTTAAATTTTTGTCAAATTTTTTCTTCAATTAAATAAATTTAATCAATTACTTAAAAATAAAAATAAATAAAATTAATTATTAATATCATAAGAATAACAATTACTTGTGATTATTTAAGCATGATTACTTTTTTTATTTTGTTGATTATATAAGTTTAAATGATTGATATGTAGAGAATTGTTATTTAAAAAAAATAATTATGCTTAAATAATTACAAGCAATTTTTATTCTTATGGTATTAATAACTAGTTTTATTTATTTATATTCTTAAGTAATTGATTAAATTTATTTAGTTTGCAGAAAAAATTTGACAAAAAATTAAATGAAGGAATTGGGTAATGAGGGTATTTTCATAATTTTATTAACAATATATAGACAAATTACATAATCAACAAATTGCTAAAAGCAGATAATAAGAAAATTATAAAATTTGATGTGAACGTTTTTCAAACATTAAGGCCATATCCCTTTATCAAACATTAGGGGTGTGTATGTCCTTTTTCAAAAAAAAAATATGCCCAATGGTTTAAAAAACTGACAGCCACTGATTTTAATGGCCCATTAGCAATATTTCTTACAAATAATCAAATCTTGCATTAAGGAGAAACGTGAAGCTCCCCACTCAGAAATGCACAGCCCAACTTCGAGCAATTGAACAATATCAATCTTGGAGATTTTCACATTACCTAATGCTACATGAAAGCTACAGCAAGACCAATCGGAAAGAACAGAGGTGCATCTCTACGGTCACTATTGTTATTATTACCTCACACTGACCTCGCTATTACAAATGGAAAGCCACATGGACACGGTTCACTCTCCATAGATGAAGGGGCTTCATCAGATGAAATCAATTGCACCACGGCAGTCTTAGTATTTCAACTACTACATTGCAAGCCTTCATTGCTCCTCTCAACATAGAGGCAATTGCAAAAGAATTCGACAACCAAGACTATATCTGGATAGTTCGATTGCTGAGGGCCCATGTCTCTCTTATGGGCACCTGCGCCCAAGGTTCTGACAATACACATGAAAAGCATTTTGAGGACGACAATGAGGCTGGGTTAATAGACCAACTACGTAGAACTGTAGAAGCATCCCGGTCCAGAGTGGGAAGGACTAAGGACCGCTGATAAATTGTTATAGTTTGGCTTCTTAACTAAAAGCTCTGCATGCTTTTATTACCAAAGATAAATAACATTGTTAAAGAGTTTGACAATCAAGAAATTAAATACAAATACAAAAGTACAAGGATTTTGCTGATGGTAAGCACAGGAGACGAGACCAGGAGAAGGAATCCCAGGTCTCATAAACAACATTGGCATCCTTTCAATTTCTCTGCCAGCAGGGATTCTTCTAAATCCTGGATAAATAAGAATAACTTGAAAATGACTACTTGATTACAATTACTGTAAATTAGGGTTTCTCTAGTATTACAACTTGGGAAGAAAATGTTTCTTATTGAAAAAAAAAATTGGGGAAGGAAATGCCAGCAGAGTACATTCAGGGCTAAAATCAATTTTAGCTCGGGAGTATATCCTTTATCGCTCTGTTTCGAGTACCCTAATATAGCTTAGAGATTGGATTAAAGGAAGATAATAGTACAGATAAGTTAGTGCTAAAAGCAAATCAGCCAGCTGAGTAGCCGAGTAGGACAGCCGCACAAAGTGACAGGTTTGCGAGTGTCCTCAATTGAAAACTCCCAAATTCAGTCTGTCTACTGAACCAACAAATGTGAAGAAATCTAAGTGATAGTTCATAATTAGAAGAGCATCTGAATTATACATAAGCTTTGGATCAGCTGGATTAAGGATATTATGGCACAAAGAGAAAACAAAATAATGATAAGAAACTAAGGACTGGCTGGACTAAACTGAGTGCATGTTTGATTGAACTAAATTGGCAGCCTGGATCGATCTTCTCTCAATTTCCTTGCTATGGCAATAGTTATGAAATAAACAATGCAGATGTTCTCAAGGGTAATGGAATCTAGTTGGTGAACCCTCTAGACATCTAGGATGCACAACAGCACTAAAAACAGACTCTGCATCTGGCATGAATCTTTGTGGTGAAATACAAAGGTTTCAACACAATGAAGGAGATGAATCACTCCAGCATATAAGCCTAATGAGGGTTGATTAGAGCAATAACATTTAGCTTTTAAAACTCATCAAATCATATAAAGATTCAACAACAAAACAAATACGCCTAATTCATAACCATAGAAAAAAAATAACAAGAGAGAACAGAAACATATATATGAATAAATAAGCATTAAAACTCCATCAATGAAAGAAGTAGCACCTACAAACACATAAATAGTTAAAATGAAAGAGCAAAAAGACAACAAAAAGATACAGGGTATTTGAGACTCTCACTCTACTAACATACATGGATCGGCACCTTAGCAACAAGAAATGAATCTCAAATCCCTATTACTATAAAGCAACAGGAATAATAACTAGCATACGAAATCGAAACTGAGACCTAAGAGCAGCGTAACAAACCCAAAAAATGCATCCAATGGGCAGAAAGAAACTAATACCCTCAGTTTCTTTGCCCACATTCGAAACCCTTTTCTTCATCATCCACCTCTTGCATACACTCTTATTTTCATCATAGTTGATTCTTTTGAATGGATTTCCTAAATTAACCCTTCAAATTAATCCTGAGATTCGTTCCTCTTGGCCGATCCACCTCCTTCACCATCCCTCTCCTCCAACAACTTCCCAGATTCCTCATCAGCCTGTTGAGCCTTCTTCTGCGCCTCCTTAGCCTTCAATGCCTGCAATTTTGAGTGATTGTAATACGCAACACCCAAAAAGGCGAGACCATATCCAAACAGATTAATGGGGGTGACAGTGTCCTTAATCACAGACCACGAAAAGGCGATCAACAACCAATCCTTAACCACACCAGCCACATTCATAGTCAAAGCAGAGGTCTTCCCAACAAGCAAGAACACGGCAAGATTCAAAGCGAAGGCACAAAGCGAATTAGTTCCAAAGATCACGAAATCAAAATGGAAACTCGACGTCTCCCTCAAAATGGGCAACTCTACAAAGATCCAAGGCACAAGCAAGAAAACCAAACAACAAGGGGCAACATAATACAAAGACGTAATAGGATTCAAAGTGATCCCTTTAGATGTAAGCAAGATTTGAATCATTACCAACCTCGTCGCCTCAAAAGCGACGGCACCCAGTTGCAAGACGACTCCCCAGGAGTCAAATTTGGCCTCCCCGTAAGCGGCAATGGCGACGCCGACGGAGATCGAGACCATGTTACACATAGTGTCACTCTTAAAGGACTCCTTTTTAAACATGACCCCGATAGAGTAGACGGCGACAGGCATAAGGGCTTTGAGCATTTGGATAAAGGAGACGGAGAGGTAAATGTAAGCGGAGTTGGAGAGCCAGAGGCTGAGGGAATACAAAGCACCGATGGGGACGACGGAGGAGAGGTAGAGATCGCGAGAAATGGTGACGGGTTCGACGAATTTGAAGACTTTGATGAGGAGGAAAGCGAGGGTGGCGCAAAAGGACATGTGGATCATCGTTAGAGAGATGGGGAAAGGCCAATTGTACATCTTCTTGTCGAGGATGTATTTGTTGTAAACGATGACGGTGAAGGAGAGGAAGATCCAAATGGCCACGTACGTGTAGGACAGGAGGATCTTTTTGATGACGCCATCGCTGAGTGAGCCACCCTTGCCCATTCCGGTCGGTGGTGGTGGTGGAGATGGTTACGGCGGAGGGTGCGTAGGATAAGCAGGCGCGAGCGTGAAGGATAAGCGAATGAGAAGAGACCGAAAGAGAAAGAGAGGTGGTGGCGTTTGTGTTTTACGGGGAGTGAGATTTGAGATGAGATTTGAGGGAGTTTGATGGCGTTTTGGACAAAACCTGTTAAAGACTTTGGCAGGTATTTAATTTTTATTGGCTCCCTCGGCCGTGTGATGAGATGGGCTTGCTCTTGGGCCTTTCTGTTGGCTTGGATATTAACTTCTAGGCCCCTTTCTTTTAGTGAAATTATAAAACACAGATACTCTTTACATTTTATTCATGCGTACCGCCATTATCAGGTTAATGATTCTGGTCATTGTACTTTTAAAAATTCAAAACTTATGCATCTAAATAAGTCGATTTTCAAGGATCTAATAGTTGAATCATTTGTTTTCCTCTTCCAAAATAATTTTTTGTATGAAATTTGACTACATGAGAGCTGACAAGCATCAATTTGAAATGAAATTTATAGACTACATTTTTCATGTGTATTGCCACGTTGATAAATTATTAAATTTAATGATTAGATTGTTATACTTTTAAAACATTTTGAGACAATTTTATCTTTAAATAGACTAATAAAACTATCAAATGGATGTAATAATTTATTAATTGATTTTTTTCTAACATATATTTTTAGAAAATGTGAGATGAAAACACAAACCTTGAGAATTAAGATTTGAAGAGACTCGTGTTAAAAAAATTTGTATATTATATATTTTTTTATGATTTTATTAGATATTAGGGACGTAGATGTTATTATTGCTTTGTTTTCTTTATTTGTGTTGACAATTTTGATAATCTAATTAATGGGTTAGTATATTATTTTGGGGAAAAAATCCAAAAATTTTTATGTCTACACAATAAATGCAAATTGCTAAATAAATAGCAAAAATATACAGGACTTGGGTGGAAGCCTTAAGAGTCTATCATCGCATAACGAATTTTGATTCCATCAGTCATTCATTAAAAGATAAATTCATTTTAATATCTTCTTACACACACATCTTTAAAAAAAAAAAAACGTAATTTTAAAAGTTAATTAAAATTCTCTTAATGGCTGGACAATTAAAGAAAGTTGATATTTTTTTCCTTAAAATGTTGAATTAAGAATCCATCTTTCTTTCGGATTAGGATTCTCTTTAAATTTTTAAAAATATTTTAGCACGTATCCTTTAATAGTAATAAATGAATAAAATTTAACATTTTGTTTTTTCTTTTAATTTATCAACCTTCAATAATCCGGTCTGTAACAGTGATGAGAAAAGTTACTATAAGTCTATAATAGTGAAGCAGGAAAGGAATACAGGGTCAGGGAGGATTGAAATGCGGACTGATGTCCGGACCGGGTGCTTAGATTCGGGGAATTAAAACGCGCGTTCACGGTTCACGTGGGCCTGCATGCATTGTTGACCACCAAGCGACATGACAGCCGCGGCCCGCAACAGGTGACTCGCTCGCTTTATTTTTGCTCCCTCTTTAAATTGGCACACGTCATCATTGAGTTTTATTATTTTTCTTTTTTTTTTTATAATTTTCAAATTTTAATATATTTTAATCTTTTATTTTCAATTAACATATCTTTTGATTTTGAGGGTACGTTAATGAATAAAACAGCTGGTGTTTAATAATTAATATACTTATCCAAAGTATTTTGCGTCTATCCTTATTTCGTAGAAAACAATATCTTTATATATAGTAGATTAAGCAATCAAGAAATTAACAAGAAAAAGATGTCTATGATGTATGACGTCTCATCTAATTGGTATTTCATGATTAACCCCTAAAAACCCACAAAATATTGCATTTCACAAATTAAGAGAACCCCACTTATGTTTTATCTCAGTTTGGTCCGTTAGTTGACTTTTTTGAATTTTGAGGTGGGAATTTTTCTTTTAAGCACAAATATAAAAAAAAAAAGTATTAAATTATTTGTGAATCGATCTCTAGGCCTACTGTGAACACTACTTGTAATGTGTAATGTTATAGGTTAATGAAATGAAATTATGTTTCTTTGTTAGAAAAAAAATAAATGAAAAAAAGTTAACTACTATATATTTATGATCATAATTATATGACAAGTGGGATCCTCCTAGATCAACCATTTAATGGAATAGTTTGAAAGTGGTGCTTAGAATAGTTTAAATCTACTTTTAAAATCAACTTTGTGATAACATGGTATAAATATATAAATCTAAAACATATTGTATCTCCTTTTTTTTTTTTAATTCTAACTTTCGAGGGTTCAGCATTTGGATATTCAATTGTTTGTCATATACATCCTTGTTTGAAATAGTCGTGAGCTATACTTATGAAATCACTTTTTCTTTTAAGTAACTTTCAAGTTTTAAATCCATTATAAATTAATAATGAGAAATTTTAATTGAGATGACAACAAAAGCCCTTAGATTTATTGCTAGTTAGACCTTATATAGATTCAAAGAGAAGTAAAGGAAACGTTTTGCTGCACAATGAGTATGACTAGGGAACTTGCTAATTCTTTATGAGACAATCCATGTCCACACTACACATTTAAATTTTCATATTATATACACCGTTAAGTCCATAACACAAACTAATCAAATTATATTAAATGCAAAAAAAAAAAAAATCCATTTGCCCACTATTATTTTTTAGAAATAATTGATATTAAAAATGATCAAGAATGACCAGTAATAAATAAGTGTAATTATAAGGTCATATTCCGTTTATATACTATAAATTTAGGACAATGCCTAAGATTTAAGTTTAAGTTAGAGTAATGCAAAATGCAATTATGAACACTGTTGAATATCTAAAACCAAAAGAACAAAAAAAGTCTCCACACATTAAAGTCTCATGAAAAATTAGTGAAATTTTACAATACTGGCCTATCGATCTGAGTTACTATAGGCAAAAATCACATTCTAATCGAAAAAATACTCCAATATTGTGTCCACAACAAAAACACACAATACTACCAACAACAAAACACAACCACCAACAACACAACACAAATATGAAAAAAAAAAAAAAAACTACAAAAAATACAAAAAAAAAAAAAATCACATAGAAACACTAAATTATGGCGATTCTCTTGAAAACCTACTCAATAAATCCTGCTAAGGCCATCAAAACATCAATAAACCATTTTTTAAGCAACTTCCTATCCCCAAAAAGGCATATCCTCCCAACGCATTTGCTCATTATCATTATAATATACAGGTGTAGATATTTCATTTAATCAATTAATGCAGGCTTTGGCTTGGAAGATGATGATTGGTTGGGCATCTAATTGGAATATTGCTCATATTATGCATAAAATATATAAAATATTTATCACGTTTTATGAGTATTAAGTTTTTTTTTTTATTGGTCCTTGCAGGTTTGTTGTTGTGGGGAAACATTACTGAGTACAAAATTGGGCCAGATTAGGCTGCTTTCGGATTAGAAAACTACAAAGGTTTGGTGTGTAAAATATGAATATTCAACTAATCAACTAAAATATACCTAATCCCAAGCTATGGATTTGATCGTGTGATGCATAAAGTCTCCACCTTTAGTGTCAGTGGTTTAGAATAATCCATGTAATGTTCATTTCGCATTGACTATTCTACCAACAATGAGATGGAGACTTTGTGGAAACTTAACAAATCGCATGTCTTTTTTTGTTATGTTTGGACAATTTGATCTTGACCAATTCTCCATTGGCTAGAAGCAACCTATCAGTTTTCTCTCCGCGTTTTCATCAGCCCCTTCCCGCCGGGTAAAAATGTCTGTGTGGACTGAAGTTTCTCGTGAGTTTGGGATTGAGGTGCTAGAGCTTTTAAACTACAGCTGCTGTGGAAAAAAAAGCTATAATTATGAAATAAAAACTAGTAATACATAGTAAATATAAAATTTAAATAATAATTTTAACAAAATTATTAAAGATATAAAATATTTTCCATGATATAAGTGAAAAATCACATTAACATAGCTTCACGTAGCGTAGTTAGTGTTTCAAAACACTTTAAGTCTTTGTAAATGGAAAATTCACATCCAACCTTAATCCCAAACATACCTACAAGCTGATAATTGTTCGTTAATGAAGCAAAATAATGCACATAATTACAAGACTAACCAAAATATATATATACATCGGAAGAAAATCTCTCTAAAAGAATCAGCAATTCTCTCTTGAAAATTCACTACATTAACGTGAAGAAAATTTCATTAAGTCTTTCCCTATGAACTTCTAAGAATTTTGTGCATTCCTACAAAAAAACTCAAATAAGAAAAGAAAAATCTTGATTTTAAAATAAAATACTATAACCTTCCCTGAATAAATAACCAAAAAAAAAAAGATTAATGAAATCCGATTCCTTATAGATTAACAAATTGATATATTAATTAAAATTAAAGTACACCACCTAAGAAAGTATCTATTCTCTTGTGCATATAATAGATTCTTTATATGCAATTTACGACATGAAACCCAAAATTATTGGTAGAATAATCTCAACTAGGCAATTATTTATTGGTCGGTAGGTTTATGCTACTTTTTTTTTTTTTTGATAAATAGGTTATAATACCAATATTATATGATTAGGCTACGATTATTCTATTTTACAGAGAAAATCTTTAGCAAATTTGCAAAAGCCATTAATCACTGTGTTGACTCCAACACGTCATGTGTCTTCAAGTAAATGAAAGTAAAGTTTACTTGAAAAAAAAATAGCCGTCAAAATGTGAATTTTGCAATGGAGTTGGGGCAAGTCATTAATCGTTGCTTGGCATAAGGGTCTCGATTTATTTCCTTTGCTTGTTGACTTGGGAAACTTTTGCCCTTTTCGCAGCAATTAACGTTTAGGTCCACATTAAATGGTCATTTCATAAGTAAAAGTCAAGATTATGAAACTTGCTGCCCGCTGGAAACGAAAAAAAGGTTTGGGCACAAAACTTTGATTAGTTGGTTTCACATAGTGTTTCAGTAATTTATTTTATTATTTTAAAAAAATTTTTATATCAACACAATATTACGAGAAAGAATGACCAATCAAAAGCTACTAGTGGACATATTAAATAAGTTCTATATATTTTTATACGGCGGAGTTTTGATAAATTAATAGTTTTGGGAATATGAAAAATCTATTAATTTAGTGAATATTAATATATTAATAAATTAATGATTACTAATTCATAAAGATAACATTGCGTTCATAATATAATTTTTTTTTAAGTATAGAGATAATATAATTAAAGCAGTGATTTTGTCAAGTTGTATTATACGTTATGATTTTTTAGTGACGATGAAATTATTAAAATGTAATGGGAAATAATAAGAGAAAGAAGTTCAAGATGACAGTTCTACTATAGAGTTCGGCTCGCACTTATGCTCTATTTGGTACAACTTATTAAATAGAGCTTATAATAGTAGAACTTATAGGAGTAGAGCTTATACAAATAGAGTTTTTGGACAAAAAAATATTGGATGTTTGACTGTCAATTAAAAAAGTACTTTTGAACCATTAAACTATTTGGTTGTGTAAAACTAAAAGTACTTTTATGTAATTAAATTACTAAAAACAATATGTATACATAATTATATAACATGTAACAAAATGCATTCAAGCTATCAATTAATAAGAAAAAATCGGTTCAATCATTTTTTTTATTTTCAAAATTAAAAAATTACATCATTAATATATTCTCCCAAACAAATAATATTATCCAAATTAAAATGATAATCAATAATATAACTGAAATGTTAACGGAAATGAGAAGTGTCACAATTTGATCATGTTCTTAGTCCATTCCACGCACATTGAATGAACTCGTACTTTGTTCTTTATTGTTTCGTTCCCTTTGATTCTTACTTTCACTTGTTGGAAGCAATCCGTCATCATTATCAAAAGGTTGAAATTCTTGGTCATTATCTGCATATTTTCTTCTGAAATTGTGAAGAACTATTGAAGCAATCACAATTTTCACTTGCTTACTGAAAGTGAAACTAGGCATTTGTTGTAAATTTTTCAATCTATTTTTCCAAACACCAAAAGTCCTCTCAATTGTGCATCTCAAAGAAGAGTAAGCATGATTAAAAATTTCTTTTTTTCCTCTTGATTGACTTCCACGTCGAAAATCTGGAAGATGATATCATTCACTTTATAAGGACCTACATAACCTGTCATCTGAGGATATCCAGCATCTACTAGGTAATACTTACCTGTAAAATTGAAATTCTATAATTGAAAAAGAATTAAACAAACTTATATAGAAATGTATCATAAATAATAAATTATAACTAACATGTAGGTAGATGAAGAAAGTGCAAACTCTCTCTACATAAGGCCTCTAAATATATACGAGTATTATGGGCAGTGCCTTCCCATCCAGCCTATGCAAATGTAAAACACATATTAAAATCACATGTAGCCATCACATTTTGGTTAAGAATCCCTTTTCTTCCAATATACGGAAATTGCTTCGATGTAGACACTACGACTGATATATGTGTGTCATCAATTGCCCCAATACAATGTTTAAATTATGACCAATATCGATCATCATTCTTTTTTTTTTTTGGAATTTCTTTAAATTGTGGATTAGATGGTTTCAAAAAATCAATGGCCATATGACAATATACGGTAAAGCGATAGCTATATTAAATAATTTATTACTGCAAAGCGACAATACCATGCTGGAACTCTTTGCGATTTTTTTTATATAAAAGTCTCACAGGCATATAATATATATTTAGTTTAAATTATTAAATTATTAATCTACATATTAATTGATCCAATAGAAAAATAAGTTTTTTAAAAAAATTTATTATCTAATAAAATTTTCAAATTACTAATTTATCAGGTAGGAGCCAAAAAAAATTATAATTTATTTGAATGTTACTTTAACGAGGTTTCACTGTATTTTTAAATTAGTGGGTCTTAAAACATGAAAGGAGGTTGTTCCACTACAAGTCTAGCCCCGAGACGAATCAAGTATATTTTAATGCCAATTTTTAATAGGCTGAGCACAAAATCTCATCACCCACAATTTTTTTTTATGACATTTGAACCCATCCAATAGTGAGGATAGTCAAAACAAATGTATCCCACAAGTAATTATAAAAAAGTACGTACAAACTAGGGATGGCAATGGGGTAGGGTAGGGGTGGGGATGCCTACCTCATTTCCCATCCCATTAAAAATTTTACCTTCATTCTCCACCCCATTCCTCGATAAATTTAGTGAGGTGGGGATGGGGAATCCCCATGTGGGGAACGGTTTCCCCATCCCCATTCCCCATTTATTTATTTTATAATAGATATAGATATATGATTTCAATAAATTAGAAATTAAAAACTTCAATTAAATCATTATCATATTACTAGGTATTTAAATTATGTAAAAAAAAATCTTCAAATATTTGTAGTAATATCTTGAAATAATATTAAAATTTAAAAATATTTGAAGAGAGTAGTTCTTAAGAGAGAAAAGAAAACACAATAATATTTTAAGGTTGAATAAAAATTATATTCTAAGGTTTTCTTTTAGTTATAATCTATTTGTATCAAGTAGAAATTAAAAAAAAATTATTAACTAACATTGTAATTGATAAAACAAAAATTATTAAATAAAATTTAGAAAAAAATATCTATATATAAAGTGTGTGAAAGATAAAACCAAACCCCACCTCATTAAGAGTTTGGAGATTATTTTTCTTCCATTTCCCAACTCATTCCCTAAAAATTATTTAAAATTCACCCTATTTAGAGTGGAGCCCCATAAAACCCCAAATCCATGAAGAATTTTACCATCCCTAATACAAACTATTAATGACCTAAGTGAGTCCTATGTTCCTCAAGGAGTAACTAGATTGTGAAAACTGAAAATTTTGTTAGATGGCCCAACCCTTTACGATTTTGTGTTGCCACTTCGACCGTCGGCCCTCCAATAAAAGTTCGCTTCTATGGGATCGAGTGGTTAAAAAGTCCCCTTTTGCGATTTCACTTTTTATGTTGCCCTTTTGTCTCTCTCTTCAATCACGCATCAATTTCTTTTGTCTCCGAGGTTATAATTTTTTTTTCTTTTTTTGCCCTTTTACTTCAGATTTCTTTTTGACTTTGAATTTGTTTGTGCTCTCTCTTTCAGCCTAGTTATAGTTCAACAGACGGTATCCAAAATTCTATCGAGTGATTTAGTTTAATGGTTATCATATGCAAATATGTTATTAATTAAATACTAAGATTTAATGGGAGCTGTGCACCAGCCCGCTATTTTGCCATTATTGGACTACAAGCTTTAATTTTCATCACACCCCATCAATGGAAAGCTGTACTCCAGGGGTGTGTTTTGAGTAGAGTGGGGGGCTGGATATGGCAACATTTAATATTCATTTCTTCACTGTGAGTCAAGTTGAGGAACTTTGGGTTTTCAAATTCTTTTTTTTTTTTTTTAATACTGGTTATACACCAAATTACTGCATTACACATATATTTACAACTACTATTATAGCAGACATTATTACACACTAAATTACTACATTACACAGATATTTACAACTACTATTATAGCAGATATTACACTGATATTTACATTACACAGATATTTACAACTACTATTATAGCAGACATTACACTGATATTTACAATCAGAAAATATTTACGACTGCTATTATAACAACTTGACATTACACTGATATTTACATTACACAGATATTTACAACTACTATTATAGCAGACATTACACTGATATTTACAATCAGAAAATATTTACGACTGCTATTATAGCAAATTTACGACTGCTATTATAGCAAATTTACGATTGCTATTATAGCAAACATTACACTGATATTTACAATCAGAAGATACATAACTGGGACTTATATTATTACATTAAATTCTACAAGGCCAGATGTCTCTACTCTCAGATTTCATGAGAAAAATTTATAAATAAATATTTAGCTCTCACAATACTTTTATGGGGGCTTGAACCGCTGTCCTCACACCTGTGAGGACAGCAGCCCAACCACTAGGCCAAGGACCTAATGGCCTTTGGGTTTCCAAATTCAAAATTCTATTCAAGTTGAGGAATTTTGCTTGCGTGCCCAACGGAGAACAGCAATGTCTCGTTATTGAAACTGTCAAATTCATTTACAAGACATGTCACAATTGAACTAACTTACGTTAGAGGGACGACATTTTCTTTATCACATTGAACGTTTGACTTTGACTTTGACAACACATTTTTTAAAGTTGATTGATAGACTTGGGAGTCTTACATAACTAATGTTAGAGCTCCAGCTGTAATGTTGTTACAAGTTGTGACAAGTGACAACACTCCATTTTCTCCCACTCCTTGGATGAAATCAAGATATGCGACGGCCGAATCGCAGCATTTGACATGTCTGGCCTCCGTTTCCAATTCTCATCCACAGAGTCTTTGGACAAAAGCGCCATCTTCAAGAAAATAAAAAAAGAACAAAAGGCTATAAAATCAAGGTTTATTAATTAGAACAAGCCTATAGTTAGTAAAGCGAAAATCAACAAGAGTTTCAGGACGCCATGTGTAACATACCTGAAGCATTGAATCTTTGTGGCAACAAGTAAGGTTTGGATCCAAGCATTCTGTCAGCTTAGCCATAAAATCCTCGGTATCATTGAACACTGCCAGCATCTGCATCATTATAGACTGAGCAAAATTTAGTGTCACATTGTGGCTAACATTGTCTAATAGGTTTATTTTCGGTAATGTAATGAACACTTACATAATCAACCAAAGAGCGACGCTCAGTGTATTGATTATTTCCAGGATTCGCATCTCTACTAAGCGCTTGTTGCCTGGTTATTAGTTCCATAAGAACAACCCCAAAAGCATACACATCGCTCTTTGTAGTCACACACCCGTCTCTTACATACCTATTTGTTAAGGAAACAACGGCCGAAATGATTTTTATCTTTAAGAGTGCTTTACTAATTAGAGTCTAAGAGAATGTTGCTCGTCTTCACATCTCGATGGGCATAGTACGGTTTTGTGTACTGATGTACATACTCTAGACCTTTAGCTGCATCAAGGGCAATTTGAACGCGTGTGGTCCAAGCAAGAGGCTTTTTTCCTGTAGATTATCAAAGCCTCACTCACCAACTTTTCATTTTAGCCAAGACTTATCTGAGCATTGATAAACAATCCAAACCTTTAACGATGGGCCAGTGCAGATGATCACTCAATGCACCATTTTGGGCATATTCATACACAAGAAGCAGAGAGTTCCACCAGCTGCATATCCAATAAGCTCAATCTGATTGAATTTTACAAGTAAAAAGAATGAAGACAGAATAAGTTTGGGTAACAAATGAGTGAAAGATAGCATTGACATGACGGTAACTTGTCATAAAGTAGAAGAAGCAACATTATGCACTATCGGAAGAGTAGATAATAAAAGTTCCCTTCAATTCTACCAAGTTTGAATGATGGACTTTGCAAAGAATTTTCAGCTCCGAAAAGAACTCTTTTGACTTGGTGTTTTTCATCTGCTTGATTGCCGCATTCTAAATTTGTATACGAAGAGGATATTATTAGTAGATATGTTTTTAGAGTAATCACTCGAGCAAATGCTGTAAGGAAGGAAAACGGTACTCACCTTTCCTCTTAATTTTCCAATATAAACAGATCCATAAGATCCTTGGCCAATCTTTAAAGTTGTACTGAAATTAGAGGTGGCATCGCGAACTTCATTGTAAGAAAACACAGTTGCTTTATCCGAACTGAATGAGGAAACCAAACTTTCTCCAGATTCTACAAAAAAACTTCTCGTGAATCAACTGCAGCTAGTTTACAATATGCTTTAACTATCAAGTCCTTTCCTGCTCAAAAGATAAAGAATAAAATTTTAAAATGACCCTCACTCGTATGCAAAGGGCATGAGTCGAGGTCATAATGCAAACATTTCACTGTTCTTGAATAGATTTTTGTTGATTGAGTACCCTTCATCTTATACCGCCTCCAAAACACGAATGCAACTGTAAATAATGTGATAGTAAATGCAGCTAAAAGGATTCCAACTGTGGTGTGGATTCTTGATTTTGAACTCCTTTTCACAGTGCTCACAGCAGGAACTGCGAAGGAGATAATGAACTTAAGAAACACCACATATAACGACTGCAGCTCATGAGATAGCGTTGAATCTTATCCACCGTGAAAACAAAGCTTATACTGGTTGGTGCTCAAACAAGTTTAAACATAAGGCTGTATAAGATAGTTTGCAACTGACCATTATCTTCAATTTCAATCAAAGTAAGACTTTGAAGGCCTGCTGTCAATACCATCCATAAAAAAGAAAAAAGAAGAATCGAATTAAATATGGTTAGCTGCAGAGCTATGTTCTTTTAAATAATAACACTGTTAACATTGTAACAAAATCGATGATTTGTCGCTAAGAAATGAAAATGAATTCAAGAATATGCATTCTGTTTGAATCCAGCTGTTCTGTATTCTTTGAAATGCCTATCATGAGAGACCGTATTATCTTATTGCCAAGAAAAGACCAAAACTCTAATTGCTATACAAATGTGAAATCTTCGTAGTGTACAATATAATCATCAGCAAAAGGCTTTCTGCGGCTACATATGACGAAAAGTTAAGATCTATCTTTGATTGCATTAATCATCAAAACACAAGAAAAAAAATTAAGTGAAGAGTTATAATTTTCTTGCCTTGCTCCGGGATGAAAATTACATCTCCAGCATGGATGAGATCAGGATTGTCGAGTCCATTCAACTTGCCAGTCATGTCTACATCAGCCTTAAACCTTGAACAGATTGTAAAAAGGGTGTCTCCTGCTTCAACTTTGTATGCCACAAGATAATTACTCTCGGAACAGCCACATACGAGATCTAATGTCACAACATGTGATGGAATCAATGTCTTATCTGGTTTCTCCACAAGAAATGACCCAAATTTGGAAGAAACCTTTTCCCACTTATCCCCATTTTGGACTGTGTAGTCCATATGCCAAATATACTCATCATGGTCAGGTAAGCAGCTGCAGTTTATTGAAACCAAGAAACCATCAACTGTTCTATTAACTAAATTAGACCTCACATTGAACAAAGAGGCTGTTTCTTCGATGGTTTTCGTGGTCTTTCGGTTGTAATATAATGAGGCCGGACAAGACTGGGGGGAAGAAGATACATTACATGGAATTGCTTTCACTTGAAAACTATGACATGCAAACAAAAATGATATTGATATAACAAAAACTATATGAAACACTTTATTTCCAATATCCAAAAAACACATTTTTACCAATTTAAGTCAAAGCAACTGCATGAAATCCAATATAAGTCAAAGCAGAAGAAGTGTACTTATAGTGTAAAGCCTAACTAATTGAATCATATCAAGTTCTAACAATAAAAGAATCACTTTTATTGCTGATATATGCTTTCATTATTTTCCCAGTAATCGAACAGAGTTAAATACCCATAAATTAACTATTCTCTTAAAATTTGAAGACCATATATAGTATCATAATCCCAACAAAAGCAGTATCAAAATTCACTGGAAGGGCCAAAATATGAAAAGGGTCAAAATCAAATGAAGAAAATGAGGCGTCACTGTCAGCTGGTAGGTAATTGGGGACTGAAAATGATGTTGAAAAATCGAAAACAAGACATGTAAGAAAGTCCAAGAAACCGAGTTCCCGTGATTTGGTTTTGATTCTTGAAACAACGCGGTTTCCGTCTTGATTCCGCCACTTGGAGTATACTTTCAAACCAATGGGACAGTGTATGTCGCTGTCGCTTAGTCTTACTTTGTTTTACCACAACGTTACCAGCATCCAAAGAATCAAAACTACAAAGCCGGCTTCCATTGTCCTTTCCTTGAGTTATTGTCCATCCTGTAACAGACAAGTAACAATTGAAAAAACCTTGTTTTCCCATCATCGGAGCGTTTGTAGTCCAACGGTTAGGATAATTGCCTTCCAAGCAATAGACCCGGGTTCGACTCCCGGCAAACGCATAGTGTGTTTTATACATAATTTTTCAAAATAAAAAATTATTCAACATCTCTCAATGAACTAGCTTTCAATCTCTTTACATCATCCTTGAATCAATTCTGTACAAGTGACAATTAGTACAAATATTGTTTTGTGTTTCTTTCATCTGTATATAGGAAGAGAATTTCACAAACAATACTGATGGTACTAGTTATAGAAGCCATGATGGTCGTAGTACCGACAGCATCTATATATTGGCACAGCCCTTTTTCAAGCTTTGTCATCAGGCGGTCTTGTTTCATCGGCGGTGGCAACACTACTGGAGCCAACATCAGTGGTGGAAGCAGAAGAAACTGATACATAAACTGCATTTGGTCTTGCATCCGGCAAGTCCATTAGTGGCTCATTCGGATTCAAGAAAATTTGCACCACTTTTCTTATCTTAGGACGAAGCATACAGTCAGGATGCAAGCTTGCAAGCCCCACAATCAATGTCCTCTTCACTTGTTCTTCATCAAATTCCCCTTCTAATTGTTTATCCACACACTCAAGCAATGCATTTTTGCCATATAAACTCCACACATAATCAACTAAACTATTTTCTTCAAAAAACCCCTTTGGTCTTCTCCCGCAAGAGACTTCAAGTACCACCATTCCAAAGCTGTAGACGTCAGATTCTGGGGTGGCCTTGCCTGAGAAGCTTACCTCCAGAGCTAAATATCCTGGGGTTCCGGCCACCATTGTAGCGACATATGCATCGTTTTGGATCAATCTCGCGAGCCCAAAATCGCCTAGACGAGCATTGTATTCGGAGTCTAGCATCACATTATTTGGCTTGACGTCACTGTGAACTACGGGTTTGTCACATTCTTCATGGAGATAAAGCAGAGCGGATGCTAACCCTGTTAAGATTTTGTACCTTGTCTTCCAATCGAGAAAGCCCTTGCCAATGAAACGATCAAGGCTACCATTGGCCATGTATTCATACACTAGGAGAAGATGCTCGCCCTCATGGCACCATCCTCGGAGTTGCACCAAATTCTCGTGCCTTAGACGCCCTATTGTACAAATTTCTGCTAAGTACTCCCTTTCACCTAATTAAATGTGAAGAGCAAAAATGGTGTAAATGATCAAAAGTTATCTCAATTCTTTCTATAAAAATTACATAATTAATACATAGAGAATGACTATAATACATTGCTATTTGGTACAACACTTCCACCTCCACTCTTCATCAAAAAACCTTAATGTTGTGTTTACTTGGAAGGAATGAGAATGAGAAATTAGAATTTTAATCAAAGCATTTAAGAAATCAGATTTTGGGACAAGATAAATCGTGGTCCCACATGATTTAATAAGAATGAATTTGAAACTCATGGGGGGGGTTGGGAATGAAAATATGGGAATGAGAATGAAACATAAATTTACTTTTCTATTCTTCTAATTTTTTCATATTTACTAAATTACCCTTGTTCAAATCACAAATAATTTTATTATTTTAAATATCATTAATAATAATAATAATAATAATAATAATAATTAATAATAACTAAAATAATAAAGTTAATAAATTTAATAATTATAGTAATAATGTAATTTCATTATCTAGATACATGTATAAATACTATTATAAAAATGATATTAATTAAAAATAATAATAATAATAATAATAATAAATGTTAATAATGATAATATTAATAAAAATAATAAAGTTAATAAAATTTAATAATAATAATAATAATGATTATTATTAAATTTAATAAAATTTAATAATAATGATTATTATTAAATTTTATTAACTTTACTATTTTATTAATATTATCATTATTAACAATAAAAATAATGATAAAAATAATAATTAATAACAATAATTAATTTATCATTATTAAAAATAATAATAACAATAATTAATAATAACTAAAATAATAAAGTTAATAAAATTTAATAATAATAAATGGTAATAATGATAATAATGTTAATAAAAATTAATATTAATAAAAATTAATTATTATTTTTATTTTTATTAATATTATCATTATTGACATTTATTATTATTAAATTTTATTAATTTTTTTATTTTAGTTATTATTAATTATTATTATTATTTTTATTAATATTATCAATATTAACATTTATAATTATTATGATTAATTTTATTTTTTAATTAATATCATTTTTATAATAATATTTATATATATCTAGTTCATGAAAATCACATTATTTAACACTATAGATATTTTAGTAAATTGATTCTCATTACCATTCCTCATTCCCATTTATTTTACCAAGTAAACACATCAATAGCATTATAGCACATTTCCATTCCCATTTATTTTTACCAAGTAAACATTAGAATCTCATTCCCATTCCTTATTCCCATTCTAGCCCATTCCCATTCCCAGCTCATTCCCATTCCTTAAAAGTAAACGCACTATAAAGGTTTTGAAGTTTTTATTGAATTTTTATTCTTGTCTCCTAATTTATGACATGTTATATGTACTACTATAAATTTTAATGTGTTAGCAATGAAGAATTTGGGAGAATAACTAAAAAGTGAAAGATTTTAACGGAAAATGAGAACTGATGCGGTATCAAATAGCACTGCATTGTAGATTGAATTATTTGGATTTATAATTACTTGTCTTTTAGCATGATTCAAAACTGCTTCCAAAAGTTTCTGAAAAGTAAAACATACCTTGATGTGAAGTTGCTGAAATCTTTTGGACAGCTACAATTGTTGTAGGATGCTGTAAGGTGCCTTTGTAAACAGTTCCATACCCACCCTTGCCCAATAAATTTTCCTTGCTGAAATTATGAGTGGCCTTTTGCAGCTGCTTGTAGGAAAAAGGAATGGGGACATTTGCTGCACTTCTTGCTCTGTTCTCCATATCTTCTTTCTTCATCTTCTTCTTTTTCCTCTTCAGAGTTCTTCGAATAAACAAATAAGTGACCACTACAACAGTCATTAACACAAGTATAGGAACAACAACAGCCAAAATTATTCTTATACCGTCCTCTTTTGACTGCCCATTTTCATCAAATTCAATTGGAAACGATACAAAAACCCAATCAAGCAGCTGGTGACTCTCCGGTAACATTCCTGTAGAGGCTGTGAAGCCCACGTAAACAGCATTCGGAACCGTTCTGGACATGATTATAGATTGATTAAGAACGCTTATTAATGGTTGCCCAGCATATGCTATGTAAATGCGAAGCATCTGCTTTGCGCCGTCGTAATCGATTTTGACAGTAATGTTTCTTCCACTTTTGAGATCAATGCCAGTGCTGTTGAGACTCTTTGCTGCAACTGGGGTTGCCATGCTTGTTGTGTCGACGCCTATATGGTTTCCATCCGGATCAATGTATTCGTTCATGTATGTGTCTAGCTCCACTGCTAGTTGACGAACAACACCATCTGCAATTTACACAATAGAAACAAGTACCCTTCTGTTAAAGATACAGAAATCATTCAGTTGCACATTTATCAGTGGACAACAGATGACACAATTTTATAACTTTGTGTGAATAGTTTTAAAACTGCGAGTTAACTAAATAGTTCTGCCTGTGTATATTTACCTTGAGAAGATTTATCCATGATTCCTAGATAGGAGCCATAGCCATTAGGTGGTGAAGGCTTATTATCCTGAGCCATGATAAAGGCCATCCCATCTCCAGAGCCCGTTGTATCCGGAAACTTGGAAATCCTGACAGTGAATGTGGTAGTAAACATGGCAGGCCATGCAAGCACAGGTTGGTGAAACAGAACCCGACCGACCTTGTTAAGCGGCTGTGGCAAGGTTGAATTGGGTTCTGGAGTCAGGCTTAAGTACCCATTACCAGCCGTCACAGAGCCCATGCAAATTAGGTCGTTTCCATTGTTGCAATTATCAGGATTGAAATTATTTAAAGTGATTGGAACAGACACAGGCTGGATGAGGGAGCCTAGGGAGGATTAGTATTCTCTCCTGATCTGATCATGTTCTGAGCAAATAAATCAATTACTGATTGGTTATTAATAAATAAAAAAGTAAAAGAAGTTAAATCCCACCCATACCACTAAGAGACACTTGGTAAGAGATCTTTAAAAGCTCAGTAATGCTCAGATCAGGAGAGGATCCTCTTCCGCCTAGGGAAGCTTGGTTTAGGAATGAGGAGAAGAGTAAGAGAAAGAATATTGTTGCATACGAGCCACAACATAAAATTAATAATGCCATTTTCAATTATTATATATACTAAGTCTAGTGTACGTTGCAAGTGCTTGTTTTTACTTGAATAAGAGCTAAGTTTGTTTTCAAAGTGGCTTTGGGTAATCAGACAATCTAAATTCTTTTTCTTGTATGTGCATATCTATGGTGTTTGTAGGGAAAAAGTTGACTTGGAATAAAAAAATTGTGCAATTTCTTGTTTTTATGTCTTATATTGGCTTTATAAGAAATGATATACAAAAATATAAGTCTGACCTTGCTTATGACAGAACTAATTAAAAGCAAATTTTTTTAAAAAATAAAAATAAAAAAAACGAAGAATTATTCTATTTTTAACACTATTTTGCACTGCCTTTTTAATAGAGAGATTGACATTTTCTCCCATAATATTTCTTATTATTACCACTAACTCTCGTATATATCGGTCTGTGAGCAGGTCAACTTCAGTTAAGGAGTCAATTTGTAAATACTTTGCTGATGTGGCTCAAGTCGTTAAGACAGTTTCCAGAAAATTACCAACACCTGGGTAAAGGGGCTGCTGCGCAGCACGTGGTTGGTGTGTGATTTTTCTTTCGTTTCTCAACCAACTTTGTTGATTTCTTGATTCTATTTAATCTGTTTAACGTAATCTGTAATTCGGATCTGTTTCGAGTTGGTTTGATTAATAAACATGTTAAGTTTTCCTTCGAACCTTGAAGCTCGATCACTGTTATAGTTTTGGTTCTTTGATCTTTCTGATTCTGGTCTTTATTTTGCTCCTGATTTAATCTTGTTTTTTCTATCAGGTATTGTGTTCTTTATGTTTTTCTTGAATTGATTAATCTCTGAAAGATAACGAAGTTTTTACAGTATTCTATGATTTCATAATTTTAAAAAAAAATGTCACATTCACAAGATAATTTTTTTATTTTTTTATTTTTTTGGGTTAAAGTTAGGGCGATCTTCCAATATAATTTTTATATGTTCTGAATGCGGCCCAGGAAACTTATACCTGACTACATACATAAAGCGTATACTATACACACACACATACAATATTCAAATGTAATTAGCTTGACTATCGACATTTTCGTTGGTGAGAGATGTGGGAATTGGGATCTGTAATTTAAAATATGTCTATTGAGTTCCGAGAACTCAAGGTTTTAAAACGAATTTAGAAATTCTCTCACTAGTGACGTGGGATATTACATATTAAGTATTGCACCTCGGAAACATATGCAAATTTTATCGTATTCTTATATATAAGCTTGACAAAAAAACATACCAGAAGTCCAAAAGAAGCATATAATAGAAATTGAACCGCAGCACACATAGAGGTAATTTTGTTGAGCAACACAGCACACATATCACAAAGAAAGCTAAGAAACAGTCCTTCTCACGGGGGCTGTCATTAGCAATTTCTCTAATTTTATTCCATGTATTAGAAACTGACTTGGTGTTTGGCTTCTAAGAAAAAATACTCAAGAGGGAAAAAACAGAGAAAAGGAAAATTCTAGATTCATTTGATATTTTCTGAAGTTACATGCTTCAATTGAGCTCAGCTCAATATATAGTCATCACTCTGTTGTAACTACTATTACTAATAACTAATTGATCTAGAATACCGAATTACCAGGTGGCTATTTAGTTACAACAAATTCATGCTCAGCTGGAGCTAGATACACGTCAGCTCTTCAGCTCTTTTCCTTGACACTCGTCAGCTAAGCAAACCAATATCCTTGACACCATGAATAAAAGACTCAAACATAATTGATCAATCATGTTACCAATGGAACATTGCTCCTTATCTATTCACTAATTGTCATGTGTGTATATATTATTATCATTAGTTGGATCATACACACAGTGAAGAATGAATTAAAAAGAAGAAATGTTCTAGAAGCATCCAATAATTTTTACTCATACTGATGATCATTATTAGTACTGGTGCAGGAGCTAGAATTAATTATGGTTTAATCAACTTCCGGCTCTTGAGTGAATCAGGAGGCAATGGCATTGTTGTGAAGGTCCAATCAAGCACCTGATGGCTTTCTGAGAAGTCTCCAGTAGCGGCTGTGAAGCCAACATAGACTGAGCTTGGAACCACATCTGACATGACAATAGGCCTTTCTAAAATTCTCCCAAGTGGGCACCCGGAATATGCCATTGAAACGTACAGCATCTTCGTCCATCCATCATAATCAATTTTAACCTTGATATTTCTTCCACTTTTAAGATCTATGACTGTGCCATTGAGACTCGTAACTGTAATTGGTTTCGACACATTTGTTGCGTCGATGCCTATGTGGTTTGCATCTGGATCAAACTCGTTCATGAAAGTATCCAACTCCAAAGCCAATTGCCAAACACTCCCACCTGCATTAGTATTTGTCAATTTATGAGAATGTAACAAAGAGTGTAAACTACAATTTTATAATCTTTTTAGAGAGAAAAAAACATTTGTTATAAGAAGATCATTTTATACTTATTTTGAAAGAAAGTAATTAATTAATTACCGTGAGGTGACCGACTCATGATACCAAGAAATGAGCCATCGCTGTCAAGTGGTGAAGGATTTTTATCAGGAGCAAAAATAAACGTCATCCCATCTCCAGCACCGGAGTTCGGGCACTGTGAAATCCTAATGGTGAAGGTGGTGCTGATCATTGCCGGCCATGCAAGCACAGGCCATGGGTATAGTACTCGCCCCACCTTGTGGTGCGGCACAGATGGCGAAGAGGTTGAATTGCCTGGAAAAGGCTCTGATGGAAGGCTTAGATACCCATCATATGCATTCACTGCGCCAGTACAAATTAGGTTGCCATAGCTGCAGCTTGTTGGACTAAATGAAGGGAAAGAGAAGCTGACAGGTTGACTAACAGGGCTGGAAGAAACTTGCTGGTGAAGGAAAATCGAGAGAATTAGCAGCAAAAACATTTTTGAGATCACTTTGAGATTGAGAGAGGCATGTACAAGTTGAATATCACAGCTTACTTTCTTACGTGTTTTCATTTTTGCAAGCATTATTTGGCGATACTTTAAAGGAGATTTGGATGGATGATCGAGCAAGGAATTGCAGATTAATTCTTGTGTTTTTTGCTTATTGGCTCTTGTAAATAATACAGACAAAAGGCCCACTATTGTTCAAATTTCTAAAGAACTTCTTGTTCAATCGTAAATGAATTAGCATTACAGGAGCAAAGGAGAGTAATTAAGATTGACATTAATTTACTATGCATCCGTTTGGGAGAGCTGCGCTGTGCTCCCCACCCTAGAAAACTAGGGGATATCCACAATCGAAGTTTGATCATAATGGACCCAAATGTGCGATATTTGCTAGGTAATATAAGAAAATGAATTGCACGTTATTACATATGTAAGTGATACAAATTACTTTGGTCTAGCTAAATTCTGGTTGAGGAACAAGGGAAGTAAATTAAAAATTATAGTTGCATTGCTGATACAACATCAAAGCCGAGGCCATTGACATCTGAATAAATTTGGATAAACGTTCATTTAGTCACCACATTTTAAGCTGATTACCTATTTAGTTTTTGTAAACTTAAAATTATTCATAACACCTATGTTGTTGTCATCCTATACAACTATATAACTTCAATAACGATATAACTTAGAATAAAAAAAAAAAAGGATGTTGTAACAAGTGAAAATTTTATTATAGTTAAACAGAGTTTTATAAAAACAGATACAACAAAAATTTTTTAGATAATTTTAAAAAGTAAAAGGAGTAACTAAGTAATTTACTTAAATTATGAGGAAGAATGAGCACTTACCTGATAAATTTTATACTTTTCAAGTGTTATGACAGAAAATACTCTTTCTTATCCATGTGAATAAATGCTCAAGTTTCAAATTTCTTAAACTACCCCAAAATTTTAGGGGTTTTAGGGATTTAACAAATTAGCACATATATTTTCATTGAGTGATGATACAGCCGCAAACTCTTATATAAATTTATCATATACAAAATGATGTGACATTAATTCATTGATTGAATGAAAATGTAAAATAATAAAAATAAATTATGTGGACTAAGAAATATTTAATTCAACTAATTTTATTATGCCACATCAGTTTGTACAAGTATTTGTGGCTATATCATTATTCATTTTCATTTAAATAAATATAAGGTTGTGTGCATAAAGACCCTATTATTTCCAGCTGACTTTATGTCGTTTTTAGTGTTTGCCGATTTTAATGGATCAATTCAATCGAGTCCAATTTCTAGAACTTATGATATCACATAAAAGTTTCTAAGGACCAATTGCAATTTGTCATTTATTGGCATTCAATTACTTAAGAAATTTCTTAAGACTGTCGTTCGGAGCTTACAAATAAATCTGGAATTATTCAAGTGAGCTGAACGATCGGAAGACTTTTAGAAAAGACAAATTTCAATTGAACTTATTGTTTTTGTTTTGCTCGTGCGCCTGCAAATGAGTTTCCAATACACCTGTTCTTACTTGGTATACACTGTTACTACTGCACTTATTGTACATTTTCTTTTCTCTACAAGGAGAAATATATTGTTATTATAATACTTTTTATGATTAATTTTTCATCCTAATTTATATGCAATTAATTTGACAGTGTGATGTTCATTCAGATGATTGTGCTAACATGGTTTATTTGTCTTATTAATTAGGATGAAAGGCTTTGAACAAATTCTTTTAATAACCTCGACAGAGTGGGCAAAATTTTACTTAAACATAAAATCATGTTGCATCTAGTAGGGGATATAGAAGTATACCTTCAAATTTTGTAAAAACTATACGTATGAGATTTAACAACGAGTAATGACTAATATTGCTGTTTTTTCCACCTCCTTTTTTTTTTTAAATATTAAACTAACAATAAAGTAATTACTCCTTTCAATTTTTATGTGAATAAAGTTCAAACCTCAAATCACTCCAAGTGGTTTTCAATGAGTTATTTCATTAGGATTGAATGTGAATCGTCTTCGTCATTTTAGAATTACAATAAAAAAAAATGACAAATTGGTATTTTTAGGAAGATTATTTATAAGTTTCGGACTCTTTATTTACTTTTTTCACATTTTTCTTGGCTATAAATGTGGTTCTCTTGTGAGATTATAAAAGTACAGACTCTTAATTATGTCAAACGAGTGATGATATCAATAGTGTGGCAACAGTCAAGGCCAATATAAGCCTGACTATTAAAGAAGAATATAACAATCTCATTTGAGCATGATTTCAACACCATTAACGTGTTCCAGTACTCAGTTAGGCCTCCGCTAGCTTTAAGTCTTGTTGCAAGATCGTAGCCTGGTTTCATATTATTGTTGAGGTGATCATTCATAGTGGTTGCATTTGCAATATTTGCCATGATGAGGCAAGTGAGGGCCAAAATGAAAAACACATGTTTTAGTGCCATTGCTATTTTTTGTTCTTTTACGTTATGTTTATGTTTATGTGGGATATCATATTTTTTGTTGCTATTTATAAATTAAGGTGAGGTAGAGAAAAAGAGTAATTAAAAATGTTTATAAATTATTGCTTAATTTATGATCAAGAAGGTTTCAATTAGAGAAGATAGTGGGTCTTTTGATGAACTATTACATATTGATTGTGTAATAAGAGTCAAATTAATTATGAGAAGATGAAAAGTCAAATCTAAAAGAAAATTTCTTTATTTATTAGATAATAGTAAATATATAAAGATGAAAAATAGTGATACTACATTACCTTTTGTAGTCTCAATCGGGTCTTTTGATGAACTGTTACATATTGATTATGTAATAACAGTCAAATTAATTATGAGAAGATGAAAAACTAAATCTAAAAGAAAATTTCTTTATTTATTAGATAATAGAGAATATACAAAGATGAGAAATGGTGATATGAGGAGAAAAGTGATTAAAAATGTTTAAAAATTATTTCTTAATTTATGATCAAGAAGGTTTCAATTAGAGAAGATAGTGTGTCTTCTAATGAACTTTTACATATTGATTGTGTAATAACAGTTAAATTAATTATGAGAAGATGAAAAGCCAAATCTGAAAGAAAATTTCTCTATTTATTAGATAATAGAGAATATACAAAGATAAAAAATGGTGATGTCACATCACCTTTTGTAGTCTCAACTTTATATACATATATAGATATAGATAGATATGAATAAATAGATTGATGTGATTTCATTGCTTTTTTTTTTTTTAAAAAAAATCAAATCAGTTTCAAAATACACTATTTTTTAAATTTTGTTCATTTTCATAACGAATAATGTGAAATGCGATTGAAAACTTTTTTCAGCCTAATGAAATTATATATATCTAGTTAAAGAAGTAATAATTCGCAATCGCATTTATTTAACAAGAAGGGAGAGTTGAAAGACAAAGAAGTTAAAAGCAGCTGAACGTGAATTCAGAATCTAAAAGAGAGACATATTAGCTCACGAATATTTCTAGAAAATAACAAAAGTAAAATAAACAATACATGTTTCTACTCGACAGAAACAATTTATTCCTCAAGTTATTTCGATCTCTATGAATCATTTCCCTGGATTGGTGATTATTATTAGAGATGACTTTCATAAAGCTAATGCTTAACCAAGTTCTGCTTCTTGAGAGAATAAGAAGGCAATGGGAATGTTGTGAATGTCCAATCAAGCAAGCGATGGCTTTCTGATAAGGCTCCTGTAGCTGCTGTAAAGCCAACATAGACTGAGCTTGGAACCGTTTCCGACATAATAATCGGTTTTTCGATAAACCTTTGTAGTGGGTACCCGTGATATGCTACAGAAACATAAAGCATTTTCGTCCATCCATCATAATCAATTTGAACCTTGATCTGTCTTCCACTTTTGAGGTCAATGCCAGTGCTGTTGAGACTCACAGCAAAACTTGATAATACGCTCGTTGTGTCAATGCCAATATGGTTACCATCCATGTCAAACCCGTTCTTGTAAGTGTCCAGCTCCACGGCTAATTGCGAAACATTGCCACCTACAAGTTGCTTGATTAATTACAGGTTGCTTGATTAATTACAACATATATATATATATATATATATAGACGTATGAAAGCATGTCTAAAATGCAGTAATATTTGTTGCAATACAACCCTCACTCGATTAAAAACTACCAAATTTTCATTGCACTAGGGCCCCAAACCCCAGGTCACAAACAATTCCACAGAAGATAAAGGACCGAATTGAAATTCAATCCATTTACTTGAAGTTTCTAATTTTGCCTCCTAGAGTTTATAGGTTTTTTAATATGGCTACATCACATTTCTAATTTCTTAATTTTTTGCCCCATTGAACCAATCCTAATTGTACACAAGTTTCTGTAGCCGACAACTCAAGTTTCATAATAGTGTGTGTAATTTATAATAATTTGGGTACAGAACAAAACCTAAGGAGTCAACAACAAAAGCTTAACCTTTTCAACAGAGAAAAGGGTAGTGTGGAGCGCTGTACTATAGTTGTTCTCAAGTCTCAACGTATATATAAACAAGCACAATTTATACCTTGTGACCGACTGAAGATTCCAAGGTTTGAGCCGTAGCTATACGGTGATGAAGGGCTGCTATCAGCTGCAAAAACAAATGTCATGCCATCTGCAGAATCAGTTGTATTTGGGTAGCGAGATATCCTAATGGTGAATGTGGTACTAATCATAGCTGGCCATGCAATAACAGGCTGGTTGTATAAAACCCGTCCAACTTCATTTAGCGGCGGCGTTTCTGAATAGTATGATGAATTGGATTGGAAAGGCTCTGATGTGAGGCTTAAATAGCCATTAAATGGAGTCACTGCACCCGTGCAAATCAGGCTGCCACCGCTGCAACTTTGTTGGCTGAATGATGAGAATGAGAAGCTGAGAGGTTGATTCACAGGGCTCGAAGAAGCCTGGTGAAGAAAAATTGAGAGCAGCACAAGGAAAATCATTTTGTTGAGACTTGAGGTCGAGAGCCACTACTCGAATCACATCGCTCAGCTTCATATGTGCTTATATAGCGGGCTTTACACCAACTGTCGGCGTGCTTGGCGATATTCTAAAGGAGCTTTGGGTACTTAAAAATAAAAATCACACTCTTCTTGAAATTACCTTGTGTACAAGGAAATGCAGATTCTTGTCTTATTACGTTGTCTGGGCTTGCTGTTAAAATAAATACAATATAATGTGGCTTTTTACTTTGTACCCACAGCTCATAGCCATGGAACTGGCTAGTTTATGCGATATTTGCTATGTGATCATGGGAAATGAAAACTGTATGTGTTTGATATCAATTGTATAATAGGGTCAATATGTGTTTTAGGTTAAAATCATATGTAACATAGTCAACACAGTTGCATGTGTTTGATATCGACTGTGACTGATCTTTGACATTTCTTAGCTCAGTTAGGCTCTTGCAGCATACTCAATAGGTAAATGGATCGATTATCTCCCACGCTATCTTGAATGGAGAATTTTTTTAATTGTGTTTGTCCACCAGGTGTGATAGAAATTAAGTATCCCTCTCTTTAGGATAGCTCAAGTGGCCAGCTTGTTCTAATCCCGTTTATATGGGCTAGGGTTTGCAAAAATGTAAATATAAATACTAGTGAATTCCGCTGATAGTAAATTGATTGGACACTCTGGAGCTAGAAGTCAAGCTAGCTACCCAACATTTTATGTTTTTATTAGATATGAAAAAATTTGTTTATACGATACACCATCTTATTTTATTGCCTGATAATGCGTGCTTTCAATCAATCATCTACGTATGAACATATATAAATATTATAAGAATCAAGTATATAGATTTTTATTTCCAATTTTAAGATAATATATATTACATGCTATAATGAAAACAATGAAAATATCTTGGTCGGTTCACAATTGATAAATTGTTATTTATCAGACATACTTTAGGGAAAAACGCGATAAGGAATGTCAACTAGGGTGATGCCTAGAGTATTTACCGTAAGTTAATTAATATCATTCGCACTAATCTCAATAATTTGAAGGAGATTAACATTTAAGTCTCTAACATTTAGGGTTGGCAATGGGATGGAATGGGATGAGATTTACCAATTCCAGTCGTGTCCCGTATATGTAAGTGGGATGAGAAAATGTCTTATTCCCATTCTTAATGCGGAATGCGAGAGAGATAGAGAGAGAGGAGAAGCTGCGAACAAATGGCTGAAAATTTTAAATTGGGAGGCAGGTTTTTTTTTTTTAATAATATCCTCAATTGAATAGTCATACGTTGATTTAAACTCTGTTTTCTTCAAAATACAAATATATCCCGACACGTTTTTCTTATCTTCTTTCTATTATATCTTCCCCCTGTTAGTTACTGGTAATGTGATTCTTGATGTTTTGAGTCTCTAATATTACCTAGAGAATAATTTTATTGCAATCCTACAAATTATTTGTGGAAGTTGAAATTGGATTATGATCCCGTGATTTTTTTTTTTGACATATAGATTTTTCATGTAAAAATTAATATCTCATTTTTTTTATTAGTTGTAGTTATTTATTGCCTTGGATTATTATTATTATTTTTAAATATACCTTTGACTAAGCGAGGGAATTCATTAAACAAAAGAGCAAGATTACAAAAATGTTAGAGCCCTTTGGAAAACAGAAAAAATAAATTAAATGAATAACAGGACCTAAATTGCGAAAACAATGATCCTTAAACAACATGTAAGGTAAGGGCAAGACAATTCCAAATTTACTAAGGAATCAATAACTTAGTTGCCTTCGCAAAAGATATCATCTTGGATTACGATTATTTAATTAATTCCCTTTAATTTAATTATTTGGTGCCATAACTTGTCACCGACGAGATTGAAATCGTTATTTCTTGGCTGAGGTATGCAATTCCATATTAATCACATAAAGAGGAAAAATGGCACTTTAGGATCATTATTATTTTTCCCTTGTTTAAAAAGTAGCACACAACTTAACAATAATCAAGTCCAAATACTAAAATTGAGAAACATTAAGGAGTTAAGTATCATTCTTTATTTATTTATTTTTTTGATGTAAAGTATCATTCTTTTTAATATAACAGTAAAAGTTTTGGATTAATTGAAAGTATTCTCCTTATTGTTTAATAATATCGTGTGCCACAAAGTACCCCAATATTATATTTTTATTACGACTCAATAACATAGTAAATTTTACTTGAGAGAATTTTAAATCAAAGGCGAATATCTTTTTTCATGAAATTATCCCTAAAAAATATATGTAAAGTCAAACAAGTGTAACTATTCATGAAATTAAATTTTACTAGTGACACATCAATTAGAATATAAATTAAGTATCTTAACTAAGTAAGCATAATATCACTCTTTCATGAATTAATAAATATCTAATAGCATTAGAGTCGTATGTCCAGGGACAACTTAAAATCTTCAAAGATGATGGTAATGAAAGAAAATTGAGTTTTTATATCTTAGTCCCTATAGTTTAAATGTAAAGATTTTGTTAATTGTGTCAGTTAGTTGGTAAAACCTTTTGAGTGAAAATAAAAGGTTTGAGGTTCAAAGTTCAAAACCTATTGACATAAAAAAGGGTGAGAGTTGGATGATTATTAAGCTATAATTAAAAAAAAAATACCAAACTTAGAGATTTTACTATTACTCTAATTAATGAAGTATGATTCATTAGTTATGACTTAATTATTAAAAGAGGATTGAAATTGATTACGTTTCGGCACATATTAAAAATTTCAACATTATCAATCTGTAAATCATGTCCACGAACGGGTGATCAGTACTCATTATTGAAAAAGCTTGAGATGGGCCGCAGTTTCATTTACTGAGAGATGACTGAGACGGCAATGGCTTTGATGTGAATGACCAATTAAGAACCTAATGGCTTTCAGAGAGGTTCCTCTGTAGCAGCAGTGAATCCGACAGACAGAGCTTGGAACTATATTTGAAATGTCAATATGTTGTTTGAGGATTTTCTTCGATGGGTTGCCAACATATTGCACATAGACCTAAAGCGACTTCTTCGATCCATTATAGCGAATTATAACCGTTAACTTTCTTCCACTTTTTAGTTCAACGCCAGAAGCACAGAGACTCTTAGCTGCTTTCGCTTGCGCTTGTTGTGTTAATTCCAACACGGTTTCCATCCAGATCAAAGTCGTTCTCATAATTGTCCAGCTCCACGGCTAATTGCTGAGTATTTTCTCCTACAATTTGTACGACGAGAAATATATTTTTGTATTCCCCAGTGTAGCGGGAGTAAAATTCAGAAACAAATAAACAAATAAATAAATAAAATTTTGTGACTGCAGAAATATATATAAATGCGAGTAGTTGCGGCCAATGTCACAAAAATCGAGCTCAAGCTCCAGAAGTCCAAAGGGAAAATGACCAAAACCTCGGTCTTATTTGGCGAAATTAGGCTTTTTCTCCCTTATTATAAATTCAGCTTTTTTATTTTTATTTTTTTTTAATGAGATTTCAAATCCAACTTAGAATAGCAGAACTCACATAAGATTTGAGCCATAGCTACTAAATGGTGGAGGATTACTCTTCATTTAAAAAATAAATGGCATCCCATCATCAGAATCATCAGTTGAATTTGAGTACTTTGATGTCCTAATGGTGAAAATGGTAGTAATTGAAGCCGGCAATGCTAACACAGGGTGGTCGTATAATACTCGCCTGACCTTGTCTAGCCGCAGATCTGGTGAGCCAGGAAATGGCTCTGATGTAAGGCTTAGGTAGCTTTTGTATGCGGTCACTGCACCCGTGCAAATTAGGCCGCCATTGTTGGAACTTTCAGGGCTAAATGTGGGGAAATAGAAGAAAGGCAGAGACCAACAGGTGATTCTCTTATTTTTGTCTATCTTCGTTGGTTCCAGGCTCCACCACGGACTCATGGATGATTATCACATCCAAGCAATTCCCTTCTCAAGTTTCTAATATTTAGATGCTTGGAGCTCCTTTTCTCTTTTACGAAATTTGGAGAGCTCGTAATCTGATTATCTTTAAATCCACCACATCTTCAGTGCACCACATCACCTCATCTTGTTTTGCTCAATTGCAGATTAAAGCTCAAGTTGCTTTGACTTTATTTATTCTCGGGATGATTTGAAAATTCTTCGTTCTCTTGGCATTTCTCCAAAAAAATAAATAAATAAATAAAATAAATAAAAATTTCAGTGCTCCTAAAATCACTCAAGTGCTTTGGCTTCCTCCTGTCTTTGGCTGCTTTATGTTGTGCGTGGAATGCGGAATCAAGCGCACCAAATAATCACAGAAAAATAAAGGACATAGAATTTTACGTGGTTCGACAGTATGCTTACGTCCACGGGAGTGAGAGAAAAATAATTATATTACTAACAATTATTAGAATACAAATTTGAGTAAAGAAAAAAGCTCACTTCCAAAAACCCAAATACACCTAAAGCACTCTCACACACTCTCAGAACTCTAGAATTGTTTCACTTGCAATTCACTTAAGCTCTCAAATTTGGGAGGCTCTGGAATGAAGAAATTGCTTCAATTTATAGGCTTCAAGCTTGCACTATTCCACCTAACCTCTCTGCAATTTGTCAATATTCATCTTTGCCAATTTGAAAAATTTTGTTAGCTTTTCTATTTTTCTTCATTCGGTGCAGGATTTGTCAAATGCCAAATATTCTACAGCTTACAAGTTTGAATTTGGAAGCCACTCTATTGACTTCTCAACAGTTTAAAATTACTACTGATGGCTTGTCTAAAGGCAACCCTGCTCTTTCAGTTGGAGATTTTGCTTCCCACTGATAGGTTATAAATAGTCATATTATATTTTATTTAATTCCCTCATATTTTGATTGATTTTGTGCTAATTTATGGAAATTGTGTTTGATTTGATTTAGGAGATGAAACATGGAGGTTATGATGAAATTTGGACAAAAAGGGCTTTATTTGGGCTTTGCAAACGTGGGCCAACCATGGGCGAGAAGGAGTCGGTTTCCTAATTGGAGAAGGATTCGGTTTCCTAGCATTAAGAGAAGAAGAAACCAAAAAGGAAAAAAATAAAAGAAACCAAAAAGGAAACAAAAGCAATATAAAAAGAAGAGAAGGGCGTGAGAAAAGGGAAGCACAAAAGGGGAAGTGAAGACAAAAACAAAAAGGGAAGCAAAGGGCGTGAGAAACAAAACCAGCAGCTGCAACTTCTTCAAAAACAATTCTTTTGTTTTGTTTGGCCACCATGAGTGGCTAAGGTTTTAATTCCGGTCCAAGGGTGAATCAATTCCGATTGTAATTTTGTAAGGCTTTGGACTTAACTAGAATTTCTTCAATCCGAGTAATTTTTATTTTCTTGTTCTTATTTTCTATGAATTATTTATATTGATTGAGTTGACGCCTTAATTCAATATTTATTTTTCTATCGCTAGTCATGAGTTTGTGATCCGTAATTGTCATGAATGATTGAATTGAGTAGCAAGGAGTTGGCTCATGTGTGTGTATATTGATGGCCACAATTACATAGCTTCCATGATAGGCTCTAGGGAAATAAAAATACAAATTGATTAAATTGGATTAATCTGAATTAATTGATCTTGTTTTAGTCATTCTCACTATTCTTAATGCTATCACTTAATTTGATATGGAACGATGATGCCCAGTTAAATTAGTGATAAGTTTGGATTTGAGCGATTGTTTGAGTCTATTATATTAGGAGAATAATTGCTTTCTGCGGGATTTCCGATTAAGTAGACTAAGTTCTTGGATTGAGTGATTTATATTTTTGCCTATGATCAAAAATTGCAATTGGATGGAATTTACACCATTGGATTGGAAGTTTGGTAAGATTGATTTCTTTGTTTAATTTTAAAGTCTTGTTATTTTTATTTATTTTATTCAAATTCTCGTTAAAGAAAACAAATCTCGAATCCGGATAACCGGATTGCACAAACCGGCTAACCGTTAGTGGACAGCAAGGAGAGAATCAGCAACCGGTCTTCCGGATTTTTCCATAACCGGTTAGCCAAAAAGAGTCAGAAAAGAGAGAACCCGCAATCGGCTTACCGGTTGAGCTAACCGGTTGTCCGAATTGTGTCCAGAAAGTAGACAGCACGCATTCGGCTTGCCGGTTTCCATTATCCGGCTGTCCGAATAAAAACAGAAAGGTCACAAGTCGTAACCGGTCTTCCGGTTTCTCCTCATCCGGCTAGCCGAATATTTCCAGAACCGAGAGAATCGACATTCGGCTTTCCGTTTTCCCTAACCGGTTAGCCGAATAAGCTCCAGAATCGTTACCACCTGCATCCGGTCTTCCGAATTTTCCTCACCCGGCTGTCCGAATAAATCCAGAAGTGTCACAAGCCAGCAACCGGTCTTCCGGTTGTCCATATCCGGTTAGTCGGATATTTCCCAGAAAATCAAACAAGACAAACGGCTTACCGGCTTGAAGATCCGGTTATCCGGTTAGAGGCAGAAGCTTGCAAATCCAGAAATTTTTGGGAAATTTTGAGTTTTAAACTTTGAGAAATTAAATACATAGTTCTCTTGGGATTCGACCTGGTTCCACTATTTCTACAAATTAATTTAGGTGAATCAGTATTTATTTTGAAGGGCTTCGACAAGTCTGTCACCCACCCTTTAATATATGCTGTAGTACGTTCCAAGAGACACAAAACTTGTGATTTGGTCAACATATATTTTACATTTTGGATACTGTTGGAGAATCAACAAATTAAACACTAAAAAAATACATTATTTTATTTCTCCAATAACACTCCTCAACTACAACTCTTATTTTTTTCACTCTTTACAACTTATAGATTTTTGTTACTTCACTTGATGCTTAAGCCAAAGGGGAGAGGGGGTATTTATACATGAAACAAACTAATCACAATAATTAATTTATTCAACTACTACACAAATCCTCACAATTCATTAAAACCTACTACTAATCTACTTCACCAACCACATCTACCACATCTACCATAAGAAGCTTCCATGTATTTGGGTTTGAATTTACTCATCTTGGATCAAGTTTATTATCCAACACCCCCCTTAAACTTGATCCTGTGACACCAAGCAAACTTTTAAATTTTACGAAGTCTTCTTGTTTAAGCAGATTGGTGAAGATATCAGCTGCTTGATCTTGTGATTTTACATACTTGATTTGTACTTCTTTTCTTACAATACACTCTCTTATGAAATGATAGCAAGTATCTATGTGTTTGCTTCGGTCATGAAAGACTAAATTCTTAGATAGGACAATTGCTGATTTGTTATCAACACAAATCCTGCTTGGCTCTTCTTGTGGCAATCCCAACTTCTTCCGTAAATTTTTTAGCCAATTGCATAACAATTACTTGATGTGACAGCTATATACTTAGCCTCACATGTGGATAGCATGACAATTAGTTGCTTTTTTTACATCTATGTGAAAGCAATATCTTCCATTAATAACACAAATCCTGTGGCACTTTTTCGATCATCTACATCTCTATCCCAATCACTATCGCTATATCTAACAAACTTGTAGTCATTAGAAAATGAGTATAACAAGCCAAAATTAATTGTACATTTGATGTAGCGAAGGATTTTTTTTGCAGCTTTAAAATAAGTGGTCTTTGGATTCTCCATGTATCAATTCAAGTCCAACTGCATAAAAAATATCTGGTCTTATGCATGTCAAATAACATAGGCTTCCAACCAAACTTTTAAGAATGTTGGATCTATATCTTCGCCTTCATCATGTTTGGATAACTTGACTCCACATTCCACTGGTGTGTTTATAGGCTTAAAAATCATTTATCTTGAACTTTTTGAGAATCTTATTTGCATAACTTTCTTGGGAGATAAATATGTCTTGTTTGACTTCAATGCCGATGTAATATGCCATCAGTTCGATGTCAGTCATCTTAAACTCTTTGATCATCACTCTTTTGAACTCTTTAAATAAGAATCACTTCTAATGAAGATGAGATCATCTACATATAGGTACACAATCAAAATGCCTCTATTCTTTTCTTTGATATAAAAAGCATGTTCATATAGGAATTTGGTGAAGCGTTATCTTGAAAATACTTGTCAATTCTGCTATTCCATGCCCTTGAAGCTTATTTTAACCCATAAAGAGCTTTCTTCAATCCTAAAACTTTGTGTTCGTGTCCTTTTACCACATAGCTTTCTTGAAACATCTTCTTCAAGAAATTCATTCAAAAAAGTAGACTTCACATCCATTTGAAAAATCTTTTATTTAATCTGAGCAGCCAAAAAAATAATAAGTCTAATAATTTTAAGTCAGGCTACAGGAGCAAATACCTCGTCGTAGTCTATACCAGTCTTTTGACTATAGCATGTTGCAACTAGTCTGGCCTTGTGCTTTTCAATTTCTCTATTCGCATTTTTTTTTTATTTTGTACACCCATTTGACACCAATCGTCTTGTGACCTTTGGGAAGAGTAGTAAGCTCTCAAGTATCATTATTCATAATGATTTTGATTTTTTTATTCATTGCAATTCTTCAGTTCTCATCTAGTGCAGCTTCTTGGAAGTTGACTGGCTTACAATCATCAAAGAGGCAAAAGAGAGTGAGATTATCAAGTCTTTCAGTTACCTTATAGTTAGAGATCTTGAAGACTCCTTGTACATTCTTCGATTTTTTCATTTAAGAAAGATTGTGGTGAATCTCTATATCTGGTTGATGTTAGTGACATAGGTGGAATAACTGGCTTTTGTTGTTGTTCTACTTATTTTATCTGTGTATGAACATCTTCTTCAATAGGAAAGAAGTTGAAGTCATTCACACCAGAGCCAAAATTCTATTCTCCTTCTTCATAAAAAATTACATCTTGACTGATCATGATCTTCCCATTGTTTGGACTGTAAAGCTTATATCTTTTGGAGTTGTTGTCATAGCCAATAAAGATGAACTTCTCACTTTTGTCATCTGTTCTTCTTTAATCTGGTATATATACATAGGTAATGCTTCTAAAAACTCTTAGATGGGTGATGCCGGACTTTCTTCCACTCAAAGTTTGTTGTGGCATCTTGCCCCACACGCTTCTTGTTAGAGATCAATTGGATAAGTAGACTGCACATGCAATAGCTTTAGCCCAAAATTCTTTAGGTAGCGTCTTACTCTTAAGCATGCTTCTTGCATTGTCGAGGATCGTTATGATCTTCATTTCTGTAACACCATTTTATTGGGGAAATATTGGAACTATCAAAGGACGTCGAATTCTATTTGCTTCACAAAACTCTACAAATTCTCTGGATGTGAACACTTCACTTCGATTAGATCTCATGACTTGAATATGGTATCCACTTTCTTTTTCTACTGCAGCTTTAAACCTCTTGAAAGTTTCAAAGACTTCTGATTTTGCTTCAAAAATACATTCAAATTTTTCTTAAAAAATCATCTATGAAGAGAATGAAATAATTACTTTTACCAAAGGCTTGAATGAACCGCACACATTAGCATGAATGAGCTCACGTGGCTTTTGAGCTATTGAGTTTGACTTCTTTGGAAAGCTTTTTTTGAACTACTTGCCAAGTAAATATCCTTCACAAAGTTGATCAGGGTGATTGATGTATGGTAAACCTTTCACCATGTTTTTCTTGGATAGTAGCTCCAGTCCTCCAAAGTTGAGATGCCCATATCAAAGATGCCAAATCCAGGATGGATATTTGTGACAGGTTTTGAGACATTTTGTAACATCATTTTGAATATTTTAAGGAAACATTCTATTCATTGAAATTTTCACCTTTGTGATTTCCTTTGTCATTTCTTAGGAAAAGACCACAATCTTTTAAGTGAATATCATAGACTTTTTCCAAGAGTTAACCCAAACTAAGGATGTTGCTTTTCATATTAGGCACATAGTAAACATTTAAAATTATTTGGTTGCTATTATCTTTTACACAAAAAATAATGTTACCTCTGCCCTTTACTGATACTTTTGAATCATCTCTAAAAACGACACTGCTATTCACAGATTCATTTAGTTCCACGAACATACTTCTGTTTTCGCTCATATGATTGCTAGCACTTGTATCAAGATACCATATGTTTTTTTGACCTCCACTTGTGTCATTGCGGCCTAGTAAAAGGGTGCCATCTTCACCATTTTTCTTTTCACCATAATTCACTCTTTCATCAATTTTAGTACTTAGAGCTCTATATTTTGAAGTATAATGCCCAAACTTTTGACAATTATAACATTGTACTTGGGATTTGTCATACCTCGATCTTGGATTGCCTCTATCTCATCCTCTAGTTAAGCTTTTTCCTTTGGTATAGTTGATGTTGAAATTGCAACCTTGTCCATGATCACAACCTCTACCTCGTCATCGACCTCTATCTCGGACATCAAGCATTCTCTCGTTATCGGAGCTTTCTTTTATCTTTTCTTTATATTGACTTCCATCTTGAGAAGTTGTTCTTCGATTCCATATTTCTTTTTTAGTTTTTCTTCATAGGCTTGCAACCTTATTTGAAGTTGCTCAATCATCATATTCTCCAGATCTTTTGTTTATTTAATTGTCACAATAATATAGTAAAACTTTAAGTCTACTCATCGAAGTATCTTTTCAATGATCCTTACCTATTTTAACTCCTCGCCATTTCTTTTTAATTCATTAGAAATGATCACAACTCTAGTAAAGTAGTCAAAAATTGACTCTGATGCCTTCATGTGTAAGGACCCAAATTCTCCTCGTAATGTTTGGAGATAAACCTTCTTAACGTGCTTCGCTACTTTCTAAGAGGTCTTTAGTTTCTCCCATGCTTCTTTTGAAAAGGTGCACCAGCAATTTTTTCAAAAGAATTTTCATGTAATGATTGAAAGATAAGATACTTTGCTTTATTCTCTTTATTCTTTAAGTCTTTTAAATTCTTCTTTTGCGCCACAGTTAAAGTAGCTTCATTTTCTGGCACAATAAAGCATTTCTCTATGACATTATATATGTCATGTGCACCCAATAGAGCCTTCATTTTAATACTCCAGCTGTCGAACTTACTTCCCTTTAATTGTGGAACTTGAAATGACATCATATTACCATTTACTATAATTCATAAATTGAGTGAGAATTTAGAGATTCTGAATGCACAGATGGATCCGGAACGCTGAAAAATCTTGGGAAGGACTCGAGTCAACTTTTGGTCAATGGTGAATGTCAGTCAATGGTCAACTATTAGCTCGGTCCAGTTCGGGACGGCTCGGCTTGGTTTAGTTTGGTTTGGTTTGGCTTGGTTCAACTTGGTGAGTTGACTCAGTTTCAGGACGTAAAACTTTTGGCGGCAAGTATAGGTGCGTCTAATCTCTGATCGGGCTAATTTTTGCAGCGTCACATTCCTCTCATCGAGAGCTTCAATTTGATATGTTATAAGACTATATATAGCATCGAACACTAACTCTGATACCACTTTGTTGGAGAATTGATAGGTTATAAATAGTCATACTATGTTTTGATTAATTCCCTCATATTTTGATTGATTTTGTGCTAATTTATGGAAATTGTGTTTGATTTGATTTAGGAGCTGAAACATGGAGGTTATGATGAAATTTGGATAAAAAGGGCTTTATTTGGGCTTTGCAAACGTGGGCCGACCATTGGCTTGAGGGAGACAGTTCTCTGGCAATCAGAATTGGAGAAGGATTTGGTCTCCTAGCACAAAGAGGAAGAAACCGTGAGACAGAAAAATGGGCCAGCAAGAAAAGCATTATAAAAGGAAAGCTTGGGCGTGCAAGAGGAGCGGACTTTGTTGGAAGAAAAGTGCGTGAGAAAGGAAGCACGAAGCGGCTGCAACATTCATCAATCAATTCTTTTGTTTTCCTTTGACCACCATGAGTGGCTAAGGTTTTAATTCCAGTTCAAGGATAAATCAATTCCGGTTGTAATTTTGTGAGGCTTTGAACTTAACAAGAATTTCTTCAATTCAAGTAATTTTTATTTTCTTGTTCTTATTTTCTATAAATTATTTATATTGATTGAGTTGACACCTTAATTCAATATTTATTTTTCTATCGCTAGTCATGAGTTTGTGATCCGTAATTGTCACGAATGATTGAATTAAGTAGCAAAGAGTTGGCTCATTTGTGTGTATATTGATGGCCACAATTACATAGCTTGCATGATAGGCTCTAGGGAAATAAAAATAAAAATTGATTAAATTGGAATAATCTGAATTAATTGATTTTGTTTTAGTCATTCTCACTATTCTTAATGCTATCACTTAATTTGATATGGAACGATGATGCCCAGTTAAATTAGTGATAAGAATTTATTTGAGCGATTGTTTGAGTCTATTACATTAGGAGAATAATTGCTTTCTGCGGGATTTTCGATTAAGTAGACTAAGTTCTTGGATTGAGTAATTTATATTTTTGCCTATGATCAAAATTGCAATTGGATGGAATTAACACCTTTGGATTAGAAGTTTGGTAAGATTGATTTTCTTTGTTTAATTTTAAAGTCTCGTTATTTTTATTTTTATTTTATTTTATCAATTCCTTGTTAAAGAAGAAAATTAAAACCCAGAAAAACGGTTAACCGTTAATCACTAACGGCTCACCGTTAACAGCTATCGGATAACCGTTAATCCCAAACGGCTAAACCGTTAGTGGACAGAACCGATAGTTCAAAAATTCGGTTTGCCGGTTACGCTAACCGGTTAGCCGATTGTGTCCAGAAAGGAGAGAAACAAGATTCGGTCTTCCGGTTTCCATAAACCGGCTAGCCGATTAATTCCAGAACCGAGCCAACTGAAATTCGGTCTTCCGTTTTCCTTAACCGGTTAACCGGTTAGAGTCAGTAAGTAGCCAGCACGCAAACGGTCATCCGGTTTCCCTTATCCGGTTAGCCGGATAACTCCCAGAATTCTTCAAGCAATAAACGGTCTGCCGGTTTCCATTATCCGGCTATCCGGTTTGAGGCAGTGAGCGTTTTCTCTTGGGAAATTAATTTTTGTTTTAAACTTTGAGAAATTAAATACATAGTTCTCTTGGGATTCGACCTGGTTCCACTATTTCTACAAATTAGTTTAGGTGAATCAGTATTTATTTTGAAGGGCTTCGACAACTCTGTCAAGAATCAACAAATTAAACACTAAAAAAAGACACTATTTTATTTCTTTAACACTCCTCAACTACAACTCTTATTTTTTCACTTTCTACAACTTGGAGATTTTGTTACTTCACTTGATGCTTAAGCCAAAGGGGAGATGGGGTATTTATACATGAAATAAACTAATCACAACAATTTATTTATTCAACTACTACACAAATCCTTACCATTCATTAAAACCTACCATTCATTAAAACCTACCACTCACCTACTTCACCTACCACACTTACCACAAGAAGCTTCTATGTATATGGGCTTGAATTTATTCATCTTGGATCAAGTTTATGATCCAACAGATACGATTGGTATTCTGTATTGAATTAAGATGTATTGCATTATTTAATTCAGGAGATTGGTATTAAATTGTATTGCATTAACATTATGTTATTTTAATATTACATAATATTTAATGTTACATTATATTATATTAATTTTTATTATCCTATGTTTAATGCTACACTGTATTATATTAATTTTTATCATATATTAAAATAACAATTTTGATCAACAATTGTGATGCATACTTAATCAAAAGAAATAAGAAAAAAAAATACAGTGAAAATTACTAAGATACAGTTTGAAAACAAAATTGCAGCAAATTTAACACCAATTCTACAAAAATTCTTGATCAAAAACCTTATCTAACAACCAATTCAATCATTTCGAACATTGATATATAACACTCAACAATCAAACCCAAACTTCCAAAAATCAAACCCTAATTTGGAAATCAAATTTGTAGCTTGATGATTGGTGGTATATGGCGTGTGATGGAGCCGTAAGCGGCAGGTGGTGGTCGATGCTATGGCTCGATGTCGCTGCAGTGCAGGCCGCGCCGTCAAAGCAAGAAAGCAAGATAGTGGGGTGTTCGTGATAGGTCCCGATCAGTAACGTGCTAACAATGACTGAGTTTGTATTGTTCTGCTTATGGTGAGAACGACCAAGATAATAACTTAAGATAATTTTTCTGCCTCTCTATTATTCATAGCAAGAGCTTATTTATAGTAACTACATTACTTATGATTTGTAGCCAACATTCACGGCTAAAATAAAAATAAAGAATATCAAATAAATATCCTAGAAACATAATCGAAACCAAACACGATTTTGAATCCCACGCAATCTGCAACGTTTCAAGACGTGGTAGCGATTTGAATCCCACGCAATTTGCAACGGTCAAGACGTGGTAAATCCATTGCTTTGCTCCAACAAACAACTACTCATACTCGCCACGTAGAATAAGTCTTGCATGCAACGTCCACACGTAGACAAGTCTTGCATGCGTACTCTTCGTACTAAGGAATTGGTTTAGGCACCCTTGATGACCTCCGTGGCTCCCTTTCCTTATCAATACCCTCCCCATGAAGTTGACCCTTGTCCTCAAGGGTCATGTGTGGAAATTATTTTGTAGTAATGCCGTGTCTTCTAGGTTGTTCTCCTTTGATTTCTTCTCCATGTAGTTCCTCTACAACTTCTTCACAAGTGATCTCGTTGGCGTTGTTGTAGCTCTCGAGAAGTAGAAGTTGAGGTCCTTGACATTTATGACCCGCAGCGAACTGCTCGTTGCAAGTGAAACATAGTCCCCTGCTCGCCGTCATGCATTTCATCCCACGGTAATCTTTTAAACGGCATTGGTGAAGCACGATTGTTGAGGTCGGAGCTTTGTGGATGACTGAACATTGGTGATCTCATTAGTTTCTCTTGCCCGCAATTGCTCATCTCACATCCTTGCCAAGCTAATTTCCTCTTTAAGGGTTTTTGGTCGGAATAGCCGAATTTCTTCCGATATCTCGGGCTTCAATCCTCCCATAAACGTACCTACTAGTGCCTTTTGAGTCCACCCATGCTTTCGATTGCCGCTCAAATTCCTTCTGATATTCCCGAAGAGTGCTGGTTTGTTTAACGCGTGACAACGCTTCGTCGAAATCTTCACCATCCGTGGGACCAAACCTTGCCCAAAGCTCCCCCACGAATACATCCCAAGTCACACTTTTGTTTTCTTCCCGATAAGCCCTTCGAAGCCACTGCCACCATTGGTTTGCTTCTCCCTCTAAGTGAAATGAGGCTAGTACCACCTTCTGCTCATCAGTCGTCTCTTGATATTCAAAGAACTGATTAGCTCTATTGAACCACTCGGTAGGGTCATCACCGGCGTAGCGAGGAAACTCAAGTTTCGTTACTCGAGACTGAAAGTGTTGGCGTCCCCCTTCACTGTTCTCTCGACCGTGCCGTGAAGACGCAGTGTTGTTGTCGATGTTTGGCAAGTCTGCTTGGATGTTAATGCTTGGTGAGCCCTTAGATGTGTTGATCGATTCAGCAAGCTTGCTCAACGTCGCCTCAATATGAGCCAATTTGTCATTAATTCCCAATTCCAGGTGTTGCATCTTATCTTGCATCTCTCCGAGCTCTGCTTCCACCCGTTCGATGCGCTCCTTGTTGGTTGTCATCCTAGCCTAGCTCTGATACCAATTGATAGGTCCCGATCAGTAACGTGCAAACAATGACTGAGTTTGTATTGTTCTGCTTATGGTGAGAACGACCAAGATAATAACTTAAGATAATTTTTCTGCCTCTCTATTATTCATAGCAAGAGCTTATTTATAGTAACTACATTACTTATGATTTGTAGCCAACATTCACGGCTAAAATAAAAATAAAGAATATCAAATAAATATCCTAGAAACATAATCGAAACCAAACACGATTTTGAATCCCACGCAATCTGCAACGTTTCAAGACGTGGTAACAATTTGAATCCCACGCAATTTGCAACGGTCAAGACGTGGTAAATCCATTGCTTTGCTCCAACAAACAACTACTCATACTCGCCACGTAGAATAAGTCTTGCATGCAACGTCTACACGTAGACAAGTCTTGCATGCGTACTCTTCGTACTAAGGAATTGGTTTAGGCACCCTTGATGACCTCCGTGGCTCCCTTTCCTTATCAGTTCGAGAGAGAGAAGATGGCATGGCGGTGGAGAAGAGAGAAGATGGCTGGCTGGTGGCGGAGAGAGGAGAGAACAAAAGTTTCTTGATGGAAAAGAGAGAAGAGCGGAAGAATTTACTAGAGTGCGTGCTTTGAAAATACAAAGAAAATTCTTTTAAAATTTTTTGTTTGTGAGATGTAATGTAAACCCAGCAGCCCGCACAGGTTTAGTTAATGCGGGATTTTGTCCATTAAAATTTTTCTTTGTGCAATGCCTTGGGAGAGCCAAACATAAGATAATAATACTTTAATATAACATAAGACTTTAATATTATGTAATGAGGTGTGCTTTTCAAACGTGGCCTTTTAAGATTAAGATTAGTATTAACGTTGTAGACAATAGATATATATATGTTCTCCTTAAGATCTGGGGATTACTGATTATGTGATCCTTATAATTTGAGCTATTTACTCCATCAGTCTAAGGAAACTACAGTTTATGACCAATAAAAGAAAAACATAAGCCCGCCTATACCATAAACATTTATTTGTTCACTTAAAAATTATATTCATGCCGTGCATATTTATTTTAATTACCAACAATCGTAAAAGTTAATGAAGCAGAATTAATTTATTTGACAATGTAATAAGAATAAAATGGTTCAACCTCTTTTGATCACTTAAAAATTTTGAACACATTTGTATTTTTTACGATATATGGTCAAAATTCGTTATATATATATATATATATAACGAGATTATATATATATCAAGTGAGAATACCACTTTATAACAACCACGGTTTTCAATAACACAGAGAAGAATATTGTAGCCAAACATACATACATTATTGAAAATACGAAGGGTAACAACATCTGAAATTTATGCCCCTCGAAAAGATGATTATTATGACTTCTTTGATAAAAAGTGGTTAAAATTAACGGCTTAACGTACAGACTCAAGCGACGCGAGTGACCATTCAAGAAGCTGGTGACTTTCTGAAAAAGCCCCAGTAGCAGCTGTGAATCCGACATACACAGAGCTTGGAACTATATCCGATATGTTGATAGGTTGTTTGATAACGTTCTTCGGTGGGTGGTCAGCGTAGTGCACATTGACATAAAGCAAGTTCTGCCATCCATTACATTCAATTCGGACCGTGATTTTTCTTCCACTTTTGAGGTCAACGCCAGTGCTGTTAAGACTCTCGAGTGCAACTGGTTGCCTTACGCTTTTTATGTCGACAGCAACATGGTTTCCATCCAGATCAAAATCGTTCTTATAAGCGTCTAGCTCCACCGCTAATTGGTGCATATCTTCACCTAGGGTTTGCAAAATTAAAAATAAATTTCGGTAGCTTTCTAGCAACTTTCCCTAAAAAAGCTAAGCGGTTAGATAATGGCCTAATATTAGTAATACAATAAAATATTTTATGAGAGGCCAGAGGCTAACTCATTCTCAAAGGATTGCTCATGATGAATTAATTAATAATTTATCATCTCAGCTCATGATTTATTTCAGTTTATGTGAGATATTTTATCATCTTTAACATACCCTTTCAAATAGATTCATACATGAGGTCACAAAATAAGAACAATGTTAATTAATTGAAAACCACAAGACAATTGGTTCTTACGTTATAAAAAATTCATCACCTTGACTGAAAAGATTAATTACAAAAGCCCTGCACCGCAGCCCAGAAAAAAAAAATATTGAAAAAAAGTTTTAGAGTATATATATTAAATGCTTATAAATTAGCCACTATAACTTTAAAGACAGAAATTTTTTTCCCAGTACATTAGTTTAGATTTAATCCCTTAAAAGTTTAGCTTAGTGACTTTCGCCACTCCAGATTTTTAGACGTTGCTCCACCCCTACTATGTGAATTAGACTCATGATATTATCAATAAAATGAATGAAGCAACATAAATATTTACCTTCGGTAAATTTATCCATGATTCCGAGGTATGAGCCGTAGCTCAGAGCTGATGAGGTGTCATTAGTAGGCGCAAAAATAAACGCCATCCCATCTCCAGAATCAGTTGAATTTGGATACTTCGATATCCTAAACGTGAAGCTGGAAACAATTGTAATGTTTGGCCATGCTAATACAGGCTGGTGGTATAATACTCGCCCGACCTCGTCCGGCGGTTGATTGGGTGAGCCAGCTAATGGCTCTGACGTAAGGCTTAGGTACCCATCGTATGCAGTCACTGCACCCATACAAAGTAGGCTGCCGTTGTTGCAACTTTCAGGGCTGAATGAGGGGAAATAGAAAGAGGTAGTCTGAGAAGAAGCTTGATTAAGAAGAAAGGCAGAGAGCAGTAGAAGCATAAAGATCCTCATGGTTGAGGGTGACCGCTAACCATTACTTGAAACGAATTCCACCTTCATTTCCTTATTATATAGAGGGGAGGGGTTTGTGTCAATCAAATTAAACGTCATGATCCTAGCTAATATTTAGTTTGTTTCATTTGCCAATTCCAAATATTATCGAAGCGATGATTCATAGGAGCTTTGGATAATTAAAAATCCATACCCCACTTATATATTTGTTGTGTAATTGATCTGTATAAGCTTAATCAATTATCACCCCAAGACCCAATTCTGACTAGAGAATTTAAGAACGACAAGTAAAGATCACAAACTTACTGCAATTAACAAACAAGAAACGTAATCTAGAAAGCAAGAAACTGAGACAAGTATTTTAGTGGTTCAATACCAAGAGCTGGTACTTACATCCACTGGGAAGCCAAACAAAAGGACTTTATTACTCTAAGAACAACCAGTACAAGAAGAGATGATGATTACAGAGAACAAGATTGCCAACTCTTTCTCTCTCTATCCTCTCTCTCTCTCTTTAGTGATTACTTATGATTGGAGACGATTCTAGAGCTCTTCTATTTATGCTCTGCTTTCTGGGTTGTTATGGAATAACAACCCTTCCCGCCAAAGCCAACAGAAGAACAACCCCCTCTCACGTGCCTTTCACAAGCCACTTAAGTGAGACTAAAACAGCATTTGTCAATGACGTTTTAGTTAAGAAACATTTCCCTTCACGCATACGACGCTCGAGTCTTTGTCGGTTTTGCTCTTGAACTTCCTCAGACGACAAATCATACAGGCTTGTAACACCAAAACGACTTGACACACCTGAGTTATAAGTTCACTTCTTATCAATCTCTACCTTGAACTTAGAACTCTAGCTACTCTAGCTACTCCCCTCTGTTACCTTCCCTTTTTCTTTGCAGCTGCTTAGAAATTGCAAATCCATGCTAAGTTCAAATAGAAGTTGAACTTGGCAGATGGCACAGCTTTAGTCAACATATCAGCTGGATTTTGCTCAGTGTGAATCTTTAACAATTTCACAGCCCCCCATGATACTTCAAGTCTCACAAAATGCAGCTTCACGTCGATGTGTTTTGTTCTTTCATGATGAGTCTAGTTTTTACTCAGATGTATTGCACTCTGGCTATCACAGTGTACCACAACTGTTTCTTGATTAGCTCCCAAGTCTGAAACCATTCCTTTTAACCAAATGGCCTCTTTGAAAGCTTCTACTGCAGCTGTGTACTCAGCTTCTGTTGTGGACAAAGCAACCACATTCTGCAAAGTGGCTTTCCAGTTCACAGTGCAGCCCCCCAGAGTGAATAAGCAACCTGTCTGAGACCTCCTTTTATCGAGATCCCCAGCGAAATTCACATAACCCACCAACTTGTGCTCCTCCTGTTTTGACCCTTCATATACCAGACCCAGCTCCATTGTGCCTTTTAGGTACCTCATTATCCATTGGACTGCTCTCCAATGCTCATGCCCTGGATTGGCCATAAATCTGCTTACTACACTCACTGCATGTGAGATATCTGGTCTGGTGAGGACCATTGCATACATGAGACTCCCAACTGCACTAGAGTAAGGTACATATGCCATATCATGTTGTTCTGCATCAGTCTGTAGACACTGTGCAGCAGACAGCTTGAAGTGATTTGCCAAAGGTGTTTGAACAGCTTTAGATTTAATCATACCAAATCTAGTCAGCATCTTTCTTATATAGCTTTGTTGGGTTAAGAACATAAGCTTCCTTCTTCTGTCTCTGATTATTCCATACCCAGAATCTTCCTTGCAACTCCAAGGTCCTTCATATCAAACTCACTGCTCAAGAGACCTTTTAAATGGTTGATTTCTTCTATGTCATGACATGCTATAAGCATATCATCCATATACAGCATGAGGAAAATCATTCTTCCATCACCAATGTCCCTAAAGTATACACAACAGTCATAATTGCATCTACTATAGGTATGCTTAGTCATGAAACTGTCAAATTTCAAGTACCATTTTCTGGGTGACTGTTTTAAGCCATATAAGGACTTTTTAAGCAAACAGACAAAAACTGTCAAATTTCAAGTACCATTTTCTGGGTGACTGTTTTAAGCCATATAAGAACTTTTTAAGCAAACAGACATGGTCTTCTTTTCCAGGCATCACATATCCATCAGGCTGCTCCATTATAATTTCTTCTTGTAATTCACCATGCAGGAAAGCTGTTTTGACATCCATCTGCTCAAGGTACATGTCTTAAAGTGCAACAAGAGCTAAGATGATTCTGATAGAAGCATGTTTCACTACTGGAGAGAAGATTTCATTGAAGTCAACCCCTTCTCTCTGTGTGAAGCCCCTTGCTACCAATCTAGCTTTAAACCTGCTGATAGGTCATAAATAGTCATGCTATATTTAGTTTAATTCCCTCATATTTTGATTGATTTTGTGCTAATTTGTGGAAATCATGTTTGAATTGATTTAGGAGATGAATCCTGGAGGTTATGATGAAATTTGGATAAAAAAGGCTTTATTTGGGCTTTGCAAACGTGGGCCGACCATTGGCTGGAAGGATTCGGTCCTAGCAATCAGAATTGGAGAAGGATTTGGTCTCCTAGCACAAAGAAAAGAAGAAGCCAAGAGGAAAAAGGAGAGCTAGCAAAAAAGGAAACAAAAAGCAATATAAAAGGCCAAGCTGGGCGTGAGAAAAGAGCTGGAACGTGAGGAAGCAAACACAAAGGATCTAATTTGAATCAAATAACTTTTGTTTTCCTTTGCCACCATGAGTGGCTAAGGTTTTAATTCCCGTCCGTGGGTTAATCAAATTCCATTGTAATTTGGAGCTTTGAACTTAATAAGAATTTCTTCACCAAGTAATTTTATTTTCGTTTTATTTTCTATGAATTATTTATATTTATCGAGTTGACGCTTTAATTCAATGTTTATTTTTCTATCGCTAGTCGTGAGTTTGTGATCCGTAATTGTCATGAATAATCGAATTGAGTAGCAAAGAGTTGGCTCATGTGTGTGTATATTGGGCCACAATTACATAGCTTGCATGATAGCTCTAGGGAAATAAAAATACAAATTGATTAAATTGGAGTAATCAATTAATTGATCTTGTTTTAGTCATTCTCACTATTCTAATGCTATCACTTAATTTGATATGGAACGATGATGCCCAGCTTAAATTAGTGATAAGTTTGGATTTGGGCGATTGTTCGAGTCTATTACATTAGAGAATAATTGCTTTCATGGATTCCGATTAAGTAGACTAAGTTCTTGGATTGAGTAATTTATATTTTTGCCTATGATCAAAATTGCAATTGGATGGAATTTAAACCCTTGGATTGGAAGTTTGGTAAGATTGATATTCTCTTTGTTTAATTTTAAAGTCTTGTTATTTTTTTTTACTTTATTTTATTTTAATTTCGTGTTAAAGAAAACAAATTAAAACCCAGAATTGGCCATTTAACGCCAACCTATTGTCCGATTGTTCCCAAAGAAGGTTAAAACGAATTCGCTAACCGGATCTCACCAACCGGTTGTCCGAATTGTGTCCAGAGTAGATGATCGCAATCGGTTTGCCGGTTCCCTCATCCGGCCAGCCAAAATCGTTCCAGAAAAGCTACCTCACGTAACCGGTTTTCCGGATTTCACCAACCGGTTGACCGAATTAACTCCAGAAACGAAACCAATCGCAAACGGTCTACCGGTTTCATTAACCGGATTAGCCGATTAGAGACAGAAAGAAGAAAGCTGCGAAACGGTATACCGGATTCTATAACCCACACCAAATACTTCCGTAAAGCTTACAACTCAGAATCGCCTTCCGATTCCTCAGGTTATCCTGCTCACTCCTGATCGCCATCGCCAACAAACGGTTTGCCCATTTTCCTAAGGTTGGATATTTCCAAAATCAAACAAGACAAACGGCTTGCTTATAATAAACAGTTAACCGCTTTTGGTGAGGCTTACAAAATCTGGTTTTTCTTGAAAATTAATTTGTTTTAAAACTTTGAGAAATTAAATACATAGTTCTCTTGGGATTCAATTCGTTTCACTATTTCTACAAATTTATTTAGTTGAATCAAGATTTATTTAAGAGCTCGACAACTCACATAAATTTGGCGCTGTCGGGAACTAATTTTAGTTTCTCATTGTTTAATTGTTTATTTGATTTAGTTTATGACTGCTCCTCTCGGACTCCTAATTTGCGATAATCTCGAAATTGAGAGGACAACGCACAATTGAGAAAGAGACTAGAGAGAGGAAACGCCATCTCGAGGAAGAAGCGAGATAGATTTCACCACCGGTGGTACATCCATTTTGCGTGTTGAAGAAAGATGGTGCATGTAACTCTCAAAGAGCTCGCCGCACTGATTTGAATCAATGCCCCATGCATTACTTTTCCTAATATTGCTAATGATTTTGAATTAAAATCTGGTTTGATTCATTTACTCTTCTTTTCGTGGTTGCGTGTGAAGATCCTCATAAGCATCTCAAAGAATTTCACATTGTTTGCTCTGGAATGAAGCCACATGGTGTATCCGAGGAGCAAATCAACCTTAGGGCTTTTCCTTTCTCTTTGAAGGATCAAGCTAAGGATTGGCTCTATTATCTACCTTCCGGTTCAATCACCACATGGAATGAGATGAAAAGACTTTTTCTGGAAAAATTCTTTCCTGCCTCACGAGCTGCTAGTATTAGGAAGGAGATTTATGGCATCACACAGATCACTGGGGAGACGCTGTACGAATACTGGGAACGATTCAAAAGATTATGTGCAAGTTTTCCCCACCATCAAATTTCTTATCAACTCCTTATCCAATATTTCTATGAGGGATTATTGCCAATGGATAGGAGTATGATTGATGCAGCAAGTGGTGGAGCTTTAGTGAACAAGACACCTGAAGCAGCCAAACAATTGATTTCAAATATGACTGAAACTTCTCAGCAATTTGGTACAAGAGCGGGTAGAGGATCTATCAAGCAAGTTAACGAGGTAAGTGATCTTAAAAATCAAATTTCTGATTTAACTGCTTTGGTTCGTCAAATGGCTGTAGGGCAATTACAAACAGTAAAAGCGTGTGGAATATGCTCACTTCATGGGCATCCTACCAATATGTGTCCCACATTGCAACAAGACTCCACACAAGATGCCAATGCCATAGGTGGGTTTCCTGGTCACGTTCAAAAGAAGTATGATCCATATTCGAATCACTACAATCCTGGATGGAGGGATCATCCTAACTTTAGCTATGGAAACCAAGGAGGACAACAAAGGCCACATTTTCAGAACTTCACTAGACCACCTCCAATCCCTACACAGTCTTAAGCTCCCAACTCAGGTATGTCTTTGGAAGATATTGTTAAGAATCTTGCTAACAGTACTCTTCAGCTTCAACAGGAAACAAGGACAAGCATCCAGAATTTAGGCAACCAAATTACTCAATTGGCCACGCCGCTAAGAAGTTGGAAGCTCAAAATTGAAAGTTACCTTCACGTAAGTCAACCCAAGTGGAGAATCAGAGTGCAATTTCATCGCTAAGCGGAAAAGAAATTCCTGGATCAACTCCACCCAAAAAGTCGAAATGGCCAAGGGAGATGAAGATGAAGAAGCTCCCTCTAAAACAAGGCGTGGGGTAAAATTCGATCCTCCTTTATCTCTTTCATCTTACACACCTACACCTCCTTTTCCTAGCAGGTTAGCCAAGCCAAAAGAAGATGAGCAAGAAAAGGAGATTCTTGACACATTCAGGAAAGTGCAAATCAACATCCCCTTATTGGATGCGATCAAACAAATTCCCAAATACGCAAAGTTCTTGAAAGAGTTGTGCACCAAGAAGAGGAATATGAAAGCAAAGGGGAAGGTAGAGGTAAGTAAGAATGTGTCGGCAATTTTACAAAAGAATATGCCAGAAAAATGCAAGGATCCAGGTATGTTTTCACTACCTTGTGTAATTGGTGAAAAGAAAGTTGAGCATGCTATGCTAGATTTAGGAGCTTCAATTAATGTCATGCCATTTTCTATTTACCAAGAATTAAAGTTGAATGACTTGGTAAAAGACTGTGTAGTTATTCAATCTGACCGTTTATATTCACCCACTTGGGATAGTAAGATGTTTTGCACAGTTAACGAGCTTATATTTCCGTAGATTTTTACATATTGTAGATGAAGGTAATCCTTCTTCAAAATCGGCTTCGATTTTGTTAGGAGACCCTTCATGAAAACCGCCAAGACAAAAATCGATGTAGATGAGGGTACTCTCCGCCGAGTTTGATGGAGAGATTGTTAAGTTTAAAATTTTTGACTTTGTGAAACACCCTACCCGATGTGCATTCTCTTTGTCGATTGATGTGATTGATTCTATTGTGCAGGATGTTTTGCCCAAGGAAGTGTTGGGAATGAGCTAGAATTAGATGCACAATCTAATTTAAAAGGCATTGATGATTTATTCGCTTTTGCGACTCACGAGCAAAACGACGTTAAAAAATTGCGCTATCGAGGCAACCCAAATATTTTCTTTATTCTCGCTTTTGAGTTTTTATTTTATTTTGGTTTTCTTTACTTTTGTTGATTTTATTTTAAGCCTCTAGATGTTCTTGATGCAGTAAGATATATTTTGGATGTGAGATTAACTCTAACTGCGCCACGCCATTTTACAGCTTTCCTTGGCACCCTCTCCCTAGATCATTCGGGTCCACATCGCTCACATTCAGGGGAGTTTCTTCTTCCCTTCTCATTTACTTTTCATCATTATTATTTTTTGTGAGCTATTTACTTGTTGATACATTGAGGACAATGTATTATTTAGGTGTGGGGGAGGATTTTGGCATTGGCATGTTTTTAATTTGCATATTTTTGTGCTTTAAGTCTTCTCAATATCTTTGAATACCTTGTAAGCTAGGGATACATCTTTGTTTTGAGTTTTAATGCATGAAAGAGGTAAGCATGAATAGTATTTTTTCTTTAAAATTTTCGATAGTGTCGAATTTATTTGTTGATTGAAAAGTGCACAAGACTTGATGCAAAATAGACACTCTAGTGAGCTTTTGAGCATAAGAGCAACTCATTACATTTTTGCTCCTTTTATTTTTGTTGAGTGTATCAAACTTAGTGTGTTTATTCTAGAACTTGCTTATGAATGTGTGTTGAGACCACATTTTTGAATTGATGCTTAAGTGTGATAAGGGCAATTAGGTTTAACCAATTTTTAGACTCTAAAATGCCCACCTTTTATTTTCCCTTAGTTAGCCCCTTTGAGCCTATTATTCCTTTTCGTTTGTTTCTAACACATTGTTTAACCCAAAGCCTTCTTGTTTGTTATCTTTGTTTTCTTTCTACCCTATCAAGACAAGAGTGAAGTAATTGCATGATGAAAAAAAAAAAAAATTTCTGTTGTGAAATTTATTCCCTTAATTTGATGATTGGAGAATTATTTGCAAAAGCAATTGAATTATCAAATTGTTTCTCCAAGTATTTTAAGTGCTTAAATGTGGGGATAAATTTCATTGTTTTAGAAATATGTTTGTTTATTTTATGTGGTATCTAAATCATGCATGTAACTAACTCTTTGTCTTGATCGTTAAACCCTTCATTTTTCCTTCTACCATACCTTTACCTAAGCCCCATTTCAACCCTTGTTAAGTCCCTTTGATTTTTGCATCATATTCATGTGCAGTGGTGGAGATTTAAATCATTTGCAAGCTTATGGTAATAATATGCTTTGTTTTGATTTTGAGAGTAAAACACGCACCCTAAACACTTTGAGAGCATTGAGCGAAACCATGTGAGGGTGTTAAGTCTTGCTGCATTTGATTTTGATGAATTGATAAGATGCTTATGTTTTTGTTACAAATTCTATCCTATGAATGCTTATTCTCTTGATTGTCACTATGATTCGACTCATTGATGTGTGTTTAGCTTTATTGGTATTCTTGGATATTGATTGGGATGAAAGGAGGTAAAGAGGAGGATTGGTATGATGATTTAAGATATGCTTGAGGACAAGCATGGTTTAGGTGTGGGGGAATTTGATAGGTCATAAATAGTCATGCTATATTTAGTTTAATTCCCTCATATTTTGATTGATTTTGTGCTAATTTGTGGAAATCATGTTTGAATTGATTTAGGAGATGAATCCTGGAGGTTATGATGAAATTTGGATAAAAAGGGCTTTATTTGGGCTTTGCAAACGTGGGCCGACCATTGGCTGGAAGGATTCGGTCCTAGCAATCAGAATTGGAGAAGGATTTGGTCTCCTAGCACAAAGAAAAGAAGAAGCCAAGAGGAAAAAGGAGAGCTAGCCAAAAAGGAAACAAAAAGCAATATAAAAGGCCAAGCTGGGCGTGAGAAAAGAGCTGGAACGTGAGGAAGCAAACACAAAGGATTCGGCTGCAGCAACTTATTCATCAAATAACTTTTGTTTTCCTTTGCCACCATGAGTGGCTAAGGTTTTAATTCCGGTCCAGGGGTTAATCAAATTCCAGTTGTAATTTTGTGAGGCTTTGAACTTAATAAGAATTTCTTCACCAAGTAAATTTTATTTTCGTTCTTATTTTCTATGAATTATTTATATTGATTGAGTTGACGCCTTAATTCAATGTTTATTTGAGTTTGTGATCCGTAATTGTCATGAATAATGAATTGAGTAGCAAAGAGTTGGCTCATGTGTGTGTATATTGGTGGCCACAATTACATAGCTTGCATGATAGGCTCTAGGAAATAAAATACAAATTGATTAAATTGGAGTAATCAATTAATTGATCTTGTTTTAGTCATTCTCACTATTCTTAATGCTATCACTTAATTTGATATGGAACGATGATGCCCAGTTAAATTAGTGATAAGTTTGATTGGGCGATTGTTTGAGTCTATTACATTGTGAGAATAATTGCTTTCATGGGATTCCGATTAAGTAGACTAAGTTCTTGGATCGAGTAATTTATATTTTTGCCTATGATCAAAATTGCAATTGGATGGAATTTAAACCCTTGGATTGGAAGTTTGGTAAGATTGATATTCTCTTTGTTTAATTTTAAAGTCTTGTTATTTTTTTTACTTTATTTTATTTTAATTTCGTGTTAAAGAAAACAATTGGCCACGGTTCGCCAACTTGTCCGATTGTTCAAGGTTACGAAACGAATTCGGCTAACCGGATCTCACCAACCGGTTGTCCGAATTGTGTCCAGAGAGTAGACAGATCGCAATCGGTTTGCCGGTTCTCTCATCCGCCACCAAATCGTTCCAGAAAAGCTACCTCCCGTAACCGGTTTTCCGGATTTCACCAACCGGTTGACCGAATTAACTCCAGAAACGAAACCAATCGCAAACGGTCTACCGGTTTCATTAACCGGATTAGCCGATTAGAGACAGAAAGAAGAAAGCTGCGAAACGGCTTACCGGATTCTTTAACCGGTCAGCCGAAATACTTCCAGAAAGCTTACAACCCGTAACCGGCCTTCCGGATTCCTCACCGTCCGGCTCAAATTCAGATCGCATCGCCAACAAACGGTTTGTTTGCCCATTTTCCGGTTAGCCGGATATTTCCCAGAAAATCAAACAAGACAAACGGCTTGCCGTTTACAATAAACGGTTAACCGTTTTTGGGCAGAGGCTTACAAAATCTGGTTTTTCTTGGAAAATTAATTTGTTTTAAAACTTTGAGAAATTAAATACATAGTTCTCTTGGGATTCGACCTGGTTTCACTATTTCTACAAATTTATTTAGTTGAATCAGTATTTATTTTGAAGAGCTTCGACAACTCTGTCACTTGCTTAGTTCAGCATCAGATATGCCTTCCTTAACTTTGAAGATCCATTTGCAGCTGACAGTCTTCTTTTTTTCTGGCCTTGCTATCAGTTTCCATGTTTCATTTTTCATCAGTGATTCAATTTCCTCATCCATGGCTCTCTTCCATTTCAACTTATCTTTACTGTTTATGGCTTCTTTATAAGTTCTTTGTTCACCATCATTTACCTCTTTTGTAGCTGTTAATGCATAAGCACTTAGATCTGCTACTGCATACCTCTTTGGTGGTCTTACAGCTCTCATTTTCCTATCCCTTGCCAATTGATAAGAATCTACCTCACTCTCAGTTTGTTCTGGCTTCTGGATATCATCAATATCACCTGCCACACTCATTGTATCTTCTTCAGTAGCTGGTTCAGCTTCTTCCTCATCAAGAGACTCCACCTCAAACTGAACATTCCCAGGTCTTGTGTCAGGTTTATCTTCTTCTGATTTAGAATCTTTGGACTGATTCATAATCTCTGTCTCATTAAAAGTCGCATCCCTGCTAATAATACACTTTGGTGGCTTAAAATGAGTACACCACAGCCTATAGCCTTTAACTCCATCAGGGTACCCCAGAAATCTACACTTCATAGCCCTTGGCTCCAATTTACCTTGCTTCACATGTACATAGGCCAAACAACCAAAGATTCTTAGTTTAGAATAATCTGCAACCCTTCCAGACCATAGTTCAATAGGTGTTTTACAATCTATTGTAGTTGATGGACTTCTGTTCACCAGGTAGCATGATGTATTCAAAGCCTCAGCCCAAAGTGACTTGGGCAATTTCGAGCACAGCAGCATACATCTCACCTTGTCCATTAAGGTCCTGTTCATTCTTTTAGCAAGACCATTTTGCTGTGGTGTGTGTATAACTGTCTTGTGCCTTACAATACCACTCTTTTCACAGAAGTCTTCAAACTGTTTGTTGCAGAATTCCAAGCTATTATCTGTTCTCAGGTTTTTTACTTTTAAATTTGTTTGTGTTTCCACCAGAGTCTTCCATCTTTTGAACCTCTCCAAAACTTCATCTTTAGTTTTGAGTACATAGACCCAAACCAGCCTTGAGTAGTCATCTATGAGGGATAGAAAATACCTACAACCACCAAGTGAAGTTACCGCAGCAGCCCCCTCATGCATCGTGAGTGTATGTATGCAAGCCTTTCTTTGGTAGAATGAACTGCAGTTTCAAACTTAAGCCTGGAAGCCTTCCCTAGGATACAGTCTTCACAGAACCCCAAAGTATTCAGCTTGTCATTCCCAAACACCCCTTTCTTTTCAAGCTCCTTCAGCCCTTTTCTCACTCATATGCCCCAACCTCAAATGCCATAGTTTTGATTTATCTACACTATGCTCAGTGACACCTGCCACTCCAACAGTTGTTTGTCCATTCAACACATACAGACCATTTAACTTGGTACCTTTCATTATTACCATTGAGCCTTTAACAACCTTCAATGTCCATTTTTCAGCCTTAATAGCACAACCAATTTGATCCAGCATGCCAATGGATATCAGATTCCTTTTTAGTTCAGGAACATGCCTAACCTGAGTTAATTCTCTAACCATGCCATCATGCATCTTAAGGCTTACAGTCCCAATACTAACTACTTTACAAACTGAATTATTACCCATCAGAACCATACCACCATCACAAGGTTGATATGAAGTAAAATAGCTTCTATGTGGACTCATATGAAAGGTGCAACCAGAGTCAAGTACCCACTGACCTTGAGGTTTTTCTTTCGTGGCAATGGGGACTCCAACAGTCTCGAAATTTGTTTCTTCTGTGGCTATTGCTGCATTTCCAGATTGGTCTTTGGATTCTTTTGGCTTTGACTTCCTCTCAGGGCAATCCCTTTTAAAATGCCCTTCCTTGTGACAGTGAAAACACTTCAGATGTTTCTGCTTTGATTTTGATCTGCCTTGTTTCTTTCCTTTGTTATCCCTTTTTTCAGGCCTGCCTCTGACTATCAGCCCTCACTTGATTCATTTTCTGGGTTGTCTTGCTTGTCTTTTAACTTCTTGGTACAAAGAGCGGATTTAACCTCTTCCAAAGAAAGTGTTTGTCTTCCATATAACAAGGCATCCACAAAGTGCTCATATGATTTTGGTAAAAAACTGATTAGTAGCAAAGCTTTGCTCTCATCACTCAGTCCTTCATCAATAGCTTCCAATTCATCACAGACCCTATTAAAATCATCTATATGCTCATCAAGTGATGCCCCCTCAACCATCTTCAAAGAAAACATTTTCTTCTTGATGTAGAGTCGATTAGCCAGAGATTTTGTCATATACAGTTGTTCTAGTTTTGCCCAGAGCCCTGCAACTGTTCTTTCCTTGGCAACTTCTCTTATCACAGAATCACCAAGACTGAGGATAATAGTACTCCTTGCCTTTTTATCAATCTCAGCCATCTGTTCTGATGTTTTTGATGATGATGAAGCATCTGTGTCTTCACTTTTGATAGCTGGTTCAATTGCATCTCCCAGGCCCTGTGTGATCAATAAGGCCTCCATCTTGATTCTCCACATGTTGAAATCATTTTGCCCTGTGAATTTCTCAAGATTCACCTTGGTGCCCATTTCTTGATTTCTAAATCAGAACCAAGAGCTCTGATACTAATTGTTGTGTAATTGATCTGTATAAGCTTAATCAATTATCACCCCAAGACCCAATTCTGACTAGAGAATTTAAGAACGACAAGTAAAGATCACGAACTTACTGCAATTAACAAACAAGAAACGAAATCTAGAAAGCAAGAAACTGAGACAAGTATTTTAGTGGTTCAGTACCAAGAGCTGGTACTTACATCCACTGGGAAGCCAAACAAAAGGACTTTATTACTCTAAGAACAACCAGTACAAGAAGAGATGATGATTACAGAGAACAAGATTGCCAACTCTTTCTCTCTCTCTCTCTTTAGTGATTACTCATGATTGGAGACAATTCCAGGGCTCTTCTATTTATACTCTGCTTTCTGGGTTGTTATGGAATAACAACCCTTCCCGCCAAAGCCGATAGAAGAACAACCTCCTCTCACGTGCCTTTCACAAGCCACTTAAGTGAGACTAAAACGGCATTCGTCAATGACGTTTTAGTTAAGAAACATTTCCCTTCACGCATACGACGCTCGAGTCTTTGTCGGTTTTGCTCTTGAACTTCCTCAGACGACAAATCATACAGGCTTGTAACACCAAAACGACTTGACACACTTGAGTTATAAGTTCACTTCTTATCAATATTGTTTTGCGAATGCATTGCATTAGGTAGCGGTTTCCTAGAAACAACACATTCTTATTCCGATTCTTGTTTGGCTCTTACGTGAAAATACAGACAGAAGAAGAATCATTCAAATGAACGGTCAATACTATTGTTTGACTTTACAAATACATAAGCAATTAAACGACGTCCTTGCTCATTTTTTCATTTTATTACAAGAAAGTGCTGAGGATGTTATCCAACATAGGTTCAGAATAGTTATTGGACTAGTATCACATTTTTTGTGATTCCTATCAAAAAGATATTTATGTAAATGCAAAGATAGTTTCCCCATGACTTGTGTAGTCACAAACCAGTTAGTCATTGTTTTTCTAAAAATTCAAATAAGGAAATAGTTTTCACAGTAAATCAAATTTTTTTAGCGATAGGTCCCGAATCATCTTTGACCTTTGACGAATAAACTACCTTAATTAAAATAAATTTAATTTGATTATTACATTTTTATAACATAGAAAGATCAAATTTTCCATAAAAACATATGTTATCGTAACATATTAGGTCATATGTTTATTTTATGACAAATGTAACATTATAAGGGTGATAATACCACCCATAGTTTTTGTAAATCCAAACCATTTTTAGAAAATAATTGCAAAAATACATGTTACTTTTAAAAAATTTCAAATAAAGAAGAACTTTAGAGAGTTAATTAATTAAATCTATCTTAATTTACTTTTTTGAAACTTAGACTTTTTAATTATATTTGATTATAAAGATTGCTTTGGCATAAGTTTAATTGACTATTTTACCCTTATAAGATAAAACTACCAAGAATTTGCTTTAACTTCAATAATTTTCTAATTTTATACCACACTAATTGTTTCTAATGCTACTTTATCAAAATGATTATCAAACTTTAATTAAACTAACCTAGCGTCTTTATGGCATAATACTCATGTAAATTATTGGCCTATCAAATTTTATGTCATTTACATATAAGGATGGTAAAAATAATAATTAGATTTCATTTAAAAATTATTATATTATAAGTCACAAAATTGAATACCTTAATTGTTAAATACAATAACTCATCTTTATTAGGGCAATTTAGTAATTTTATATCATAATAATAAAATAATAAAATAAAGCTTATATTAAAGTTTATGATCAAACATAATTAAAGAAACCTAAGAAAAAAAATTAATAGAAAGATTTAATCGATTAACCGTATAAAATTTTTATTGATTTGTATTTTTTAAAAATATTACGTATTCACTATAATTATTTTCTAGAAGAGAGGTGGATTTACTAAAATAGTGTGGCGGAAACATCCCCACCCTATTTATGAATGAAACTCAATAATTTCCAATAGTGTATTCATGAGATATTGTTACATAATTAAAAAATAGTAATTGTACGGATAAAATGGAATCAGTAAGGTATTTAGAAATGTTGTGTTTGTTACAAAGGTAAAGTCAAATTAATCTTTTGTAATCACACCCACTATAGAAATACTTTACAAACGAATCCTTGTTGTTTGCATTAACTTCAAGTAAAATCAGCAATTTGCACAATCAATGAGTTGGATTTTTAAGCGTATTTGACCTTTAAGTTTGCCTCAATAAAAGATTATTTAATTATATATTTCCCCGAACGTGCCTACAAAATTATCTTAACTCGAATCAAAATCTTTATTATTCCACACAAAATTAAATAATATTGGGTTGTTGACTTTTTTAGTAAAAAAAAAAAAAAGGGTATGATTATGTCATCTATAATTGTTACTGTGTGGCCACATTTGCATCAAGTTAAGCGGAGCCACACAGTCACTCCTAAACGCACCTTACGTCAATTGCGCAACAAAAGAATCGACTGTGATTGTTTATCCTATTATGTCAGACATAATAGGATAGTGAAGTGACAAAAAGTATGGTGAAAAAATACTAGCCATTGAGAAATTTATAGGTAAATAAAAATTACATCACTTGTAATTCATGCCTCTTAAAAGGATGATTATTATTGTTATGTGATTTAATTATTAAAAGAACTTAAAATAGCTTAAGAGAGCCACATTCATTCGCTGAGAGGCAATGGCTGTGATGTGAATGACCACTCAAGTAGCTGATGGCTTTTGGCTAAAGCCCCAGTAGCAGCAGTGAATCCGACATAGACAGAGCTTGGAACTATATCCGACATGTTAATAGGTTGTTTGATAACGTTCTTTGGTGGGTGGTCTGTATCACGCACATTAACGTAAATCAAATTCTGCCACCCATTATATTGAATTATGACCGTGATATTTTTTCCACTTTTGAGTTCAACGCCGGTACTGTTAAGACTCTCCACGGCAACTGGTTGGCTTATGCTTGTTGTGTCGATAGCCACATGGTTTCCATCCACATCAAAGTCGTTCTTAAATGTGTCCAGCTCCACGGCTAATTGGTGCATATCTTTACCTACGATTTCCAGCATGTAATTAATTACTTTTAAGCTATTAGCTACATATAACAAGGGTCTAATGCTACTAATAGATACAAGTCTTTTACGGTCTCATATGTCATGAAAACAAAGAATTAAATCATACTCATTCATTATCATTTAAAGACAAATGCCATAGAAATTTTAAAAAGTTCAGGAGAGGTCAGATCAAGAGAATATCTTAATCTGAGTTCGAGAGACAAAATTGATTAATCGTGAACTACCAGACATTTGGTTCTGATACAATGTTAATAAGTTTAACCACTTGACTCAAAAGCTTAAGTTTTGTGACACGCATAATGAGTAATAAACACAATCAAAATAGAATTAGGAATGAAGCAATTAATATAAACTAACTATTAAATTACCTTGAGAATATTTATCCATGATTCCGAGAAATGAGCCACAACTGAAAGTTGTCGAGGGCAGGCTATCAGGTGCAAAAATAAACGCTATCCCATCTCCAGAACCAGCAGAATTTGGGTACTGTGATATCCTAAAGGTGAAGCTGGTATCAATGGACATATTTGGCCACGCTGAGACAGGATGGTGGTATAACACTCGCCCAACCTCGTATATTGGAACATTTCTTGAGCCAGGTAATGGCTCTGACGTAAGGCTTAGGTAGCCATTATATGCAGTCACTGCGCCCATGCAAATTAGCGTGCCATTGCTGCAACTTTCAGGGCCGAATGAAGGGAAACTGAAGGAGATAGTTTCAGTATTGCTATGGCCTGAAAAAGCGTGATTTAGAAGAAGGGCAGGAACCAAAAGCAGTAAAAACATTTTCATCATGATTGCAGATTAGTAAGCTGCTCCTTGAAACAAAATCATTTTCACGTCCTTTTATATGGGGCTTCGAGGCTTATTTTTGTTGAAATAAACGTCATGATCATAGCTAAATTTTGTTTCATTTGCAAAGTCAAATATTATTCAAGCGATGATTCATAGGAGCTTTTGGTAATTAAAAATTCATTTTTTAATTGTATATTATTTTGCATTATACAATAATTAGCTAGGTAGCTGTTAATTTTCTAGAAAGAACTCATCGTTGCCCCAATCCCAATTCTTGCCTGGCTCTTTCGTCAAATATTAAGTGAGAAATGAAGACTTCTTCAAAACTATCTAAGATCAATGAGTGATAAAATAATACAATCAACGTCCTTGTTATTATTTTATGATCGAAGCAAGAAGAGATGGACAAACGGAGTAATATTTTCATTTTGACCCATATTAATTTGATAGTGCTGGATGTGCTTTTAACACATCTAATTACCTACATATTTTTATCTCATTACCATGCGTTAGGTACTATTTTTATGATAATATATATATGGCTCGTTAAAATATATTATTGATAACTTTTTTGTGAAAAACAAAGTTCAAAAGTTAATTGAAAAAAAAATGAAAAACAAATGAAAGATCATTGATAGCTTTTTTTTTTCTTTTTAATAATAATAATAATAATAACAAATAAATAAATAAAACGTAATTAAGAAAAGAAAAATAAAGGAAAGATAACTGATTTTTTTTTTTGTAAATTTGGAATTATTAAGGATTGACCATTAAATTATAAGTTACTCAGGTCTGTTTATTTTTTAGTCAGAAGTCTGAATTTAACTTTTTTCAGAAATTTGTTTATTTTAGATTTTTTTTTTTTTAACGTATCACTTATTGTCAGACAATTTTATCTAAATAGAAAAAGTAAAAAATTTACTTTTATCTTAAGTCTAAGTATAAATGAAAAATTTTAATTTCAAATCTCAAAAATACCCTTAACAATTCATGTATTTCCAATATTATCTATAAACCTGATATTTTTGTATTATTCTTGAATTTTTTTTAATTGCTTTGAATTTTTATTCACATAATAACATTAACTAAACAGAAATATTGAATAAATCAAATTATGTTCATTGTGACGAACCAAAAATAAAACAATAGTGTTGACTTTATAATCAAATTTGATGTTATAATTATATCTTGATGTTTTAATTACATCTTGTATTACAAAATTAAATTAAGATCAACAATGATAATATTTTTTATTTAATGTTACCATACTAATCAACCTGTGAAAATTATAAATTGTGAAGAATAAATATGTGCACCACTTAAAATGATATTTATGTCAAACCACTAACTTTTAAGTTTTTCTCTTCAGATGTTGAAAAAGGAAAAATAAATATGTCATTCAAATATTTTCATTCAAACCTATTTAGATTTCAGCTAAATTCAGACCTATTCAGATTTCAGATAAAAAACAAACGCAACCTCAATTTTTTGAATGAGAAAATTTGCTAGGGGCTTATCGTAGGGAAACTTTAGCTCTCATTCAAGCTCAAAGACTAAAAATTACAAAATTATTGGGGGCATGGTACTCGCTGGTGCTAGTCCTCAAGTTATGCTGCACCTATATTATCATGCAACCATGTGATCGTTGGTCTAATTGTCTATCTTTTTATGACCCCATGGTCACTCATTTTACTCGTGTATGTTGATGAGAAGGTAATGGTGCTGATATGATGGCTAAAAAGAGTTCTAAAGTGGATGATTTCATCCGGTGGGATGCTGTGCCTATTGAGATACTAATGTCCTTCAATCCTATCGATTCCGAAGGCAATTTATTTTGCATTTGTTGTTGCTGCACATTAATATTTTGTTTTGTTTGTCTTTTATCCTTTTTGTTAGATTGGTAAATTCTCTATAGAGTAAATGTTTATTTAATCCTTATATTTTGATTTAAGAATTTGTTTAGTTCCCATATTTAAAAAAAAAAAATTAAGACATTCTTGCTATCAAAAATATTATATTTGTACCCTTACATGTTCTTTATTTGTACAGTAATCTCCTTACAACAATATTTTTGCTGATATTAATGAAAAAATAAAATGTTAATTTATCAAATTAGCCTTAAAAGTAAAATAAAAATTACTGAAAATTTTTATGTTATTATTTTACTTTTACGAATAGTTTGGTAAATTAAATAATTATTAGTAAAATTGTTGCAAGGGCATTAAACATTGCAAGTTGGCTAATATTGATTTATTTATAAATAATTATTAGCAAGATTATTGCAAAGATACGAAAAATACTAGTTCTTTCATACTAATATTTATTGGTTTATTTGTTAATTAATTTTTTTATTGATAAATTAATTAATTTTAGGAATGTTGTGATAAGGATAATATTGTCAAAGCAAAGAAAAATAAGAACGAAAATGTAACATATCTAACTAGAGGGGTGTCTTGGAACATTTTTAGAATATAGAGACTAAATAGATACTTAAGTCAAAACATGAAAACTAAATGAGCATTTACTTTTTTTATGTCCACGAATAATAAAATCTTTTGATTTTTTGTAACAATATTTTCCTTGCTTTGGCAAGGACTATCCCCAAAAAAATAAAAAATAATAACAACAACAACAACGTTCTGGCATTAGCATATTAGCATGTTAAAAATCAATAGATACACCACTTCTCATGAATCCTTTTGCTTCAAGCAATGATAAATAATTCTTGGAATATAGATATAGCATTCATGGAATTTGGGAAGGATCCTGTGGATGAGTAGAAAAAGTAAGGTAAGTATGGCTTTGAATGCTTTACATATATCCAAGATTAAAAATTATTCTAATTGGATCATTCAATCTTTTTTCACTCAATCACTGAATGATAAATCACTACTAGTGATAAAGATACACAATTTAAATAAGACAAACACCAATGTGTATATATGGAACAACTAGAAAAATGAAAACAAGATCAAATAGAATAATATCATTATCATTATGAGCAAGCCCAAAGTCGTTATAAACATAGCCAACCAATAAATAAAATTTTCTATTTTTTAGTTAATTTTGAGGATCTTTTCAAAAATCAAAATTATGAAATTACCAACAACTAAAATTATAAAAATTCACAAAAAAACAAATATTTTTATCATGTAGTTCATTTATCAATTTTTTTTCCCTTCGTAGGCTCTTGGCTTTGCTTCTTTGATATTTCAACTTGCTCTCATTGTCCTCCTTTTATGTAGAAAATATATAAATGGTTAAATCTCCTTACATCTCCCTCACTAAAGGGCTGTTTTTTTTTAAACATAACAACTTAATTAACTTAGGTGGCGTTTGTTTTTTAACTTAATGACTTAAAGTGACTTAACTTAATTAATTAAGTTAATTAGAAGTGTTTGTTTTTATAACTTAATGAGACTTTTTAGATAATTTTAACTTAATAAAATAAGCTAATTTTTTTAGCTTTTTACTGAATGGAGAAATCTAAATTAAGTCAATTACTTTCTAATGTCAAAAATATCAATTCTTTATAATTTATTGTTCCTATCTATCTCAAGACTTACCCATAGACATTTACCCAACATAATAATCTCATCATTATTTTTTAGCCGTTATGGAATCACTCCTCATTTTGCTCATCTAGTTCTTGAATCTCCCATTAGTATATTATTTTACTTATAAATGTTAAAATATTGTGGTATTTAATATATTATTTATTTGACATTCAAATTTAATAAGGATACAAATATAAAAGTACATATTTTCAGTTTTTTAAGTTGAAAAAAATAAACAACTTAATACTTATTTTTTGAAATTAAAACAAAAAAACAAATATATTATTCAGATTCAAACATCCAGATCTATTCAGAATTCAGACTAATTCAGGTTTATTCAGATTTTAGATAAAAAAACAAACGCCACCTTAATCTTAATAAGTTAATTTATTAAGTCTTTTGTTTTTTTACTCAATAAAATTTTTCAGTCATTAAGTTATTAAACCAATTTATTTAGCTTTTTTACTTAATCTAAAAAGTCTAAATACCCTGTTAACATATATGTTTGCATATTGTTGATTTTGATGATAACAAATAAGATTAAGAATGATTAAGTTTTTAAAAGCTCAAATTATTTTTTATACATTTTAAATAAATCATTATTTTCACATTATAAAGGTTTTATATTTAATGAAAAAATGATTTTATGAAATTGGTTGTTTTTCAAGTTTATGGTTTAATTAAAAGAGTTTTGAAAACCTTAAAATCAACTAGTATTTTTTGAAATTTTGGAGAATGACTTATTTGAAAGGTATCATAGTGTTTTGGGCCATTTCATAATTTTATAAAGTTTGGGACTAACGAGTATTATTTAGAAATTTAGAAATTGGACTTATTTGTAAAATTTTATAATATTTTAGGCCATAGTACAGTTATAGAAAGTTTTAAGGTAAAATTATAATTTTAGAAAATGGTTCATCAGAAGAAGCATCGTAGTGTTCGCTAACCGGATGTGACAAGTGGCTAGCCGGATATGGGCGTAAACCTCCTGATGGAAAGCGATCATCCGTGATTGTAAATGGCTATCCTATTGTCGTGAGTCAAGATAAACGGTTATCCGGCTATCATAAGCGGCATGCCGGATGTTATGAAATTCAAATTTTTGCCTTAACGGTAACATAAAAGCGGCTTACCGGATACCATAAACGGTAAGCCGGTTATGACCAAAAAGTGAATAACGGCTAGTTTTTTAGCTCCAACTATATAAACTCAAATCCAATTCATTTTTTAGAATCTTGGCAAGCATAAACAAGTGCACACAACATATATTGAGCTTCAATTTCGTAAATAATCATTTATTGAATCATCATTGTGCTATCATTCGTATATCTACTCTAAAATAGAGTTCTTTGTTGTATTCTTTGTTTTCTCATCAAATTTATGAGTGTATAAGTGTGGAAAACACTTGAGTGAAGAGATTGTGGGATAATCTCTTATTGTAAAGGTTTATTGACACCTTGGAAGTCAATTGTAAACATTTGAAGCATTGGGAGGCTTGGATAGTGAAATCCTCAAGTCCGGTGTGCTTGGAGGCTTAGATGTAGACAGGGATTGCCGAACCATGTAAAATTTCTTGTGTTTGTTTTCTCTTCCCTTACTCTCTTATTATTGTGATTTATTGAATTTATTATTTTTTATTCTATTAAAGCATTAGATTAAATTGTTGTGTGGTTTACTTAACTTAATTTTTAAAATCTCAATTCACCCCCCCCTCTTGGGTTGTCTAGTTAGTATTTCATACCCTATCTAATTAATTAATTAATTTTCATCCTCACCTGAATAAAATTTAATAATTAGCATTATCATCCATCTCTATAACTTATGATAATATAGTGGCAGACCATTATTACTTTTATCTTTTTATTTTTTTAAGATTAGCACTATTTATTTTATAATTTTTTATTAATATTCTTCATATAAAAACATCATAAAATGCAATAAAAATAATTAACATATACTAATTTAGACTATTAAAGGGTTGTATTCAATTGAATATGATTGATATTATGATAATATATTATCTTATTTATATTCTTTGACATGTTTGTTATTTGTTTAACATTTATAATTTGTAAGAGCACAAATGTAAAAATATTAGCTTTTAGATATTTTAAATTAAAAACATAACTTAATATTTATTTTTAGTGATTCAGATTAAAAAAAAATATCATTACATTTAGACATTTAACTCTATTCAAAATCCAGGTTAATTCAGATTTATTTAGATTTCAGACCAAAAAAAAAAAAAAAAACACTTTGTAAGTGTTACAGTTCTACCTTTTTTCTTTAACAAAGTTGCTTTACTTTGCCAAGGTTTGCCCTAAAAGAAATTGGAATGAAAAGTTATGATCCTAATATTCATTTCAATTTCAATTTCAAGTATACAATATTAAAGCGATGACTCATAGGGGCTTCGAATAATTAAAAAATGTGTATCACAATAGTTGTTTGACATATCCATGGGAGTTAGCTATGTCCAAGAGAAAAATTATTGCTTAATTATTACTTAGCTCTCACAAGAAATACAAACATAAGAAATATAGGGTTTGTTGTACTCATTCTTTAAAGACTACAAGCTTGTTAGATATAGTGATAGCGATTGGAGTGAAGATGTAGATGATCGAAAGAGCACCACGTGATTTTTACTCTTTATGGGGATTTTGCTTTCACATGAATGTCGAAGAATCAACCTATTGTTAGACTTTCTATTTTTGAAGATGAGCGCGTAGCTGCTATATCAAGATTGTCATGCAATCTGGCTAAGAAATTTATTGAAAAAGTTGGGTTTGTCACAAGAAGACCTACAAAGATTTTCATCAATAACAAATCAACAATTGCCTTAGCTAAGAATCTCATCTTCCATGATCGAAGTTAACATATTGACACTTGGTACCATTTCATACGGAAATGCATTAAAAGAAAGGAAATACAAGCAAAGTATGTTAAATCACATAATCAAATTGCTGACTTCCTTACCAAGCCACTAAAGCAAGAAGACTTCTTCAGGTTGAGAACTTTATTAGGTGTTATAAAACAAGTTTTAAGGCGGTGTTGGATCATAAACTTGTTTTTTATTGAAGTCCAAAAAATACAAAGTCTTTCCCATCTCATAGAACTTTGTAAGATAGGTGAGCTTGAGTGGTAGGTAAGATTTGTGGTAATAGGTTTGGTAGGTAAGTAGGTGTGGTTGGTGAAATAGGTGAGTGGTAGATATTGATGACCGGTGAGAATTTATATGGTAGTTGAATAAATGAATAGTTATGACTGATTTGTAATATGTATAAACACCCTCTCATTTTTTTAGTTTACGGTTTAAGCATCAAGAGAAGCAACAAAATCTCTAAGTTGTAGAGCGTGAAAAAATAATTGTAGTATTTGATGAGTGTTGTTGAAGAAATAAAATAGTTTTTATTTTAAGTATTTAATAGTTATAATTCTTCGACAGGTAGAAGATATAGTTAATTAAAATGAAACAAAAAATTACATTACTTACAAATCATGATCTGAATAGGTTTTTTTTTTTTTTTTGGTCCAATAATCTTGATGGAACTAGTATTTTTTTTTTTTTAAAAAAGGTGGTTAAGAAAGACCATAATGCATGATTCATGAAGAATAACATAATAAAGAAAGTACAAGAGCTTGAAATGCTTAACAAAAAGCCAGATTCATTTCCTGAGAGATCAGTGAGACGGCAATGGCTTTGAAGTAAACGTCCAATCAAGAACCTGATGGCTTTCAGAGAAGGCCCCGGCAGCAGCTGTTGATCCGATCTAAATAGAGCTTGGACTACATTTGAAATGTCAATATATTGTTTGAAAATTTTCTTTGGTGGGATGACAACGTATTGCAAATAGACATAAAGCAACTTCTTTAGATCAATTATAGTGAACTTCCACTTTTTAGTTCAACTCCAGTACTACTGAGACTCTTAGCTGCAACTGTTTGCGTACGCTTGTTGTGTCATACCAACATGGTTTCCATCCAGATCAAAGTCGTTCTTATAAGTCACAACCATCCACTTCCACTGCCAAAATATTCTTATCTACAATTAATTTGCACAATAAGAAATTAACAAGTTTTACGAAGGCGGCAATGTAAATACCAGAATGTTTAGAATACCTTCAGTGTAGTAGACAATCATTTACTGACAGTTTATGCATTGTAACTACAAATTAGTCTAAACATTTCTTAGTTACTCCCAATATAGCACACACTTAACATGAATCTAGTTGAGAGGTACAATATAGTACTGAATGTATCCAATGACTTTCTCATATTAGTAATAAAAAATTATTGGATTACATTCTAGATGCCTTGGTATATTCTAAATTAACTTATAAAGTAACTTTAAGAAAACATTAGATAACCTTTGAAAAACAAATTCTCAGAATTGCATTCGAGTGACAGAAAAAATAAAATAACTATTTGAAAAACCCCAGTCAAGCATTTGGGGCAGCATAACTGTGAAGAAAGCTCATTGTGTTGAGTTGAAAAGAGGAATGAAATCAGCAGTCAAGGTGCATCAACAATGCCATGTCAATGCTGAGTCAGCTAATTCTGTTAAGCAGCAAGAAAGGTCACGTGCATGTTAGTTAGTTAATCTTCAGTTTGTTAACGAATAACGTGATTGGCTAGTTGGCTGAAATACGGTTTTGATTAGATTCAACTTACAAGCTATCATTTGTATAAAGCCTGTAAAAATACAATATAATAGCTAAGAAAAATGAATTCCAGAATGTTCATCATGTTTCTTTGAAATTCTCAACAACCAAACAGTCATTTTAGCTCAGATTACAACTATTTTTACATGGTATCAGAGCCACGATATGGCTAGTTCAAGCAATCTAAACACAAATTCTAATACAATCACTGCAAATCAATCAATACAAACTACATTTTCATTCATCACACCAATCAAATTGGATCGATCCAACTACATGCTCTGGCGAAACTAAGTTCTAGCTTCTATAAGAGGAAACAGACTTGAAGGTTATATCAATGGAGAAAAAGCAACACCTAATCAATTTCTTACTGCTGGAAGCTATGCTGGAGCAACATGAAAATCTACTCAACAGATTGAAAATCCAAAATACATAATTTGGAGATCTCAAGATCAAACACTATTGAGCTGGCTATTAAGTTCAATTACTGAAGGTATTCTCAGTCTTGTTCACTCTTGTAGTACCTCATATGATGTATGGAAAACATTGGAGAAAAAGTTTGGTGCAAAATCTGAAGCGAGAGTACTACAACTTAGGTATGAAATGAGTGTTTTAAGAAAATATTCACTAAATATAGAAGATTATTGCTTAAAAATGAAACAAATAGCTGATAAACTAGCATTTGCGGGTAGTCCAGTCTCAGATAAAGATCTGTTGTAACAAATTCTCAATGGTCTTGGACCAGGCTATCTTGATCACTGCAAGTAAACTAGACTATGATGATGCATAAGCATTACTACTCACACATGAAACAAGACTTGAATAGAGCATGAATGAAAAACAGATGTTCAATGTAAATTTTGCTAAGTTTGCTCATAATAATAACTATAGTATGATGAATTCCTACTATGCACAAGCAAGAGGCAATGCTCGGAGAGGTAGATATAATGTAGGTTTTCATGGTGGAAATCAAATTGGAAGGAATAATTTTCTTGGTGGAAGAGGATTGTTTATCAACTCTTATCCAAGAGGTTTTCCCTCTGGAACTGAAAATCTTGGTAACAGTCATGGTAGAGGTCAAATGATTGGAAATAACAGACAAACGCCAGTTTTCAGAGAACAATATAATGCTAACTCTGGTATGTCAAACTCTGATGGGAGTGAGAAGCAAATTGTTGTGTGCCAAATTTGTTTCAAATTTGGACATACAGCAGCAGAATGTTGGCACAGATTTGAAGAGTACTATATGCCATAAAATGTGAAAAAAGGAAGAAATCAGAGATAAGCCTACATGACTTACATTGATGCACCAATTGAAGATTCATGGCTAGTTAGTTATCCAAGAATGCATCAAATGTATAATTCACCATGTACCTCATATATGTCTGAATTAATAAACTTGTATGGAGCTGGAGTCTCACTTTGCTTTTCTTTGCTAATTTTGAAGGACGTGCCAGATGAAGATGGTATCACCAGATGGTGGTCTTACTACGTCATTTGACAAACAATATGGGAAATATGCATGTTAGAGATGAATTCAAAGGTAATGACAAGCTTATCATAGGTGATGGTAAAGGTTTATCAATTTCACATATTTGTAGCACTACTCTTAAAATTCAAAGTTCTGAGTCACAAACTGCATGTACATGCATTGCACTTAAAGATATACTGCTTGTTCCATCTATTACCTAGAATTTAATCAGTATTTCCAAACTTACTGCTGACAATAATCTCTCAGTTGAATTTCTTGGATCTGCTTGCTTTGTGAAGGATTCATTGAAAGGGAAAGTTCTGCTACATGGTATTACTGAGAAAGGTTTATATAAATTGCTACTCAACTCATCACCACAGTTTACATACACTTCATTTCTATCACAGAGTTCAATAAACAGACCTGTGTCTATGCTATCTCTTTGTCATCTTAGTTTTACAACTAGCAGTATTTCTTCTGCAAACTGTTTTCAATCAAATAAAGAACCTTGTACTGATTCTTCAGATAAAATGTCTCTATTCCACAGAAGATTTGGTCATCCTAATGTTCAAAGTTTGATCCACTTACTTAAACTTGTGCATCCAAATTTGTTCTCTACAAATATTCTTAACCAAGCCACAAAGCATTTCTGTGAAGCATGTCAGCTGGGCAAGTTTCACAGACTTCACTTTCCCATCACTGATATTAAAACCAAATCAGCATTAGAACTTATTCACACTGATTTATAGGGCCCTTCACCTATATGCTCTCCATCTTTAGATATTATATTAGCTTTGTTGATGATCACACAAGATACACCTGGATTTACCCTTTGAAACTAAAATCAGAAGCTTTAGAAGTATTCAAACTGTTTAAACTCCAGGTTGAAAATCAGTTTCAAACTACTATTAAAATTCTCCAATCTGACTGAGGGGGAGAGTATAGGCCATTCATCAATTTTCTAAATGAGTGTGGTATCCTTTTCAGACACTCTTGCCCTTATACACTTCATCAAAATGACCTTATTGAAAGAAAACACAGGCAGATTGTAGAATTAGCACTAACACTTCTAGCACAAGCTAAGCGTCTATTTCAATTTTGGTGGGATGCTTTCCATACATTAGTTTATCATATCAATAGGCTTCCTACCTCTGCTCTCAAGATGTCTACTCCATATGAAAAGCTATACAAACATAAAGCTGATTACAACATGTTGAAATGCTTTGGGTGTGCTTATTATCCATATTTGAGAGATTACAATAAGCATAAGTTTGATTATCACACAACCAAATGTATTTTTCTTGGCTACAGTCCATATCATAAAGGCTACAAATGTTTTCATCCCTCTGGTCATACATATATTGCTAGACATGTCATATTTGATGAAAAATCATATCCATTCTCTTTATATTCAAGTTTTCATCATTTAGACAAGTTTCAATCAGGACCTTATGAACCAATTACACCATATTCAAGTATTTCAATTGTCTACATTACCTGTCATATCAGACTTCTCAAATAACAACACTGAATCTCTTTCTCAAGCATATTCCAGTGGTGACACTTTTCCTTCAACAATGAATTCAACACAATCAAATATCTCAGATCAACAAACCTCAAATACAACAACATTAAATCTATCTGCACTTATAGTACTCCCTTCCTTACCTGACACAACAATTAATCAGCTCCCAAATGAAACTCCTTAAAACCAAATTGTTCAGACCTTACCATCTCAAAACCATCATTCTACGGTGACTAGAGGAAAAGCAAGTATCTTTAAACCCAAGGTATATACTGTAGTTTTGTTGCATAAAGAACCTGATACTGTTCAAGAGGCTTTCAATAATGAACAGTGGTTCAAGTAATGAAGGATGAGTATAATGCACTGATATCAAATGGCACTTGGACACTGGTACTAAGAACAAAAAATTACAAGGTGGTTGGCAACAAATGGGTGTTTAAAATAAAACCTAATACTGATGGAAGTGTTGCTAAATATAAGGCTAGACTGGTTGCTAAAGGATTTAAGCAAATAGAGGGAGTTAACTACTTTAAAACATTCAGCCCAGTGGTAAAATCAACTACAGTTAGAGTGGTCCTAAGCTTGGCAGTGATGAATCAGTGACAGATAAGACAAGTGGATGTGAATAATGCATTCTTGAATGGTAATTTGACTGAAGAAGTGTATATGAGTCAGGCTGAAGGGTTTGTTGATCCATAAAGACCAAACTTTGTATGTAAGCTACACAAAGCTCTCTATGGCCTGAAGCAAGCTCCTCGTGCATGGTTTGACAAACTGAAAGGTAATCTTCTTCAATATGGATTTAAAAATTCTAAGTCTGATACATCTCTATTTTTTAGAAGAAGCAAGAACTCAATCATTATGACTCTAATATATGTGGATGACATACTGATTACAGGATCAAATTGTGTTGAGTTGGAAAATTTTATTAAGTTGTTTAGCTCTGCATTTGCATTGAAAGACCTGGGAAAACTATCATATTTTCTTGGTATAGAGGTTTTGTATGATCAGGATATTATTTACTTATCACAAAAGAAATATATCAGAGATTTACTAGCTAAGGTTAATAGCAAAAGAATAGGCATACCAATGAGCAGTAGTAAATATTACAAACTGCAGAAGAATGTTGAAGGAGAAATAAGGTACTATATTGAAGATCATTCTTATTACAGAAGCATAGTGGGAGGACTGCAATATTTAGTTTTGACCAGGCCTGAGATTGCTTATTCTGTTCACAAGCTAAGTCAGTATGTGTCTTCACCAACACTTCAACATCTTATGGCATGCAAACGAGTGCTAAGATATTTGAAGGAAACACAATAGGCTCCAATAGATCTTCTATCATCAAGATCACTTCCCCAATCTGCATCTGTAAATGTTGTAAGCTTCATATCACTTTCTTTAACAAACTTCAGAAGAAATATATTAGAAATTTACTAGCTAAGGTTGATATGCTTGATTGCAAAGGAATAGACACACCAATGAGCAGTAGTAAATATTACAGACTGCAAAAGAATGTTGAAGAAGAAATAAGGTACTATATTGAAGATCCTTCTTATTACAGAAGCATAGTGGGAGGACTGCAATATTTAGTTTTGACCAGGCCTGAGATTGCTTATTCTGTTCACAGCTAAGTCAGTATGTGTCTTCACCAACACTTCAACATCTTATGACATGTAAACGAGTGCTAAGATATTTGAAGGAAACACAAGATTATGGGCTGAAGTTTGTTAGAGAATGTGATATGAAGCTTACAGCATTTACAGATGCAGATTGGGGAAGTGATCTTGATGATAGAATATCTATTGGAGCCTATTGTGTTTACTTGGGAACCAATTTGATCTCCTGATCCTCAAAGAAACAATCAATGGTTATAAATCATCTGCAGAAAGTGAATACAGGGCTCTTGCATCAGCTGTTTCAGAAATAACATAGATGAAGTCATTGTTTCTTGAGATTGGTCTCTGTTGTATTGAAAAGCCAACTATATGGTGTGACAATGTGAGTGCCACTAAACTTGCTCACAATCCAGTATTTCACTCAAGAACAAAACACATAGAAATTGACCTACATTTTATCAAAGACAAAGTTCTAGCTGGAGACTTGAAGATACTCTATGTTCCTAGTGCAGAGCAAATAGCTGATATATTAACTAAGCCCTTAAAATCTTCTCAATTCAGTTATCTAAGAGCCAAACTCAATGTGCAGTTATGTCCCTTGAGTTTGAGTGGGGCTGTGAAGAAAGCTCATTGTGCTGAGTTGAAAAGAGGAATGAAGTCAGCAATCAAGGTGCATCAGCAATGCCACGTCAATGTTGAGTCAGCTAATTCTGTTAAGCAGCAAGAAAGCTCACGTGCATGTTAGTTAGTTAATCTTCAGTTTGTTAACAAATAACGTGATTGGCTAGTTGGCTGAAATACGGTTTTGATTAGATTCAGCTTACAAGCTATCATTTGTATAAAGCCTGAAAAAATACAATATAATAACTAAGAAAAATGAATTCTAGAATGTTTATCATGTTTCTCTGAAATTCTCAGCAACCAAACAGTCATTTTAGCTTAGATTACAACTATTTTTACAATAACTAACTTTACCAGATTAATTATGAGTTTTGATAGATATTTACCAAAAGGTGAGAACTCACCATTCCAAGATTTGAGCCATATATAGCCGCCAAATGGTGAGGGACTGCTAGCGGGCACAAAAATAAATGTCATCTCATCTCCAGAACCAAATGAATTTTGATACTTAGATATCCTAAAGTAAAAGGTGGTGCTAAAGGATGTCGGTCAGGCTAACACAGGCTATGGTACAAAACTCGCCTGACCTTGTCTAGGGGCGTTGCTTGTGGAGAGGTCGCAAAGCCAGTTAATGGCTCTGATGTAAGGCTTAGGTAACCATTGTTTGCGGTCACCACGCCACTACAAATTAGGCTACCATTATTGCAACTTTCAGGACTGAATGAGGCTAAATAGAAGGAGACTTTAGTTTGAATGCTAGGGCCTGAAGAAGCTTGGTTAAGAAAGGCAGAGAGCAATAGGAGCAAAAAGATCCTCATGATGGTTTGAAGTTTAGTGCTTGCTCCCAATTAAAACGAAATTCATTTTCATGTCTTTATATAGAGCTTTTAGGGTTAAATTTAATTGATATAAATGGTATAAGCCTATTAATTTGTTTGATTTCCAAAAAATTACTAATAATGATGTATGTACAGTAATTAGTACAACGCCTATAAGAGATAAAAGAACATAAAATTTGTCTTAATTGTGAAATTTTCTTTTATCAAGTAGTGAAGCTTTTTTTTTTTTTTATAATGATGGTGTATTAACTGTAATAGTTTCTATAATAAGTATATCATAACTGAAAATCTACATATACTACTTGTTTGCAATATGGAAGGAAGCTAGCTAGCTAGCTATTTGACAACTACCAAGTCGTGGATGATGCCGGCTTAATATGTTTTAGCTTTCCCCGTTCAATTAATTTGGTAAATACTTGTCCAGCTTTTGGTGACATCTAGTATGAGAACTCAAGCTGAAACTTAAATATTGGGATCTTTTAACTTTATTGTTGAAGAAATAATGATTCTAACACATTTAGTTATTACTTAAAACAAAGAAACCCCCATTTTGGTTCTTAGTTCTACCACTCCGGCCGGATTGGTAACATAGATTTCTCAATTGCTTAGTTATATATTTTCTCTTAATTTGATTAGTTATTAGTGACGATCACTAATGTTTAGTTATGCATTCTTTCTTAATTTAATTAGTTATTAAGTCAATCAATAATCAGATTTTCCGTCTTTTAGTTTAGATGAGATAGCATCATTGAACAAAAAGTGGTATTTTCAAAAGCTGTATTTTACGTCGTGTGCATTTTACCATTGCAATCTCAGACTCAAACGTCTATTTGGCACACGCATTAGACAAAGAGAATAACAGAGAGTTTTAAATTGTAATCTCATTAATCATCGTTAAAGACAAGACTCATTATAGGCATATTCATGACCAAATGGTTCAATAAACGTCTGTTAGAATACAGTACCCGTAAGGCAACTGACTCGAGGCGTGGTTGATCTAGAAGTTCCGTGTGCATTTTGGCAATAGGCGATTGTCTCTTTCCCACGCACAGATGATGTTATGTCAACTTGCTCCATTTTAATCCCAAAACAACCCTCCTCACTGCAATCAAATGTGATTGCCTTCTCATCCGCGGAACTTCCTCGCACATCACTGTACGTAACCTCGCTCACATTCACAGCTGATGTCTGCATATTATTTGTTGACGATTAAAAAGTTAATATTATATATAATCCCTTGGGTTTTGGCTAATTAATAAGTTAGCTATCGTATCTCAAAAAAAGAAAAAAAAAAAAAATTAAAGGACGTAGTCTTTGTTGCTTCTTTGATGGTTGTTGAATCTAGCTTTTCAAAGATAAAATAATATTAACAAAAACAGATATACACAACAGAGATTTTTTGGATAATCTTTAAAAATATAGAGAAATTAGCTGAGTAATTGGTTAATTACTAGGAAGTAAAAAGAACATTTACTGTAACTATTTCTATGAAGATATATATAAAGTTTGAGGAATATACCCCTTTGCAGCCTCCTCCACCGCCACAGTAATGTTGGTCAATTATAATAGGATTTTTTGACGCTATAAGTGTGATGTGCTCAAATGAGATCCTTCTAGCATATCCTGAACCTCCCTGCAGCAAAAATATTATACATATGTGTGTATGTCTAGTAGTTTCATATCTTATGACTTTTTATGATCTTACTACCGGACTTGTTTTGATCCTTGCTCCGTTCTGAGTTCCAGTGAAATTACAACTCCGGACGTGCACCTCTTCTACTTTATCATCAGCTCCATCGAGTCCAAGACTTCCCACGCTACAAACATTCGTACGTATATACAAATAAGCATGAATTTGTTCCAGAAATAAGCTTGGATTCGGAGAGAATCATTGTTTAAATTAATTTAAACCTAATTCCATGACCCGGTCCACATGCGACGCCAGTAATGTTGATATTCGAGGATCCACCATTGATGGCAACACAGTCATCGCCTATATATATGTATCACAGTTTTACCTGACTTATCAGCTTCATTTGTCATAATTTTAAAAATATATATATATATATAAAGAGGAGAGATGAACTTGACATAAATTACCACTTTTAATGGAGGAGTCAAGAATGTTAACTTGGGTGGAGGAAGAGATGTCGATTCCATCTGTATTAGGGCTGTCTTCAGGTGAATCTATATGAATATTAGAGACGGATACGCCATTGCAGGTATTTATTGAGATATGACTTTTTGGGCTGTTAACAATGGTTATTCCCTTCACTTGAAGATTATTACAGTTGTGAAAGTATAGAGCCTGCAATTGCATATACGCAACGAGAGAATTTTAGTTTCTGAGACACTAGTTCACTTAATTAATCCAGTCAATATTCATGTGTCCTTCCTACAAGGAGGAGGAAGCATCACTTAAGAAGGGTAAGGAGGACGAAGCATCGCTTAAGAAGGGTAAAAAGGTAACTAGGTTACCTTCGGTCGATTGCACCCGCCTCCCCCCTGGAAATAAATTGTTCAAAGTTTTTCATCAGTATAATGATTAACTGGGCAATTAGCTCAAATTTAAGAAGAATTTACTCAAGAATCAGAACGTATAAATGAAGAAGTAGGTAAATATATCACCTGATTCCACCAACCATGGCCGTTGCCATCAATTGTTCCTGATCCATCAATATGGAGACCTTGCACATCGTAGAGAGACAGCCAGCATTGGCTGTGGCATTGTTTCCAGGATTTTGAGTCAGGTGCCACAATGTTCCCTGAAACCTGCCATGCACCAAATAAAAAACTAATAATCAAGGAATTGCACGTAACTTGATACATACACACACACAACATATTTTACCTGAATATGAGCACTATTGGACTTGCAAGGACCACGAAATGTAGTTGACTTTAATAAGAATGTTTTGTTAGCTGGTATTTCCAGTGTTGCTGAGTCTCCAGAAGCTGAGCAGAAGTATGTCCATGCTTTTGAAAAGGCCTTAATTTGATGCATAAACGGACACGATTAACAAGTCAAAATATAAGAAACAATAATAAGAACTACAACAACAGCACATAAAACACAAATACAAAGTTGCATTGGCAAATTAAAGATTCATTTAGTTACTTCAGAATCATCAGTTTTGCCATCTCCAATCGCACCGAAATCAACAACATTAAAAGTTTTTTGGCCATCTCCAATGCCTAGTAAGCTTGATATAACAATGCACAAGATCAAAAAGGTGCTGGTGGTAAGTAGATCCTGCAGTCGTTCAGGACAAAAATGAAAGATTAGCAACGTCAGCTACCCCAGGCAACACATTTTATATATATTCTACATTAAGGTGAATGATTTATTACCATTATATATATTCGATTGCTAATTTGCTTTGATAAATTGTGCCCAGCCTGATGCTCACCATATCTATTTATACTAGATAGAGATGGCAACCCTTTTTACTCCCCTGCCATGATAGAATTGCCACCCATTTTTGGTCACCTACCATGAACATCATGAAACTTCAGATACTTTGCCGTTAATATATTATTATCGATTAGAGCTGCCTTAATTATTTAATTTATATTTAATAATGGTTTTTGAAGTATAATTGGATGTTTCTAATTAACTTGCATTCAAGGATAATGTCAGTAACATTCCTTTTACCGAGACTTGTCCCTTCCTATTTCTTACTGCTTAGTCAAACACCAGTGTGTTAATTTTTTATGCACTAAACTTAACTAGAAATAATAACTTCGTTTAAAGGCATTAATTTTTCTGAGAAAAAGTTATTATGTTAGAATCTAAAAGAATAAAAACTGGAGGCGTTATGGAGAGATGATATAGTTTTTCGATGCATTGACTAGTTTGTATTCAACAGGTTCTCAATGTTAACATCTTGTGATATTTCTGTTGCCTCTCCTTAGTTTGATGATCCAAGTTGTCACAATTGTACTGTGTACCAGTACATGGACAAGAAGATGTAGCTAATACGTTTTGATGGTTACCATTTACATAATAAAGGAGACAAAATTTGCGCATAACTTGTTTTCCATATTTAACATGAAATCCTAGATTTGCTTAATTATTTAATCTTTTAATTATGGTTATTGAAACTATAGTTCGGCAAGTATGACTTGCATCCAATGAAGAAAATTTTCTTTTATTTCTTTTATATCTAAAATAAAATTGACTCTTTTGTATACGGGTGCAGCAATCAGCACGCTATAAAATTTGCTGAACACTCTTTTACTCAACTCGCCATGAAAAAAGAAATGATTACTCAAAACACTTGAAAGAATCTCTAAATTAAGATCATAGAGATAGGTAGATTCATTTTCTCTCAAAATAAATTTTACACCCAAAACTTGTTATCTCGATTATTTACCACCATGAAAACGTTTTTCATTTTAGTTACTGTGCAAATTTCATAGTTAGTTGACAAAAGTAAGCTACCACTCAAGATCTAATATTTATGAAAAACACAAAAGTTGAATAAACTTGAAACCATCAAAATTATATGCCTTTGATATTTATATTCTATCAAATTTATGATATCAATGATTTTTTTTTCTTTTGAATGGTGCTTAGCTGGCCTTTTCGGATGATCAGCCACACTGGGACAAATGAGCAGTTGCATTGCACAACACAGAGTCTAAACACATCATTGTAAGATGCAATAAAATTCGGAACAGTTCACTTATGACCAAGATAAAAACTTGAGTCGACACAAAGCCAAAGACTAATAATTGCAAACATGGGCATCAATCTGAATCATTAAGACTAAAATTCTCCCGATGGCTTTACTACATCAGTTCATCTAAATGGTTTTGGAATCGATAAATGAATCAACCAGGAGCAGAGTCAGACCAAGAAATAAATTAACAAAAGAACGGACACACAACGCGGAAATCATTATCGTAGTATGCTCCATTCCAGCAGACATGAGACGGGCTTAATGCAAGATTAAGACCACACAATACCGGTTACTCCCCAACGGTAGCACGATAACTACAGCACCAAATTAGCAACAATCCGCCAAGAGTCCAAAACGAACTCCCAATTCAATGAACTACTGTTTTTTAGTACTAGAATAGCTACAACATTAGGCACTTAAAAGCCAATTTTGAAAAAATAACAATAAAAATAAAAACAATGTAGAGACCAGCGTTGGCCGTTGGTGTCTAAGAATCTAATCGATTAACAGTGAAATAAAAATTATCTCATAAGGAACTCTAATACAAGCCAAGGTACCAGTTGAATAACATTCCCAATAGAAGCAGTACCCAGAAGGTATTAAAGGCTACAAATCCCAAAAACAAGAAAAGGCAGCGTAAAACCACAACATAAAGGGATCCATCTGGCGAATCTCCAAGGCAACATATATGAAAGCCATTGGACTTCATCTAAAGAAACAAATACATTAAAGTGCCTGCAGCACCCTGCCTCCACATGCGCCTCAAATTTTCCACATCATTGAACAGATCTCCACTATGATGGCACTGCATGCAACAACGATAGCAGCAGTAAGCAATAGTTTTACGAGCCATAATGTTGAACATTACAAGAGGAAACCAAGAGGTATATGAAGAAACATACTGTATGTAGACGTATCAATCTGCTCAGGAAGCTCCTTTATATCTACTTCAAACCTTGCCTGAACCTATAATCAATTTCACCACCAAAATTAAGATTTAAAACTGCCCAAAACCAAACATTGAAAAGAACAATTCAATAAGAACATGAATTTTGAAACCTGATTGAGAATATCGGAGTCTGAAGCAGATGATACAAAAGTAATTGCAAGGCCCTTGGTGCCAAACCTACCAGCTCTACCAACCTGAAAAATCATCCAACTCGTATAAGAAAGAATGATCAAGAATAACCAAGCCTGCCACGAACACAACAAGCATAAACAAAAAGAAACCTACCCTGTGCAGATAAGTATCAGCAGAATCTGGCATGTCATAATTGATGACAATGTTCACACGCTCAATGTCAATTCCCCTACCAACCAAATCTGTGGCCACAAGAATCCTCTTGTTCCCCTCCTTGAAACCTTTGTAACGCGTCAACCTACAACATCAGTCAGATCATGAATGTTCAAGGCGGAGTACAATAAAAGTAAATTTTGCATTTTCCTTTGTGGTGCGACATTCCTACAAGCGGTATCAGTCAGAACATGAAAGTGCACAGCAAAGTAAATAATAAGTATCAATATGTCAATAAACAATGTACCCAGAAAGGAAAAGAATGAGGGACAGAAATAAGTTGATCCTAACTGAAGAATCCAGCCAGAAGTTAATCATTGAACAATAAAAAACATTAAACAATAGAAAACAGAGCAAAAAGGTTTATGTACTGAGAAATTATCGAAAATCAACATACAGAAAATAAAAAGCAATAACCACATATCTCCACTCAATTACTACTTTTTAACAATAGTAAATGATAGTGTTGTACGGAAAAACAAGAGATGATTATACTACCACTACCCAGAGCTGAATTGAGAAGTTTTAATCTACCAATCAAAATATCAAAGACCATTAGAAAAGAATCATCCACATCAAACAACCCACTAATTCAGACAAAAGGCAAACATCCACCAAAAAGAATCCAGAAAGAAGCCATACAAGGAAATCTTCATGCTCATAGCTCAGTAAGTGCTTGTTTGATATGGCTTATCTAATGGTCATAAGTGCTCATTTAATTTCATAGGATCTTTTCAAATTTTTTGTCGTTTGGTTGTTTTTCTAGTAGAGCTCTTGAAGATTGAATAAGCTAGTTTACCAATCACTAACAAAAGCTCAAAGTAGAGATTGGAAAACTTTTTAAAATATTAAAACCTCTAAAATATCCTTTACTTCTTTTTCACAATCTTATTTCATTCCTTTCATAACATAACTTTGAAAAACTTGCTTGTTAAAGTAGTTTTACAAAAGATCTCATTGACAATCAAACTACCTACTTTTTTTTTTTTGGGGGGAAGGGAATACAAGCTCTACTCACAAAAGCTCTAGCTAAATGAGCTCCGTTTGAAAAGCTATAACAAACGAAGCCTTAAGTCTAAAGGCAGAAAGAGAATCACCCGTCCAACTCAACAAATATAGAAGCAGAGAAAAACAACAATACCCAACATATTCTCAACAAAACCATTGATTGTACACTGTAATAATAATAGACAGAAAAACAAACTTTTGAGTACACAAAATGACATTAAGCTACTTTTTACAAGCCCTCCACAGGTTTCAGTTCCTCATGAAACATACAAACTGCAGACTAAACTTCCAATTCTGATAAAGCAGTTATCTAAAGAACACAGCAGAAGAGTCCTAAGGTGTTACAAGAAGCAGACAAGAGTCTATCATAAAGGTAGGGAAGACATAAATACATATAAAGCAAAACAAAAGAAAGAGACCCAAAAAAGTAGCAGATAGTTAAAAACTGACAAATCAATAATTATAACAACAAAGCACTCACAAAGATAGATATACAAACCTTTCTTCTTGGGACATGCCAGAATGGATGCATATAGAAGGAAAATTGCACTCTACAAGTAACTTGTTCAACTCCGCTGCTCGGCTAACACTTTTGACAAAGATAACAACTTGATTAAAGTCCAATGCATCAAGGAGATCATTCAACTTCCGATTTTTCTCCAGCTCACTCAATTTGATGTAGTGCTGTCAAATTTCAAATACAATGGTAAGAATGCAAAATAATAGTCCACAGACTAGTAGAGACAACAAAACATTAAATTTCAACAAAAATTACCTGTACAAGACCATGAAGAGTCAACTTTGCCTCATCATCCACATAAATTTCCATTGGCTGTAAGGAACAAATGTCACAGTAAATTATGTTAGGGACCTTCCTCAAGTTAAAGGAATCCAGTACGAAATGTAGATGGATGCACATCCTCGAATTGAGATTCCATTCATCTGATTTGCCTCCCCGTACATCACTCTATTTTTTTGTCACAGCAAGCTAGAGCCACTGCCGGTCAACATATTAGACTAATGGGTCACTCAGTACAAAACCCAGAAAAAACACCAACCTCCAAAGCCCAACTACAAAAGGAAAAAATAAAATAAAAGGAACAGGAAAACAAAACCACCCTTCTCAACATCCCGACATTCAGATGAAGCCCAACACTGGCCGAAAAAAGGCCAACTGAATACAAGCGTAAGCCTTAAGCGAACACAAAGGGCAGCATGATGAAGTCATATCCCATCACTTTGAGAAATCCTAGAGGTCGCGACATGAAATATTTTCCCAGTTTCCTGCGAACCTTCAGCAATCTAACAGGATTTGCCACTTTATGATTAAAAAATGCACGGACACAACAGCGATAGCAAGCATAGTAGTCAAGGAACCACCGCATTCTAAAAAATTATGGAATTGTCGTAGAAAGTTGGCGCTAATAAAAAAGGACTTCTAAATTCAAGTAGTTCTGGCCATAAGACATTACATCTTGCATGAATTTCTTGCAGACTGGGCGGATTTCCTTGCTGAGTGTTGCTGAAAACATCATTACTTGCTTGTCGTGAGGAGTCATCTTGAAAATCTCTTGCACATCTCTTCTCATGTCTGCAAAACAGCATACGACCAACACAGGCAGGAATAATTAACAAAAACATACAAGCAAATCCATGCATTCCACAAATGGAAACCAAAATCAAAAGGACCAAAATTCAGGCATACCAAGAGATTCCAGCATCTTATCGCATTCATCAAGGATAAAATGCCTCACGTTCTTCAAAGAGAGGTCTTTATCTCTAGCAAGAGCTAGTATCCTCCCAGGTGTCCCGACAACAATTTGGGGACATTCGTTTTTCAGCAAATCTTTGTGAATTTTTATATTAACTCCACCATAAAAGACAGCAACCTTGATATCAGGCAGGTAAGTACTGAACCTCTCAAACTCATGGCAGATCTACAGGAGTGGCGGACAGGAAACATGAGACATTGCAATGACACAAAAAATAAAGATAGAAAACAAGTGTTTAACTTACCTGATAAGCTAACTCTCTAGTGTGACATAAAACAAGTGCAGTAACTTGGCCTGGATTTGGCTCAGTTTGCTGAAGAGTTGACAGAACAAACACAGCAGTCTTGCCCATCCCTGATTTAGCTTGGCAAATAACATCCATGCCCAGAATTGCTTGAGGTATGCATTCATGTTGCACTGATGAAGAACCAAAGAAAATCGTATCGAAGGAACCGTTGGTAAGTAAAATATAACCTCCGTGATCCTTTTAATTGAAAGGATTACCAAACCACAACAATACTGCTCCGAAATCAATAATGTGATAGTATATTACCTGAGAAAAAGCAACAAGATGTATTTAGAGATGGCAGATAAATGAATACTGAATTTTTATTCTTTTAATTTATGCTTTCACAATAAGCATGCTGAATTTGGAATAGGAATGCAATTCTGCATCACCTTGGAGTGTAAATTTAGGAATAAAACAGAAAAAAATAAAATCTGATAAGAGAAGGAACAAATTGCAATGATAAAAAAAAATAGCATGATCATTAATGGAACAGAACTTCAGAACAAGAAACATCACTAAATTCAGAGCATATCTCATGAATTATGTAATTTCTGAGTAGTCTGAGAGATGGAAAAACTCTCAAAACCAACACAGCAATTCAAGTCACACATCAAAATGACTCAGAATCTTCATAAAAAAAGCCAAATTCAAAAAATCAAAAAGAGCTCAACATAGCTTCAAACACGCCATAACAGACAGTTAATGAGCAAAAGAAAATTGGCAACTAGCCTTCTGAAGGATGCTCAAATCCTGAGTCCACAATTGCACGAAGAAGTTCCGGCTTCAAAAGAAAGTCTCTGAATCCTGAACTGTGTATACCCACATAGCCTCTGTTTGGGAAAGGCAAAAATACGTTAGTCAATTTGGGGGAAAAAGCGGAACAAAAATTATTTCAATAACTAAGTTACTGACTGTTTCTATGCAAAAATAGAAGTGAGAAAAAAAGGTGCATCAAAACAAATAACGCCATCAAGCACTCAGAAAAGGAAAAAAATGATCACTTCGTAATTAATGATAGAGCATATAAAAAACAAATATAATTAAAGAGTAAAATAACAGGAACGAAAAGATGGAGAGAGAGTACTGACTTCTTGGCGGCTTCGCCGTTGGCTTTGGTAGCAACGGAATCGGGAGCTTGAGCATCTTCTTCCTCGTAGTCGAGAAGCTCATCCTCGTACTCGTTGTCTCTTGTCTCTCCCATTCCTACACAACACGAAGTCAAAGGATTAGATTAGATCTTCAAAGAACTAGGGTTTTGAGCATCGAATCAGACAAATTACCAAATAAACTTTCAAAATTGGGGTTTTAATGCGTAGGTAGAGATAGAAAGAAGGGGGATTTTGAAAATCTGAAGTGTTACCTGCGAGTATTCGAATAAAGGGTTGGGGTTTTAGGGTTAGGGTTTGGCGAGAGAGTGCTGCAAATGAAAATAATTAGCCAAAATAAAAGGAGAAAAAGATTTGAAAGTGGAGAGAATTCGAAGAAAGAGAGAGATTGATAGGGTTACAGGATTGGGGCATCTTATATAAAAGATAATTCTTTTAACGTGTTGCCGACATTGCCCCTAATATTTGCTCTTTATTGCAGCATGACGTGGGCTGGCTGCTGGTTTAGTTTTGGACCAATCAAAGTAGCCCATTAAACTCCTCCTCTCTATTTTCCAAGCAATAAGCAATTAGTAAGCATTCCAAAATTTAAATTTCAACCAATATGATATTCGATTAATAATTTTATAAGTTATAAAATTTATTATTTAATAGATAAATAATAAATAAAATTAAGATTCAAATATTAAGATCTTTAATATTATTGTAAAAATCAAATATTTATGTATTGGAAGAGTGTGTTTGTATTTTAAAAATTATTATCAACACTCCATTATTTTGGACAATCGACTACAAAATTAAAAAAAATAATATTTACTCTATATATTTTTTCAAATACCAGAAAAAAAAATCTCAATTAGACCATGTAATACAATCATCTTTATTTTCTCTGCCGAACTTATATAAATACTCAACTCATTTAAAATAAAGACGTTTGATTATTGTTCATTGAATTTCGGAAGCTTCAATGACTTTGCATTGATTCGGATTACTTTTATGTATACAGTGATTTTGAATACAATTAAATTAAAAATAACAAGAGCACACATTGTCTGAGTAGATAGATGCCCCCAATCCATTAGTATACGCATTCTTGGGGAAAAAAAAAAGGAAAACAAATAAATCACAGCATAAATGTAACGCCAATACTGCATGACAAAGAATTTCTCTTCAACTTTCATGGAAAAGAAAATAAAAGAAACTCGTAAAGAATGCATCTGCTATTGAAACTTGGAGGACAATGCTCACGACCTGAACATATGAGCTACTTAAAATATTTCTAATAAAATTAAAAGTATTGTAGTTAAAATCTGTTGCACGATTGATTTGATCCCTTGTAAATGTTTGTTCAACCTATAATTGTTAAGATATTAGAAATAAATATTTTAAGATTTAAATAGGAGAATTGTATGCTGAATGAGTGTGCGAGATGAGTTCAAAGTGATTATGTTATATTTACTTTTACTTATAATGAAGTGACCTTGATAACAGATAATATCATATGTAATTTTATAATAAATAATATTATTAAAATAAGAGTATTCCTGGTATTTTTATAATACAATTAGAGTCACGCAGCTCACGCTTACGTATATCGCCTTGTGCTGGTTTGGGCCTGAAAACACTGGTACTGGGCTTCAACAGCATCCATATTGCAAAGCACAGCATTTTCTCGTGCAGCCTAATCTTGTTGTTGCCATTGCCACCCATTGCAGAACTAAACAAACTTTTGATCAATCTGTTTAGTGATGGCTTCTGCTTCATGTTCAGCAGCTGTGCTTCCTTTAGCAGCAACATTAAAACCAAGTATTTTGCTTTTTCCATCTCTAACTTTGAGTTAGTTAAAGCTAAAAAGTGCTCAATCCAATTTTAACTTATTTCCGTTCACAAATTCTGATGCACAGGGACACATGTGGATAGTTCTAGCAACTATAAGGATTATTTGATCAATGATACACCAAAAACTACTAGAGTGAATAGAATTCATTCAATTAGAGTAAAGGTTAGATTTCGTCACTCATTTGCTGTGATGAGTTCTAACATCTTTCTTATATTAATTGAGTTTTACTACCTATCCAATGCTTTATGTTGTATCTTTAATTAAAATATTAGATGGGTAATTGGCATTTTGATGTCTATAGCAAGTTTTAGTTTATTGCATTGCTCGGTGATAGGCTGCAGCAAATAATGGAAACACAAAGCGTAACAGCGTTGTTTGTGCTGATTGTGATGGAAATGGTGAGTTTGTTTGCAAATTTCTTTCCGAAAAAGAATGGAATTAAGAATATTCTGCTGATTTGTAGATTTGCAATAATAACAGGTGCTGTCCTGTGCTCACAATGCAAAGGCAGCGGGGTTAACTCTGTTGATTTCTTCGGCGGACAGTTTCAAGCTGGTGATTCGTGTTGGCTTTGCGGGTAATCATCTCAACATTTTTCTTTAATTCACAACCAGTCCCACAGTCGTTGTGTTTATGTTTGAGTGACACGTGTGAATGAGAACATAATGTTTTCTTGCAGAGGCAAAAAGGATATGTTATGCGGGAACTGCAATGGAGCTGGCTTTGTTGGTGGTTTTATGAGTACAAAAGATGAGTGAAGTTCTTGTGCTGCTAGATTTTCATGGGGAGTACCAAATTATGCACCTCAAAGGGAGATCTCTGTATGTTATGTGTGTTGCCGTATTGTTACTCGCAATATATTCTAATAGTTAGTGTAACTACTGTGTAAAGGTTAAGCAGGATTGATTCTATATAGGTATTTTACTTTGTATTGTCCGGTATAAGATCAATGATCAGCAATGCGTATCAAGGTAATTTGTCGTATTTGCTGTTGAATTGCAGCTCTTAAGTTCTGTGCCAAAGCATGTTGTGTCCTATGTCACCGTAAGTAGTACACATTCAACATTCTATGTTGAAGCATGGCCTCAAAAAGTGATTGTGTTGCAATTCTTCATGCCTCTCGTCATTTTCAGTTCTCAAAAGAAGGCTATGAAAGAATTTTTTACACTATTATTTGAAATTGAAAATTTTCTTACGGTAATTTCATTTGAGGATAGAGAAGTTAGCATCTTCATATAGTTATTCCACTGATGACACAGTGTTTAGGTTAATCCACTCACGATAACACCAGAATATCATTTTATTTATGTGATTTGTTCACATGCTGGTTGCATGAACATGTTTGGTGGCAACTAGCAACCCTCTAAAGTGCTAATAGCTCTTCATAAACTCGGCCATCTGTTGTTGCAGCAACCGAGTTGCTTGAGATTCAGGATAAAACACATGATACACATGCGATTCACCCTTGGCTTCCACAAGTCTAACCTCTTTCACCCCTTTATCCTGCAAAAACTCTGCATACATGATACCCCTTTCCCTCAAGAAATCCAAGCCAGCCACGTAAACTACTACTGCTGGAAAAAGACTCCATTCTTTCTTAGACATAACTTGTGTCTCAAAATTACATCCAAAATAATCACGGTTTGACCCCACTGGTATACTTAATCTCCAGAACATATCATTCATCGCCACGTCCCCATCAGCCCCATCAGCCATCTCAGTTTGAGTTCTCGTTTCACTGCCAAAATAAGGATGTATTAGCAACAGCCCTTTGATTTTAACATCAAGTGCTTTGCTCCTCAATGCTCTTATACCAACTTGATGTGCAATGTTCCCTCCAGCACTATCACCAGAGAGGAACACGCGATGAAGATCAGCTTGAGCAAGCCATGGATCGCATTTTACTTGGTGACACAACCATTCAAGTGAATGGAAACAATCGTCATAAGCAATGGGGAGGCGATTCTCCGGTGCCAAGCGGTAATCAACAGAAATGACAATGCATTGGGATGCAACAGAGAAGTCTCCAAGGAAATGATGGTAGCCAAGCCATGTAGTTGAGCCAATGCAAAAACCACCACCATGAAAGTAAACCAGAACAGGCAGGTGGATAGAGGTTGCCAAGGGAGGAGTATCAGGAAGGAATATTCTTCCAGTTATTGGCTCTGATGGGTCAATGTTCACATCCTTGAACTTGTACCCATTTAATGATTCACTTGGGGGATGGACTATTTCAGGAACAAAGCGTTTTACAGAACCATCACCAAAGACTTGGAGGAATCCTGGTGCTGCTGCCACTATGGACATATCTGTGTTCTTTGGTGTGTGTGTGGGAGGCTTTGTAAGTTTCATAGAAAAGTTTGAAGAGCATGTTGGGTTATATACAGCTTCATCGATTATGTTAAAGAATCAGTTCCTTTATTATAAAGTAAAAAGTTGTGAACGGTCATAGGTGGTTCATGTAAATTGTGTTGGATTTTTTCAGAGGGACATGTTTGAAGAAGTTAAAATCAGAAGCGCCAAAAACTGTGTTCTTTGATGTTTGGTTGCCAGACTTGGTGAAAGGTTGATGCTTAATTGAAGGGGAAGTTAGTCGATGGTAGATCAACTAGAAAAACAATAACAATGTTAGCAACCATGGTAATAGTAATGGAGTTACATGCAGATAGATTCCGGAATCCCGACTTTTAAACATTTAGTGAGGATAAATTTATCCTAATCCAATAGGTCTCTATAACCTAAAATGCAGGGACCTGGTTGCAAAAATTAGACGCGCCAGGTAGGGGTCGAACCTACGACTTTCTGCTTAGGAAACAGACGCTCTATCCACTGAGCTACAGGCGCTTCTTAACGACGGGATCGATTAAAGAAATTCTAAAATATTCATTAATACCTTGGATATACGAAGCCCCACTGGCCCCAACTCGAAAACGTGATGGAGATGCAGCACTAAAAGGGAAAAACATAAGTGAGGTCTAAACCAGCCCACATCATGAAATGCAACCGAATCTGCTAACACTCAAGACGCCAAATTCATCAGTTTACATATTAGAGCAAACCCACATTTTTCTAGTAACTAGAATTTTCTACAAGAGTGGCCACCACATATCGATGAGCAATAGGATTTAAACATACAACAACCGTGTAGGTATCTATCATTGGTTAGTGTTCTAGAGATAAAAAGAGTCGAGGCAAAAAGGTCGATGGAGAGCTGAAGTCACAAAACTATTTGGCTGCTTGTTCCAAGACGGGAACTTTCTTCCAGTCATATTCCACAGCATTACTTTGCAAAGGAGGCAATGAAAACATGCTTACTGTTGAGCTTCCAGATCGAATCTCCTTCAAGACACGCAGTGCGGACAGTGTTAGCTTCACGTACATATTTTCCATGTGCTCAATCTCTGCAAGCTCTTTGGAACCTGGGAGAGGCCTCTCTTTATTCTCAGTAGAAGCTTTGAAGTCAGAGCCTCCTTGCAATTCAGTTCCTTCAGACGAGGCTGATGGCTCATCCATGGAAAACAGTTGATCAAGCCTTACCTCACACTCCTTCACAAGCTTGTTGAGCACATCAGTTGTATAGAATGGTTGTTGCAAGACCTTTTTGATGAAGGGCAAGCGAATAAGAGCACCAGTTCGCTTGTCATATTTCTTTAATATCTTCACTAGTCCTGCACACATGACAAATGAGGATCAAAAAAGAGGAATTTTTCATTCTCTCCGAGCATCATGTTGTTACAACTAGTCCTGAATCTCAAGTATGCAGCCAATATTCCTGTACTAGTAATATACACACACTCCTCCAACTCACTTCAAGAATCCGTTGTCCATCTATCACCATAAAAGGCTCAAGCCTCACAGAATCTTTTGCCAGATCCATCAAGAATACATTGTCTACTCCGGTGCCCCACCCTGCCTTTCCTTTTCTGACTCAATGAAAGCCACCGAACCACAATGATTGCACTTTCAGAACCATTTGGGGCCCTGTGCAACTACTTATTTCGATTACCAAGAGTGTCCAGAAGTGGATATAAAATACAGACATATTTCTCAACATATAATTCATTTAGTTAGGGGAAAAAGGGGAAAGAGAGAGAAAGAGATATTCGTTTACATGTCACCAGATGAAGTTTCTTACTAAGTAAGGACTTTTTAAAACCTTATTCACAAGAGAAGATGCATACACAAAACTATTGAAACAATAAATCATTTGTATGAGGCTCCGTGCACATTCAAATGGCAAATGATACTCACACACTCCATTTATATGACAGAGGAAGATGCCATGAGTACCATAAAACACCAGCAACCAGAATTCCCATTTTGATAGATTTAAAACTAAGTCAATTCCAAGAGAAAGAAATATACCTGTGTAGTTAAGAGCGCTGTAATTCTCTAACAAAACCATCTCCCCATGAAAATCAACTATCTCCCTCCCTACTTTCATCAACTCTTCATTTGAATCCTTGGACTTTGCTACCCTATCTTGCAACTCCTGCATTTCAACCAACCAACCACAGGCACAAAAACAAGATGTAACCCACAACCATATTTACACTCCACATATAAGTTAAGAACTGCAAAAGTAACAAACAAGTAGGGGTGTTGACAGACCGGATTCTGTGGATTGGACACCAATCCATATCCTATCCACGATTTTTGTGGATTATAAATTTTCAATCTAATCCAATCCAATCCACAGATTGGTATAATTAATCCAAACAGAATAAATACATCTGCGGATTGGATGCAAATTTGACACAATCTACATGCAATCCACCATTTCACAGATTCTATGTGGATTAAAAATTTTTCTTCCTATCCAATCCACAAAATAATTGAATAAAAATTTTAATTTTAAAATAATTTTACTACCAATCAAATTCAAAATTAAATAAGATCTAATAAAGTAATAGTTTAAATGTGCGTTCAAGAACGCTATGTTAATAGAGTGTTTATGCCCTCACCCAGCAACTAACATACGTTTGAAAACAAAAAGAATTTGGCGCCGTATAACCATTTCAGATTCCTTCTTAAATAATGCTATGGAAAAACTAGAATTCCGTGTACGATAGGTGAGAAATGGTGACACAAAACAACCAATCCAGAAAAACCACCCTTTCATCTACGGATATTATTCAGAGTTACGAACTTTAACGCTCCAAAAAGAAAAAATCCTGATGTTTTAGATCAGTACCTGAAAATTAACTAAAATTTTAGAATTGAAACAATACAAAAATTGAAACTTGAAAGCTTGGATGATTGTCGTCAATGTCCACCTCAGACTAAATTTTAACATATGTATTTACTTCTATTACCACATTTATAAATTTTAAAAATGTTTAGATTAAATTTTTTTCGTATACGCAGATTTTTAGAAGCAAATCCATGTCCAATCCACTGACAACGGATTTTAAAAATTTTCAATCCAATCTAATCCAGCAATCCACAGATATGATTTTTGCATTGAGCAGATTAGATTGGAAACTAAACAGCCCTAACAACAAGCAATGAAAACTCTGTAACCCCAAATTTAGTTACAAGAGATGCCGGTATCTAATTCTGTCCAATTTCAATTCTACACACTCAAATTGCATGAATCATGTGACAACAAGAATAATAACCACGATCTAGTCATCAGCACATGCGAGACAAAGGAAAACCCAGATCAGATGCATGGATCAGTGAATAACTGAAAATAAATAGGACTTAAAGGCAACATACTCAATTCAATCATCCACTAGCCATAATTCAAGATCAATATATACTAAGAGTCAATTTTTTTTCCGCAATTCAACATAAAATTTTAATTTTTATAAAAAAAAAAAAAAAGATAAATAATATACCTTCCATTTGATGACATATTCCTCTTCTTTTTCAAGAAAAAACGCATTAAACTTATCAATCTCATCCTCCAACAGCTTCACAAAATCATTCACCTGCTTCGCCTCCTCATTATCCTCCTTACTACTGGCGCAATCCCCGCTGTCCGTTTCCTCCGGCCCCTCGACTCTAGGGCGTTTATTGATACCACCATCGCAATTAAGCTGCTGCTGCTTCTCGGGGTAGATCAATTTCAACTGCTTCTTCAAATCCTTGTAGGACAAGAACTTGTCTCTCCACTCAGGTAACGTCTCTTCGATCAAAATGCTTAAGCTCTTCCAAAATTTCATCGTTAATCCTCTCGTTTGGTCGTTGAAAAATAAAAAAGTCGAATTATTGGAAGAGGAAAATACCGTTGTTTTTATTTGGGTGTGGAATTTGGAATATTCCTGGGATTGCGCATTTTCGAATAAGAATATCCTTTGTGTCTGAAAAAATATTTTGGGATAATAATGCTTAGGTCCCTTATGTTTTGGATTTTATCTAATAAGTAGGTATCTTATTGTTTTATTTGTTTATTTATTTTTTTGAAAAGATATCCCGTTAGTTTTTTTTAATTATATTTTTAATAATTTTATCAAAATTATTATTTAAATATTATATTTACTAATGTTTATTTTATAGTTATAGTTATTTTACATATATTTCACCTCAATTATAAAAATACAATTCTAAGTTTTAGCTTATTTGGGGTTGAGATTCGGTAACTGTAATTTTTAAATTACGGTATTAAACTGTTTGGTAAACACTAATTATTACAATTTAAAAACTATGTTGATATAATTTTTTACTTATTTAATAAAAAATTTATTTAATTTTTAATAATTTTGTTATAATTATTATTCAAAAATAATATTTACTAATATTTTTTATATTATCACATCTCAATCCTAAATAAGATATTCATTAAAAGGAAAATTATGTTCCACCATTGTTGGGATTCAAACCCAACCTCGACTGCGTGGGTTAATTCCTTTAAGAGCACAATATGCACGTATTAAAACATTATCACAACTTGCCATTTATCTTTTTTATTTTTCAAAGCTACATCTTGCCATTATTCTATTCTAAACATGTTTTGTTATGGTGGTGGGGGGGCGTAGGCCGCTCAAGACGCCTTCTCAGAACATAGAAAGCCATGATAAATGATATTGTTAAAGAGCACACCTCTTCATGATAAATGATAATGATATATAAAGTAGAAGTTAGTGGGTGGTTTAGGAATGGTGGCCTATCAATTTATAAACTCGAATTTCGTTTTTGTATTTGTGAGAGATAAGGTCAAAGCATCTTTCTTTGTCGAATTGCATAAAGCAAAATTGTTGTTCAATTTTGAATTACAAGTGCATTGCATGGAATCTATACGAATACACTTTATACATCTTATGAATTATATTGCTGTTGAAAATGTTATAATATATTTGCTCTTTTTATATATTAATTTATGTGTGATCATCTTATATATTTATGTTTAAATACGGAACTATGTATTAATTGCATATATTTTATCGAGATTTTTTCTTTCCTAAGACTCGCTGTCTCAACTTTACTTATTGAGATTTGAGTTCTTCCTTCATTCATGTAAGATATAGCCTCATGGCTGATTGTAGAAACGTAGACGGATGTCATGTGGCACTTTAAAATTAAAAAAAAAATTTTAGTTTTCTAATTAGCCTCCATCAAAATTTTATTAAAATAATCACTATAAATTATAAATTCCTATAAAATTTAAATTTTAACTTTTAAGAATTATAAAAACTTATATTTTAATTAAAAATAATGATAGTCTACCACTCAAAATATTTTTTATTCTAAAAAATAGGATTAATTCTTCCAATCTCTATAATAATAGTAGAGCGAATGTTTTTAGTAATGAAACTCATGAAGAATCATCTTTGGAATCGAATGGAATAAATAATAATTTGGTTGTTTATATAGGAAATAATAAATTTAATAATATTAATAATGAGTCTATTGCATAACATTTTTAAAATATGAAAATGCGTAGAAAATAATTATAAATGTATTAGTAAATATTTATGTATTCAAAATTTTAGTTTTTCATATTATATTATTATCTAATTTAACCCCCAGTAAATTATTTTTTTAGATCCGCCATTGGACCCACGTGGGGCCTATAACCTTGTGAGAGGTTGTACACTTGTACCTTACATGTAATGTAAGGTAGCAAAATCCTCGAGATTTATGACTTGAGATGATGAATTGCATATATATTATCCCAAATATTTGGGCTTTTGACTAAGAAAAGGGGGTGGAGCTTCTAACACCCCCTTAAAACCCTTAAGGCATCCTACTTTTCATTTTGTTGTTTCTTTTTTTTTTTTAATATTACAAAAAAGACATAAGATACAATGGAATTTTAATTAAATTCTACTATTATGGAGAATAAATTAATTAGATTATAAACATATTGTTTTCGTAATAAAATTGTTAGTATTAGGTAATTACGTCATCACTGTTTCAAAATCATTTTGATTTTAGATACAAAATTAAAAATTATATTAATTTTATAAAAAGATTAATTATGTCATATATGAGGATCCATTAAAGAATAGTTAGGGGTTCATAATTTGTAAATATATTTTAGTTTAATTAAATTCATATTTATCTTTCTATTTAATTTCAAGTAACAATAGAAGTTCAAAATTATTATTGGAAAAAAAAAAAAGGTGCTGTAAGGATTTTAAAGTGTGTGAAAAGCACCACTCAAAAAAAAAAAAAAAACCTTTTAAATGAGCCTATAAATTTTACGTAAGAACTTATACTTTGGAAAGGGATATATGCACTTTATAAATTATTCTAAACACTCTATTACTATACATACTCGTTTATTAATTTTAAACTTTGTTCGCTATTTAAACTATCAAAAAAATCTTCACTTAATCCTCTTTAAATTAATTGTCTTTATTTATACTCTACACACTTATGAAAATACTATACGCATTCAAAATTTTTCTCTAATACTCTTTTATTATTAAAATTTAATTATTGGTTATAGAATAAAGTTCGTCAATAAACAAAAAATGATAGATAACAAAATAGGAGCAGCTAACAAAACCCATCAAAATATTTTACCAATGAAAAGATAGTGAGAAATAAACATTATAAACCAAGTAAATAAATCAATTAACCAATATAAACTTGTTTAATATCATTATTATATGACTGACAAAGAAGTAATTATAGTCATACAAAAATAATTAATCTTTCAAACAAAGATACATCAAAAACCTTATTGAGAATTATTGTCAACATCTATTGTTATTTCTTTCGCAGATACATCGCCACCAGTTACTTCCTTGAAATGTTGCATGCAAGAAATATACATCATCTCCCATCCTCTGACACAAAAACTATGAAATCTTTGCCCATTGATTGCTATAGGCGGGATAGGATCTCTCCCCATGATTGATAGATTCAGTAAAGAATAAGGGCGCATTGCATTATTCACAGTTTTCTACCTGCGGAAGGTTTATCTCTTTGCAATAAGTTAATAAAGTACCAACCTGAAACCAGAAGGTAAGCAAAGTTTGAAGCTTCCAATGACGATAGTATTCAGATTCTAATTTACTATCGAAGTCTAATTAAGGTAACAAATTATAAATTAGTTATTCAATATTGAATTCTAAAATGAAACTCACCTCAATGATTGATAAATTCATTAGTATACCCCATTATGCATTCTAAATTAACATTGAAAGTTCAGAGTTAAAGCCGTGTCTTGCAAATAAAAAGCCCAATTGAACTACCTAACCATTGAAGCAATGTGATTATAAACCACTTATGACAAAGAGGGCAACGTCATGAACTACTCATTCAAAATAGAGAAAATCGGGAACGCAGAAGAACAAGGAAGATGGTTGGTGATTGTCATGTTTTTAATCATTAAAGATTCTTTGTGTTGTAAACTAAAAAACCAAAAGGGTCACACATACCTCCTTAAAGTTAAAATCTTCAAGCATATTGAGTTTCTTTTGTAAATATTTATTCAAAGTATTTGAAAAAAATTTAAGGTTTAAAATGATAAGAAAATTAAATTAATTTTGGTGCCTAAATGAGTCATCGGAATAATAATATTATATAGTTAACAGTAATTTATATCATGGGTATTATATGATAAAATTTTTTATAAAAAATATGAGTATTCAAAATAATTTTTAGAGTGCATATAACCCCATCCTTATACCTTTTAGTTAAGTACTTTTATCTAATAATATTATCTAAGCAAAAGTGTGAGGTTTCCATTTCTTTTGTGAAAATTATGTAAATTTGATATAATTTTAGACGGATATTTAGACGTAATCAATTTTAGAACTATTTTAGACATACTTAATTTTAATTTTGGGAATTATTGTACGTACTAACATTGTTTTGTTTAATCATCGCACTAAACACTTAGTACCTTGGTTTTCAATAATATTTTCTTTCTCTTCCAAAGTTTTGCCCGTGAAAAAAAAAAAAAAACTTGCTTCAATTGATAAAGATTTTAAGGAGTGATATAAGAAGTCTAGTGTTCAAAATTTGCTTTACATATATCGAATTTGAAGCCTTGATGAGTCAAATAAATTTTATTTGTGAAAATAAGTACTTGCAGTTGGCCTTGGGTCGATCATGCTCAAGCCAACCCTATGATTGAAATGAAGAATTATAACCGTCTAAAAGTCCGGCCTTCCAGAATTATTGTTCAGCCTAACCCGACCCTTTTTGGATTAGGCTCAAATTTAGGCTTCATCTGAGCCTACCCATTTTTTAAATTTTTTTTAATTTTTTTTTAGAATATAAGACTCCTATTCTTGGTTCTTTATTGACAAATTTTGTTATTGCTCCATTTTTACTTTGAATTTAGCATCAATGATTGATTGAAAGATACATTTGACAAGAAATTAATTATATAAAAAAAAAACAATGCATCTAAAATACGCAAGATTTTTCTTAGATTATTATTCAGACTTACCTAGAATTAGGCAAAAATCCAACATATTTAGACTTTGAAATTTTTTTTAATTTTATTTTACATAAATTATTACTGATATTACATTAAACATTACAATATTACATCAAACATTACAAATCATACTATACAATTGGGACTACCGCAATACATTGACACACTGAAATATTTATTCAGATATTTTAAATCCTCTCTAATATTCGAGAGGTGCCTACTCTACTCACATTTTGTAAGGGAAAAATTGTCTCCACTCAATTAGATAATAATTGAAGGAGTACTAAAATTAATCTCCATAAAACTCTTAGGCCATCTCCAATGGGTAACACCATTTTGGTGTAACACCAACACAAAAAATGTACCTTTTTCACACCAAATTACTATTTCATCTCCAATCCATTTACATAAAATTTTACACCAAAAAGAATATTCTTCTTTTTATTCTTTTAATCATTAAGAATTAATTTAATTAACACAATAAATATAATTATTAATATAGATAATTAAGTAATAATTAATTTTATATCAATTAACAAAAAATAAATAAAATTATTAAATTTACATTTAATTAACTAAATTACTACATTATGAAATTAAACATTACATTAAGATAGAAAAATAACAATAATAATACTCTAGTTATTCGAATTACTAAATTCAAATGATACGAGCCCAAAATGAGAAAAAAAAAATTAGAGATGGTCACATATCGTGAAGAAAATAAAATTTTACTTAAAGATTTAAATTCGATCGGATCCGAAACTACGTCAATATTTTTAAGATGAACAAATTAAGATTTTGCAGAAAAGATCTCAGCACGGCCAAGCATCTCAAAATACTTCCAATAATTTTGGCCAATATTTTGATGATATTGAAGGATCTAATAATGATCTCCAAGATTATTAAATAATTGTTCTATTTATGCTAGTACTAGTAGCTTTTTTAATTTGTGTTAATTTAATTTTTAATTTTTAATTTTGTAATATGTAATCTAGTAATTAATGTTATTGGCATTTAATTTTGTTAATTATTATTATTATTAATAATTTTTGTGTTGAATTTTTTTATTTAAAATATTATTATAATATTCAAAAATTAAAAAAATAATAATAATAATTTAAAACATTATATAAAATAGGACATATATGTAAATAAGAAAAGTAATAAGGATATTTGAGACTTTTTTCCCCTAACACCAAATGAATAGTGTTGCTAGTATTTGGTGTAATCTGTCATAACACCATTTTGGTGCCAAGTATGGTGTCTCATTGGAGATCGTTTCTGAAAATGGTGTAAAGGTGATTGGTGCAAATATGGTGTCTCTAAATCTTGTATGAAGGCTCTTAAACATTGTAAGTGTAAAGTTTATCCCATTTGACCAAAAGCCCATTGGTTAGACTTTGAGATTTTGGGGGGGGGGGGGGGGATTTCATGCTAGATGAGTCCAAAAAGATTAAAATAGTATAGGCAGTTCAACTTAAGGTTTAATTTTTTCGAAGGTTAAAATTAATTAAAATAGAATCTCAATAAATTAATAGCTTTGAAAGACCATAAAAAATTTACTAATTTACCGAATATTGATATATTGATAAATTAATAATTATTAGTTTATAAAGAGAATATTGTGTCCGTAATAAAAACTTTTATGAAGTATAGAGGTGATACAATTCGAAAGTGATTTTGTCAAACTGTATAATATGGTTTTAATTTTAAGTAATGATCAAATTATTGAAATTATATTGGAAAATGATAAAAGAGGAAGAAATTGAAGATGAAAGTTATATTAAAAAACCCTTCTTGTGCAAGGAAGCACGTAATGTGATAGTGACATTGAATAATGTCTTGTTGCAAAGCAACAATACCACGTTGAAACTTCTTTCAGCATTATAAAAAATAAAAAATGAGATTCAAGATAAAATTTATTTCGAGAATAAGTAAGTAACACTAGAAACTTATTTTATAAAAGCATTATAAACATATTGTAGGTATTTAGTTTTAAATTAATTAATTATTAATTTATGTATTAATTAGGTCATTAAAAAATTGAAATTTTTTTAAAATTTAGTATTTTAATAAGTTTAAGGAATTATTAATCTATCACATTAGTCTCAAGTCGAGTTCGATAAAAGTTATTATTTAATAACATTATCAAATTATTAAATATTAGCTTCTAAAATTCATGGCCGAAGTTAATTTGGTGGGAGCTACCTCATGTCGTGGCTGATGTTACAGCCATGATGACTTCCTTCCTTCTTCCATTTATAGTGCGTTTACTTACTGGATTGGGGAATCAATCCGTAATCGAATGATTACGTTCTTGTAAAAATAAGAGGAATCGGAATGGGAATGGCGGGACATATATTTGGGAATGGGAATGGGAGCTTGATTCCATGAGGTGAGTGAATCAGTTAAGATTCCTGAGCTACCCATTTGTATAAAAAAAAATACGTTTGTCATTATAATTAATTAAATATTATTATAATTAATTAATTATTATGATTAATTAATATATTATTAACTATAATTATTAATAATTATAGTTCTTGAATAAATAATCATAATAATTAATATTATTATTATTACAATAATTAATACATTATTATTTTAATTAATTAATTAATATATTATTATAAAAATTATTATAATTAATTCATATATTATTAATTAATTAATATAATTATTACTATTAAATAATATATTAACAATTATTAACAATAATTATTAATAATTATAATTTTTGAATAAATAATCACAATAATTAATTTATTGTTATTATAATTAATTAATATCTGTTATAATAATTACTAATATAATAATTATAATTAATTCATATATTCTAATTAATTAAATACTTTAATTATTACTATTAAATAATATAATAATATATTATTTAACAACAATATATTAACAATTATAGTTCTCAAGTAAATAATCACAATAATTAATATATTATTATTTTAATTAATTAATTAATATATTATTATAATAATTATATTAATAATTATTATAATAATTATTAATATAATTATTATAATTAATATATATATTATAATTAATTAACATAATTATTACTATTAAATAATATAATAATATATTATTAACAATAATATATTAATAATTATAGTTCTCGATTAAATAATCACAATAATTAATACATTATTATTTTTAATTAATTTATTTATATATTAATTATAATAATTATATTAATAATTATTATAATAAATATATATATTATAATTAATTAACATAATTATTACTATTAAATAATATAATAATATATTATTAACAATAATATATTAATAATTATAGTTCTCGATTAAATAATCATAATAATTAATACATTGTTATTTTAATTAATTAATTAATATATTATTATAATTATTATTATAATTATTATTATAATTAATTCATATATTATTATTAATTAAGTAATATAATTATTACTACTAATTAATATATTAATACATTTTTAACAATAATTATTAATAATTATAATTTTTGAATGAATAATCACAATAATTAATATATTATTATAATTAATTAATTAATATTAATATTATTAGTTAATATATTTTATAATAATTGTTAATATAATTATAATAATTAATTAATAAAATTTTACAATTAATTAATATATTAGTTAATAATAATAATTATGACAATAATTAAGTCTTTTTAGTAATTTATTACAATCCAAATTAGATTCGATTCCGATTCCTGGTTTAAGTAAACAACTTAATTTGATTCATTCCCTATTAGATTCCAGCTCATTCTCATTCCGTCATTCCGATTAAAATTCAGATTCAGGTTTAAGAACGCAGCATTAAAGAAAATTATTCTCAAATTGACGGAGGGAACAAAAACATGTGCTAATTTTTTTTTTTTCAATAAGAAAAAAAAAAAGAAAAAAGCATGTCCTCTTGAGAGTGAGTGTAAGTCAGATTGTAATATTTTTATAGTTTGAAATTCGAAAAGAAAACGGCTAACCGTTTGGAGAAAAATGGCTAACCGTTTATTTCCAAAAATCATGTTTTCTGTTCAACAGAAAAACAACTAACCGTTTAGATAAAAACAGCCAACCTTTTGTTTCCAGAGATCATGTTTTTTGTTCTACAGAAAACGGATAACCGTTTGGATAAAAAGGTTAACCGTTTATTTTTAAAGAGTAACTTATTTGACATTCTGTAATAAAATGGCTCGCCGTTATTGAAAAAACGGCTAACCGTTTTCTTCCAGAGAGCGTATTTCGCGTCAACTGTAAAAGAAAAACAGCTAGCAAGTTTGGAATAGATGCGAATTCAAACAAAAGAATGTTTTTTTTAAGAAGAACAATTTTTTTCAAAAGGTTGTCATCTTTCATAAAAACTAATTTTTCTTATTGAACAAAAGACACTAAAAAAAATTGATAAAAGAGATACTAAATTTTACAAATTTCATATATGTTCTGGAATTACAGTCTTATTTGCTAGAGATTGTATTCATGATTTGTTATATCTTGGGGGTAATTTACCATTGAAACTCTATAACAAACCAAGTGTGGAGAGGGCAAATAAAATCTTAAAGGAAAGTGTACAAACACGTCTCAAATCCTAAGAAATCTTTTTTGTTCTTGGTCTCTATATCCGAAACCTCTTCAACAGTGAGAACGTTACCATTACATACCAAGACACCAACTCATTTTAGATTTAGACGTAGGAGTGGTAAAAATACTTACCCGATTCAGATCCAGATCACACCCAGGCATTGTGGGTCGGATATTACCTGGTCTGAGTATGAAGCCAGACAAGTCTTGGGCATCACTTGATAAACTTGGAATTCGAATTTTATTAAAAAAAATATTATAAAATATATACATTATTTTAAATATTTATATTTATTTAACTCATTTATTACACATTTGTAAAGTTTTAAACACTTAAAATTCATATTTACATGTCAATTTTTATTCTAATAAATTTAAAACTTATAAAATTATCAAAAAATTAAAAAATATACACATATAATATTAAAAATTATAAAATCCGGATACTCGGATTAAAGTCTGACACAACCCGGCCTGAGCATCTATTACATCTGAGCCGAGTCCAGTCATTACAATACCCGAACCTGACTTAGGGTTTTGCCAACCCTATTTAGATGACCTAGTCATCTAATCTAAAAATTATTATATTATAAAAAATATTATAAAAGTTAAAATTTATTCCATTTTATATTTATTGTTTATAACATGTATCCATTATTTATTAAAAAGTCAAATTTATTCTTATAAATAGTACGATATGTTTTTGTATATAATTAAGCTGTAAATGATAAAACATAAACTTTTACTTTTGAGTAAGATATGTACGACACGACATCTATATCTTGAGTATAAAACCACGTGTAAGTTATGAGGTGATTTTATAAACGACATGTAATGCCTTAGAATTTATAACTTAATACAAATTAACTTTTTGGCTAAGTAGCAAACTATTGCCTTCGCTAATGGGAAGCAACGGTTTGGGTTCCCTCATGAGGACTCAATCATTCCTCTCCCAATGCCAATAATCAAGTGTAACAAATATCTCTACCACTAATGTGAGTAAAGAAAAATATTTGTGAATATAAATGAGTCTAGAACTCTAAACTAAAATATAATAAATTTTATGCAGAATATATCAATAGTATTTATTATTATTATTATTATTTTTTTTTGAGACTGATTATACACCAGAGTACTTGCATTACACAGATTTACAGCTGCTATTAAAGTTATAATTATATCGATATTTACAATCGTATATATTACTGACTTATATTATTACGTTTGAATTACATGAAATACATCAGACAAATGACCTCACAGAGGAGGACACTTCTACTCCACTCACATCTTGTGAGGAGAGAAATTATAACATTTAAGCGCATGATCTTTGTGTTGAACCGCCTCACGCCGCGGCAATGGCCAACCATCTACCACGGCGCCTTTTAATAGTATTTATTATTAGTTCCACTTAACATGACAAATGGACAAATTTGGTACAGTAACACACACACACATATACAGCATGTAAAAAATAAAATACTCAAAAAGTCGATCACCAAGTAATGCTAACTTCTGAAAGAAGGTGATATAAAAAGTAAAACAACATAGAATAATTCATGTACGTGAGCAGATATGGATTCAAAGGCATATATGGATTTAGGAGAGTGAGGAAAGTCTAAATCAGAACTCCATAGTGTTTCTTTGTTTTAGATTTTTATTTTACGTTTATTTTATGGAGTGGAAGTGAGGTGTGCGTGAATTCTTTTAATTGAAGTGTTTATTTATATATTTTAAAAAAAATTATAAATTTTATTCTATGGATTTTATTTATTTTTAGAGTAGAGAGTGGGAGTGAGACTCCCATAAGAAGAGATGAGAGTAAGAATATACATGTATTTAATTTTTACCAAGAAGTCAAAATTCAGTGAAAAGAAAAAAAAAATCAATTCAGGTAAACTGATTAAGCCCATGCTTCTTTCTTATCACATTCATAATATTCATTAATCACCACCATTATATTAAATCATCGAATCGCTCGTCAATAGAATTCGCTTAATCAAGTTTTTTTTTTTTTTTTTTTTAGAATTCGCTTAATCAAGTTAGTCGTTTTTCGGGGGGAAAAAACAAAAGTTAATCTTGGCCGTTGAAATTAAGATCTCCGTGTAATCGTCGCGGGAGTGAGGATAAAAAAATATTTAAAAAGAAAAAGAAAAAGAAAAATTTCCCTTGCCAAAATACACACAACTTGCTTGAGAAGGAGACACAGCGAGGCAGCTATATATAAAATGGAACCACACTATCTTCATTTATGCTTCTCAGTCTCTTCTAGCAATTAACACCAAACTCACACACTCTCTCTCAGTCTCTCAAGTTGTATCATCGATCGCCATTCTCAAGGTAACTGGCGTTTCCATTTCCAAACGTCCCACTTAATTTTCCCAGAAAGTGCGGGAAAAAATAAAAATTGAAGTTGTGCATTTTCTTGTGTTTCTTAAATCAAGTCCCAAAGCTCCGATCTTTCTACATGCAGATGATGTTTATGCCGAAATTGATTTAAATTATATGAAACCACGCAATTTTGTTAATCTTTTATCTTATCTGAAGCTACTGGTGTTCAAAGTGGCGAAATGTGACCTCATTTTTATGTTTTGCTCTTGAACAATTGTTACTGTTGAAGGCTGATTGTGATTTAAACCGATAGAGATATAATTTTGACTTTGGTCAACATTATCTTCTCATTGACGGTGTGCAGTTTGATATTTGTTGTTGATCGTAGTTCTAGCGGCTGAGAAACTGTAAGAAAAGTGAGTATAATAGATTTTATGCTTTCTGCGTTTTTAGAGTTATTTAGCTTGCCATGAATGAATAGTAATGGGAGCTAACTTTTTGGTTATACTACATTCTGCTGTCCTTAGCAATAACTTCGTTAGCTGTTGTATTGTAGCCTTGTGTTGATGACTAATACCAATTGGACATAATATTAAATCCCCCTGAAGTTTTCTATTGTTATCATCAATTATGCTGTTTATTTCCATTGTCTACATTAACTCAAGTGTTGAATTGGAATGTAATTGTGAAGATATCATGATAGCGGGCTGTAATTGATAGTTTTAGTTTTTTTCACCAGGTTTTCCTTCGAAGAGTTTGCTTTATATTGTATTTGCCAATTGAACCAGTGGATTTTTTGGACTAAATGGAGCTGGAAGAAAGGGAAAAGCTATTGGTGGATGCTCAAGTTAGTTTTGGTGGATTTGACAGGAATGTTAAGGCAGCAGAGCTTGTCAAATACTTGGAAAATGAAGTTGGAGGTGTGTGGCGTTGTAGATTGAAGACTTCTTGCACACCTTCAGAGTCGTATCCTGATTTTTCTGTAACAAATACTGCAGAAGTTCGAAACACAGATGATTATGAGAAAGTGGAGCCCCATGCATTTGTGCATTTTGCCATGCCTACCTATGTAACTCGTGCAGTGGATGCCGCGGGGCGTACGGAGCTCTTTCTGAATGGTCGAGCATTGAAGGTCAGTTTGGGCCCTGAAAATCCATTCCGCTTGAATCAGAGAGGAAGGACTTCAACTCCCTTCAAGTTACCTGATGTGTGTGTTGAAATTGGTACATTAGTTAGCCGGGATGAATTTTTTGTTGCATGGAGAGGACCTGCTTCTGGGACTGATTTTCTGGTGGATCCTTTTGATGGTACATGCAAATTTTGCTTTACAAGGGATACTGCGTTCGCTCTCAAAAGTTCTACTGAGCATGCAGTGATTAAATGTGAATTTAAGGTGGAGTTTTTGGTGAGGGAAATCAATTTGGTCAAGCAATATTCTGAATTCCCACGTGTAGCAATTTTGTTGCAGCTGGCTTCTTCACCTCGGGTGTGGTATAGAACTGCCGATGATGATATACTGGTGCTTGTTCCTTTTGATATGTTGGATGATGATGATCCTTGGATCCGAACAACAGATTTCACACCTAGTGGAGCAATTGGTCGATGTAATTCATATCGAATTTCCATCTCTTTTCGTCATCGTGGGAAGTTGAGTAAGGTCATCACTTATCTTAGAGAACGAAGGGTGCAAGTGGATAGCCTGAGCCGGCCAATTACAATTAGAGAAGAACCTGATTTTGAGGTGCCCATGAGTGATCCCTTTTTCTGTATTCATTACAAGGAAGGGATATCCTTTGAGATAATGTTTCTGGTGAACGCGGTCATGCATAAAGGGATTCTTAATCAACATCAGTTATCGGACAGTTTCTTTGATCTACTGAGGGGTCAATCTAGGGAGGTCAATGTCCCTGCATTGAAGCACATGTATTCTTATAAATGGCCTGTGTTTGATGCCTGTAAGAGGCTGAAGCTTGTGCAAGAATGGTTACTAAAAAATCCTATGCATAAGGTTCCTAGGCAGATAGATGACATTGTTGAAGTCAGAAGGTTGGTTATTACTCCGACTAAAGCATACTGTCTGCCACCAGAAGTTGAACTCTCCAACAGAGTTCTGAGAAAGTATAAAGATCTCGCGGATCGCTTTCTAAGAGTTACCTTTATGGATGAGGGCTTGCAAACAATGAACGCAAATGTTCTCAGCTATTTTATTGCTCCTATTGTTAGAGACATCACGTTGAACTCCTTCTCGCAGAAAACACGAGTGTTCAAAAGGGTGAAGAGTATTCTCTCGGGTGGATTCTATCTATGTGGTCGGAAATTTTCTTTTCTAGCCTTCTCATCCAATCAACTGAGAGACCGTTCTGCCTGGTTTTTTTCTGAAGATGGAAAGACTAGTGTACTTGACATCAAGAAATGGATGGGGAGGTTCACTGACAAGAATATTGCAAAGTGTGCTGCCAGGATGGGTCAGTGCTTCTCTTCTACTTATGCAACAGTTGAAGTACCACCAACAGAAGTTGATCCTGATCTTCCAGATGTTAAGAGGAATGGATATGTATTTTCTGATGGTATTGGAAAGATCACTCCTGATCTTGCTATGGAAGTAGCACAGAAATTGAAATTGGATGTGAATCCTCCACCCTGTGCTTATCAGATTAGATATGCTGGTTGCAAAGGGGTTGTGGCGTGTTGGCCTGCAAAAGGTGATGGGATTCGAATGTCTTTAAGGGAAAGTATGAACAAATTCCAGTCCCACCACACCACTTTGGAAATTTGTTCTTGGACTAGGCTTCAGCCTGGTTTCCTTAACAGGCAGATTATTACATTGCTATCAACATTGAATGTTCCGGATGAAATGTTCTGGAGTATGCAGGCTTCTATGCTTTCTAAACTGAATCAAATGCTTGTGGACTCAGATGTGGCATTTGAGGTTCTGACTGCAGCCTGTGCTGAGCAAGGAAACACAGCAGCAATAATGCTGAGTGCTGGTTTTAATCCTCAAACAGAACCTCATCTACGAGGCATGCTAACTTGTATAAGAGCAGCCCAGCTTTGGGGCCTTAGGGAAAAGGCAAGAATCTTTGTACCTGCTGGGAGGTGGTTGATGGGATGTTTAGATGAGCTTGGGGTATTGGAAGGAGGCCAATGCTTTATCCAAGTGTCAGAGCCATTTCTGGGTAACTGCTTTTCCAAACATGGTTCTAGGTTTGCAGACACAAAGAAATTGCAGGTTATTAAGGGGTTTGTGGTTATAGCTAAGAATCCTTGTCTTCATCCTGGAGATATAAGGATTTTGGAAGCAGTTGATCACCCGGAATTGCATCATTTATATGATTGCCTTGTTTTCCCTCAAAAAGGTGATAGGCCCCACACAAATGAAGCTTCTGGAAGTGATCTTGATGGGGACTTGTACTTTGTCACTTGGGATGAAAATCTTATCCCCCCCAGTAAGAAGAGCTGGCCTCCCATGGAGTACAATGCCGCTGAAGCCAAAACATTAACTCGCCCTGTCGATCAGCGGGTTAGCTACTTGCCTCTTGGAATGTTATCACTGAACTTCCAACCAATAATTGATTATCTAATTTATTTTTTTTCCATTAGTATTAAATAGTACTTCTACTGTGAAACAAAATTCCTTTCATAAAATTGTCTCCAACAAGGCAAGTTACACAGCTCTTGCATTTGCATACACATGTTGGTTAAGAAAGTATTAAATAGTACTTCTACCATGAAACAAAATTCCTTTCATAAAATTGTCTCCAACAAGGCAATTTACATTGCTCTTGCATTTGCATACACGTGTTGGTTAAGACAATGTCAGATACTAATAGTTTCCATATTATATTCACAAAGCATGAGAGCATCAGTGCTAATATCTATAAAACAAATGAACTTGCATGAAATTATTAATTGTGGACATGGTGACTTTTCTGGCGCATTATTATATGCATCAGCCCTGCTCAATATCACACTTAAGGTAGCTCAATAATGTTAATGGCACTTTCCAAGTGCATGCTGGCATCATGGGGTTCCCAAAATTGATGTCAATAGGCTGCTAAGTTCTGAATTGTTGTCTGAGTCTGACATGGGATTTCAAGTCAAGAATAAAACAAATTCGTACTGATGAATCAGTGAACAAATTCATCAATTAGAAGAGGTGAAATTGGAATTGATGAATTGGAATTTTAATTCTTATTGCTGAATTGATGAATTTGAAATTCAATTTATGATGTAGATGATTTGGTAAAATCTAGAGTTATATGTCTAGAAGAACCAGTAGTGGAAGCTGGATTATGGTCATTTCGATATTTCCTATAGAAGCTTTCAGATTTATTATTCAGATTATGATTTATCTTATTGTTAGTAGACCTGTAGAACGCCGACTTTTTATAATCTTTGTTTTACAGGACATCATTGAGTTTTTTGCAAAACACATGGTGAATGAGAGCCTGGGGACAATCTGCAACGCGCATGTTGTTCATGCTGACCACAGTGAGCATGGAGCTCTTGATGAAAACTGCATCCTTCTAGCGGAGTTAGCTGCCACTGCTGTTGATTTCCCCAAAACTGGGAAGATCGTAGCCATGCCTGCACATTTGAAACCCAAACTGTACCCAGATTTTATGGGGAAGGATGACTATCAATCATACAAATCGGACAAAATATTGGGAAGGCTCTATAGGCAGATTAAAGATGCTTATGATGAAGACATTTCTGTTTCGTCTGAGGTAGACATTAATCCTGTTGACATCCGCTATGATACCGACCTTGAGGTCCCTGGATCAGTTGATTTCATTGCGGATGCATGGAATCAAAAGTGCTCTCATGATGGCCAGCTGAATGGTCTTCTGGAACAGTACAAAGTGAACAGGGAAGAAGAGTTAGTGACAGGGCATATTTGGTCCATGCCAAAATACAGCAGCCGGAAGCAAGGAGAGCTAAAGGAGAAGCTCAAGCATTCTTATAGTGCGTTAAGGAAAGAGTTTAGGCAAGTTTTTGAGAAAATGGACTTTGATTGTGGGCTCCTCTCTGAGGATGAAAAGAATGCATTATTTGAACGAAAGGCATCAGCGTGGTACCAGGTTACTTACCATCCGAAATGGGTAAAGAAGTCACTTGATTTGCAAGAGCAAGATAGAGCTAGGAGTGTAGTGTTATTGAGTTTTGCCTGGATTGCAAATGATTATCTTGCTCGGATCAAAATTAGGTGCCGGGAAATGGCAAATATTGACACATCTAAACCAGTCAATTATTTAGCCAGGTATGTTGCTGATAGGATCTGACTGGTTTTTGAAGATGCCAACAGCTACTTTTTGTGGCTGTAACAGGCTTTAATAGGCTGCAAGCCACTCTGCCATTGTCAAAGGTTAAGCTGTCATGTGATTTTACTATGGCAGCACTGGACTTAACAAGTGTTATCCAAGCATGATACATGATATATGTACATGTTTATTAATTTTATAAAATGTTAATAGGAAATTTCGTGCTTTGTTTGGAAACTTGGATGCTATCTTATATTGTTTATTTCTCATGAATTTTAATTTAATTTATTTTTTTTAGGAGATTATTGCTCATGATATTTACAATCATACAAATACTACTGAGACACGTTTACATCAATTTTGATATGGCATTGTTCAAATTTTAAACCCTCTCAAATATTCGAGGGACATCATACTTTCATATTGTGAGAAGGCATGTTCTCGAAAAGATTTCACTGTGAAACCCAAAGGCTCGATGAAGGAAATATAAATTAAGCGCATGATGCGCGACTGAATCCCAGCTTCATGAGGAAAGAATGCACTGGGCAAGTGGTTCTCATGAATTTTATTATTTTAGTTGATTGGTGTCAAGTTGCTGGCAGGTCAATTTTTTGTTTTGCCTGTTTTTGCATGCACGGATGGATTCTGGCAGTTTACTAGTGTTATAACAAGAAAGTAAGCTTGGGATTTGAATCCATCATGTTTGCTCTTATATGTTTTTTTTTTTATAATTACATAAATTTCTGATTTATTATGGAATCATGCCTCCGATTTTGACTCGTTGAAAACTAAAAGTCATTTTCAAATTTTATATCAAACGCCACATCATATAAACATTGTGTTGGACTGTTAAACAATTTAAAACATTTCCACTGCCCGCGACGATTAACAGAAAAAATTTACATTCTTTGGATCTGTATTAATGTAAAACAAAACTCTGTAGCAATAACGTAATAGAAATCGAAGATAATAATTATAAGATCTTTTATAATAAATATATAATGTTTTACAACCTTCTTTTCTTTTTTTTTAAATTACCATGCACCACAGTCCACCATTCTCTTAGGATGTTGATTTTTAGGATGAAATCTGTATATCTTATTTCAATTAAAGAAAAATTCTAAAATACATCAGTTACATTTTTCAAGTGATATTTCAAGAGATTTTTTCCAATGTGTTTATGTGATGTTTTTTATTCACGTCATCTAATGGATGATCCCATTTGGTGACACATCAAGTATGAGCTTAAATACTCTTAACTCTTTGGGCTAGCGTATTGATTGATAATTGAATAGTGACATTCAACCACTCAATTACCAATCCTTTTATTCAATTAATCTCCTCTATTTTCGAAGTTACCCTCATTTAAAATTAAAAGTAAGTATTTATCTTTATAACTTTTTCTTTTCTCTACCATATGTGCTCTCTCTCTCTTTCTCTTCTGATCAACAGCATGCTAATCTTCATTATTGCCAAATCTACTGAGAAATTTTTTAGTACATTAGAGATAATATAATTAATTAATGCATATATGATGTGTGTAAGTGAATTTAATATAACCACCATTTATATTTGATTTTTTAAATGTAAATACACACTTGTTATAGTATTATTTACTTATTGTATGACTAACATGATACTTTAGATGTATTTTAAAATTTCTCCCATCTCAGTAGATGTTAAACAACTTTTATTTTTAATTATTTTAAAATTCTTTTCTTTGTAATTTTCACTGCAAAATATGTAAATTGAAGATGATTTTCACTTCCAAATCCATCACTTCAAAATCACCACCATACCCATCTTCATCACCCCTTGTTGCTGATATTGCAGATTTCAGTATATTTGGAATTACATATATGATTACACGAATCAGCTTAACTTCACGACCGGTTGAATATATCATCCTGGTGATAAGCCAAACAACAATAAATTTGAATCCAAGAATCATAAAGTATACCATCAGCCTCGATCCGTCGTGGCAGTGACAGTGGCCGTGGCTGATTCATTAAATTAAATGGCTAGTATATATTTATTTACTCTTTCTTTATTATACTGAACAAGATATTTTAATGCAACGTAAATGTATAAGTCTAGTAAATCCATTAGATTTTGAAATTCATTATGATTGTGTAGTGTTATGCTATCGTGCATATTTAAGATGGTAAGTTGATTTCTTGGTGTGAAAAAAAAAACAACTAAATGAATTAATTTCCAGAAGCAAATTTTTAACGTTTTAGGTGAATAGCGCACTTGATTATGAAATTAAGCAAATTCTTAATTCTTAGGTATTTGGAAGTTCATTGGCGATTCTGCCTATATTGAACATAGGAGCTTTCTTTAGTAATGTCAACCATCCATTTGTTTTCTAGACATCCGTCCCTCACTAAGCCTGTAAGCCATCTTGATCGAAGTTCACCCTAAGGAGGTAATTATGGATGAAGCAATAATGTAATATCTAGCATCGACTATGGTTCTCTTTGACTGCTTCAAGGGTAATTTTGGGTGTAGTGAACATCAAATTAAAGAAAGGCTCTATGCTACTAATTGGAAGACAATCAAGCAGATGCACCATTTAAACGCTCATAGCTAACATGAGATACTGATATGCATAATGGCTTGTTAGTAGGTATGATTTCTTCTTTTCTATAGTAGATAGAAATTAATTTTTACCACCTAGATTTACGATAAACTGAGGAGAGAATGGGGAAATCACTTTCTTTAAATCCCATGAAAGGATGTGGGTAGGTGTATAAGGAAGCCATTTATGGCTGTTGCTTATCCAACAAAGATTGATAATATCAACTTAGAATGATATCAGATTAGGAAAATGGAAAATATTGATTCAACAGATGTTATTGAGTTGAACGGAGATAGATGGACTGAAAATAGGGATGGCAATTTTTCCCGATGGGATGGGATCCTGCGGGATCCCATCCCATTTGGAACGGGATTGGAACATATTGTTGTCCCATAAAAAAATTTAAGGACGGGAATGAGACATTTTCTCATCCCATTTGCATATACGGGACGGGAGTGGGATTGTCAAATTCCGTCCCATCCCATCTCATTGCCTACTAAAAATGAGAATTTTTTCAATTGGGATGGGATCCCACGGGATCCCATATCTTTTGGGACAGGATTGGGACACATTTTTGTCCCAAAAAAAATATAGGGACGGGAGTGGGATATTTTTTCATCCCACTTACATATACGGGATGGGACTGAGATTGGTAAATCACATCCCATCCCATCCCATTGCCAACCCTAACTGAAAAATGTGCATGGTATTGCTTTCGTGTAATGGTTTATTGTAGTCATGTAAGCTTCTTCTTCGCAACGTGTATATTCTTCTTTCCCATATATAATCAAGTTACTTGCTAAGCAAATTCATTTTGTGCTCTAAAATGTTAAATTCAGGACTTACCTATATTTGTCAGGCAGAGAGTCCAGGGAAGTCTCAAATGGCAATGGAAAAGATGGTGGAAGGTCGTTTGCATAAACACTATAAAGATGATATTCTTATGGAAAATTTATCATAAACGATAAGTATTAAGGTATTATAAAGGTATGTAGTGGGCATCTTGTTTTATTTTAGACTACATTGCAAAAGTGCAGGTCATCCTTTTATATTTGAGGCTTAATTGTCCGATCTTAGTTGTCTATTATTTGGTATTTCAAAGTGAAAGTAGCAATATGCTGAGGGTCTATGTTGGGGTAAAAGAAAGCCTTTGGTGAAATCTATCACCTATAAATTTATAAACTCAGGAACATTCATGTTGTATCACCAAGAATCAATAACAGAATTATGCGGAAGCGTACCTGAATCCATATCGCTTAATTCCTCTCTAGAGTAGTGTGGTTAGCCTTTCAGATCTACACGTTCTCCTAGAGAATCCTTTGGTTCTCTCTGCGCTCTCTCTCTCTGATGATGGGATATCAGAAAAGAATAGAAAAAATATGTGTGACCTAGAGACCATAACTACTTATATAGATAACTGTTTCCTGTTGTCACTGGGTATTTCTAATTCTGCCCATCATAGAATTAGAATATTATTGGATCTCTATACATTAAAAGCCCACACCCTATCAAATACATTAAAGCCTATAATACCGAAAATTAAATAGATCACTTTTAATTGGACTTAACTTTATATGACAGATCGCAACACATAATTATTCACATATAAGCCCAACATTGGATTAAGGATCCAACAATGCTGGATTAAGAAATCCAACAATCTCCCACTTAGGCTATATGACTAACCTTATAATTATGTTTGCGAAAATAACCAAAGGAGCTCAACCTTACTGTCATTGCCGAAATGTATCTATAACCAATCCGGTCCATCAATCATACCAACATAGGATCAAAGCGGCCTTCGTTACAATTATCGTAACTCGACCCATCAATGGTCACTATGCCAATACAACTAAATGACATGGATCATGATGTGGATGTGTAGCATGAAAATTTCATGCAATGTGATCTTAACATGCCTATTTCCAACTGGTCCACTTTAAACCTTAGTGAGATTTAACCGTACAAAAATTCAGAGTGTGAATAAACCAAAACTTTATTTCTGTAGAAAATAACCTGAAATATCTATAAATTGTAATAACTGAAAATGTCTATATTATAGGAGCATATAAAATCACAAACTCCCACTAAAACTGAATATCTTTAAATGACATGACACTCATACGAGCAGTGTGCTCATGAAACGTTTTGGGTGGCAGTCCCTTAGTAAGCGGATCCGCAATCATGGAGTTTGTACCGATGTGCTCTATAGACAACTGTCCGCTTTAAACTCTTTCTTTAACAACTAAGAACTTGATGTCTATATGACTTGATCGAGCTCACTGTGTTGTTGGAATCTGACCTCTTGACTTATTGTCACAAAATAACTTGAGTGGTCTATCAACACCATCTACTATACGCAGCCCAGTGACAAAATTCCGTAACCATATTCCATGATTGGATGCCTCATAACATGCTATGAACTCTGCTGCCATCGTAGAAGAGGCTATAAGAGACTTTTAGCATTCTTCCAAGAGACAGAACCCCCAGCTAGTAGATAGATGTAACCCGAAGTGGATTTCATACTATCTTGACATCCAACAAAATCAGAGTCAGTATACCCAACGATCTCAAGCTTATCCGACCTCCGATGTGTGAGCATGTAGTCTTTTGTTCTCTGTAAGTACTGCAAGACCCGTTTGGCTGCTTTCAATGGTCTACTCCTGGATTACTTAAATATCTGCCCAACATCCCAGTAACGTACGCAATATCTAGTCGCGTACAAAATTGAGCATACATTAGACTTCTTACTGATGACGCATAAAGAATCTTCTGCATTTCTTTTTCCTCAAAATCATTCTTGGGGCACTGATTGAGACTAAACTTGTCTCCTTTAGCCACAGGGGTATCACCTGGTTTGTAATTTTGCATGCCATATCTCTTGAGAACTGTTTCAATATAGCTCTTTTGTGATAAACTAAGAATACCCTAAGAGCGATCCTGGTGTATCTGTATGCCTAATACAAAAGAGACATCATCAAGATCTTTCATCGTAAAATTCTTAGTTAGAAATCTTTTAATGTCATGCATTTAGTCTATATCGCTACTGGCAACCAAAATGTCATCAATATATAAAACCAGAAAAATATACTTACTCTCACAAAACTTATGTTATATGCAATCATCGACTAAATTCATCTTGAAACAGAATGAGATGATCACTTGATGAAACTTAAAATACCATTGTCGAAATGCCTGTTTGAGCCCATAGATGGATTTCTTGAGTTTGCAAACCATATTCTTTGGGTCTCCGGACACAAAGTTTTCTAGCTGCACCATATAGATTGTCTCATCAATGTCTCCATTGAGAAACGTCGTCTTTACATCCATATGATGTAACTCAAGATCAAAATGTGCCACTAATGTCATTATAATCCTGAAAGAGTCTTTCGAAGAAACTAGAGAGAAAGTCTCTTTATAGTCGATGCATTCTTTCTGTGTAAAGCCTTTTGCGACAAGACGCACCTTGTACCTCTCCACATTGCTTTTTGAATCCCTTTTGGTCTTAAATATCCATTTGCAACTAATAGGTTTCGCACCTTCTGGCAATGGGACAAGATCCCATATGTCATTATCATTTATGGACTTCATCTCCTTATTCATGGCATCAATCCACTTTTGAGAGTTAGAACTTTCTAGGGCTTGACAGAGATTGATTGGATCATCTTTCATCATTACAATGTTTACCTCATGTTCTTGGAGAAATACAATGTAATCATCTGACAATGCACTTCTCCTTTCTCTAGTAGATCTCCTTAATGGCATAGGTTCTTGAGGTGGTAGAGTTTGTTCTTCTGAAATAATTTCTTGTATTGGGGGTTCTCCAATATTGTCTTGATATGTTCTGTCTTGAACAAAGTCAGGAATAAGACCTTGATCAAATGCCAATAACACATGTGAGAATATCAACATATTCCTCTTCAAAGACAAAGTCACTTGCCGTATCTCCCCCCATAAACTCAACATCCTCAAAGAACCGAGCATTTCCTGACTCGAAAATCGACTTAATCATAGGATCATAAAACTTATACCCCCTGGATCGTTATGAATATATAATAAAATAGCAACTTATCGTCCTTGAGTTCAGTTTTTTCTCATTAGGCCTATAAGGCCTTGTCTCAACTGGACAACCCCAAACATGCAAGTGCTTTAGACTAGGCTTCTTGCCTGTCCAAAGCTCATAAGGGGTTTTGACAGTTGCTTTAGTTGGAACTCTATTAAGGATATATGCTGCAGTCTTAAGTGCTTCTCGCTAGAGTAATTCTAGTAAGGTAGAATGGCAAATTATACTCCTTACCATGTCCTTAAGCGTCCTGTTTCATCTTTCAGCAACACCATTCATAATGAGCAAACCCGGCATAGTGTACTGTGGAACGATACCGCATTCCTCTAAGAATTTAGCAAAAGGTCCTGGACGTTGTTCACCTGAACCGTCATATCTGCCATAGTATTCGCCACCACGGTCAAATCTAACGCTTTTGATTCTTTTGCCGAGTTGGTTCTCAACTTCAACCTTAAAAAATTTGAACATATCCAAAGACTGTGATTTTTCATGGAGGAGATATATGTAGCCATATCGAGAAAAATCGTCTATGAACGTCATAAAATATTATTGACCATTCCAAGCAGCCGTAAGAAATGGCCCACAAATATATGTATGTATGAGTTCTAAGACATCCGAAGTCCTGTTAGCTTCAAATCTCCTTTTATTGGTTTGTTTCCCTTTGATACACTTGACACATATATCAAAATCTGTGAAATTTAAGGGATCGAGAATTTCTTCTGACACAAGTCTCTCTATTCTCCGTCTAGAGATATGACCCAATCTCTTGTGCCATAATGTAGCTGAATTCTCATTGATAAATTTTCCCTTTACACCTCGTGTACTTAGTTGCAATGATTCATTAAATGAAGTGTTAGCCTAAAGGGCTACACATTATGTAATTTTGATGATAACAAACATGTGTTTAAGTGATTTAATAAATATTGTATTTCACAAGTTCACTAGTTTTATAAGGATAATATTTATGCAAGTGAATCAAGTGAAATCAAGCTCAAGACACTTAACGGATAACGGCGAAATCAAGAATGAAGTTTAAAGCTTGATGGAAAAATTATTGCGACAATTTCTTGTAAAGCCGGTATGATTTAATTGATGCATGATTTAGCATTTGAGAAGCTCAAGTTTTGCTTAATAAATTATTACTTTTCATAAACCAAAATGTTTTATTTTTAAGATAAAAGTATTTTGTAGATTTGAGTAATTTTGATTAAAATGAAAATATTTTACAATTTTGATTTTAATAAATATTATTTTGAATTTGAATTTGAATTTAAACCTATTTGCAAAGATTTGAAACGTTTTGGGCCATATTGTAACTTATAAAAAATTGAGAGTCTAAGTGAAAGATTTTGAGAACTTTAAAATTTATGTTGATTATGTTAAAACTTAAAAAGGATTTTTATAAAGAGTATTATTATATGTTGGTCCATAACATAATTTCAAAAAGTTTTGGGAATGACAAAAATTATTTTGAATTGGAATTTTGACTTATTTGTAAAGGTTTGAAACAATTTGGGCCATACTATAATTTATGAAAGTTGGAGGACCCAAATGTAATTCAAACATTTGATGGCCAAAATTGGATCTATTTGAAAAGTTTTATGACTTTCTGAGCCATAATATAATTACAGAAAGTTTTGGGGTAAAATTGTAATTTCATGAACAATGTTACTGTAACAAAATTCAAAAATATCGGTAATATCACTTTATTCATTAATTGTGGGTTAAATCAATGACTAGCTGCTTAGGCTGAATTTGTCTATAACGGTAGTTTTGAACTTTAGTATAAAAACTAAATTCTAACTTCATTTTAAGAACTCTAACAAGCCAAAACAAGTTTATAAAACATATATTGAGATTCCATTTCGTAAATCATCATTGATTGAATCATCATTGTGCTATCATTTGTAAATATACTCTAAAAGAGAGTTATTTGTTGTATCTTTGTTTTCTCACCAAATTTGTGAGTGTGTAAGTGTGGGAAACACTTGAGTGAAGAGATTGAGGGATAATCTCTTGTTGTAAAGGTTCATTGACACCTTGGAAGTCAATTGTAAACATTTGAAGCCTTGGGAGGCTTGGATAGTGAAATCCTGAAGTCCGGTGTGCTTGGAGGCGTGGACGTAGGCGGGGATAGCCGAACCACGTAAAAATCCTCTTGTTTGTTTTCTCTTCCCTTACTCCTCTATTATTATGCTTGTTTAAATTTATTGTTTTTGATTTGATTAAGGCATTAGATTAAATTGGTATGCGATTTGCTTAGCTTAAGTTTTAAAAACTCAATTCACCCCCCCTCTTGGGTTGCACAACTTGTATTTCATTTGGTATCAGAGCAAGGTGCTCTTGTGTAGACTTAACCGTCTAGAGTTAAAGATCCATGGCAACCCAAATTAGTTCATTCTTCATGGAAGGGCAATCCATCACTAGGCCACCATTATTTGATGGTAATGACTTCTCATATTGGAAAACTAGGATGAGAATTTATTTACAAGCCTTCGATTATGAAATATGAGAAATAATTTGTGATGATTCCTTCATTCTTAGGAATAATGTTTTAAGTGAGTCGGATAGGAAAATGATGTTGTTAAATTCCAAAGCTATGAATGCTTTATTTTGTGCCTTAGATAAAAATGAATTTTATAAAGTTTCAAGTTGTTCTAATGCTTATGAAATATGGAGAAAACTTGAGCTTATGTATGAGGAGACGACAAATGAGGAGGAATCTCATGAAGTATCAAATTTAGCACTTATGGCAATTGGAGATGAATCGGATGATGAGCTTGATGAGGTAAGTGATCCTACCTATGATAAATTGCATGATGCTTTTAAAGAATTGCATGATGAGTTTATGAAAATTGGTAAAAAGAATGTATGTCTTAAAAAGAAAATGGTAGAGCTCGCAAATGAACATGAATCTTTAAGTGCAAAGATTACATGTCTAGAATTAGAGAATAAAGCATTGCATGATAGAGTTGCACTATCAAATGAGAAATCTAGCACTTCATACAAGCATCTAGAATCACATGTAGATGACTTGAAAATTGAAAATGATGCTTTACAAAAATGCAATGTTTCATTAAATGAAAAGATCAAAAAATTGGAATTAGATAATGAAATGCTACATGATAGGATTGCATCATTTACTTGTAAACAAAGTACTTCATATGAGCATGAGAAATCAGGTGTTGATGAATTAATGAAAGAAAATGAAATGCTTAAAAAGAAGAGCAGTGATCTAAATGAAATTATGCTAAAATTTACAAATGGGCAAAAGATGTTGGATAACTTGCTTAATACACAAAAATGTGTGTTCGACAAAGGAGGACTTGGATATAAGCCTAACTTGAAACAAAAATATTATAAGAATTATTTTGTTAAGGCTACCTCCATATGTGATCATAAAATTGTTTGTCATTTTTGCAATCAAAATGGTCATATGAGTTTTAGATGTCCTATTAAGAGAAATATATATTATTATATGAAATGTATTTGGGTTCCAAAAGGAACTATTGCTAACATTCAAGGACCCAAGAATATTTGGGTACCAAAGCACACAACTTGAATTTATTTTTGTAGGTACCACGGTCAAGGAATGGTAGAGAGTTCCTTGATGAAAGCTTATGAGGATAATAACTTGATCGTGGTCTAAGCAAAAATAATGAGGCAAGATGATTTAATTGTTTTGGTAACAATTATTGCCTTATTAGTTATAAGTGATGATCTTTTAATCTTAGTAAGTATTTCATATTTCATCATATCATTAAGTGCATTAACATGATGTGGATAAGCGTTTCTTGCCCATTTATTTTGTTGAATAGATCATGATGGATGGATAATAGCTTGAATTTGTGAAACTATACTTGTATGTTTACATGATAAATTTATCATTGTGTATAACATTGAGTGCTTTATCATGATGTATGGTTATATTTATATGATGATTGCCTGTCAACTCACCATAATGGATTTGTTTGATTTTAATGATTATGTAATGTCTAAGCATGATAAATAAGTGATGTATTTGATTTATTGATTTTTGAATGCTTATATGTTTCATAATTATGTAAAATATGCATGATGAATTTTCGCATTAACATCTCTAATTATGTTATTGAATCTATTAAAATTGCTTGCTTGGTGATTGTTGATGTTTATGAAGTGTTTGAGTATGATAGATATGTGAAGTGTTTGATCTATTCATTTTTGAATGCTTATATGCTTCATGATATATGCTTGATGGATGACTTATTTGTTTGAATTAATCATCTTTTAAATGTTTAAAATCATGATTCATGCATTAAAATGGCTCTTGAGATGTTTCGGAATCAAGAAATGATGACGGGATTGATCGAAAATGGCCGAAAAGTGAACTCGGTGTAGCCGGACAACAACCAGGTGGCTAGCCGCTTGGAACGCTTGGAAACTGTCCACAAACCCGAGAGCAAGCGGCTAGCCGCTTGGTCACGGGTTTGAGGTATTTCTCCCCCCTTTTCATGTGTTTCTTCAACCTCTCATCACTCTCTCTCTCCCCATGGTTTTTCTCCTCAATTTCTTCTTAAATCTTCTTCATTTCTCAACCATTTTCATGTCAAAATCAATGATTCAAATCAATACCCATGCATTCTACTCTTATTAAACACCTCTCAATCATCATTTCTCACTTGTTCTTCATCATCTCATTATCATCTCTCACGAGTGAACAGTACTTCTCAATTTCTCTCTCAAATTTCTTCATCTTTCACTCATTATGTTGGCAAAATCAATCATCCAATCCATTACCCATCCATTACTCCTTCAATTTTCATTCTCCAAACAACATTTCATCAACTCTTCACATAAAACCCAAAATCAAAGACCTAACTCTACCCATTTCTCTCTCTTCATTTTCAAGCTTCTTTTAGCTAATCTTTGATCCAATCCACATCATATATTAGCTTCACTCATATCTAGGTTCGATTTTCTTGGCTCAAACACATCCATTTCACTCAAATTTTTAAAAATCCGAAATTGGTATTCAAGCTTGTTCTTGTTTCAACAATGGTGGGTGGAGACAAGTCCAAGGGGAATCAAGTAGCCAAGAGATGCAAGGAAGATTATGGTGAGAATTCGGAATTCATATTGAATTTGATATTGCGAAGAACAATTTTCAAAAATTCTAATCATGCTATTAATACTATCATTATTGATTTCTTAATGTTTCTAATGATTGATAATTATATGTGTGTTTGCTTGATAAATTGATGGAGTTTGTTGGTTTATTATAATTGTTTAAGCTTATATGAAAGTCTTTCTAATCATGTTATGTATTTGAGGATTTGCTCATTTTTAAGGGGAGATTCTGCCGAAATTTTTACTCGCACAAAATGGGTAATATCTTTATTGAATTATTTTTGATGATTTTGTTTTGATTGCATCTATATCTTCCTATGCATTGTTGCTTATATTATGCGATATTTGGATGCTTTGTATTTGGATGATATGCCTTCTTGAAATGTTGTGAATCTTTGGATAATTGGTTGCTAAATTTTCATATCTCTTACTTGTATTTGGATGGTTATTATTATTTTTCTATAAGCATTGCTTTATATAATTTTGATGATGAAAGGCGAGATAAATATGATATGTTTTTCGATAAAATTATTTTGGTTAAAATTTTAAATTGGCCATATATTTAGGGGGAGCATATAATATGATTTTGGATAATATGCATTTTGAATTTCTTTGTTGTCCAAAGGGGGAGACAAAGTAATATATCTTTTTTATGATTCATAAATGGGGAGAATAACATGTACTTTGAGTTTTTTTTTTTTTTAATAATTGATATATGATTATAGTGATGATTTTAAGATTTGATGGTGATTTAATTCCATGATTTTTTATATGATGATCTTATGTTATGAGGAGTTGATTTGGTAATTGATGGAATTGTGGTTCATGATCATGTCATGGTTACTTGAATGTTTGGTTATTATATATTTATATGTTTCTTGATTAACCATTGACATATTATTTGTATGAGCATCGAATTTATAGTAATTTTGATGATGAAGGGGGAGAGATCATGTATTTTGAATTCCTGGATAAAGGTAACATGTATTTTGAACTTCAAATATTCATAGTAATTTTGATGATGAAGGGGGAGAAGTCATGTGCTTTGAATTTCCTAAAATATTCATGCATGGTTTTGAAATATTAAGGGGGAGCTTACATGTTTTAAATTTGATTTATTTGTTGAATCATGTATGCCATGTATTAAGGGAAAGTATAAATGTCAAAATACATGAGATGTTTGTCATCATAAAAAAGGGGGAGATTGTTAGCCTAAAGGGCTACACATTATGTAATTTTGATGATAACAAACATGTGTTTAAGTGATTTAATAAATATTGTATTTCACAAGTTCACTAGTTTTTTAAGGATAACATTTATGCAAGTGAATCAAGTGAAATCAAGCTCAAGACACTTAACGGACAATGGCGAAATCAAGAATGAAGTTTAAAGCTTGATGGAAAAATTATTGCGACAATTTCTTGTAAAGCCGGTATGATTTAATTTATGCATGATTTAGCATTTGAGAAGCTCAAATTTTGCTTAATAAATTATTACTTTTCATAAACCAAAATGTTTTATTTTTAAGATAAAAGTATTTTGTAAATTTGAGTAATTTGGATTAAAATGAAAATGTTTTACAATTTTGATTTTAATAAATATTATTTTGAATTTGAATTTAAACATATTTGTAAAGATTTGAAACCTTTTGGGCCATATTGTAACTTATAAAAAATTGAGGGTCTAAGTGAAAGATTTTGAGAACTTTAAAATTAATGTTGATTATGTTAAAACTTAAAAAGGATTTTTATAAAGAGTGTTATTACATGTTGGTCCATAGCATAATTTCAAAAAGTTTTGGGAATGACAAAAATTATTTTGAATTGGAATTTTGACTTATTTGTAAAGGTTTGAAACAATTTGGGCCATACTATAATTTATGAAAGTTGGAGGACCCAAATGTAATTCAAACATTTGATGGCCAAAATTGGATCTATTTGAAAAGTTTTATGACTTTCTGAGCCATAATATAATTACAGAAAGTTTTGGGGTAAAATTGTAATTTCATGAACAATGTTACTGTAACAAAATTTAAAAATACTAAATATCATCGTTCATTCATTCCGCCGCTACTGGAATTTGTCTATAACGGCTAGTTTTCGGGCTTTAGCTATAAAAACTAAATTCTAACTTCATTTTAAGAACTCTAACAAGCCAAAACAAGTTTATAAAACATATATTGAGATTCCATTTCGTAAATCATCATTGATTGAATCATCATTGTGCTATCATTTGTAAATATACTCTAAAAGAGAGTTATTTGTTGTATCTTTGTTTTCTCACCAAATTTGTGAGTGTGTAAGTGTGGGAAACACTTGAGTGAAGAGATTGGGGGATAATCTCTTGTTGTAAAGGTTCATTGACACCTTGGAAGTCAATTGTAAACATTTGAAGCCTTGGGAGGCTTGGATAGTGAAATCATGAAGCCCGGTGTGCTTGGAGGCGTGGACGTAGGCGGGGATAGCCGAACCACGTAAAAATCCTCTTGTTTGTTTTCTCTTCCCTTACTCCTCTATTATTATGCTTGTTTAAATTTATTGTTTTTGATTTGATTAAGGCATTAGATTAAATTGGTATGCGATTTGCTTAGCTTAAGTTTTAAAAACTCAATTCACCCCCCCTCTTGGGTTGCACAACTTGTATTTCATTTGGTATCAGAGCAAGGTGCTCTTGTGTAGACTTAACCGTCAAGAGTTAAAGATCCATGGCAACCCAAATTAGTTCATTCTTCATGGAAGGGCAATCCATCACTAGGCCACCATTATTTGATGGTAATGACTTCTCATATTGGAAAACTAGGATGAGAATTTATTTACAAGCCTTCGATTATGAAATATGAGAAATAATTTGTGATGATTCCTTCATTCCTAGGAATAATGTTTTAAGTGAGTCGGATAGGAAAATGATGTTGTTAAATTCCAAAGCTATGAATGCTTTATTTTGTGCCTTAGATAAAAATGAATTTTATAAAGTTTCAAGTTGTTCTAATGCTTATGAAATATGGAGAAAACTTGAGCTTATGTATGAGGAGACGACAAATGAGGAGGAATCTCATGAAGTATCAAATTTAGCACTTATGGCAATTGGAGATGAATCGGATGATGAGCTTGATGAGGTAAGTGATCCTACCTATGATAAATTGCATGATGCTTTTAAAGAATTGCATGATGAGTTTATGAAAATTGGTAAAAAGAATGTATGTCTTAAAAAGAAAATGGTAGAGCTCGCAAATGAACATGAATCTTTAAGTGCAAAGATTACATGTCTAGAATTAGAGAATAAAGCATTGCATGATAATCTCTTGTTGTAAAGGTTCATTGACACCTTGGAAGTCAATTGTAAACATTTGAAGCCTTGGGAGGCTTAGATAGTGAAATCCTGAAGCCCGGTGTGCTTGGAGGCGTGGACGTAGGCGGGGATAGCCGAACCACGTAAAAATCCTCTTGTTTGTTTTCTCTTCCCTTACTCATCTATTATTATGCTTGTTTAAATTTATTGTTTTTGATTTGATTATGGCATTAGATTAAATTGGTGTGCGATTTGCTTAGCTTAAGTTTTAAAAACCAAATTCACCCCCCCTCTTGGGTTGCACAACTTGTATTTCATGAAGCAATTGTATTAAGCATATAAAGATTATTATCGTCTGACAAAGAACCGGAAGCAACCAATTTTGAATCATGAAACAAACTAAATTTTCCATTCTCAAATGAACAAGAAAAACCAAATTTGTCCAAAGCAGGAATAGAAATCAAATTCCGTCTAAAAGATGGAATAATAAATGTTTCATCAAGATCCAAATAAAATCCAGTCTTTAATAATAATCTAAATTTTTCAATTGCTTGTACTTCAATTGTCTTGCCATCGCCCACATAGATATATCTTTCACCATCACTGGGTTTTCAGCAACTCAGGCAACCCTACATAGACACACTGATGTAAGTGGTTGCACCAGAATCTATCCACCACGTGTGTCTAGGTATAGAAATTAAATTAACCTAAAAACAAACCAAACCAAGAAGTATACCTTTCTTAGCACACTATGCGTGATAATCTGCCTCAAATTTCTACGTAAAAATAACCAAGACCTTCTCGAATCACCCGATTTTTCATTGTTTCTTTTAATTATTGTATCTGCAGCTTCCTTATCCTACTTCCTTTTCTTACTTTTGTTCTTGACTTTAAGAGTAAAGGTCAAGTGAGCACTTTCTACCTTATCTTTCTTCAGCCTATCCTCTTCTTGAACACAGTGTGATATGAGCTCATTCAGAGTCCAAGTCTCTTTCTGACAACTTATAGCTCACCTTAAACTGGTTAAACTGTATTGGTAAGGATATCAAAACCAAATGCTCTAGCAAGTCCTCAGAGAGTTCAAGCTTAAGTGCTCTTAACTTCGAAGCAAGATGAGACATCTCCATAATATACTTTCTGATATTGCCTTTACCCGTATACTTCATTGAAATTAGGCTTATCAAGAGCGTACCAATTTCAGCATTTTTGTTCTTGACAAACCTTTGTTCAATTTGTGCAAGAAACTCTTTAACTGTAGTTGCTTTTTCAATCATTGAGCCCCTGAATGCTTCTGGAATGGCCTTCTTCATGATCATGATACACATGCAATTTGATCTTTCCCACATTTACATTTCCATTTCCATTTGATCATCAGGGGTACTTTCATCCGTAAGAGATGGGAGAGAATCAACCCTTAACGCAAGATCAAGATCCATGACTGCGAGAACTATTGAAAGGTTCTTGTGCCATGATTTGAAATTAGAGCCATTTAGCATATGAATAAAATTGATGTTGACAGTAATATTAGTAGCAGACATAACTGAATCAAGAACAATAAACAAAAAAAAAGAAGCTTATATTAGTCTTAAAACCAAAATTAAATTCAAATAAAGGTAAACCCCATCTCAAGATACCAGACGCTCTATTAATATTTCATCTTTGGACAAAATATCAACTTGTAAGTGATATCTTGGTGCAGTAATCAAACACTGATAATAAGAACATGTCAAACAATAAATCTTCTTTTGGGCCGATTTACTGCTCACATGTAAAAAACTGAATAATCATGACATTTTTATTACCACATGTGCACATGTAATTCTATTAAATATGGACCTTCCTTTTGGCCGATCGATATTTACAGAAATTACATATACAAAAATTGTTTATATTCCAAAATAAATTAATTTCCACAAGAGAAGTCGCTTGGCAACATGTTGCTTCAATTAATTTATCTCAAAATACATATAAATCAACCAATATTCGAATTTAAAATTACACAAAAATTCACCAAAAATAAAATAAAATAAATTTGAGTAAAAATTTGGTCAACGGTCAAAGTTGACCGTTGAGTGGTCCAGGGCGCGACCGATTCGAGTTGAACCGAACCGGATCCTGAACCAACCCACAAATCAAACCAATTCTTTTTTTTAAAAAAATAATAGGCCAAACTTAACCTTAACTTTAATTGATTAATACAAAATAACTCATTTAATCTATCAAGCCCAAAATATTGGGCCCAAAACTCAATTCTCATTAAGCCCAAACAAATGTAGGACTTAAACGAAAATTTTCATAACCATTGTGTCCAAAACATATTTATGATATCTCAGGGAGCTTGAAGATATTAACCAAGAAACCCTAACACAATCTTTCATTTTTCTCTTCCTCGTGAGCAGCCATGCCGCCGCTTTTCTTCTTCCTTATGCAGCGGCCATGGCTGCCCCTCTAACAAGCTGCCGCAGTGTCGGCTAGCTTGCCAGCACCACCATCTTGGCCGGAAACCTTCCTTTTCTAATTTCTTTACCTTTTTTTTAATTTCTTTATTCCTTATTCCTTATTTCTTTACCCTTTTTTTTAATCCAAATTTTTCTTTATTTTGTATATCCGAATTAAAAAAAAAATGGAAAAACAATCACATATTTGTTCACAAAACTATAATTTTAATAATTTTGGTATTATTAATTTTGAAAACACCCAAAAAGTTAATCATTAATCAAAATAAATTTGATTATCACACAAATCTGGCTTGTTGGGATAAGCGAAAATTTAGTAAAATCTATCTTTTATAAATTTAGTACGTTTGGTATTGTTTACGGATTGTATTTTACGAGAATAAAAATGAAAATGAAAATGGTGTTTCTGATTCTTATATTTCAATTTAAATATCGTTTGGTATCATTTTTGTATCCTTGTATTTTAAAACTAAAAGCGATAATGTCGTTTGGTAGATAAAATTGAAAATAATAACAGAGAATATCGTTTAGTATCTTATTTTCAACGATTCAGACAGTATAGTTTATTTAAAGCAGTAGATAATATCCAGGAAAGTATGTTCTAAAAGGTTTGTTAAAATTATGTTTGAAATTAACGAGTAGTTCTGAAAGCAGTGAGATTATTTGGTTCTTCTGGCCAGGCAGTTTAGTTAGAGCAGTTAAGCCAAATTTGTTTGTGGCCTGCAGAAGTGTGATGGCAGTTTCAGCGAAAACCGTTTACGGAAAGCAGTGAATCGATTATTTTCGGTTTCTACCTTGAACCGTTTAGTAAAGCGGTTAAGCCAAATTTATTTTGCGGGTCTCAAATTTGGCGAAGGGTTAGTGACTAACGGTCGGCCGTTTATTTGAAATTTAGCTAAGCGGTTAACCATTAACTGTTAGCGGCGATCCGTTTTACGGAAACGTGTATAACGCAGTTAGTTTTCATTCAGTATAAATAATTCATTCGGATCAATCGAGGGTTGATCGCGACCTAATTGAAACATCTACGATTATCTGATCTTCGTAAAAACGAAATACATTCTTATTTATTATTGTCGTTTCATTGAATTTATTTATTGTTTTGAATTTATTAAGTCGTTAGATTAGATTGTTGTGTGGTTTGATTAAGATAAGTTTTAAAATACCAATTCACCCTCTTGGGTTCTTGTATTTCAATTAAGATATATATTACAACACAAAATTTTAAAAATAATTCACCCCCTACTTGTATCTCCTTCTTCATTAGTAACCAAATATTGCACATCAAAATCTTTTAAAGTCTACGAGCATGGTACTTGCAAATTAAAGTGAATGTTTGTAAATTATTTTGCAAATTATTTCCACAAAACTAGAACATTGTTTGACACACAAGAACACAACAAACACTAATGTAGCTTCGCTTATTTTGATTAAATAACATCAATGGAAAGTTTTAAGCGAAAATGAAACTTTTAGAAACTGCCACAATAAAGTGCACGGATTTCTTATAATTTGATTCATTACTCAGCATCCGCAACTCTGAAGGAGGAAATACACATTCACAAGTCAATACTCATCCTGAAGAAGGCATCCTCATCCTGAAGCAATGTCACCACAACACAGTAAGTTTTGTAGTCATTGCAACCACGATTATAAACCAAATCAATATAAAAATATGGCCAGATTCTTACTGCTGCATATGGCCAGATACTTTCTGCTACACATCAACAATAAGATCAAAAAATGTGTAAGGGTCTCGGCAATCATCCAATTTGCCCAGTTGAACATGATAGAGGTCCAAGCTAAACAAATCAGATCACACTCAAAATTCACCCAATTAGAAAAAATAAAGAAATATACCAGTAAGAGATGCAACAAGCGCGCAGATTTGAGCAGACGATGAAGCAGATTGCAGCAAGCGTGCGAAGGTGGAGCAAAGACCAAGCGAAGACAACAAAGACAACAAAAAATGTGTAAACTATTTATGTATTATTTATTTACCTAAATGCTTATCAAGTCAAAGACAACAAAATTAAATCAAATCGCAAGTGTCTCTGCCCATGCACTTCCAACTCAAAGAACTATGAATAATAGGATAATTCCCCCAACAAAATTGATTATTTCAACACAATGAAAAGTAAACCAATATTTGCATTGCGAATTAAAACTTAAAGGATGAGAAACTCATGTATCTAAGTCGATTAAGGGTCTCGGCAATCATCCAATATGTCCAATTAAACATGATACAAAATTCAACCAATTCAACATGATACAGGATTGCAGCAAAACAAATCAGATCACACGCAAATTCACCCAATTAGAAAAATACCAGCAACGAGATGCAACAAGCAGGCAAATTTAAGCAGAAGATGGAGCAAATTGCAGCAAGTGCGTGAAGCTGGAGCAAAGCCCAAGCGAAGTCGTTCGTAGAGATCGAACACGTGACAACGCATACGAGCGGCGGTGATTTTGGAGTCTGCAAGAGACAGATCGATGATTGTAGACCAAAAAAAAAAAAAATCAACTATGTTTCGGTACATGCTATTAATCTACAATATCAACCTATTAAAAACAATTAAAATCACTCAAATAATTTCTCAAAAATTTACTTAAACAAAATAAACAATCTGCAAAGGATGATTCTAACACCTAAACTACCGCGTCGGCTGCATCCTAGAACAACCACCGGGCAAGTGATGTGATCCGGACAAAGAAAGACGGAGGAAGAAGGGTCAAGGTAGGTCCGAGCAAAGAAATATCATGAAAGAGCAAGTCCGAGCCGGTTCTTTGTAATTCTTGTGAGGAGAAAGACGTAACGAGAGAGAGGATATTTTTGCTTGAGAGAAAATGATTCTCACAAAATTACTTTGGTCAATGCGATAAGATAAAGCAGCGGATAGATAGATTTGCCTGCAGATTTGTATACATTTACATATGGCGATGAGAGAGTAAGATTTTCGGTTTAATCGATCTAAGAAAAGGTGGAGGAAGAAAGAGAAAGAACCTGCAGCAAGAGTCGAGGAGGTTCGGTCACGATTTTCTTTTGTGATTTTAATTCATTTTTCAGTTTAGTTTGTAATTTGTTTCGTAATATTTGCAGAACATATATAAGTTGTTTTCAGTTCATTAGTTATAAATTGGAATCCGGTTTTTTTGTTTTGTAATTTGTTTTTTAAAATTAACTCACCAAACATGTATTACATGTGTATTATGAAAATGAAAATGAAAACATAGCTTAGAAAAGGGTACCAAACGGGCCCTTATAAACCCAGGAACATTCATGTTGTATCACTAAGAATCAATAACAGAATTATGCGAAAGCGTACCTGAATCCATATCGCTTAATTCCTCTCTGGAGTAGTGTGGTTAGCCTTACAGATCTACACGTTCTCCTAGAGAGTTCTTTAGTTCTCTCTGCGCTCTCTCTCTCTCTGATGATGGGATATCAGAAAAGAATAGAAAAAATACGTGTGACCTGGGGATCATAACTACTTATATAGACAACTGTTTCCTGTTGTCACTGGGTATTCCTAATTCTGACCATCATAGAATTAGAATACTATAAGGTCTCTACACATTAAAAGCCCACACCCTATCAGATACATTAAAGTCCATAATACCGAAAATTAAATAGATCATTTTTAATTGGGCTTAACTTTATATGACAGATCGCAACACATAATTATTTACATATAAACCCAACGTTGGATTAAAGATCTAACAATAGTGGATTAAGAAATCCAACAGTCTAATCTTTCAATTAGCACAACCCACTTCGAACTTTGTTTTTTTTTTTTTTTGGGGGTGATCTGCAGTTTTTCTTTCAACCCTTGCGCTATAGTGTCAGGTGCTATAATGCATACTCATGTTATATGCGAGTACGCCTGCAAGGAAATGTAGCAGTTGATTGTGTTAGAGTATATTCCAGATTAGTCCAGCAAGTTCCAGAAAGCTAAACATGCAGCTGGAGATCATTGTTAGCTCAGATGGTTAGTTAGTAGTGTGCATGAGTCTGCCACTCAAGATTCCGTTATTGTAAATATAGTTTCGACTTGTTATAAGTGACGGTGTCAAGCTATTATTAGCTAGTGCTTAGCTAAGTTAGTTACTAAATGATGTATATATATCAAGCTACGTATATTCACGTTAATATAAGGAAAATACAATTGAAATCTTCTTTCTTTCTCTTGATAATTTTCTCACTTTTTTTCCATCCTTCCAAACACAGTACACTGTTATTATTCACATGGTATCAGAGCCATCCATGGCTTCTTTAAACAATACCACGTCATCTTCATTATCCTTCAACTTCATTCAACCAATGAAGCTTGATAGGACAAATTATCTAGTGTGGAAGACGCAAGTGCTGACATCAATATCTGGAAATGGATTGGAAGGGTTCATCAATGGCGATAAGCCATGTCACCCTCGATTTACGAATAGTGCAGTGGAGAAACTATCGATCGACTACCTACAGGCGAGAATCCAGAATATAATACCTGGAAGAAGACTGACAAGTTACTTCAGAGCTGGATGTTTTCATCCATGATTGAAAGTGTGTTAATAATGGTGATAAACTGTGAGACTTCACGAGAACTGTGGCAGAGACTTGCAGAAATTTTCATGTCACAGTCTAAGGCACGGTTCATGCCTCTCATGATGCAACTGAGACAACTAAGAAGGTTCACTCTATTAGTGATTCCTTCAACAAAATGAAGAAGATCTCAGATAGTCTAGCAATTGGAGGTAATGCACTCTCATCAAATGAATTTGTTATGCATGTGCTTGCTGGTCTGGATGATCCTTATGAGTCACTTGTCACTAATGTACTTACTAGACTTGAAAAAGAAAATATCACAGTTGAGGATCTGTTTTCAATGTTGTTAAGTCATGAAGTTAGACTTGAGATGAGTAAAGGAAAGGCACAATTTGAGGCGATGCATGACATGAGTGCAAATTTGGCTCAGAAAAATCAGAACTATAATAAGCCTAATTCTGGAAATAATATGCCTAATAATGGTAATCAATTTGGTGGAGATAAGAGCATTATATGCCAGATCTGCTATATACCTGGTCATGGAGCCTACAAATGCAGAAATAGATTCAATCATGCATTTGTTCCAAAACAAGGAAGAGGTAATCAAGGAGGTTTAGGCACAGGAGGTTATTTTTTGGTCTTTGGAAACTATGGACAAGGTGGTGGTAGAGGATTTAATGGAGGATTTCCTAGAGGGGGAAATTTTCAAGGCTATGTAGCGTATCAGCCACCACTGCCCTTTCAGCCATCAATGGCACCAAGCTTTGTATATCCTCAAAGTGCTCCTGGATTCTACAATGGATATACACCTGCTGCTATGTATGCAGGAAATGCAAGCTTTAATCCTGAAAACTTTCCTTCTGGAAGTGCTCCCATCAACTTCAACTCATCGCACTGAACTCAGGCTAACTACAATGTAGTAGCGGATCAAGCATGGTATATTGATTAGGAGCAACGAACCACATCACTCGAATCGCACGGTATCTTGACCTGTTCAAAATATACTGGATCTGAGAAATTGCATATAGGAAATGGACTGGGTTTAACTATTGAACATGTTGGCTTATCTGTTTTAAAAACACAAACAACCCACAATCTCTATCTTACAAACATTTTGCATGTGCCTTATCACTAAGAATTTACTTAGTGTTTCCAAATTATTATCGATAACAATGCGAATGGTGAATTCCACAAATCCATTTGTTTTGTTGGGACAAGAGCAGGGGATCACATTGCTCGAGGGATTGCTAGAGATGGACTTTATCAAGTTGAAGGATTAATTACGATCATCGGTCATATAAACCTCTTGTCTTCTTTGGTTCAAAGATAGTAGTCGATATAAACTCTAAGTCTAGCTTATATAATGTCTGACGAGATGCAGGCATCCCGACATCGCAAATTTCAGTTCATTCAATAATGATGCCCAAGTGGCCTTGTTTGTTTCTTCTTTTCCTTCAAAAACTCTTGATCATAATGTCATGCACAAACGTTTGGGGCATCCAACCATTCATGCACTAAAACAAGTGCTCAAACACTTTAATCATACCTCTGTCTTAGATAACAAAATCACACCTGACTTTTGTAGTGCTTGTCAATTCGGTAAGAGTCACATGCAACATTTTCCATCTGTTGAAACAACAACAACACAGCCATTAGAATTACTTCATGCTGACCTTTGGGGACCAGCTCCTTTCTTATCTTCACAGGGGTATCAATATTATCTCTCCATTCTAGATGATTTTTCCAGATTCACTTGGATTTTTCCCCTTACTGCAAAATCAAAAGCATTGCAGGCATTCAAAGACTTTAAAACCATGATTGAAAATAGTCTTTCTAGCAAAATTAAATGTCTTCAAACAGATTGGGGAGGTGAGTTCAGATCCTTCACCACTTATCTTGCTGAGCAAGGTATTCAATTTAGGCATCCTTGTCCATATATTCATCACCAAAATGGCAAAATTGAAAGGAAGCATAGGCATATTGTAGAAACAGGCCTTACACTACTAGCTCAAGCCAATCTACCCTTAAAATTTTGGTGGAATGCTTTCCATACAGCCACCTATCTCATTAATAGACTTCCCACTCTAAATAATCAGTCTCCTTTTGAAGTTCTGTTCCACAAAAAGCCTGATTACTCCCATTTGAGAATCTTTGGTTGTGCATGTTACCCTTATCTCAGACCATACAATCATCACAAGCTTAGCTATAGAACTAGTCGATGCATATTTCTGGGATATAGTTCAATGCATAAGGGCTACCTGTGCTTGCACTCCTCTGGAAAAATCTATATCAGTAACCATGTGGTGTTTGATGAGTCATCCTTTCCATTTCAGTTGGGTGTAGATTTTTCTTCAGTATCAAACACTTGTAATCCATCTGAGTTCAGTCAAAATCTTTCTCCTGAGTCTTCATCATCACAGACTGTAATGCAACTTGATATTCCTCTCCTGCAATCTCCAGCAGTAGCACCTGTTGCTACCCAATATTCATTCTCAGCTCCATTATCTTCTTCCCCAACTGTTGCTACTTCTCCTTCATCTTTCACCTCACCTATACAATCATCGCACCACTTATCTCCAAATCCACCTATTCCTACAGGCCATCCCATGATTACTCGATCCAAAAATGGAATATTTAAACCCAAGGCCTATACTATTAGTTGTCAGTCAACAGAAGTAGAGCCCTCTTCTGTCTCAGCAGCTCTTGCTGATCCAAAATGGAAGAAGGCTATGACAGAAGAATACCAGGCCTTAATGCATAACAACACTTGGGAACTTGTCAGTCCTGATCATCCAGTCAAAGTTATTGGCAGCAAATGGATTTTCAAGATCAAATACAACTCTGATGGTAGTGTGAATAGATATAAGGGGCGGTAGCCAAAGGTTATCATCAGACCTCTGGTATTGACTACACAGAAACTTTCAGTCCTGTGGTAAAGTCGTCTACTATCAGAGTGATCCTCAGTCTGGCAGTCATGAATAAGTGGAAACTCAGACAAATTGACATCAACAATGCCTTTCTTAATGGCAACTTAACAGAAGCAGTGTACATACAACAACCAGCGGGCTTTGTCCATCCTCATAAACCAAATCATGTATGCAGGCTTCATAAGGCATTATATGGTCTTAAGCAAGCCCCCCGTGCTTGGTTTGACAAACTGAAAATGGTGTTAACACATCACTGGGGATTCTTAAATTCCAAATCTGACACATCTCTTTTCTTCAAAAGGGTTGATGATCAGCTTCTGCTCCTTCTGGTATATGTTGATGACATCATTATTACAGGCTCAAATCCTTCTCTTGTTGATCAGGTTGTTCTCAATCTACAATCTGTTTTTGCTCTTAAGGATCTTGGGGAGCTTCATTATTTCTTGGGCATTCAAATTATCAGAAATTCAGCTGGTCTGCTTCTGTCTCAGTCCAAATACATTTCTGACTTATTAGCTCGAGTGAATATGCAGGATAGCACTCCTTGTTCCACACCTATGGCCTCTGGAGCTCATTTGACAAAAGATATTGGTCAACCCTTATCTGATGGTACCTTATACAGAAGCACAGTTGGTGCTCTTCAATATGTAACTCTTTCTCGACCTGACATTGCTTTCACAGTTAACAAGCTTAGCCAGTTTCTGAGTGCTCCTTCTGATACTCATTGGCAGGCCTGCAAACGAGTCCTTAGATATTTAAAGGGCACTATCAATCTTGGTCTTCAATTTTACTCTTCAGGCTCTGCTAACATTGAATGTTTTTCAGATGCTGACTGGGCAGCTGATAGAGATGATCGTAGGTCCATTGCTGGTTATTGTGTTTATTTGGGTCCTAATCTTGTCTCTTGGTGTTCCAAGAAACAAGCTGTTGTTTCTCGCTCCAGCACTGAGTCTGAATATCGTGCTCTTGCTTTACGAAATTTTGTGGATGAGATCTCTCCTAGCTGAACTTCAAATCCAGTTTCCTCTCTCCTGTTATTTGGTGTGATAATCAAAGTGCCACTGCATTAGCTAGCAATCCTAAGTTTCACTCTCGAACTAAGCATATTGAGCTTGATGTTCATTTTTTGCGAGAGAAAGTGGCTAACAACAGCTTACAAATTCAATATGTTCCTAGCCATGACCAAACAGCCGACATATTTACTAAGGCTTTACCATTCCAGTCATTTCATTATCTTCGATCCAAGCTCAACATTCTTTCTACTGTTGAGCTTGAGGGGGGATGTTAGAGTATATTCCAGATTAGTCCAAAGAAGTTCGTAAAGCTAAACATGCAGCTGGAGATCATTGTTAGCTCAGATGGTTAGTTAGTAGTGTGCATGAGTACTGGCCAGCTCAGCATTCTGTTATTGTAAATATAGTTTCAGCTTGTTATAAGCTGGACAGGTGTCAAGCTATTATTAGCTAGTGCTTAGCTAAGTTAGTTACTAAATGATGTATATATATCAAGCTCTGTATATTCACGTTAATATAAGGAAAAATACAATTGAAATCTTCTTTCTTTCTCTTGATAATTTTCTCTCTGTTTTTCCCTCCTTCCAAACACAGTACACTGTTATTTTTCACAGATTGCAGTTGTTGATTAATATTTCACTCTATGCTCTGTACGCACTTTTGAATAAATAATAATCTATGCAAGGAAGTGGGTTCAGCTTTAAAGAGTGGGAGCTGGAATTTGGAGAAGGAATCCAGAGCAGAGTTATCTTTTTGTTCCCTTTTTTTTCCCTCTTCCTTTATCAGAAGCTGTCTGGCATGTAAATTTTCTGGCAATAAGAAAGTTCAAAACAGTGGCTTGCTCTCCCTGCACCCTGGAACTGGTCATTCCATGTTTATTTTTGTAAGTTTGTTTTCTCACCTTTTTTTCTTCTCTGTCATTTTTACTTTTGATCCTCCTCGAGTATTGTAGATCCATCAATATTTTTTTAACCACTTTAAGAACATCTTCAATACATTTTGCTTGATCACAGAAGCTGAACAAGGAATTCATAGGTGAAATTGACCAATCCTGAATGTTTCTATTTACAACACAACACAGCGCAAAAAGGTCAAAGCCCTTCCATGTTTTGCTCTCTTGTCAATTTACTCGCTCCTCAAAAGCCTTGGTGAGGATGGGAATCGATTCTATGACATATTCAGAACGACTGTTCCAGACATTTCTATTAAGCTTCCTGGCTTTTGATCCACCTCTGTTCTTGTATATTTGGATTCATCAGTTTAGCTCTTATAATCCTAGAATGCCTTGTTGCAAGTGAGATCTGGTACCAAATTCATTAAATTTTATAATTTATCCTCTTTTAGCGAGGGTTTGTTTACTTTCAACTTTTTAATGCAACACCCATCGTATATTTGCTCGGCGTCACCCATAATTTGCGGGCTTGAAGCATCAAGTGCTGATGCACTAGTAACTCTAGCTACCTGTAATTAATTGTTGGCTCTTTCTAGGGCAAACATATGAAGTTAGAGTTTAGTCCTAAAAGGTTTTGTTTCGGGGAGGTCCAACTGAAGCTTTTATGTAATTTAATTATTCAATATTTTATTATGGTCATGAAACGTTTTTGTTTTTCCTTTGGTTAATGAAATTGCATGTCTGCTTGTAATAACACTTGAAAATTTGTTCTGTTTCCTCTTTTGTGGACGCGATAAACGACGATTTACTGGGCAATTTGCAGAATTACAAGATTTAGCAAAGCGTTTAGTTAACCTCAGAGTAGAGAAATTAATAACTAAGACCTATTTTGAGGGGATTAACATATCCTTTCTTATGACTTACAATCACTTTTCCAATAGATTTTAAAATTAATTTTTTAAACTACTTACCATTAAAATCATTAAACACTCTCGTCATTGGATTTTATGACTCGGGCACTATAGCTCTGCCAATGGACTAATCTATTGGCAGCACAGTAAATCCAGAATCGGATAATAAATATTGTAACATAAGTCAAAGGAAAGATAAAAGAATTCGATAGACTTCTAGGTTGTAAAATATGATACCATATAAGTGTAGCAAAAAAAATAAAAAAATAATAAAAGAATTTGATGGGCAACTAAGTTGCAGCAACACTTGTTAAATACTTAGGAGATAAACAGGGGTAGAGCTCCGAGTAAATCTCTGGGAGGCCAAATTCAAACGTTAAGTATTAATAGGGATTGATTTTAGATGGTTCTTTCATCTATAGCTATGATTAGTCGCTGGGAATTTGGGAATTTTGCTTCTGACGGCAGCAATTGTGGACTTTGATTGATAATTAAGGCCAATGGTGATGGCGCATTGGTACTAGTAGAGGCTTTATCCTGTTTTTTTAATTTAAATTACCAAAAAATCTCTTGTAAAAATATAAAAATAATTGAAATATCAAATATTTATTTTTACATCTCCAACTTACAAAAAAATATTGTTATTTTGAAATCCCTAAGGCCCACCTCTCCTCACACAAAAGAATAGAAACTATCCATCTTACTGAATTTTATCTAATTGATTTATTTTTAAATGGATCTAAAAATTGAACTTAATGCTTACATTATGGACGTGGGTTCTGATAACAAATTTTTAAAATTAAAAGGGGATTGGTAAACCCCAAAAAAAATAGTTAATGCTAAGAAAGACAAATTGCATTCATTAACTTGTCTATTAGTGACATTAGTATTGATTTTACTAGTTGTCCCAATTATAGTAGAAATGACATTTTCAGCTATAAATTTTGTGAATGGTCATTGAAATCGAATGGGAGAAGCTAATTATATACATAAAAAAAAATATATTTTTTGTAGTCTTAATAATGGAGTTACTCGAGAACAGTTATAAATATATTAAATTAAATATATTAATAAATTTTTATTTAATTTATTAACTATTTTTAAATTATATTATTGTTAAATTTAGCCATTGCTAGATTGAATTCTTGGCACTGCCACTAACTGAGGCTATTGTTACAAATAAAAAAATAAAATGAAAAAGTAATTAATAAAATAAAAATCAAATAATTGGACACTTTATTTGACAAAATATAAAGTTACATTTTCATTCTACATATAAAGTTCATAAATTAATTATGCAGGGGTCAAATCAATATTTTTTTATTTAATTTTTAATAACTTAATTATGCAGGGTCAAATCAATATTTTTATACTTAATTTTTAATATTTCTTTTAAAAATTTTAAAATTTTTTCAAAACCTTGGTGTTGTGGCCCCCTTTTGTCGTAAAGAGTCTCCGCCCCTCGAGATAAAGCTAAAGCCGCTTGGTATCGTAAAGAGCGCTGCTATATGCCCCGAATTTGCGCCGCGAATTTGCCAAAACGCTGCATTTTGAAACGTTCACTTTTCCTTTGTAATTGCAGCTGTGCAGCACGTGTGTGTGAGTTTTAAAACGGTCACAGGTCACTTAAACCGAACGACGTCGCTTCTTCAATTCATTGCAGCTGTGCAGCACCTGTTTGTCCTTCCATTTGCCTTCGTTTCAACCCAACAATCAACACTGCACAGCTCGCTTCAATTCCCAAACTGCATTTATTGTTCCTACATTAATTTGTTAAGTTGTTTCATTTTAATTTATATGAATCTTGATCTAGCAAACCGTGAGCATTTGTATGTCAATTATTGTATTTTATTTGTTTTAATTTGTTGAACCGTGATAACTAATTACTAATAATTAATTTGCAGAACCGTTAATTAATAATATCTGTTTATATTTTAATTTGTTTCTAAACTTAATGAATTAGAGATAAGTAAATAATAATATTTAGTCTATATTTTTATTTGTTTCTAAACTTAATTAATTAGGAATAATTAATTAATAATATTTAGTCTATATTTTTAGTTGTTTCTAAACTTAACGAATTTGGTATAATTAATTAATAATATTATGAATTAATATAATTTACAGAAATAATGGACGAGGTTGATGAAGTGGAGGAATTGCAAGATGTACGTGATGCTAATTTTGGTGGAAATAATGAAATTTTCTCTTCGCTTGGTCTACGATCTTCTGCTCATTGAAAATTCTTACATCCTTGAAAACGCCAAAATTTGTGATTTGAATTCTTTATTGTATGTGACGTTAATAACTCTATCTGATTACCGCATCCGTTACATAGTTGCAGCGAGTTTTGAATTTCACTTGTGCTAGATGAGATTGTGGTTAATTGAATGATGAAGCTACAAAACCAAAATAAAATTTGAAATAAATCAGAACATAAATCTTAAGCTAATGACAAAAAAACACAATCGGGACAATTCCAGCACTAGTTACACTAACAGCAGCAACAATTCCAGCAGCAAGACTTGTTTTTGTATTCCAGCCGGTAAGCAATTTCACACACACACATGTCTATTATTTTAGTAATCCAACAATGACAAAATTAAAAAAAAAAAAATACATCCAAACACAAGCTAGCTTTGATCATGTGCTAGGATCATTAAGTTTAGAAATAAATTAAAACATAAACAGAATATTATTAATTAACTATCACAGTTCAACAAATTAATTATTATTAATTAATTATCATGATTCAGGAAATGAAACAAATAAAATACAATAATTTTGATACAAATGCTCACCGTTGAGCAAATTTAAATACAAATCAAACCGCTCAAGATTACAACAGTTCAAGATTTATAAATTTAAAATCAAACCCCTCACGATTCAGCTTACAATCATTAAATGTAGGAACAATAATATACAAATAAATACTTACGGGTTTTGCAATGTAGAAATTCAGCAATCTGGCTTTCACGAATCAGTTGGCGTTTGGTAGTTTTGAAGACCTGTACTTGGGGTTTTGCAGTTTGCAGTTTGCAGTTTCAGTCTGCAAAGCAGAGTGTTGTGGTTCACGCTTGCGCAAATAGAAGAAGAAGAAAGAAAATGCTCACGTGCTCTACAAGTGGAACTAAATGGGAAAGCAATCAAAGCTCTCAAGCAAACAAGCAAAAAACCAAAGAAGCAATCAACGCAAAAGAAAAGCAGTCAAAAGGAAAAAAAGAAATCAAACCATAAAAGCACCGTTTTGACAATTTTTGGGGTGCAGATTCGGGGTTAAAATCGGGGTAAGTAGCATTTTTGGTTTGTAAATTGAAGACTTCTTCGAGACTTCAACCCTTTCAAAATCACGATGGTGGCGAAAAGGAATTCGAGACTTCAACTCCTTGAAAGTGATGAAGGGTGTCTCAAAAGAATTTGATGCATTAGGCAAAAAGTGAGGCCATGAAACTTTCGCCTTTTGAAATTTATTTATAAATGATTGAATTTAATTAATTTCCTCTCATATCTTAATTGATATCCTCCCTTGATATGTTAAGTAAATATTTTGTAACATTTTCAAAATTCAATAAGATGATTTTTCATTAAGTACAATAAGCGGATATAAATACTAAAAATTTGTGTGGTTTATAGAGCATTATTTGAATCCTATGTAAGTCATTGCTAACTTATCACACAATTTTTGTTTTTTATTTTCTAAGAAAATCACATCTCATCACAAATAATTCACCAAAACTTACTGAATTTTATATTTAATATTAATTCCAAATTCTAAATAATTGCTAATGAAGTTCAGCAATTTATAAATTAGGAGCCCGAGTTGATAATTAATAATTAACTTGGGACCTTCATGTGGGACAGGATTTTTCTGGAACAAATACTGAGGAATTCCAAGGTGGAGCCGCATGTATTTGTGCATTTTGCCATGCCTACCTATGTGCATGCGGGACGTACAAAACTATGTCTAGTGGATCCTTTTGATGGTACGTCCAAATTTTGTTTTACTAGAGATGCTGTAACAATTAATATCAAACGATATTCTGAATAGCCCCACGTTTGTAGCCGTTTCTTTTTCGCAGCTGGCTTGATGATGATATAAAGGCCGACGTTCCTGTAAATAGATCTGTTGGACGATGACCACAATCAACAACAGATCTTACACATAGTGGACCAATCAGTCGCTGTAATTCCTATCGAATTTTCATCTCTTCTCCTCATCGTGGGAAGCTGATCCAGTAAAGTCATCATGATCAATTTTCTTATTATTGAACAAAGGGTGCAAGAGGATTGCTTTGGGCACCCATTCCCAGTTACGATCAGGGAAAGAACCTGATTTTGAGTTTGCCCATGGCAGATAATTTTTCTGTATTCATTACAAAAGCGGGATAGTCTTTAGATAATGCATGTTTCTGGTGTATGCTGTCATACTCAAAGGACTAATATTTAATCAACTCCAGCTACTACACAACCTCTTTGATATACTCTTGGGGAACCAACTTAGCTAGGGAGGTCAGTACGAATGCACCTGCATTAAGGCACATCTATTTCTTACAAACAGCCTCCTTTTGATGCCAATTCAGAGGAGTCCAACATGAGTATGTGTAGCCAAATGATGAAAATGGCATGCCAACTTATTCAATCAAACTCGGAAGGGCCCAAATGTCATGAAAGTAAAAGGATAGAAATATCCTTGCCAAGGCAACAATTAACGCCAATAAAAATGTGCCAGGTGGCATGGCGGGTAGGACCCTTGGGCACTCCATATAAAGATACTCAAATTATTTTTTTAATCAATTAGAAAACACAATCACACGACACAAGGATTAAGCTTTTTTGCAATCTCTATTGTTTAGAGCTTGCAAGCTCTTAACACCCAAGAGTAGCTTCAAACTAACTTGAACGTCATAATGTAGTCGCGGTCTAACTTCAACCTATTTTCTCCATTTTGTAGATTAAATAAAGTCCTATAAGCTAGTCTTCTCCAAATCTAAGCCTCCCATAATGACCTTGCCTCTTCCATTCTTTCTCTAGTCCCACAGAAGGTCGAAAACAAACAACACATCTCAAAGAAATGGGTCACCCCTTCGTTTTAACATAATTTTATTGTGTGTAGTTAGGTTTTTGCCCCTTTTTCCTTCAGCTTAAAATCTAGGTAAAACAACAAGTATTGGGAGGGCATATTGAAAATAAACAAGTTTGTTTATTATTGTTATTGTACTAATCCATGAAGCAAAATAAATTTCATAATAGTTTGTTTTGAGCGTTTATATGGCAAAGATAGTACAAAATGTAGTGAGATGAAAGGCATAGTGAACGACATTTTGCATGGGCTTTATGAAGCATATGGTGCAAGACACTCAAACCCGAAAGCTAGTGCTAGTGTAAATTAAGTGCAAGCCATGTTGGTGGTATTGGCTTAATAGTGTTTAGTAGTTGAGTGGCTTTTCTTAATTTAGGTGATGTTGATAATAATTATGATGATCCTTTCTCTAAATACACTAAGATGGTTGCTGAGACTAGAGATAACGTAGAATTGTTAAACGAGCTAGACCTTTACTTGATGGAGTTGGTTGAATTTCAAGTTACTATACATTGGATATTCAAATTGATATTTTTGCTTGATGGAACGTTAATAGTTTGAATTAATCAATTTTATTGCAAATAACAAGAGATGACCTTACCATTCCAGTATCTACTACTGCATATGAGTCTATCTTTAGTACAAGAGGTTGAATTGTAGACGAATAAAGGAATTCTATGACTTCTGACATGGTGCAACTACTTATACTAACACAAATTTGGCTATGATCTTCGCTTTTCATAGAAGTGATAACAAAGCTTCAAGTGATTGTTGGGGAAAATGAGTTTATGAATGCACTTGCGGAAGGTATAATATTTAATTTATGATTATGTCATAAATTATTTTTAATTAGTTACTTTATAAGTTATTTACTTTAATTCCTTATGTTTCATGAAATGCTCTGTAAACTAACACAAGTGGATCATTGAAGTGTTTCAAGATGAAAAATTTTGGTTGCTTACTTGCATGCTTCATCTAGACTCTAAGCAATTAGGTAACTTTTTATTTTGATGAATTATTAATCTTCATTGAAAATGCATCTTCACAGATATGAGCTATTTGTGATTGAGGCTTATAATTTATAGTAATTGTTGGTTGAAATAAGAATAAATTAGGCTTATAGTTTGTTATAATAATTGGTTGAAAGGAATAAATTATACGGTTTAGTGGTGTTATGGGGTTTTTGTTGGGATTATGTGCTCTTTTAAAGCATAATTTATTTTCTGATTAATAAAATATTTGAGATATTTTCAATTGTATAAATATATTAAAAAAAGTCCATTTAATCATATTATATGTATTTATATGATCATCATATAGATTCACAGAAGACATAAATACAAGTTATCTTATGATTAAATAAATTAAGTTTGAAATTGATAAATAAATTTGGGCGCTCTATTTATGTTTAGATTGTAGTAAATTCATTGAATGATTTGCCTTAACTATGTATAAATTTACTGATGTAGTTTGACTACATTGAGCTGGATCACATATGAGATTTAATTAACCTTGAAATAACTGTCAGACTTATTAAATCTCATAGGCACTGATTTTACTGTAATCTTAATATTGAGTTAGATATGATTTCATGATTGTAATTATTATTCCATTTGAGTTACTAATGGGCACGACACACACTTGTGATCAAGATTACCCAGTATCTTGGTGGGAACAATTATGAGTATTCGAGTTATAGATTAACAATATAGAATTTGTATAACACGTCTCTTGATAGGTTTTTGGTACTTGATCATAAAATTCTCTGGCCAGAGTGTGTCAACATATTTAGTATGTTGAAAATTATCATTAGAGAAAACCAGTAAGTATCAAGGAACAAGATGTAATTAAATCGATTGGACAGTTGAGATATCGATTTAATTAATGATATGGTACAAAGAATTGTGCCATAAAGAAATCAATGTGGCATGGGTCGAATTATTATTCGAGAGCATTATCCTGGATAACATACAATTATGGAGGTCAATTCCAATCTTTTAGTGGAGTAGATTTAGAATTAAATAATTGGGCTAGTTTAATTACAGGCCTAATTATTGTAACCACTATTGTATGTATCCATATGATCCCCGGATTAGCTCATTTAATTGATTGTACCACTACTGGATTAATAAACAAGATAACTAGCTATTTGGGTAAAAAACCTAAATATATTATTTAATGAGAGGATCCATTTAATATGCTTATGTGTAAGGGGTCTTATATTATTTTACAAGGTGGGTCCTCTATAGAAAAAAGCAAGTAACGTGACTTTTATTTTTAGAGCTTAGGGTTCACTAAAGAGAGATATAAAAAAGGCTTATTTTCTCTAGAGAAAAAAAAGGGCCGCAATATACAGATCAGAGAAAAAAAAATTTCTCTCTAATTTGGTGAAAAAAATTTTTCTCTGCCTAGTTACTTATAGTAGTTATAAAGGCGTCCACAGGTAAAGTGCAGATCAAACCTGAGTCATAACTCGGAAGATTGTTTGGTGACAGATTGTGATCTAACCAGCGCGGTGGTGATAGATCATGATCTAACAAGCGTAGTGGTGACGAATCGTGATATGGGAGCCTAGAATAATTTCCATTGTTCATCTTCTCAGATTATTAAGGTATGGTTTCTAGGTTAGGTTACGAACTCTTATGTATTATATGAGATCGATCTTAAAAAGTTTTTTTTTTTCAAAACTGATTTTTCTCCAACAATTTTAGTAAGTAAGAGTTGGGTAAAAAGAATGAATTTTTAATAATAATTCTCTAGTGAGAAAATTCTCGTTTTAACAAAATAAGGATGTCACTAAAAAACAAAAGAACACAATTTCTAATACATTGAAATATATATTTTTATATTTAGTGTGTTAAAGTGAGGAGGCCCCTCAAGTGCCAGAGCCCTCATTTAATGTATTAAAATTTATATTTTTTATCTGTTAGTGGCATCTTTATTTTAATGAAGTGAGTATGTCTTCACTAAAGAATGATTATATATATAATCATTTTCAAGTATGGGTGCTCTCATTTTTTTTAATGCAAGCACGCTCTTAAGCTATAGGTTTTAATGGGCTTATTTTTTTTAATGAAATATAAAATCATGTGGTTTAATTTTCAGGTTAGGATGACCAATCGACTTGTCTTTGTCTAAGGGGCTTCCTACACTTTTATTTTTGTTTACTTATCCTTAACGCTTGTACATAAGAAATGAGACTTAATCCACATTTACTGTAAATTTAGAAAGTGTTTTCTTTCACTCATAAATAACTATCTAATTCTTTTTATTAACCTAAAGAGTCAATAAATGAATAAAAACAATGAGGAACTCTATTCAAGTTCCTTTTTTTCTAAAGTGAAAAGCTTAGGTTAACAAGGAATAAAAAAATCCTAAGAATATTTATACAAATAAAGTAAGCAACCCCTTCTTTTTTTATTCTTCGCATCCATGATTATGCCTTGGATCATTAGACAGGAATCTGAAGATGAAGGGCAAAACAAAGAATAATGCGACGGTGTAAATAAAGAGTTTGAGTAAAGGTAAAAAGAGAAAAGATTCTCTATTTTTACACTACATATCCAACTTTGACATCACAAAATGAAGTTCTTTTTAGAATTTGATTCTTTAAATAAAAAATTATTTTATTTTTTAATGAACTATAAAGTCACGCAGTTTAATAGTATTAAAAACTAACTCGCTTAAACTGCACGGCTTAAAAATGTGTCCGCATAAAAAAATATAGAGCCCTACACTAGAAAATGACTATATATGTATACTCATTCTCAAGTGCGAGCGCCGTCATTTTTTTTTATGCGGACATGCTCTTAAGCCGTGAGATTTAATTGGCTTATTTTTGAATAAATTATAAAGTCTTGCAGTTTAATAACAGTAAGAACTATGTGAAGAATTGAGTTGCGGATTTGGGCACTAAAATGCAAACGAGAGAGAGTTCTTGGGCCATAGTGTAGATCACATTCAGTTGAGGGATCAATTTGTAAAATACTTTGCTCATGTGGCAAAGTTTGTTATGGCCGTTGTAAGTGTTTCTGGAAAAATTCCAGAAACCTCAGCATAAAAGGGGCTGATGAACAGCCTCTGGTGCGCGTGTGATTTCTTTTTCTTCTCTCATCCAAATTCTGTAATTCTTGCTTTGATTAAAAGCTTGTAATCTCCTGTGTAAAAAGAGATCGAGGTGTGATCAGTTTGAGCAATAAAAGTGTGTGAGTTTTTCCTTTAAAACAGTGTCGTTTTTGTTCAAGCCATCAGTTGTTTTGTGCTTCTGTTCTTGGCTTATTTTTCTCTGATTCTTGGTTTGTTTTTTGAATCTTTTTTTGGTAATTTGTTCTCAAAATTAACAAACGAACTCTCTTAAACCGCATGCCATAAAAGTATGTTGGCATGAAAAGAAAAAAAAAATGAAAACACACACACACATACATGTATGTATTTTTTATGCTTAGGTTCAGTCATTACTTTAGATTGTACATGTCTGCTGTAACTATTGATGCTTCTTTGGTAGAGGTTAATTAATGCTAATGCACTAGTTCCCTTTTCCTCTTGCAAATTCATCGTTTTATATTTGTTGATGGAGAAATGGAGATTATTTTATTTTATTCAATAATTTACTTTTGTTGATGATTTTATTTTATTCAATAATTTACCTTTGTTCTTATTTACTTGGATTAACCTCATTACTTTGAAGTTGTTTTCTTTATTGTTGTACTTTGCAGTTGAGTATTTTGAATTTGCTATTTTAGTATCCTGAATGGTTTTCATTATTTGTTGTGAGTGCGTGTTTTTTTTTCAGTAATAGTTGCTGCAACTCAACCCGAATTACGAATCCAAACTGGACCAAACTAAATTTAAAACCAAACCGAACCGAAATAATTTTTCAACTCATTTGGGTTGAAAGCTTAAGCCCAAACGGATTATAAACCGTAAAAAGCCGAACGGAAAACCAAAATGTCCGCCCGTAGATGCGGCAATTTGCTTACTCTATTCGTTAAGTTCTCTATGAAATTAATGCCCTTCTTCTTTGGCAGACTGTGTTGTTGCCCAAAAAGTCATACTCTTTAAGTTAAGGTAGAGAATCGTCCTACACCAGCAGAAGTTATGAGAATGATCACCAATATATATCTAAACTATATTTGATTAAATCGCATAAGTAATGGAATGGATGTTTACCGCTTCTCATAAAATAATCAAAAATTTCTTGCCTTACATTTTATTTAAAAAAGAATAATAATAATAATAATAATAACAAGATGCTTTGATTATTTTCAGAAAGATCTAAGGAGATCGCTCCTCAAAACTGGAGCTTAGCCTCTTGAATTTGATAGCTAATCCAATGACTAATTGAGAATCAGTTTTCCTTTAAATATAAAATCGTGTATTCAATTTTGACACGGAGATAGTTTGGAACTTTGGATCAAATAATTCTAAGCATTTGTAAACTCTCCAGAATACTTATCTCATAAACATTAAAGGAATTCACCTAACCTTCATGGCTCATGCAACGCCTTGATAGTCTGCTTTCCGACTGAAAGCAACACAAATAGCTTTCTCATTAATACGTGGACATATGTTATTTAATCATCCAACTACTTCGTCCTGTTTCTCCATCACTACATCTTCACACAAGGTTTTGGAGCATCGCCATTCATTATCTTAGTGGCGATTTGGCATTTGGGCCTGTAGTTGAATAGTATTATTATCCTGAAAACATTATGAGGAGAAAATTTAAAATATATCAAAGATATCATGTCATTCATAAAATAAACAAATGATAATATGACATATGTACATTTATTTTGAAAAACCGTTACGTAAGTGGTGGTTATATTAAATTTGATTACACATGTTATTAATGCATCAACTAGTTGTAGTACATCAGAGGTATTCTAAAATTTTTATATATTGAGGGAATGTGTTCGAATTTAGTATTTGATACTTCTCTGGATTGTATTCAATAAATATTTTGCATCTAAAATTTACTTATTTTAAAATGTATATATTTATAGAGTGTAACACTTCTTTTTTTTTTTAAAAAAAAAAAAAGAGAACTTAATCGATTCTCACACTCTAAAACCATGAGTTTTTATGCCGATGTTTTTCGTAGTTTACAATGGGAAAATATGCAGTATAGCTAGCTCGCAAAGCGTTGCATCTCAATTAATTTTTTTTGGTTACATATCAAAATGCAGCAGTTTGTGAAATGTCTTAAAGTTTTAAACGACATAGAAATTGTAATTCTTAACCAAGAATTTGGTTTCATGAGGGGAAGTTTAAGACATAATATATTTTAAAAAAATTTTAGTAGTAATACGTAACATCGCAACATTAGTACTCACGAGGGGCAATTTGAAAATTTTAAAATTATAAGGGATAGTGTGAGAAGTTTTAAAATTACAAGGCACATTTTGAAATTTTCAAAAATTATAAAGGGACAGTTTTACGGACGAAGTGTTTCCCAAGTCCCAGGAGCTAAGGTGGTGTTTGGTTTTAAAAAAGTGATGGAGAGGAGAGAAGAGGAGAAAAAAATAGAGGAATTGAGAGGTGATGAGAGGAAAAGAGTGTAGAAATTAATTGTTATTGTTTGGTTTCACATTAAATTTGAAAGAAAAAGAAATTACATATTTTTTATTTAGACAAATATACCCACTATCTTTAATGTTAATATTGTTAATAAATAAAAATAATAATAAAACTATGAATTAATTTAATCTAGAAATTACCTAATTAAATAAAAAAATTATTTTTTTAAAATTACAGCATTTTGACTGCCATTGACCACCACTGACCAGCGGCGTTGACCGTCGTTTTTCATCACGTTAAATGCATAATAATGATCAGAAATAGACGATTTACTCATTGAAAATGTTAATTTCTAAAAAATACACTATATAGTTGAAAATATGAGAGTTCAAAATTTTCCAAGTATTTAAACAATACCTGAGGTAAATAACAATACATATTAGCATTTCTAACCTCATAGAACAGACGCATAAGGATTACTGTGACTGTTTTGATAATAAAGTGTGTCTAAACTCCATAATTTCCAAATAAGTTTATCCTATTAATTTAAGAAAATAAATATAAATTATTTATACTTTAATTTATTTAAAATTAATTTTGTTTAGAAAATAATATTAGAATTTTTGTGCTTAAATAGATAGGGAATTTAAAATCCTTAGTCATTGATAAGTAATATAAAATTTTCAAATTAATAGAAATTAAATTTCAATGAAAATTCAATTCCATTAAACCTGATCCAACCAAATAATAAAAAATTAAGAAACAATTAAATTCTTTTTCTCTCCCAACTTCTCTCCCACCAAGCAAATATAGCCTAAAAGTAAACCAGGGTGCGTGACAGCTCAATTTCTTCAATGAAGTTGAGGTGTTTGACAGCTCGATCATTTTTGTGCAAAGTGTACGGAACTTCAGTCACTGTTTCACATTCATTACGATAATGAAGAGGCAGAAAATTGGGGGGTTGTGGGTGGACCGCGTCCACATGGCCCAATATAAAACCAAAGACAAGCCTCCTTTAAGGTACTGAAATTTTGATATTGCGGGGAGGCAATTGGAAAATGACAGGATTGTTGTTCACATTATCCTCCAGAATATGGAAACAAAACACAACACTGAATTCTACTTGGAATTATTAATCCCAATTGGATACATATGAAGCAAGAAAAATAAATCACTTCAGACGTATTTTCTTTGCTTATTGAATGTAAAAACTACTTTAAAAACTGGGTCATAGAAACTGCAAATATGTACATGCCAATGCTATATAATATATACCCAAGGATTATTAGAAAACTAAAGTATGTTTTCTAATTTAATCTTGGATATATTTAGTATTGGGAGAGTTGATCACATGGGGAGCGTCGCGTTTTGTTGCCCATGTAATCAATACCCACGTTATTTGGTATATCGTTCTCACATTTTGTTTTTTCCCTTTCTGGAAACTTGTAATTTTTTAGTAAATTATCTTCGGTTAGGGTGAGAACTTTATACCAAACAGTGTTATATTGTAGTAGTTTCTATTAGATCTCAATGGAGGGAGAAGAAATGGGGCAATTCCAATTTAGTAGCTCTTCAATCATCTGCATTGCAATCCTATCTTCATCATCTCTTCCATTTCCGGCTTCAACTTCATCATCAACCAACGTCGGGGACGACCTTGACGACGGAAATGGCAATACATTCTCCAAATTCTGTGCCTTTTTGTTCTTTCCCAGCTCAACTCTCATGACCCAACTGGATCCTGAACGAGATCCTGCTCGCTTCTGCCAGACCCCGATATGAGAATTGTCGTTGTCGAGCCTCAAGCAAGTGAGCGAAGGCGATAAATCTTTGCAACACTTCCTCAGCTTCGAGTTTAGGAGTTCCGAAAACCCCTTCTCAGGAATATTGTAACTACTACCCTTGGTGCCTTCAGCTTCAGGATTATTGGGCTTCAGGATTGGAAAATTAGTCTTGGCATTTTGGCCATTCATCAAAACGGCCGCTTGATCATAAGCTCTTGCCGCTGCCTCAGCTGTCTCAAATGTTCCAAGCCACACCCTCCTCTTCCTGAACAAATTATAAAAACAAAACAGAACAGCAGCAGAGTTATAAGATATAAGAAAATTGAAAAAAAGTGATAAGGAGAAGTAAATGCTGTAATAATGAGAGTGGGCGAATTTACAGTAATGGGTGGCGAATTTCGGACACCCAAGAGCCCCACTGGCGTTGCCTGACGCCTCTGAACTTCTTTGATTGTACCATGTTGGTGGGATTTAGATAACTGGGCTGTTGTTATTGCACTTGCAGGGGATCATAAATATGAGTGATTAGAGACGATGAGAAGTGGAGGATGATGTATGCTCATGTATATATTGTGGTACAAAATGTTGTCGGTGAATGGCCCCAAAGTCAACTAGTAAAATAGTCTTTGCCGCAATTAAGATTTCACCTGTACGCCCTCATAATTTCATTCATGATAAAACGAAACCCCATAGCTGAGCTTCTTAACCACAGGAATAAATGCATAACATGGCACAGCCTTTTTGGCTGTGCTTGCCCACACTCATAAAGAACCAAGGACGACTTAGTCTTTAGCCACATATATACAATTATTAGAAGAAAAGAAAATTTAATAAACTAAAAGAAGAAACATTATCCTCATTATGTTCCCCTCAGTGCATGTGAAGTCTACATGCTTTGGGTATATTCCAAGTTATTAGAAGAAAATCTAAAAAATAAATACTTGGAAGAAAATAATAAAAGGCAATTGCTGAAATCAATTTCCGTTGAAAGGGTATGTAGCATTTTTTTATTAAAAGCTTCGAGGTATTGTTTATGGCAACATGATTTTTTTTTTTTTTTTTTTTTTTTGGTTAAGACTAGGACGTTCATTTAATTTTAGTGTCTAACCTTGGGTAAAATCTGGATTTTTCAGAAAACTAACTTAAGAAATGATTGGTTCAGAAATTTATAAACTAATTCATAGGAGAGGATAGAATAGATTCAATCAAATCAATTTGGTTTTCGATTTTTTTTGGTCACTTTTTGCCCTTTTTTTTTTATAATTTTCGATTTCTTTTGATTTTACAATGAACGAACAATTGAACTTAACTTATTGAGTTTGAAAAATAGAATTGAAACAAACCTATCACTTTAAAAAATGGCACAAAACTGATCTCAATGTAGTTGCTAAAAATTTTTACACCTAGCGATGTCACGTGTTAAGAGAACTTTCAAAAATTAGGTAAGCTCATGCTACAGGTGGATTATGATTTCTGTTCTGATTTACCTAACCGAAGCAAAGAACAAATTAAAGCAATGGAGACTTTCGGCCACCCGGCAAAGACAACAAAATAACATAAGTCTTATTAGTCTAGTTGGGGGTTGAATGCGTGTGGTTCCGATAGTTGACAACTGGTTTGGTAAATTCTTTCTACAAACGTCTTCAATTACAGACTTATGAAAGTCGGTCTCTTTAATAATTGTGGGGATGAAGTTTTGATTTCTGAGCGGCAATGTCAGCCCTTTGGGTTGGCATGTCTGTTGACGTTCACTAATACAGTTGATTATCGGACCGACCTTGCTTCTTGCAGCCGTTAAACGGAACCCATGACGCCTTTTTCTTTCCACATTTGTGGGTGAATTAATCCATCTCATTGATGGTTTTTCATAATAGATTTTGTTTTTTTTTAGTATTATATATATGCTCCAAAAGAAGAATCTATTTATCATCACATGTATCTTTTTGTGTTTTTTTTTTTTTTTAAATTGGTTGTTGTTTGCTAAAAATTCAAATACATCGTTAGTTTAGACAATCAATCAGTTAAATGACTTCTAATTGTTATTTTATTGTTTAAGCTCTATTTAACTTCTAATTGTTATTTTATTGTTTAAGTTCTTAGGGCTCATTTGGGATTTATTTTTTAGAGGTTTAAAAATGATTTTGAAAAGATAAAAACTAATTCTGGTGTTTGGTAAATTATTTTAGACATCATTATTGATAAAATCACTCCATCATACAACAAATTAAAAAGCAGGAAATGAGTAGTTTTTTAAAATCAAAATTTAAAAATTGTTTTTATATTTAATACAATTTGATATAGATCCTCATATACATTATAAAAATCCAAGGTTACCCTTATTAATTAAGAATAAAATCATTAAATTTAAAGATATTATTATTTATTATCAATTATATTGAAATAACTAAATCAAAATAAAATTAATAGTATAAAATATTTATTTTGTTTATCAATTTTTATACATACCTAATAAAAAAAATTTATATACATATTTATAAATATGTAAATAAATTTTGTTCAACATTATATTTAATTCAGTCAATCATAAGATTGTTTTTAAAACTCCTAACTTTAAAAAAAAAAAATTTATCAAACGTTTAATTGATTATCTAAAAACTGATTATTTGTAGAGCACAACTAACAATAATTATTTTTAACTTAAACTAATAAGATTATCTCAACAAAAGATTAATTTGATTATTTCTTTCTTTTTTTTTTTTAAAAGGAAATTTGACAATATCTAATTGGCTCGTCGTGAAATTATTGGTTTGTTTATCAAATGACTCACAGCTCTGGACTGTAAATCACACATCAGTGACACAGAGTATGGGCCTTGCATATTATTCGTTCATGAAATCAATTATATGGCCGGCCCAATTCGTTCATGAAATCAATTATAAAATAAAAAATGTTCGAAGCGGGATAACTTCTTTGACTGTCTAAAGCTTGGAACAAATCATGGACAAAATAATTGGCGCCTTTGAAGCAAAAGTGGGATCAATCTGTCTTTCTTCTTACTTCACCACAAGAAACCTTTCATGGAAAGGTTCTCTTTTCAATTTCCATCTTCATATATAAATGAAAATTGATACATGTCGCACGCTTTCTCGGAAACAACCCTTTCGTTTCAAGCCACTTCAATATAGCGGTTAGCTTATTTATGCGACATTCATTAATTGAACTTATGATTTTTATCTTCTTCTTATTGATTTATCTGTTCTGTTTATTAATTTGTTTGAGTGATTCCTGGAACTACAGGAGAGAAATGGCGCCACATTTGCTCCACGGCATACTTCATGTGAATATTGATGGGATTGATAAGCTACACACTGGATGCGGATTTGGTTCATGCGAACAGGTATGTACGTCTGTACAGTGTATAATTAACATCCACTCTTATTCGATAGCTAATGTTATCAATCACCTATTCATTTATACTCGACAGACTACTAGCAATTTCATATCACCACAACTATGAAATGCCAAACACACCTTTAATTAATCATACTAATGTAATAGGGTAGTTGTTTCTTTAAGTCATAATTCTTTGCTTGGTTGCTTAATTAAGATTTGCCAAAGGAGAAGAGAACCACAAGTAGTGATTTGCAAGATGAAATGGTAATCAGCTTAGCCCCAGGCATTTAAGACGTATATGGAAAACTTTTTTATAAGAGAAAATAACTAGGAAGTGCACAAAAGCTCACCTTAAAAACAGTGATTTTGGCTAGTGCAATAGAAATTTCGTGGCATTTTGCTAGTAATAATTTATTATCAACACCATTTCTGTTCAAGTATCTTTCTTCTTTGCAACGATTGAAGTGTCTGGAGAACCTTTTTTTGTGTCAGTGATCACAGTTTGTAATTGATTTGGGTGTGGCACAAGAACCCTGTCCAGATTATGTTGTCCAAGCACTTTAAGGAGCTTCTCTGCAAAACCCCTGCATTTTTTATGAAGTTATGTTTCTTCTAAATGAATTCAATTTTGCAGAGATTGATAACTTTCTACCAGCTGGCCATCAGTTTTACTCTAATCTTTTTTACTTTAGCAGTGTAATCCAATTAGCCGAATGTTATTTTGAACAGACGAAGTTAAACATTTCCTTTGTTTTTTTATTATGCTGAATTAACTCTTTTAATTGAATTCTGTTTACCCTTGTGATGCTGGACCACTAAATTGAAGTGGGGCAAAAATTTTCTCAGCAAAGTCAAGAGGACGTTGTGCAGTTCTGAGGTACCGTATTCTTTCTGTCAATTATGAACCGTCCACAAGAGGTCTTGTGAATTAGATTTTTCATGTGTTATATTTTACCTTGCGTCTCTTGCATGACATGTAATGATTCTCTTCTGATTTTTTGTAAATATTATGAAGATTGTCGGTACCGCACTTTATGCAACAGTTGATCTAGACAAGGCTAGAATGGCAAGAACCACAATGATAACAGAACGAACCTCAAGACCACATTGGAATCAGTCTTTCCGCATATACTGTGCCCATAGGGTCTCACATGTTGTTTTCACCGTAAAAAATGACAATCCTGTTGGGGCAATACTCATTGGAAGAGCCTATGTGCCGGTTGAAGATGTTGGAAAGGGGTTTATAGTGGACAGATGGTTTAATATAATAGATGAAGATTACAAGAATATTCCGGGAGGTTCAAAAATCCATGTTATGCTGCAATTCGACCATGTTGCTGATGATAAGAGTTGGTCTCGGGGAATTGGAAGTCCCCATTATGAGGGAGTTCCTTACACATACTTTGACCAACGGCAGGGCTGCAAGGTTACCCTTTACCAAGATGCCCATGTCCTGGGTGATTTTAAGCCTAAAATCCCTCTGTCCAATGGAGAATATTATGAATCTCATAGATGCTGGGAGGACATCTTTGATGCAATTGCGAGCGCTGAACACTTCATATACATGACTGGGTGGTCTATGTATGCTCCAATAACCTTGCTAAGGGACCCCAGGAGGATAAAACCAAAAGGTAACATCACGGCTGAGGAAATGTTAAAGACCACTCTTGGGGATCTGCTAAAGAAGAAGGCCGATGAAGGTGTTCAAGTTCTTCTTCTTATATGGGATGATAGAACGTCCGTTGATATTCTAAAGCAGGATGGTTTGATGGCGACCCACGATGAAGATACCGCTGATTACTTCCGCAAAACAAAAGTACGTTGTGTTCTGTGCCCCCGCATTAGTGAGATTTTTACAAATATTCGGGGTTATCAGACTTCTACCATCTTTACTCACCATCAGAAAACAGTTGTTGTTGACAGTGAAGTACCTGGTGGAGGAACTCAAAAACGAAGGATTGTAAGCTTTGTTGGCGGCATTGATCTTTGCGATGGAAGGTATGATACACAAGAACATTCCCTTTTCAGGACTTTGAACACAATCCATCGTGATGATTTCCATCAGCCTAACTTCCCAGGCTCTTCCATTGAGAAAGGTGGTCCAAGGGAGCCCTGGCATGATATTCACTGCAAACTAGAAGGTCCTGTTGCATGGGATGTCTTGTACAACTTCGAGCAGAGGTGGACGAGGCAAGCTGATAAAAAGGATCTAATTCCTCGAGAGTCGCTTGATCAATACTTGATGCATCCGTTGTTAGATACTACAACGGACCTCGAATCATGGAAGGTTCAAATATTTCGATCCATAGATGGTACTGCTGCTTCTGATTTTCCTGCTGACCCGTTTGAAGCAGCAAGAGTTGGGCTTATCACCGGGAAAGATAATGTCATTGACCGAAGCATTCAAGATGCTTATATCAATGCCATTCGACGAGCAAAGAATTTTATCTATATTGAAAACCAATATTTCATTGGAAGCTCCTATGGTTGGCTTTCAAAAGATATCAAAGTAGAGGATATAAATGCTTTGCAGCTCATACCAAAGGAACTCTCACTAAAGATTGTTAGCAAGATTGAAGCGGGGGAGGATTTTAGGGTCTACATTGTGATTCCAATGTGGCCAGAAGGTGTCCCTGAGAGCGCTTCTGTTCAGGCAATATTAGGTTGGCAGAGGAGAACGATTGAAATGATGTATGCTGATGTTGCACAAGCCATCCAAAAGAAGGGACTTTATGATGCACATCCCAGGGATTATTTGACATTCTTCTGCCTTGGAAACCGTGAGAATATTGAAGAATATAACCCCGAGCAGTCACCGGAGAGTAATTCCGACTACTATAAGGCACAGAAGGCTCGGCGCTTCATGATCTACGTCCATTCAAAGATGATGATAGGTAAACTAAACTACGAAAGTAGTACTGACAACACTATGCATTGAACTTAATTTGTTTAGTTTCTGTAATCTTGTTTTATTTAGTTTCTTAATCTTGTTTGTTAATTAACTTAATTGGTCTGTCAGTTGATGACGAATACATAATCATTGGATCTGCCAACATCAACCAGAGATCGATGGACGGTGCCAGGGACACAGAAATTGCAATGGGGGCATTTCAACCTCGTCATTTAAATACAACGGAGCCAGCCAGGGGTCAGATATATGGTTTCCGAATGGCATTATGGTATGAGCATCTTAGGATTCTTGAGACATCCTTCAACAATCCTGAAAGTCCAAGATGTGTTCGGTTGGTGAATCGTATTGCTGATGAGAATTGGCAAATGTACACAGCCGGTCAACCTATTAGAGATCTTCCAGGTTTTTTGCTTCGGTACCCCATCGAAGTCACCAGAGATGGAGTTGTTAAAAATCTCGAGGGCACCGAGGACTTTCCTGACACTCAGGCTCCTGTTTTCGGCACCAAATCTGAACGGACTCTTGTTTTAGGCGCCAAATCTGTTTATAGTTTTCCAGATATCACAACATAGAGATGTTAGTTTGAGTACACAAGTTATTTTTTAAACAATTAAGGTGGGCAAAAAAAAAGAGCATATATACTTAAATATCTAAAATGCCAACGAAGCCATAAGCCAGGTGGTAAAACCGTTCTTCATATTGTTCATGGAAGAATTTAGTTTGAGTCCCCTGTGAGGATTCATTTCATCCTCATTTGCACAAATTTATTTTTAAGAGCGGGTTAATCGGATACAAGTACAAATTTCCTGGCCATTTTCGGTAGACCTCGTGTTGATTTAAAAGATGTAACATACAATTACAATCACTAGATCAGGGTCAATCAAATCAATCTATATAATGTAGAGACAAAAAATTGGGGTTCTCGACTTCATTTTCGCAAATCTCAAGTTCAGTTCTTCAGCAGTTGTTAAAAATTTAATTAAGAAAAACATAAAATTCTTCAACCGCATTGGTCTCAATTGATTTAATACAATACAAGCATATAAATGGAAATTGAGACATGGTCTAACCATGCCTTAACCAGCAGACCCGCTGGCCACATGCTCAACGAAATGAATTTTTGCTCTTCCTACTATTCTATAAAGGAAGCTTTTTTTATCATCTAAATTTTCGTTAAGAACAACCAACAGTACCACCTAATTTCAACCTAAAGTTAATAATGCAAACTAACAAATATCTCCAGTTTAATAACCACAAAGATAATGCTTTAGATTTTGACAAGATGCTTTTATAATCAGTAAATTATCCAATTAAAACAATAATTTAGGTTGAATACTATTTTTAAATAAGTTGTTATAAGAGATCCTCAATCAAGAAGAAAAAAAAAAAATTTTATGGTTTACTCATAAAAAAATAAAAAAAATTACTGGCTACAAGCAAGATGATGAGAGAGTCCAGTTTACAAGCAAGTCCAGCTTACAAACAACCATGATATGGAGAGATTTTTGTTACAATGAAGTTGAAGAAGAAAAAGATTGGTGAGGGTTAACTTCAAAATTTTGAAAATTAAAACTTATTTTAATATATTTTTTTAGATAGGTTTAAGAGAAAATTAGTAGATTCAAATAGCTTCACCCCCTATAATAATCATGTAAAATTATATAAATAACTGAAAATAAATTATATTCATATTTAAGTGCTAAAAATAACTATTACCTCATTTAACTATTTCATTCTTTTTAGAATTACTTATTACTTTCCATTTGACTAACCTTTTTTTATTGGATAATGGTTGAATTGACACTTGAGCAGCGTATAACTATTTTAAAAACAAACAATTCCTAAATTCGGAGGTAGAAAAGTGTCAAAAAAAAAAAAAGTATAAATCATTTTATTTTAAGAAAATAACCTTCGCTTATTTATTTTTTTCTTTTTCTTTTTGAATATGTAATAAAAGTATGTTACACTTTGTAACTCGTATCTAAATTGTTATACAATATTGATACATTAGATGGTATAACTGAATAATTTCGTTATCTAATTGATAAGAGTCACATATTATTTATACCAAATATTGTATTAATAGTTAAGAACTTTAGTATTACTCATAAAATATCATTTAGGATTAAAGGTACTCTGGGAGGACATTATAGACTATGCAAGGTCTGCAGGCAGAATTGATTTTAGGCTAAACCTTTATTTTAGAGCTGAAAGTCTCCCATCATTGCAAACAAATTTAGTTGGCGAAACTGATGGCTTGGAGTTAGAAGTCCATAGGCAATTTTCTTAATACATTGATTTGTATAATGCAATCAGAAATGTACTGATATTTAAGAATGAAATATTTATTAGAATTATTTTAAATTAAGTATATTATGATATGATCTAAATTTTCATTTACATTAATGAAAAAGATATCTATCTTTAATTAAATTTAAAAAATAAATAAATTCCAACAATTATTGAAACTCGTAGTCTCGAACCTATGCACATAAACACACAGCTATAGTGTAATTAAGAGTTTAGAATAAAAGCCTAGAGCTTCTTAACCAAGAAATAAATAAGCTAAGCCCTTCTGCTTTGCCCACGGAAAAAAAAAAAAAAAAAATCCTTCACGTACAATACAATATTATTTTCATTCATAATATGGTTATTTGGGTTTAAAAGTCCAATAGTGGGCGTGTGACCATTGGGCTCTTTGTAGCCTCTTTTTCCTAAATTATGGATTAGGATAGATTAACTTTTCTAAATATTAATAGTAAATTATTTATCTTTCTATTTGCAACATAGGAGTCTCATATCTATTATCTAATTAGCTTAGATTTATGAGATATGCTTTAGGCAGTGGCTAATTCTATGGTGGAGTAATTACACTGTAACTAGATCCTTTTTTAAAATATATTATATATATACATATCTAGATTCCTTGAACGCATCAGTGGGGAAAAAAAAAAATAACGGGCAATTTTTAGTTTTATCCCTTGAGGTTTGCACACTTTGCACCCTTACTGTTAGTATAAAGTTTAATATATATTTAGTATGTGAGGTCATTTAAATAATTACATGCTAACTTGATTAAATAGTAAAAACATTTTTAATTTTTACACTTTGGAAACTGGAACACGTCAGAAACATTGTTACGTCCGTTGGGTAATAATAGAAAACTATTCAACGGATTTTATACTAAATAAAAAATAATTAATGTCCACTGAGTAATAACAGAAGCATGTTAGTGTTTAATGAATTTTACAGCAAATCAAAAACAATGATTTTTTTTTAAATTTTTATCCTTACAAATCAAAAAAATAAATTCATATCACCATTAACGCATTAAGTGAATTCATTGCTGTGACGAACAAGATGTTGGGGAAGCAATCGAAATCAAGTTTGACGGGAACTGATATAAGAGTTCAAACTGATTCAACAACCGTAAACGAATACCGGCAACGACCAATAACCCACCCACTTACGATGGAGCCACATGCCAGGTAACTGCAACCTCCTTTTTTTGTTATACTAATTGTAAGGGTGTAAAATGGAGATATCCTTATAGATTCTATCTAAGTGAAGGGACCCAAAATTTCAGGGATGAAACTGAAAATTACCTAGAAAGTAACTAACTACTAAAATCACTGTATCAGTGTCAATCAAGTCAATCAATGTAGAGACTAACAGCGGGGCCCTAGATTTCAAAATTCTATTATTGTTTCGTTTTCTGAAGTTCAATTCTTCAACAGCTATTCAAAATTTATTCAACAGAAAGAGGCAGATAGAGATTCAATTCTTCAACCGAACTGGTCTCCATTCATTTAATACAATACAAGCATTGGCATGGTCTATTCATGCCTCAACCAGCAGACCAGTGGGCCCACGCTCAATGATGTGAAATGTTTACCATATCTACTGGTACTGTATGATTATTATTTCGCTTAAAATTTATTCTGGATTAACATAACACTGATGTCAAAACAGATCACTTCAACTTCTAAAGATTACTATATTACTACACTTTCTTAGTATTATCTCAATTACTATCACAATAAGTGAAGTCACACTCATCTAACGAATGGTAAATTTCATTATTACTGTAATTATTTATTACTTTATATGGCCTCAACTATCGAGATAACAATTGAAATAATTGTTGGGAAATATAATATTATTCTTTAAAAAAAAAGCTCCTAAATGTGGATGTAGAAACGTTGTCAAAATATAAGTATAAAACATTTAATATATTGCAACAAACTCTTTTGCTTTTCTTTTTATCAAATATGTAATAAAAGTAATGTCACCGGTCCTAACTAATATTCGAACTGACTTTATTCTGTGACCTTAATCTATAGCATGATTAATTAATGCGGTCATCTAAAAACTGAGTGCCACAAAGTACTTACAACTCAAATGTTAAGATAATTGATAGAAACTTTTAGTATTATTGATGAACGAACCCTTTGCGGTTAAAGTTATCGTGGAAGAACTTTATAGACTAATCATTATTGATGAACGAACCCTTTGCCGTTAAAGTTACCGTGGAAGAACTTTATAGACTAATCGAGACCTACGGACAGAATTGATTTTGTACTAAACCGTTGTTTTAGCACTGAAAATTTCCCACTAGTGGCTTTGAGTTGGAAGTCCACAACTAATTTTTTTTTTTAGGAGACTATTGCTCATAATATTTACAATCATACAAATACTGAGACTCGTTTACATCAATTCTGATATGGCACCGCTCAGATTTTAAACCCTCTCAAACATTCGAGGAACGTCAAACTCTCATATTGGGAGAAAGACTGTCTTCACTCAAGTTCTAAGACTCAAAGAAAGGAAATATAAATTAAACTCACGCAATGCGTCTACAGAGACTCGAACCACTTCCCTCACACTTGTGAGGGAGTGGCTCGAGTGGTTCCACAACTAATTAACTAGTCCTTAACCAACGCAATTAGGATTAAAAATAAAAAATAAAAACCCAGAGCTTAACCAAGAATAAATGCATAACGTGCTACGCCCTTTGCTTTGCCAACCGACAAGAGCGACCTTAGCTACGATACACTATTATTTGAAGATTGTAATAATTTACAAAGAAAATACAAATTTTATTCTTCATAAAAAAGAAAACTGTGCGATTTTCACCTAAATAAATAATTGCCAATGGGGACCCAATTCTTTCCGGATTTCGTAATTTACTTATTGTTTTGCTGTATCAACTATCAAGTCCAATTTCGCAAGCTGGTTCAGAGAAACAAAAATACTAAGTAATAAAAATTGTGGGTTTTTTTTTTTAATAAATTAAACCTTGTAATATTGTTTATTTATATTGTGGCTCTCAGATCCCCAAATATGGTATAATTTTATTATAAGTTTAAAACTCTCATCAGACTCTCAGTTAGACTGACCGTAATTGTTAGCGCGATGCTCCATTTGTACACAAACATTATACATGGAACGGGGATATGGGCTGCTCATATGCTTTATAGAGGCAGGCCCACTAGCCCAGGAAATTGGGCCATTTGGTGCAAGCATGTCTGGTTATGGCGTTATCTTTTAGAGCAACAGAACAAGTGATAAACATCAAGGTAGTGCCCCGCAAGGTTTTGACTTAAAATTTTAAAATTTATTGAAGATTTTATCCATATATAAAAATGATACCGATCCTGTAGACCCCACGCCAATCCTTGAAATGACAGCATTGCCTCAGTTACCAATTTACCAATACAAACAGCAACGGTTGTACCTAACTTTCAAATGTGTTTGTATCCTGTTTTTTTCATTTCCATTATCTTCAAAAATAAATTATAAATTATCTATTAGTTTCCGTGTTCGACAAAAAAAACAACTCATAATTAATTTTAATAAAAAAAAGATGTATAAAACGTACTGCATCGAGACGTACCCAAAAAAAAGGAGTAACAGAAAGCGAAAGGGGAGACCCTTTTGGTTGAATGAACCAAAGGGGCGAGGGCGAGCCAATCTTTTGCAGGAAGAAGAAACTATTCCTCCTTTTTTTTTTTTTTTAACTTGAAAAAATTCCATTTCAACGATGACATTTTTGAGGTAAATGAGTCTGAATCTTTAGCAATTCATTTATCTGTTAATTCAATGACTGCTTCTTTGGTATTATTTTTAATTTCTCAGTTGGCTTATGGACTATTTTGCAGGATTGTTAGGAATCTCCTTCTTCCAAAAAGAGTTTCGGTTGAACGATTTGTGGTTTAATGCAATTCTATAGATACCTCCCACCTTGGATCCCTCGTCTTTTTTCCTGCATGGGGTCAGTCATTCCATTTCCATACGTGTATTCAAACCTATTTATTTAATCTGATGAGTAATTATTTTTAAATACTTATATGTATGTGGTGGCTGCTGCCTTGCTGGGAACCATAACATAAGAAACAAAAAAGGGAAAATAGGATTTTGTCAATTTGTTGATGCTACTTGAGGGGAAAAAGCAATGTTTCAGTCTTTGATTAATTGATATTCAACTGTCAACTCTTTGGTTTCTAAGAATCGTTGACTAGAAAAGGTAAAGAGATAAAGAATTGATTCCCAGAATTTAGTTGCCGGCGCACAACATAGTAGAAGTATTAACTTTTTGCTGTTTTTGGTGGAATATAGATCTGTTGAAATATAGGAGTTGATGCTTTTCAATGTATTTTACTTTCTTGGTTATAAATGGAGGGTTTGTAAGAGTGTATTTATGTGGTTTTAGTTTCCTTTACTTAATTAATTTGGAATCTTTTGTGTTTGTGCTTGCTTGTTCTCTAAGGGAGGGACATCCTGTAACTTCTTCAATTTGCCATTCTTTTCTTGAAGTATTGGCTGTTTGTTATGCTTCACCATATTTGGTTTTTGCCTTTGGGTTAGCACTATTATAAGATATGTATTTTAGATTCTGGTTGTTTCCTCAAATGGAGAGATGTTTTATAAACATACCTCGCTGTTCGTGTATAGTGTTTTCTGGAGCTTATTTTCGCTTGCTTATGCTCCGGGCAATGAAATCACTTAGGGAAAAATGCAAGCTCTTTTCGGTGTGAGGGAAAATCTTTATTCAGTTTATTAGTTCTTTTCTTACAGCCTTTTCTAATTTTCTTTGAAAAATAGGATGATATTTTGCTTGATGACTTGCTTTGCTTTACTCATGTTTATTTTGCTCTAGTGTAAATTAATTTTAGCCTTGTAGCTTTAATTGAAATGTGTATTTGGTGGTGTGGATCTTTGTACAGATATTTGTGATTTATATGGTGAATATGATCATAGACTTCACTTATATTAAGTTGCTCAGAATTTTTATATTCTGGATGCTTGATTGAGAGTAGTAGTTGATCACTGGTGCTAATCGAATCTTGTGGTATAACCTGATTTGTAACAGAGCAGAGGCTGTTTTGGTTGCTGTAAAAAACCCACACTGGTTACTGCAGTGGATGAGCCATCAAAGGGATTGAGAATTCAAGGCCGAACGGTGAAGAAACCTAGCATATCAGAGGATTTCTGGAGCTTAAGTACTTGTGAGATGGACAATAATGTTGTGCAACCCTTTGATCCCTCAAGTGGCACTAGCAGCACAAACAACCCTCAAGAATTTGTGAATCATGGCATGTTCTAGCACGTTAACTTTTTCTTCTATTTCTCCATACCAACTTAGGATATGCTTGGGACTGTGCTTCAGCTTTGCCTTGAAAGTGCAACAATTAAAGTGATTGGTACAAGCTCACTTTTACTTAGTTGCAAATGTTTGCCAATCACCCACACACTTAGAGAGCTAGTGACTCCACCCCATGGCAGTTGTGATTAAAAGCTGCAGTACCTCAATCCCAAGTGTACACTTAGCTCAGACTATAGTTTGCCTATTGGATCTCCCTTATATGTTGTTCTGACTATTGATTTGCATGTGCTTGTTATTTTGAAGCTACCAGTAGTATTGGATCTCCCTTATATGTTGTTCTGACTATTGATTTGCATGTGCTTGTTATTTTGAAGCTACCAGTAGTTTGACGGTTTAGCTTGTCCCTTTCAAAATATTGCTCAATTCCTGCAGATACCAGAGTTTGATTGAGCACTCGAGTTGCTGTCAGGTGTTTTGAGTGCAACTGTTGTGAGAATGGAACCAGTCATTTTAAACCGTGCTCAGAAATATAACTAGAAATTACTAGCTTGAAATAGGTTACCCATCATATTGCTGGGTTTTCAAATAAATAACTGCTATCTATTTATTCTATAGTTTCTGAAGGAAAAGAAGAGGAAAAATAACATTGATATCTTCACGAAAACAGTGTTGCCTTTTTTTCGTAACTTGATACATGTAGCTGGTTATTGTGTTGAAATGGCAATGTGATTTCTCTTGTTTGCTTCAACAGCACGGGTGCACTTATAGGACCCTCTTTTGAAAATTTTGTGGCTTAATCTTCATCCAGATTCATACCTGCTTTTGTGTCTGCCCTTTGTGTCACCTTTAGTTTATTTGTCTCTACCATACTTATTTCATATTTCTCAAATGAAAGCCCTTAATCATGGAAGTGTTACTAGCTGCAGGTCTTCTTCTCTGGAACCAGACCCGGCAACAATGGCTAGCAAATAAAAAGCCTCAGAGTAGACCACAAGTTCGAGAACCTACTATTAGGTGCGTAACTTTCATTGTTTCATATGCTGAACACATTAATATTTCTGCACAACCTTTTTTTATTTTGCGCATTCCTCTAGGGTGAAAATTTAGTAGCGTAGATAATTTAATTCCCCTGGTCAGGTGTGTTGATGGTCAAGAAGTCTCTAGAACTTGTAAAATTCCAAGCAATTTAAAATCCCCATGAGACCTGCTCTGAAATTGGCTATATGTGCTATCAAATAAACCTTTTATGGTTCAATATTTTGTTTGGAATCTTCTTTTGAAACATACTGTTTATGTACAACCCAATCCTACGTTTTGCAGTTGGAATTCAAGTTATGAGAGTTTGCTTGGGACTAACAAGCCGTTCCCCCAGCGAGTCCCTCTTCCTGTAAGTTTGCTTTTGTTTCTGATTAGTTTTCTACTGTTATTGATGATGCCAGCATGGTTGAAAGAGTCCTGACCGCTGATCGATTACTATATGACAGGAAATGGTGGATTTTCTTGTTGATGTTTGGGAACAAGAGGGCTTGTATGATTGAGGTCGCGTAACTTGGATTCTCCGAAAACTTTATCTAGTTTTTATATTCTCTCGCTTTTTCTCATACCTTACTCAAAGCTCTGGTGCTAAATGATTCATAAGTCTTTCTATGTAGGCCATTGTATCGTCCTTGAGCTATTAATTTTCTTTAGCCTTTTTCTCAATTAGGGGAATAATATTTCGATGCAAGAAGCTCAGGGTTTCGTTTTACTGATCAGATGTATTAATCGGTTTCTGTGCGACAAGCTCGGGTCCTTATTGAGCCCAGTTTACATTTACAGACACAACCCTCTAATTGGTTTGCAAAGAAGTTTTAACATTCGTAGAAGACAAGAATTAACTTGCTACAATTTTCGGAGTTCAAAAAAAAAAAAAATTATTGTTTGCCCACAGCTAGGCCTTTGATTCGGCAACTGTTTGTAGGGCAATGACTTATGTAATTGCTTCTTGTTGGGCAATTGGTCTACAGTCAATTCACTTGTGAATTAGCCTGCTGCTGCTGCCGTGAAAAAAATAAAAGAATGAAAATTAATAATGGATAGTAAATAATAATTTTAATAAAAAATAATATTATTATTAAAAAAAATTTATCATATAAGTGATTGATTAAATTTCTAAATAATAGTAATTAATTAACTTAACATCGTTCTTAATATCAAACAAGATTTTGTCTAACCTCAACTTTAATAAAATCTATAACTACCCAATTTTTTAATAAAATCTATAACTACCCAATTTTAATACGAAGTAAAACTTTAACATCATCGTTACGTATCAAAATGACGTGTAAGAAAACAAGACTTGGAATTATATATTTTAGTCTCCCCCCTTCTGTTAAGCAACCAAGTTTGATGCCGCCACACGGTAGTCTATTATTAAGACACGAGTAAAAATGTTGATACGCATAGTTAGAAGCATGTGAAATGAATTAAGCCTCCGAATTGGACTTTGTATCAAATGCCCCCACTCCCCCGTACCAATATTACGTTTCTTTTTTTTTTTTTTTTTTGGTAGTTTATCTGGCAGAATCTTTGCATTCTGTGATTCTGTTGTGTATTAAGCGGCGTTATCTTGATATCTGATCAGGGCGTATATTATTGGAACATATGTTATTCGTTCAAATTACATGAAGTCGTAGGAATCTTCTCATTCGCGGGTGAAGAAGAAATAATAATTGTTTCTTGCGCACTGAGAACTGAGAGCCATATTTGTGATGTTTCAACAATCGGGTAATCAGTAACAATACACAAGCCTTGGGCCCGATACGTTTCTTGAATGTGAATATATATATAAAAAAAAAAAAGATGGATTGTACGTCACGAATGTGTTGTGATTCCCATTTACTTAAATCATTTGAAAAGAATTTTGAGTTCCGGTGGAAACCGTGTGTTTTCTTTCCATCTTCGTTTTATTTGGTCTGGTTCCAAAATTAATTAATATTAATTTTGATGTCCTTCTCTCTCTTTCTCATCACTCCGTTTCTTAATTAATTAAACGTCATATTTGTCAAATTTTGCATTGCTTAACTCTCCATTTACTGATTAAAGTGGCTGTGGGTCGGAGCTATTGAAAACTAAAATTTAATTATTTGACAAGATGGGGCAACCCCACTCTACCGTCACTCAATGTTACACTAAACACAACATAGCCAACATGTAAAACAACTTTCAACTATTCCATGCATGTTGATGTCTATACTTACTAAAATACAAATTTAGAAAAGGTTTAGAATAAGTCCTTCCAAGCGATTTTTATTGCTGTACCCCTTAACCAATTATGGGATAGGAAATAAATTAAACATTTGATAATAATTTAAGTGATGAATAGTATATAATAAAAAAAAATACTATTCTTACTTTCTCAATTTTTATGTATAATTTCAAAATAACATTTTATAGGGATTAAATTGTACAAGTATAGCATTATGAAAAAATAGACTGAGTTTTACTCAAACATAAAGATCCAACCGACATAATATAAATTTTTACATTGACATAAATGACTAACCAACACCTCTAATATGGTAAAAAATATTTAACCAACATGGCATACTTCATCTTTACGCTACGTAAAGAATCGACTAACAAGTCAGTAAAACTTTTAATATTGGCATAAAGATCTAATTAATATGTTGTTCAACTTCATTATTTTCTACACATTATACAGTGGGTTCTTAACGTACAAAAAAAAAAAATGAAAAGTAGATATGAATTCTGGCTCAAAAACACAACAGAAAATCAACAAAAAAGACGTATCACAAAACCCTAATGAAAATCAATCAGAAAATATCACTCTTTCCGTATAAAGGCAAGGCACATATGCAAACCAAACTTAAACTAGTATTGATGCAATGGTACCAAACATTGATGTGGGACCACAAAATCGTTCGATTAATATCTTAATTAATAACCTATCAAAGATCTAACGCAATGAATGATGTTAGTTCATGAGTTTGTTATTAATTTTATGGAAGATCACATATCAGTAATCTGCATAAACAAAATAATATATGGATCCCCTACACCTTCCAAAAAGATCCGTTAACTAATATAATTAACAAGATTAAGAAACAACTGTTGAAGAAGGGGATTCCCCAGCTCGTTATTTAGTCTGAACCGGTGAAACGACGGAATTCGTAAAAATTATTCAACGGGTTTTAGAAGGAATTCGGAGAGGCCCCCATGAAAATGCAAAAATCCGCTATTAGTTTATATTCTACTAAGAAAAACTATGTATATGATAAAAATTGTTGCGCAACATTGCCCGGCCGATTAGTTTAATCTTTATTTACGAGACGTTTACATGTTTGCAAATATGAATTTAACGCTGGACAGCACTGCTTAAAAAAGATTTAAAAGAAAGAGAGTCAAGTTTGAATTAACAAAAAAACAACATAATTAATTAAACGTATTATATGTTTAAATTCGACGTTTAAATCCTAAACTACACTGCATGTCTACATCAAAATTATTGCTAATATAAAGTTAACATCCAGCTCTAGTGGGAAGGAACGGTCTCCTTAGAGTTCGAGTCCCGAACTTATGGTGGGATTTAACACACCATATGCTAACGCTTTGTTTTGGTTTAATTAAATATAATTTGAGGGGCGCTCCATGATGAGGCCATTTGCTTTGCCCCTTTCTTCACTAAAACAACTATACTAATTCTTCATCCAAGTTGGTTTTGATAAGTTAACTAATCCATATTCATTGATGGCGTATTGGTTGGGCTAAAGATAAAGACATTTAACTTATAATCAATGTCCAGAAAACAAAAAAAAAATATGCCTAGCAGCAGAATCTCATTAGTTGATGAGAAATAGAATAGTCAAATGGAGCAGATACAAAAGCACATCCGAAATGTATCTAATAAATTTTATATTGCCCTCATGGATATCATGGGAAATGGGATCAATGAGTGTAAATGTTATGTATTTAAACTAATGAAAATAATCTAAGTGCATATTGCTTTTGGGCAAGCGCAACTTTTGGTCAAAAAAGTTGAACAATTTTATAAAACTCTAGTTCAATCCAATCCAATGAACCTGTGAAGAAGAATCCATACTAATTCTTCTTTTCTTGTCAGCGAAGATGAAGATGGGATGCCCATGTTTTCTTTGTTATACTAAGAAATATTTTAAAAATGCACTAGTCTACATTTTGGATCGACGTACGAGCCAGATTGGCTCTGTAGCACTCACACATGCAATTCTCTTTGGCTCTTGCAAGTTGGTAATTTTAAAGCAATTCTTAGAACATGGGCGGTTTCCCTGGCCAGCCATTCATCAGATCAATTGGCTTCGATGATAATGCCTTCACGTCCACCTCACCGCACGGTGTCGCCTTTCGTGTTCATTTTCTTGGAATTAATTTTGTAGGGACCTCGTGAGACTTTGGCGGAAAAATAATAAGAAAAAGGGAAAGAAAAATCAAAATGAAAGGTCGTAATTGATCAAACAAAAACTCATCTAAATATTAGTGGACTCAAGTACCTAACCTGAAAGTGCATATTTTTAAAAAGAACCGGCTTCCATGTAAGCTGAGGTGACATCTAGAGAACTTTGTTAATTATGGTATTTACCCACATGTTATCTCCTCTCGCGTACACAAGAAGATCTTGAACTCGTCCGTCCCTCCAAGTACGGAAATAATAGTGGTTTATTACCAAACTAATGGTTGGTTAAATAAACCCTTAAAGCTGAGTTTATAATTATTACATTAAATTTTTAGATCTAAATAATGAGTCACATATCAACCATTTGTCATTCGATAACGTGTTATATATCAAATGTCACAACAGTTTAAATACAAACTATATATGTATATCCCAACTATATAAATGTCATATTAATCTTTTAGATAAAGAGGGATATTACTGTTTGTTAAGAAAATTATTAGGCTTATATTTTTAATTGATTAGCGTAATCTAATGGAACCGGCCCATTTGGGTTGCTGCACTTTGCGTAATGACGGTTGCAAATTGTGATATTTTAAATCAAATTACGTGGGGATCTATCTCCTCCTGGGACATTGATGTGCTCACAAACAACTGGATTATCAGTCAAGGCTCTTTATAAATTTCAAGTTGGGTTTGTTGAGTTTTTAATTATATAATTTAATACATTGCAATTAGCTTATAATTAAATCATATGTATAGCTTAATTGGATCTGCTTCACGTGCAGGGTGCAACCTACGAACCGCATTAGTTGGAATGCATTTGACTATTACCAATTAAGCCTAAGAAAAAAAAAATATTAATAGGGAAAACAAACATAATTTTTTGTTTGTTTAAAGATAAATCAACAAATAAACAAGTGTGCATAATTAAGCTATCAATGTAAGCGAGAAAATGGCTAGACGGAGAGTGGAATGCCCCACATGGCCACATCTGTTCATTCTTTTAGGGCTATAAGTCCTGGATTCTGAAGGGCACTGCCTTGACATGCCCTACACTGACCGTGAATGCTTTGAATTTGTGCTGCTGGCAATGTAACAAATGTTGGTGGCAGCTCCAGCAAATTCATTTTGTGGTGGGTGAGGTCTCTTTACTCATCGCACTGCCTGCGGACCCAATCCCGTTATCAATTTTGGTTAATTATTAGAACCACCGAAATAAAGTAATTGATGTTACAATGAGTAACTGAATGTCTATTGATTAATTAGGTTCAATGAATTTTCTTGAGACATACTATCACAATTGCTGGTTACAATTTTCGTAATAATTTCCATGTCAAATCAAAATTAATCTCAAGACTTTCAACATGATTAACACCAAATTAGACTTTAATTGTCAGAATAATAATTCCAAATTTAGACTTAAAAAAGCGACGGAAAGATAATATGAGAAAAAATATGACCGTGTTATAAGAATTATTAATTAAAAAATTATTTTTGATATAATTCAAATATCAACCATTCAAATTAGAAAGGATATTATTATTTTCACAAAGTTTCTTAACATGTCGTAAGATCTTAAAGTTTCTTAAAAATATATTTCTTATCAAAATTTTACGTTATCAATTCACTATCATTCGTTGTTAACGTTAAAAATTTCTTGATCTTGAGGCGTGGCGTTCAAATTTGTAAAGAGTAAAATTATCTATTAATTTGATAAATAAATTATCGTTTCTTCACCTAATTTTTGGGAGAATTATCGTTCTCTTCTAAGGCGTTTAAAGGGAATTATCGTTTCTTACCAAACTCTTGGGGGTAAAATCGACTTTTAACTCAATTTACATTAGCATTAAGCTTTTATTAACGGAATGATATTGAATTGATAGCGAGTAGCTTTGGTAATAAAGCTGACTTTTAGAATGGCGGTAGTGACATGATATGTCAGTAAAATTTTAATAGTAAAATGATAATTTCCCAATTAAAAATTATAACATCAAATTTTATACTTTTAAATTGAATATCTAAATATCACCATTTTTTTTTTATTACAAATCTCGATCTTCTTCATGTGTGATCAAAACTTATTATTTATAACGGCTCATTTCAGATTTGCCAACAAATAATTTTTATTATCGAAAAGTAACAACAATTCTATTTTAGAAAGACTTGATGCATATTGCATCGCTCGATCTAGAAGCTAACGTCATATCACGTCACAAGAGAAAAGATCTCGAGAAACAAGATAATTTATTGGATTTTTTTTAAATATATTTTTTTGTATCTTAATAGTGGTTAATGTACCTCATCGCCAGTGAGCATAGATATCACAACAAATCTCTACTATTGAGTGTGTGTATAATGGTTATTGTACTTACACGTACACCTCCCATTTCTATCTCTCTAGAATTCGGCGACTAGAGTCATGCTCCTCTTTAATCCTTGTGATAAACATTTGTTTGCCTTTTGACAATGATAAAGAAATCCCATTATTTTCTAAAGAATTGTGAGTTTCGTTTTATTAATGAGAATTTGAATTTCAAAAAAAAAAATACCACTACTTTTCTGTAACAAAACAGAAAATTAAAAAAAAAAAAAAAAAGATCGGAAGTCTTTTGGGTCTACAAGAATTGCTAAAAACTTGCTCAAAAAATTATATAATCAAAGCATTTTTTTTTAAAATTTTTAATTTCGGTAAATTAACCTTTCTAATTATTCCGGGTTACAGATGTTTGAGTAGCCAAACGCACGGATTCTTACCCTAGAAAACAAACAACTCCAATTCTAACCCAGCATCCAAACACCCCCAGTTACGAACTCGAAACACGGAAGGAAAACCAAAACCGCCATCCGGTTTCTGGTATTCATTTGGTGGGAGGGAGAATATAACAAGGAAACCCCACTACTGCGAGCAAATACATTGCATGTGGGTTTCTCTTGTGTGTATTGTCGCGTACCGAAACTAGAGTCCACCCGTGTTAAAAATTAAAACCCCCTTCTTTTTTTCATCACTATCACCATTCCATCGTCATTTCTTTTTCGCCTCGCTTTCTCTCTCTTCTTTCCCTCTCTCTCTTTTTGCCCTATCTGATAGGGTTTCCACTTACCTCAAAGCTGAAATCTTTCTCATGCATTCGTGTCTTGCCGATCTGAACGACGTCGTGTTTGCTCCTATCTTTGTCTGCACTCTCTTTTTTGCTCTCTTTGGAGGGTTTTTGGGTCAGGATCTCTTCAGATTTAACTTCCCGGGGTTTTTTGAGCTCTATTCATGGCAAAGCTCTTCGCTTTATCTGGTAAGCTTTCGATCTCTTGCTTCCTCTTGTTTTATTTGGCTGAATTTGTTATCTGGGTATTTCAGTTTTCGTGATTTTTAGGGATCGGATCTGTACAGTTTTTTTTTTGTGGTAATTTTGTTCCGATCTTATGACTGATTATAATTTATTGCTTGGATTAATTGACTAATTAACTAGGCGGACTAGATTAAATTAAATTGGATTTTATGGGTCTTGCTAAATTTGACTCAATTTTTGAGCTGATGCTAGGGTGCTACGAAGATAGATAGGTAGTTAGGTAGGTAGATATATGCATGAAAGGGAAATACGTTATTGGTATTATGGAATTTTGATATGGTCTACGAAACAATTAGGGAATAGTTTGATCTGCCTAAAGATTGTATTAGGCATCTGCTTCTCTAGTTTATAACTTTAAGGTGAAAAGTCTTAATATATAAGCAGCTAACTGTGCCTCAAGATAAATAATTAAGATCTTATGCGATTTAAAGGGGGAAAAACTTGATTCTAAATCATGGATAATAGATCAGTTTTATTGATAAGTATCATTAGTGGTTGATGGTGATCCAGGTTGAAATTTTTTTATTTTTCCTTTTAAGATGCTACTTTGTGTGGAGTTGTTTGAGACTTGGCTGAATTTGTCATATTCATCGAAGATATTGGTTTATGGTTTGCAGGTTCTGATGATTTTTGCCCTGGGGGCCCAATATACCCAAATCCCAAGGAATCAAGTCTCTTATTGCCCCTTGGTCCTAATGTGGATGTATATTTTCCTGCTCGCAAGAGGTCTCGCATCAGTGCTCCATTTGTTTACAGTGGAGAGAGATTTGAGCAGAAGCAGGTCTCTATTGAAGTCCTGCCAGACGAATGTCTCTTTGAGATCTTCAGACGATTGGATGGAGGCGAGGAGAGGAGTGCCTGTGCTTGTGTTTCCAAGCGCTGGCTTACTCTTTTAAGCAATATCCACAGGGACGAAATCCAATCTTTGAAGCCTGAGGCTGAAAAGAAGGTTGAGGTAGTTTCTGACGCTGAAGATCCAGATGTTGAGCGTGACGGATACCTTTCTAGGAGCTTGGAAGGAAAGAAGGCAACAGATATTAGACTTGCTGCCATTGCTGTTGGTACTGCCAGCCGTGGAGGACTGGGCAAGCTTTCCATCCGTGGAAACAATTCTACTCGTGGGGTGACAAGCGTTGGCCTTAGGGCTATTGCCCGTGGCTGCCCATCTTTAAGGGTTCTTTCCCTCTGGAATACATCTTCTGTAGGGGATGAAGGCCTTTGTGAGATTGCTAATGGATGTCATCAGCTAGAGAAGCTTGACCTTTGCCATTGTCCTGCTATTACTGACCGGGCTTTGATCGCAATTGCAAAGAACTGCCCTAAATTGATTGATCTGACAATAGAGTCTTGCTCAAGCATCGGAAATGAAGGTCTGCAGGCTGTTGGGAGATGTTGCCCGAATCTGAAGTCCATTTCAATCAAGGACTGCTGCCTTGTTGGGGATCAAGGGATTGCTGGTTTGTTGTCTTCAGCCACTTATTCTCTGGAGAAAGTGAAGCTGCAAAGGTTGAACATTACTGATGTTTCTCTTGCTGTTATTGGACACTATGGCAAGGCCGTTACTGATCTCTTCCTTCTTGGCCTTCCACATGTGAGTGAGAGAGGCTTCTGGGTTATGGGCAGTGGTTGTGGGTTGCAAAAATTGAAGTCCTTGACAATTACATCATGCATGGGAGTAACGGACTTGGGCCTTGAAGCTGTGGGCAAGGGGTGCCCAAATTTGAAGCAGTTCTGCCTCCGAAAATGTGCCTTTCTATCCGACAATGGACTGATCTCTTTTGCTAAAGTTGCTTTCTCACTTGAAAGCCTTCAGTTGGAGGAGTGCCACAGGATCACCCAACTTGGGTTTTTTGGTTCCCTTTTAAACTGTGGTGAAAAGTTGAAGGCTTTATCATTGGTGAGCTGCTTGGGGATTAAGGATCAAAATCTGGGTGTCCGTTCAGTGTCTCCCTGCAAATCCTTGCGATCATTGTCCATCCGTAACTGTCCTGGATTTGGTGATGCAAGCCTGGCTGTGTTGGGGAAATTGTGCCCTCAGTTGCAGAATGTTGATTTGAGTGGGCTGCAGGGTGTAACAGATGCTGGGTTTTTACCGGTGCTTGACAGTTGTGAGGCTGGTCTTGCAAAGGTTAATCTTAGTGGTTGTGTGAATTTGACTGACAAAGTTGTTTCAACGATGGCTGAATTGCATGGTTGGACTCTTGAAATGTTGAATCTAGATGGTTGTAGGAAGATCAGTGATGCAAGCTTGATGGCAATTGCAGATAACTGCCCTTTACTGTGTGATCTTGATGTCTCTAAGTGTGCTGTCACTGATTTTGGTATTGCATCCCTAGCCCGTGCAAGCCATCTCAATCTGCAGATTCTTTCACTGTCAGGTTGCTCAATGGTTTCAGAAAAGAGCGTGGGTGCGCTAAGAAAGTTGGGTCAGACCCTTCTGGGTTTGAACCTCCAGCACTGCAATGCAATCAGCACCAACTCTGTTGACATGCTTGTGGAGCAGTTGTGGAGGTGTGATGTCCTCTCATAAACTGCAAAGCAGTTGGCAAAACCCCATTCGATAATATGTAGCACTGATACAAAGGATGGGGATGAACATATCAGGAAGCCTCAGAATTTTCTAGTCAGCATCTGTGAGTAGCAGCAGCAGTTTGTTTAGTTTTTGGGTCCATCTGCTATGGGTCTTCAGTTTCAAGTGCTCGGTTTCTTTTTCCAGGGTGAATATGGCCTCTTACCTTTTTTGCAGGTTTCCTAATGAAAGAAAATCTGTTACAACTTTTTGATGCCCAATTACGGGTGTCGCTTGAAGGCCATATTTTCCTGAGAATACAGCTACTGGGTTATGTTTCTAGGGTATTCACTCCGCTGTTAATGGTTTTGTGCTACTGGGTGTCGGTACCTAGTGTTTTAGCTATAGTCTATGTTGAGACTAAGCTTTTGTCTTTGCAAATTTCGAGTCTGTTTACCAAGTGTTCCACGTTTTTGATACCACATGTTGGGTCTCTGTTTTTCTCAGAGGGTGGATTAAAAAGTCCTGAGAGTCACTTCGTTGTCGTTGCTTTAAACGGTTCAGAATTTTTGATGCCTTGTGTCGACGGGGTCTTGGCCTTGGCAGCAAGTTATATGGTCTGCCTTGACAACCCGAGGGTTGTTTTTTATTCACCAGGCCCTGGTTTTACAGGCTTCATTTCTTCATGGACTGTACACTTTGCAATGACTTTTATTTTAGTGAAATCGGTTCGCCCTTTGTGATGTAATATTATTATCTTGTAATGCTCTTTATATAATAAATAAAAATTATTCTTGTCCGCTTTATGTATTTATAAAACGATAATGTGAGAACTTTTATATTTTCTGTGCGGATACATTGTTACTTCTTTAAATCAAATCAACGTTCAAAGTTTACAAAGAAAAGAGGTCGTTGCGTTGAAAGTAAAACATGGCTGGCTATTGTTAATTGTTGACTAGATGATCGAAAATCTACGACTGTTGGAGGACGCATCCAAGAAAGTTGAAACGTATCTTGTTTGTCGACCTACTTTAGCACTTCCAGAGTACAGACTTGGGATTTCATCAATTCATTTACGGAAAGCAATTTTTTAATCGTGAGCATCATCTCCAAGGCGATCGTGGAGAATCTCTCAGGTCTCCGATCCTCGTGAAATTAAAAGGAAAGCAAAATATACTCGTTTCGTTTCAAATTCTTGGTAAACGAATCCTCCTTTTTTTTTTGGTTTGTCAAATACGATCACATGGGCCTGCGTTTGGCGTTTGGCTTGGTTGGAGTAACAGCAATGATAAACAGTGTAGCTCCCCAGGAAATGGCTATGCAAGTAGAAAATTCACATAGCAGTAGCATCGTGTGCTTATGATTGGGGTCCCAAGCTTCTGCTGACGCGCTGGTCAAGCTATTTTGTATTTTTTTCACTTATGGCCAAACTCTTGAGTGGGCCTTTCACTGTCGACAGAAGACTTTATTCACATTAACAGTTTCAAATGAAATTGTCTAATTAATTTATAACTTCATCATGATCTGTGACATACTATTACACAATCACGTCTTCTGTACGGTTGAGGTTCCGTATCATTTCTCCTTAGACAATCGTATAAATTTATATAAAATTGAGCCAAGACAAATGAGAAAAAGGAATTTGATTGGGGAGTGTCACGTGCGGACTCCAAACACTACTACAAGTGTGCCTGCTAAGGCTAATCTTTTTGCTGAGACTGACTGGTGCATGGCATCATACCCAGTGCCAGACAGCTGCTCTGCTTCTTTTCCACTACCAGACAAGCTTTTCATCTAGGTTAAAATCCTCGAGTCTCCCTGGTAATTCCTCTGCTTTTATCTTCCTTTTAGTTTTTTTGGTACAGACAAAAATAACTCACAGTTTACTTGGCAAAAGCAATTCAATTTACTGTGACCAAAACTGAATTGCCATTGCTTTTCTTTTCATAATGAACAATAACTCCTGTAACTTAGACAGTTAAGTATTATTATCAAAATGAAAATCCCACTATACCAAATTCATGCTGCAAAATTTGAAGCACAGAGTTAAAAACATCGCTTCGATATATCATTGACTTACATTTTTTTGGGTGGCGTTCAATTTCTAAAAAGTAGCTACCGTACTTGTAATGCATTTAATTACTGACCAGAATGTCACCAGAGACATGTCTCTTTTCTTTCGCTCGGAACAACCCATCAGCTCGCTCTTGCAAACAATTATATATACATAACATCCCAAATGTTTATTTCATTTCATCCTCTTAGAAGTCCTCAAAATTTCATTGTTTCACTGATGGCTGTGGTTAAAGTTGCTGTGATTCTAGTATTTTTGCTCGCATCTCTCACTTCTGAACCTGGTATGCAAATAACCGAAAGCACCGTGCATGTCACCATACGTGATCTTGTTATTCAACTAAACTAATAATATGTACTGTATTGTTTTGGCAGTCTACGGAATGACGGGAAGAGAGAAGTTGGTAGGTTCAAGGCCTCCAGGGTGCGCGAACAAGTGCTTGGGTTGCAAGCCATGCACGGCTACTCTGGTTATTCAGCATCGTCATCATCATGAACGATGGACATCATCATCACATCATGATCGAGATGAAGAAGCACTAGGTGAAGGTGATGGATATTATCTTCTCTCATGGAAATGTAAATGTGGTAACAAGCTTTTCCAGCCTTGAAGCCATTAGTGTATACATGTAATTCACCATGAATGATGATCATATATTACTGTATGTATGGTTAGGCCAGCTCTTGCTGTCTTATTTAGAGCTGCAGTATGTTTTTTGTATCTCCGCTCTGGCTTGATTATGTATGTGTGCATGTGTATTGGCATCCAAAGAGGTTCTTTTTTTTTTTTTTTTTCCATCTGATGTATCACTAGTGCAAGCACATACTATTTGGCTCGATTAAGCACAAATAAAGAAATGCAATTTCAACTTTATGCCACATGGGCCAACATGGCCTTATCCTGGCTCGCTGATTATTGACTTCTTTGTGTAATAAAGTGATGTAACATCAAGCATGTGGAGACAACAGCATAGAAATATATGATGAAGTATTGGGATGTTGCACCGAAATTTGAAAACTTTCAGATCAGCAAATGAGGTGTAATGTTTGGAAATTCTTACAATCTACTGATATTATGCGACTTGGCATCTCCTAGGTATCAGAATTCACACGCTTATTGTACAGCTGGTAAATTTACGGCAACAATAACTCGAAAATTTACGGCAACAATACAGATTTCTATATTTTCCTACTCACATTTCTGAGAGGGATTCGAAGGCACCAGCCATCTGGCCCACTGCCAGGCCCAGTACATTTGGGGTAAGATCGCTGAGTTCCTCATGAATACTCAAAACTCATTACCTGCGTAGACCATAGTAGGAGAAAGAGTTTTTACCATTTGGCCGGCAGCTTGAGTGCCTAAAACGATTAAAGCTTGCGATGCTGCTGGTTATTTGAGAGTCGATAAGGGAACCTTACTAGATATTATTATCATATGCTTTAATTGATCCGGAAACTCTTCTGAATGAACAAACAAAAGCTTGGAATTCGGCTCGCAAATTGTCAACATCATCAACATACAGCAACCATTCCACCAATCTGTGGCTGATCAGCTCATGCAAAGCTGGACTCTATTTTCAAAACATAATTTTTTTGCTAGCTGTAATTCATTGAACGCTTTTTTTTCTTGCCTTGTAGCTATCAATCATTAGTGCTAATTCTTTCACCAAAAAGGATAAAAAGACGCAAAAGGAAAAAGAAAAGATAACGGCATTTTGGACTTTTGATCACAGTTTTTGACCAAAATAATGAAACGATAAAGACACAAATAGTGTTTTGTGTAAGCAGCAGCATCGAGCGGTGAACGCCGCAATGAGGCTGGCTTCACTCTTGCTGATCAGGTGCGACTTGCGAATTTCCTACAAAGATAAGAGAGCGGGCGAGTGGCTGTTTTGGGTCTGATTTTGATTGGTTGATATGTTCAAACATTTGTTGTTTTATCCTAAAATTCTGTGGACTTTCTACGGCAGACGGGATTTGCTTATTTGCTTATTTGCTTATGTGAAGTGAGCGACATTGCGACGCATGTTATCCCGTTAACAACTCATAACTTTATCAATATTAAATAAATTTTTTAAAATTATGTTATGCGCGTAAACTGTATGGTAAATAAAATTGATTACTCATTTCTATCTTATATAACTGCAGTGAGTTAAAGAGATGTGTTACCGCAAAAACAAAGAAATGGGTCGAGCGTGGATAAGTGTTTACTTAATTTAAGAAAGGAAAATGATACTTTGTACCGAGTCAAACCCCGAATTCGAAACGGCTCCGTTTTACTAAAGCCAAAAAACGCACCGTTTGATGCCAAAATTGTTTTCCCTTTCCTTGGTTGGTCGAGGTCAACTCCAGCCATTATTGTCCTGAAATCCCGCCATCACGCATACCCAACCACCCCACTGCCACCACCGTTTCACTTTTACCCCTGAGATAATCGCCCACAACTCTAGTCCCGCTTGTGTTTGTGTTTGTGCGTTTCTGTTTTGTGTTTGCTTGAAATTTGGTCAAAAATTTTATCTGTGAATTCTATCCATCAAACAAAAGCTAATCAATCACCACCGAATGGAGGAAAAACAACATGATATCTTGCTTGACGTGTGATCTGTAGAGTTTTTCATATTTTTTGGCTCTTTATCATTATCTGTGAATTTTGTGATGTGGGTTTGTGGCAGTGAAGGGTTTTAATTTCAGATTAAACATCTATATTTCGCTTTATATGCTGAAACTCAAATCTTTTTGGGACAACGTTCATAGCACTGCAGCTTGAGGATAAGATCTTTGATTGTCGGAGCAGTTGAATCATTCCAGGTATAATATGTAATTGCTTAAAAGTAGATGAGTTGTGAAATCCATTTGTTACCTCATAACATGAAGAAATAAAGGGAGATGAGGATCCTATACTGGAAGATGTAATTGAAGTACCTCAAGAATCCAAAAAAAGACAGCATTCCAAGTGAAGTCTATAATAATGAAATTATGGCTGTGGGAGTACTACAAGGATGAAAATTCAAAGATGAGAAAGTATATTGCTAGAATAACAGTTACGGGGCAGCTGGGAAGCAAGGAAATCCAAAATGAAAGGTGATAGAGAAACAGCAGATGAAAGTGACGGGCAAAGGCAAAAGAAAAGAATTGTTAGTTTGCTGTCGAAACGGCGTCGTTTTACCAAATTTTCGGCTTGACTCTGAGTTTGACTCGGGGTATACGGCAGCCTTGTTTAAGAAAATCTTTTCATTTTGTCTCGAGAATCACATGATTTTCCCCCATTTGTTTAATCTGATCTTTGAATTTCGTGGATGCATCACGATTTACGTGAAGCTTAGGGATAACCATCAGAACTCAGAAGCGAGGTGGTCAGAATCTAGATGGTCATAATTGTCATGTGTACAGGTTTGCATTTCCTTAAAATGCAAACAATTAGCACAACTCTTAAAATGACTATTAGAAGCAACAACGTGGTAGTTCAACATTTTCTTTTTTTTTTTTGTTTTAGCCACGAGGTATCGGGGCCACGTATAGAATGGCTAATAAATCTGTAGCCGGATAGAAATACTCGAGCCGGAATGTGGGTTAAATAATCTTGTTCCTGCCCAGCTGATGAGGAAGCCAACCTGGTCAAGCCGACAAGGGGCTGAGTCACAGTCGAATGTAACTGTTGATGTTGACATTTTCTTTAATTTGTATGGATTGACACAATTAGAGATTTTTACGTACAAACATTCTTATTTTCTTAATATATGAATAATTAACTCTTTATATTTTTTGTGGTACATTCAAGATCAGGTAGTCTCTAGTCATGTTCAATGTATGGGACGATATCTTAGAGTATGGATGGAATAGCCCTTTATATAAGCAATCAATGGTTTGTATTTTAAAAATGTTTGACCATGTCATTTTTCAAGATTGGTTTGGTTGAAATATACAAGTGGTAACAAGTGAATTTTGATCTATTGGGGGTAAGAAAAAGTGAATCGGCAAGGATAATATTAAATAAAATTTATTTATGTATTTATAAATATGTGTATAAAATATTTTTTATTATGTAATATAATAATTGTAGTTAAAATAAATATTTTGCATTATTAATCTTTCAAAATTTTTATTTTTGAAATTATTTCCATAAAAAAGTGGATTGTGAAATTATTTTTGAAACAATGAAATTACTGATATATTAGTTCAAAAGAAATCAAATACAAAACACAAATACATAAATAAGAACAAATAAATGTTAAAATAGTTTGGGGTCATTTTGGTAATGTTGTACTTTTTAAAATAATTGTTAATTGTATTATCGAAATAATTAGTTATGAAGAGAATCAATTATTATTTGATAAATTTTATTTTTAAAAGTGCTGTGAGTTTAAAAACAATCGTAATTGTTAAATTACTATAGCAATATAAATGATTAAATTAGACATAATATTGGATAAAATTTATTTATACATTTATAAATACATATATAAAATAACTATTATTGTGTAATATAATAACTGATAACTGAAATAAATATTTTATATTATTACTTTTATATTTTAATTTTTTAGCTCAATATAATTGCTAATAATAATAATAATTTCTTTAAGGTTAATGATTTGTTTCCTCTTTAATTTTGAATTTTATAGTATATACGAAAATACATATATGAACTTGTTTAAGTATAAAATTTATTCTCAAAATTAAATTTTAAAAAATTATTTTATTAATTTTAAAATCTGCTGCAGAATAAGATAATTTTACTTAAAATAATTTCTTAAAAATTTAGCAATTATCAAATTTAATTTTGAAATATACTTTTGAGTCCCCAAAAAAAAAGAAAAAAGAAATGCAGCCTCAGTCGGTCCCCTGGCTTAAGAAATATCAAGCAGATTTCATTTTAGTTGCTGGATGTCGAATGAAAATAAAAGTCAACTCATGCCGAGTTTACAAAAAGGGGCCCCACGCAAAGTCGGGTTACAATAATAAATCAATCACGTGCAAGGACTGTACCCTTCGAGTCCACCGCACGATTTCAATCAAACGGCTGACCTCACATCTACCCTTTTAACTTTATATCCATCCAAATACATCGAGGCTGAAAAGCCTTCCTTACAGCATCAGCAATTCAGCTCAACATGCAGTTTCTATATTTCTCTCTCAATCACTGAAAGCGCTTTTTGATCTTTCCAGACCAAAGCAGATAAAACAAAGGGAAAATGCTTTTAAGAAGCGCTTCTTCACCTATCTTGAGATCATGCAGCTTCCGGTCATCGCCGGAACCCGATCTGGGCATGCGGATCCGTACACCCAGATCCATATCCATGTCATTTTCTTCATCATCCATCAAGAGAATCCCACGAACGTTATCAGATGGCGATCTTCAGGAGCTTCACATAACAAAGACCAAAACTTTATTCAACAATCCGTTGGTTTCACGTGATTTGCTTGTAGAAGAAGAAGAAGAAGGAGGAGAAGAAGAGGGAGAAGGAGAATTTTCTACTTATAACGAAACGACGCCGCGTTTGTCTGGTGGGTTGCTGTTGGATGATGGCTGTGGCGGTGGCGCCGGCGGAAATGGCGGATTTCTCGGCGGTGGTGGTGATGGAGATTCTGGTAAAGAAAGCGAGAGCATGGATGTATATTATCAGGAAATGATCAAAGCTTATCCTGAAGATGCTCTCGTTCTTGCCAATTATGCCAAGTTCTTGAAAGAGGTATTGGAATTTGTAAACTACAAACTTTTGGAGACCATATTACAAAAACTGTAAAACTGATGGGGCCAAACATATATTTACATACACGATGAACTAAATTTCAATTAACGCCCTTATTTTTTTTTTTTAACTTGAATTTATATCTTGATTTTTGGTTTTTGAGTTCAGATACGAGGAGATTTTGTGAAAGCTGAAGAGTATTGTGGGAGAGCAATTTTGGCAAAGCCGGGTGATGGGAATGTACTGTCCTTGTACGGGGATTTGATTTGGATTAATCATAAGGATGCTCCTCGTGCGAAGAGTTATTTTGATCAAGCAGTTCACTCTGCTCCTGATGACTGGTAATATCTGGATCATTTAGTTCATTTTTGTTTTATTTTTTTCCCCCTCAAAATGGATTTCTTATCTACTTATCTTGTGTTTACAGCCATGTTCTTGCTTCTTATGCTCGATTTCTTTGGGATGCTGGAGAAGAAGAAGAAGATGGTGATGATCAAGAAACATGCACGTCACGGCCCAATATTTTGCCTCCACTGACAGCAGCTTATTGAATGAAGCTCACTTTTCTGATTTTGGCATCTTACTATTACACCTTTCTAGCAGCCTCTGATTTCGTTGTGAATAGTTTGATAAGTAGTAACTTTGACGATGGCCAAGTAAGGGAAAATATCTAGCAAGTGGAACCTGGGAAACTTTATTCACAGGAAAACATCGAATAATCTACTCCCTGTTCGTACTATATGCTTTGTCTTGTTTGTCTTGCTTTTTCTTGGTGACGTCTTTTACACTATTCTCTTGGCTTTTGTTTTCATATGGTCCCCCCAATGAATAATTTAGCTCTCATTCTTCATTTCGCTGTTGTAGAAATTCTTGACTTCCAATCTCATCTAGACGTCTATTACCTGTGTTGTTTGCATGGATAGAGAGTTTGAATAAGAGTTTGTATCTTCGACAGTAATCGAACGTCAATGACATCTAAAACCCTTGGAAATTGAATATGCAAAGTGACCAGAAAACAAAGTCCACAACACAAAATCAGCCTTAATTGACAATTACACTTGTTCAAACAGAAACGCCTTTAAGCAGAAAATACTTTCGATCATCCGGACTTAACCCAAAATTTTTGAAAATATTCTAAAATGAAGCCAGTAACTACAGCATGCTTAAGCAACATAAATTACGATAACTTGCCAAATTATAACATACAGGGCTCCAAATAGGAATGCGGAATCCTACTGATAATACCAGCAAGCTGGGAAAGCAAGCAAGCAAACAAACAACCAATGCTGCTGACTATGGACAAAGACTTGATCACAACCCAGTATGCAGAATTTTTCACGCCTTCATCATCAAATAATGTCTGTCTCAAACCTTTCTTATTTACGAAGAAAGAAGCCGACAGCTTTGTATATGCATCCAATTCCAAATTTCCAACTGCTTCTTAACTTAATTCTCCAATGCTATGGGTTCTTGTACAAGGATAAGCTGAGCTTGCTCTTCAGCCACCAGTCCCTCATCCTTGTAAGGCTGGGTTTCTTCTGGCTCAGCTGTAGGAATCTGCTCCTGCTCTTCTGTAGGAGATGCAACTTCCTTCAGTGCATTCGATGAGGTAGTATTTTCCTCATTAGCTGCTTTCGAAAGAGTGATCTTTTCCTCCTGCACGGAATTCAATATGGTTGCCTTTTCAGAAGGCAGTTTAGGAAGGGACTTCCGCTGTGGTTTCTTTGGGTGAACAGGAGAAATTCCTCTGGCAGAGTTACTCCGAGGACCTTTTGCATCCAGACTCAGCCTACCTGGTCGACAGCTGGTACTGTCTTCTACAGAGTCTGCAGGAGTAGAGCTCTTCCTTCTACCAAGTTTAGGAGATTTGGCTCTTGTTGTGGGAATCTACACCAAAATAATATTAGATTAAGGACAAAGTATCACAGTTGTGTAATCTTATTGGATACACTACCACATTACCAGTTCAGTAACAGATCAATGCTGCCCTTGCAGACTAAAAAAGTCTAAAGGATAACTGGAAGGAAAAAGCAATAAGAATTAACTCATTTACACTGTAATTACTAGATACAAACAATCAAGGACCCAAACAAATGTAACTACAAATTGAAAATTAAACCAAATGAATGAACGTAAGTAAACTTCATTTATGAGGTAGAAAACAATTAGAGCCAGATGAAGCACACAGAGTTGATCAGCATGTGAAGAGATTTCAACTTGAAGTTATCAAAATACCTGAGGGTGGTAAGTCTTTGACATATGAGCCAATTTGCAGGGAAGAAAATAATTTTTGATTTGATGGAAATTGTGACAGAAAAATCAACTTACCTTCTTTAGTTCCACCTTAGCAGGTGGAGGCTCTTGATAGAAGGTTGGCATTGGAGTCGCTTTAAAGTTTAAACTCTTCCTGAGCATTTTAATCTCTGCTTCTTGAGTTTCCTACAAGAGCATGCAGAGACTTGTCATTATCGATGATTTGGGAAAAGGTAGCCACTTAATCAAGCAGGATTTAATCCATGGTCTCAACTCTCACCCACTTTATGGGCAATAGAGATTTCAACAAGTACAAATTACAGAAGATCACTGATATAAAATACCACCTTAGATTTGGCTTGCAAGTTGCTTTTTTCTACCTCCTTGGCATGAATCTTTTCTTCAAGTTTAGAGTAAAACTGCACACATTGAAGCAAACAATCACATTGATTACAAATGAAGGAGTGGACAATGCATAAGCTCCACAAGGTACAAGTACAAAACTAACCTCTCTTCTTTTCTCAGCACGTTCATCACACCGAAAACTGAAGCCATAATTTGGAAGTGCACCGACCCTACGAGGCTTGGCATCGTCTGATTTGTAACTATTAAAAACTTAAGGAACAACATACAAGTGTCAATTTACAAAAAGAAACAAAGGACAAAATGAACTTGATGAAAACCAGAATAATACCCCTTTTCCACCCCATATGGAAGAGAACAACAAATTATTCAAAACAAAAAAGGATACTCTAAATCCTTTCCAGCTTTTTCAGGGGGTCCTTTCTTCAAAGGTTTTGATTTAGTCTTCTCCCTGAATTCACAAAACAAAAGTTCACAAATAGCTGGAGGAAAATGATGTCATCAACACCCCTTATTTTAAGGCAAAAAAAGGAACAAAGGAATCATTAATCAAATTTAAAGGGCAACAATAAGGATTTTTATATCAGTACTCTTGCAAATTCAATGAAATGTATTGCAGTTGTAAGAATTGTATACAGACATACAGCGGCATGGCGAAGATATAGAAAGAGCAATTAAATGAAAATCGAAAAAGAGTGCATGAAGTACATACGCAAGACCTTCAGATGATGGTGTATCAGACTTTCCAGATTGCTGTATCAAACACAGAAACACAAACAATGATCAGGAAACACTGATGCAATCAAAACGTGAAAAAATGAGCTGTTGTATCCTAAAGTCATCATATTCCATGCAAAAGCAGTGCAAAAAGGTTGAATCAAACTTCACCTTAGAGAACTGGGCCTGTCTCTCATTGAAAGACATGCTTTTAAGAGATTGTTTGGAATGTGAATTCAAACCAACAGAACCATTTGAAATAGTCGACGTTCCGTCAGCATGTTTACCATCTTTGCTTTTCTTCACGCCGGTTGATGAAACGGTTTTGGAGTATAAGGGCTTCTCGCTCTTGCTCTTGCCATGATCCTTTAGTGGTATGGATTGCTTTGAAGTATCAGCAGCCTTGCCTTTCCCAGTCTATGAGAGGCACACAACAACAAGATCACAGATGAAACAAAAGTTTAGATCAAAGAAATTGAAAAGCTTGAACAGCTTATACCTTAGCCACAAGCAAGCCATTGCTTTCCACATTATCACTTTCTTCCTCCCTGACCTCCCCAGTGGTTCCACTCTCATCCAACTTATCAATGGTTTCTGAATCTCCATTTGGCCTTGCAGTCTCAGTAATCGTCTGGTTCACATCATCTGCAATAACCCCATCTTCTCCAGAGGCAACAAGTTGTTTATGGGCACCATTTTGATGGGCCACCTCATCTCCCTCAGCCACTTTAAGATCATCAGAATCCATCACCCACTGCAAACAAGAAGAAAATTCACACACAATGATAGTTACATATCCTAGGCAAAAACAAAACTCATTAAAAATTCGAGCAAACAAGATAGAATAACATTAACGCAGAAAACATTTATCTAATTTGTCTATCTCCATAGCTATGTAATAACATATAATCTCACAGAACAAATATGAGAATCAAACTGATTTGCAGAACACATTTTCTCAGTTAAACTTAAAAAAAAAAAAGGGAGATGGCAAATGTTTAATCACTGAAACAATTGGCCATTTTAAATAAAAACCTAATCTCCGAACACCATTAATAAACAAGCTACTATTTTTTTTTCGTTTTTCATTTGCACTCTCTATACTTTCCAAGTAATAAACGAAGCATTCAATTCATAATCTTTTTTTTAAGAAAAAAAGATTCTTTTTTTATAATAAATCAGCCGCAGCAAGTTAAATTTTAAAAACTAAAACAAAGAGAACCAAATCAGAGCGATGTATAAACAAAAGGAACAAGTTGAAACACAAATTGAATATCAAAACAAAGAAATAATCAGAGAATGAAAAGATCTCAATATCAATCAAAACGAACACAAACTCATTCGTTTCACATTGATCTACTCAAACTGGAACAAACATGCCACCCAATTCCTAACAAAAGACCCAAAACGACTTCGTTCTGTGTCTTATTTTTCCCTCAACTCTCACAGCAACCAAACAAGAGTTTCAAAGCTTTACCTCGAAAACCGTGCAGCAACAATCAAAGCTCCATTATCTCTGCTAAAACAACAATAACAATGAAAAATAACAATAATGAGGCAAATTTGTTAAAAAGATCTACAGGGTGAAAAAATGAAACGAGATTTCACAAATCGGCGGATCCGAACCGATCTTCTTCGGATTCAAAATTCGGATTTAAAAATTCTGTTTTTGGTTAAAATGGCTATAGAATAATAAATAGAGTAGTAGCTTGAAGGCTCTCTTTTATACCAGCGGCTTTCAAATCCAATTCTACAGGTCACTTTCTCGCAGAAAAAGACATGCACACACACAGAGGAAAAATATACGGTCGTGGGGCGTGTATGATTAATACATTATACGGTTATACGGTTTTATTGGAAATATCAGGTATTTGCGGACGGTTAAGAAACTAACACACGAGGTCCTTTTTTTTTTTTCATTTCCTTTTTAATGGATTTTCGAAAATTTACCCGTTAATTATTTTTGGGATAATAACATCGGGATCCCTGCTTATTTACATTTTCATGAAGAATGATATAACTTCTCTATTTGTATCAGTAAAATCCTATATGTCTTTGTTAATACCTAATCTTTTATCCCGTATCATTTAATTTATTTTATTTTTTGCTTGCTTTTGGGAACCACTGGTTTTTCTTGACATTTTGTTGATGAATATTTTCAAAATTTTTTACTTTTTGTCCACAAAGATACTTTCACAAATTTATTTTTGGATTTTGTTTCAATAAATGATACCCAAAGAGCAAGGTAAATAATTTTTAAAGAAAAAATATTGTCTTTTTCCCAAAAATTCGTTACATAATATTTCTATTTCTCTGCAAACAAAGCCTAACAATCTCCTTTTGATCCCGTCGGAAGGGAGCTCTCCAAGTTCTTCTTCTAATGGCGCTGCACCTTAGGATCTTCTCTTTCTATTTTTGTCTTTTTATTTCTTTTCACTCCGTGTGTGAAGGTAGCTCTCCTTCTATTCAATGTGTGGAAGTAGTTCCTTCCATAGTTGTAGATCCATGACTTCTACTCTGTTCAAACATTTGATTTACAGTGGCTTTGATTTCTCTTGCTGCTATTATCCTTCAAAATGTGTTTTTTTAGTAGATTTAAAGTTTTTTAGCTCTAAATCTATAAAAACACAATGTGTAATTCATTTTCTGCGAGAGACATGTTCTGTTTGTTTGTTTTCGAAAAAATAAGTGCTGTAAATATACTGATATATTTACAATGAAAAATTTGTTAAAATCTCTTAAATCAATTTGATAATGGTGTAGTTTAAATATCTAAATCTGTAACAAGTCGATTTTACATATGAAGAATTTTAAACCACTTCTTGCATGTGACTGAAGAGTAAAATGATTTATTGTTGGAGAATTAAAGAGATTCGAATTCGGTGTAATACCATTTAGTTCAAACCATTAAAAGTAACTGATTTAAGTTGAATAATAAAATCGGGGTGATGAACTAAAATTGGTTGCAGATGTTTTTAAATTTTGAGGCAAAAATTATACATTAGTTATATTATAAAATTTAGCAATTTAAAATTAATTCTTCTAATTTTCTAGGATGTAAAATTATTAATAAAATTTTCTATTCTAATATTGCTAATATGTGTTTCAAAGTAGATAATAGAATTTTCACTAATTGTTGCATAATCTTTTGGTTCAATTGTAACATTTTCATTTACTGTTTCTGTTCTTAAATCACAACTTTCTTACTACTTCTTACTAGCTTTTCTGTTCTTCTATATTCTTCATTTTTCTTTTGTTTTTTGATATAGGCTTTTTCTATTGAAACAGATAAAACAAGCGCATAAAAAATTTATAAAAAAAAAAAAGAATATGTAAATAACACAACTAATTAAGAGAAGAATAAAAGGATAAAACCTGAAATTTGAGATGAAATCACAATTAACTTTATTTTCAATTGTTTGAGGATTTAAGCAGTGATTAATAACCATGGAAAATAGAGAAAACTATTAGAATTTTTTTTTTCTTGGGCATAAAGTAGAGGAAGTATTTTTTTTTTCCTCTTAAGCACCAAAAGCATTTTGTATCTTAGTTGTTGGAGGAGAAATTTTGGACTTTTATGAAGGTTAAAAGGAATATATAACTTTTTAATTATAATATAAAAATCATTAATCGTAACGATAAAATAGAGTTTGGTTGTGTAGGAATTAAAACTATTAAGTACTACATTAAACGGACTTTTACTTAAGAATTTGATAATTTATTTAGGAAAAGATAATTACAGATAATAATAATTAAATTAGAGATTTTTTTAGATTGAAACTATTAATTTTAACGGTTGTATAGGAATTAAAACAATATAGTTTATGTAGGAAAAGATAGTTATAAAGTAATAACAAATTAAATTAATAATAATAACTTTAGAATTCATTTTTTTAAATAAAAAATAATAGTTTAATATAAATATAAGGCCTTCGTATTTCGTAGGGTCCTAAAGAACGGCTTAAGTTACTTAGGGTGGAGCTGCTCCTGATTGCTAGTTTTTTTTTTTTTTTTAATAAGTGATGAGTGCAAAATGTGGTAACTAATTAATTAATAATGTTCTTCTTTTGGATTATGCTTACAATATTTAATGTTAGTTAAGAAACCCTAACGTGTTAAATTATGAAAATCAACTATAATTTATGCATGCATTGCATGAGGCCGGGTGAAGGCAAACTGACCAGATGAGGCTGAGTTGTCGAGTACGCCAGGAAGTGTTTGAATCAAAACCATGATTTTCGGGCCACCGTTTGATTCTGAACGCGCACTCTCTTAACCGTTAGAAAACAATACATCATCAAACCGTCTACGTTTTTTATTATTTCGTAATTGTTATTCAAATTGTATAAGGATATGTTCTGAATAAATAAGAAGGCTAATTTCATTCCACACCCATTATTATTGACAATCATTGACGCAATCATAATATTGTCATAGGCATCAACGTAAGTCCAACCGCCATTTCTGTTTGTTAATTTAAACAATTGATCCGAATTGACCAATGTAAAGACATTTTTCCTCTAAAATGTAAATTAACAATATAAAATAACAGTTGGGGGTGCGTTAATGACTTACAACTAATAACTTTGGGGGTGCGTTGATGATTATCAATAATTAAGTGGGTGGAGCTAATTTAATCCTGAAAATTCCCCCCCACCCCAACCCCTTATATTATTTATTTAGGAGCCCGTTAATTTACTTCATTTTTAATTTTTAGAGCTCAAATAACAATAGCATATGTCGATTGCCGATGTACTATAATAAGAAGAGTGATGATACAGCCACAAATTTTTGTATAAACTTATTTGGTACAAACTGATATGGTATCACTTTATTGGTTGAATGAAAATACAAAATAATGAAAATAAATCATGTGGACCAATAAATATTTAATTTAACCAATTTTATTATACCATATCAATTTGTACAATAAAAATTTGTATAAGAGTTTGTGACTATATTATTACTCTAATAAAAAATAAGTGTTCCAATGTTCTAAAAAAAGTAGATCATGAATGGAATCAAATCATAAATTAAGGTTATAATTATGGTTTTAAATATTAATGGGGCGAGAACCGCCCTTTGATGTTTGATCTGATTGATTCACTTTCTATATATATCAACTTTTTGAGAGCGGGTGTTGTCTCTTTTTAATTGTATTTTGGGAGAGATTTTTTTCCCTTTTCAAGCTGAAAAAGCAACAATCATGACTGGAAAATCAGTAAATTGGTAGAATTTAAAATAATAAAAAAAAAAAGGCAGGTTAATGGGGCAGTGAGAAAATCAAATCAGCAAAATGAAGATGGTAACCGAGCTACTTATTTACAAGGGCAATTAAAAATAATTTCGGGCATGTTTTGTGTTGTGTTATGTATTGTCAAACAATGAATTGTTAATTCCAATTTGAGATGATAAAGCATTTAGCTACTGGTGCTTTTCTTTGCAGACTTATAATACAGTCTCATCAATCATGATTGTAACAAAGATTAGGTTAAATATATTTTTAAGGTCAAGCAAACCCATTATTGCTTTGCTTAATAGACTTGTGTTACCAACAAGATAAGACACAAAATCCTTTCAAGCCAAGATGCGGCCAGCACAAAACCACAAATACAAGGTGATAAGATTATTATTATTATTTTTTAATTATATAAGACTATTACTCAGAATACAACTATCATGAGATTAGTACTGGGATTAATTTATAAATCTTATATAACATAGCTTAGATATTTATTCTCTTTAATATTCAAAGAGCATCCACTCCACTCACATTTTAAAAGGGAGAAAACTGTTTTCATCTAAATTGAGGAAGGAAATTAAATCTCCACAATGCGTTACAAGGGCTCGAACCAATGACCTCACAATTATAAGGTATGGGTTCTAACCACTAAGTTGATAAGATTAATTTCTAATTGAAATAATTAATGGATTTTGATTTTCGTCAAACCTCGTACATCTATAGTCAATGATATCACACCATTTTCAAGTGTTTTATTTGTGTTTCAACTTTCAAATCAGTGAAAGCACTGGCGACTTACTGCTGAAAGCTAACATGCAACAGATTTCAGGTGGGTGGAAAAGTTGGTGGTGAAAACTTAGGTGTGCATCTTCTTTATTCTAGGCAACATTATCATAATTACAAAGTTAGATGCAGAGATAATACAAGTGATTTAGTGGACTATGATACTTTGTTGTGTTGAGTAACATCTCTTAAGTGGACTTGTTATGACACTATATATAAAGAGTTGTAGAATCACATTAATTGTGTCAGAGATGCTTACTAAATAATCATTTCAAGCAGCTTATAGTATACATAAGCTTATAATTCAAAGTTATAACTTACAAGGCTACAATTTTTTTTTTTTGGTTATAATTTCAAAATTTTTGGACCTATGTCACAAATAGTTAATCATATTTCTAACTTTTCAGGATATATTTATAATATAATATTGTATGGTAGGGTAATCTGTTTACATCCATGCACAAGGTTTTTTTTTTTCTTTTTTTTTTGTTTTCTTTTGCTTATAGTCCTATAGCTAGTTTCAATCTAATATTCTAATATTCTATAGAGCATCAAAGAACGAAAATTTGGTGAATTTTTTTTTTTTTTTTTTGGGGAAGAAAATTGGTTGCTTATTCAACCAAAGAAAAAGACGGTTACATGAAAAGTATCCAAAATAATAGATGGAAAATTCTCTATTCAAACAGTAAATAAATAAACTTGTCAAATACGTCTAGCTAGTAGATGAGCAATTTGTATTATAACAAGATCCAACGCATATATTCAATTGGAGAATTAATTTTTTAGAACTTTCCATTCTGTACAGAGGAGATCATTAACTGAAAATTTTGGAGGATTTAATAGAAAAATTGAGATTTACCAATATGATCAGAATCCGTAATTGTATCAAAGAATATTGTTAAGTACTATATCCATTCACAACTTCACAGTCACAAATTTTCTCTACCTAAAATTAGTTGACAGAGAAATTAACAATGTAAAAAATAAAAGAAATTGTGATATGTGACTGTAAATTTTGAAAAAAAAAATAACAAAAGAAAATTAGTGAAATGTAAATTGGAGTTTATATGCGACATGTAGAGTGAGTGACTTCATTTTTTGTATACAAATACAAGTGAATACAATATTTACGTGGGATATATTTAACTATTTAAGTGAACAAGTCGAATTAAAAAAAAAAAAAAATGGCTGACTAAAAGCACACCGAGTAAGTCCAAAATGCCCCCACATGACACGTGAAATGAAGCGAAAGAGCCAGGAGAGATGACAAATGCATGTTCCCTTCTGATTTCTGCTCTTCAAAGAACATTATTTGTTTTAGAGTCTGCACTTGTGACATGGGGGTCCTCTTCACCTTCCACACGTGTCATGTTTATTTTAGGTCAAGCATAAAATCGTATTAATTAGCACAGCTCCTAATGTGATCCGTGCCTCATCTCATTTCTACTTATAATTGAATTTTGCAGATAATAAAATGAGTGCTTTTGTTGCTCATTTTCTTGGGAAATTGATTGAAGGAGACGGTCGAATGGAACAAATTTTCCTAGAAAGTAATGGAGAGAAGAAAATCTTTTTGCCAAAAATGGAAGCAATAAAAACCAGGTCCAATGGCCAATTAAGCAACTTTCAGGTGATGATGGTGTGGCCCAGCATTCTCTTTTGTGCAAATAATAAACGAAATTTATTCTTCTTTTTATCGCCAATTAAAGGACCCACGCTAAAAGGAAATTATAAATAGGAAGAACAAACATGTTTTTTTTTTTTTTTTTTTTTGTTATTATAAACTCATGTAGCTGTTGAAGCTCCAACTCAGATTTTAAAATTATACTATTTTTCACCCTTTTGAGCCTTTAGTTTAAGCATGAATAAAAGGTTAAGATTAAATAATATAAATATCAAATCTGTAGAGTCATTAGTATTTGTCTCCTCCTTAATTACTGTTCTTTTCTCTTCATTCTAAGTCGCGGACTCTCGGCCCCCCCTCACTCTTTTTCCAGTCTTCTTCCTCCATCCTTTTCTCTTTCAGTCTTCTACTTATTAGTCATAACTATTGTTTTCTTAACATTACTTTACGCCATATTTTTTCAATCGACTTAGAGTGCGTCTGAGATTGAAATTATATAATTATATTTTAAAAGTTATAATAATAAAGTATTTGATAAACACTAATTGTTGTAGTTTGAAAGTTATGTTGACATTATTTTTCTGTTGTATAATAGAAAATTTATCATATATTAAATAATTTTATCAAAATTATTATTTAAAATTTATATTTACTATATATTATTAATTTATATTTTATAATTACTGTTTTTTTTTCCAAATAATAGTATCTTAATATCAAACATGATCTTAATTACATAAGTTGATAAAGAATTCTCCACGTATAAATATTTTTTTTCCTCTTTTTCTCGTAAGCAATGCATTATAAGCTCTTCCATCAATTTATTCTTAACTATATATTTATCCTTAATTTAAAGGAAGTGTAAAAAATAGAATAGTTTTATTGGGCTACTGATCCACTCTTAATATATTAATGTTTAAACTGACAAAAATGAATTTATAAAACTTAAGTAGGGTAAAATGATGAATTCGAGAAATGAAAACTTGATTTTCTACAGAATGCGAGAATCAAGTTTACATTATGTAATTTAAAAAAATATATAGACCCACATATTTTATTATCATCATTCTGATTTTTTAACAAATAAAAACCATCAATTATTTTATTCCATTCTTCAATCACATAAATAAACATATCATAAATTCATTGTCATATGAGATCTTCAGTTTATTCAAGAAAAAGGACAACAGTTAGTTGAAGTGGGCAATTTCTCCAAGTTAAACCTTAAAGCGGTTCGATCTGGTTTTGGAATCAACTTCAATTGACAATTTTCTGAATCAACCTAATTTAATTTTCCGTTTCACAATTCTCTTAATTGATCAGGTTTGTTCCAATTTAATTTCAAATTCATGCTTTTAAACCCGCAGACTTCCGTAGTATAAATATCTTTCTAATTGTGAGTTCATATTTTACAATTGTACATCAAATATTTCAGAAGGAAACAATCAAATAGGTTCAAAAGAATTTATAAAGAAACTGTGATGCAATATTAAAATAACACTGAAAAGTGACTATATAATATATAGTCTTGTGTGCATAAATTTGAAAATAGGATTCCTTGATGGAAATCGTATGGAAGTCACAATCAAAGAGACATCAATTGAACTGGGGACCCCTTAACACAGTCTAATACGCTGTTGGTTAGTTTGCGTAAATATCGAGATAATATATAATACATGAATAATTATCATCTTTTTAATTTTCGTTCAACATGATTCTCACGTGCAGAGACATCGATTACTCGGCCACTTATATATGGACCCTCATTCTCTATTAAAATTAAGCGCTTGAGCCGATTACTTGAAATCTTGAAAAGTCCTACTCCCACCGCATGCGGAGTTAACTTTCTCAAATTTGGACACACATGACCGTGACCACTAAAACACGCGAATATCTCTCAATGAATATATTCATTGTCATAATCTTGAGGCTGCTGTCAACTTTTGAAGAACCAACCAGTGAAGCATCGAGCAAATTTAACATGTTTAAATGTTTTCCAATAACAGGTTGTTCTGGATCTGACCCTCCTCTTGGTCCAAAAGTGAAAAATACACAGCATTCGATTCTCCTGGTGCAGTGATGTTGCCATAATGATCACCAATTTCCAAGATAGGGGAATGAGGCCCCGTATTTGATTCCATCTCCTTGACAAAACACTTGATCGAGCTGCCTGTTTTGCCGAGAGGTGCGACGCCACATGATGAATGATAGAACCAGGCAGTTCTGATATTCTATCCATGGCTTCAATTGTCTTATCCATGCTCTGCAACTTACAAGGAAAGATGGACGAATGATAATCAATCAATTCTCAACAAATTGATTAAAAGAACCCTAAGGCTTATTTGGTATTGTGGTTAAACAGCTGTGGCTTGAACATTAGTTATTATAGATGGGAAGCTAAGTTAATTTTATCTAGTAATTGTAATTGATTTATTTTATTCCCGAAATGTTATTCTCAGGCAGTACCGATATTCTATCCATGCCATCAGTACTCTCATCCGTCAATAGTATATGAACTTACATCATATTTAAGAAAAACAATTAATGCAGCAGCATATAATTAAGAAAGATAACAGAGAATCAATAAGTTCTAGATCGGAACAAATTAAAAGAACCCTAAAACATGTAGTAAATTTATTATTTTCCAGAAGATTTCTACTAATCTACCCCCAAACTTAATTTATGACCAAGTAGAATATGCTTAACCGGCCGTTTTCAGAATCTAAACTTAACATATATAAAAAAATTGCACGATGGGTTGTTAAAAAAAAAAATCAAACATAAAACAATATAAAAATATCTTTTCAATAAATTAATCCGACGAGAAGTTCACTTGCATCTGTTTTAACAAGAAGATGGGAGAGAGATGGAACTGTACAGGGGCATAAATAAATAAATACGTACTTGGTCATATAAATAGGTACAATGGTTTTTTTTTTTTTTAAAAAAAATAATAAGGCTAGGGTTTGGTGGTGGCTCAGGGGTTTAGGGTTGAAATGAAGAGTGGTGCCGTGGTGATACCCCTTAGTCAATTTCTTAAATTATTTTAGGATTAACTAAAGAATCTTTTTTTTTTCGATTAATTATTAGCTTAATGTGTGAGTGGAACTCTATTTTTTTTTTTTTTCAAATTTGATGATTAAATGGAAACAGCTCGTAATTAAGATTTCTTCATTCTTAAAAATCAATAATAAAAATAAATCTACTACTGAGATAATTCCATGAATACTTATCTCATTTTCTCTATTTAGAATAATTATCATTTTTAATTAGAAAAGAATAATTACCCTTTTTAAGATATTCTTTTATATTTTGTTCAAATTATTTACTTGCCCTTTTTCTTACTGTTTCATACTTTCACGATCACGATTCTCACGCAGAAACATTGATTATTGTCTACTTACGGACCCTCAACCATGACTATTAAGATAAGAAATGTAAAAAATAAGTAAATTAATTAATCAAATAAAATTGTAAAGTTGGAAACTTAGGACAAACCTTTGAATTTTATAATTTTTGTCATTATTTTTACACATCTTCTTTTCCCCTTTTTCTTTTTCTTGGTAGATTTCCGGGCTAGACCCACTAGCTGTCAACAGATTTGTCTTTGGGCACATTGTTAGTTTTTAGAAACTTAAATTATTATTTATTATTACTACTTTTGTTGTAGTAGGGCCTTATGCTGATGTGCCCTCTTAAATGAAATTTTGTCGAATTATTTGTGATTTTTGTTCATGAACGTGTGGAATCAAAAGGTTAGCAGATGAACTTATCACGACCAAAGGTGGTGGAGCTACGGCAGAAATAATGGGTCAGATGAATTTAATTCCATGGAGTACTTGCACATTATTTTCAAAGAGAGGTTGTTTTCTTTTCTCCATCAAAAGGGTACCTTTCTTATCTTTTCTTATATTTTCACAAGCACAATAATTTGCTTTTGAAGGTCAGGCCAGGCCAAGAAAATGCTAAATTTGACATCCACAAGCTGTTTATCCATACAATTGTTTCTTAGGAATTAGGGAGCTTCTTGCATCAGTCACAGTTTTTAAGCCCCACTATTGCTTGTAGCGTTTCCTTCTAACCCCTTAATGCCTATGGGTCGCTCCCTTCTTTTGTCTAGATAATTATTATGCTGGAAAGTGAACCGTCATTTTCATTTCTTTTCACAACTTAGGCCGTTTGGCTAAGCATAGGGACTCATTCCTGATTCCTTGCCCTTAAAATTTCGAGCTAAGTGATTCATAGCCTCTGGAGTTACGCATTAAAATTTTTGATAGGTCCTGGAGGTAATTTAATTTAAGAAAAGAACAAGTTTATTTTCCTTTTACAGCAAATATTCATGCACCATGTACTGATCTCTTGAAACCTTATACATTTCTGTCACCGTATATGGATATGTAATAGAAATGTACAATACCGAGCATCTATAAACATGGACACTCTATTCAGTAAAGAAAACTAGAAGCTAACTAACCAAGAAAAGGCTCCCAGTTGGTCTTTGGAGACCAAAAAAGAAAAAAATAAAATGTCACAAGCTTCTCCACCTTGCTCCGGAGTTCACTAGTTTAATGTAAGCATTCTTGAAGTCTTCAAAGAACATATTCTGATTGTCGGCATACATCTTGATCCATCTGTGCATTAGTTTAAGCATCAAAGATGAGAAAATTTTGTAGGTAATTGTTGATTATAACAAAATTTTTATTGTTTTCAGTTCCCAACATCTCATTTCTAAAAGTATCTCCAAATGACCACTTAAGAGTCATTTAAAAGAACTTAGCTGGAACATCAGAAGTTGATAGAACTAAGGTAAGTTTTAAGAGGCTCTTCGAAGATGACAAACCTCAAACATTCATCATCCTCAACAAGTGCATGATCTGAAGGGAGTCCAATCATGCTTGACATACCAGCTACAAGCAAAAGCAAAATAAAAAAAAAAGAATCAATTGATGAGAAAAGAAAAACTAATCAAAAAACAATAACTGGGTCATCTAGACTTTCTTTTTGCAAGGGTTGCATCAAGTTACTGACCTAATTCGGAAATTCAAACAAACATAAGATTCTTTATTAACTGCACAGGAGAGAACATAATGAGTGCTGTGTGAGAGGCTATTCACCTGAAGACTGCCATGGCTTCTCTAAAAGAATTTTATAGTACGAATTGTCAAAAACTATTGGATTTCCAAAACCTTTGGTTCCAAGCGTATGGGCTCCAGATAAAGCAACTAGCTCTTGTGCTCTGAAAAAAAATAATAATAATAAATAAAAGCCATGGTTTTCCTCAATCCAGATGTTCCTGAATTTGAACTACTGTATGTTAATGCTTTTCCAACAGCATGAATGTAGTACCAACTAGGTTGTGGCTAAATGCCTAATAAGCATGCATATTACTGATTTTCATAATTTTTTTAAAAAAAAGGAAAAAAATGGCCAGCTAGATTGTAGTTTTATGAGGAATTCGCTCAACAGATTACTGAATTTAATTAGAGAAGAAAATATGGATAAAAAATATGTCTGCTGGTATAAACTCACGAGAAGCCTTTTCTTTGAAAACATTGCTTCAAACCAGAAGCATCCAAAGTTTCTTGTGGAAGTTTTCCTTCAGGATCAGGCTCCCTATGAAGAAAAATCCCTTATTAAAAGCAAAAACATGAAGACTTGGACAGTTATCGTATGAAATGATATGATATTGATCAATTTTCCAAATGAATCAGCACTGAAGCACATAGGATTTAATATCAATGAAATTGCACATTTGAGGATCCTCTGGTGAACTATCTTTGTTTGCCTAATTGATTTGATTTAAAGTTATAAATATAAGTGGAAAGCTAGCTACTTACATTGAATCAAGTCTGCCCATAGGAACTGGGATGTTTGGACCTCCGCAAACTGAAACTGCTACAGCTCCACCCAAAGCGATCATATCTGCCCATGACACTAACAATGCAAGATTCACACATCTTAGCACCATAGTATACGTAGCTATCAAAGATTCAACAGCAGAATTTCAGATGGACAAACCTGGTCGTATTGCATTCACTTCACCCTTTGCTTTCTCTAGGATCTAAACAACAATGGATCCAGTAAAGGGTTAGCTGGTAGAGCAACGTGAGAGTTAATTTGTTTGGACTTATGTTCAAGGAATCTAAGGGATGGATAATTAGAAATCAAAATTCATATATCAAAACAATAACAAAACAAGGGAAACAGAGCATGCCTTCAAAGGCTTTTTCAGGCCTGCATTTTCAGGTCTTTCCAGCTCATAAACTATAGAACCGTTCATACCACCTGCACTAATGACAAGAAGACATGATAGATTTTATAGGAAACTGAGGAAGACTAATCATAATATGCTAAAAAGTACCCGAATTATCATCCATTTCAAAGGTCCCTGCATCATGAAATGCAAGACGAAGTACACTAGCAGCCTTGCCCTTTGAAACTACCTTAGTCACTTCTTCTTTCATAAGCAGATTCTCACTCGTACCTGACCTGTGGTGTCAATAAAGGAAATTGAAAATTAATCTGAAAAAACGGAAAAAAAATTGCAGGATCCAGTCAAGCAACACAAAGAGAAACTATTAACACTTGGTCAGTTACCTCAAAACTCAAATAGGGATATGTTTGTAACTACTAGCCTCCAAAAGCCACTAAACTTTTACTTGGAAGATAATGTCTAGCAACCCACACTCTCTGTATTATATTTGTTAACCAGTAATTCTGTTTAGCACAGTCTGTGGATTAAACCTTTTATCCAAGCTTTAGGACACAGGCAGTATTGAAGGTTCGTATGTGAGTAATGCTACACTTACAAAGTTGGCATACAAGTATAGTATCTCAAATGATTTCACATACATATGGCCATCAAAATCAAACAATTAACCATGTGTCAGAGAGATGGTAAGATAAAATGATCACATAAGACCAGGCAACTTGTAACAACTAACAATGTCATGTCACACGCCACATTGGGTGAGCCAAAAAAGGAAAAAAGTTGTGCGCCAACTTTTGAAGCATGGAAATATCGTAAATGAAAACAAAGCTCACGTATGAAACAAGGCAATATTGGAGAGACGTATGCTATTCAATTATATCCAATTAGATGATTTAATTACAATAAATGAACAAAATGAGAGTTGCATCCAAAATCAGACAATTACAGCATTTGAAAAAAAAAAAAAAGAAGAAGAAAAATCAACTTACCCAGCTTTTGCGCCCAAGTCTTGGACAAATTCTTGGAGAGGAAGAAGAAATGGAAGTGTAGCTGTAAGTAACAGTCCTCTCCTCCCATTCGAATTGCAAGATCCATCTTTCCCTGTTAATTTAAACATATGTAAAGAGTTAAATACATAAATTAAGAATTAATCACAAGAATCAGTTTAATGGTCACTCACTGGAACCTCGGTGGTTGTCCAAGGAGGAAGAAATTGTTAGGGGATTGGCGCGAAATTCGATCGTTGAGAGAGAGGACCGTTGTGATTTGGCGGGAAACTTGAATTTAAATTTGAGAGCCAGGAGAGGGGAAGAGTAGTAATCGGTGGAGCAGCCGCAGAGGCTGGAGGCAGTTGATGAACTCATCCTCAACGGACGGCTGGCAAAGCGCGTCCTCGCGGGATTTCATTTTTACGATGATGAGTGTTAGTTCCCTGCGGTTGGGGTCCAGCATGTCGTGGCAGCTGATTGGTTGGCCTTTTCAATATTCAAAAGCCAAATAATTTGACTTTAGACAGTAGGCAATTGGATACTGCCACGTGGGATTCACCGGAAACTAACACTGGGACCCCCAAGTTCTCAAATGGCAATGGATATCCTACCATTTTAGAAATGGACAAATGTACATTTTCGACAATATCTGTTTCATCTCTGATAAATATCGTATTTACTTCTTACATTTCTATTAGATCTTTTTATTTTTGATACAATTCTTATTAAATTTTTAATTACATATTTCATGTCTTCCATTAAGATTAAGAGATAACACATAAAGTCAATAATGATAATATTAATAAAATTAATAATAACAATAATTAATAATAATTAAAATAATAAAGTTAATAAAATTTAATAATAATAATGACATTTAAAATAATAAAATTAATTTTGATTTGAACAATGGTAATTTAGAAAATATGAAAAAATTAGAGGGATACAAAAGTAAACTCATGTTTTATTCTCATTCTTTTATTTTCATTCTCTACCTTTCCATGGAAATGAATTCTCATTCCTCATTCCCAAATTGTATAGAACCCACACATTTTATTTCCATTCTCAAATTACATTTCTTAGAAATAGCATGGGTTTCGTTCTCGTTCAGCCGTTTCGTTTTGATAACCCACATAAGAGATAAAACATAAAGTCAATGCAAGTGATTACCAAAGAGCCATTACATTTTTTATTTTTTTAATCCCAATAATTTTTGTCATGTTTAATTTAAATTTTAAAATATCATACTTTAAATGATTGTTTTAGCTTATTTTCACAATTAGTTCTATTATCTCTTAGCATCAGAGATGAAACGGGTAATTAAAGATCTACTAGGAATATAAATAATAAATATGAGAACTATCAAGAATGAAACATACATTCTCCTGTTTATATTATGGTACATTAACACATCAATCCCCTTAGTTTTTCATCTAATTAATTGAAATTCACTAACATTAGCAATTTGGTTATGGATGTTTGTTTCTTAATCGCTGAGGAACTGAGGATGAAACTATTTATTGGGACAAACGATGAAGACTTGGGTTTTTTCCTCCTTTTTTTTTTTTTTTTTTTTTTTGTCTTTTACTTTCCGTTCTCTCGGGTAATAGATTGCCCTTCTGTGAAGAAGCATCTGTTAATGCAACACCCAAGCCCCAACCATAATACTGCATAATTTATTTGCTTTTTATTTAGGTTTCTCTAATTTGAATTTAGGATTTCAAATGTGTTGCCATAATAGACGAATAGCCCTCTGAAAAAATGATATTGAATTGCAGGGTTTCCGGGTAAATGTGTTGCCATAATGATATTTATTTTGCATTTCATGATATGCTCTTGATTTACATACAGCAAAGGCAAGAAAGAGTACAAAGTGATGGAGCTGTACTAATAGCTGGTACTACAAAATTTGAAGGCTCTAACAAATATACAACATAATAAATATATGTTAGGTATACGTGAAAATAGCAAACACATGAAAGAAAGAATCGCCCAGCAACTGCTATCTTGGGCCAGAAAGTCTCACAGCTGAAAGATAAGCATCACTATTGCAATCAGAAGGACCTGAGGAAGTGCCCTCTTCACTGATAGATTTAAAGAAACTGGAGTAGAGCCTGGCACCCAGTGGAGAAGAAGTTGGTGGCTGAGGAACTGGGCAGATACCTTCAAGCATTTGCACTACTTTGGTCATTGATGGCCTTAGATACATATCTTCTTGTACACACCACAGTGCAACTTTGATAGCTGTGTACACTCTGTCACTGTGCTCATCTATGTTTAGCCTTGAATCAAATATGTTTCTCAGTTTCCCTTCTTCCATCATCTTGAACGCATAGGATGGGAAATGGGCTTTGTCTGAAGTTTCATTTGGGTCGAAGTTTTTTCTGCCTCCAATGATCTCTAGCAACACCATACCGTAGCTGTAAACATCACTCTTCTCCGATATGGCATAGTTTGTGATCCATTCTGGTGCAAGGTACCCTCTAGTTCCCCTTAGAGTTGTGAAGACGTGGCTTTGCTCCCGAGTCATTAGCTTTGCCAGGCCGAAATCTGAGACTTTGGCATGGTAATTGTCATCAAGGAGCACATTTTCTGGTTTTATGTCACAGTGAATAATTCTTTGATCGCAATCTTCGTGGAGGTAAGCTAGGCCTTTTGCCGTACCCAAAGCTATATTGAATCTGGTTTCCCAATCTAGAAGGAACTCTTGGTTTTTCTTGAAGATCCATTTATCCAAAGATCCATTTGCCATGTACTCATAAGCAAGAAGCCGGTGGGTTCCTTCAGCACAGAAGCCTCTGAGCTTGACCAAGTGAAGATGATGGATGCTGCCAATAATGCTAACCTCAGCTCTAAATTCCTTTTTGCCCTGACCTATGCCTTCCAACTTCTTCACAGCCAGTCGAGTTCCATCTGGGAGAACCCCTTGGTAAACCGAGCCAAACCCTCCTTGCCCAAGTTTCACAGAGAAGTTGTTAGTTGCAGTCTGAAGATCTCTGTAAGTGAAACGGACAGGCATTCCAGATAAATTCTCCAAAAAGTTATCTTCTTCTGATGTCTCGTGAGGAGATTCTGGCGCTTTTCTCTTCTTCCTAAAGTATCTAACTGCCCCATAAAGAAGACCGAGTATGACAACTGATGTTGACAGAATGATGATAACAACAACTGGGAAGTGCTTTTTGTTACTTCCAGACCCTCCATTGTTTGCGTCACTGCCTCCATTACTCAGTATCTTAATGTATGATACAAAACCAGAGCCCTGATTAGAGCTTTGGAGGCTACCTATCCTGTCAAACAAGAAACAGTTCCCAGAACTATTTTGGAAGAACATAGCAAGACACGAGCAGTTACCAAGGCAAGCCTTCTTGCAGCCATTCAAGTCAGTTTTTGAAGAGGAAGGAACAAACCCAAGTGCAAAATAATTAAGCCCATCTCCAGCACTGACAAGCTCTGTAGAAACCTTCGAGTGATCACAGGGAGAGGCAATCCCTGTCTTGCAATTTCGGCTACTGAGAACTGAAGGGCACTCGCACTTGTTAATACCAGAACAAATATAATATGCATCACAAGGTTCTGGTGTGCTGCAAGGACTATTTGGAATTTTTGTATTTGAAGCAGTACTCGACTGCCCGTCTTGGAGATTGTAGAAAGAGATAAATCCATCATTCGCCAGAACAGCAATCCAAGTGGCATTTCCATCAGTATTATCTGAGAATATAAATTGCCACAGAAAGATTTTATTATTATCATAGAATCTCCATGAATTAGCACTAAGTGATGCCGAAGTGACCTCCCCCCCACCCTTGTTAATGGTTTTCCGCTCTTCCCTCCCCATGGACCAATAAGGTTGTGGAGTTTGGAAACCTGCAGAAAGGACCACATCTCCGGACTTGATTTCTAGAACGTAGCTTAAGTTATTGGCACTAGGAGCACTTACAAGTTTCATACCTTGAGTAAAATCCTGGTTGGAAATAAGGGTATCTGTGGGATGGCTAAAGCTCTGCCAAAGGACCTTATTATCATTCCCTAGCAAAACCAGATTCCCTGAGTCCCGCAATTCCATTGCAGAAACTGATACTCCACTCATATTCACTGACCAAACAACACTCCCCCCTTTTTGTAGAGACACTTTACCATCTTTATCGAAAACAAATTTGTCAGAATTTGCAACAGGTGACCCTCTATTTGCAGTCCAGATAATTCTGGAGCTGGCCTTGTGCATGATAACAAGCAGAAACAATGTGACATCATTTTCAGTCGTTTGGAAGCCAAAAGCAAAATCTGAGTTGTTTGATAACAGAAACAAACCATTATTATCAATAAAAGTCATTTGAGCTCCTTGAAACCCTGGAAGTATGTTGCCTATGCTTTGAATACTAGCCATACAAGTTTTAGAAATAAGGATAAGGGATACCAAAAAAAAGCCGATGAGATGAATCAAATTCCCAGTTCCCATGACTACACACAAGAAATCAACAGACCGAATATAAAGAAAGAAACTTCAACACTAACCAAAAAAAGAGGGCCTTTTCAAGCTTTTAACACCAAATTGACAAATGACAATCAGAAACTCTATATTCAGCAGTTAAATCAGCCAATTCCCCTAGGAACTCCTATACAGACATACTTAGGCAAATACGAGGCGTCCAAAAATGAAAAAAGACAGAGAGAGAGAGAGTATTATAAAACAAGGAAGCAAAAACAAAAGAAATAGAAGAAGAAGATAAATTTGTACACTAAAGCATTGGTGCCGACACCGAAACAGACTCTGAAGAAAGTGGGCAAAAAAAAAAAAATACAACAAACAAAAGCGAACACAACCCACGGCTACAAGTTGACTCGTGATGGCAACGCTTCCTTACGAACCCAAGCCAACAAAAGATTAGACCGCAAATGGGTACTCTTCACTTGGCCAGAAAAGTGAAGACGAGTTAAGTGAAAAGGAACCCGATTCGAAAGGGACGCAGTTATCAAACGAACGGGTAGCTCTCACCTCATTCGGAGTCAGAGGTCACAGAAACAAGTGAATTTGCAGACATGGGATGGTCTCCGGCTTTTTCCTACATCTGTTTCTGCTATTGTCACCAAGTTTTGAGAGATCTGTGCTGCCTTGTGTTGTGTACCTTTTTTTTTTTTTCAATTTAGTTATTATCCTTTAAAAGTTTGAAGCTTGTGTTTTTTTTGGTATTTTTGGATTTGTTAATGGTGGTGTGGTTTTGATGATGGTAGTTGGCGGATTTAAGGAAGACAAAGGAACACTGTCAAAAAACTCAAAAGTCTAGTTTGCATGTGGGACTGACAGATCCAGTAATAGTTTATTTTGTGTAATGAATGTCGTACCAATTCAGTCAACCATCCTATATCACCCATCAATCATAGAAATTCAAATTACTTTGTCTTAAATTATTATTACTAATACATTTCAGAATTATTTATAATAAAAAAAATCATATGATAATTCTCTCCCATTAACTTTTTAATTAAAAAAATTACTAACTTTAAATAATATACATACATAGATAATAGATAATAGATAATAGATAATAAATAAATATAAAAATAATATTTTAAGAAAGTTAAAAACCTTTAGTGAGTTAAAATTAAATTGAAATTAATAGATAATATTGGATTCGATAGATTGTGGATGGAAGAAATTTTACCATACATCCGAAGTATTAAATGATATTAAGGCATATGAGTATTTATTTAAAATAATTATTATATATAAATAATAATACATATTGTCATATATATATATATATATATATATATATATATTAATTACATTATCTGGTAAAATTTTTGGATGGATAAAGGCAGGTAAATGGGTATTTAACACGGCGGGGGCAGCTCAGGTTAGTCACTTGGACGGGTAATCAAAGCAAATAAATTAAATGCGGCTACTTGCTTATTCTTTATAATACAAAATGTATAGACGATTTTGATTTTTTAGGCAGAGGGGGTCAAGCTTCCGCCTCAAATTCATACCCGCCGGTCACGTTGTTTTAAGTTTAATCAACTTGTGCCCGTGGGTCCCAAGATTTTTGCTTCCACTTTTACCCTTGTTCTTTACCTGATTCACCTCTCATGCCACGTCATGATCATGCATCTGTCAAACCAACCTCGTCATTAATTACGGTTAAATAAACAAAGGAAATTTTACGATAAGATGGGCCGTGGGCCCATGATATCGGCACAGCCACTGTTTTTTTTTTTTTTTTTTTAATTTAACAAAATTCAGAATCGTTAGTGCAATTCTCGTGAGAATCATATTTTGTATTTTTTTAAAAAATATTGATATATTACAATTATAATTATATTTATAATTAGATAATAATTAAGATTTTTTATATTTTTTATGATTTTAGTATAGCACAATTTAAATAATGATTCACTTAAATTTATTCTATTCTTAAAATAGGAAGCCAAAATAAACTCTTAGTATACGAGTCCATTGACAATCATACTTTATATTTTGAATATATAATCTTTATGTATCTTAATGACACGAAAGAGAAAAGATTGAAAATATATGAATAGAAGGGGGAAAAAAAACTTTATTTAAAGAGTTTTCAATTGCAAAACGTTCAAAGAGAGTTCACCGAAAGCCGTACGAGGAAAAATAATACTTTACAGCAATATTAGAAAGGGGAGACACACACACACACACACAAACACACAAATAATTGGACATGCATTAACCTCATTTACTATTATTATTGTTATTATTGTTATTACAATATAATCGATGAAATGAAAAGGGCCCGCTGATCGTACAAGAATCGTGGACAGAATCGTTGTATCCGCTCAAAATTATATATTATCTTGGAATAATTTTGGTTGTCACTTGAGAGTTGAAATGATTTTTCAATTTTAATTTGGCAATGGATACAACATGCTCTTATCTTAGCACTCTTGATATTATAGCAGCCACGTTCTCTTGACTCCTGAGGCACCGTTCATGATTTTCATCACATCTCTCCATCACATCACATGTCCCGATTGCTACTTGCTAGACAACTATATAAATATATGCCCGTTGGTTTCTACTTTCTATCATACCATTTCTAATACAAAAAGCTAACAACGTGCCGCTGTCGTTTGGCGAAATAAATCATTTTTCTGAATCAGTTTTTTTAAAAAAAAAATTATTACCAAAAAAAAATAAAAAATTGGATTGCCATTCTCAAAATATATCAGATTGTTTAACAATGAAACGTCTGGAAAATTCTATTGAATTTTTGTACATAAGAAAAATGATTAATTTTAACAAATTGGGGGTTGAATTTTGATAAATTTTTCCATGCGTATGTAAGGTTCGTGTCAGTCTAGATTCTTATTTAATTCCTTTTATTATTTTTTTTAGGAGATTATTACTCATGATATTTACAATTATATAAATACTAAAATTTGTTTATATCAATTCTGATATGGCACTGACCAAATTTAATTCCTTTCATTTGTTTGTACTGGACAACTAATAAAACAAAGCGGCTTAATACTTTGAATGCCTGAGACTTGAAAGTGATGGTAATTTATTATTTTATTTATATTTCAGAAAAGATAAAATAAAGGACTTCGTTGCATATGGTATGGACCACTGCATATAGTTTTATTCACAAAACTCGCAACTAATCAATTGATAAGATCTAAAAATTAATCTTATCAATTGATTGAATGCAGACTGAGCAATGAACTCATTTCTGTCTGATAATCATATAATCTATGATTAGATCTAAAAATTAAGTAGTCCCTCTCCCATTGAAGTACGTGATTAAGCGTGAGGCGTATTCGGCATGGCGTGAAATTTAAAATGTTATAATTTCTTATCTTGCATGAAAATGTGAGTGGGTAAGGGTGTCACTCCTCTGTGGTCGTTATGTCTGGCGTGCTCGCCATGTAGAATTGAATGTAATAATATAAGTCCGTAATATGTCGTTTGTAAATATAATGTCATTATAGTATTTTAGTATCGCAGTAAATGCATCTGTGTGAAAATGCTGCAATTGTATATAGTAAAAAAAAAATAGTAGTCCCTCACAAATGGCTTATTTTAACATCAAAGTTGAATTTATTATAAAACTGTTTATTGTACTTGTACTATTAAGTACCTGACAACATTTTTAATGGAACATCCTAAAAACTTTTTATCATAAATTATATTATAAATGAGGTGACATATAATATATTGTTCATTAAGTGATTGATTACTGCTAATAAAATTACAAACTCTGTATTCTGTAACTTACAGCTGAACTAAGATTAGTCTTCCGGTCCCATAACCTTGAATTATTTGGACAACTGACAATTGATTCATATATATATATATATATATAATAAAAGACTGAATTTAGATTGATGTGCGTTGTGTAACTTAGCAACGCCTGAAAACTTGTAATATCGAAGCATAAAAAGGGGGAAAATGTTCTTGAAAACTCGTTAGAATTCAATCGAGGCTGCATATTATTGCTAGCAAGCGGCGCTGCTGAAGGGCAAAAGCAGCTAACTATTCTTGGAGCTCTCTTTAATTTGTCGCGGAATCAATAAATTAAAAGCAGTAAATAAAAATAATTAATTGTCGTCTTCTTAAATAAAAATATAAAATGCATCAAGCTAGCTGTTAAATTGGTCTGGTCTGCAAAACAAATTACATGGGACATTTTTTCGGGGTTTCGTCACGTGCATGGGATTCTCATATCATGCAGTTTTTTAATATTTGTCAATGGAAGAACAGGTAACCTAATTATTATGTAAGAATATCCGCTTCTCAAATTTTTATTGGCACGAATATTTAATTTTCTGATTCGACACGTATGAAGGATTTGTAACCGTCGATAATTTAGCAAAATTTTCTTTACGAAATTGGGGTGGGACGCAATATACCGAATTGAAAAAATAAAACTCCGAACCAACATTTTTTTTTCGATTTTTTAATTTTAAAAAAAATTGATTGGTTCAATATTTTTTAAAAAATGAAAGTTAAAAATCTAAATAATAAAAAAAAAAAGAACCAAACCGAAAAGTTAGGTTTGATTTATATTTTTAATAACTTAATTTGGTTCAATTTATACTTTTTAATAAGTTAATTTGATTCGGTTGAAAATTGATTAAAAAAAAAGATGAACAGTAACACGGTTTAACCACACCCTGAACAGTAATATGGTTGACCATGTGGTGAACAATAATACGGTTTGACCACGCGGCATGAATAGTAATGCGGTTTGAACAATATTATCCGTTTGATTATAAATAGGAGAGTTTTTCATAAGATTTTATCATTTCAATTTTGAGAAGCAAGAGAATGTAAGAGAAGCATTGAGGGCTTCCAACATGAAAGAGAAATATTCTTAAGCATGTAAATATATTGTAAGAGTATTTGACTCCTCAATATGGGTACTACAGGTTTGCTTATTACGAGCTTACTTTATTAAGGGATATTTCTCAGGATTATGAATTTGGGGATTGGGTGAGAGAAAATTATTTATGAGAAAGTAGTTATAAAAATTTTTCACATAGTGAATATCTTTCTCCGGTTGTCTTTTGACAACGACGGTGATTATTCTCCAGATTTGAAGCTTTTCACGTAAATCTTTGTATTGTGATTGGTGCATTCCCCGTTTAATTTTTTCTGTAAATTTGTTACTTGACAAATTGTTTGAAGTGATATTGGGAGGAAGCTCAATTTCCTAACAAATTCAACTTACTTAAAAAAACCCAAACCAAATTATAACCACCCCTATCTTTATTTTTTGGTTTGAGTGAAAGTTTTTTAAAAATTAGCGTAATGAGTTTTTCATTGAAAAACAAATGCAATGTCTTGAATTTATTTTAAATAGTAATGGGTTCTTTAATTTGGATATTTTAGTTATTTTTTATATTAATATTTATTATATATTTAGATTTACACTCATAAATCTATTGAAAAAACTTTCTTATGACGCACTGAAATTTTTAAACCCATATTAGGTTGGATGTCTAGTAATAATAATAATACTAATAATCCTCCCCACATATACAAGGTGGGTCTTCAAATTCACTATCGATATATAGTTCTTAACTATTTTGTTATTTAATTATTTCTACATCCATTAAATTTAAAATTCTCTAAAATGTACGCGAATTTGTATACGGCTCCCCCCTTTTAAATCATTAGAATCAAATGGGTCATTTGTGGAAATCTTCTTGAGATCCATGACACCCTTTAAATTTTGATGCTGATCAGCTAGGATTTATGTAAATGTGTTCATGATGATTAAGCTGTTACAACTGCATGTGAATGGCTATAATCAATACTTGACACATTCAATAGCCATAGCCTATACATGATCTTGTGTACTCATAATTGCAGCATTTTTCCATCATACTATGTGCAGTTATATTTCAATTACTTTTTAGTTTTTAGTAATTACTGATTGAATAAACATGGTACCGTTTCTTGATAATTCCCCGAAAAAAAAAAATATCACTTTAATATAGGCGCAAATCGACAAGCAAATCTTCATGCAACCACTACTTCTCCATGTCTGACTCATTACGATTTTACAATTCAAAGTTTTCGAGATTTGAGATGTGAACATGGGACTTAATATTTCTTTACTATAATTAAATTCTTCTAGAATCATAGTATTGCTCACCAACTTTGCATCTTTAATGAATTGTATATTATTTTAAATAATTCCATAATGCAAGGGAAAATGCAAATGGTACCCTGCTGATATGCAGTTGACCGAAAGATCTTTTAGTCGTAGAATAAATAATTAACGAAAATATTATATATATGTATCGGATACCATATTCCCAATATCTTTATGTTATTGCTTTTGACTCAAGGACTACAAAAATTCCTTACCTTCGCCCATTAAGGCAGCGTTATTTAATCAACAAATTATATCGACTATAATCACAATCGCGTCAAAATGACACCAAAAGTCTAAGGTTTAGGAGATGAGGAACCAATATATTTGAGTTTTGAACCCAAAAAGTTAACAAATGGATATGAAGTAAAGCACTAAAATGCACTAACTTGCTTATTTAATTAGACATATAAGACTAAGAAAAAGATATCGTGATATATTAAACAATGAGAGAGAGTGAGAGCTGGCTGATTTCTTCTTTTTCTTCTTCTTTTTTCTTGGTTAATTCTCACCTGCTTCGAAAAATAATTAATTGGCTTAAATTTTACTTTCTCTAAATAAGGTAGTTTACTTTTGCAAGAAAATATGGTAATGCGCTCTGACAAAACCTCTCAACCGTCGTTGGTGGGGGACCGTTCCACTAAGAAGGCTAAGTTTAGGGCTCAAGGGGTGGGATGGCGATAACCCTTCTCCTCTGTCTTTCCGTGATATGCTTCTGGATGTCCAAAAACAGTCGGGTACTGTGAGCTTTGGCCGGCAAGATGACTGGGAGTTGGAGGAGGAAGATGTGACGTTCAGGGAGGACGAACCAATGCCATACATAGCCTTCTCCAGCAGAGTTCACGATCGTTTAGCGGAACCTTGGGAGAACTCAGTGGTGGTCAAAATATTAGGGCGCAATCTGGGGTATCGAGCTCTCAGTTCCCGTTTGAACAAAATCTGGAGTTCTACCACAGGCTTTGATATCATTGATTTAGCCAATGATTACTTCTTGATACGATTCTACAACGAAAAGGATGTGGAATATGCCCTCACCGAGGGACCATGGACAGTGCTAGGCCATTATTTATCAGTGCAAAAATGGACTCCGGACTTTGATGTGGTCAGTGACAAAATCGACCGAATTGTGGCTTGGATCCGGTTATCTGAGATGAATATCCATTTTTACCACACAAATATCATCCGGCGGCTAGGGCAAATTATTGGTCCAGTCATTAAAATTGATTCTACTACAGCTGCGGCACAGAGGGGTAAATTTGCACGTCTTGCGGTTGAATTGGATCTTCAGAAGCCTCTAGTGTCACAATTCAATCTCGAAGGCAGAATTCAAAAAGTGGAATACGAAAACTTGCCAATGATTTGTTTTGGCTGTGGCAAGTTCGGCCATTACAAGGATGCATGTCTTGATGGTGTGGATATTAATCCCATGGCTAAAGATAAACCAATTCCAGTCACGGAGGCTGAGAAACAGGCCATTGTGGTGGCTAAAAAAGTTATATGCGGGGAGCCTAAGTTTGGGTCGTGGATGGTGGTGGCCCGTAAGCCGCGCCCTCACAAAGTCACAGAAAAGGATAAACCTAAAAATCCGGAAAAGGATCGGCATACCCCGAATATTATGCAGTCACGTTTTGGTGTTTTGGAAGATTTAGTTAATGAGGAAACAATCTCTCATAACCATGAGACAGATTTTGTTTCTCAACGGGACTCTACACTGCCTTCTCAACGGGGCTCTATACTGCCTATCTCAGATAGTATCCAAAACCTAGCCCCAAAATCTCGGAGTATGAAAAAGAAACTCGCAAGTCAACAAACCCAAAAATACCCTACCCGTAAAGGTGTCGGTTCTATTCTATCCACTCCATCCATGACTGAAAATATTGACCCCAATATTCAAATTCTTAAAACTTATTCCCATATAACCAACCAACCCACAACCATGCATGGCATGCATGCTAACCCTGAACCTTCATCCACGTCCATATCTTGTACTACATCTAATGCCGCTTCCACTTCCATGCATGGCATGCATGCTTACCAACAGCCTAATCCCCACCATCCAGTCCCAGTTCCTGTTCCCACAACCCTCAACCCTCAACCCTCTTCACCACCGTGCCGTCTCCTTCCCCAAAGCTACCCTAACCCCGCACGCCAGTGCTCACCCCCCCTTACAAACTGTTTGTGACCCTTTTCTTGAGGGTGAACCTCCTGACAAGGGCGCTCCCCGTGACTCTAACATTTTGGAGGATAATATTGAGCTTGAGGATTTTCCCGATACAAGCAGTAATAGAGTACCTTCGTCTGCCACTGGTCTCTTGGTTGTTGCTGAGTCTGGAATGGAAGTTGAAGCCGAGGTATTGGAGTCCTCTTAGTAACTTCCCTTGCTTCTTTTTCCCAAATTTCTTATGTTTATTACGGCCATGTTCTGTAATACTCAAGGTGCAGCGTCACCATCTTTTCGACGTTCTTTTTTGGCGTTGGTTCAGAATTATAAGCCTTCTCTGGTTGTATTAATGGAACCCCGTATCAGTGGTTATAAGGCTGATAATTTTATTAAAAGAAGTGGATTTGGAAAATCTTTTCGGGTGGAAGCAGAAGGATTTTCTGGTGGCATTTGGGTTCTATGGAAAGATTTTCTTCAGGTCGAGGTTGTTACTAGTAATTCTCAGTTTGTTCATCTTCGGTTATCCAATAATAATAGTTTTCTCTCTTGGTTGACAGCCATTTATGCTAGCCCTCAACCTAATATTAGAAAATATCTTTGGAGCGAGCTAGATAAGTTAGCTCAAACAATGCATGGTCCTTGGATTTTGGGTGGGGATTTTAACACTATTCTGTCTAATTCGGAAAAGAAAGGTGGTTCCCCTACAGGCACGGGAGCTTGCAATTTTTTCCAATCTTGGTTCCACCTTCACTGTATGCATGATCTTCATTTCCATGGGCCTCGTTTTACTTGGTCCCGTGGAAGCCTCTTCAAACGCCTTGACCGTGTTATTTGTAATAGTGAGTAGGCTCATATCTTCTCTGACTCAACGGTAATTCATCTTCCGAAATTGAGCTCTGACCATAGGCCTCTCCTTGTGAGAAGTAACGATTTATCTTCAAGGGTGTTTAGCTCTCGTCCTTTTCGGTTTCAAGCGGCGTGGCTCACCAATGAGGGTTTCAAAGATTTCGTGGCTGAATCCTGGGATCAAAATCTCCATTATTTAGATGCAGCTACTCAGTTTCGTCTCAAGGTTATAGAATGGAACAAGAAGTGTTTTAGGAATATCTTTTGGCGGAAAAACCGTTTATTGGCAAGGCTAGGAGGGATTCAGCGGGCTTTGGAGAATTATTACTCTCAGGGGCTTTTAAATCTCGAGAAACAATTAAAAGCTGACCTTGAAGAGGTGCTTACTCAAGAAGAAATTATTTGGCATCAGAAATCTCGCAAAGATTGGCTTCTTCTCGGGGACCGCAATACTTTTTATTATCATCACAAAACCCTTTCTAGAAGGAGACAAAATAATATAGCTGCCATCCAAAATAATGCAGGGGTCTGGCTTTATGATAAAGATGAGATAAAAGTTCACGCTATTCAGTTCTACTCAGCCTTATATTCATGTGATTCTCCTAACTTCCGGCAATATCCCCACCCGAACTGCTTTCCTCTAATTGAGGATGACTCACTCCAATTCTTAACTAAGGGTGTAGACGATGAGGAGATTCAAAAAACCATTTTCGGAATGCACCCTCTGAAAGCCCCAGGACCAGATGGCCTCCATGCCATTTTCTATCAGACGCAGTGGAATACTGTTGGCCCTTCTCTTTGTCGATTGGTGAAAGTTGTCTTTCAGAATAAAAGTCTCCCCACGGGGCTGAACTCTACGCTGCTTGCTCTCATTCCTAAGACAACAAGTCCTCCCTCTCTAAAGATGTACCGTCATATCTCCCTCTGTAATGTTGCTTATAAAACCATAACCAAGTTGATTGCCAACCGTCTTCAATCCATTCTACCGCGTCTAGTTGGTCCCCATCAAACCAGCTTCGTCCCTGGCCGCCACATCACAGAAAATATTGTTATTGCCCAAGAGGTTGTGCACTCTATGCGCAAAAAGACGGGCGTCATAGGCTTCATGGCTATTAAGGTCGACTTAGAGAAGGCCTATGATCGTCTCAGTTGGGAATTCATTAGTGATACTTTGCGAGAAGCACAGATTCCTTCTGATCTTATTCAAGTTATTATGGCCTGTATTACTTCGACTACTATGAGGGTCTTGTGGAATGGGGAGGCTACTGATGAATTCTTTCCTTCCAGAGGCAATCGTCAGGGTTGCCCGTTATCTCCTTACCTCTTTGTCCTCTGCATCGAACGCCTGAGTCATGGGATTTGTGATGCCATTAATGCTGGGAAGTGGCGCCCGATTACGTTATCTCGTAATGGCATACCTTTATCTCATCTTTTTTTTGCTGATGACCTTCTTTTACTTGCAGAGGCTACTGTTGAGCAAGCTAAAATTGTTTCGGCAGTATTAGCTGAGTTTTGTTCTTGTTCCAATGCTAAAGTAAATACCAGCAAAACTTTATTATATTTTTCCAAGAATATGGGTGTTCGAGATATTTCCTCAATTTCGAGTTGTCTTGGCTTCTCGGTTACATCCGATCTTGGCAAGTATCTCGGGGTTCCTCTGCATCATTCACGAGTCTCTACCAATATGTTTCAGGAGATTATCGATAAGGTGGAGAAGCGTCTGCCGGGTTGGAATGCTTCCCATTTGTCTTTGGCTGGTCGCATCACTCTAGCTCAGTCTGTTCTCCAGGCAATTCCAGTTTATATTATGCAGACCGTGTCCCTTCCTAGAAAAGTTCGTGAGAAAATTGATAGGGCTTGCAGGAGGTTCATTTGGAGTGGTTCATCTCTTCAGCAGAAGCCTCGCATGGTCAGTTGGCATAATGTGTGCAAACCTAAAGCTATTGGCGGTCTTGGCTTTAAGTCTTTGGCAATGATGAATCGTGCTTTACACATGAAGCTCGCTTGGGGTATAATCTCTTCTCCAAATAGTTTATGGGTCCAGGTCCTCACTACTAAATATAGAATCGATCCTCTCAACTTGCCTCATGAACTTTCTACCCGTTATGGCTCTCATGTGTGGAAGTCTCTTGGGTCTGTTTGGAGCAAGGTTCTTGTAAGTAGGCGCTGGTGTTTGGGTGATGGTCAATATGTTCGCTTCTGGTGGGATCTTTGGGTTACTAATAGATTTCCCTTAATAGCCTACGCAACTACGACTATTCCCGTGGAAATTTTAGATTGCAAGGTGGCTGACTTCGTTGATGTGAATGGGACTTGGCATTGGTCTCGCTTTGAGCAGTATCTTCCCAACCATATTATCCTCCAGATAGCAACTCTCCATCCCCCTTCTCATGAGAAGGGCATGGATATCATTTTTTGGGCTCATTCGAAACATGGCAAATTTACTACAAGCTCTGCTTATTTGGCTCTCTCTGAGTATAACCCAGCTGCTGAAGACCGCGTTTGGAGGTTGATCTGGACTTGGAAAGGCCCTCAGAGCATGCGAATTTTCTTGTGGCAGGCTTTTAATGCTGGTCTGAAGACTAAGGCTGAGTTGGCTAGGAGGCATTTACCCATCTCGACTTGTTGTGACCATTGTGGAGCTGTGTGTGAAGATGTTATTCATGCTCTTCGCGATTGTCCTTTGGTTACGCAGTTTTGGCTTAACATCATCCCTACACGGCAACGTCATGTCTTCTTTAACTCTCGGCTTCATCATTGGCTTCGCTTGAATTTGGTTGATGACAGTAGGGTGGGGGATGTTTCAAATTGGGCTGTTTTCTTTGGTGTTGCAATTTGGAGGACTTGGTTTTGGAGAAATCAATTTCTTTTCAATTTGTTAGTGGATGTTCACACTAGAGCTGAGGAGATTCACAAGCTTCATAATAACCCATTGGTTACAAGGATTTCAAGGGCTCACAAGTGGATTTCTTGGCAACCTCCTGAGTGGCCCTGGTGTACTTTGAATACGGATGGTGCTCACAAGTCTAATGGGACTTCCACTGCAGGCGGTCTTATTCGGGATTATTTAGGACATTGGCTAACTGGCTTTGGGATGATGATTGGCTCTTGCTCTGTTACTGTTGCGGAACTTTGGGGCTTGTATCAAGGGCTTCAGCTTGCTTGGAACTCTAGCATCCGTAGATTGAAAGTTGAAACGGACAGCTTGTGTGTTACACAATTAGTGGCTAGATCATCGGTGATGACTAATGAATATGCTCCTTTGATTCGGGCTATTAAGGATTTACTCAAATTGGATTGGCAAGTTTCCATCTCTCATATCTACCGAGAAGCCAATTTTGCTGCAGATTATATGGCGAACCTCGCTTTTTCTATTCCTCTTGGTCTTCTTGTGTATCCTAATCCCCCTTTGGGTATTAGGTCTATTTTACTTCATGACTCTTTCCGGGTTTCTCACCCCTGCTCTGTTGTTCTTTAGCTCTTTTTAGAGCCCCAGCTTAATAAAAAAAAAAAAATTTTACTTTCTCTAACACTCTTTGGAGAGTGGAGAGAGTTTGAAATTGAAGCAAATTCACATCAACTTTTACTTAAAATATAAATGCATTAGGTAATCATGATAACTTACGAGATTCAACAAAAAAATCAAGACCAAATTTAGTTCACAGCGCCTATACACACACACACACACGAACTCTCCTAATTAAAAGATATTCTTAAGATAACTTTTTGATTGTGTTTGGTGTACGGTGTTGTATTGGATTGGACTTTAATATATTATTTTTAAAGATTGATAAATTTAATAAAGAACTATGTTGTGTGCTCTATGTACTATATTACACATATTAATATTTTATATTGTAATTTATATTAAAATAATATATATTTGATTTATTAATTAGAAAATAAAAGATTCACCGATAATCACCACTAACCACCGTTAGTAATTTATCGATGTCATTTATTGATATCACAACTCGTATCGTTGAAGTCCTCATTATGGGCTTTAGACAGCAGTATAAGATTCTCCAACAAACGGAGCTTCCTTTTGCCGTAAATTACAGTCAAATGTTTGAATTCTAAAATTTTAACTATGTATCCACGGTAAGTGGAAGCTCCGTTTTCAAAAAAGAATCTAGCTATTTCGTTGTGTAGAGATTGCCACTTGAATTTTAATGATACCATTTTTAATATCAAAAGCTACCGATAGCTGCGGTGGTCGATGATAAACAGTTGCCGATGATGACTGTTGACGGTGAAGTGCAAGCGTCAGTGACGTCGGGTTGCCATTGTTGAGTACTATTTTATTAAACAAAAATAACTAAGCTCAAATAAACCCGAGGATGGGTGCGGATCTCGGTTACAGAGGCGTGGGTGGTCAAAAATGACCAGCCGCGAGTGGTTTGGCAGCTTCCCAAACACGCCCTTTTAAGTCTCCCGTGTCATGTATTGTAATACTTTATTTCTAATCGTTAGGCGATTACTCGTTATGCATGTTTTTGTGCCATTTTCGTCTGCTTTCGGTAGTTCATATGACATGAAACTCGAGGAGAACAAACTACATCTAGAAGCCTGCCATTTGCTAAAGGAAATAGAAATATCAGCCCACTGACTTAGCGAGCCCATAATTAACTAAGTTAAGGTCCAAGATTTGGGCACCCACCGGCCACCAAGCTGCCTCTCCACATTCACTGCAGCACAAAATTCTATCAATTAGAACTCTGCCTTCCATCAAAAATGAAATTATAGATGCTTTATTTCCTGTAAGTTAAAAGATTAACCATCTTTATATCTGCAATTAGATAACTGTTTAATTCTTATGGCACACGCTTTGTTTGTTTCTTGTAGCTTCCGTACAAGAAAACGAATTCAAAGTTTCAAACCCAGCTCCATCAATAGTTGAAGACAATTTACTTTATAATATTTCAACGAGTATATTCGCACAATTACAAAATACAAATTTCAAACTATCTAGCACCATCTAACTATAATTTAGCAGTACGTTTTGACTAAACTGAATCCACATTTTTTATTTTAGGAACATGAATAAACTAAATTCACATTTTTTTGTATGCACATAATGACTAAAAATTAACTGCCTTCTCTATTTATGTTAATGAGATTTGAATCTTGAACCTCTTATTAAAAATTTATTTACAACCACAATTAAAAACGTGTAAATATTGCATTAAAAAAATTGACTGTGGGTATTCTCAGTTATTCAATTCTTTTGTTACCTTGTTAAAAATAATGATAGATCTGTAAATTATTATACAAAATAATGTGGCATAATAAATTAATTGAATTAAATATCTCTTAACTTACATATTTTTTATTATTTTATTTTTTTAATTCAACAAATAAAATTGGACTACCTCAATTTATACAAATTTTTTTTATTTATAATTTTATCTTTACTGTTTGTTAATCTGTTTGTACAAGTCCGTGACTTTTGATTTCAAACTTTCCCAACTATTTAAATATTACTGGCTTACTGTATTACATGGAAACAAAAAATTAAGAGAAAAAAAAAAGAAAAACTTTTAGAAAATGCAAGTACAGCAATATTGGCAAAAAAAAGAGTGTTATTAAGTTACATTAGTTACATTATCAACAAGCGCGTACATCAACTGGCATGGGTTGTTTTAACTTAACTAAGGTTTTCAGTTCGAGACTTGAGAATGTAGATGTGTTAAATGCTTGTTGGGAGAGCTTTATCGCTCTAGTAGTCATATCCAGCTTGAATTTAAATTAGTCTTGTTGTGAGAGTTTTACCGCCCTAGTAGTCCTACCCGGTTCGAATATAAATTAGTCGAGACCCAATGTAATCTTTGGATACTAATATACCGGAGAAAAATAATGTAACTTACATTAACCTAAAAATTATATTTTGTGAGCTAAAAAATAATTTAATTTATTCTATACTTAGATCACTGATTATAACTTAAATAGTTGATGTAAGTTAACAAGTTTCGCGAAAAAAACATGTTAAATGTCCCAATCTCCGACCAGCAAGTATCTAGGGCATTTAGGCACGTGCAAGTGTTTAATTTATTTAATCACGTAAACGTGGCAGCACACAAGCCAAGTCAGATTAAAAACCCAATCCTTCAAGTTTGTGTTGTCCCGGCACCTTAACTTGCGCGCATCCACATGTCACTTCCTCAAAACCTTTGGTGACGTTAACATCGCATGCCATCCCGCAGTTTCAGAGTCATCATGCCAATAACCAATCGCCACGTAAGCCAAAGACAAGAACTCACGTCGAAGTCACGTGAGGTTTTTCATGTTTTTGAAGCTTCAGTAGTTCAGTTGGCTGATCACACGGAGAAACACGGCCCGGCCTGGCCTGGCTGTCACCTCGTTTCGCTGTCACTTCCCACATTTAGAAAAAGTCTTTTATTATCAACAATTTTTTTTTTTTAGAGAATCAAATAAAATTTCTCCAATATAACATATACTCTCTCGCACTCTGTTACATTTTTTAGAAGAAATTAGAGATCGAAAGATCATGAGGAAGTATTGGTCACAAAGGCCGCCAGCTGTGGGAACAAAGAGGTTCCACGTGAAGGTGAAGCCATTGAAGCTCGAAGGATTTTGCAAAGACGACGATGAAATTGAAAAGTCAATGATTGTCCAAATGAAATGGAATGGACCCAAGTCTTCATTTGTTCCTTTTTATCGATCGAAGCGGATTAGAAACTCTACCAGTCAAAGAATTTTTAAAAAAGGCGACGTATCAGTCGAATGGGACGATGAATTTGAGAGCATTTGTGACTTCTCGGTCGTTTCCAAAGACGGTTCCCTTTGTCCGTGGCACGTTTCATTTTCTGTCCTATACGTAAGTTTTTTTTTTTTTTTTTTTTTAAATTTCTGATTCATAACAACTAAAGATATTACTTTATTTTGATTAGTTAATTAATGTACAGAGAGAAAGCGCTGAATCGAAGACTAATAAAATGGCGATCTGGGGACAAGCTTCGTTAAATTTAGCAGAAGTGGCCGCGAACATGGAATCGGAGGTCGAAAGAAAGCTTCCCGTCACTTCAAAAGTAGCCGGCGCGGCACCTGCCGATGCCACACTTCTGGTAATATTCAATTTTTCATTTAATTAATCTTTCTTTAATTTGTTAATTAATTTTGGTGGGACCTACATTGTTGTGTGTTCTCAGATAAGCGTGAGGTTTGCGGAGGCGAGGAATTTTAATGAGTTATCGTCACCATCACCAGGACCGGTTCAAAACACGACCGTCATTGAGTCAGAGAGAACTGACGCGTTCTTTAGAAAGGTAATTGGGTTCACGGGCTACAAGAAGAAAAAGAAGAAAACAAAAAGCGACCAGCAAGCGAGTTCTTCTGAGTCGGACGAGTTAGCGGCAGCTGACTCAGATGGCTCGTCTGGCATTACAAATGACAATGGCCATGTAGAGGTGAGTTCGGGGACCGAGTTGGGTTCGTCTTCTGGGTCGGAGACTCAGGCTGACCCGGTCAGAAAGGACGGGTTACTTTCCTGGAAGAGAAGGCGTTTGAGTTTCAGGCAGTCAAAGAAGAAAGGAGAGCCGTTGATTAAAAAAAGCAGTGACAATCAGGTCAATGGTGACGTGGAGGCTGATGTTGATCGCCAACTCAACAGCTCCTCCACCGCTGATTCTATCATATCCGGCAAACAAGTACGTGTGCTCTGTGTATTCTTCTCATTTGATAATGATAGGGATAGGGAAATTTACGAAAATGACTCAAATTTAGCTAGATCCGCTTTATTAAAATAACTTATACTTTATTAGGGGTAAAAAAAAAAAAAGGAGAGAGAGAGAGAGAGAGAGTATTTTGAAAGATAATGAAAAATAAAAGCTAGCCTATTTAGGGGATTTATTGTTAAAAATGTCCCTTTTCTTGGGGCTAAAACAAGAAAAGTTATCTGGATTATTTCAGAGTTGGTCCTAAATAAGTAATTGTTGGGTTGTTTCCGAAAATTATCAAATTATCCCTATAGTTTTATTTTATAAAAGAAACAGAATAGTTGTAGTTTGATCCCTTGTTTCGAATTAGTCAATGCCCCTTCCATAATCATTAGCCTAAGCTGAATACAAGTATTGGAAGTTTGGAACATCAATTAGTGAGGAACAATATTCATTTTTGGATATTGCAGAATACAGAGGCCACAGAAACTTCTTCAGAAAATGATTGTGGTAAATGGGAAATGAAAGAACTAATCAGCAGAGATGGGCAAACAAAGCTGAAAGCTAACGTCTTCTTCGCCTCGTTTGATCAACGGAGCGAGAAGGCGGCCGGTGAGAGTGCCTGCACAGCCCTGGTTGCGGTCGTTGCTTACTGGCTTCATTCAAACCAAGACTTCATGCCAACGAAACAAGAGTACGATAAACTCATAGCACAAGGTTCATCAGACTGGCGAATGCTTTGTAACAACGAAGCATACACCAATTTCTTCCCTGATAGGCATTTTGATCTTGAAACTGTTCTAGAAGCTGGCATTCACCCTATAACTGTCTTGCCGGATAAGTCTTTTACTGGATTTTTTAGCCCTGAAAAGTTTGAATCTTTGAAGGGAGCCATGTCTTTCGATGAGATATGGAATGAAATCAACAACCATTCTGGAGATTGCCAGCAACCAGCTGCTGGGGTTTATATAGTCAGTTGGAATGATCATTTTTTTGTGCTGAAGGTTGAGGCAAATGCGTGCTACATTATTGACTCATTAGGCGAAAGGCTCTTTGAGGGATGCAATCAGGCATACATATTAAAGTTTGATGATTCAAGTATGATGTATGGGAAACTTCCGAAAGAAGAGGCTGGTTCCGAGGAATCAGCCAAGGCTGAGGAAGAGAAGGCTGCTAGCTGCAAAGAGGTGGAAAGTGAAGAGACGATTTGCACTGGGAAAGTTCTGAAAGAAGAGGCTGGTTCCAAGGAATCGGCCAAGGCTGAGGAATGGAAGGCTGGTAGCTGCAAAGAGGTGGAAAGTGAAGAGTTGATTAGCGGTGGGAAAGTTCTGAAAGAAGAGACTGGTTCCAAGGAATCCGCCAAGGCTGAGGAAGAGAAGGCTGCTAGCTGCAAAGAGGTGGGAAGTGAAGAGTTGATCTGCAGTGGGAAGGAGTGTTGTAAAGAGTACATTAAAAGATTTCTCGCTGCCATACCACTTGGGGAACTCGAGATTGAAGAGAAAAAAGGTAACGTTTCGACTATTTGTCTTCACAAGAGATTACAAATTGATTTCCATTATAGCTCTTGTTCTTCATCTGCTACAACATCATCGTTTTCTTCTCCTGCAATTTCTTCAAATTTCTCCCTCTTCTCCAGTGAAGAATCAAGCTGACTTCTGTAGATTAGTTGTGTATATAAATTGTGTACATGTTATTTATGTCTTAACTATTAACACGAACAAAGATTTGTAGTATGCAAAAGATTCAAATTTCTTGAAAGGAAGTGAAAAACGATCTACATATTCAAAAGATCTGATCAATAGTCTTTGCTTCGCACAAATATTCCTCCAGTTCAGCACAATGCGTTTTTGGTGCTTTGTCTTCGTGAGGGTCCCGCAATCCCAAGTGACATGGCAAAACAGTTAAAAAGGAACTAGCTTAAACTCTTTTTGAGTGCTTTTGAATCTTATCCATCCGTATTTTTCACTATGAGTCTATCACTCTTGCACCCTTTATGCCAAATCTACTGGGTATAAAAACAAAGATGGTCCAAGTTTTCCAACTGGAAACAGATTAAAACCAATAAAGATCAGAATCTGACCCCACAATCCGCTGATGCTTTAGCGAAACAACAAGTACACAGTCATCAGCCACCATTAAACAAACAAAAAGCCCAAGTCTTCCATTGATCGCTTTTCTTCCTTCCTAATCAGACCAAGTAGAAAAAGGTCCACACGACGTGGCCCACCCCCCCCCCCCCCCCACCACCCCAGCATATCGACTTGAGATTATGTAAGATTTTGGTGAGGAATAACCACCTCATTGTCCCCCACTAACATATACAAAGACTATCCAGTTTTGCATTAATCATCTTTCTCCACTTGTTAATGTGATACGGGATCTGCGGACCCCGGGTCAAATGACTCATGATGGTTATTCTTTTTCCTTCTAATGGCAATATTTGAGGTTTGGTTAAGAGCAATCTTGGCATTACTTTCTGCAGTCACTAAACTTTTGAAACAATATCCCAAGCCTAACTGTTTTCCAATAAACTCAGCCTTAGGAATATCCTCGTGCAAAGTGTTTGCTTGCTAAGCTAAGAGGCAGCGTCATAGAGCTACAAACATGATAAGTTCTACAAGCAGCAATACACAAGACACAACATATCTCTATACATTCAGATCATAAATTTCTTAAGTTACTTGCACATAACTTACATTGCCTAGTTCAAACTCGGTTAATATTTACATCAGATATTGTTCAAACAGAAACAAGCTACCCAAGCATACATAACCAGTAAGTACAACAAGATCCAATGAGCTTCAGTAATGCATCTTCAACAAGTGATGTCAGGAATTTCAACATACTGCAGCAAAAGTCAGTCTACGAACCTACACTTTTCATTTGGCCATTTAACGGGCTACCTGGAAGCTTTGGCTGCCAACCAAAATGTTCATCTTCCAAAGATTGAGCAGAAACTGCCTTTCGCTTTCTCATATTTGTATCTACATCACCCTCAACACTCCACTGACTTGAACGTGTGTCGAATGGGTAATTAACATTGGTTTTAGAAACAAAGAGTAATTGTTTATTCAATTGCGGTACAAAATCACCCATCTTGTTCACCTCTTGAGAACGAGAGCCCACCTCTTCAACCTTTTCTTCCTGATTATGTTCAAAACTTGGGCAAGGAACTGAGAAAGGACCCAGTCGAAGTGACAGATCACAGCCAATGTCTTGTGGGTTATCAGGAGTATCCTTGATATATCTTTGAGTATTTTTAGAAGTTGGGTTGGGAAAATTTTCAAGCCCAGGAGGGATTTCTTCAAATTTGAAGCAAGTTCCATAATATAAAGGGTAAGCAGAAGGTGCAGCAGGATAATTTTCCATACAAAAGCATTGTTTATTACCAGATGGAGGGACATTCTGAGATGCAAAGGGAAGTTTGTTAGCACAACCATTGATGTTCTGGACAACAAGGTTTTGAGTTGCACTCATTGTTCGTTTCATAAATGAACAATAAGGAGCCATGCCCTGTGACTGAACCAAGTGATTTCCTTGAGGAACATTCTCTACATTGCTGGGCTCTTGAATGCCAGTGCTAAGATAACACCTTGGATTATTATTTCGCTGGCTCCTCGATGTTCTTCTTGGCATACAACCCAAATTGAGAGCAGCTAACAAATGACAAATATCATAAAAGAAGGATCACATACCTAGTATTCACATTTCAGAAGAGTACTATTTGCGACACAACAAAGATTTATATCACATACAGAAACTAAGCCTGTAATTGACAGAAACCGACCAAACTTAAGCCAAGAAGATCATTACAAGGTACAAATAAAAAACGTGGAGATATGCAGAGCAGAAGTTTAGACACCCCCACCCCCCCCCACCCCCCCCCCCCTCAACAAAAAAAAAGGGTACCTTCAATACAAGGAGGAAGTAGCTCTCCAGTTTCAGTACTCTCATCACGTCGAATAATCGTGTTAATGGCATCGTTTGTTCGGTCCAAAAGTGTTTTAAGGTCCATATATTCAGCCTATTACAGAATAAAAATGCAATATATGAGCCTGAGAAATTAAAAGAACCAAATCCAAGAACATTTCATAATCCTCTGCTTGTTGAAAGAAAAATAGAACAAACTTTTGCCTCTAAAATACATCAAAATGTTGCCTTTCTGGTTTTTTTTCCTCCAAAATATCATTAAATAAATCAAGGGTAAGCAATCAAATTTTGATTTACAGATGCTAAAGGGGAACATAAACCTCAGAGTTGGCTTTGGAGTACATAATTTCTTCTGATTTCAAGACAACAACAGGGAGCTTCTCTTGCCATTCCTTGTTCTTCTTTGTAGCTTCGCTATGTATTTCATTCACAACTCTTAATCAAACAAAAGGGGAAAAAAATTAGTGACAAAATGCATAACAAACATACACCCATTTAAAAAAAATATAAAAATTAGCAAATAAATAAATGGTGACCTGAAAATTTCTTGGATGAGAGAACCCCTCATGGGCTGGTGCCTTTCGCTATGCCATGCTCTTCTTACACATTCGTAAGGTCTTGGCCCTGGTCTAGGCATCTTCAAGATTTCAAAGAGCGGAAAACAGAGAACTCTGTTTCTTAAAAGAGAAAGCAAAGTTGAAAGAAAAGAAAACACTGTGGTGCCCTCTGCCTTCTGCTTTTGGCATTCCTTATAACCTGCTTGTGAAGCTGTGACCTCTCACTGTAAGAGCAGAGTACACAGTACTTCTAGTAAAAAGCCAAAGAAAAAATAATAAAAATAATAATAATGTGAGCGCTAGGGTCCAGGGTCTTGCTTCTTTGCTTTTTCTATTTTTCTTTTTCTTTTCTTTTCAGTCACAAGCTCAATAATTTCAGAGTTTTTAATTGATGAGTTTGGTGTGTCCCCCACTCATCCACATGCCCGCTTCCCCTAGCCCTCGGAGTCTCTCTCTCTCCACTTTTTTTCTTCCTGCCCTTTTTAACATTTGCTTTTGGCTGTTCCTTTTTATATTTTTATGACTTTACTTCCGGCCATACATGGATGTTGTGGTTAAGGGGAAAAGAATTGATAATGTTGTCACTGTCGGTGGATCTAAGCAAACCCCAACCTCTACTCAATGCTCTCACTGTTTCACAAATTTGTGGCACAAAGATTTAAACAAAAGTGAAGGGACAACAGAAGCAAAGATGGTGGGAAGAGTTAAGACATCAACATCTTGACATCTTTTTTTGGACAAAAAAACATATTTTATACATATATATATATAGATAAAGATTCAGCGTTCATCTAAGTGATTGATTTAGTTGTAGAACGCCAATTCTTTGCCTAAGAGCCAAGGTGAATGTTGAAAAAGTCTACTCGGTTTGAAAAAGTTGTTTCATTTGATGAATAATGTGGTAGTGGTCTGCAACATCACATCATTGCATAAAGATAAGATTTTATTTTTCTTTTTATTTTGTGTGAGTGAAAAACGCAGGGTGACAAGATTGATTTGAGTTCCTGTGAACCATGCGATGACTCATTGTTGCATTATTGGGAGGAAACGGGTGTCGATCTTGGCTTTTATGCCCACTTGCTGCCAGGGATTAAGCCGGATGGTTTCCCAATTGCCCTCGGCCGTAGCCCGTAGGTCATCAACGTTCGAATTTCAGGTGAATATTGAGGTTTGAAAAGACTAAATATTAAACTCAGTAATAATAATATAATGTCTTCTAGTAATGCCATTTACATGTGACAAATATAAAATCAGATTTAATTCAAATTTATAGCACATCTATACAATATTAAGCTGAGGGTTATATAAATCTTGATTTGATGGTAACAAATTATACGTTAAGGATAAAATAAAAAATATATTGTTTCAATCTCTCTGACTCTTGAAGGATAAATATTGTGTATGTGAGATCATCAAACCATTTACGAATAAAGGTTATCAAGTTAAGGACAAGTATAAAAAATACTAGCTTAGGTAATATTTCTCATGACATTTCTTGTAAAACTACTATAATTCAATGTGCGCATGATTAAGTATTAAAAGGCTCAAGTTATTTTTCATGATCATAACATTTAAATCTATCGTTATTTTCATTTTGCAAAACTTTTATACTTTAAAAAAAAAAAGAAATTAATTGTTTATATCAAAATGATTACTTTTCAAGTATATGGACTAATTTGAAGAGTTTTGAAAATCTTGAAGTTATAAAATATTGTTGAAATTTTAGAATAGGACCTAGTTTAAAGGTTTTGTAACATCTTAAACTAATATATAATTTTTGAAAGTTTTGGGGCAAACATATCAAATTTCAAAAATTGATAAATTAGACAAGCGGTCTTCCGCCTCAGAATTAGCAGACATTCACCAGTGTTGGTTTTGAAATAGTAGTCCACTTATTTTTAACGGTGATCTGTTCTGAGTTCAAATTTTTAAATATTTCTCCACAACAACATGTCCACATCAACAAATGGTTATTCGCTCCATAATCATTGATGATCTATTTGTGCACCGAATGCTTACTTTGAAAAAGTAACAGCCAATTTCTTGATCCATCTATAAAAAGCTAATTTTAACCAGATTTCACAATTATTACTGAGGTTAAACGTGATCGTTCTAAGCATCCTCGAACTTTTTTTTTCTTTTTTTTTTCTTTTTCTTCTTAAAAGGGAAGGGGGTGAACAAGTCCAAATTTATTTTTAACCCCTCTTTCCACCCCCAAGAATCGAATTTGGGATCCGAAGCAGGGCTACCGCTGCACGACAACCATCCCGACCACGCCCTTGGGGGTACTCGAACTTTTATTTGCTTATTTATGTGTATTAAAATTTATTATTGAGTTATAATTTCCTTATATGCTCTTGTGAGGAGTTTGATCTTGCAAGAATAATTTCTATCATGAAAAATGAGAGGCTGTAAGTGTGGGAAACATTTGGATAAAAAGAAGTAAGATCGTCCTAAGATTGTAAAGATTTATTGATACTTTTGAAGATAATTGTACTCATTTTGAAGTCTTGATATATAAGGCTTGATTACTTAAATGCTCAAACTTAACCACGGAAAACTCATTTTGTTCGTTTCTCTACCCTCATCTCTTTATATTAATTGTTATAGTTATTATTATTATTATTGACAAATTTATAGTTATCTTATTATTGTTGAATTTGGTGCCTAGAGTTTTGGATTGTGATTGTTATTGGAGAAACTTTTATCCCAATTCACCTCTCCCCTTAGTTGCTTGAGTAGAATTATACGTCATAATATAAACAAAATTGATATGCAATAATTTGTTGTCACAAACTTGTGATTAAACATATAAACCTTACTAGAGTTCAGGGAATATGCACCTGAAAGTCGAGAGGGAGGTAGAGAACATGCCCTTGAAAATCCTCGACGATGGTCAATTAGAGCACCATCCGAGAAACCTATTAAGCTCTACATTACCATTATTTTTTTTAATTGATATAGTAACTAAATCGTAGGGATCAATTTTCATAATTGGACATTCTGGATGTTAAACCTAAAAAGCTTCAAATTTAAGAAAATAATTCTATAAAAAAAACCCATATAAGAAGATTTTAGACATTTGCATGTAACGAAATGATAAAAATATTTCAAAACAAAAAAAGGTTGTCGACGACAGAGCTCCCTTAGTTTCAAGAGAAAGAGTAAAAAAAAAGAAAGTTGGTTTATAGGCAAAGCTGAGAGTTTTTTGGATGAAAAGACTGTACCTTAAAGGTCTATTAAGCGTCTAAAGCCTTTTGTTTCATTTTTTTTTTTTGGTTCTTAAAAAGAACTAGTTTGAGAAGGTACAATCGTCTGAGATGCTAAGTATTTATCGTCATCAAGTTTATAAAAAGAACAAAATTTTTCTTAGCAACTATATTATGTGAGAGCATAAAATTTAAATAACATTTAAAATTATCGTTGAGGAGCCGTACTAAAAAAATTAATGAACTATAGCAAAAGAATCAGTTTAATGTCTAGTAAATTTTAATTTTTAAAATATTGTGAATTTTAAAAACAATTATATATATTTAGTAATTCTTACTATTAAATTTTTATAAGAATGAAGATGATTAAGATAGATATAATGTTGGCGACACACACACACACACAAACTAGCAACAAAAAAAATATTTTTATTTTTTTATTTTTTTATCTCAAAATGACTGATAATAAAAACTATATAAATTCTCCATAAATTTAATAATTTTATTCTTAATTGAGTATGGATAATTTTGGTTTTATATGTTATATGTGAGGGTGTATGCGGAATTGTATCAATGATTGGGTGACTTTGAAAAAACAAAACCCCAAAATATTAAAATTAACTTTTAACATTTTAAAATCATTTTTGAACTTTCCAACAATAATCCCAAGTGATAAATTAGTTTATACTTACATGCTTTCATGTTATGAAAATATTATATTACTCCCTCAGAAGAATTTATAAATCAGCATCATTACTTCCTCAAAAAGTCCTTAGTTTAGACTTACAAACTGTATATTGTAATATTGTATTGACATAAACGCTAACTTTATTAAGTCGCTGGGGGGAAATGTAAAGAATTTTTTTTGTTAATTATAATAGGTTTGGTACCCCAGTCATTTGTCCTTTTGCTAATAGCCCTTTAGATCGTAAAGAAAGGCAGTCAATGGCTGAGATTTAACACTTGAAAAATGGGTAACCGGCTAAAGCTATTAGAGGCTCCATTTCCAATCGAAGCTGTATGGTACGAATCAATGGCGTCATCAACTCAGCGTCTCCTCTTAGCTCTCACGATATTCATGGTGTCCTCTCAATTTCAGCCTCCGGAAGGCCATGCAAAACCCTCTTCATTTCCTCTTACTTGATCCATTTCAATCCCCGTAACCCTAGCCCTAACTCCGAGAACCCCGCTGGATTCGTCACAATCTTCACCGAAATTCGCTAATTCAGCCCCCACCGTCCCTTAATCTTCCTCGACTGTCCAATTCTCCTTCAATTGACGATCAGCAGCACCTCATCCACGAGCCAAAACGCCGCGTTTTGCCTTCGAGCACGAGTTCTTCTCTCTATGCGATCGGACCAGTTGCTTTGCTTTTCGGCGTTGGGTGCCATTCGCTTACTACCGTTACCGTGTATTTGGTGTGGAGCCTCTGTGCTAATCGTCACGATTCTCGCAATTTGTATGAGGAATTCAGTGATGTTGATGATCATGATGATGATCTAAGCCCTAAGAAGATGGGATATGAGAAGATTCCAGCTAAGGAAGCTGCAAGAGATGGTGTTTTATTCTAAATAATTAATTAAGCCTAATATTTCTGTAATTGTGTACTGTGTTTTTATTTTCATTTGATGATTTCACTGCATTTATAATGTGGATTATCATTCGAACAAAGTTCTGCTTTGTGGTATGTACTTATAAAGCTGTCATATGTCTCTATGTTTACTACTTTCAGTTAAGTTCTTTAATGATAAATAAGCTTGAGAAAATGCGTAAATGATGTTAGATTTCATATTTTGTGAGTTGTTGCACTGCATGCTGTGAGAATTGATTGTTTGCATATATGTTGGTGATGTGTCTTTGATATTGTATTTTATTTTGTGGTGTCATGTTGAGTACCTGTAAGGAGCCTTACCTTGCATGGTAGATGATGTCATTCTTTCAATTATATTCTCTCCGACATTCATCCGATTGAAGACAAATCCAACCCTGGAGATGGGTAATTTAATTTGGTATTGCATGTTGAGCATTTTTTATGGTTGGTGTATCTTGTATGGTTAATTGACACTTTGTATTTGAACGCTCAAAGTCCTTTTCGTCAAATGCATTTTTTTTTTTTTCAAATTTAGGCATTCTTTGGATGCTCTGTTTCCTCAAGTGCTCCATACATGCATCAAACTGTTCGCTATTTTCCGTTAGATGGATGTGTACGGTTCAATTACCGATATTTTTCAAGCTTATTTAATGTTCTTATTTAAGATTTAAGAAATGATTTCTAATAAAAAGGATTGAAGGATCTCTAATAAAAGGATTGTGCGTGGTTACTCATTTGCTGTCATTATTCACTTATTCTCGTGTTAAATCATCGATCTTTCGCTCTTTCCTATCTATGATAATGAATTACCGTCTTGTTTTCACGAATGATTGTCATCCCATGGTGAAAGACGTTCAAAAAAAATGGAATCTACAAATTAACGTCGTGGAGTTTAGATCGTAATCTTTGTTCATAGTTTATGACTGTCCACGATACAACTCAATTTTTTTTATGGTATAATATGTGTACTTCTAAAAAATATGTATTGTTAACAATTTTTTTTTAAATATATGGATAATTTTTTTTTCGGTATATTTGTTACTAATATGTACTATTAATAATTTATCTTTTTATCAAAAAACTGTAATCTTAATAATAAAATGAAAAAATATTTATTTTTTCTAGCATTTATTGACGCTTTGAATTAATATTCGCAAATGTTTCAGACACTATTTGGGAAATTTCATGTCAATCTTAGCCCAACCAATAGTTGCACGGTTCCAGCAAGTTGTTTCCAACCATTACTTGCATACGCGCTTCCAACAAGTTAATTACATGTGTCTTCTGAAAAAAAAAATAATAATAAACAAAACAAAATTCATTGCATGTGTTATTTTATCATACACTTATTTTTTGCAGGTGACCGGTTTGTTACCCTTGCCTCAGGTTACTCTCCTTTATACTTGTGTCTCTTCTGCAGCCGTCAGATCAAATCCAACGCTGACCTTACTAATAGACAAATGAGTGGGGCACCAAACCCTTGACGCAATGTAGTTTTGGCCTCATTACTTCCTCAAAAAGTCCTTAGTTTAGACTTACAAACTGTATATTGTAATATTGTATTGACATAAACGCTAACTTTATTAAGTCGCTGGGGGGAAATGTAAAGAATTTTTTTTGTTAATTATAATACAACCAAATTCTGGTTATTTTTAAATTAATCCAAAAGCACTTTAAAATTTGAATTTCATTCAAACTTTCTTTAATAGCCTACGATTCAAAAAGTAAACTTGTGAAGAAGGGGGGGGGGGGGGGTGAATCGTTATGGCTAATTTCTAACTATTATTTCACATTGTCTTATCATTAAAAATCATTCTCATATTTATATTTTGAGAATACGTGAAGGATATTAATAATTATTATAAATTTACAAATTAAGAATATTAAGAATATTAATAAGAATATTAATAATTATTATAAATTTAAAAATATAATAAAATAAATGTTTATTCATCAAATATATTTTTTATTGATTTTGTAATTAAAAACTGTAATTCTTAGATAAAGGTAAAATTGTAATTTGAAAATATTTACTCTCAATCCAAAATAAAGTAAACACATAAATTAAATTATGATCTCCATTTCATACTTCCACTCTAGTGTAAGTAAATAACATATTCCCACTCCCACTTCACACTCCCAATCATAGGATTCCCACTCCAATCCAAAATATAAACGCTACCTAAATATTTATTACAATCACTAGCATTTTTCTCGTACTGAAACTATAATAAAACCCAATTTCTCAATAAACCTACCATTTTCTCACATTAAAAACTATCTACATATAGCGAAAATTGAACTCCTTGTTAATAATTGAAACATTTAAAGTACATATGTTGAGTATGTGTGCTCTGAATAAGGTTCAATCAATTTAACACAACTTAATATCATTAGTAGGAGTAGATTTCTAAATTGGTCTTGCTAAACTTTTTAGCTGTACCATAAATGTATAGCTTTAGCTGATCTCATATTAGGATATATTTGTAGATTATAACCATGATTTATATATATATATATATAAACTCTAACTTAGTTATTCCCACTTTCATGCATTCTCATTTAGGGAGGGCAAGAGAATCCAAAAGCCAAAAAATATTAATCCAAAAGTATAAATTAAAGATCCTCACAAATTTAGATGCACTTTATTCGAGAAAATTGAATATCTAGATCCACACATTTTTTAAAAAATAAAAAATAAAATATATATAAGACAACACAAACCCTAAACTAAAAATACATTGCGATAAACGTTATAATACACTCAAGTGCCCATAAAACATTATTTTTTATTTGTTCAGTATTTTAAATTTTTTTAGATTTTTCATTTGTGGTTTTATTAACTGAGAATGTTATTAATAATTATTTTAGATTTGTTTAGTATTGGATTTTTTTTAAAATCTTTTAAATAGGTAAAATATTGTAAATTTGTAAATAAATATTTTAAATGTGTGGATCTGCAAAGGGATGGCAATGGGCACCACTCACAATAGGTTTGATATTACTAAATCTGCATCTGTATAAAATTAAATTACCAAACCCGCTGCGGGTTTTGACAATTATCAAACCTGCAATAATATCTGGTGGATTTTTTACAAGTTCTCATATTTAAAATCACAAATGCTCAATATGTAAATTTATATTAATAAGTTAAAATTCCACATAACATACTTAATTAATTCTAAATTTAATCAATGTAAATATAAAATTAAAATTTTAACATCAATCCAACAAAAAATTCTTAAATTTAAGTATGAAATATATAAATCCATTAAAAATAACTACAAATGCCATGAAAAATTCATGGGTGTGCGGTTGCGGCTCACTGGTGAAAGGGAAATAGGTGTGCAGCTGCTGCTCATGTATGAAAGGAAAATAGTTTGGAAGGTTAGGTTTTGCGACTGCTACTCACATGTGAAAAGGAAATAGTTTAGATTTCCTTTACGTTAGGTTATGAGTTGTAACTTGTACATACCATATGTGACATGTTTGCACTTTATATTTATTTTATTTATATATTTTTAGATTTATTTTTTAATTAAAATTACATTAAAAATATTATGAGAAAAATTACGGATTTGAAGGATATCCATGCGAGTATCTATCGGATATTTAGCTAATACCAAACATACCTATATTTTAGTATGTGTTTTAATTTCTAATACCAAACCCACCCGTAACCCGCAAAATTACCCGCAATAGGTGGATTTTGGCGGACGAGTTTGCGGGTACCATTGCCATTCCTAGATTCGAGTACTTAGAATATCCATAAGTCTAGATATTATCGACATCCAAATCCTAAAACAACAATACAAATCTAGATATTATCTGCAGTCGAATCTGAATCCAGATTTTGCCATCTCTATTCTCATTCACAAATTCACATTTACAAAGAGTCGCATGCATAATTGGGTTCATTGAGATAAGGGCGTTTGGAATTACGAGTACTGCTGTTGCCGCTAGCTAACAGAACCGCGTACTATGTGGTACAATCTGATCATTTCGGACACTATTGCCTTAGCCCTACTGACAGTAAGATGTTATAAGACAATGTGAAAATGGAGTTAGAAATTAGAGATGACACATAATTGTTTAGAATAATATAATAATAATAACTATACTTAAAGAACATCATTTAACCTAAAACTCACATTTTCAAACAGGCAACATGAATAGCAAATACATGGTGGCAAGAAAAACATATTGTTCAGATAAGTATTGTTGAGTTTCCATGTCCCTCAAAGTACACGTGAGCCCTTCACATTATAAATCCTAAAACTCATAACAAAACAATATAAAGTACTACTTCTCTAAGGCCCTCCTGTTTGCATGCATTGCATCTGTAACTCTTGTATCTATCCCACAACAGCAACCTCTTTTTAATTATCTCAATTACACACGCACCATCAAGCTTCAATCCAACGGCTGTGATTCATCTCTATCTCGAAACCTTACAACATTAGTATGTAATCAAGTGCCAACTCTCAAGTTAATTCTATCTCTCTCTCTTTATATAAATAGTAACATTTTAAATTTGTATACCAAAATTCTATTACACAAAATGGAAACCAAAATAACTGAATCCCACTTGCTGTCTCTCTTTGTAAATCAATAAAATTCATATCTTGGATTCTATCTCTCGCCGTACTCAATCGAGAAAATTTAAAAAGAAAAAAGAAAATGCTGTCACCATCCCCGCTCACTTTGTTTTGTGCTTTATTCCTTTGCTTACCTTTTGCCATCATCTTCACAATTAACAGCCCCGCCGCCACCACCGCTAAGACCACCACTCGTGCCGCCGGTGAAACCCTTTTATCCCGGAAACCGAAACCCCCACCGCCGATACGAATACCGAAGGACGATGGGTCATTGCTTCCACTCGCAGCAGCGCGTACGAAGAATACCCCCAAGGGGATTAAGAAAGTGGCATTCATGTTCCTCACCACTACCCCTCTTCCTTTGGCGCCACTTTGGCAGCTTTACTTCAACGGAAGTAATACGAATCTTTACAACATTTACGTCCATGCGGACCCCACTTTCCGATACGACCAGCCGTTTTCAGGCGTGTTTTCAGGCCGCGTCATTCCCTCTAAACCAACCCTCCGTTTCACCCCGACTCTCAGTTCCGCCGCGCGTCGGCTTCTCGCCCGCGCTCTCCTTCACGACGCCGGTAATTACATGTTTGCCCTTCTATCTCCATCTTGCATCCCCATTCATCCGTTCGACTTCACGTACAGGACGCTGGTAAATTCGGAGAAGAGTTTCATTGAGATTCTCAAGGACGAGCCTGGACAGTACGACAGATGGGCAGCGCGTGGGGACAACGCCATGTTACCGGAAGTGAAGTTGGAGGATTTTGGGATTGGGTCCCAGTTCTGGGTCTTGACACGTAAGCACGCGAGGCTTGTCGTTAGCGACCGGAAGATTTGGGACAAGTTCGATAAACCGTGCGACTATGAGCGCAGGGGCAGTTGTTACCCGGAGGAGAATTACTTTCCTACCCTTCTGCACAAGCGAGACCCCAGAGGGTGTGTGCCCGCCACGCTCACCCACGTGGACTGGAGTGTCAGCAGTGACGGTCACCCGCGCGAATACCAGGAGTCGGAGGTGGGGCCGGAGTTGATAATGGGGTTGAGGAATAGCAGGCCGAGGTACGGTGACGACGGAACCAACGGCTCTGATTCGACCTTGAGGGAACGGCATCACCCATTTTTGTTTGCCAGGAAGTTTTCTAGGGGCTCGATTCAACCGTTGTTGAGTATAGCAAATGATTTCATTTTCAAGGATCAGGATGAGGGCTCAAAGATGGCATTGTTGTAAATTTACCTTCTTTTTCGGGAAAGTTAAATGGAAGTGCTGGGATGCAAAACCCAGTGGCTTTGTCGTATCTCATTCTGTTCATTGTTGAAAGGGGATTATCGTTTAGGTCCCTGTATTTTTTATATTTTCTCAGTAAGTGATATAGTTTTGTTTTAATTATTAAATAGGTTATTAACCCACAATAGTAAAGTATAAAATTATTGAATACCTCCCCGCCTTTATTTTGGAGTCGAGGATTTAAGTTTTTCTTTACGTGTGGGAGTACTTATTATTTTTCATTTCTCTTGAAGTGAATATGGATTCAGATGATAAAATATGCGGGCCATCAAGACTAAGTCCCGTTTGTTTTTCACATTTTAACACTTTGGGAAAAAAAAAAAGAAAAAGAAAAGAAAAGGAGAGGAATAGAAAAATGAAGGGGATGTACTGGAAGGATTGAAAATGACTCGAATTGAAAAGAGCGACCACTCATCAAAGTCAGAGCCCGATTTTATTGCTGCATTGTGTGGTATCTATCACGCGTCGCATCAAAAATTGATCTATTTATTGACGTCCGCGTGTGCATATACATGTGCAGGTCACCTGATCGACGATTAATCATAAGGGATTCGTGAAACCGAACAAGCCTGGGAATTTTACTGAAGCCACCGGTGGCATCGAGCAAACATAGTGGGCTTTTTGGGGGACAAGTGTGTTTGCTTAATGCTTACAACAAGCCGACGGTGTGCTTCGTTTTTTATTATTTGCCGGATTACGCATGCATACTTGTTTGTATTTTCAATTTCACTGTCAATTTTACATCAGTAAAAGCCACATGCACGGAGCTGGAGGTTCGCTTGAGTTTGACTTCGAGTTCTCATATATTTGAAAACTTCACATTCCCTTTAAATTATCATCGCATACAATAATACATCACCAGACTCGACTTTATGAATTATGAATATTAATTAAATCAAACTGAAATGGTCAAAACACCAATTGACGAGTCTGATTTTAAATTTTAGTAGCAGTTCAGTTCTGTTGTCCGAGTAAAGGTGTTCATTGCTGATTTGGTCTGGTCAGTTGACTACTGACCGGTGACTCGTGAGTAGCGAGCCAGTCCGAGCCAGCAATATCTAGTATCTACCCACCTATCAATTCCATTAATTATATATTAAAGTGAATACTAAAAAATTGAATCACGTAAGATTGCTTTAATATTTTTTGCTGGTCACAGTAGGTGGTGGGTTTAGCCTTTTCAGCAAAGAGTCTTGAATTTTCTCATTTAATAATTGACCAAGTTGGTCCTGCTTTAATCATCCATGTCCATTTTTTTTTTCCACACATCTTTTCTCTTGTTATCATTTAAAAGCTCTGATTATTTCATATACAGATGGAGACCCCGACGGGTTGAAATATTCGTGCATTACGGGCCGCGTAAGTATGGCCACAAAAGCCTTTGATTATAAAGTAGGCCCAAGTAGTGTTATGGGCAACAAATTCATTGATCTCGTAAAAAGCAATTTACTAAGTGAGCTTCTGAATTTGTGGGTCAATTTGCTGCGATTTGTCGATCAATCCGGGCCTGATCCGAAAGTGGTTACCTCCCGGCAAATTTACTTGCAAAATTGCATTCGGCTTGAACAATCAAAGGCAATTCGGCTTTTGCCAAAAAGTTTTTATATTTGTTCAACAACATTTGATATTACAAAGAGTTAATTTTCTTCAAATGATGTGAATGGAGTCGCGCAGGTCTGGCTCGTTTTGGATCTTGATGTCCGGACTAAATTTTAGTAGATTCATCGGATGCCAATCTGATAATTTAGTCATTTGTTAGGGTGATTGTTTTATAAAAAAAAAAAAAAAAAAAAAAAATCCCCCAGCGTGGCTACAAGAACTTTGGTTTACTTTGGCAAAGAAAAGCCCAAGTATTAAACAGTTTGCGTGCAAAATTGGACGGCATTAACACCATTTGGATTTTGGGCCTACGAGTAAATGAAAGCAATTTGAATGCTTGATTGAAAATGAGATGCCAACTGCGCGAGGATTGTTGCGACAGGTGACCTGCCCTCGGCCCCCCACGATATCAAGTTGACCTCTAAAATGAGTGCGACTGACATATATTATGATTAATTTACATTTAATTCAGAGTTTTACTTTGATGGGGTTGACCCGGATCACGTGGACCTTGTTCTATGGATGGTTGCTTTCAACCGTCACCGAAACAAGACAATAAATTTCTTTTCATCCAAAGCTGAAAACAGCTGGATCATAAAATTGATTCATCGCCAATCATGAAACTTGAGCTGATCAAGACCACTAATTTTTTCCACATCAAATAAAATACTCACATATTTTCATTTTCAGTGATAAATAAGAGCAGCAAATTATATGAAGAATCAAAAGTACAATAGAACTGTAGAGGTCTAACTAAAACAGTAATAATAGACGGCCACCATGAGAACACCGTGGCAACAGAAAGCATCTCCGTGGTGCCTTTTTGTCGTTCTTTTGTTTTTCTTTTAAAAAAATAATTAATAATCGACCCAAGGTGTGGCGTCTCCATCTACTGCCCTGCCCACTTTGAGGAAAATAACTTGCAGTCACTTCAGAGTTTGTTCTTCTTGTTCTTGAGTGGCTAATCCTGAAGTTTTGGCTAAACGTTCTTGTCTTTATATTAATATATTCAGCTGGGATCCACAAACTAAGACTTCTAATTTGGATTTTGGTTTAATTAGGATATATAATCCAATGATTATAAGAGATATAAAGTCATTTCTCCTGTTCATTTGGAGTTTTGTATCTAAAATTAGAATAAATTTCGACTTTTTCGGTGGTGGCATTAATTGATATTTAAGATTTAAGCCATCTAACCCAAGCGGACTCTTTTATATCATCAATTAAAATATTTTGTCTTCGTTGCCTTGTGGTTTAACTAACCAGACCTGTTTTTCCCCTCTGATGTCAAATTATCTCCTAAACAAATGACTATTTTGAGGTATGTATCCAAATTTGGATTAAAATGGATTAGTAGTGCCACCTAGTCAGACACAATTTTTCAAGAGTCCAACAAATCCACCGTGCCAGGTCAAGCCCGTCACCGAAATCAATAGATTATTGGTTCATCGTGGGTCTGTGTGTGAATATAAAATATACATAAAACAACCTAATAAAAGATACTGCCTTTGACCATAATTTACAATGTTAGAAGGATTACTCTTTCTAGAAGCCATGGGTGATGGGACACGACAAGAAACAGCAAAAATCAAACTCTAAAGGCAGGCAATGTTGCAGAATCCATCACCGGCTGTGGTGCAAAATGAATACCACTAAAGGAAATATGAAACCCGCATCCCCATCAATGCAATGGAATCAAAATTCAAACTAGTATCCCGTTTTGAAACAATAATCAGATAAATGTAGAGAAGTCCCAAAAAAAAAAAAAAAAAAAATCTAATATTACAAAGCACAAGAGACATCACAAGTGGATTACAAATCTCCCAGAATCAAAATCTCCAGTCATTAATCCCATGAGCAGACTCCCCTTCTCTCTTACCCCATTTTCATGAATCAAGCACAAATTGCAGGTTAAACGTCATATCATATAATAAAAGAAATCATTAACTCAAAATACAAAGATAAACAAAGAGAAAAATCAGTAGGGAGTGTAGTGATACCCTGCCGGTGGTCCCATCCCATTGACTGGTGGCATTCCATATGGCATCATGGGCATAGGACCTGCATTGTAGTATCCAGTGCCAGTGATCTTAGCCAAACTAGCTTGGCCTTGCATTCCTTCTCTAGAGTATTGCTGCCATACTTGCTGTTCCTGCACTAGCAAAACCTGTTTCTTCTCCATTTCAGCCATTTGCACATACGAAGGAGGCGGAATGCTCAACGATGCTGCAAATGGGTCCTGATTCACTGCCTGGACTGTCCCATCTGGAGCCGGGAGAGCTAAAACCGGTGTTTTCCCTGTCCCCGGCAGTGCAACACTACTTGCACTTCCACCACTCAATTGGGTAGTGCTCACATGTTGCCTCACCATTCCCTGTTCGTACATGCCAGTCAACAGCAAAGGATCAAGGCCGCCGCCCAATGCTGCTTTCTGTTGTGACAAATGACTGGCTGTCTCAACCAATGCCAATTCCCAATCTGCCTTACCCGGCTCAGCGGCGGGGTTCTGCCAGGCCGAATTCACCTGAGGCTCCCCATTTGATGGGAATGCTTCCCATGATCCATTGCCATTATTAGCCGCGGGGCCATTAAATAAAGCCAAGGCAAACTTATTCCCTTGATCATCCGCCGTAATCCCATCATCCCTCAAGTTCACCAAATCTTCAGTCACTTGCGGCTTCGGAGGCTCAGGCTCAGGCGCAGGTTCTGGTGGAGGGGTAGGAGTGTGATCCTCTGGAGGAGGCAATGCCTTTATCTCATTCATATCTTGTACAGGCTCCTGAACAGGAGGGGCCTCAATTTCTTTCCTCTCCGGACTCTTGGGCCTCTTGGCTCTATCCCTCACAAACTCCTCCAAAGTCTCTAATAACTTGCTTGTAATCCTCTGAACATCAGGATACTCAGAGGATCTCATCACACCAGTATCCTTACACCAATTATAAAATGCAATCAGCTCATCAATCTGCTTCGCAGAACTCGTATATGCCTCGAAGGCCTTAACACAATCCGTATACTCCATATCAAAAAATTTATCAAGTAAAACAGCTAAAACCTCACAAATATCAGCATAAATCTGAAAACTCTCCTTAACCATCGGATACAGCGCAATCAACACAATCCTATTATTCTTAGCCAAACCAGTAGGTCTACATGACAAGAACCGATCCAAGAGTCTCTGCAAATGCCCCATTTTCCCAAATATCCTCTCCGGCTTCATTTCCCTCAACGGAGTCACCACTCTTTTCTCCTCCCGCCCACCTGCAGCCTCACTTACATCACCATAAGATCTAGATCTCCTCGTCATCCCATAATTCCCATAACCAGTATCAATTCTAGAGTCCCCATAATTATACTCAGAAGGTCTAGGTGGCGGTGATCGAAAATCATCCCTATCTCTAGATCCAAATCCATTATTATGACTAGAACCAGACTTAGAGCCACTCTTTTTATCAAACAAAATCAATTCAAGTCTCTGATCTAAATACATAGCATAAGTTCTTACAAAAGCCGAGTGGTCCCACGAGCTCGAGTGAGCCTCGTCTCTGAAATCGGACATGTTCAAAAGCCGCGTTCCTCTCCTCGTCGCGTACAAGATCTCCTCTTGAAACACCGGATCGCCGTCGTTCAGCAGCCGGTGAATCAGCATGAGCGTCTTGATAGCCACGAGCCAGTCGCGCGTCTTCCCCAGACGCTTTGACACAGCCGTCATGCACGCGTGCACGTAGCCGCGAGAATACGAGGTCAAGCTCAAGATCTCGCGAATGTATTTCTCGTCAGCCGGATCGTCGTCGTGGCTCGTGGCTTTGACAATCGCGACTTCCAGCTCCGGCGCCAGGTTGCTCGCCACTTTCGCTATGCCTATGCTCGTCTGGTCCTTAACGGCCCCGATCGCTTTTCGAATAGTGCTCGTCGACATCCCTACCGTTGATTCTTTGAAACTTGAACAAGTTCTTTTTTCAACTGAGTATAGACAAAACGGTTACGGTTTGGTTCGTTTAAACAAATGAGATTGAATGATTAATTAAGCTCAAGAGTGCTTAATTAGCATTAACAAGGTGGTGGCTAGAACTGAGAAGCTTTTGAATATACCGTTTAGATCTGTGAAGAAGAGAGATACTCCGGTGAGTTAAACGGCGTCGGGTTACAGAGATGGAAACCGGCGTCGTTTTGACTCTAAGCTGAGGTGAGTTTAGGCTTCTAGATTCTGTCGTTTTAGTGTGGAGGTGAGAAAGAGGTCAGAGAGTAGGCGGGCGTGGGTGGATGCTGGGATTTTTTTTCTTTTTTAAAAAAAATGGTGATGGTGGATTTAAATACCAGGGATTGGGTATGTATTGACGTGGAAAGATCGGGAGCGTTGATGGGACTTGCGATTTGGTAAGGGGCAGCTATTTTACCGAAAGTGTCGGGGGGTGCTGAGTTTTCGTGCTTTCCTTGCTTGTCTGAAAGGTTTAGATAAGAAGACAATTAAGCTATTAATGCCAGCGAGTTGTGAGTTTTCATTGGGGGCGCGCGTGCGCTGGTGTGCGAGCTTTATTTTGTACAATAGTATCAGCGCTGTGCGTACGGTTTACGGTGACAGTTATGCGCCGCGGAGGAGTTTCATCCAGCCGTTGATCCGGTTGTCAACAGATGGGTCCCATGTTGGGTACGGTATCGGCGGGGCGGTTAATATTTTAATTCTTAGTAGGAAGTCAACAGCCTCCGTTAAATATTAGAGGCGATCACCAAATGCACTTAAAAGTAATATATAATTGACTAGATGTGGCCACAATGCAACATGTTTGGTATAATGCATGTCACTTTTAAAATGAATTTTTTTTTTAGGTTTTTACAATACTTTGATCTTTTATTTTGACTGTACATACTTTTTTTTATTGTATAATTCATAATATATAATAAGTTGAGAGAGTCAAATGCGAAAAATTACAAAGTTAAAAATTAAATAATTTTAAAAAATAAAAATTTTCAACTAAAAATGAAGGCGGGCGTTAAATCAAACAATGATGTACTGTAATTTTTTTAAAAAAATAAGATAACAAAAGAAGTAATGCAAAATCCTCATTGTCAAAAAAGTAATAAAAAAATAATGTCATCCATTTAGGAATTCACAAGGCGTTACTTTCCTCTTTAACAAGTAACAACCATGCGAAAATATGATAATACCATGCTTCCCAATTTTTTTTCCCTCGATTTGACATTGATTGAAGACTGTGATGCGTATAAAAAAAAAATTAATGAAGCATATGATATAATAATTCTAAATGGTTGCTGTCTCATTTGAAGTAAATAAATTGAGATCAGAGAACCCTGAGAAATGGGACACTTGTAAATTAGATGTCTTACTAATAATGCGAGCCTGACTTGCCAGTTTATTATTAAACTATTAAATACTTGGCTGTGATCAAAATGATAAATTTATGAGAAATAAAGATATTTTCCAGCGACACGGCCGCAGCTGATCGCGTGGCCTAATGGATAAGGCGCTCGCCTCCGGAGCGGGGGATTGGGTTCGAGTCCCATCGTGATCGGTCGGTCGGAGAGCTTGGCTGTTGCATGCACGCGTGACATATTATCATATTTTATTTCCTTCGAAGGTTATTATTGTTATTTCGTATTACGTGTCAGTAAACTCGCGAATCGGTTCAATGATCTCTCTTTTTATTTATTTTTTATTGGGGTTCTATGATCTCTCTAAACGAAGAAACTTAATGAGGAAAAAAGTTGAAATCAGAGATCATGCATGAAAGCAGTGCTTCGTGATGAAGAAAGGTACGTTGTTAATCATTCACAAAAACGAAACCACTTCCACGTACAACAATCACGCACTTGAACTTTTCTTGCTTTTGAAAAAAATGAAATAAACGTGATTAGAATCTGAAGCTCGAATAGTATTAAATAAAACCCCTCAAGTAATCCCATATTCTCCATATGCTGCTTAATTAACCTTAAACGCGCCAAAAAAATGTTGAAAACAACACTCTCCAATTCTGCCTTTCGAGATTAACTAGTGATGGTGAGATTAGTTTTACAAAGCACCCAGCTGCATTGACTGTGGCGCCGCCCTCAATTATTATTATTTTTTATTATTTAAAAAAAAAAAGAGAGTATGTGTCAGTCTCCCTATTCTCGAATTATTGGGTTTATTCTGGGTGCCCTTTTCCTTGGGAAAAAGAAAAATGATACATAATAATAATAATAACCAACAACGACAACAACAAAAGGGCAAAAAACAAAAACGACACTCGCGTTTGGTTGCATGGTAAAATATGAAAGTTTTTTTTTTTTTTTTTTTTTTTCTCTCTGCCGACAAAATTTGAACTTGAGTGGTGAGATTCTCTTAAGCAGTAAGCAGTCATCATGGTAAAAGCAACTGATAGTCTTCTGCAAACGTTCAGAAGCAATGCCCCCACCACATATCAAGGAAAAAGCGAATGATAGAAACAAAGAGCAATAAGACCAGGACCACTAAAATACCAAATTCATGAATAATACACAATATAAAACATACAAGCCAAGGCCAACTTCATATTGCCATCAATTGATATACTAAGACCCACATCAACATAAAGGCCAAGAAGGAGGATCCCAACTATCACGTTGCGTTGGAAAGCATACAAGAGAAACGTTTTGAATTAGAGCATTCGGTATGCATGAAGCCTTTTCTTATTTTCCTTTTGTTACAGATGTGCAGATGTGGGCTGAGGATTTCTTTATCTTACCAAATTCTGCTTTGGCGAGTCTGTGAAAATTCTAATGTGGCTAGAAGAATCCTTTGTCCACCATAAGTAGAACACAGAGGAGATTATTACGAGCGCGGCTGCACATCCAAATGTGATTCCAACAATCTTTCCTACGTGTTTCTCATCGCGTTTTGAAGAGCCATTGCCAGTGGAAACTAATGAGGAGTGTTAAAGAAATCAGGAATAAAAAACAGTACTTATATATATGTATATACATTTGGTGGATAAAGAAGGTAATGAAAACAAACGAGTAAGATTAATTAATTTACGAACCTTGAGAAGCATGGATTGCTGATACTAAAGGTCCATATGTGCCTTGGAAGGGGATGCAACAGGTTCCTTTGCCAGCCCAGAAAAAATGTATTTCAATGATTGTGTTTGTCACATTTGCCGCAAATGTTTTCACTAAGGCTCTTTTGGATCCGCCGGCTTCCTTTTGTATGTTAAAGTCTCGCAGAACTCTCTCACCCTTAAAGCCAATCAAATTATGAGAAGACTAAAAAGGCAAGTGAAAATCAAAAATTGACCAATCATTTTTTTTTTTTTTTTTATCATATATACCTGAATGTAAACATCGAATACACGCCTTCCTAGACCTTTCCAGGACAGCGAGTCCTCCATTGTTATCTCTGCAAAGTGAAGATCAATCCTGTATTTCCCATTCTTTAAACCGAGGCCATAGTACCTCAGTGAGCTTGGAGAGATCCTTGCTGTCTTGTACAGCTCAGAATCCAATGTCCCTGTGATTTGAGAATCTGTTTGTGCTATATATAAGGGTCCATTTGGGTTTGAGATGAAATTCCCCATGTTGCTTACTGCCCACTGGTTACTGGAGCTCGAGTAAAATGAGGCAGCTTCCAGAATTTTTGAATCGTCATCAAATTCAATGCCAGATGTTGATGTTATTTGTGTGCCTCCGCACTTGATAGAAAATGAAGCTACAATGGAAACATAGATAACTTACACAGCTAATGATCTCAATGAATTAAATTGAGAAGCAAACAACCTAAAAAATGAAAACATCTATTTATTGTAAAAATGCAGAAAATTAGAAGGCTGTACTTACAGAACGGGACTTTGCTGCTGCATTTGGGATTGCTGTGGAGACACTGCAACATTCCTAAAGCCTTCCTGAAAACATCAATATCGACGTGGTTGGAAAATATAGTCTAAATAACCCAAGAAGTCAAAGAAGAGTAACTAGTTCCAAAGATTAAGAATTATATATATCCAATTTAGATACAGAGGACCAAAAGGACTTATGATACAAAGGTTGAAACATGCCCAGTAATTGGAAATAAAGAATGAGAAAACATCATAAGAACTAGGAATTCCATCTTCTTACCTATCCTGCAAACTATCCGCATTGATAGAAGTTCCGATAGCATTCCTGAAATGAAAGGGGAAAAGACATTTCTTGCTCAAAAGGGAGGCAATTAAATGTTTCCGAGTCTGCATATCATCAGTGGATAGAGTTATCACAGCTATGTTTGACTTACATTGATAATCCTCCTTTGGCAAAATTACGAGGCAAATTTCCAGATAGGGGATTGTATGAGATGTCTCTGGAACACAATAAATGAAGCAAATTTCTTGAATAACAACTGTCCCCAAAAGAAGGCAACATATAGAACTCCAAATACAAGGTAGCACTCACAATGCAATGAGATTTGGAGCTATGATATTCACCGGCAACTCTCCAGACAAGTTGTTGTTTCCAAGATACCTGAGATATATGTTCAGCATATCCGTTAAGCAAATCAGATGGTAAGCACATGCTCAAAGCTCAAAAGGTTTCCGCTAATACAAGAAGGGTTCATCAAGGATTAGGAAAATATGAAACTGAGAGGTGTTTACTCAGTGTGAGTAAATATGTTCTGATTGTTCTCTGCCTGATTGGGCTGTTAAACCTTGTATTCCCAATTACTTTTAGAAATCCAATTATGGCATAGTGATAGTAGAAGTGAAGAGCTAAAATAATATTACTTACAAATATTGTAACATAGAAAGATCTTGCAATGAGGTTGGTATTTGACCTGTCAACTTGTTGAAGCTCAAGTCTCTGTCACAAAGATTATATACAAATGAATAAAATAGATATTGCTGAAAGATCTGAAAATATACATGGTAGTTTGCAGGATCTAGTGTTCAAGATGACTTACAATAGCTGTAACTTAGCAAAAGTGCCAAGTTGATCTGGAATTTTTCCTGACACTCGACAGTTTCTCAAAGATCTGCAAAGAAATATGGGTATGCCTTCGTAACAAAAATGAAACCAACATGAAACGAAAGAAAAAAAAGAGTCTGAATAGACTAAGAAGATATCCAAAAGCTTACAATATGGACAAACTTTTTTGGCTTTCTAGGAAATCAAGAGTAGAATCCTCAGCACTGAGATCACCGATCCTCCTGTTAAATTTAAAAAAAAAAAAAAAAAAACATAAACAAATTCCCTGAATGAGAACTTGGAATACCCATCACTGTAAATTAATGATCTTACAGGTCCTCCAATTTATTAAGGGTACGAAAACTTCTTGGAATTGGACCTTCAAGCAACGTTCCTTGAAGTCGGCTGTGAATTACACAGGATACTAGTCATACGCAGAGAAGAATTACATTGCATAACTGCTTGAATCATCCAGGTTAAAAATATAGATTTATAACTTACAGATCAGCAAGTTCTGTAAGAGTTCCAAAAAATTCTGGAATCTTGCCAGTGAAGAGATTATCTGATGCCCAGCTGATATTAGAAATAAAGAACCCAATAATAAGTTTGCCATTTACTAACTTATAACATCAAAAAATATGCATTCCGGAAATGTTTTTCAATAATCTCTACAGAATTACAGAATTCGTAGGGATTTCAGATTTGCAAATTCTTGGGGAATAGATCCTGTCACTCCACTGCTATCAATATACCTGAAAGAAGAATCCAATAACTGATCAGATTTTGAGGATTTCCTAGCGTAGTTTCCAGGAAAATTAAGGAAACCCAATTTTGATTTCCGATGACACAACTTACAGCTGCTGTAAGGATGTTAACTTTCCAAGCTCCTTGGGCAATGGTCCAAAGAAATTGTTTGAGCTAAAGCTTCTGTAATACAGAGGAAGCTAAAGAAAATTAGTATTTGTTACAAAAAACGAAGTTCACGACTTTATGAACAAAAGTACATAAAAAACCTGAAGATATGCACTTAACAGGCTAATCAACTTGGTCAGATTTCCGAGTTCTGTAGGCACTTGACCAGTGAAATTGTTTATGCCCAGGCTACTGTTCAATTGCTCAAATATAGAGAAGAAAAAAATTATTGTGAATACCTCAACAAGGAAAACTTTTTAAGTGCATTAATTCAAGAATTTGAAACTCTCTATAATCATAGCATCGTGAAAGCTTGTTGGCATTACAGATATTGCATATTTGATAGCTGCCCAATTTCAGCTGGAATGCTTCCATTTAGTACATTTTGACCCAGATTCCTGCCTCGCAATTCATGATCGTCAATCAAAATTTAAAAACAAAGGAAACTAGAATTAAAGGAAAAGAATTAGACAATTCAATCTCTTACAAGTCCATTAGCTTCCTTAGCATAAAAAGCTCGCTTGGCAACTCGCCCACGATGTCCAAAGCATAAATCTTTCTGAACCATGTGTAAATATACAATTAGACCAGCACAGGCACCAAGTTACTCCAAAGTAAGAAATGAAAAACACGACGATGATGGACTAACAGGTGAGTGATGTGGCAGGAATTGCCGTTACAGTCACAAGCAACACGAGGATTCGCATTTTCAGATGCCCATGAGGCATTCTGTGTACAGGGGTCAATTGTAGTAATATTGATTTTGCTTCTTAAGTTCCAGTAATCTATCAGCTTGTTGAGGGCATCCACTGAACAATTAAAAGTTCATAAAAATTAAGAAACCAATAGGATTCACAATACTATTATCAGAACGAATATGATATAAAGAGAAACCTTCAGCTGGGTCAGTGCTTGTTTGTGCAAAAACAAGCTGAAGCAGAGATAGTGATACAGTTAGCAGCAAAGAGAGCCTCAAGAGTTCCATTATTGTACATGCAGCAGCAAAAGACAATTGATCAGACACGAGTAAGGGGGAAGAAATAGGCGGGCTAAAACATTTGGAATAATAAGATTAAACCCAAAGATAGAAAGAGAGATTCTTGGCTCATGTAAGAACAACAAGAAAACAAATCCATAAGATAAAATTTTCGCCGATAAAAATATCAATTTCCTTTAGGTCTTTCTTGGCTCTGATCTTCAAAATAATATCTAAAATTGAAAGGGATGAGTGAGTCCAATCTACTAATGACAAAATAGAGCCATGCCAACGACTTTTCGTTTGTTGACCGTTCCATTCCGCGCCAAAAACCAATCGTGCTATTTTAGATGTTTGCATATTTATTTGTTCTCCGGAAAAAAAAAAAAAAATGTACTCATGATAGTCTTGTACCCATGACGTTTTCCCTAATTCACTTTTGATCCCAAAAGTTTTACAAATGGACACACAGGTCCCATCCATTTGCATTTTTCATGTATTCAGGGACAGACAGTGAACGTTCTGTGAATACTTAGAGTCAGTTTGGTAATACTGTAATTTTTAAAATAATTTACTGTTAATTGTGCTGTAGAAATAATTAACTGTAATGAGAATTAATTAAGTGTTTGATAAATTTTATTTTCAGAAGTATTATGAGTTTTGAAAGCAGTTATGTATATTTGGTAAATTTTATTGTTAAACTACTGAGAGAAAATAAATAATTAAAATATACATAATATAAAATAAAATTTACTTATATATATAAAAATACGTACATATAATTTTTTTAATTGTATATTATAATAATTTTCACTAAAAATAAAATTTATAATATATTGATCTTACTTTTTTATTTTTATCTTAAAATAATTGATAATTAAATTAATAATATAGTGAAACAAATTAAATAATAATTCGACTAATAAATTGATATTAATAAATTTATATTGATGAATTATAATAAATATTTATTAAAATATTCATTTTATTTCTAATTTGAATAAGGATAATTTTTAGTTTAGCTAATAATTTTAAAGATATTTATGAAATTGTATTAAAAGATAAAATTAATTACCAACAAAGTGTTGGCTCCACTGTGATAGAGTCATAGTGGGCATTGGTTCTTTCACGTTTGGTCAAGTCGCTGTTGGGAGAAACGTGTCTTTCTCGGTTGACGGGGCTTCTACAGGTTGTTGTCACGCAAAAGCGCCCCATGAGTTCTAAAGGATACCTCGTGGCTAAAATAAAAAAAAATTAATTCTTAAATTAAAATCTAAAAGTTAATCATTCTCTACTTTTCAAAATCAGCTGTAGCAGAGATTGATTTTGACAAAAAAAAATTTTAATTTTTTTACCAAACATTAAAATTAGCTTTTAAAATTTTAAAATTACTTTTAAACTTCTTAAAAACAATCTCAAATGGGCCCTTAATAGTATTAATGATAAGATCCACTTTTCGGAATAAGCAAGATCCGCAGCGTTGACGGCAACAACCGCAACTGTAAGGGTATGTGTGTTTATTTTTAGAAGGTTGAAGGTCCACTAGCATAATAGAGCAAACTTTGAGGGTCAACGGCTCGAAATAACGACGTTTTGTCCCATCTGGTTAACTCTTACCCACATGCAGCCATCAGAGAAAGAGATCCAGTTGAATCAGGTTGACCCATCTAAAGCATCTATAATCGTTTTAACAGTTGATTAAACCATGCTTGCTTGCTTATGCATTATCTGGATAGCTGACAAACATATACGTCAAAATTCAAGCCAATTTGAACTAGACCTTCAAAAAGATTCTAGTTGCAACCCATATACGATCGTTTCCTTTTATTTTTTGGATTCAGTAAATAATTATTATTTCTCTGGACCAATTCAATACTAACCATAAATATTGCTAGAAAATGAGACAAACATACCCACCCTAAAAATAGAAATCCAGACGATTACTACTACTGACTACTGACTACCCCAGCTGAACTTCAAATTGAAAGTAGTACCGGGTCTGCAATAAGACCAAATCAATTGTGGTTAAAATTTTACCATTACTCTCCTTCAGTTTATGACAATATGAAGATAGACAATGGAAGCCAGAGTCATATCAAACGCTTGCTCGTTGCCTGAAACTGACGTTTTGTGTACAAATACCCCTACAATTTGCAATTTGTCCATCAACCTGTTCGTTCAGTGCTCTAGGTAGAAATCCCAATAAAACATCGACGTTGGCCATAAAGCAAGGAGAAAAGGGACAAGGGGCTGAGGAAACAGAGAGACGGGATCCATTAACAAACAGTTCAGCCCACCCCCCCAAAAAAAAATGAATTGCATAACAATGTAACATTGTTATAGGTCAAATAACATCATAGTGAAAGAAGCAGAAGACTCTTGCATGCTATACTTATACAACACCAGTTTGCTTTTTGAGTTGAAACAATTTTTCAATTCAATGGACCCCCTATTCCAAAAAATGAAAGTTCCCATCCTTTCCTTTGCGCGACATTGAATGATCTATAACCAAACAACAAAAATAAGATGATGTATACCCCCAGTAGAAGATAGCATGCCTCTTAATAGGTTTGCCAAAAAATGAATAAGATTTCAGTGGCCCCAGCCCACCAGATTCTATACTTGTATCTCTAAAGTCCACAAATTCCTTTGCAGAAAGATCGGTTCATAAGGCTATGCAAGCAGTCAACTGCAACAAAAACCTGGTAGTACAGCTATTCAAGAGCAGTGGAACCAAAAGTAGTAATAAACTCCCTGCTATCTGTGAAAGGTAGTTTTCCCCATTCTACTTCAGATTCTAGGGGCTCAATAACATGGACTCTACCATTAGTAAGCCCCAACGCTATTCGATTGGGTTCCGACGGATGAGCAGCAATGACAAGAGGATAGAGCTCCAAACTGTGCAACAGATTCAGTAATCAATACGTGAAAGCAATGGAGAAAATAATATCAGTCTGTTGTAAGATTATTCACCTGATAGTTCCAGGTTGTGCATAGGCAGTGAGATTAATCTGACACCTTAGCTCAAGTGTTGAAGTATCAAAAACTTTTACATGTCCGCTTTTGCAGCTAACATACATAAACTTACCGTCGCAAGAATATGTAGCATATGTGATTGGAAGATCCATTTTGTCAGGCACCAACTGTAACATAAAAAAACTTAAAACTGTGAAACTTCACAACTATTTGTACAAACATAATGTGAGATATTAATAGCACCTGGGAAATGTGATTTAGCGTGGGTGCTTCATACACATCTATCTGTCCTTCATGGATTGAAAGTAGGTGAATCTGATCTGGATGAAACTGAATGTGATTCACAACAGTGGTTTCTGGCACCAAACCAGTCTGAAAACTATGCAAAAACTTACTGCATAGTTTCTTCCATCCAACTGCATCCCATACACACAGCTGAAAGACAAATAAACTTGCCGTGTCACTCACTTGTAAATAAACACAGATAATTGTAAGATTGCTAGAACGAAATTAAGTTCAGAATCAATGAGAATTGCAGTGGGAGGACATTTGAAGCATCTTCTATTGGCCTGAAATTAAGGCTACAACATTTTTTAACATGAGTTTCAGAAAAGACCATCACAGATCTTGTATGGTGAAAACCTTCCAAGCTCAATACAAATTGAAGTGTTTTAGAACAAAATCATTCCAAGCACTTGATCCAATTTTTTGACAGCCATGCAAAAATTAGCTTCAAGTAAATTGATCTAAAAGAAAAAATCTCAAATATTTAAGTTTCTCTTCAGATATCAAGATGAATATATATAAAATATCCACCAGCTGAAATGCCTATTGAAGCCTAATAAAAATTTGCCTCACATAGTGCCTTTTAACAACTTCAATTGATACACGTATATACTAATATGCATTAGTTACCTGGGCATCAGCTCCGGAGGATACAAGCACGTTCAAACTGAGAGAATATGCTAGGCATGTTATTCGATGTTGATGGCCTTTGAGCTTGGCTTTTGTCTTTGGACACACGAAGCATAGCAATGACCTCAATCTCAAATTGATGGAATCCCCCTTTTACACCCCTATGTCGCCACATAGGAGGGACCTGGGGGCGTAAAAAGGAAAGTGGTTGGTGTCTTAAATCTAAAAATCTAAACTTTGGTGCAGGTAAATAACGACCTTTTTGGTGCAGGGACAATGAACTAGGATTGAAGAGTCATCAAAGCCAAAAGCAAACAAATCCTGGGGAAGTAAGATGAAATATGTAGCTATGGGTGGTGGGTTGGCGAATGATGCCAATGTCTGCATCAAAACAAAGCAAAAGCATAAGAGATAATGCCACAAAAGTGGTGAAGTTTGCACAGTTAAGGGCAGACATACATGGTTCATTTGTCATTTACCTGAAATGTCTCCAGACTGAATATGGAGATTTTCCCTCCTGATGCTGAGAAAAGATGAGAACCTCTCAATGCAAAGCATGAAATAGAATCTTTGGGATCTGCAGCTATATCATTGGTCAATACTAATTTGCTTGAAGGTTGATATAACTGCGGTTCCATGTTAACATTCTCCTGCCAAATGAACAAGCTTTCAAGGAAATATTCATAGAAACTAAAATGAAGAACTTTCGTTTAGCAAGCCAAACCTCCTCCAGAGAATGTTTATTACTCTGCCATTTCCAGAGTTTGTGTGTAGCAGTTTGTGTTAATGCCACCAAGAAATCCCCAGAATGTGAATAGATCAACCGGACAACCTAAATTGATACAATGAAGTACTTATAGTCTAAAAAGTAAAAGCATTAACCATATCCATACAAGTACCTAACATGCATCAGGAAACAAATAAATGAAAGATAGATCATCATAGGAATTGTGAGTTCAATAGTTCTGAAGAATAATTTCTATGCAGAACCATTTCTGTTATGTAATTTATTTAAAATGAACTTAAAAAGTGGGATCGTCATATCCAAGTGGTTCAAGCCAATTTACCTTTCATTAAAATTAAATCAATCAGCCTAAGAGAATCTGTTATATGAAGAAAGATGCAAAAGTGCTGCATGAATTGGACAAATGAATCTAACTGTTCTAAAAGTGATATTTTCTTTTCGATAATAAATGGAGCTTCATCATATCAGATGGAAGAGAAACATTAGAGAAGGAGACCATGAAAAATAAAAATAGCATATTGTTCCCCTCACAGAAATAGAAAGACTCAACACAACAAAAGTGAAAAATACTAACTGCAATCAAATGGCCAGGGAATCAAAGAATGTGTAATTAACTGCATGCATGTTGTCACTCACTAGATTTAAGGGACACAAGACTTAAAATGGGCAAAAAAGTTAAAAAAAAAGAAGATACCAACTAAATTAAGGGACACAGTGAAAAGCGACAAAATAGACAACCATACCCTTCCCCCCAAAGAATTATCAGGGAGCAACAATGTTCGGCATTCAGATGGTTCACTGATCAGTTGCAGCTTCAAATTAACAGATTTTTTCAACGATTTAGCACAAACTGCAGAATCTGCATCCGGCAAGCTAGTGCTCTCTCTAGACTGAAAAGAAAAAGAAGACAAATCACTCATTAAGCAACTCTTCTGCAAATCTTATTCAGCTTTGGTTTACATAATAGCAATCCTCATGAGTGAAACAAGTTCTGCAACACTTACCTGGTTATTGTCATTGAAGCAGCTGCTATCATTAGACTGGAAAAATAATTGAAATATAAAATAAGGATTTATTAACAAAGAAAATTATTACATGAATTCAGGTTCATGCAAGGATATGCACTTACATCATCACCACTAGATGCGTCCAAGGGCCTGCCTTCTTGACTGGGTTTATCAGTAATAATTGATGAAGCATATCTAAGGTTTGATAGCGTGGGAAAATCTTTCAGTGAGATGGTCTCATTATTTGCATTAGGCATCACATTGATGCAATAAGGAACCCACCAATCCATACTGTGGCACACAGAGCAGAGCAATTGATCAAATATCCAAGCTTGCCGTTAGCATTAACAGATAAGAAAATTGCTTGACTCACATCTGCTTAATTAAGCTCAAGAGTCTTGATTTATCCATACTGGGAAATTTGAGTTTGTCTTGCAACATAGGATTTCTCTCCACTAGCACTTTAAAATCATCAAACAAATGAGCCCTTTCAGCAAAATCAGATGGAAGCTTCTGCTGCCTATAGGCAAAACTTTATTAGAATCTAGGTAATTCAGAAAATACCGTATAATAAAAAAAGAGACTGCCAGATATTTGTTCATGTCTGAAGTTCTTCAAAGCAAAAACCTAAGCTGATTCTTTGAAAATCTAAACATCAAAAGCCAAGAAGACCTTCAAAAGATCCTTCCAAGAACTGTTTAGATGCTCAAAACAGTCATTCCCTCAGCTACGCCGCCCCAGACATGATCTTACATTATAAATCTTTTGTTGTTACCAAATGAAGTATAATTAAAGAAGAAAAAAAAAAAGGAAAGAAATATATCATCTCAATTTTATAGTGGCTATGGCAAACAAATTCTCCACAATTAGCATCTTTAATTAACTGTACAAGGCTAGCTAAATTAGGGATATTTTTCTTAGGAAGGAAAATATTATTCCCTCTAATGAACATGAACTTGGAATAGAAATCTACCATAAAAATTTTGGAGAAAACAAGGGAAATGAAAGAAATCTCTCTCAGCAATTCAATGAAACAGGAAGCTTAATTATTTAAGTCTTGTTAGTGATCCACTTGACCCAACAACTTAAGCTGATAGGGAAAGGCCCAACAATTGTATTAAACACGTCTTAGCAAGTTTAAAGCCTACCTGTCTACAGCTTCAAGATACTTCTGCCTTTGAATCTGGGAAAACACTTTTGCAGAGTACATATTATCATTCATGTTGGTGAATGCAGTGAGGTATTTCTCTGCATTATCCCATTCTCCACTAGTTATATACTCCCCAAAAAAATTTATGTCGAAGAAGACCCTAGTTTCTTGCTCCAATCTTCACCAAGAGAAGCTAAAATTAATTGAAGAATGATTGAAGAGACCAAAAAAATCAAAGAATCGGATGGCAAAATGTACTTATGAAGGGTCTCCTTGAATTCTTCTTCATTAAGAAACTGATGTATCAAGTAAATTAGTTCTTCCTGCAAATAAACCTTAGTATATCAGATACTTCAAAATTAAGTACAAGAGAAAGACATGGATGGAACACATTTTGGGAACAATGAAATCAAACTAAAGCAGAACATAAGAAAATGAATGGACCAATATCCATTTACCTTTGTTTCCTTTTCAAAACTAGGGCAAATGAGTTTGATGAGTGAGGAGAGAGCTGAATTATTTACACAGGGAAAGATGAGTTTATCTTGCAATATTTGATTTTCCTTGACCAATAATTTGATATTATCAATCAATTTGGCCCTTGAAGATGTGGCATTTGTATACCAGGATATTTGTTCATTTTCCCTGCGCATGTAGTTTCCTTAAAGTTTGAGAAATTGAAATATGTGTTTCATATGTAACATTTCCAAGAATCTTTAAGCCATGCCTTAAATCCTTTAATGCCAAAAGCTCAGCTAATTCACAATCGATTCTATTTTGAGAAACAGAAAACACTTTCAGATCCTTCCTGAAGATGTTATCAGCCTCTGTACGGTCATGCCTGCAAACACAATACGGAAACAAAAACAAAACACCATGGCTAGGCTGCTCTAACAGCAGAGGAAATACACTTTGGAATCTCATTTTCTGTATTTTCTTTTAGTTCTCATTACAAAGCGTTGATGATTACGCTGGATAAACATTCAAATCATCACTGCACTGATAATTTCAATATTAAGGCAGGAGGATATTAAAATAAGATTGCATTCAATCATCTTTTCTTCTTCTTTGTCACCACACAGACCCTGTCTAGATCTGAAACTACCTAATTTATGGCTCTGTTTGTTCGGCAGCAAACAGATTATGTCTCACAACTTTTTACTGGAAATAATCTCTAGATATGATAATGAATAACTTTTAACTAAAAACTAGTGATGTTTATCAAATACCCATTATCATCTTCCGACATATAAGAATTCTCATGCGTAAATATCCGCACGTTTTGAAAATGCAAACCAACAATTCTTGATGTAAAATATTGGTAAAAGACAAAAAGATCATAAACTCCAAGCATTATCACTGAAACTATTTATGTCAAGAATTGAGTACAATTTTGTCTTTTAGAAACTCTTTTATTAGGGTTATCCCACATGGGTTGTGGAAATGACTAATAATGAGTTTATGAGTGTGGAAAAGCCCCATCCCTTGAGCTAGCTTTTGAAGTTGAGAGAAGCCATGACCACTAAACACAGGTAAAACCGGTGTTTACTTTGAGCCCATATTTGGTTGGAAGAAATGGTAGAAGAGGAGAGGAATAAGGAAAAGAAGGCAGTTAACTTTTAGCCCATGTTTGGTTGGAAAAAATAATAGGAGAGGAGAGCAATAGAAAGTAAAGAAAAGAAGAGAAAATCAATGAAAAGAGGTCATGACCCAAGGCGGCTAACTTTTAACTCTCTTTTTTTATATATATATAAACTTTTAACTCATATTTAGTCAGAAGAAATAATAAAAGAGGAGAGGAATGAGAATTAAAAAAAAAAAAAAAAGGCAGCTAACTTTTAGTCCACGTTTAGTTGGAAAAAATAGTGTGAGATGAGGGGAATGGAAACAAAAAAATGAGGAGAAAAAATGAATAAAAAAGAGAATTAATCTCATTTTTATTATTTGATTGAACATAAAATTTCTGCTTTTTCCTTTTTTTTCTTTCTTCTCTTCTCTCCTCTCATTTCTTGAAACCAAACACGCTACTAGGATTGAGAACAGCCCATGACCATAACACTCATTTAAGACAAAAGTTTGACGGTATGAATTTTAAGAAAATGCGAACGCTCACATCACAGAATGACTGTAGGTAGATCTTAAAACACCATTTTTAAAGCTTATACCTGCATAAAGCTTCACAGTACTTATGCTTGCGCAGCTCGAAGAACATTTTCTTTGAACAATTACTATCATCCAGTTTCGTAAATGCTGAAAGATACTTCTCTGCTTTTTCCCATTCACCATTCATAACAATTTCCCCAAAATGATGCACGTTGAAGAAAATCTTCGACTCTTGCTCCAATCTAAATCAAAAACTTCAATCGATAAACCACACAACAGAACAATTTCTACAAATAGGAATTCGAAAAATATAAAAAAAGCAAAATTGAAACGTCACCGTACGCTTGGAGACTTTCTTTGAAATTTTCTTCTTCAAGAAACTTCATTATCAGGATTATGAGATGCGTGTACGCATCCTTGTCAATGCACATTTTAGAACCATACATTAACTACGCCTCAATGTTTTAGGGTTTAGAATTGGAGCTTACAAATGGAGTGGTTGTTTTGGAAAACAAAGAGAGGGAAAATGAAAATTGAGAATTGAGAAAGAGGAAACGGATAATTGAATCGAGTATCACGGTTTCTATGATTCCTAAAAGCCGATGAAAACGGGTGGAAGGAAGAGAAGAAAACGAATGGCGATGGGTTGTTCTCAAGTCTCCGCGCGGTTGACCGTAGCAAATCGGTGACTTTGAAGGTACGCAATGGATTTTCAGCTGTTGGTGATAAGTAGCCTGTGCTATCATAAATCCAAGTACTTATATTAGCGAGATATCTCCGCAGTATGCCGTCGGCTGTACCAACGGTATTGCATACTTTACCGGTATTTGCGGTTAACCGTCAATAAAAGCGACGAGTAGTGACAGTCAGAATACGAGGAAATGACGTGTCGTCTACAAAACATTTTAACTGTGTATAAAAAAGTAAAAATCGTTGTACTGTTATTTTGCTTGCAATTCGACGCTTGTCACATATCTTCGGAGGGGCCATGGGCCAGTCTGCCTCGGACAGAAAGTATCGGTTTGGCTTCGTATTCAATTCCTAGGAATTTTGGTTCCGTATTAAATTACTGAGAATCGTATTTGGAAGGAACTAAACCGAAGTCGAAATGTCCGGTTCAATTCGGCTCTTCACCTATTTACAAATTTTTTTTTATTTTCTCACAAAATTTAATTTTTTTATTTTTTTAAGTCATCTTAAATCATGCAATATAAAAAATATTGGCCTTTTTTTTATAATTTCGATTATGAGAATTTAAACAGAGAACCGAACCAAAATTTTCAATTTGGTTTCGAATTTATTTCATAGTTTTATGAGGAAAAATATCAAATCGTAATTGAAAAAACCAAATTAAACCGATTTTTTTAGAACTGTTTCAATTTGACACAACTTAAAATGTTTAATTTACTCCCAAGTATAAGAGTGCCTAGTTATAATATAACATGAGATCGTCTACGATCTAAGAGAAGTAGTTTATTTAAATTTATCTAAAAAAAATAAAAATAAAATTTAAAACACACAATTTAATTTGAGAAAAACTATGAAGTTGAATTAGTTAAGGTTATGGATCCACTCTTAGTAATAAATACAATTTAACAAATTCTTTTTATTTTTATTTTATTTCCCAAAAGATTAATTTTATAAATTAAAATTATTTTCCCATTTATTTTATTATGGATTAAGAATTTAATGTGCCAAAACTTAATTTGTCTACACTAAATCAAAATATCATTTTCCCATATTTTATATTAAGATATTAAGAATTCATTGTGTCAAATTCCTATTTTTGTCTACAATAAATCAAAATTGTAAAATATAAAATATGGATAAAATTAAATAGAAAACAACTTAATTTATAAAATTAAAAATTGAATTTGATTAAATCATATTTTTTTACTAAGAGTTTCACCTTCCTCTAACTATGAATATTTAACTAAACATTTTTGAAATAAACGAAATGATTAAAATTGAAAAACACATAATTAAAATAGAAATTAAAAATTGAAATAAACTTAATTTTATTGATTGAAAATATATTACAAAGAGAGATGAGGAAAAGACTTTTGGGGGAAAGAAGAGAAGAGAATGTGCAAAGAGATGTGTTCACCACCTTTCTTTATTTATACTAATACATGGTAAATCCACACCATACAAATAAAAAAAATCTAATTAAATTTTAACCTTACATTTGTCCCACTAATAATCCCAATAATAAAACATAATCATATCTTATCCACTCAAGCATATCCAACACATTCCATTAAAAAAATATAATACCTAATAAGATAAAAACTTATAAATTTACAATTACCACATTTACCGTGGTAAAAGCGTAAAAATTTATAACAAAAGTCTTGGATTCTCCTTGACAATGACATAATTTCTCGGACTTCCGGAATCCAAATTTGACATCCGTACATTTGTTTAGAGTCTCCAATTGCATGAAATTATTATTTTTACCTAATAAACACACAAAAATACACAAAATCAAATACTTAAAAAAATAATTACAAATTCATTGTATGTTACACAATTACAAATATAAATTACATTAATAACACAAAATAAAATTTTTACTTCATAACAAACATACAATTTTTAATACTAATCACAATTCTGCCCACCACTACGCATATCCATTGTATTGATAAAAATTTCATGTAAAATAAATTTATGTCGTGTAGTTTTGAATACTTTTAGTGGATAATTTTTCATTTGTTGGATGTGTATAACTTAGCCAATTATGGAAAAATAAACACACACAACAAAAATTTAATGAATGAGAAAGTATATAATGGAATTGTACCCTAAATTTATGCTACTTCCAAATATGTCCACATTTTCTTTCTCTAGAAAACAGTGACTATTTGATGAGGATTCGATTCAAAATGAATGAAAGTGACAGACACATAATTTCTATTTAGGCAAAAAAATTATTTTCACCCTTGCGATTTGATACAATAGCACATTTTGCCCTTATTTTTTAAATAATAACTTATTTCATCTTTATTATTCAAACAGTAGTCCAAAATGCTTTTCCATGAATTTAAAATTAGTTTACTTTATAATTTTATTGAGCGCAAAATAAGATTTTTAATTAAATAAATATAAATTATTTTTTAAAAGAAAAATCTCAAAAATAATTAAATAATATCCGGCTTTCTATATAAATTTAAAATTTAAGAATAATTTAATGAAATAAAAACAACACCAAAGAATAATATACACATGGGTGCGCGCATATGTAAATTCATTAAACTATTTTAATGAAGTCAACTAAATTTGTGAATATGTAATGATAATAATAATAATTTTTCAAAATCACTGACCATATTAGGATGAAGGATAAGCTAAATGATTTTTTTTTTAAAAATACACTCTAATGTAGTGTGTTTTATCATGTGGTATTTTTAAATATGTGTTTTCATATCTTTAGCATGTATTTTTTTAGTGAACGGAGGAGTTTGTGTTTACTTTTAGTAGAATAACAGTATGGATAGATTATTTAATTATTTATTTTTACTATATTAAAGTCAAGGACAAGCTAAAGGATTAAAAAAATTCTAGGGCCTGTGAAATCTTTTTTTTTTTAAATTTTATCTTAAATATATATTTCACTTATTATTTAGTGTTATTTTTGTTTATTCATTAAGTTATTTGTAGATTTTAAATTTTTATAGAAAGGTAGATGTTTTTAATTGTGTTTGAGTGTTTATTTTAAAATAATTTATATATCATTATTTGAAAATTTTATTTTACCCCCAATAAATTATACAATATACTAACAGTAAATTAACGAAATTCTATTTTGAGCTATTGCTAAAAAAATAGGGATGAAATAAGTCATTACCTAAATAATAAAAATGAGATAGACTATTATATCAAACCTTAGGAGAGAAAAAGATATTTTTCCTTTGTGCTTATATTTTGATTTTTGACAACATATATAATCTGAGAAATTGATCTCTCTTAGAATTGATAGAGAAGACATTAAAAATATAAACATTAGCGTAATAGTAATCATTTGTATCGATTAGTTCCATTTTTTTTTTTTAAAGAAAAACGATTAGTTCCATCTTTAATTACAAAGATATATGTTCTTCTCAGTCTATTGATGTCTTGTCGATTGTAATAATACATCCCAAGCATAGACAGAATTTAACGAGCAGATTATTTAGAAAGTTGCGTAAAGTTTAATCACTCAAGAAATACATTCAATATCATAGAAGGAAGAATTTAACGAGCAAATTATTTAGAATCCTGTGTTCTCCTTTCTGGCTATAGGCTAGGCTATGCTGCTCGATACACGTAACTACTAAGTCAAGCAGATTCACAATTCAGTAATTCTGCAAAATCCATGTAAGCTAGCCAAAGCTAACTGGGATTGCAAAGCAAGCCAATTATCTTCAAGGTCTCGATTCAACCGCATCGCACCTTAGCATCTCCAGTCGCTGAACAGACTCAACAAAAGTCCTGAAAATCAATTGCACCATCTCCAAATTAATCCTAATTAAGTCCTGGGAATTGCATAATATACATCATAATCTATTGTAGAACCAAATCTAAATTAAAAACCAAAAAAAAAAAAGTGAGAAACGAAATACGTACTGCCATGGAACATCTCCGGCAATCAACCAATCTCCTTCTTTATCCTGATAAGTCAGCGTGTATCTTACACCTCGTTTCTCACTTTTCTGGTCTGTTCAGTGTTCAGACCGAAAATTAAAACCAGTACTGAGACATGAATTGTACACCATGGACCATTTTGCGAGAAAATTAAACTTGAATATATGCACTTACATGCAGCGAACATGTGGATCAAGGAGTTTGCTAGTGTCTCAAAGGAGTTATAAAGGCTGAGATTAATTTTCCTTGCAATCCCCACTCCTTCCATTTTAACTTTCACAAACTTGGAGACCCTCCTGCCTACTTGGCCCTGCTGCAGGTGCTGGCCGTGAAACAATAACTTCTTTCTCCAAGACTGAATTGGCGGCCACCCCACAACAAGTTCTTCTCCTTCTTCTTCATTTCTGAAATAATTAGTTCAAAATATTTCAGTTTCATGCGTACTTTAAACTTTAGATGCAGAACATTAAATAATTAATTAGCTCACTTGTTAATGCTGTCGCAAGAATTTCTCTTCTTTTGTCCCTTCTGATCATCATCTTCCTCATCAGGCGGGCCACTCCAGAGAAGCAAAGGCATCATTTGCAGTTCATCTCTGATCTTATAATTACCAAAGGCCTCTTGGAAACTACGTTTGTTAGCAGCATCTTTCCTAGACTTGAAACCTACGCCATTACTAGCACTAGGGTTATTGTGGTTCGGAAGAGCAAGCCCTAGCTGAAGCTCCATGCACAGATCGACCAAGCAATAATAAATTTTGATATGTATGTGCTTGAAGCTGATTATAAAGTGAACGGAGTTTGTGTTAATGTGGAATTGTAAAGAATCTTTATATATATATATATAATAGATGAGTTACGTTGTCCTTGTTAAGTGTCGAACTAAAGCGAGGTATTTCGAGACAACATGGAAACTGGGTCGGGAAAAAGGGTAGCAGTGACGCGGACAGGAAAGAAAAGAATGAACCAACGTGTGCCAGGAGGACCGCTTAGCCCCGGAGTTATGTATGTTCAAGTTCCTTAATTAATTAAATGCCCGGCCTCTTGTTTTTGTTTGTCTCTTATGTCCGTCCACTCTCACCAAACCTTAGTCGCCAAACTCACTAAACTGTCTCAATCAAATTGACTGTTAGTTTAGTACGCAATTTGATTTTATGAAGAAACCGAGTTCTGAAGGCTTAGTTTAATTATGAGTAATCATTTCCTTTTTGGAAATACAAGGAAACTTCAATCATCACAGTTTTTACCATGTGTCATTTGCGTGTAAACGCATTATTCGAAATCCAAGTTCCTAACGCAACAATTTCATTTATTATATATATTTGCAATGCACTAACTAATAAATGTAGGACATGATCTTCTAAGTAGGTAGAGTTTGGCAAAATTAATAAGATTTGAAGCCAGTGAGGAGATGAGCAATCGAAAGAGTTGTGCTGTCTTGTCATGTCGCTCAGATTACTTCATATCTTTATTAATTAGTTTTAAACACGTTCGAAATTTCTTTTAAACATGGTTCCCTTGGCCCGATGCCTGCATATTTTGATGATAAAAAAATGATTTTTAAAGCTTGAGTCAGAAATCTTTGAAACGGGTTTATGAAAACATGTTTTTAGAACTACTTTTAAATATATAAGCCTTGAAAAACCGGTTTTAATTTGTCCAAAATTTATTCTCACTTCCAATTTGATCCTACCCGTTACTCTTTTCTCATTATTATTTTTGATATTTTAGGACCTCTAAAGGCCGCTTAAAGTGGAATGTTGGTTTTAAGTGTCCTCTTTTATTTTAATATCTGTCATGAGTTTATCACCTAATTGAAAATAATTTGAGTATGTCTATCTTAATAAATTCAGGTTATTTATATAAAATAAAAGAAGTAGCCTAAATATGATTGTATTAATTTCATCATTATTAATCAAATATCTTTTTGAGAATGTGTGTTGTTTAATCTTTATCGTTTGCTTTCGAATTAGAAGATAAGTTATTTGATAATTATATCTTTACCAGAAGCAGTTCGCTCAACTTCAACATAAAAATAGTTAATTAGGGCGCATGAGTTCATTTCTAAAAGTATTCAGTATGTCGGCAAACGCTGGTCAAATATCTTATGATGCATGAACTCAACCATTCAAGCAGCTCCATAATTGTCGGTACTAAAGCATTCTCTTGATCTTCTTTGGTTATCATAACGAATTGACACTGAAACTAAACACTTTGGCTAAACTTCTGTATTAAAATAATAGAGATTCTTTTGGTCGGAGTTTAGTTCTACTACTGATTGAAATCAATAATGGGGGAGAACGACCAACAGAAATATCATAAGTTTGGTAAGTGTTTAATTTTCTCTCCTTTTTTGGAAAAAAAAAATGGAAAAGGGGCTAAAATTAGGCTCAATTACAAAAATAATCTTTAACTTAAAATTTTCACTTTTGTGGCAAAAAATCATTTTAGACAATAATCTTCCTAAAGAGCTGGTGAGATATAAGTTGTCTCGATTCTTCAACTTCAACTCGAGATTTGATGTGTCAAGAAGAGATTTGGAGTAATTCTATATAGTATATTTATGAAAATATACTGGTAGTCAATTTATAAGTGCAAGTTAAGGAAAGTTTAATTACAACCTTTAACCTAACTTTTTAAATGAGATCACTTAACTTATCGATCACAATCAAACGGTTATTCTAATTCTTAATTATTTTTTTAATTTTTTTTATTTAGCTAAAAAATAAATAGGGAAAATTTTTTTATAAATTTTAATATTTGTAATTTTCCTTTTCTCTTTTCTTTTTTCTAAGTATCATTTCCTTTTGAATTTTAGAAGATTGGTAGGGTTTCGATATTATTCTTGTTTCGGAACATTGGAAGAGGAATCCTTGTGAAGTTCACGTGATGAGCAGCGTGAAGAACCCCGCGCGGCCTGCTATGGCGTATCTACATGGTTCGACACAAATTCAAACCAGCAACAGCATAATGGAATTATCTTCATGCATTAGCAGTCCCATTAATCAGCTCGTGTGGTGGAACCCAACAACCAAGTAGGCTAAATGATCAGATTGTGCACATAATTCACTGTCTCTTTAGCTGGCATGCAGAAGCAGCGGTGGTCATGAATCCAAACGCCCTTGTCTAAAAGTACCCAAAGTATGTATGTGCCTTTTGCGAATGTGAATGCTGCGAAAATGAAAATTAAGTTCGAGTTTTTTTTTCCCCCCGCCATTTTTTTAAACTATAGTTCTAATCTGCGGATATGGTACAATATGTCATTTATCGAAACCATACATTTACAAGTATCGTTAAGAAATTTACTGAAACTAATTCAAAAATCTACTCCAACTATCAATATTGATTAGTTGAGTGAAATTGAATAAAGTTTCAATATGAAAAACTTTCCTTCGGCAGCCCATATATTTTTTCCTGAACAAAAAAATATTCAAACTAATAATTAGACCTGCGTAAAACTAGCAAAATTTAACTTGTTTTTATCGATTGATGTCAACCAGAGAAAAGTTTTTAATCAAATAATGGATCAAAATATGGTGTATTTAAACAAAAAGTAGTCAATTAAACCTGCTTAGACACGCCAAATGAATCATTACATTGGAGTTTATTAACTGGGTAAACCCACTATCCTATATTAAACCAATCAACGTTTTGACGGATTTCAATATGAACAAAAAAAAAAAGAAGGGCATAATAATTAATTAACCAAAACCTAAGCTATCAATTAGTTACCATAAAGAATTAATGTGGAGGTCCCACGCGTTTAATCTCGTAGCAAGTGGGTGGTTTTGTACCTGAAAAACATTCATTTGTGTTCTTCTTATCTTCTTGAGGTCCCCCTTCAAAGGGATCAAAGCATCCCATGCAATAATAGAGCCTTTAGAGAAAGGAAAGGCTTTAATTTAATTTCACTTGGCTTTCCGGATAAGAAACTCTTTCAAAGATTGAGACCCATGCATGCATTTATACTCTTATATATATATATTACATTCATTCAAAGTACTTGGTAAATTCAGAGGTGGCACCGTCAGAAACACAACCATCTCTCTATCATTACTTGTGTGTCCTCGACATTGATGTTAAATGTTCCCTTAAATCTCATAACCTGGTCTGGGTTCATATATCTCCTATGCCACACGTGGGAAGGAGGGCAGAAGGCTGCTTTGGACCCTAACTAAGTGCTATATACAAATCTGTCGAATAATTAACGTAAATCTCCAGCTTGTTAGAGACACCACTGACCTCAAAATTAGCTTAAGCTGATATACAAGGGTCCAATAACACAAGTGTAGGCTTCATTTGTTAAAAAGTTTTGGTTAACTTAAAGCCATAACTATAAAGTGTTTTGTAGGCTTCATTTGGTACTCTAGTGAGACTTGGGAGTAGTGGTTCAAAGCCATAATCATAGAGAGTTCAGTAAATGCTTGCGAGCTTTGATTCAATGCTAACATGATTTTTTCCCCACAATCATTTCTGTAAAAATTATTATTTAAAAATCATGTGTTAATATATGATAAAAAATGTTTATTAAAATTATTATTTAAAAATCATGTATTAATATATGATAAAGAATGTTTATTGAGATATCTGGATAATTACAAACAACTTACAATAAAATAAATTACATTTTCCTCTCTTTGTATTATATAAATGAATCTTTGAATGATGCATTAATTCCGACACATAAATTCGAGAGAATAATGGATCACAATGAATATGATCTTGTAACTTGATTTAGCAATGGGGCTACAAAAGAAATCTCTGTATATAAAACTTGGAAACCTAATTGTTTCATTGCGAAGAAACATCCCAAATGTAAAAATGAAAACACGAAGAAATTAATCAACAATTAGATACTGGCTGGCCATCCTGTGAAAGATTGATCTTTTTTTCCAAGGTTAACTTATCCTCTTTAGCGCCACCAAGAGAACCGAGAAATAGGAATCCTAATGCATATACATACAAACGGCACAAGGATTTTCAGGAGCATTTGAACATTTCGTTCTTAGCAGAAGAGCCATTTTCAAGTACTATTTGATCGATTACATATTAACCAATATTCGATTGATTGGTCACTCATTCTTCTCCAGTAATTTTCCTTGTCTTGTTTAATCAAAAAAATCTTCACCATTTCTAATGTTCATTAAGATATATTTTTGTTTCAAAATTGTGAAACAGAGAAGGGTTTTAGAAAAAATTATGAAAACAAAATGTTTTGGTGGATCATGTAGTTATCAAGAGTAAGTTGCACATTCAGTTAATCGGAATCTTAGGAGGCTTGATTTTTTAGTGACTAGTGAGAGGAATATTATTTATTTTTCAATTAAAATTTACATATAACTGATATATGATATTCTAATACATCGCTTATTTGATAAAAATTTTGCAATTTATACCAGACTAAGGTTCTGTTTGGGATTGAGGTGTTGTAATTTAAATTTTGTTTCATAATTACAGCTATTATGGAAAAAAAACCGTAACTGTGAAACAAAAATTAATAATTTGTAGTAAATATAAATTTTAAATAATAAATTTGACAATATTATTAAAGATATAATAGATTTTCCATAATACAATTGAAAAATCATATTAATATAGCTTTTAAGCTACAGAAGCTAGTATTTACCAAATACTTTACTGCAAGTCTGCAACCTCAATCCCAAGCTACAAAAGCTAGTGTTTACCAAATTGATGCAGAGCAAGAGATTAAAGAAATCCTAATTAGATTGAAATTTATAATATTTAGGAATATTTTAATTAATTTGTATTCTAGTTTAATTTGGTTTCTTATTTAGAGTCTTATTGTTTAGACATTACTTATTTGAGTAATATTCCTAATTTAGATATAAGTTTTATTAAAATAGGTTTTCTAATCAAATTAGGATAAATATTAGTTAGTATAAATAAGTGTCTTTTGTAGCTTTTACAAGGAGATATATAGATTTTTGAGTTCAATAATATTTCAGTTTTCAAATCTCTTTGTGAGTATTTAACAGTTAATTCTCGGTATTCTGCGGAATCAACGAGTTTTAACCCTTAAATTCACGGCATTCTTTAAATCAACGTGAATTTAGTTGTTATTTTATTTTGGTATTCTCTAGAATCAACTTAATATTTTGAACAATAAACTTCCGCTGCATCAGCTTGGTATCAGAGCTAAAAGCCTGGTTCTAAATTATCCTTAATACCTATAAAAAAAAAAAAAAGAAAACAGAAACGATAGTTGTGTCAGCCATCCTTCACGACAGCCGGCGTTGATTTTCCGACACCTTTGAGACGATAACCATCACCATTCGAGTCAGAGGACGCCGGCCATCAAGGACCAGCCTTGAACGACGCCATTCTACCCTTGAAATCGCCGAAATCTGCCAAAACCCGTGCGACGCCGTCTCTGACCGATCGCCAATTTCAGCCGCGCGGCGAAGGCACCACCATCGTTCGATCCACTCCTCGCCATCAGTTCAACCTTTCTCACACCTTCCCGCCAGCGATCGACGAACCCATCGCCGGAATCTAAGCCAACACCAAATCACCAGCTTTATCTCCAAATTCTGGCTAAAACACCAACTTTTCGGATAAACCACCACCACCACCGTACTCATCAACCCAAAACCTTTCAGATTCGCCCATCCTTGTCAAAATTTCCGATCACCGTCGCCGATGACCCTATCTTTTACTTATTTATAGTTTTGACCCAGTTCTTCATTTATACCATTATTGCCCTTTTATTTTCTTATCTTAGCAAAAAACCCAAACAAACACAAAAAAAAGGAGAAAAAAAGAGAAAACAGAAAAAAGAAAAAAATTTGAATCATGAAACCAAAACGTCGCTGTGAAGATTTTGTCTTGAGACATGTTTTAATTAAGATGTTAAGGATTCTGCATTTGATTTCTCAAGATTTAGAGAAACTACAAAATAGAAAATTTTTGCACATGAAGCAAGCATATGTATTTGATGAAGTTGTTTGTGATGATGCATGTTATGAGGAAAATGGGGAAGATGGCAACCTTGTTTCACTTGAAAATATTATTCATTCCAAGGAGAATATTATTTGGTCATTCATGTCTACAACAAATTCTTCACACACATGCATCGATGTGGATTATCCACCAAAATTTGATGAGTATCTTGATATTGTGGGACAAGAAGAGGTAATTGTTCATACATCTTTCAATCTTGTGGAAAAAAGAGAGATAGTTGTTGATACAATCTCTTATTGTTCTCTTGATTTGCCACAAGAAGACAAAAAATGTTATGATTTTTTTCAACAGTTAGTGGATTATGAGAAGAAATCTTTTTTCCTCAACTGTGTTGAAGTTCGACGTCAACAATACGAGAAGACATTATTACAAAAATTGTTGATAGAAGAATTTATTTTACGTTGTTGGAGTGATTGGATGGATATAGTCACCAAGGTTGGAAAATTTAGGGTTATTCATTAGCATTGACATTGTAATTTAAAGATTCATCTGAAGGAAAATAAATATTATCTTGGAGACTACAACAAGCAAAATTTGAGGACGAATTTTCTCCACCCTGGCGGGAATGATGCAGAGCAAGAGATTGAAGAAATCCTAATTAGATTGAAATTTATAATATTTAGGAATATTTTAATTAATTTGTATTATAGTTTAATTTGGTTTCTTATTTAGAGTCTTATTATTTAGACATTACTTATTTGAGTAATATTCCTAATTTAGATATAAGTTTTATTAAAATAGATTTTCTAATCAAATTATGATAAATATTAGTTAGTATAAATAAGTGTCTTTTGTAGTTTTTACAAGGAGATATATAGATTTTTGAGTTCAATAATATTTCAGTTTTCAAATCTCTTTGTGAGTATTTGACAGTTAATTCTCGGTATTCTGCGGAATCAATGAGTCTTAACCCCTAAATTCACGGCATTTTTTGAATCAACGTGAATTTAGTTGCTCTTTTATTCCGATATTCTCTAGAATCAACGGAATATTTTGAAAAATAAACTTCTGCTGCATCACAAATACTTTACTGCAACCTCAATCCCAAACGTACTCTAAAATTACTGTGAGGTGGAAATAGAGATTGCAAACAATTCTTTAATTATTCATATTAATTTTCTTTTCCAACTTGAGCTGCTTCATAATTATTCATTTGAAGCTACAAAATTAAACATTAATATCTCATTTAAAAAGAAAATTAATGCGGTTCCAGTCTCAGACTCTCAGTGTAACTTGCTTTCACCTTTTATAATTTTTTATGCAGAAAAAAATCCGAAAGACCGATGTTGCACTAAGCTGCATAATGTGACTTCGTAGGTGAGCACGCGAAACGCTGCGTTTAGGTGCTTTACAGCAACAAAATTGTAAAAAGAGCGTTGACTGAGCTTTTGTTGGGCTTTGATTCCAAAGCATTGACCGATCCATTCTGAATAATGAAATGTTGAATCCATCGCCCGCCTCACCTCCAGTCCAGGTCACTGTGTCGCTAATTGATTAAATAAATAAATTTACAATTCTCCGAAGCAGAGGCGGAGGGCCGGAGGCAGATGGCGTCTAATTCATCGAAAAGTCCGATACTCCCCGTATCGGAACCTGCGAGAGGCGATGAAGAAGAGAAAGAGCGACTCCTCAAAGGCGACGAGAAACTCTTCAGAGGATCCGCCATGACCAGGCGTGGTGCCAATGCCGCTATCTCTTACATGGCCTGTGCTGGTATTAATTTCATTTCATTTTTTATTATTCAATTTCTTTCTCTATTACTGTTTCGATTTTGAAATTATGCATCTTGGATTTTATTTGCTGAACTTAGGTTTAGCAGAAGAATTTTTTAATTTGGCAGCCTGTAATTTTCCCGAACTTTTGGTTGAATTGAGCTATTTATATAACTAAGTTGAGAACTTTTGTCTCCGTTAATATTAGTCATAATTTATAGTATATATAGTATTCGTCGAATGCTCGGCCTCCAATTTTTAGTTATTGTAGTAAGAAGATACTAGTACAAGAACAGAACTTAGATTATGTGTAGCTGAATCATGTTTCTTGGTATGCCGTTTTTGGAGCTCGACGTTTGATGTTTCTTTGTTTCTCCAATGATGTGTTCAATTGACTAGGTGTTTTCTGTCTATTTTTGCAGTGCTTCTCATAATGTTCAATAAGGCAGCTCTTTCTTCTTATAATTTCCCGTGTGCAAATGTCATAACACTTCTTCAGGTGGATACTTCCCCAATTCCTCATTTATCATTTTATCTTTATGTTCTCTTTTATTAATGTTTTTTGTAAACTCACTCTTTCTTTGCTAAGTAATATTGATGTGTGAAAGCAGTATAGACCATGTACTTGTTGCAGAAGTAAATATCTAGCATGTTTGTTCTCCCATTTGAAATAAATGAACTTAGATACAATGAAAAGGATGAAAGTATGGTCCTATTGGTTATCAGATATTTGGACCTTATACCTCTCTATATCATAAACTTTGGCAGAACTTTCCCTACGGTCCATAGCAAGCTTAGACTTAGAAAAGTTTAAAATATCTTGAGCTTGTTCGATAGGTCAGGATCAAACTACCCTCAGTCACAAGTATCTGGTCTACCAGGTAATCTTGTCTTGATGTGACGATTTACAGATCTTTCTTCCTAATCCGATGTTACAGTCCGAAGTTAAAAAAAACTCATGTTCCAATCTCAAGTTAAAAAAACACCTAATTTAATTGGTGCTTATGTACCTTTTACACTACTTTTCCTGCTTCTGGATGTTATCCATGTCTTTCACTCTGTAGCATAACTTTCAGCAGAATTATATTCAGATGCATTACAATCTCTTCATAATTATATATCTATGTTTACCTTTTTTTTTTTCCCCCCCCTGCAGATGATAAGTTCTTGTTCTTTTCTCTATTTCTTGAGGCGCTGGAAGATTATTAATTTCACCATGGGTGATTCTTTAATGACATCTGATAGCAGCTCTACCTTTGTACCCTTAAAGACATTGATACATACCCTTCCTCTGGCAGTGGCCTATTTGCTTTACATGGTTTGTCTTGATAATGTTCATTATGTAATATTGATCAGCTTAGGTGCAACCTTTTTAGTATCAACTTTTTGGTTGTAACTAATATGTAACCACTCCTCTTCTTCTTGAAAGGTGGTCAGTGTGGAGTCTGTCCGTGGAGTAAATGTTCCCATGTACACCACCCTTAGGCGTACCACAGTGGCATTTACTATGATTATGGAGTATTTTCTGGCTGGGCAAAAGTATACGCCTCCTGTTGTAGGAAGGTAAATGATCCCTATTTGCATTACAACTATTTTGGTCCTGTGGCGCTATAAGTGTCTCGTTCTGGCTGTTTGACTACATTGTGATTCAGAATATGATAAAGGAATGATTTTTATAACTGGAAAAGTTGTGAGGTCCTTTCTTTGAGTTGCCATGTTTCTGATTCCTTCGCTCGACTGAAAAATTTTAAGGTTTTATCAGTGTTGGGTTGATAGTTCTTGGTGCATTTGTTGCTGGAGCTCGGGATTTGTCATTTGACTTCTTTGGATATGCTGTTGTTTTCTTAGCCAACATCACCACAGCAATATATCTTGCAACCATAGCTCGCATTGGTAGTGCTCGTACTAATTTTTATTGAGAAATCTTTTAATCTCTTTTCCACTTCACTAGCTTAGCATCATTTTGTGTATTCTGATACTTTTATTCATTTTTTCTCAGGGAAGTCCAGTGGTCTTAATAGCTTTGGCCTTATGTGGTGCAATGGTAATCTAACAGATCCTAATTTGAAGCATGCCTTAGGATGCTCCTAAAATTTTTCCCCCACAAGTTCATATCTTGAGTTCAAGATCTGACATGACGATCTATTTGTTTCTATATTAGGTGTTATATGTGGACCATTTTTGCTGCTTTGGACATTTCTTCGTGGTGACTTGGAGACAACCATCAACTTTCCATACCTGCTTTCACCTGGCTTCTTGGTACTTCCAGCTCACCAATGAAAATTAGTTTCTTCAATATAGACCGTAACTTTGCACTTTGACAGTTTGTGGCCTTCTTAAATATGCAGAGCTTGTTGACGTTGTTCTTGAAAACAGCTGGCATAAGGTGATCTGTCTGACGCAATTTGTTGTTTTATCATCCTTGGGCAGGTTGTGCTGTGTTTTTCCTGTATACTGGCCTTCTTCTTGAATTACAGTATATTCCTGAATACAACTCTTAATTCAGCAGTCACACAGACAATTTGCGGTAATCTGAAGGTTTGTTTTCCAACTACTCTTCATACAGCAATTACCAATTTTGGTTGGCACACGTATTGTTTTCCAACTACTCTTCATACAGCAATTACCAATTTTGGTTTGCACACGTATTGTCGACTAGAGCTGAAACCTAGGGTTGGCCGGGTGGTGGTGGGGATGGGGGTGTGGGGGTGTTATATGGCATAACGTGTTTTCAAAAAACATAATATATAGTCTTTGTTTGAATTTGCCGCTTGCACTTTCATGATGTTCATCAAACACTAATTTAACCCCCAAATCAATTTCTGGAACATTCTCTTTATACTTGCTTTTACATTTTCTAGTATTATGTCATTGTAGGATCTTTTTACCATTGGACTCGGCTGGATACTATTTGGTGGGCTACCGTTTGATTTTGTGAGTGGCTGAATCTTACTGCTTTCAATCTAGATAGTATTTTTGTTGCTAGTATTTCCTCTCTAGTTTTTACTCCCACTTTGTAATAGTCTTGATATTTTTTGGCTTGCAGCTGAATGTTTTTGGGCAATTGCTTGGTTTTCTTGGCTCTGGTTTGTATGCCTACTATAAACTTGTAGGGAAGTGACTGCTCAAGCTTGAGACAGCTGGTACTTATTGAAGGTTATGAGTAGCCTCCATTCTTTCTGCTGCCCCCTAGTCTGGATAGTGTTGGATCATTATAGCAATACGGTTTTTGTATAGGATATTCTTGCAGAGTGAGAAGGGAATTCCAAATTTCTCGAGAGAATCAAAAACTGGTTGGCCTTTCGGCAAATTTGCAGCAACCACCCTGATATATCGATGCATTTGTAAATGATGTTGCTTTGTCATCCCTCTTAATCTACTTTCTTTAACAACAAATGTGCAGAAAGTTTTGAAGACAGACTACATCAGTTGAAGCGACTTCTAATGATCATATTTTTGTTCAGTTTATCATATTTTGTTGTTGAGATGGTTTCAGATTCTGTCCCCATTTTTAGATAATAATACTTAATGATAATAAAAGCGTTGTGCTTCAGTTTCGAAGAAGCCTTAGGGATGAGGTTTATTTTTTTCTCTCTCACTGAATACGACCATGTATTGGAATAGAAATTTGAATAATTTAAAGAAAATCGTTTCCGCAATAATAATACGCTCTGAGATTTGAATTAAGGGACACGCATAATGAAATGGCATCAACGTGTTTATTTTCTCTCTAGTTTTTGACCCAACATAAAAAAAAAGCTGCGGATGGGTGCGAAGCAGAGAGGGAACTAAATAAATAAATTGAGCGTTGAAAAGAGTCTTTGGCTAAAACAAACCTAAACCGTCAATTTCTTACAAAATTAGAATTAATTTCAAAAGTTTTAAAACAAAAAATGACGTAAACAGAATCCAAGAAAAAACAACTCATATTTCATTAACATTACAATAATAGTAAGTTATGAGTAATGCGTCGGAGATTGATATGAGGTGTTTACCGAAACTAATTTCCAAACCAGCCCTCTCAACTCTCTTAGTCAATTTCAAAATTTAATTAAATTTGAACTTAATTAATAGTGTTGCTTAATCGTCCAAATAAAGCCAAATTTCAGTAGTCAAAATAATAAAAATTAAACTAAATTAAAAAAACCAACTCGTTTCTCTTTTTCTTTTTTTCTTTTTAATAATTTGGCTGTAACAAAATTATATTTGGTTCAGACAGTTGGAAAGCGCGCGTAACGTATATAAGATCCCAACTGTCAATCGCCCGTAAAACTCACAAGTCACCAACCGAAGAAACACCGACCGGTTCTTTCAATTCCCTTTTCTTCACAGAACACAAGAATCTCCACCGACACAAGAAAAATCTAAAGCAAGCCGTAACCCTAATTAATTGTTTCTTCACTTTAAGCGATTCCAAGCGTGATCCTTCCCTCCGAATTTCTTTTTCTTTTTCTCTTTTAAATTCATTTTTGTTCCGTTCATATGCCGCGGTGAAACGATTGAAACGACTAATGATCCATGAGATAGAGTGAGGATTAATACATAATAATAAAAAAAGTTCAAAAATGTTGAGGATTGCAATGGAAGAATTTTCTCCACGGATATCGGTTGATTCGCCGCGTCATTCTGGTGCATTGTCGTTGATGATCGGCGGATTTTCTCGGAAAAATTTTTCGTATAATAAGCTGCCTGAACAACCACTCAAGCTTTCAGTTCGTAAATTAGACGGCTCGTGTTTTGGTATTTTTTTTAATTTTTCCTTTTTTCTTTTTTGCCCTTTCAATAGAGGGTAAATGGGATTTCATTAATCAAACAAACAATCATATAATTTAACAGACATTGAAGTTATGAAGACGGCTACAATTGCGGAATTGAGACTAGCAGTAGAGGCTGCATTTAGTCACATGCCAAAGACGGGACCCGGCATGATTTCATGGTATGTTGCTTCCTTATTTGATTGCTTATTAATTCAACTATTTAGAATGTGATGACTGAGGAAGATGAGTTACCTGCTGTGTCTGCATCTGTACGCATTGTTTTCTCAATGACAATGATAATGTATATCTGACATTTAATTTTCTTTGCTTGTAGGCCTCATGTCTGGGGGCATTTCTGCTTATGTTATGATGGGCAGAAGTTACTTTGTGAAAACGACAATATCAAATATTATGGCATCAGAGATGGTGATCAGGTTTGTGTCCACCCTTCTGTTGGATTTCGCGTTCACAATTTAATTGCTTGTACATTCGATTGAATCTCTCATTTGTTTTGGCCTGTGTTCAGAAGATGATGTTTCATTGCTTAATTGGAATCCTGGTGAAGTGTTTCTTTTGTTGTATGCAATAATGTGAACCACTTTAGGATGAGTTGTAATAGCAGAACAATCCCACTGATGGTATATTCATTTGCACTTAAGCAGATAAAAGAGAAAATAAGATTTTGAACACCAACACGCTATGTTTAAATTCTATAAGATCACTCTCTCACACATCCACATGCACTAAGGGCATGTGTATGCAGAGAACTACATTTGTAATGGAGTTTATGAAGACATGGTTTAACCTCTGACTTAATTGCAATTTGTTTTAAGCATTCATGACCAAATTTGTTGTCGTTGTTATAATGAGGAAGCTGTGCCCATTATCATTGCACCATTGCCTTGAACTTCTTCCATTAAGTTAATTCTTTGTGTTTTGGACCGTGCAGCTTGAATTTATCCGGCATCAATCAATCAACTACATGATAACCGCGAAGGAAACTAAGAAACAAGAAGCTGCAAAAGAACGCCATATGTAAGGCTCTCCGCATGACCTTAATCTCCTCTGTCTTATGCAATATCATGTTAAAACATACAATAGCACTCAAATCTGTGCAATAGTTTACATAGACAAAACCAACATTGCCCATTGATATTGCTTGTTTCTTTAATTAACTATGGACATTAGTAGGTTAATCAAATGCTAAATGGAGATAGCATGTATTAACAATTCCAAAGGTGGCTATGTGCCAAGTTCTGAATGTAAATGGAGTTAACGGGCTGTTCCTCTTTCTGCCATTGCAGTTATTATTTGATTACCTACTGAAACTGCAGATGATCTATTGGATGTGTGATAGGTCGTCATCTCAATCAAATATCTGGAATGAGCAATATCAAGAGCTGAGCAGTGAGGAAGACTATGATTGTGATGATGTAGAGAGTGGACGGTGCCAGGGCTATGTCGATAAATACGAGAGAATCGATGGCCAAAATGACTCCAATTTTGTTCCATTCTTGAGAGGGTGGTTCTCATATTCCAGACTGGTGTCCGTGAGAAGAACAAAAAGCAAAGTCAAAACTTATCCGTCAAGAACCTGTGATTTCTTGGGCGGTTTTAGAAACATTTTGCAACTTTATGGAAGTAAGAATTACTACCGAAGAAATTCATACTGTAGAGAAGATTAGAGACGTGACAAAATTGCGTCATTGTTGCTTCCATAATGCACTGCTCCCCAAACTGATACACATGGAGATGATTAGTGATGGCTAGACACCATAATCTTCGTATGTAGGTGCGAAGGATTTCTGTTACACCCAAGGGGAAATACAATAGCTCAGAATACTTGCTGCACTACGAGCTGTGCCAGCCTAAAGATCTTGATTACAGATCAGAATTAGTTAGTAGCCCAGGTTCAAGGAGGCTACGATGGGGTGATCAATTGATTTTCTAATGCTTCATCCCTGCAATGCCTACTGGTTTTACAGTTTCATACTGCTGACTTTTGTATACGAGTTTGGGATTCAATTTTTCTCTCTTGTGAGAATAATGTTACCCACCCAAAAATGTTTAGCTCACATAAGTCCTTACACAATATTTGTATTCATTGAAGGGACAATAAAGTTTTTGCAATTGTCAAAATAGTTTTGACAAATGCTGCCTTTGTCCGAATGAAGTGAGCGACTGAAATTTCCGAAAAATGATAAGACTCGGATATCTCGTGTTTTTTAATTACAAGTAAATTAATTAAATAAGTGGAGTTGAGATTTCACTAGATTACTCTCTCTTTGAAAATTATTTGGGCTCTCAGGATACTGCAACTGGCCCAATATAAGAAATATCACGCTTCACACGTGCGAAACACTAACACTTGCGCTCAGACTGTTCCTCTCCTTCTTTGATCCGTCCATCACAGCCTCATCATTTTGTGTGGCAAAGAATGAGATGAGAAGATAAATCTTCTTCTTCACAAAAATCTCTCTGCTTCTCCATTTCACTAAAAAACAAAAGCATTTTCAGCAAACGCAAAACTAGTAAATCTCACTCAGCCATGGCTAACATGATCGTGGCATCCTCCAACGCCAAGCCACTCACTCCACCACCCATTTCCCCTCAATCACCAAAACCCAGAATCCAAATCCCCCAAATCAAAATCCCATCTTCTGAAAAAATCCCACAAAGGTTGCTTAAACTCTCATCCTCCGCCCTTAAATCACTCTCCGCTGTCGCCGTCACGTCGCTAGCATTTTCCCCTCCGTCTCTGGCAGCCGAAATCGAAAAGGCAGCACTCTTCGATTTCAACCTAACCTTGCCCATTATCATGGTTGAGTTCTTGGTTCTGATGTTCGCGTTGGACAAGGTTTACTACACTCCCCTTGGGAAATTCATGGACGAGAGGGACAATGCTATCAAGGAAAAGCTCAACAGCGTCAAGGACACTTCCGAGGAAGTGAAGCAGCTGGAAGAGCAAGCTGCTGCCGTTATGAGGGCTGCCAGAGCGGAGATATCGGCGGCCTTGACTAAGATGAAGAAGGAGACTCAGTTGGAAGTTGAGCAGAAGCTTGCTGAGGGGAGGAAGAAAATTGAGACTGAGCTTCAGGAAGCTTTGGCTAATTTGGAGAAGCAAAAGGAGGATACCATTAAGTCTCTTGACTCTCAGATTGCTGCTCTCAGTGAAGAGATTGTCAGGAAGGTCCTTCCTGTTCAATAACTTTTTCTTTTTTTCTTTTTTAATTGTGTTGTTGATTCTGTGTTTATGAAATGACAGAATGTAATTGTAATACCTCCTTCACTTATATATTTTTTTGACCTAATTTAGAATTGTGAAATTGAATATGGGTCTTTGCAAAACATTAGCTCCTTTGCATTTTGTTGTGTGCTTTTACAATTAAGTAGGCTCACAACAGTTGCAAGCATTCTGGATGAGAATGCTTACTATGTATTTTTGTAGTGAAGGGCATGTTTAGTAGTGGGATTATCTTGCGTTAATTCGCAATTGGTATAGAATGGAAGCACTAACTATCTAGTCTAAGCGGATTGGTGTTTGCTTAATATTTAGCTGCTTGCTTTAGACTTCTCAAAATTAAGTAAAATCTCAGCAGATGTGTATGAAGATTTTGTGGCTGAAGTTGTGCCTATGGGCTTGGGGAATGGGGTTGTTTCTTCATTGAATCTGCAGGAGAGAGGAGTGTTAACTGAATATGTAAATGCGTGTCAATTGAAACTGAACTTGAAATCAATTATGATCTTATACTACTCCAGTGCTTATTAAGTGCAATGTTGATTGCTTTCCTGAACAAAAAATGATGTAATTGTTTTTTTTTTTGGAAAATAAGATAGAAAGAAGCAAGTGGGCTGATTGTGTATGTGCTAGTGGTTCAGATCAAGTGCTTTGTAATTTTGTTTCCTAGGTTATCTATTACTAAAATTGGGTGCAATCTATATTCATTGCAACTTGCAAGTGAGAAGTGCCCTTGTGAAGTTGTGAGGGCTCGAATCCTATCTAGTCCTTATGAAACCAGGTCCGGCCATTCAAGTAATCCTTCTTCATCCTTCAAGTCAAAAGTTCAATGATGATACTGATTGCCACGACACAAAGCTTTTCATTGATTGCTTTGAATGACCATTTTTATAAAAGAAGTTTATCGGTTATCATCTAGCTTTTCTCAAAATCAATCAATTAAATTCGTGGGCTAACATACAAGAACACACTATGTATTCATGTGGATGGAGATTTGGTGCAACTTGATGGAGCAATGTAACTTTTGTTTGCAATCGCCACTCGCCAGTAGATCACGCAATGTGCAACTTGATTAGCCCATGATTGGTTGCTGTCAGCCCGAAGAATGTTGTATTGCGAAGCCGAAACTTGGCTGCAACAAAGGATTGCGTTCTCAACTGCAAAGCCACATGATAACATTTCTCAAAGGTATAAATATTATTGCTTTCTTGCTTTTATGAATCAATAATAATAATAATAATAATAATAATAATAATAGGATTTCAATATTTGAATCCTAATATTACTTGCCACTCATTTATTAAATAATATAATTTATAATTTATAAAATTATTTAACCACCATTCAATAAAAGAGTGTTACATTACTTGAAACTCAATTAAGGCTTAGATACGGAGACATTCGTACTTTGCTCATATAGTTATATAAGAGTAAATAGGCGCGTTGCAAGGATCCATCAAATAAGAATTTTATATATATATCACACATAGTGAACTCAAACTACAGAAAAAATAAAAAACCGCTTCAACTAGCTGCTACCAACTTAATAAAATTTGACAACATTTATTTATTTCTTTAAAAAAAAAAAACTTTACAGGTTATTTAGTGGTGCATGTATTTGTGTCTTTGCGTCAACCGTTGAATCCACTTAGATCAGAGGTGTAATAGTGAATCTAAGTGAATCCGGCGGTGGTTCTACAGCGTAATCTGCGCATTCAACATACCATATATTTAGTGACCATGACTGAAAAATGGCAACACGTAAATTCCTGTGTGAAAAGTGGCAACACATGAAGTGGCAACATTTATTTATAGATTTCTCTATATCTTAAAGTGAGAATTGATCTTAGGTTTTTTTTTAATTTTTTAGTGAGGATTGACCTTCTGTAGTAAAATTATTCAAATTTCTCTCTAATATTAATAATGAGGGCTGACTTTAGATTTTCCTCTACTTTTGAGTGAATATTAACTTTTAAATTATATTATAATAAAATTATTCATTCATCTTTTATTATAAATATTAGTAAAACTCTTGTAATATATTATTGTGTTAAAAAAAACACCGCCGTACAAAAGTAGATAAAAAAATGAAAAGCATAATATAATATAAATTAAATAATCACCCTCATTCTTCATTTGAAATTTCCTTACAAATCTCGCCGTCTCGTGTCATTTCATTTTCTTCAAACCAGTTATAAAACAAAATACACTGTTTCTGATTCTGATCATTTTCTGTTTTCGCGGGCGCTCATGAACTTCAAAGCTTTTTGGTTCATATAGTTTACCCTGGATTCCAATTCCTGTAGATACTCTCTTCGTGATTCACTCTCAGTTTTAGTACGTGTTTTCTTTCTGTCTCTCATTGTTCTTTATTTATTTGTTATTTGTGAAAAATAGAAAAGAAATTCGACGATGATTGATGATGTTGAAGTTGTTCAGGAAAAAAACTGTAGGCCGGCCCCACTTCAGCTTGTTTTAATTAATTTATTGTTATAATGCGATCGCGAAGAGAATTGGAATATTCGGATTCTTTTTTGTGTTTTTTTCCCCTTTATGTTATCTTCAAGAATTGAACTATTTTCAGGTCTTTGGTACTGTTTTTTTTTTTTTTTTTAAATTACTCTATGTTATTTGGTTACTAAGATTTATGATTTTGAATCTTTGATTATGTGATATGCGTTGGCGGTTCATGTTTAATTCTTGTCTTCGTGCAAATACGAAGAGATCAAATAGTTTGATTGTGGATATATTGGATTCTTGAAAATAGAGTTTTAGACTTAAGAGAGAATGAGAAACCGAGCCTAGTTTCCCTCTAAAACTGAAGAATAGAAATGTATTGGAAACTCGGGTGCTAGTTGGTTCTACTAGTAAAACCTCTTAGGCTTTTGAGGATCAAATTTCGCTTGTCTGTGATCAGTGGTTTACTTTTATCTAATAATTAAAAGAACAGTACATGGCAATAGCTCTGTGTCAAAACACAATTCTCTTTTTGGATTCTTTGATGGCATAGTTTCCAAGCTTTGTCTGAGATTAGTATTACAGTTTTTTAATCAAGAAGGGCTATGGTCTTTGCCTCTCAATGGTGTTTGTTAGAAACGACCTCTACTCTACTGCTAGACTTATCTATTTTGTTATTGATTTTTTTTTCTTTTTCCTTTTTCTCACCTATCTCTGAAGGAATGGCTGGAAAAGTTGCTGCTGGGCAACCTGCTGATTTTGAGTATGAGGTTTTTGATGATTCTGATCACCTTAGGACTGTTGTTGCCACGTCAAATGATACTAATGCATGGATTAACCCGTCAGCACTGAAACTTAGACACAGAATAGGGAGAGGCCCCTTTGGTGAAGTTTGGTTAGCTACCCACCATCTGTCAACTGAGGATTATGATGAGTATCATGAAGTGGCTGTCAAGATATTGCATCCCATTAAAGAGGATCGCATGAGGGTTCTGTTGGAAAGATTGAATGATTTATTTTTGAAGTGTCAAGGAGTAGAAGGTATTTGCTGGCTGCAGGGGATTTCAGTTATCAATGGAAAAGTTAGTGATTTTTATTTATTTGATTTAGTACAAGGTTTGCTCACCTGACCTTTAAGTTGCTGAGGTACACTTTTTGTTCTGTCTTGCAGGTATGCATCATTATGAAATTCTATGAGGGATCAGTTGGTGATAGAATGGCCCAACTTAAAGGAGGGAAGCTCTCTCTTTCAAATGTTTTCAGGTTCTCTGATTCTGGATTTGGACGAGATGTTCTTTTGATTCTAACTTTCTAAGTATATAACACAGCAAATAGAATTTGGTTTTGAGTATTTTTTAATGTTTACAGGTATGCAATCGATTTGGCTCAGGGAATTTTGCAGCTGCACTCAAAAGGAATTCTAGTTCTAAACCTTAAGCCTTTTAACTTTATTCTCAATGAAGCAGACCAAGCAGTTCTGGGAGATGTTGGCATTCCTCATTTATTGCTTGGAATTCCATTGCCAAGCTCAGATTTGCCTCGTAGGCTTGGAACACCTAATTACATGGCCCCAGAACAGTGGCAACCAGACGTCAGAGGTCCAATTTCTTTTGAAACTGATTCGTGGGGATTTGCATGCAGCATTATTGAGATGTTGACTGGCGTTCAGCCTTGGTGTGGTAGGTCGGTTGATGAAATTTATGATGCTGTTGTTAGAAGACAAGAAATACCACCTATTCCAAGTGGCCTTCCTCCTGCGGTTGAGAATGTTCTTCTTGGTTGCTTTGAATATGACTTAAGGAGTCGCCCTTTAATGACTGACATACTACGTGTCTTTAAGAGGTAGATGATAAGAACACTTTTCATAGATAACACAACAGATTTATTCTTAAAATAGTTATACCTTTAACTGCTTGTTATTTATTTCAGTTTGTGGACTAGAAGGTTTTATGTTCTTTACTCATCTTTCTTTTGTCATTTATTCCAAAACACTCTTGCAGCTCACAGAATTCTGTTCACAGTGATGGAGGCTGGACAGGTCGTGGGAGCAGAATCCTGCCTGACAAATCTAGCAGTGGTTATACGGAATGGTTCCTTTCAAAGGAGGACTTGAAAGTTGATGACATCGTACGTTCCAGAAAGCCACCTAACTCTTTCAAACCTGAAAATATGGATGTCCCAGAAGGAAAGGTGGTGGGTGTAGAATGCAATACAGAAGGAGAAAGTTTTGTTTTGGTGAGGGTTCATGGTATCCATGACCCCTTGAGAGTACATGTTTCAGCACTGGAGCGTGTCACATTTGGCTTAGCAGCTGGGGATTGGGTACGCTTAAAGGAGGAAGACAGGAGGCATTCACCTGTGGGCATTCTTCATTCCATTAAGCGTGATGGAATTGTGGCTGTTGGATTCTTTGGGTTGGAGACCCTCTGGAAGGGACAATTTTCAGAGCTGCAGATGGCTGAATCTTACTGTGTCGGCCAGTTTGTGAGGCTGAAACCTAATGTTGTTAGCCCTCGATTTGAATGGCCTCGTAAAAGAGAAGGGGTTTGGGCTACTGGGAGGATTTGCATGGTCGTGCCAAATGGATGCCTCATTGTCAGGTTTCCAGGAAGACTGACTTTTGGAGAGCAATGCAGCAGTTTCTTGGCTGACCCAGCTGAAGTGGAAGTGGTTAATTTTAGTACTTGTCCAGGGATGGTGAAAAAATATCAACATCTTGAGGATCTTCATTGGGCTGTGAGACCACTTTTCATTGCATTGGGTCTTTTCACGGCCATGCAAATGGGGTTTTTTGTCGGAAAGAAATTGAGGGGAGCAAAGGCGAAGAAGCAACAGAGCAGTGTAATTCAAAAGGATGGTCAACATGTTGATGGCCAGGTTGCCGGCAACCCTGCATGGCTTCCTCCATCTGTGGCAAATATGCTTTCCAAAGGTGCTGGTGCCGCTGCTGGTCGGTAGATTTAGACTATGTTCATCTGGACAAAGCTAGTTCAAGTTTGCTGAAATATGTACATATTTAACTCTTGGCAAATTTGTGCTTGCATAGGGCTTTAGTAATTGTATCTGTTAAAGTTGCAGTACGGATTGGTACTACTGCAAAATGGTTCGTTTACACATTTCAAACAAACAGGTGGGGAGGCGTTGAGGAATCTCTTAAAGCTGCACATATATGCTCTTTGCAATGAATATCCACGTCGAAGTTTGGATTTTAGCTCATGAATATGTTATACGGACAGATGAGGGCATTATGAAGACAAAACAACCTTGGTAACATTTCGCTGCATTTGAGCAGTTCTTGATGCGGAAACGTGGAGTCACAGCAGATTCAAATTATGGAAGAATTGACCAACAGCCGGGGCATTTGTACCTTTTTTGGCATCGTTGCAGAAATTTATCAAGATGAATCTGCCTGCATATGTACTAAAGCACAGAGAGAGAACAGAGAGCGTTACCGTAAGATCAAGAGATAGCACCATTGCACCGTGATGATTGATTTCAAAACAAAATATGATCTTTAGCTTACTGCAAACAGCAATATCCATTGCATCAATGGTGATATGGCAAAGTAATAAATTTCTTAATAATAAATTTCCTCATCAAGTTAAAAGCAAACATCTAGTAAAGAAAGATTATCTCTATATCACCTCTGTTTTTTTATATGTTCATCCAATCATTATCAAATTTTAACATGTTCTATTTTCATTTTTTTTAATTTATATTAATTAACCACTTTTATCTTAATATCGTTAAAAATTTACTAATATCCAAGGGTAAGTTTGTCATTCTAAAAGGCATTGTCTATTGACCAAAAATGTTTGACAAATTAAAACAGTGATTTTAATAGAGAATAAAATAAGCATGTATTAGTGATGTGATCTACGTCTCACAGTAGCTGTTAAGGCCTCTTTTTTTTTTTTTTTTTGGTCTGGGGTCGAATCAAGTGCGACAAGTGAAGGTAAATTGCAAACAGAGTAACAAATAAAGAAAAAGGTGAAATGGGGTCGGAAATGGTGATTTCCGGCCTTCCCACTCTGATGTTTAAGTGTAGCACACGTGCATGTAATTGGAAGCAGCCAGATGCATGCTTCACTTTCTTCCTTCAAGCGGTGTGTGTATATACTATATATATATATATGCTTGCTTGGATTCAGTGATTATTCGATGGCTATATAAAATACAAAATTTTGATAGCTGCTTCATTTATCAATTGGAGGACTGAGAGCAAACAAAGGAAAATGGAAGAGAGATAAGAAAGTGGAGGAGAAAAGAGGGAAGCCGAGAGTGAAATAAAAGAGGAAAAGAAAATAAAAAAGCTGAGAGTGGAAAAGAAATTGAAAAAAGTAATTGAGGAAAATATTACAGAAAATAAAATTGGACAATTATATCTATATTCAATTAGTGGGTAATAGATTTATAAAATTTACGTAGTTATGATTTAATTTATACTGCATGCATAAGTTTTTCTATTAGTTCAAATAGTTAATTTTTTAACCCTGTATTTTAGGAGAAATTTGAGAATTCATAAATCCGCAATAGCCCTAAGGAATCTCGAAGTGCAATAGGATCCGTGAATGGATACTCTTATTATTATAATGTATTCTATGAAGTATTTATTTTTAATAGTATGATTTAATATCGTGTTATAATTATATGACCGCATATTATATGTTTGATTGAGTCATAACTTGTGATTGCCAGGTATTATGAACCCTTCCCTCTAAGCTCTGCGCATGCGTATCGAGAGTTAGTTACCCTACCTGTGTGATGCAGTTAAATTCTATCGAGTATTGAAAGGTTTTCTCTCACTCTACTTGTGCGATTATGATCTCAGCGAATATTGAGAGTTATTTTTCCTAGGTACTATTTGGTGCAATTTTATCATGTATGTATATATGATTCTATGTTTGTTGGTATATTATATTCAGTACGGATTTATATTGCATGATTATGTATAAGCACTAGTACACTATTTTTATATATATATATATGTATAATTATATTTACTCACTGAGTCGCAAGCTCACAATTTTTTTATTTATCATATTTCTTTTAAGTTTCCGCAGGATTTCGTGCAGATAAGTTTCTAGTAAGTTAAGGTTGTCACGAGACACATTACTACATGACTTGCACTTCGAGTACGTTTATGTTCCTTACGTTTTTACGTATATATTTATAGTGTACGTATGTATATGAGACATGATTTGTGCAACTTTTGAATATATTTTTGGATGAGTCATATCTATTATATGATTATGTTAGAGGACTAAGGCCATTTCTATTATTCATGAATTTCAGTTCATGTCATGAGGTTCTAGATATTAGACTGATTCCGTGATTCGTCTCAGACCCAACATATAGGTCGAGACAGTCGTGTCATTAAGTCAGTACAGTGCTTTTTGGAGTTGAATTCAAAAAGTTTTTAGTTCACTCAAGTGTCCATATCTTATTTTTTTTCCTTTCTTCTTAATAAATACTTTCATAGAGATAAAATAGGGCATGATCCATGGAGTGGGTGTCATTTCCCTATCCTTGGGGCATGTAATGGCCTAGTTGCTAACTTCCTTACCCATTTTCATGGTGCTCCGGTGATTCTTTTTTTATGATAAGCATTATCCTGCTATTTCAGCTTTCTTAACTTAGCATTTGTTGACTTATTCAAGGTTTAGATCGAGATCCCTTATTTCCCATCTTGAGTGTTCCTGACTTCCTTCTTGACAACCTTCATCCCTATCTTCGAGGGATCCAACTTTTCCCTTTTGGAGACTCTGAGTTCCCTTAGAGGTGGTGCTAGTCATTAAATTTCACATCAGCAGTAGCCATTAAACAAATCCTTCATGCACCCACCATTGCAGTTCTCCCTAACGCACCATTAACATACCGTTTTGTACCAAATAATCTATTATTTTTCCTATTGTCAAGAAGCATTTCATGCAAACAAGTCAAAATGAAGTACCAATGGAGTATTAGCTCGATGTGAGGAAGTCGTGGAATATTTTGGGGTTTATTCGGTGTAAAATGCATAAAAAAGTTATGACTTTTGAATGATTTTTTGTATTAAAAATGTTGTTTATTTCATCTATGTTATAGAATGCTTTGTTTGCTTTATTTTCATAAACTTTAGAATATGAAATATGTTGGAATAATTTTATTTGTTTTATTATATTTAAGAATATTTTTGTAATTATAAATTTTTTATTTTTTAAAATTTTATAAAATAATATTATCTTTTAATTCATTTAAAGATAAAATTATTATTTTATTTAAATTCTTTAATAACGTTAGTGTCAAATAATTAATTAATACAAATTTAAAAAGAAAACCGATGCAAAGAACATATTAGAATTTTGTTCTAGTTGCATGATCATGTAGCAAAACAAAGATAGTATAATGATAATTACCCTATAGTAAAACGCATGCAACAAAGAACATTTGGCATCGGATGCCAATATAGTTTGAACTACAACAATCGGCTGATTTAGTAAACAACTCAGTCAGATATATGTATATACAAAATCTATTGACTAACTAGTCTAACCATCAACGATCCCGGCCTCTTTAACCAGCTGTTCCGTCAGAACTGAAAGCCGTGCAACTTCCGATCCCACTTCTGTCAAGCATTCATTGTTTTCAATCACGCTTATCGTAGGATCAAATCTGCTTTCTGGGAAGATAGTGTTATCGGTATCAGTCTCAATACTCAGGCTAGCTTTATTCAGAAGTTCTCCACTCATTTCGGCAAGTTTCTGGAGAGCAATAGTAGCAGCTTCAACTTCTAGTTGAGCTGCCTCAAGCTGTAGCCGTTCAATGGCCAAGTCTCCAACACTTTTCTCCCCAATTCTCTCTTGTGCTAAAGCATAGAGCTTCCTCAAATCATTAGCATCTTCAACCGTTTCTTCCTTCAATCTTTTTAGTTCTTTCTCCTGGGCATCTAATCTACCAAGAACAGTTTTGAGCTCCTCATCTTTGATTGTGAGGGCTCTCTTTGCAGCTAGAACCTCCCTTTCTTTCATTCTTAAATTTTCCCTGGCAAACTTGAGCTCTATTTCAAGCTGTTTTGTTTGCAACCTAAAATTATCATTTCCTTTATCCAATCCCTGCTGCATTAATTCAAGGCCCATGTGATCAGTTGGCATTGATGTACTAGACTCATCATTCTTACTGGAGATAACCAGTTTGTTTGTGAGATCAACAATTTGTTCAACTACAGTTTCAGCTTCAGAGACTTTTAGTTTTGTACCATCCAACTCGTTTTGTAATATTAAGACATGTTCATCTTTCTCCTGCAGCATATCCATAGCTTGAACAAGCTGTTCTTCTCTACTGCTCACGATCATCTTTAACTCTCTAACCTCATTGTTTAGTTCCTCTAACATCTGCCTTGCATTTGAAAGTTCGAAATCTTTTTCTTCCAAGATAAGCTGAAGAGAAGCTTGCTTGGATTTCAAATTTTGGATTTCTAGCTTAGCCTCCACCAAATCAGACTCTTTGACCCTAAGAAGATTCTCTGTTTCTCCAAATTCGGTATTCTTCCTCTCCAGCTCCTCTTGGAGTAAAGACACTTCATTGATTGCTTGATGCAGAGAATATTTTTCTTTGTTCAGCTCATTCTGTAACTGTTCCACCAGCTCTTTCTCCATGGATAAGTCCCGTTCAAGCTCCTTGTTTCGAGCTTCTGTAACTCTTAGCTTCACTCTCTCACTCTCAACTTCGGCTTGAGCATCTTTCAGACTAGTCATGTAAGATGTCAGATTTTTCTTCTGCTCTTCTAGTTCCACAAGTTGCTTCCCTAACAAGTGCTCTTGTTCTTCCATTTGCTTTCTGGACGATGCCAGAGACTTCTGAGAAGAAACCAGCTCGGACCTTACATCAGAAAGAAGCTTCTTCACTCTTCTAAAATCTTCCAAAGTATCGTTAGTTTCCTCCATGCGTCCAGACACTTCCTCTGCCAATTTCTTCAGTGCATCCTGAGACAATAACCACTCCATAGTCCTCTTTTCCAAATTGGCCTCCACAACCTTAAGCTTCTCTTCTTCAACTTTCCTCAAAGCCACAGAAGCTTCTAGCTCTTCTTCTTTCTCTTGAATAACTTTCCGGAGACTTTGAATCTCAGTTTCCTGTTTCTTAACAACTTCATTAGCTTCATTGAGCATCCGAGCTTTAGATTTGAGTTCAGAATCAATTTTGGCAGCTTCCTCACTCTTTTTCAACAATTCACTTCTCATTTTCTCAAGTTCAAGTTCTTTCAAAGACAGTGCAGACTGCATATGAGCAATCTCGTGATCTCTCTCCTTGAGCCAAAGTTTCAAATCTTCTATGTGCCTGGCTTGAGAAACTAACGTGAGATTAGACTGACCTAGCTCCTCTTCTAGCTTTTCATGCCTAGAACAAGCAACATCAATTTCTCTCTCTCGCTGCAGCAACTCCTCCTTCCCACGGTTCAATTCACTATGCTCCAAACAAAGCCTCCTTTCCGCATCTTCTAAATCCTCTTCCTTCTTCTTCAAGGCAGCCAGCACAGCCTGGAGATCAGATTCCAAAATCTCGAGATTTAACCCAAACTGAACATCTTTACCCACGCCAGAATCTCTGCTCATTCGTTCTTCCAACTTCTGCGTCTGTACAAATAATCTCTCAAGAAGAATCCTAGCAGGTTCACCCAGCCCATAGCCATTGACACTCGATTTCTTCCCATCGGACAACACTGCTCTAACAAGCCCCAAAGACCGTACTCTTCTTTTTCCACTTGTCACGTAACGCCCCGGTAGTTTCTGCTTCCAATGGACCTTCACCAAGCACAATTGCTCCAAACATTATCTTAATAACAAGACTGATAAAAAGAAAAAAAAAATCCTAATTTTATGCCACAAATCATCAATCATTCATCAAATATTTCAAGGACCAACATCATGCTCGTAAAATGTAATACAAATGTAATTTAATTTGAGTACCAAAATAAAACCCAAAAAAAAGTTCCCAATTCCAAAAAAAATCATTTCTTTATATCAATTGCATCAATTGGGACCAAACCCCAAATTTTTTTATCAGAAAATAAATAAAATTAAATAGGATGATAATTGAAATTGCAAACCTTAGGCTTAGGGTTGAGATGAAGATGATTGGGGCAAAAAAGGGCCGGAAGTGCCATGCTTTATACCTTGATCGCATTCCAGCTCTCAATAGTCATTAATCAATCCCTAGTTAGTTAACTTACTAATCAGGTTTCAACTTTCTATGCTTCTGATTCTACGATGGCAGCTTTGGTGTCTTTCGCAGAGAACGAGCAACAAGAAGGGAATCATCATAATGGAGGGAAAAAGGACGGCTAACGTGCGCCTCGTATCTGTCCTTTCTTTGGCGATTCGATGTTTACACTTCGGAGTTCGGATAGACTTAAAATCTCCAACGACTAGGAATTGGGTATCACGATTACAGATGATCTGCTACCTTTGATAACACTGCAGGGAAATTTACTGATAAATGGGATTGTGCCACCTGTCCCGGAATTGGAATTTGAGGATTTACTGATCAGGTGTTCGTTCATACAGTGGAGACACGGACGCGGGAATGTAGTCTGCAGATACAGATATGCTTGACCCGGTGATACGATCATTTTATTTTAAAGACTGTTGATTGAAATGTCGTCGATGAGCACTAGTGCCCTGACACGTGTAGTTGTTTGCACCACGGATGATGATTGATTGGATAAGAAAATGCACCCAAATTGGCGGGTCCATAGCGATGCCAATGTTTTTTTAAGGCGGTTTGTCTGACAGGTATTTGCATTCTGGCATTCTGATTTGTTATTAAAACGATATCTTGATATTCTGATCGACGTATATTCTTGGGAACATATTATTACGTTTGAATTACATGATACGTACAAATGACGCCAGGAGGACTTTCATCGCGTCTTGTGAGGAAATTATAAACGTTTAGCGCGATGCTTTGTACTCCATCCATCAGCAACGGAGGCGAGCAGACCAAGCGGCCAGTACATGTTGATAATTCATACATGGGCATAAATCAAATTTCAATCAAGTGCGCCTACCGTGGATGTTATGTTGTGTGATAGAAAAATACTTAGCATAGAAAAAGATCAGAGATTGGCGGGTCTATAACGATGTCAATATTGATAATTCATATATGGGTGTAAATAAAATTTCAATCAAGTGAGCCTCATCGTGGATGTTATGTTGTTTGATAAAAAAATGATTAGCTTAGAGAAAGATGAGATGAAAAAAAAAAAAAGGAAGAGAAAAAGTTAGTGAATAGAGAGAGAGTAAAATTTTCGATATATTGTTTAACCCGAGCTCAATATGACAATTCGGACCTCTTGTTATTTTTTTAAGTATAGATAGAAGAATTTTCCACATGACTCATTTCATTTAGGTTAAGATAGAGATTATTTGTATACCTCAAAAGATCAATTAGATAACATTCAAAATCTTTCACTTTTGCAACTTAATTTTAAGAATTGAATATATTTTAACCCATTGTCATTCTAAAGGCCCGTTTGGGATTGTTTTTAGGTCTAAAAGTGATTTTAAAAATCTAAAAACTATTTATAATATTTGGTAAAAAAAAATTTAAATTACTTTTGTCAAAATCAGTCCCTCATACAGCTAATTTTGAAAAGCAGAGAAAGAGAAACTTTTAGATTCTGATTTTGATAATCAAGTTTATCACTTAATACAATTCCATAAATATCCTTAAAATTATTAGCTAAACTCAAAATTATCCTTATTCAATTTGGAAACAAAATAAATATTTTAATAAATTTTTATTATAATTCATCAATATCAATTTATTAATATCAATTTGTTGGTCGAATTATTATTAATTTAATTATCAATTATTTTAGGATAAAAATAAAAAAATAAAATCAATATATTATAAATTAAAAAAATAAAAAAAAAGTAAAATCAATATATTATAAGTTTTATTTTTAGTAAAAAATATTATAATACATAATTAAAAATATTATATGCACATGTTTTTATTTGCATAAGTAAATTTTATCTTATATTATATATATTTTAGTCATTTATTTTCTCTTAACAGTCTAACAGTAAAATTTACCAAATATCCATACATGTTTTCAAAACTCACAGTACTTTTGAAAATGAAATTTACGAAACACTTAACTAATTCTCTTCACAGCTAACAACAATTATTTTAAAAGCTATAGCATTTCCAAACTGACCCTAAACATGATCAAACATAAATATTTGTAACAAGAAATTAAATAAAATATAAAAATAAATGATAAATACTCAGGTCTTCTAAATAAAATATTAGTTACTCAAAAATCTAATACAACTTACAAGTTGCCAAATCGATAATACTCGTGACCTTTTTTTTATTGAATTAGACTTTAATGGTGTGTTTACTTACCGGATTGGGGAATCGGAATCCGAAATCGGAATGATTGACGCGTTTACCTCGCAAAAATAAGAGGGGAATCGGAATCGGAATGACGGGACCCACATATATTTGGGAATGGGGAATAGGAACTTGATTCCCATGGGGGAGGTGGGAATCAAGTTCCCATTCCTTGAACTACCCATTTTGCCCTCCCAAAAAAAAAAATACCCATTTTGTCCTAAGTTATAATTAATTAATATATTATTATAATTAATTAATTATTATGATTAATTAATATATTATTAACTATAATTATTAATAAATATAGTTCTTGAATAAATAATCATAATAATTAATATATTATTAATATTATTACAATAATTAATACATTATTATTTTAATTAATTAATTAATATATTATAATTATAATAATTATAATTAATTCATATATTATTAATTAATTAATATAATTATTACTTTTAATTAATATATTAACATATTATTAACAATAATTATTAATAATTATAATTTTTGAATAAATTATCACAATAATTAATTTATTATTGTTATTATAATTAATTAATATCTGTTATAATAATTACTAATATAATAATTATAATTAATTCATTTATTATAATTAATTAAATACTTTATTTATTACTATTAAATGATTATATTATTTAACAACAATATATTAATAATTATAGTTCTCAAGTAAATAATCACAGTAATTAATATATTATTATTTTAATTAATTAATATATTATTATAATAATTATTAATATAATTATTATAATTAATTCATATATTATAATTATAATATAATTATTACTATTAAATAATATAATTAATAATTATAGTTCTCGATTAAATAATCACAATAATTAATACATTATTATTTTAATTAATTAATTTATATATTATTATAATAATTATTAATATAATTAATATAATTATTATAATTATTATAATTAATTAATATAATTATTACTATTAAATAATATAATAATATATTATTAATAATATATTAATAATTATAGTTTATTAAATAATCATAATAATTAATACATTGTTATTTTAATTAATTAATTAATATATTATTATAATTAATTCATATATTATTATTAATTAAGTAATATAATTATTAATACTAATTAATATATTAATACATTTTTAACAATAATTATTAATAATTATAATTTTTGAATGAATAATCACAATAATTAATATATTATTATAATTAATTAATTAATATTAATATTATTAGTTAATATATTTTTATAATAATTGTTAATATAATTATAATAATTAATTAATAAAATTTTACAATTAATTAATATATTAGTTAATAATAATAATTATGACAATAATTCATTAAGTACTTTTTAGTAATTTGTTACAATCCAACTCATTCCGATTCCGATTCCTACAGTTTAAGTAAACAACTTAATTTGATTCTCATTCCTTATTCCGATTCCAACTCATTCACATTCCTGTCCATTCCGATTCCAGTTTAGTAAACGGAACATAAATATAACTAATCTTGGGATTACAAAACAAAAAAAATAGCATATACTAAACACGGTTCACTCACGACACCACGCGCCTCTCTAAACCCAGACGACGACGGCTAACACAACAACGGGTCCGCCTCAACTTCCTCTGCCGTCGATTCTGGTCGAATTGGGGAAGTGAAAAGAGTCACGAAAGAGACCAACGTTTCTGTGAAGATTAACGTCGATGGCTCTGGCGTTGCTGATTCATCCACTTGCATACCCTTCCTAGATCACATGCTTGATCAACTGGCTTCGCACGGGCTATTTGATGTGCACGTGAGGGCAACTGGAGACATTCACATTGATGATCATCACACTAATGAAGACGTTGCGCTTGCCATTGGCACGGCATTGCTGCAGGCTCTTGGTGAGAGGAAAGGAATTAATCGGTTTGGTGATTTTACAGCTCCTCTTGATGAAGCTTTGGTTCATGTTTCATTGGATTTATCTGGACAGCCACATTTAAATTATGATTTGGAAATTCCCACACAGAGAGTTGGAACATACGACACTCAATTGGTGGAGCACTTTTTCCAGTCTTTGGTAAACACTTCTGGAATGACTCTTCACATTCGCCAGCTTGCTGGAAAAAATTCTCATCACATTATTGAGGCAACCTTCAAAGCGTTTGCTAGGGCTCTCCGACAAGCAACAGAGTATGATCCACGTCGCCGTGGAACTGTACCAAGCTCAAAAGGGGTTCTACTACGATCTTGATACTTCATGGGATTTGTGGACTGGGGATGGGGCTTTTCATGTAGCCCTAAGATGATTGTTAAAAGGGTTATAACTTCATCACCGTCTCCTACCATATGCATTAAAATGTGTTCTTTTGTTTCTGGAGGTTCACTGTCATATCATTACTAGGACATGTGCTGCTTCAGTTGATCAGGGCAAGAAATTTTCAAATCTTTTCATCTGTTCTGGACCTTATGATGAGCAGAGCTCAACATGAACAAATATGGAGGGCAGAGAGCTGCTTCTGTCTTTAGTGTCTCCTGCGAACGTTGAGGAGATTTAAAGCAATCTTGCCTTCTTGATGACTAAATTGTGTCCTGCAGAGTATAGGTGTTAAAAACCAGAACAGTATGATCTTCGGGCAATAAATCATTCTACTAGCTTTTTGTTCGGGATATGTAATTGGTATTTGCTGGGTTATGGATTTTGTAATTTATAAAATTATCTTTGCTGAAAAAAAAAACACCGTTCATACATCATGCATTCATGCTCTGTAACCTGCACCATGACTCCATAAAGGTAAGGTTTCACTATCTTCAGACTAATTAAATAAAAATTACAATATAAAATGAAAGGGTTAATTCCTGCCCCAATTGTTTCGACATATTCCACCGCGCACCTAAATATTTCAACAATATTTAATCCACACATAAATTCGTTAATTTAATTGTTTATTCTAACGGTCAAAAGATAAATTTAGAAATTCATGCTCTAATTATTATTTGATGATGATAAATTAAATTTATTTGATAAGTTAATTGATGGGATTATTATTAATTATCTTTAATTAAGAATTTTTAATGTAAATATTAATTATTAAATTAACATGTTATCTCATTTTATTTTTTTTTAATTCAAGATAAGGGGTATTTCAGATATTTTATTAAATTTTAAATAGATTCGTTAAAAATAATGATCAAATTAATGGAATTGGGTGTGAGTTGAGTATTGTTGAAATTTGTTGGTGTGCGGTGAAAGATATTGAAACATTTGGGAGTGGAAATAACTCAAAATGAAATTCCCATTATAACCTCGAAAAATTTAAAGAGTCGATTACCAATTAGTAAACCAACATTTGATTAGACTAATCCGAAAAAAGGGGTTTTCTAGTCGGTGACAGTTACGACCGCGTGAAGATTGATAAAGAAAAAGAACTGTGCCCATGGCACAACACAACTCATCCATCCATATCTTTTGAATGATGATTTTATGACCTTTTTTCCTCATTAGGCGACTTTCTTCGACTGCAAAATAATGTTAACTCACCTTTTTTTTTCGCTCTTTTTAGGATGGTAAAGTGACTGTCAGACTTCTCTCCGTCTCACAAGTCACATCTCACATGCACAGTTTGCTGGCGGCAAAGCCTAATTATGGGAAAAAAAAAATTAAAAAATCAAGTGGGCATGTTGATTTGGATCTGTCATAGAGGCCCATTCTATTATAAAGAAATTAAGAAAGCCCATCACAATGGAGCCTGTCCCTTTACAAAATCCCAAAGCAAAATTTTCAATTAATCTATCAAGACTCATTTTGATCAGCCATCAATGTGTAGCATTATTTACTTAATTGCTCAATGATATAATTAGAACATAGCTCCTGAAAAAAAAGAAAAAAAAAAAGAAAATGACCTCTATCTCTTAGCTACCAGCTTTATATAAATGGCGTAATAAAAGCTACTGAAAATGGAAACAAAAAATTGTATACGCTATTTCTTTAAAGTGCAATAGGCGTGCACTTTTTAGCTCATGCTCTCCCAAGAACGCGGCATCTAATTTATCCGACAGCACACAGGAAAGTCCAAGTTGGATTGCCAAACGCCCAAATCCGAACACAATGAAATATTCCACAAAATCTTTGTTCAAAAGGGTGCCTTTAAACAAAAGAAAGTCAGAAATTTTCTTAAGCTAGTTAGGATATAGGTTTGTTTACCTAATAGGTTAGTTTTTCATTTAAATATTTCTTAAGCTCAACACCTAAATAAATGGTACAGAATAAATCCCTTATAACTAAGGTATAACGATAGAAGAATCTTGGTGTATTGGACAAAAGAGTGGGGTTCTTCAACGTTACTCTCTAACTACAGTTATTTCGCCTAAAAGAGAATGCGTTGAGTTATGTGATTTATGTCTTTTATTAACTAATAAAGAATAGTTGTGTAGACTTATAAATAAGATAAATCTTTTCATACATTAAATGTCTATTAAATTGAATATTTAAGCATATACACGCTTGTTATTATCTCATCTAAATAAACTAGTTCACAGTTCAAAATTAGCTAAATAGATAAACGGAGTTCACTAAACAATGGGCATTGATGTCAAATCATATGAATCTGATGTTCTCGTATTTCACTTTTCATATAAAATATATTGATGCGATCATCCAAGATTCACACAATTAATCTCTCCCAAACAAGTTTATTCACATTGGCCCCACATGATTTTTTAATCATCAAAAGGCAGACTAAACAACATATCACTCGGTCGTCTATGTACATATGAAACCACAAAACAAAAAAACAATTTAAAAAGTATACACAATCTTACAGGCCAAGCCGACTTAAATAATTAATAAATCGATTATAATATTCAATGGATAAAACTGATATAATTAGTGAAAATAACAGGCGAAGTAGCTGTGCGATGGTTACTATGATTAGTGAAGTTTTTAGGTGAAGATTTAGTTGAGTTGTTGAGATTAGGTACGACTAAAATAAGCCTAGCTTATCATAACTTGGATCGTTTGAGGTCACAGCCAATGAAATTTAAGTTATCGGTAACCTAGCTCAATTTGATATAAACAGACAACATGAATAGGTAATAAATTGAGAAAACAAAAATGTAGGGGAGTCATTTGGTGCTGCCCCAGCTAACAATAAGTAACAAGTAGTCACGCTCTTCTTGCGGTGGGGTCCCGTCCCGTTGCATTGCGTGATGCGCTGGAGCACATATGATCACAGCTCTTGAAAACATGCCTTTGACTTCTGATTGCCCAATAAAAGTGAAGATCACGCCTGATCTTGTGATCACATTAGAGTGGGCAGTCCAGATTCAATGCTGGCGTACGGCTGCTGATCTGGGCCGTCGAGCCCACCGTACGAAACTTCAAAAGGATGGGACATGGGATATATTGTAATCTCATAGATGTGAGAGGTGGTCTATCTAAGTCTTAATGATCATGTTATAATGTTTATCAGAGGACACACGCGTGCGCATGAACAGTGATCGCGTACGTCCATCTTTATTTTTGTGGGGCCCCGTATGAAAAGTGCGGCTCCACGTGCTAAGACCGCGCGTTGCAAACACATTTTTCCGTCGATTTTCATTTTAACGCAAAGCCCTCAACCTCGAAGTTTTTCCCGGCTTATTTAATATTTACATCATAATCTCAGTGTTATGACATGAATATGAACAAAACTAGAAGATAAGCCAATTTAATATATATATAGAGTAAATTTATGTATACTAAAAGTCAGGTTTTTGTTAATAAGGCATTATATGGGAATTTATGATTGTTGATGGTAATTTTACATAAAATATTATATCAATGTCTTGAATTTATAAATAGATATGAAAATGATTTTGCGTCAATTTTTATTTTAATGAAAAGTCCTCAACCTCAAAATTTTTTTGGCGAAATTAATAATTATTACATTATAATCTCAGTGTTATAACTTATGAGATGAATATGAATAAAATTAAAAAATAAGTCAACTTAAAGAACATATATATATATATTGAATTTAATATTGCGCCAAATAGGAATTTATGATTATTGGTGGTGATTTCGGATAAGATATTGTATTAAGATCTTGGATTTATGAAAAGATACGAATATGGCTTTTAAACAAGAAGCAGGGGGAGAATGGTCCCAACGCCAGTGGCTGAGAGGGAGCAAAGCATCGATCGGCTTTATATAATGACGAAAGCGTATCCACGGCGGGGTCCACAGCAACAAAGAAATAATATATGGTTTATGCAGTAAAAGACAAATGAACAGATCACCAATCAATGCACGTGGCAGCGTACTAGCGCAGGTTGATGGATGTCGTTTTCTGGGGACCCACACCAAGGCCTCCGGTTTTTTAAAGCCGGCCGTCGATCGTGCCACACGATCAAGATCAGCTTTTAAGTTTGATCAGATTCGGTTTGGGTTGCGGGAGGGCGGGCTTTGGCCTTTGGGGTTTTGGGAAAAAAAAAAAAAAACCGGGAACGTCGCCTGGTTGTAGTGATGTTGGATTGGACCACACTAAATCCTTGGGACCACCAACAAAATCTTAAAATCTTCTGCTAACATGATTCTCTGCCAATCAGTAGCCGTCAATTTAATGTGAACGGACGAAATTACCCTCCCGTGCTCGCCTCGGGTTTGACAAAAGAGTAAAGTAACAGTGCGTAGAGCCACAGGATTATGGAAATGGGAACCAGCTGTTCGATCAGAGCCGTTCGATCTGCATTGATGACCGTTTTTGTGTGTTAAGTTTTGTTTAATGAGGGAAAACAAAATGAACTGCTGCTTTTAATACCACGATGGGGGGTTCTGCAACATAGAATCTTCCTTTATAGATTGTGGAAACGTAGGTTTCACAGGCTAGGATACACTTCACAGAGCAAAGCTACGTGATTATCGTACTCTCACTCTTTTGGCGCGTGTACTTGGAGTTGACCCAATTTTAGCAGCCATAGTTTGTCATTTCCTTTCGCGGGATCGTACTTGTATTAATGATGTGTTACAATAATCCTAATTCTACAGCCACTAATGATTTGGGATGAGAATGGAAAAGTATTCTTTCTAGGTTTTCTTCTGTCAAATGCACGTGGCTGATTGATAATTTGTATATAAGAATACAAAAAACCAGTCAAATATTATTTGTACATTATTATTAACGAACCAAATAGTGGTATATACATATAAAAAAAAATTTGATGTTACATTATATAAATTATCCAATAATTGTATGTATCCTAAATGAAGTTACTTTTAGCCATTCATGGGTCATAGCATGGATTTATAGATTTCATATGTAATTTTTGACTTTTCTTTTCCAATTTTAGGTATTAATAAAAAAAAAATCATACAGTAGTTGAATCAGTTTTGTAAAACGTAACTAATATAATCTATTCATGTTTATATTTTTTACACTCATATAGTTATAACATTTTAACTGATGCGTCACAAATAATTTATGGCCACTTGTTAGAGATTAGTTGACATTTTTACCTATTATATGTGTTAATATTGCAATATATATAAATAAACGATATATCATGTCAATCGATTGATTAATTATTTTAAGTTTAGTGGTAAAGTTCTCTAGTTGATTACTCCATCCACACCATAATTGAGACTTGAGAGTATTGTCCTTATTATGTTTATGAATGCACCCTAACATCATTTTAACAAACTAAATTTCGTTGTCATGTGCTTAATATTCTATTGAAAATCAACATCAATACATTTAACACAGCCTTATTGTTAAGGTATGTGGAAATTTTGTATCCTAGTCATAATAATAATAATTAAACGATGACTAAAATGTCATGATCATGATGATAAGGATTTGGATTGGAAAGATACAAACTTGTTCCTAAATGAAAAACACTTAAGTAATTAAACAATAACCCTCTTAAAAGGGCTTGGTGAAGATAAGGATTGAGTTGTAAGAATAGGTTGAACGCACGCGCTTGAAGAACAAGTGAGGGAAAACATTTGTCACTCTCACAAGCATTGCTTTGGTTGGGGGCCAACATAAATAGACAAAATATTGGGTTTTTAATACGCTCACCTTCTCCCATTGCATTCAGAAAAGAAACAGAGAGACGGATATATTATGATCTTTTAGTTTGATTTAGGAGGGAAAGAAACAGAATTTATAAGCAAATGTTAAAAGAGACACAAACCCAGTTAAAGAAATAGAGAAATAGATAGATCAATCAAAGTGTTTTCGAGAAACGAAATATGTTTGCAGCAGAGAATGGACTCAAAGGAGACCCAAGGCTACAGGGCATTTCTAAAGCAATCCGTGTGGTGCCTGACTTCCCAATACCAGGTTTCCTTTTTTTGGTGTTTTGTGTTTAGTGTTATCTTCATGGTCATTTTTCTTTTTTCAAATTTGGTGGGCTGCAGGAATAATGTTTCAAGATATAACGACGTTGTTGTTGGATCACAAGGCGTTTAAGGACACCGTGGACATATTTGTCGATCGCTACAGAGACATGGGCATTTCTGTTGTTGCTGGTACTCTTTATATTGTTTTTTTCCTCACTCATTTTCTTTTTAAAATTTTTATTTTTTCCCCACATTTTTATCTGCCTCTGTCTCTGTCTCTGTCTCCTTTTTTTTTTAACTCAAAATTTGAGTAGCATTTCTTTTTTCTTGTTTCATCTGTTGTAGTAGATAAAGAAGAGTGAAGAAATCAGAGGAATTACTAGGAAGATAAATATCTATACATGTATAAAGGACAGTTTTTGGTCTTATTTACCTTTTCTTATTCTGTGCTTTCATCTTGTCAATCACTTTTGTTTTTGGGATTTTTTTTTGCACTTTTACTTGAAAACTATATATTGACGTTTTAAAAAATTTACCTTTTTTTAATTCCTAAAAATTTCTGTTTCTTGCCCGTTTTAGAAAGAATGACAATTTTTCCCTTTTTTTGTCTTCAATAACATACAAAGCAGGCATGTGTCAGCGTTATTGTTGTTCATGTATAATCATATCAAAACATAAATAGGCCTTTCTCTTGACAATCTACAAAGGAAAAAAAAAGAAAAGAGAAAATATGACATACATCATGCATGTGAGTGTTGCATTTCATGATTTCATAAATAGTTGTATTTGAAATAAAATTAATGGGTATTTTTTGAATGAGTCACAATGTACCGGGCGATGTGAGTACGAGCGTGCCATTGTAACAAAACACAATCTGGTTAACTGGTACTTCTAAAAAAAATGCACCTTACGTTGTGTTGTTCACTAGATCATTTATGTTGTTTGAATATCATCTTTGTATCTTATCTTAGCAAACGTGAATGTAGGAATTGAAGCTAGAGGGTTCATTTTTGGTCCATCAATTGCATTGGCAATTGGTGCAAAGTTTGTGCCTTTACGAAAACCCAACAAGTTACCAGGTACATTTTTCATATCCACAACACCAAAGAGCTTTCCCATCCCTCCTCTGCACGCGTCAGGATTATAAACTCAGAAAAGAACTTGTATTGAATCAATGCGTAGGTGAAGTAATTTCGGAAGCCTATGTGCTGGAGTACGGAACTGATCGTTTGGAGATGCACGTTGGTGCTGTTGAGCCAGGGGAACGGGCTTTGGTGATTGATGATTTGGTGGCTACGGGTGGCACTCTCTCCGCAGCTGTGAGACTTTTGGGTAGGTCTGAATATTAATAATGTTTCCTTCTCTCCTCCGTTGAAGCAGCTTGATTTTTTTTTTTTTTTTGAACCTCGAAATTTCTGTTTTTATTCAGAGCGCATGGGGGCAGAAGTTGTTGAATGCGCTTGTGTTGTCGGATTGCCTGAGGTGAGGGTAAGGCTCGTAGTTGCATCCTCTCTATTACATCTATGCAAAATGGCTTTAGGTTTAAAACAGCTGCCGCTACTTGATAAGAGTTCACAATTTCACATCACAGGGACAACGCAGACTTGATGGGAAGCCTCTTTACATTCTTGTGGAGCCGCGTCTATCAGTCAACTATTGATAAGGTATTACTGCCAATATACGGTTGAGGTACAAATATATAGTTTGGTCGATAAAATTAGGCTTATGCTATTATGTTGTTGTTAATCAAACTTAGCAACCATAACTCCTGCAGATTGTCATGTGACTAGGAGCAAATGATGATGCTTGAGCGTTTTGATGAAGCACACTACCAAGCAATGGGTCACTTTATTTATCAAGCGCAAGCCTAATTTTCTGTAATTATATTTCTTGTGAAATCTGTGTCTTATTTCAGGCTCTGTCAAGTACCCGTTAACGGATTTAATCAAACTCCAATGAAAAAGAAAAAGAAAAAAAAAATTGCATTTAACAATATTTGCATCATCGGGCCAAGGACCATCTCTTGTATGGCGTACAACCTCAACCCCATTGGTATCCATTATCAAATTCGTGTGTTATGGATTAAGAGAATGACACTATTGTCTCATTACGGTAAGTAAAATTACGAAGAGCAAAGTACCACTATTCTTTAAAACAAGTGTGCCATGGAAAAAAGCAGTACAAACTAACCTATATATGTAACCCCAACAAAATTAAAAGAAAATAAAAATAAGAAAAGGTCAGATGCGTGCGCGTTTTCACGTTATTTTTTTTTTCTCATCTTTTGACTGATTATTTATTCAAGTCTATGAACATAAGAATACAACATTAGAGTAGAAGAAAGCAAACCCTTTTTCTCTGAGAACTTTTATGGAACCACAAAATTTCAAAGTGTAAGGAAAGTAGATGAAGGATGTTATGTACTAGAGGGAACAGGAACAGCATCATCATTTTCCGAGATAGAAACGGATACAATTATTAAATTCCATTTCATCTTTCTGATGAATCATCGAGCAAATTATCTCTTGAAGAAGGAGCCTCATTGTTCCTAAATAGGAGAGCTCGGCGTAAAACAGAATTCACCTGTTTTCTCAATTTTGCATTATCAACTAAGATATCTGCTATTACTTCCCTTAACTCATTATCCGATCTTGTACAGACGTCATTATCATGAGCTTTTTCAACATCAGCAGAAGCAGCAGCTTTACTATCTTCAGCTAATAGTTGTGCCTGATCAATTTTTTGGAAAAATGAATTGAATGTGAAACAAGTAATGCAAAACGGCTAATAAGGCTGATAGTGCAACAGTCATAATTTACAACAATGTATTGACGCAGAATGGAAAACGTGAGCAGTTGCAACATTCATTGAGGCTTGCAAAAGCCTGGAATTCTCAAACTTGGACAGTATTAATGCAGTGGAAAACATGAACAGCTGGCAATATTCATTGAGGCTTGCAAAAGCCTGGAACTCTCAAACTTGGACAGAATTAATGCAATGACAACATAAATAAGTTATGAGCATGCTGTGTCTACTTAGTGATTAAGCATTACTTTAGTCATATCCTTTATAGCCTTTTGATTGCATATCTCGAATTTGCACCAAATGCGAACAAACCTAAATTTTCTTGTCCTTTCCATTTTTATCTTATCCCATAATCAACCATGAATATAGGCATCACCCCAGCTTACACTTTTGGCAGTTATGTTCAAACAAAGATGTTAGTGACTATGAAACCTAGTATTCATAAGATCCATCAGCCTAGACATGCTGAGACAACTGCCATTTCTGATTCTTAATTGCCTTATCTCCTGTGAGGCTCCACAAGCCTCCATACAGAGGGGGAAAAGGGGACTAAACCGAGTGTTGATATTGAGAAAACCAAACAAGTTTAAAAGGTTGCAAACAGTGAACCGATGGAAAATTGCTCTAAGTACCTCGGTTATCAGAAGAGAAATTTGGTCATCTGATGAAGTCAGCAAAGCTAGAGCATCAGCTACTGAGGAAGATTCCAATATAACATTATCCTCTTCTTCAGCATACAAATTAGCATTGCATGCTTGAAACTGGTTCAGAAGAATCCTGCATTCATGTAGCAGCTTTTCTCTAACTGTTTTCATGTGGTTATGCACTTGTCTTTCTTGTTGAAGAAGTTCCTGAACAAATTTACCAAATTTCAGAATCTTATTGTAATTTCTCTTGTTCTCTTATCTATTAATTTGATGCAAAATTAAAATGAAACCATAAAATAACATTTAAAGAATGGCAAAAGGGTACTACATTCAGAGAACAATCAAGAGTTCTATGTAATTTTAGGATAAAAATGGTCCCCAAGAACGTGGCAGCTAACAAATACCTAACTTAAATGAAAAACTTAAAAACGCCTCAAGCCGGTAATTTATTTAAACAGAAGTAAAATGCTTAAGGAAATAGGTTCTCATGGTGAGCATAATACTTCTTAAAGACAGAAACCTGACATAAAACAAACAAGCTAGCAGAGTAGCAAATTACCTCCGTCTTGGATTTCTCATTCAGCATTTGACTAAGCTCCTGTTTCAGTCCTATTTGTGAACTTCTGAGAGATTTAACCTCTTTAACAAGAACTTTGATATCTGCTTTAGACTTTGCCTCTAGGTCTTCATATCGCTTTGACAAATTCTCAAGTTGCTCTTTAGTAGCATCCAACTCCTGCAACACATTTTTATCCTTGACAGTGGATTCTTCCATTGACTCTGCAGGTGGGTTTCCATCCTGTAACAGTTTCATACATCATTATTTAAATTTCAATTCTTTATGATAAAGACATCCATTCAGTTTTTACTTTCTTGGGAAGAAACAAAAAATTAATGGGAGAATCAAGAGCATTACTGAGTTAGTTACATGTGTTTCTGCCAACAAACAAATGAAACTGTCATACTACTAATTTTATTTGCAAATGGTAACACAACAGTTTATGGAATAAAAATTGAGATCCAAGATAAAGGAATATGTAACCTTGAAAAACATTAAAACGGATGGTATCAAAGTAGGACAAGAGTAGCATGAGTACTGTATGAAATTCTCATGTAAGTTTGACAATGTTGAGCAATAAAATGCATCTCATATGCACAAAACTACAAATATTTCATGTTCTCCTTTGGATATTTCTTTCATAAATGAAAGGAATTTAAAGGGTGTCTGAAGATTCAAGTAATGTCTCTCTCATCTCCCTGTCTCTCATTCTTTGCTAGTAAACATCCTCCATAAATACAATTTCCAGAAGAAAAAGGCTAGAGACAGTTATAGAGCAAAGGAAAAACTAGACAAATAATTGGTAAACAAATTACCTGTTTTGCCTTCAACTTCCATTCCATTTCCAAGGATTTCTGCCGAAGTTCCTCCATGTCCCATTGCATTTGTGTAAGCCTTTCCCTCTCGCTCAAAATAGCTTGCTGTAAGGTTTCTTTGCTTTTCTGCTTAGTAGTTTCAAGTTCCACTTCCAAATCCTTAACCTGAAGAGATACAACCAGTTATAGCCACACCAATCAGTTATATCACCAGCAGGCTGCCGTATCAAAAAAAATATGTCAAATCTTGGACCCTTGTAAGAGCAAAAGCAATTTTACCTTTAGAAGAACAAAAGTTCAATTAACACACAATGCATAATTTATTTATTTATTTTTTACAAGAAACTCAAAAATGTATCAATGAAGAAATTTATTTGTTTATTTTTGACAAGAAACTCAAAAATGTATTAATGAAGAAAATTTAAAACAGATATTGGACCAGCTATCCACTGAGAAAACCAAAACTAGGACTATTTGTGATTTACAAAAGTATACCCAATCACCACTATATAAGGCTAGAATCAGCTATAACTCCCTATCTCAAACCAAACCACAAAAGTAGTCATGCACATATCCAGTGGAAAAAGAAAATGGTTATCTGAATCCTTGTGTGGTAAATTATGTGAGGGAGAGCAATTGAGTTTGCATATTTCTTCTGAAAGGCTGATTTCATCATTTGGAGCTCAAAAATGCAGATAAGGAGTATATAAGGCTACAGAACTGATAGTTTTGCTCATATACATTACCAATAGGTATATAATCAGGTTAGAAGCAAAATGTACAATATCTATGTAATCAGGATAGAAGCAAAACGTACATCTACTCAAACGATCAGAGTCAATCAACAAAACCCAGCACTGATAACTAGAAAGCATATTGCTTTATACCTTTGTCATTAGATAATCTTTCACAGCCATTTCTTGATTTAATCTTGTTATAAGATCCTCCATGTCTGTTTTTGCAGTAACTAATCTCCGCTCCATTGCTAAAAGAACCCTACTCAATTTATGGCGCTGATCCAATGGAATAACTAGTTCTGCATCTCCTGAAAACTGTAAGTCTGAGTTGCCAAGAATTTCCCTGCTACTTGAAACCTCAGCACATCTATGAAGGTCAGGAGAGCCAGAGTTTGAAATTTCACTACCTCTTATGGAACTTGCATCGCTTCTAACACTATCAGCTGATAGCTTTCGTGCATGACCAATTACCTTACTAGGCTCTGGCTCAGAGAAAAGGTCCATCCCATTGCCAGTAAGGAATAAAGCTTTAGAAACATTTCCATTGTCCACATTCTTTCCTGTCGCATTGTTGGGAAGTTGTCGGGCATGTGCTTTATGCCTAGGAAAACCTTCAAGTTGCTCCAATATAGTCTGTCCCATGAACAATCCTTCGTCAATGTTGGACATTCCATACTTGACTAGATTTTCTATAGGGCTTGTCAAATCTTCATCAAGCGTCAGATCCTCCACACCAATTTCAGAACCGTTATCCCTTCCTAATTTTGGGGTTCCAAGTTCAGATGTCTCATAAGCTGTATCACTACCATAATCTGAAGTGACTGAGGAACTGCCAATAAGGGTGAAGCCTGAGTCGGAAGGCATTTGAAGTGAAGAAACAGTGCTATTGCTAGAAGGATTTGCTTCTGATGTGTTCTGGTTCACATCTTGAAATGCTGAAAAGAATTATATAAATGTCAAAACTCCAAAATAATGATACAGACAATTTCATCATTCAGGAGAGAAAAATAGTATATATCCACAAAGATTACATTAAATCAATTACAAATCCACTTTCAAACATTAGGAAAAACATCCATGACACAAAACAAATTTCTCAAACACTTAATGCATTAAAATGGCACATACACGACCTCGCAGCAGCTTCCAATTCAAGAAAGGATGCCACGGAGACGCTTCTGGATAAGTCAATGTCAGAGAGTAGCTTTGTCATCCACTCCTCCAAAGAGCACCTTCTCTGCAACAGAATGAAGCCTTTTGAGAATATTTGCCAGAATATAGAAGAAGATAAGTCTCTGACAATGTATTTCTGAGTGAATGAGGGGGGGGGGGGACCTGTTTTATGTATCCCGATGAAGACAACTACTCTCCCACACATACACCAAAAAGAAACAAAGAAAAGGAAAGGAGAATAGATGCCTCAGCAGACTATACCACAGCTATGATTAGCAGACGTGAACACAAGTGTCATATTCTTACACAAACATAAAAACTGTTATTTGTTTCCTTGATAAATCTGTTAAATGACCATGAAGCTACAAGTTTCTTAGCCATAAATAATGCAAGGTACCCTCGTCCCTATATATTGTTTACAGGTTACATGGAAGTCACCTCCTCCGTAATTGTATATACAAGTACTAGGAATGGATGGCACGTCTACCGTGTTCTTAAGAATTTGACACCTACTTATCAATAGAAAAAATTGTTGCACAGAGTCATGGCACCAAACTATGTAAACCGAAAAAGAGTATGCAACAAATATCCTACCTCTTCCAACAGTGCCCTGCTTTTCATTCGCAACAATCCCTTGGGTGGAGCTGGGGGAATATTTTTTTTGGAAAATGCCTTTTTAAGCTGCAAGAAAGAGAATAACAATAAGAGTGATGACCTTAAAATGAGTGCATTTTAATGTGTAAACAAAATAAATTTCAATAAAATAATTAAACAGACAAGTAGATACATTCTGATAAAAGCAGAAGTCCTAGATTTCCAAAAGTGAAAAAATTTGAAAGACTTACATCAGTAAATAACTTCAGAAAATGATTAAATCTTCTCAACACTCCTCGTATAGTTGTGATCCCTTCTGGTGATTGTAAACCAACCTGAACCCTGTAAAACTGCCCCTTAAGAATGTTAAAATGTGTAATGCTGGGAAGGTGTCGTAAAAAAGTTACAAGCATCTGCATATCAGTCAAAAAAAAAAAAAAATGACAATGCATAACATATGTTATCTCCACCAAATATATTTACAGAAGATAAGCAGAAAAACAAATCACGGGAAAATATGTGGAGAAACAGATATAGGCGAGTGTGATTTTAACAGCATTATAAGTTTCTACCATGCAAAGTTTGGGTGTAGATATTAAATGGTAATTTATTTGATTCCCTATTTATGCTATAGAAAGTTTCAGATCTTGCACAAGCCAATAAGAAAAATAAATTCGACCATACGAAAGCAAAATCAGAATCCATCATTCAGCCACAAAAGATAAATCAAAAACAATATCTAACACTCAGTATGGACAAAAGCAGAAGTCATTAAATTGGATTACCACTACAGGATCTGAATCTCTAGATTTTGGTAAGACAACCCAGGAAGGTATTGTGACACAGTAACTCCATCCTGTGCGAGGATCATGCGGCCAAACAGTGTCCCGCCCATTCTGCATAAAGAAACAAATTTATTAAGGATCCCAGGACATTTTTATCCTTCCCATTTATAAATAAATAAATCATTGTGACGATATTATATTGAACGAGAATACTGCTATTGTGTGAGATACCGTAGAAAGCATAAAAAGCATGCTAGCAAAGTGAATGTCCAACTATTACCGCGTATTACGGCATTACATTTCATGTTGCATTTATGAAAAGAAAACCCCTTAGTTTCAATAATAAATGTTCTATAATCCTAAATCTCGTCTCTTTCCAAATCGAATTTGATTTGGAGAAGAATTTACACATTTTGCCAATTAAACTCAATAGAAGATTCGCATTGATCGATCATGATTACCGAAATAACCAACGCAGTATTAATTAAACACGCATAAACAATGGCCAAAACCGAAAGCTCCAAATTATTGATCAATCGTTTATCACATAAAAAATAAAAAAAAAATTTCACATTTCTTTAAATTCTCACTATCACCAAAAAGGTAAAAAATGCCCGGTCAAAAGTCAAAAGAACAAACTGAAATTAATTAAAAACAATTGAGAAGTAAAAGAAAAAATTAGAGAAAACGCACCCATTTACGAGGCGCAGGGCTCCAATCCATCCCCAAAGGAAGCGGCGAAGTGCCGTCGTGTCTGTGCTTCGGTGGACTCCGTCTCTGATTCATCGCCGTCTCTGTTCTAGACTGTCACTGTCACTTCGATTTTTTTTTTTTTTGGCTTAACCAGCCCAATTTAATCCCTAAAACTATTGATTAGGGATCTTGTAATCGGATCGGACGAGCTAAGACTACAGAGGTCTGAACTTTCAATTCATTTAGTTTCATTTCTGAGACAAGTCAGAGAAGTCGGTGCTGCTAATTCCTAGAGGACACCGCGGCACCTGATTCTTGAACAAGGGAATTTTAACTAAAACGCGTGGCGAGATGGAGCCCCAGCCCCCTGTGAGACGATGACGTCACCACCTGCTTTGCGTCGCTTTTGTCCCTTTGATCTCCTCTTTCACGTTTTCTTCGCTCCACTCTTTGTTCAGAGAAATAGAGACGGGCCAAACATCAATTAATTATCACCTTTTTCCAACTTTAATTTAGCTTCTTTTCCGTATTGCCTGGCCGGAATTAAAAACTAAATAAATAAAAATAAGCTTTTACCAAACTGTCTTCTTCAGGAATTTGCAATTTTGCCTTGAAGTTCCCGGCAGGAGAAGGGAGAGTAATTTGGACCCTTTCTGTTTTGTCTTTTGCAAAGGCTTCCAAATGGGCCTTCAGTAATGGGCTGCATGTAGTCTGTTTAAAAAAATCCTCCTCCGAAGTTCTTGCACCACTTTTGTTTAAAAAATATAATCGGAATTATGTAGGGTGCATTTAGAGTATCCTTTGCGAGCAACCGATTGAATTTCACAAAGGATTAAGTGAACCCACTCGATTCAATCAATAGGATTCGTGATACACCAAAATTTTGAGATCATGAGTTCTCCCGCGTAAAATTTAGTTAAACTGGTTAATAAAGTAAAATTTTTTAAAAATAATTGAATTCTAATCATGATCATATATTAATACTAAAAGAAACGTGGTATTAAACCTTTAAAAGCTCACAATAACTTAAATAAAGAATAAGTCCTAAATAATGTGGCATGCATTCTTTAGTAAACTGGCGTGATAAGTAGGGGTGGGCAAAAAAAGTTGATTAATTAAAAACCAAACCGAACCGTTCGGTTCGATTCGGTTTTTTTGCGGTTTTTTTATCTCAAAAAAACCGAATTATTAATATAGTAAAAGTAATAAAATTAACCGGTTCGGTTTTTGATTTTTTTAAAAAAACCGAAAAACCGAACCGATAATCAAAGAAACCGAATGTCTAAAATAACCAAACGTCCAAACCCTAAAATCTAAATCTAAATCTAAAGTCTAAACTTCACAATTCACATTGCAGTATACTATTTCACGCTTCTTTTCTTCTTGATAAGTTCGCACCAAAGCCCGAATCCGCGGACCTTTCTTCAAGCTTCAGCCGCGACCTTCATTCCAGCTTCAGCCGCGACCTTCCTTCAAGCTTCACCGCAGACCGCCACCGTAATCCGGTTCCGCAGACCGCCGCCGCTGGCTATTCGCCGCAATCCCGCCATCGCCACCGCAGATCCCGCAATCTCGCTGTCCGCCATTGCTCTACTTGAGGAATCTGGTTTGCCGCTGTTGCTCGCCACTGAATTCATTGTCAAACCGTTCCAGCCGTGCATCGAGAAGAAGAGAACCCGGACCGGCACGAACGAACTTTATTCGATTTGCTGCACCCGCCTGCTGTGGGAAGAGATTGGTATTTGGTTTTTGGAAGTTTATTAATTCACCATTAGACTTTAATTTTTTGGCTTCAATTCGATTGGAAGTTTATTATTTGGCTTCAATTTAATTTGACTTTGGTTGGAGATGGGACCGTGGAGCAAATTAGACTTTAATTTTTTGGATTGTTTGTATCATAACAAACGCTTGGCTGCTGCCTGCTGTTAATTTTTTGGATTGTTTAATTTTTGGATTGTTTGCAAATTCAGTTAACCTGTTTCATATTAGCTTTAATAGATTTAATTTAAACCAACTTTATTGTTTAGGTTGTCCAGTGGCTATTCTAATTACAAATTTAATTTTATTGTTTGCCAACTTTAATTTAAACCAATTTAAATTGTGACTTTCTCGATGCTATTAGCCTATTCTTATTACAAATTTAATGTACATGTTAAAAGATTTAAAATTTTATTAATTTATTAATTGTTATAATCTAAAAGAAAGTTAATTATTTTAGGTTGATCTGAGTTGGTACAGGGCATCTGTAGAAGCCTTTTAAATTTTTTTTTAATTGTTAATTTAAGGTTTTAAATTTAAAAAGGCCCAAAATAGGCCTAATAGGCCCATAATCGAAATAATCGAACCGAATTATTTCAATTAATCGAGTATTTGAATATTCCGGTAATTTAATTAATTGCGATTATAATTTTAAAATAATCGTAATCGAACGATTATGAAAAATTTAGTAAAAAACCGAACCGAACCGAACCGCGCCCACCCCTAGTGATAAGTCATTAAACTTTGAGTAATGACATCATTACAAAATTAAGATAAAAACTCTGCATCCAAAATGACATGTTATTGAATAGCAACTATCATAATAAGATAATTTTTAAAGAACTATTGAATGAATGACATAGTAAGCATCACTCTTAAACTTTATCACTTCTCATTCAAATGGTGAATTTATATTGATATCCCAATAAAAATTTTGATGGGATACATACTTTTGTGTTCTTTTAAATATATTTGTTAGATTACTACCATTTTTAAACATGTTGTTCTCATAATTTGTAGAAATCATAGGATAACCGAATTAGAATCATATGCAAGTGCTGCACTAAAAGTCTTTACTTTATTCACGAGTAGTGGAGGAACCAAAATATTGCTCCGAACACTAAAAACTAGAGGGAGGCAAAGAACAGGAGAGGACCCATCTCATAGTTTTAACGAGGCAAAAACTTACTGTCTCCCAAATTTGTGCCGAAAGGACTTCGATCCGTATTTTACCGCTCACTTGTCTCTCCCATCCCACATTGTTGCTTTCTTTTTTCTACCTTACAAATCTATTGTTATTTACAATTAGAAATTTAACCAAACTAGTACTATTATATACAATGCAAATTGACATTTGAGCAGAGTCTATTTTTAATTTTTCTAAGAAAATTTTTTTCCTTTAATCCACGTTCAAGAGTTGAAGTCTTTAACCGTGCCTCACTTGTTAAGGAACAAAGGCCGTTTACGACCCAAATTAATTATATGAGAAATGTATGTTAATGCTCAATTTTAGAACAATGCTAGGCATATCAAATTGTGTACCAATCCCAAATCTCATCTTAAATGATGTAATAAGTGATGTGTCATTCATCAAGTAAATAGTGAGATAGTATAAAGAAAATTCACTAATAATCCACATAATTTGAGATGAGATTTTGGGTACAATATGATGTTTGCTATTTCATTGTTAGATATTATGTTTAGATGCGTTTTAAATTAAAAGAAAATGAGATTAATACTTTCCGTGTGAATTAACTTGATTGATTAAGGTGATGATAAACTTACGAGCATTATGTTCTCGGATCAGGATCATCCCTCTCTTATATGCTCATAAATAAAATTTATTCACTTGAATGGTTGTTAATAAATAAAAAATAAAAGTTGTTAAATTCTTACTAAATACTAATACTAAAAGATAGGTGGCAGAAAATCTTTGAAAACTCGAAAGAGCTTAAATCAAAAGAGGATACTAATCCGGTATTTCCAAAATAAAAAATAGACACGATTGAACAAAGTGCAAATGCAATTTCCACATTTTTGAGACATTAAAATATTGTTAATTATACAAAAAATTTTCCTTTCTGAATTAACTAAGCTCTTTGCTAATAATTTTTCTTTAGCCAAACAAAAAATATTTGTTTGATTTGCTGGCCGTAAGAAGATAAAAACAACAGGATTGTTTTAGCATTCCTGGATCGATGCATACGATCGATCGCTGCTACAAGCAAAACCAAATTAATGGATCAGAGATACGAGATTAATGAATCAGAAAATTGTTTCAATCTAAAACAATACAAAAATATCAATACATAATTAAATCCCTCTTGAAAAGAAGCCATGAAAATCTTAAAGTCGGGCACCTAAATTATAAATTAAATTAAAAAGAATAAGCAACAAATGAGAGGAAGAAGAAATTATCTGTGAATTATAATATAAGCTAGCTTTTCGTTGATCTCTATCCAAGAGAGATTGATGATCAAATCCTCTTAGTAGTTTTCCACAGCTTTCTTTAATTGTGTTGGGAATTAATCTTGCACCGGTATCGATCAGCAAATTCAAGACGGTTCAAGAAAGCTGTGGAAGATCGCAAAGAGGACCTTTGATTCAAATCCATACGTGCGGAATTCATTACCTCAAAACCCTAATTGCATTCTTTTGGATGGATACTAGGCTACTAGCTAGACAAACACAACAAAAGGAAAGAAATTAATAAGGGAAATTAGGTATGTTGATGATGAAATGGAGTTGCATTATTTATGCGAGAAGTTCACAATCCCACTAGTAAATTGTGATGTCCAATAAAACAATTGTACGTTCTCCACCACGTAATTGTCAGGATAAGTGGAGAATTGTCTCGTTAGCTAATAATTTTTTTCCCTTACCTAGTAAATATTCTCATCTGATTGATAGAGTCTTGTATGTGTACAACCATCTTGTAATTTTATTAAATGATTGTACATACTTTTGATAATAAGCTCTCATATACGCTTGATTCTATCTGTAGGAAATTTCGTCCACTATAAATAATTTCAATCCAATTTTATATTTTCGAGGTTGATAAAACTAAAAATTTAAAGTTTTTAACATTAATGTTAAGATTAGGTACATAATAAATTAACCTAGAACTTTGTAACCAAATGCATGCTGACTCATACTCACGCATGGGAGTGTAATTAAGTGATACAAGCAATTAACGTATTCAAAATAACATAAGGAGTCATGTCAAATCCATCTGATTGCGAAATAAAGAAGAATGATTTTAATTATTAATTAAGTCACAACATAAGTGAGTACACACATCACAACTAGCATAGGCAAAGAGTCTTTGCCTAGTTATTATCAAATACAAACAATGAACACAGCACTAGAAATAGACCCAAAAAAAAAAAAAAAAAATCAATCTCTTCCTAGTTAACCAGAGTATTAATTTACTAGAAATATGCATTGCAGCTTCTTATGCACATTTGAAGCCTGCGGGAATTGGCCTGTTGCAAAGACTAAGGATGAGCTCAATATTAGTTGGCCAGTTCAACTCAATCCCAAGAACACTGGCTTTTATAGCAGTGCAAAGACACATCGCAGCTTCCACTTCACCCAAGCCGCCAAGTATAGCACAGCACTGGCTGTAAGGTGGGCTTCCTACAGCAACATTAGCTTCAAGAACTCCTGCACAAGCTCCAAGCTTCAACGTGTTCGTGGGGCAAGATGCCGTAGCCGGCGGAGGCGTAGTGGCCGGCGGCTTGATTGGTGAAGGGTTGCACGAGCCACAAGCACTAGACATTGTTGTGGATAAAAGAACAGAGACCACAAAAATGGGAGCAGCAAGCTTGTTGTTGGAAGCCATTGCTACGTGTCGTACGTGTTGTGTTGTGTGGCTTGCTCCTGTGAGATTTGCCCCTATTTAGAGGAGAATTCTGAGGTGGATGTTGGGAGATTGATTGAGTGGAAGAGAGTGAAGAATTGTGATAATGTACTTACTTGGATTTTTTGTTTGCTTCTTATTAGAGCTTCGTTGGTTGCTCTCTTTTCTTTGCTGCAAGGAAATGTCTACAAATAAGCGTTCATGCATGTGCGCATGCAAGCTGAAGTGGGATCCAGGTGGTTTGACATCCACAGAACATTTATGTGTATAATAATTCAGTATTTCGTTCCTGTACAGACACAGTGATGAATATTTATTAATTCTATTGAATCTTGTTTTAAATGCTAATGTTAGGCACAACATGATATCAGAGATAACGTACGTCGTGCGTTCAAACTCCCGTGTATTCACTTTTATTAATTATATTCTGATTACGGATCATTTTGGCTTTGAAAAGTCGAACAGGAGATTTTATTTAACCCTTACTTGCCATTTTGGATTTTGAAAAGAGCTTTTGGGTGATGTTTGTCAAGTTAATCATTTTCGTCTAAACGCTACACAAAAATATCTAAATTAGTACGAAGACGATGATACCAGAAATATTATTTGGTCAGCAAAACTTTTATTCATTTTAGTATGACTTGTCAGAGTTTACAAATGGATTCCAACTCTTAGGGTCCGTTTGAGATTACTTTTAAGAGGTTTAAAAGTGATTTTGAAAATTTAAAATTTTAATTTTAGTGTTTGGTGAAAAAAAAATTAAAATCAGTTCCTCCTACAGCTGATTTTGAAAATCAGGGAATGAGTAACTTTTAGATTCTGATTTTGAGAATTAATTTTACCCTTTAATACAATTACATAAATATCCTTAAAATTCTTACCTAAACCCAAAATTATCCTTATTTAAATTGAAAACAAAATAAATATTTTAATAAATATTTATTATAATTCATCAATATAAATTTATTAATATAAATTATTGGTCGAATTATTATTAAATTTATTTCACTATATTATGAACTTAATTATAAATTGTTTTAAAATAAAAAAATACAATCAATATATTATAAATTTTATTTTTAGTAAAAATTATTATAATAAATAATTAAAAATATTATATATACATGTTTTTATATATATAAGTAAATTTTATCTTATATTATGTATATTTTAGTCATTTATTTTAGTTTAAGAAATTTACCAAACGCCTATAAGCTTTTAAAACTCACGATCTTCGAAACAAAAGTTACTAAACACTTAACTGATTCTTTTCACAGCAGATTATTTTTACAGCACAACTAATAGTAATTATTTTAAAAGTTATAATATTCCCAAACGACCCTTAGAATTGGGACAAAAACCTTGTATGGGGACTCCTTTGTCTTGTATTATATCCATTTTTCATTCACAGGTTAATTGTATGAACAATTGAAAGCGATATTCAAAATCACATGCCATGGGGTTTGGTCACATTGGCGCCCTCGCACTCCATATACCATTATCAAATTATGTTATCTGTAAATTCAGGTAAATTTTTTTTATTAACTAATATAAGACACAACTCAACACTAACATATATAACATGTGAAGCTTTTCATTTGTTGATTCCCAAAAGTGTTCATTCTTGTCTCCCATATTATCATATAATAATGTGCATGGTGGTAAAATTTGGATGGTGGACAACAAATATTTTTTTAAAAAAAGTTAAATGATTCTGAACAGAGTGAAGGCACTGTGGTAAAAAAATATCTCATTCCAGGTATGCTCGTACTTTATTTAGTTTTAAATATCATGGTGCCCTCACTGCCAAAAACATCACCGTTTTAAACATTGATTGGTCAATTTGATGAAAGAGAAACGAAGCTTCAAGTCCATGCTTCGGATGTACTGTTTAATGGTCCCAAAAGGTGGGGCCTCGTCGATGTTGATGAGGGAAAATACATTCAGTGACCAAAGAATACTAGTTTTATAATTTCGGATCAGGCTATGTTTCAAGATGCAGCCATCCATGATGAGATTCATAAATTAATCACACATACGTACATAAAAATTATCGTATGAGAAAATGGGGAAATGAAATTTTTTATTATCTACATTAATTAATATTTTATAAAAGAGTAAGGATATAGCCATAAACTCTTATATAAATTTATCTTATATAAACTAACGTGTCATGATAAAATTAGTTAAATTAAATATCTCTTAGCCCACATGATTTATTTTCATTATTTTATATTTTCATTCAACCAATGAACTAATATCACATCAGTTTGTATAAAATAAGTTTGTACAAGAGTTTGTGGCTGTATCATCACTCTTTATAAAATACAGATATTAATTAATTTTTTAAAACTGCATGAAATAAGGGCGTATTTAAATTAAAAAAATACAAACATCTGCTCTTAAAATATATAAATATATACGTACCTATGCATATGTATATGTAAATGCATATACATATTTGGCGAAATTGCCTTGTGTCCATATAATTGATTAGAAGTATAAACATTAAAAAAAAACCCAACTTCATCAGTAATATGAACTGGAAGTGGTACTAGAGAAGCCACGACAACTAAAATGACATGTCACCTTTGAAAAGTACCGGATAGAAAGATGGAATAGAGAATTGAGCAACCCTTTCTTTTCTCATTTTGCTCTGGTCACACAATTGACAACTCACAAATTTGAGAGTTTTATGGTGCGTTTATCTTATAGAATGAGAACAAATTGGAATGAGAATGGAGTGGAATGAAAATGAGATTTTAATATTTAATTAGTAAAAATAAATAAGAATGAGAATGTGTTAAAATATCATTGATGTATTTACTTAGCAAAATAAATAAGAATGAGAAATTGTAATGAGAATTAATTTATCAAAATACCCATATTATTAAATAATGTAATTTTTATTAACTATATACATATATAAATATTATTATAAAAATAACAATAATGAAAAAAATAAAATTAATAATAATAATAATAATAATAATAATAATAATAATAATAATAATAGCAAATGTTAATACTGATAATATTAATAAAAATAATAATAAAAATAATTAATAATAACTAAAATAATAAAGTTAATAAAATTTAATATTAATATTATTAATATTAATATTAATAATAATGATATTTGAAATAATAAAATAAATTGTGATTTGAACAAGAGCAATTTAGAAAATATGAAAAAATTAGAGAGGTACAAAAATAAACTTGAATTTTATTCTCATTCCCACATTTTCATTCCCAACCCCCATAAGAATGAGATTCTCATTCATTATTCTCAATTTATATGAGATCCATATATTTTATTTTTATTCTTAAATTATATTTTACTAAATAAATATAGATTTCATTTTCATTCTTTCATTTTCATTGAACTTAGGAATGAAGGAATAATTGGGCCACAATCATTGAACTTCGGCGTGCCCACTATAAAACAACTTTAATGGTGTGTTTATTTGTGGGTTTGAAGAATGGAAATGAAGCAATAGGAACGAAATTCATGTTTACTTGACAAAATGTAATTTGGGAATGTGAATAAAATGTGTGTGTCTCACATAATTTGGGAATAAAGAATGAGAATCTCATTCCCATGGGGGGTAGGGAATGAAAATGTGGGAATAGAAATGAAAGATGAATTTACTTTTATACCCTTCTAATTATTAATTTATTAATATTATCATTATTAACAATAAAAAATAATTAATAAAAATAATTATAATAATAATTATTATTTTAGTTATAATAATTAATAATAATTAATAATAACTAAAATAATAAAGTTAATAAAATTTAATAATAATAAATGTTAATAATGATAATATAAAAAAAATAATATTAACAATAATTAATAATAACGAAAATAATAAAGTTAACAAAATTTAATAATAATAAATGTTAATAACGATAATATTAATAAAAATAATATTAACAATAATTAATAATAACGAAAATAATAAAGTTAACAAAATTTAATAATAATAAATGTTAATAACGATAATATTAATAAAAATAATAATAACAATAATTAATAATAACTAAAATAATAAAGTTAATAAAATTTAATAATAATAATAATAATAATGATAAATGTTAATAATGATAATATTAATGAAAATAATATTAAAAATAATTAAAAATAATAAAGTTAATAAATTTTAATAATAATAATAATAATAATAATAATAAATGTTAATAATGCTAATATTAATAAAAATAATAATAACAATAATTAATAATAACTAAAATAATAAAGTTAATAATAATAAATGTTAATAATGATAATATTAATAAAAATAATAATAACAATAATTAATTGTAACTAAAATGATAAAGTTAATAAAATTTAATATTTATAATAATTATTAACATTTATTATTATTATTAATTTTATTTTTAATTAATATTATTTTTATAATAATATTTATACATGTATCTAGTTAATGAAAATTACATTATTTAATAATGTGGGTATTTTGGTAAATTAATTTTCATTCGTATTTATTTTGTCAAATAAACACATTAATGGCATTCCAGCACATTTCCATTCCTATTTATTTTTACCAAGTAAACATTAGAATCTCATTAACAATTTAATAAAATTTAGTAATAACTAGAATAAAAAAGTTAATAACATTTAATAACAATAAATGTTAATAATGATAATATTAATAAAAATAATATTAACAATAATTAATAATAACAAAAATAATAAAATTAACAAAATTTAATAATAATAAATGTTAATAATGATAATATTAATAAAAATAATATTAATAATAATTAATAATAACTAAAATAATAAAGTTAATAAAATATAATAATAATAATAATAAATGTTATTAATGATAATATTATGAAAAAATAATAATAATAATAATAATGATAAATGTTAATAATAGTAATATTAATGAAAATAATATTAACAATAATTAATAATAAATAAAATAATAAAGTTAATAAAAATTTTTAATAATAATTATAATAATAAATGTTAATAATGATAATATTAATAAAAATAAAAATAACAATAATTAATAATAACTAAAATAATAAAGTTAATAATAATAAATGTTAATAATGATAATATTAATAAAAATAATAATAACAATAATTAATTGTAACTAAAATGATAAAGTTAATAAAATTTAATAATAATAATATTTATAATAATTATTAACATTTATTATTATTATTAATTTTATTTTTATAATAATATTTATACATGTATCTAGTTAATAAAAATTATATTATTTAATATTGTGAGTATTTTGAGAAATTAATTCTCATTCTCATTCCTCATTCCTATTTATTTTGCCAAATAAACACATCAATGACATTCCAGCACATTTTCATTCCTATTTATTTTTACTAAGTAAACATTAAAATGTCATTTCCATTTCTTATTCATATCCCAACTCATTCTCATTCACAGCCCATTCTTATTTCAGCTCATTCTCACTCAATGAAATAAACAATGCATCAAGCGTTTCAACTCATAAAGAGGGGGAGCTGAAATAATTTCAATTTTCAAAATTTGCGTCGAGACTCGAGAGACATGAATTGACACTAGTACCAATTACCTTTTTTAACGGAAATTACTCGTTATCATTAATATTAATATTAATATTAATACTATTAATATTATTATTATTGTTGTTGTTGTTTTTAAAGGTTGCAATGATCGAACACATGACACAATCTGAGTTGAGATAATATAATTTGCCTCCTAACAAAAATAAACAGTAATAATAATTATCGAAACAAGGAGGAGAAAACAAACAATAATTAATAAAACTCGAGAATTTTCTGTTCGTCAACGAATAATTAAAAGAAAGAAAAAACAATATTTAAAAAAAGAAAAAGAAAGAAAAAACAAACAAACAAACACGTAGACACGTAGCTACGTGCGGTGCGTCTCTGCAAAATTCGGGTCCAGTTCGAAACACACACACAAACAAATAAACAGGAAACAGCTCCTCTTTACTTGTCTGAATAATTTATAACCGGCCTTTCCGCCAAAAAAACCGAGTCATTTTTCATTTATTTACAATATCGGCCAAGCCTGATCGCCGAAACCAAAAAAAAAAAAAAGGAAAGAGAATTAACGCGGATCTAGGTCAATTAATTATTAATCAATTAGAGGAAGTATTGTAGCTAATTGATCGGCGATTAAGTAATTAATCACATAGAGAGAAAAAGAGATGGCGATACTTTTCTCTTTAGTGGCTCGAGGATCGGTGGTGCTGGCGGAGTGCAGCGCCACGGCCACCAACGCCAGCGCCATCGCCAGACAAATACTGGACAAAATTCCGGGGAACAATGACAGCCACGTGTCGTATTCTCAAGATCGTTATATCTTCCACGTCAAGCGCACCGATGGCCTCACCGTTCTCTGCATGGCAGATGATACTGCCGGAAGTATGCCCCAATTCTTCGATCGCTTTTTTTTTTTCTTTTAATTTGATTGACACTTCTTTTTTTTTTTTTTTTTAATATGAGAGTCAGCTGTCTGCCTGTTATTACACTAATTAAATGCAATCAGCTTTGAAGATCTTAGCTGTATGAATGAGTGGACATAAAATCTTTTCTAAATATTTTTTAATGGCGTTAAGGTTATGTTTGGTTTGCAACATTAGCTGCCCAGTGAAAAAGTGTGCGCTTAGCTGATGTGCTTTCAGAGTTGCAAAATATTCCCTTAGTCAAGTTGTTTACGAATGTTCTCGGGATTTATGGCATTAAAAGAATTCTTTATCCTACCGCTGCTTCATTTTAGCATTTCGTCTGTTTTTGTGAGCAATGTTTTTGGGTGTTATGTCCAGGACGAATTCCTTTTGCATTTCTGGAAGACATTCATCAGAGATTTGTGAAGACTTACGGCCGTGCAGTTCTTTCTGCCCAAGCTTATGGCATGAATGATGAATTTTCAAGGGTTTTGAGCCTGCAAATGGAGTATTATTCAAATGACCCAAATGCTGATAGGATAAATAGAATTAAAGGTGAAATGAGCCAGGTAGGTTTTACTGCTTTATCTTTACTTGTAAAGCCCGTTCTGGCATTCCATGGCTGCTAGCCTCCTTTGTGGTTAATTGAAACTTTGTGACCAATTGACAGAAATTCTTTGCTTGGTGTTGAATTTTAATTATCCATGCACGCATAAACGCCTTGTAGCCTTCGAAGTTGTTTAACAAATTTAGAACTGTTGTTGTTCCACTCGAATCTTTTATTTTTGCTTGTGCTAATGATTCATATATGTCAATAATGTCCTTTGATAGGTAAGAAATGTCATGATAGAGAACATTGACAAAGTTTTAGAAAGAGGCGACCGCTTGGAACTGTTGGTTGATAAAACTGCTAATATGCAAGGAAACACGTTCCGCTTCAGAAAGCAGGCTAGGCGTTTCAGAAGCACAGTATGGTGGAGAAACGTCAAGCTCACGTATGTTCTCTTAGCTGATACTTGATTATATTTATGACTATTTGCATTTGGAAGCATTTAAGCATACTAGGCATGCGTGGGGATGTTTACTTGAGCTGTCCTGTGGAACATATGATACATATCCATGTCCATGTAAAATTAGATCACTTAATTGAGACTGAAAGAGAGATAAGAAGATCAATGAGACTGGTGCCTACTAACTTACTTTCCTTTTTGCAGGGTTGCGCTGATTTTCCTCATCCTCGTGATTGTTTATGTTGTCCTGGCTTTTGTTTGCCACGGGCTTACTCTACCTACCTGCCTGCAGTGAGGGCTAAAGTGGAGTGAGATCTAAATTGTGTTCCTTTTCTTAGTTTGTTTCCCCCTTCTTTATGGGTATGTGGGATTTTGCAGTCTTAGCTTTCTCTGCTGCTGCTATGAGAATTGAGAAGCAATCTTTGTGTGCGTGCTTGTGTTAGTGTGTCGCGTGGAGATACAAACTAGTTCATATTGTATGACTTGGTGAGTTTAAATTCATGAAAGACTAATTTTTTGGTGTAAAATCTTAAACCCCAATGTCTTCATTAATATTTCCCCAAGGTTAATTGCGGTCTTCTTATTATGTATCATCACCTCTTATGACGATGGAAAGCTATTCAAAAGGCATTGATCCCCATTCGTTTTCGTTAATTTGGCTGTAATTTAATTTGAGATAATCAAGTTTGGGAAGAGATTACGATGATCAACTAGGGAAAGTAGTATGGAAGCTTGAGATCAAAATGATAACCACATGCCGAACGGGAACTTAGAACATAATGAATAACAAAGCTTATTGAGAGAAACTTAATGATGAAAGGGAAAAGCCTTCAAAATTTTATGTGCAAAATTTATATTGAGGTGATTGCTTTATCAGTCGTGCATAGTTCCCAATCGGTTATGTTTAGTGTTTACATCCGCAATTTGCAGACGCTTGCAATTTGGAAACTAGGAGATTTGCAGACGCTTACAGCATAGTTGCTTCTAAATCTGCATGCTTAATAAGTGCCCACATAAATTCCCACAGGTCCCAATTTTATCGAATTTGAATAGCTAGGAGATTTCTTCAGTAGATACAAGGATTGAACAAATTATCTTTTTATTCTTCGGCTTGTCATTATAAGCAGTTTAATATCGCACCATAGTCCCAGAAATTCTCGTTCCAATAAGGCACCATAATGATTGGATTTGCAAACTTCACAAAGAATTTGTAAACTTCACAATCTGATATATATTAACCTAACGAGCTATAACGCTTTAGCTATTTTCCTGAGAAGTTGGAACGCAGGAAATACACATATTCAGAGGCTTCTTCTTGTATATTCTCTGTATCCAGCGTCTATAAAAGAGAGGATATGTACATCAAATCTACAAAGGAAGAAAGCATGTGACTTTATCTTGACTGTTAAAACATTGGAACATCTTTAAATCTTTCTTACACTATGTTCTCCTCTACAAGATTTAATCTATTCAACAATTCCTCCAATTCATGCACTGCAACCTCATAATGATCTTGAGATTGGGCCCCTTCTTCCAAAACGGGAATGGCATGCTTATATAGATGATGGTACCAGTAAAGAGGGTTATACATGTCAACATCATTGAAGCCATGATCAAGAAGACCCCTGCGCTTAAAATCCTTACTCCAGCGTGCGAGAATGTAGTGCGATGGGATTTCTTCAATGCCATTATAATTAAGTACATTTAAAGCATGCCTGCACAAATAACCTTTGTAATTGAACAAACTGCAAATGCATCGGATATCAACCTGACTTGTCTCATACAGAACCTCGTAGTTCTTTACCTCCTTCTCGTTCCCCTCTACTTCAACTCGTTCTTTTACAATGTACGTTGTTATCGGCCCATTAGCAGTGACCTGTCTTGTATTAAAACAAGAGTACATTCCCTCAACTTCGGATTGAAACCTCCTAAAAATTTCTTTCGTATATACTTTTGAGAGCTGCACCTCGAAACTACATCTTGTTTTCAATTCAAAACATGAATTTCTTGACTCCAGATCAGCCACGGATTCTTTTGTATGCTTCCTGTGTAGAGCTAGATCGTATTTGTCAACGAATTCCTTAAAAGACGTATGTTTATGTACGTAGCCATCAAAAAATGCATTGAAGCTCTCATTTTCTTGGACAGGGATCATTCCTGCAAAAAATGTGTCTTTCAAGTAAACTGGAACCCATCGCCGCCTATCTTCATAAAGTGTTTGAAGCCATCTATTGTCCCCAAGTCCATGCCGATTTATCATATCAGCCCAGGCAGTTTCAAACTCAACTATCTTCAAAGAATTGTAGACAGCTTTGTTCAATTGCCTTTTGATTGCTTCATATCCCTTCAATCCTCCCAACTTCTCTGGCACTCTTTGCATTATATACCACAAGCCAAAGCAATGACAAGCTTTTGGGAAAACCTCGCAGACAGCACTTTGCAAGGGTTTGCTCTGGTCGGTGATAATAACTTCAGGAGGACGGCCTAAAATGCAATTAAGCCATGCCCTGAGGATCCAAACATAATACTCTACTGAATCAAGTCCGAGGAAGGCACAGCCTAACAATACCTGTTGTCCATGGTGGTTCACACCAATGAATGAAATCAGTGGGATGTCATATTTGTTCGTAAGGCATGTTGTGTCAATTGCAACAATGTCATTAAAAAGGCCGCATGCAGCCCTAGACCTGGCATCAGCCCAAAACACATTTCTCAAGCGGCTATCATCATCAATGTCCATCAAGTAAAAGAAGTTGGGATTTGTCAACTTCATTCGACAAAAATAGTTATATACTGCTTGTGTATCTCCTTCTTTAAGTTCCAAATGCTTAGAGTGATCAACAGGAATCAAACCCTCTCTTTCATCAACATTTGTGAACCCATTACACACAGCATCCACAACAGCAGTCCGATACAGCCTAATGGTATGCACTTCAGTAACAGGCTCTGGTGGCTGTTGTGCTCTTCTTGCTGCAACAATCATTTTTTTATGGGACTTATAAAACCGTTTGATCTGCGGACTCACAGCATGGTTGTGGTCAAGCTCAACTTCAACTATTCTCCACCTTTTAGAGTCCATGAGTCTAATGACTATCATGGCAGGACAACCAGTCCTGGTTTCGGGTCTTGGATTGTTTGCTTCACTCTTTTTCTTGAAACCTGCACTGCTGCAGCTAAGTTTTGCTCTGTATCGCTCTTTTCTTTTTGACCTAAACCAAGAATTGCTTACTCTGATGCCAAAACCTCGTTCCTTTCCATAAGCATTATAAAAATCATAAGCTTCATCAAAAGAATCAAATTCCAAACCCACAGTAGGTTGAGGGGGATCCTTCTTTAAATGAGTTTCACCAGCTCCATGACCACGTTCCTCTTGACAGTCTCCATCACCCTCATATTCATCACCTTCATCAAACACTGGCTCACTATTGAGACAAACTTCTTCCATCTGAAGCACAGAATGGAAAAACAAAAAAATCAAATTGCAAGATATAAGTAGATAATTTCTCTGTAAACACTTACTATTATGCCAAAAATTAAGACGAATTAAGGTTGACAAGACAAAGACAAATTCTTACATTTTCATTGTAATGATGACAGAATACATCAGCTGCAAAAACCAAAAAGGAGTTCATTGACTAAAAATATAATTTTTTTTTAAAATCAGACTGCACGTGCTCTAAAGCTCTGACATGGAATTGTAGCACGTGTATAGCACTGAGTGTGTGAGTAACAATTTTGCTAACAACTTGATGGCACTTAACGAAAATCTGAAAGTTGGCAACTTAATCTAACAAAACTATAAACATCCAAATCAGTAAATTCTGCAAGCACGTCCAGTGACCCTACATTATCGTTGATCATATTCCATGTGCTTTTTGCTTAATATTTTGGTGCCATATGCAATTATTGGATGGGAAAGTTGTAGCAATCTTTGATGGCTATTGTTCAACTTGGATTTGCTATTCCCCAATCATCATCTGAATTCACCGGCTAACGACTTCAGTTTCAAATATAAGACAACATTAACCATGGCAACAAATGTCATCATACCATTAAACTTATACAATGTCTTTTCATGTTTCCAGCATTGCACTCAATAAAACTAACAATTCAGCGACTAATCAAGCGTCATAAATGTAATTAACAATGGTACCTTCACATCAAACTCGATCTCCACCGTTGATCATACTGAACAAATTCACATAGCTATCTTCGTAATCAGGTTAAACACTTGGCTAGTCATTTCAACCACACTAAAGCTAAAAACCTATTCCAGAAAGCAAAGCCAAAATCATCAATGCATTCATGTTAGTTCATCACCGTAAAATAAGAAACAAAATTCAAAACTCATTCCAAAGTTATTGCTAATAATTGAATTTAACTTAGAGGCTTTAATAATGGAAACCCTAATATGAAATTAAATTAGCAAATTTTGAAATTTGACAGTAATGAGAGTCAAAATTTTTCAAGGATCTTACAGCGATTTACTGAGCCAAGGGTAGGAATCGGAGGTGAGATAAAAATAGAGAGGGCGTGACTCTGAGACTGAGTCAGTGCTCCGAGTCGTCGTTGGAGGAGGAACGTGCGAGTCACACCGGGGATTACGATTTTCGAATGTTTTTTTAGAGCTTTCGACTTGACGTGTTGACACGTGTGGTTTGTGCGAGTAACATGAGAGTCCTGTGCTTTCTATTGGTTTGTTTTCCTATTATGATGCAATCATTAAAAAAAAGAAAAAAAGATTGTTTTACCACTTCAATAATTATATAAAATATTAAGAATTATTCTTTATTAGTTTATTATTATAACTTTGTAAAAATTTTTTATTATAACTTTGTAAAACTTTTTGATTTACTATTTTTCAGTTAAAACTATTAACTGTCTAGTTGATAGACTGATAAAATATTAATTTTACTCTTTATAATAAATTATATAAATAGAGGTATCAAATAGTAGTAAAAAAATTATGTTACACCTTAAATTATTGAATAATAGTTTAAACCATAGAATTATAAATGACTTTAATTTATTTTAGGGTGAGGTTATTTAAACCCACTAATTTTCTCTCCATACTTTATTTTTAATTAAGAATTTAATTATTCAAATAATTTTTAAAAAAAGTTATTTAATTAACTATTTCTTCTCTTTTTTCTTCTTAACTTAACAAATTCTCATCAAATTTCATTCATATTTTTTTCTTTTAACTACAAATAATTGATATAACAAACAAAAGAAATAAAACTCACTATTTAAAAAAGAACATCAAAATTTTTTTAGTCATGAAAGTTAATGAATATCAAGAAATTAATTTTTATCAAACAAAAAAAAGCTAATATCAAGAAAAACAATTCTTATATAGAAAGCATGAAATATAAATTATGATATAATAAGAAAGGTAAAAAAAAACTGAATTAAAAAAAGAGTGAAATTAAGTATTTAGTTTGTAGAAATGAGAATAGAGAAAAAAAAAATACAATTTTAAGATAGATAGAGCATAAGATTAGTGAAAGATAATTTTGGAATCTATAAAAGTTTTTAATAATTAATTTATTTTTTAAAACAAATGTGGAGAAGAATTTGGTAGGTTCAAAACCGCCACCTTTATCATAACTATAAAAATAACACATTTCAAAAATATCCTTAGATATTTTTGTTAAGAAAACCAAAAATCTATTCAAAAGAAAAAAATAAAATCTCCCAAAGTTTTTCTACAAAATCAACACTTTAGAATAGATTGAGGCTTTTAACAAAAATATCCCGAGATACTTTTGTCGATTCACCATTTTTATAGTCATAACAAATTTAGGCTTAGTCATAAATTCATGACTAAAACTATTAATTAACAATTGAAGGGCATACTAATAATTTTATATTTATTATTTGACACCTCTATTTGTGTATTTTACTATAAAAAGTAAAATTAGTATTTTACTAGTCAATTAACTAATCAACTAACAATCCTAGCAGAAAAGAAGTAAAATGTTTTGTAAATTTGTAGTATAAAAATAATAAGAAATAATATTTCTTGTACACATTTAATATTTTATAATTTTTGAAGTAGTCAAATGATATTATTACTTTAAAAAAAAAAATTCTCTTTTAACTTCTATGCTTTTATGTTTTCTGAAATAAGGTGATAATTTGTTCACTTGCCTATTATCATGTTTTTTTAGAGCTTTTGAATTGACGTGTTGACACGTGTGGTTTGTGTGAGTAACATGAGTCTTGTGTTTTCTATTGGTTCATTTGCCTATTATGATGCAATCATTAAAAAAAAAAATCATTTCACTACTTCAATAATTGTAAAATATTAAATGATTGTATCTTTATTATTTCACTATTATAATTTTGTAAAATCTTTTATTTATTATTTTTCTATTAAAAACGTTAATTGACTGATAAAATACTAATTTTATCCTTTATAGTAAAATACATAAATAAAGGTAACAAATAATGGACAAAAAATAATGTTATTCCCTTAAATTATTAAATAATAGTTTTAACCATAAATTTATGAATAACCCTGAATTTAATATAACTATAAAACTACTAAATTACAAAAGTACCCCCAAGATATTTTTGTTAAAATCGTGAACATTCTATTAAGAAAAATCTAAAGCTTATCCACCGAATCAATACTTCCATATTTTTTAAAATAAATTGTGCATATTTTAACAAAAATATCCCAAAGTATTTTTGTTAATTCACTATTTTTATAGTTATAATAAATTCAGGGTTATTCATAAATTGATAGTTAAAACTATTAATTAATAATTAAAGGGCATAACAATAGTTTTATATCTATTGTTTGACATTTTGATTTATGTATTTGACTATAAAGAGTAAAAGTAGTATTTTACTAATCCATTAGCTCATAAACTAACTGTCCTAATAGAAAATAGTAAATATAATTTTTTTGTAAATTTATAATAGTAAGATGATAGAAATAATACTTCTTCTACACATTTGATATTTTATAATTCTTGAAGTGGTTAAATGATAATAAACTTTAAAAAATTAAAAAGAAAAGATGTTCGGTTTTAGCTTCTAAGTTTTATATTTATTTCAATAAATATAAATCTTAATCTGTTTACCTGTAATTAATAGGTTCATAAGGGTGTGAAAGTTTAATAATGGTTTGACTGCAGCACTAATGAATTATTTGAACCAAGACCAACTATAATAATAATATTATGATTGTGTTGGGTCATCTTACATTCTTAATTAATTTGAATTTAATTTACTTGAAAAATATTTTCTATTATCATATGGAATGTACGGGATCAAGTTGGATTAGATTTATTTATTTTTATGTGTGCAGCTGGATTAAAATTTGAGGATTGGGTTGAAGAAATTATAACTTGATGGATTAAAAAAACTCTCGATATGGTAAAAATAACTTGATGGATTAAAAAAATGTATCATTTTTTGAATAAATATAAAAGATGGGGATCAAAATGATAATTTCTCTTATAAATCAAATTCCAAAATGATGTTTTACTCCACAAAGTGTGTAAACCCACCCCACTTCAAAAAAAAAAAATTGTAAAAGATTCATATAAATTTTAACAATTTCAAAATAAAGAAGAAATTTGAACCATTAACCAATTAAATACTCATTCATTTTTTAAACTTATAGCACAAAAGCACATTTTTTGAATAATTTAGTTATTTTATGTTATAAAGGTAAAATATTTTATGTTGTAAAGGTAAAATAATCAAATTGCATTATGTTAAAACTACATCAGTAATCAATAATGGTCAAGAGAGTTGTGGAAAGAAAAATGCATAATTGATTAATTCTTCGAAACTTTTCTTTACTTTAAATTTTTTAAAAAATAATGTGAAAATTTTAAATTATTTGTTTTCCAAAGTGGATGGATATACATGAATTGTGGAGTAGAAATATCTTCGCCCACAACAAAATAGCCAATAGTTATGAATTATTATAAAAATTAGAAAGGAGAACCAAAATGTGTTGTGGACAGGTGTTTTAATTTTTAAAGGAAAATTTGTGTTCTATTATAATTTTGTGTGCTGAATTATCTATATAAATTTATTAATGTAAAATGACATTACATGATTGATAATTATCATGTTATCGATAAATTTTCTCTTTTTATTAGTTTTGAGCTCATTAAGTGAAGATATGTCACAAAAACAAAATGAATGATAAGCTCAAATTTATACAATAATTTGTAGCTCTATCGTACTTTTTGTCACAATATGAATTACGGAAAGAAAAGTGTGTATAATGTTAAATCTGGATCTTTAACCATTCAATAATATTGTTGCTACAAATTTTCTTCGAACCAAAATAACGGACTAATACAGTGGTGACATTATCTTAACATTTGGTTTAAATGAATAAAAGTAATATGTCACATTCGGAAGAAGAAACAAATAAATGAATGATGGGATAAAACTAGCAACTAATTGATTTCTCCACTTCCTATTGAAACTTTGTGAAGATAAACCATCAAAGGACAACAAATCTTTCCAAGTATACTTATCCATAAGTAATTATCATTTTAGGTTTTGTGCTAAGAGATGTAGATCTAGACTTTATCGCCGGATGACATAAGAGATTTCCATAAATTTTTAATTAAAAATATTAGGGTTAATTACCCATGCGTGATAGATTTTTTGACAAACTTAAAAAAGGTGACACATTTTTTAAAAATAGACGAACATGTGACAATCCGTTAACTTTTCCGTTAACTTTAACGTGAACAGTAAATTAATTACAAAATGATATTTTTGCCCTTAGAATTAATTATAAAATAACGTTAATGCCTTTATAATAGCCACAAAATGACATTTTTATCCCTAAAATTAGTTGCAAAATATATTTTTGCCCATACTCAATTATTTTTTATTTTTTAAATAGAAAAAATTATTAAAAAAAATTACATCTAAGTGCAATTAACAGGCTTTTTTTTTTAATCATACAATTTTTTTTTTTAAATTTCTTGTTCAATCAAACTTTGCCGTTAAAATTTATTAAAAAAAATTTGTTTGATTGAACAATAAATTTTTTTAAAAAAAATTATACGATTTAAAAAAAAAGCCTGTTAAACATATAAGTTTGGGTTAATCAAATTTAATAAAATTATTAAATAAATGGGACTCGAATTATTTGTTTAATAATCATGCCTGGATTTAAAGTTTGACAAACTGCTTAATACAACTATTCAATTAATTATATTCTATTGACTTATTTTTTTTAAAAAAAATGTATTATTATTCTTTTCATAATTTAGACATCTTTTAGTTAAATTTTTTTAAAAATTGGATAAACATATAACAATTATGCTGTATCAAATTGGTTTATATTTGAACGACAAAAATACAATACGGTAGGACACACCAACTTAACTAGCCACCTCTCGAGGAGTACTCTGGTCACATAAACTCCGACACGTGCAGATGCAACCAGGCCCGACTCTTTGCGGGCCCAAACGCACGTGCAAGGTATCAATTCAAGTATTCAACAAACCAACGGCGTAAACTAATAAACTTCCAAGCCCTGTGTAACAAAATCACACACACACCTCACCCGTACTGTGTGAGAGAACCTTCAGCCCCTCTTAACGCAGAGAGAGGCAACTCAGGTCTCAGGGAAAGGCTAATAACATCTGGATCTGTAATATTTAACGAAATTACAAATAATGATATAGCATTTAGGTTTTTGAAGACGATCCCCAAGTGTTAAGTACTTGAGTGGGCATTCGAATACAGGTCCAGTCAATTTGACATCACAAATAATAGAAAATTCGTTAGAATTTATTTAAGATGACACATGTCACACAACTATTAACTCTATTCAATCATCAAGTTCTCGGCATGCTAATACGATTTCTATTTAAACAACCAAATCATTTTTTTTTAATCGGATAGAAAGAAAGTAATTTTTTTTAAAAAACAAAATATACTTAGTTATATTTAGACTACAATTAATTGAGTTGCCGTACTATAGATATTTCAAAAATAATGTGATAGTGATTTACTAAAAAATCGTGTCAAGTTAATATTTAAGATATTCACACAATTAAGGATACATTATACCCGTAAATATGATAATATAATATTTTTATACACTTATTTAGCATAAAGATGTTGATTCAGAGCAATGTAGTCCCTACAAGGAGATATTTTGCTAATGGTTACTAAGAATTAAAGGGTAAAATATGACCTTTTTTTTAAAAAAAAATGTACAAACAATAATGCTAAGAATTCTAATTACAAATTTATTATGGGTTTGGTTATTTTGGAACTGCTTCACGGTAGAATACTATTAATAACCGTACAATTATAAAGATAAATATTAAATATGCACTTACTGTTATGATCTGAAAGTCAACATCAATACTCTACAGTAAAGCTACTCCACCGTAACTATTCCCAATCATCATTTATGCCACAACTGATGTAACAACTTATCTATAATTGCCAATAATATTAGTTATTAGTATTTATTTATTTATTCATTCTTGAATTATAATTTCACCACTCTAAGATAAAATATTAAAAATTTATTGAAGAAATTACATATAAACTCTTACATTAATTGAAACTCACATGATGATTGAGATCTCTAACATCAATTGAGACTAAAATAATTATGCTATAGTTAAGATACCTAACTTTTTTTTTTTTTTCTGGTTATATGAGACTATTGCTCAAACTACAACTCATATTACATGAGATTATAACTGATATTTACAAATTAGACTATTACTGGGACCAACTACAACATTAATGCTAATGGAGCTCTGCCCAGATTTTTAACTCTCACTAATATTCGAGAGATGTCTACTCCACTCACTTATGGGTAAGAGAGAAAACTATCTTCACTCAATATAATTGAGGAAAAAAAATACCCCTACAATGCATTTGTGGGGGTTCGAACTGCTGCCCACTGCCCTCCATCTTGGAGGACAGCAGCTCTGAAGGGCGAGTTAAGATACCTAACCTTACTTAGGCTTCATTTGGTAGAGTTTTTTAAATAGAACTTATTTAAATAGAGCTAATGTTAATAAATATTTTATCTAAAAAAATTAGTTGTTTGGTAGTCGATGAGAGCTTTTATTAAAAATAATAAAATTATTTTAAAAAGTAATTTTTTAAAAGTTATGTTATAAAAAATAAAATAAAATATTCAAATAAGTAAGCAATATCGTAAATATTTTAAAAGTTTTTTTCAATCCTTACTCCTAAAAGTTAAAAATAATAATATTTAAACTTTTACTAATAGAGATAAAATAATTTATTTAATCTTCAAAAAATCTACTAAAATAACAATGAAACAACAATAAAAATTTTGATAGAAGCCTATAAAATTAAATAAGTGCTTATAATTATTAAATAAACCATATCAAATACACACTTAATTATAAGTGGTATGAATATACATAAAGACGAGTTACGGTGTCTTTATATGTAGATATTATAGAAAGGAGGGACTCTGATGTTATTATTGAGATGAGCTGCGCAAGTTAACTAACATGCGCACCTCATTGTCCAAGCCTCCTCTAACCCTCTCACCCATATAACATCACCCTTTCTTATTTTCTCTCTCTAGAGAGCTCTCTCTTGTTTCTCTCTCTTTAATTTAATTTTATTTTTTCATAAACAAAGAAACCAGAAAGAAACCAGAGAGCAAACACGAAACTAAACCCTAATACAAAAGAAATTAAAAAAAAATACAGAAATGAAGAGTTCGTCTGATGCAGTCTCATCATCTTCAACGGCAACATCAACAATAACAACAACAACAACAGGAGCGTCATCAACATCACCAGCATCTTTATCCGACCAATCACAGCCCGTCACCTCATCCGAAAAACCTCAATCATCATCATTTCCGGCTGCCGCTACTGGCGGAAGCGAGGACTTATCTTTGGGCACTAGAGACGGCAGCGGCGGGGCCCAAGAAACCGTAGCCGTCGATCGGCGCGGAGAGCACTCCGCCGTATGCCGGTGGACGGTCCATAATTTTCCACGAATCAGAGCTAGGGCACTATGGAGCAAGTACTTCGAGGTAGGCGGTTACGATTGCCGGTTATTAGTATATCCCAAAGGAGACTCACAAGCTTTGCCAGGATACATCTCCATTTATTTGCAAATCATGGACCCTCGCGGCACGTCTTCTTCTAAATGGGACTGTTTCGCGAGTTACCGGTTAGCTATCGTCAATTTGTCGGACGAGTCAAAAACGATACATCGTGATTCTTGGCACCGGTTCTCTAGCAAAAAGAAATCACACGGCTGGTGCGATTTCACACCTTCCTCAACTGTTTTTGATTCCAAATTAGGTTATTTGTTCAATAACGATGCCGTTTTAATAACTGCCGATATTTTAATTCTAAATGAATCTGTTAGTTTTATGCGTGATAATAATGAGTTACAATCACCGTCGATGGTGTCGTCTTCGGTGGTTGCGGGACCGGTATCTGATGTATTGAGTGGGAAATTTACGTGGAAAGTGCATAATTTTAGTTTGTTTAAGGAAATGATTAAGACGCAGAAGGTAATGAGCCCTGTTTTTCCGGCTGGAGAGTGTAATTTGAGGATTAGTGTTTACCAAAGCTCAGTTAATGGGCAGGAGTATTTGTCAATGTGTTTGGAGAGTAAGGATATGGAGAAGACGGTGGTGTCGGATAGAAGTTGTTGGTGTTTGTTTAGAATGTCGGTTTTGAATCAAAAGCCAGGGTCTAATCATATGCATAGGGACTCATATGGCAGGTTTGCAGCGGATAATAAGAGTGGGGACAATACGAGTTTGGGGTGGAATGATTATATGAAGATGGCGGATTTTGTTGGGCACGATTCAGGGTTTTTGGTGGACGACACTGCAGTGTTTAGCACGTCATTTCATGTGATCAAGGAGATCAGTAGCTTCTCCAAGAATGGTGGGTTAATTGGATGGAGGAGTGGGAATGGGGCTAGGAAGTCTGATGGGCATATGGGGAAGTTTACTTGGAGGATTGAGAATTTCACGAAGTTGAAGGATCTGTTGAAAAAGAGGAAGATTACGGGGCTTTGCATCAAAAGCAGGAGGTTTCAGATTGGGAATCGGGATTGTCGTCTTATTGTATATCCCAGAGGTATGAAAGGACTATATTCATAGCTTGTTGGTTGTTATTGTTAATATCCTTGTGCTGTGTTGTTTAAGAGTTGCAATTGGCTAGAATGATGGATTTATTCTATGTTTCATGGCATATTTTAATATGTGGAGTGGATAAATGAGGAGCGGATGTTCCTGCTTTATTTTTATTGACAAAGGATGACCCTTTCTCTTTAATTTTTCTGAGCCAGGTTCATAGCTGCTTAGGATAGTGGTTGGGTGAATTTTTTTCTTATGATTCATGGTGTTGGAGCAGTGTAACATGCATTTGGCTCATCATTAGTACTCTGATTTTTGCGCTTTGAAATTATTTGAGCTTGGATGACTCTTGCTTACGTTGTTCCTATCAAAGTGTAAGTGATGCCTTCATTAGTATGCTAAAGTAGTATCTGACCATTTGGGTCTTACCAGTACTGAATCTTCATGGCTTTTAAATTAATTAAATTTGTTGCTTAGGTTCTCCAGAGGGAGTGATATAGCTACAATGAAATCTGGCTTTTCATTGACACTTGGATTGTTCGACTTGACATTGTATGAATTTTCCTAATTTGAGCTTGCAAGACCGAACTGATGTAAGTTTCCCTCATAATTGATGGTATCAGGGCAGTCTCAGCCACCATGTCACCTTTCAGTGTTTCTTGAAGTTATGGATTCACGAAATACTTCTAGTGATTGGAGCTGTTTTGTGAGTCATCGGTTGTCAGTTGTGAACCAAAAAATGGAGGAGAAATCTGTCACAAAGGAATCTCAAAATCGCTATTCTAAAGCTGCAAAGGATTGGGGTTGGCGAGAATTTGTGACTCTTACCAGCCTATTTGATCAAGATTCTGGGTTTCTTGTCCAAGACACGGTCGTGTTCTCGGCAGAGGTTCTCATCTTGAAAGAGACGTCAATTATGCAGGATTTTACGGATCAGGACACTGAGTCAACCAATGCTGGTTCCCAAATGGACAGGATTGGTAAAAGAAGTTCGTTTACTTGGAAGGTGGAGAACTTCTTGTCCTTCAAAGAAATAATGGAAACACGAAAAATTTTTAGCAAATTCTTTCAGGCTGGTGGATGTGAGCTTCGTATTGGTGAGTGCTTGCCTCATGACTTCTGTTCAATCAAAATGCAATTTTAGCCGTTTTCTTTTATTTGTCTGACAAGAGACTGCTTAATTATGCAGGTGTGTATGAATCCTTTGACACAATCTGTATATATTTAGAGAGTGATCAATCAGTCGGTAGTGATCTGGATAAAAATTTTTGGGTCAGATACAGAATGGCTGTGGTGAATCAAAAGAACCCTACCAAGACTGTGTGGAAGGAGTCTTCTATATGTACAAAGACATGGAATAATTCTGTCCTACAATTCATGAAGGTGTCTGATATGTTGGAAGCAGATGCAGGATTTCTCATGCGTGATACTGTTGTTTTTGTTTGTGAGATATTGGATTGCTGCCCGTGGTTTGAGTTTTCAGACCTAGAGGTTAGTATTTCTCATCAGTCTAATTGTTATCTGCAGTTGTTATGTCCACTTGGTGTATTAGAAGCTATCAGTAGGTTCTTCATTGGATACTTGAAATAACTACTCATTCTAGAAGCTGGTGCAATATGGACTAGAGATGGGTGTAACAATTTCAGCACGCAACTTTTACCTTTTCCATATTCCCTCCATCTGCAATGGACTTGGACCTGTGCCAAAAGGAATTGAAAGGGTCCAAATTATGATCACATCGTCAATAATTTCAATTGTATGCCGATAAGCTTAATTCTTCATGGAAGATGGCAATAGTAGAGTTTTTCCGGAGCATTTCTGGGTCTACCCAGTAGCTTGGATTATGGTTTCACTACCATCAAACTTTAGCATATTGCTTGTTTTTCCATATTGGGTTTACGTAGTTGTTTAATCAGTCTACTGCCTACTTGTTGCTCTGCCTGCCCATGGTTTCAATATTTAAATGAGTACATACGGCTTCATGGCCAGGGCTAAGTACCCACTTATGAAATTCAATGACCTTGTTTGTATCACCGCAATTGGCTATTATGTGTTCAGTTTTGCTAGAGTGAAGCCTTTATGATAGGGCTTAGGTTCTTTTGAGTTTTTATGGCAGATGTACATGGGTGTGAAACTGGAAACATATCCTTCCTATATAATCCTTATCATTGTGGCTTATGCTCTTCAACAGATCTATATGCCAATTGGATGTGGTTTTTGATCTTGTCTTTTCTTTTTATGTCAAGGTTACATATGACAATGATCATCTGTGGTTTTCCTTCTATCAGGTTTTGGCTTCTGAGGATGATCAGGATGCTTTGACAACAGATCCTGATGAACTCATTGATTCTGATGACAGTGAAGGAATAAGTGGAGATGAAGAAGACATCGTCAGAAATCTTCTTTCGAGAGCTGGATTTCACCTCACATACGGAGATAATCCTTCACAGCCACAGGTCACTCTAAGAGAAAAGCTTCTGATGGATGCTGGTGCAATTGCTGGTTTTCTAACAGGACTTCGTGTTTATCTTGACGACCCAGCTAAAGCAAAGCGCTTGCTTCTACCAACAAAGCTCTCTGGTGGTAGTGACGGAAAGAAGGTTGCAAAGACTGATGAATCCTCCCCCAGTGTCATGAATTTGTTGATGGGAGTTAAAGTTTTGCAGCAGGCAATCATTGATCTACTCTTGGATATAATGGTTGAATGCTGCCAACCTTCCGATGGAAATTATTATGGTGATTCTTCTGATGCAAATTCAAAACCTCCTCTTGATGCCAATGGAGGTGCCAGACCATTAGAAGCTGATAGGGAAAATGGAGCATCAGAGTCTTCTCAATTTCCTCTGTTTGAGAGATTGGATTCTGGTGCAGATGATAATAGCACTACGTCTGCTGTACAGAGTTCTGATTTGAGTGGAATTGATATACCTGAAAAAGCTCTTCCAGGGCAGCCTATTTTTCCACCAGAAACATCAGCTGGAGGTTCTTTGGAAAGTGCTTCCTTTCGCTCTAAGGTATGGGTTTGGGTTGCAGAAATGATAATCTTCTCTGGCTTTCTCCATGTGTCTTAACTTTTTGATCAAAACAATTTTCAGACTAAGTGGCCGGAGCAATCTGAGGAGCTTTTGGGATTGATTGTTAACTCACTGAGAGCTCTAGATGGAGCTGTTCCGCAAGGCTGTCCTGAACCAAGACGACGCCCACAGTCTGCACAAAAGATTTCTCTTGTACTGGATAAAGCTCCTAAGCATCTGCAACCGGACCTCGTTGCTTTGGTACCCAAATTGGTGGAACATTCAGAGCACCCACTGGCTGCGGATGCGCTTATTGAACGACTTCAAAAGTCAGATGCTGAACCTGCTTTACGGGTGCCTGTAAGATAGTTTTGAAGGGATCTTCATTCTTTTCATTTTGGTAGGATTGATTGGGCATTTTTAGGTGCTATAGACACACAATAGCTGGGACATTTATGTCTGCTTTGAATGGACTCTAGTTTGAGATTTTTTTTTTGTTTGGTGTTTTGGGGGGGAAGGGGGGGGGGGGTTGGGGGAGAGTGGGAATTCGTCAGGGAATTCTGTTTTTGTCAATTCCATTGCTTAACTATGATACTCTTATCTTGCAGGTTTTTGTTGCTCTTAGTCAACTGGACTTTGGCAGTGAAGTGTGGGAACGTGTTTTATTAAAATCCTTGGAGCTTTTGACAGACTCAAATGAAGAACCATTGGCAGTAACCATAGATTTCATATTTAAAGCTGCATCTCAGTGTCAACATCTTCCTGAAGCAGTATGTGTCTGTCAACTCATAATTATCATGATAGCTTCTCTCTCTCTCTCTCTCTTTTTCTCCCTTGAGCACATTTAACCGTGTTTTTCCTCATCTGCAGGTCAGATCAGTTCGTGTTAGGCTTAAAAATTTGGGTGCAGAAGTGTCTCCTTGTGTCCTTGATTTCTTAAGTAAAACTGTAAACAGTTGGGGAGATGTTGCTGAAACTATACTTAGAGATATTGATTGTGATGATGATTTTGGTGACAATTGTTCAACGATGCCTAGTGGGCTCTTCTTGTTTGGTGAGAATGGGCCTACTTCAGATTCGTTGCATGTGATGGATGAGCAGGCTTTTCGCGCCACTCGTCATTTCTCTGATATTTACATCCTGATTGAGATGTTATCTATACCTTGCATTGCTGTTGAAGCTGCTCAAACCTTCGAGAGAGCTGTAGTTCGAGGAACCATTGTAGCTCAATCTATAGCCTTGGTTTTGGAAAGGCGCCTTGCTCAAAGGCTGAACTTTAATCCTGGATTTGTTGCAGAAAATTTTCAGCACACAGATGTTGTGGTAGAGGGGGAGCAGCTAATAGTTCAACGTGATGACTTTACTTGTGTCCTTGGTCTTGCCGAGACATTGGCCCTATCTAGAGACCTTCGCGTGAGGGAATTTGTGAAGATACTGTACACAATATTATTGAAATGGTATCCTGATGAGTCCTATCGAGGTAGGATGCTGAAGAGATTGGTCGACCGTGCTACCAGCACTACAGAAAGCAGCCGTGGAGTAGATTTAGACTTGGAAATTTTGGTCATTCTGGTATGTGAGGAGCAAGAAATCATTAGACCTGTTCTGAGCATGCTGCGGGAGGTTGCTGAGCTTGCAAATGTTGATCGGGCAGCTCTTTGGCACCAATTATGTGCTAGTGAAGATGAAATTATTCGTATCCGTGATGACAGGAAGGCTGAAATTTCAAATATGGTTAGAGAAAAAGCTGTTATCTCACAAAAATTGGTGGAATCTGAGGCTGCTGGCAATCGTCTCAAGGTACTCGTATAATTGATGGATGATAACATCTGGAGAGTCACTATTATATCTTAATTTTCTGGGATTACTTGAATTAACATCATCTATAATTTGACAGTCTGAAATGAGGGCTGAGATGGATCGCTTTGCTCGGGAAAAGAAGGAGCTTTCTGAACAAATGCAAGAAGTTGAAAGTCAGCTTGAGTGGCTTCGTTCAGAGCGGGATGATGAAATTGCAAAACTCACGACTGAGAAAAAAGTTCTTCAGGATCGTCTTCATGATGCAGAGACACAACTCTCCCAGTTGAAATCCCGGAAACGCGATGAATTGAAGGTAGTGCATTGCTTCATTTTGATTTCTTCAGCTTGCCCCCTGCTTTTCTAAAAAGCATGGAGTGTTACTTGTTAAAATTAGCTGATTCTGCTCTTTTCCAGTAAAAACAATTGTTCTTCTATTTTCCATCTATTTGACAATGATGATTGTATTTTCACTTTTCTATTTTCTCTGAAGAAATGAAAAGGATAGGTGGTATTCATCTATTGATAAACTAGCTTTGGTCTGTTATGTCTTGAATATAGGGATAGCTGATTTGTTGCCTTTTCCTGACTAAAAATTTTTGAATTCAACAGAGAGTAGTGAAGGAGAAAAATGCTCTTGCTGAAAGATTAAAGAGTGCCGAAGCTGCCAGGAAACGATTTGATGAAGAACTGAAACGGTACGCGACGGAGAATGTGACTCGAGAAGAAATTTGTCAGTCACTTCAAGATGAAGTTCGAAGATTGACGCAAACGGTTGGGCAAACTGAAGGAGAAAAGCGGGAGAAGGAAGAGCAGGTTGCTCGATGTGAAGCATATATTGATGGCATGGAATCAAAATTGCAGGCCTGCCAGGTTTGTGGCGCTGCATAGCTTATGCCTTTTTTCATGTCTATCGTCATCGTTTTACATTTCTGCAATAAGAAACTAGGAAATAATCCCATCATCTTCTGTACTTTATCTTTCTTCATTGTTCACACTGATTTTTTAGCGATATTTTGTATTTTCTTCCCCCTTTTTGTCACTTGCAGCAATATATTCACACACTTGAGGGTCAACTTCAAGAAGAAATGTCGCGTCATGCCCCGCTATATGGTGCTGGATTGGAGGCTCTATCGATGAAGGAGTTGGAGACATTGGCACGTATTCACGAGGAAGGGCTTAGGCAAATCCACACTCTCCAACAGTGTAAAGGTAGTCCTGCTGCTAGTCCTCTTGTGAGCCCGCACACTCTTCCACATAATCACGGGCTATACCCAACTGCACCTCCCCCATTGGCTGTGGGATTACCCCAATCACTCGTCCCAAACGGTGTAGGGATCCATGGTAATGGACATGTCAATGGTGGTGTTGGACCCTGGTTCAATCATACTTAAATTGGCAAAGTATTGGTCCTCGTAATTGAGCAGAGTTGCATCTCGGTATAAAGGGACGTGCTTTATGAATTACACGGCATTTTTGACTGGTAGGACTGCTGGCGCACGATGCTGGGAAATGCATAATAATAGATGTCTGGGATGGTAACATTCTATTAATTGAAAATGTGGAAATGTGTCCAATGGAACTAACAGTCACAAAATGCCGTAATTGCTTATTTCGTTCATAAAGTCAATTATAGGTCTTTCAAAAGTTTTGTTATCCTTATTTTATCGCCTTTCCGATTATAGGCGGTCATTTTCTTCCGTTATTTCTTACAACTTTTCTTGTTCTTTTTGGGTACGTTATGGCTGTGGGTAAAATCTTTGATATAGTTGGGAGCTGGATGTCTTGCCACGAGCTTAATCATTTGATTAGCTAAAATTTTCATCGCCTAAACTTTTAGTCTTAAAGGTTCATGTCAATTTAAATGTAAATGCGGCGGCATCATATATTCATATGGTGGATTATTTTGTCGCCATCTAATTATCATCGGATGATTCGGATTGAAAAGCTCACACGTTTCATGTATACATACAGCTAGAGATCGAAGAGATCAAGCTTTGTTGACATTCCTGATTGTGTCTGTCGCTACGCAGATAGCAAGACACTTCTCAATTGAGTGGCTGAGAGCGAATGGTGTGGTTCTTTCCTGTCAAAATAGATTCATATAAAAAGTCAAATATATTCAACATTCTCATTCATTTTAATATTAAAAATTAAAGATAACTCATATTTGCATGAATCAAGATTATAACGCAACATATTAAGTTGCAATTGCAAAAGAAAAGACTCTTCCGAACATTGTGCAGCCTCTAATATTGTTTTCGTTGTATATAAACCACTGCCGAAAGCGAGTTTAATTTCTGGGAAGTTGCTTAAATATACAGAGAGCGAACTTTGGAGGGGGGGGGGGGGGGGAACACAAAGAAGTTAACTATTTTGTCCATTTATTAGTTTGACATCATAATTCATACGTGCACGAGTTTAATTTCCATTCACTATATAAAGGAAGCCAAAAACTAGGAAGAAGCGAGTGAAAAAAAGAAAAGGGAAAGAAATGGAAAAAAATCAAATACAAATCGTGGCCGTAAGTATTATTTGACATTCGATATGTTTGTACGCATGCATGCATCCGTTGCTTCGATGACTTTTGTTCTAAATAATTAACTCCCCCACACGTTTTTGTAACGTCTATTTATAAGCTAATCACACTCCTTATCACAAATCTTAAAATAGTTATTACTAATTACTAATTTTGCTCTCTTTTTCTCTCTTCCACTTATATTGAGAATATAAAAAAAAAAAAAAAAAAAAAAACCAGACTCATCCCTTTTGATCATCATCATAGTCGTCGTCGTCGTCTTCTTGTTCTTCTTCTTTGATCACGCTTTCTCTTCTGCTCAAATTTGGGCATTACAGATCGCTCGTTCGGTTATGTGCTGGGCTTGTCCCACTACACATCTGGGTAACCCTAGCTCATTTCTTTTTACAAATTTGCGTAAGCCACATCATGCTTTTTAATCTTCTTTTTCTATTTCATATTTCCACACATTGAGTAGCAATAATTTCAGAATACTTAAAAATCGTACGCCCAGCCCCCCCCAACACTAATAAAGAAACTAAAAATTTGCGAGGCTAAATGAAAACTAAAACTCTAAAATTGGGCAAAACGTAAACTTAATCATTATTTTTATTGATTTTTCTATTTTGGCTTAGGGGGGTCAAGGGCCCCAGACCTTAACACAGTTTCGCCACTATTAGGTTGTTTCGACAATGCATGCCCATTCATACGATATATATTTACGTTTAAACAATTCATAAACAGCCTACATTGCAGTGCTTCACAATCACAGGTATTTTTCCTGAACTGCAGCGGTGCAATGAGTCTTGATAGGGTTTTTTTTACTATCATTTCTCCCTACAAATCACAAGGGACGTTTTGTTTCCTTCATTTTCGTTTTCGTTGTTTGTTTTCTTTTGTTTACCTTTTGGCTTTCGAAAATTCGAGAGACATCTTAGCTGTCAAAAATTGGCCACATCTCCCTCGATTTTAGGTCCCATTTTCTAGTACTTTTGCTCCCTGTTTTTTACGTGTTTGAAATTTGAAAGCATCTATTCTGAGTTTTGACTTCCTCGTAAGCATTTGATGGATGGATAATTTTGCTTCACAAAATTTTATTTTCAAAATTTCTTGCTTTGTTTTTATTTTTATTAATCAACAACTAAACTCTTCGTTTGAATAATTTGCAGCATGAAGAAAGTCTGTTGGCCTTATTTTGATCCTGAATTTGACACCCTCCCCGAGAGGATATATGGCCCCACGTAAGTAATTCAATTATTGGTTATGAGATATATTTGGTGCAGACATTGTAAGAATTTAAGAGAGGAGATTCAATAATGCACAGGAGTACTCAAGATTAATGACCGATAATTAATCGTCTGATTAAACGAGACTCGTCGTTTTTGCTGTTGCAGATGCAGAGTTTGCATTGACAACGAAAGCATGGAAGATTGTACAGTAGTAAAGGTGGACAGCGTTAACAAACAAGGCCTCCTCTTGGAAATGGTTCAAGTTTTGACGGACATGAATCTCACCATCTCAAAGGGCTACATTTCCTCTGACGCCGGCTGGTTTATGGATGGTAATTAATCTGTGTCGCTAATGTTAATATATGTGTTCATGACTTCATTGAAAAGCCTAACAATTGTGCTAAACAGTCAAAACCACGATAAAGGGACGATAGAAACGGCAGCACATGCTGTCGTTTCGTATCATTCTCTCTCTCTCTCCTGTTCATGGGCCCACAATAACTTAAAAAAAAAAATGGCACATATGCTGTGTCCTGTGTGAATAAAAGACGAGAGTTTAGACCAAAAAAAAAAAAAAAAAAAAAGACGAGAGTTTTAAAATAATGATTAAAGTGGGAAGTAAAAGTTATGCGTGAGGAGGCAAAATCGATATCTGCATTTTAGCTATTTAGCACAACTGATATAGCACAGCTGATATCTGCTTTTCCGTAGCACTCGGCACTCTAGACCTGCAAGGTTGCCATGTGACCGCTAATAAATCGTTTGCTTCGATCGAAAAATAGCCGGTTTTGTGATGGTGGTAAGAAGATAGGGTATAGTTCAAATAAAAGATAAGATTTGTAGCAGCTCGATTTCTTCTCTTTTGTTTTATTTAGCTTTTATTTTAATATTTAACCTTTTTTTAAAGTTATTGTCGGCCCATGAACAAGAGAGAGAGAAGTACACGAAATAACAGCAAGTGACTATCGTTTTTGTTGTTCCTTTGTTCATTTACCATTTTCATAAGAGATAAGATTTGTAATAGCTCAATTCTTTCTCATTTGTATTGTTTATCTTTTTTTTTTTTTAATATTTAACCTTTTTTTTAAAGTTACTATGGGCCCATAAATAGGACAGAGAGAAGGACATGAAACAGCAGCAAGTGGCTACCGTTTTTGTCATCCTTTTATCGTGCCTTTGTTAATTTACCATTGTCCATTTTGTATTAGGCTTTGGAAAATGGTAAATGAACAAAGAAGGGATTTTGCAGCCTGATCAATCCAAATACCGACCTCACAAGTCTTATAAACCCAATTGATTGCGCTTGTTGCTTATTCCTGCAGTTTTTCATGTTAAAGATGAGCACGGAAACAAACTTACAGACCAAAAAGTCATCAACTACATACAACAGGTAATAATTTCAATCAACAAGTGAGATATTTCTTTCAGACGATCGGATCAGATATTTCTCCGATCTTATCGAAATTTTAAGATCTCCTGTATGATTTTAGTGGTAGTGTATGGGTAAGATTCAACTTCTTTTATTTTTTTATTTATTAACTACCAATCAACAAATGAGATATTTGCTCAGGACATGATCAGATCAGGAGAGGATCCTGATCCTAATTTCAAGTTAAACTACACAAATTTTTCTGTGTTGTTGATATTTGGGTTGCTAAAATACAAAATCTTGTTTACAGAAAAGGGCACAATTAATGCATTAAAGTTCCGAATTGACACTATTTTTAATAAATCTTAATGTCAAGGTTCATAGTTCAAATTCTAGTAAAGTGCCAATGTTTGTATGCAGGCCATCGGTACAACTGGAGAGATACCCAGCTCGGCCGTGGCAAAGACCTACAGCAACAAAGCCGTGTTTGGATCCGAGTACCCAAGCGAGCACACGGCCATCGAAATGACCGGAACCGACCGGCCGGGACTATTTTCCGAGATATCAGCTGCCCTAGCTGACCTGCATTGCAACATAGTAGAAGCACACGCATGGAGCCACAATGATCGCTTGGCTTGCGTGGCCTACGTGTCCGATCAATCCACGGACACTCCAATCGACGACCCCGGCCGCCTCGAGACCATCGAGGAATACATCACCACCGTGCTCCGCGCCACAGCAGAGCGGAGCCCTAGCGAGACTCACATTAATCCACTAGAAGTAAAGGCTAATGGATTCCCTTGTGGAGATTGCATTAAGACCAACGTTGAGAGGAGGTTGCACCAGCTGATGCATTCTGTCAGGGACTTTGACGGGCAGCGTGGGACCACGAGTCGGTCCACACCGTCGTCGGCCGTAGGATTCGGTGATGAAGAGGGGATGAGAAGGACGGCTGTATATATAGAAAGCTGTGAGGAAAAGGGGTATTCGATTGTAAGCGTTGATTGTAAGGATAGGCCGAGGCTTATGTTTGATACGGTGTGCACGCTTACAGACATGCAATACGTTGTATTTCATGCTTCCATTGGTTGTCATGGAGATTATGCATTTCAGGTACGTATTACTTAAATTAATAACCAGCCGATATACATCTATATAATTTTTCTTTTTCTTTTTTTTGTAAATAATTAATTCCTCAACTGAAATAATATGGCCTCCATTTTTTTTTTTGGTTATATCATGAAGTATTATATAAGCACGTTCATTACATATAATTTAAATCGAATTAGAATTTTCAATTTACATTGTTTATGAATAACACAGGAGTTTTTTATACGACACATAGACGGCTATGCCTTGAACACAGAAGGTGAAAAAGAACGGGTAATAAAATGCTTAGAAGCTGCCATTGAACGCCGGGTTTGCGAGGTAATCTTTATCGATTAAATATAACCAATTTTCTTGTTGGGAGAGTTTTGCCGGCCTAGTAGTCCTGTCTGGTTCGAATCTGGATTAGTCAGGATCCAATATGATATTCAGATACTAGATAGTTTAATACACTAAAAAAAAAAAAAATGTAACCAATTTTGATTATCTCCAATTTCACCGTTAATGGCACCGCAGCATTCTCTTATGATGTGAGCATATTTTTTGGAACAAAATACTGATGGGTGATGGTCATTAATAGATAAGAATTTAATAACAATTAAATCTGTGCATGATTAGTGATGGACATAGGATAGAAGATTTTTAAAAGCACAAAAAATAAATAAATAAATAAATAAACACTCGTATCAGGAGGAGAGGATTATAATTCTTTACATTTCACAATAATTTTTTCGCAGGGGGTGAGGCTGGAGTTAAGTGCAGCCAATAGGGTCGGGTTGCTCTCCGATATAACTCGAGTTCTGAGAGAGAATGGGCTCGCCGTCGTCCGAGCAGACGTGGCAACGAAGGGAGAGAAGTCAGTGAACGCATTTTATTTGAGGGACATTTCGGGGAATGAAGTGGATATGGATTTTGTAGAGTCGATGAAGAAAGAGATATTGGGTCCAATTGATCTTGCAGTTAAAAATGATAGCAGAAGCACTTCGCCAAGCCCCCCTGTTAGGTCCTCTACTCGTTTCTCTTTAGGAGACTTGCTTCGTTCACAACTTGAACGTCTCTCTCACAACTTTGTTCCCATCAATTGATATCATCGATTGCTTGTAATTTGATTTTATGATTTTCGATTATTGATCTATGTAAATAACATCAATTGTACAAAAATAATGACAGGTCGTGCTTAGATAGGTGCGTTTATTTTACTAGCTAGGATTGTATAAAACTTACAGGAGTGATTAATACAAGACCGCATGCCCAATTGCTTGGAGAATCAATTCAAGCCTCATGACTTGAAAAGCTGGCCCAAATAATGGAGGAATTGTGTGTTGTTGGATATTGCTTTGGTTGTAAATCAAGTAATTATTTTAAAATGTGGCAGTGCGGTGTCAATTTTCTCCTATAAGCATATGAAGAGTCAATCAAAATTGTACTGAGATTAAAAAAGCCTTTTAGGTCTCTAAATATGTAATCTATAAAGCTACACAAGTCTCATATTTAGCCTCCGAAGCCATATGGAATGCAGTATCATATGAAACACATCAAATCTCTTAGCCGGCTGATTCAACTCAAAATGTCTCCTCACAGCTTTTAAATTCTCCTTAAGCCTTTTGTACTTCTCCTCAGGAACAGCCATCAACACCTCCTTCAGCCTTGGAATTTCGGACACATCGACTTCAATCGAAAACGCTTCCCATCTCAGCACATCACTGAACGGCAGTACATAATTCTGTGACAAGATAACGGGGACACACTCGGCATAAATAGACTCAACAATTCGAGGGCTAGCCACTTCGTATCCGCTAGGGCAAAGACAGAACTTGGAGTTGAGCATGAATGAGAAATAGTCTTGGTCTTTTGGGAGGTATTCGAAAACTATGAGATCTTTGTCGTGGCCTTTCCAGCGCTGGAGAAGGATGCTGCGGATGGTGCCGTGGAGTCCGCCGGCGAAGAACGCGAGATAAGGCCGTGGCGCGTTGAGCGGCGGCGGAGAGAGGAGTTTTGGGGACACATAGCCACCGTAGAGGTGGATTTCTGGGAGGGTCACATCTTTTTGGGGGTTGAAGTCTTCGGAGGTGTTGGCATTGCAGAGGACTCGGATTGAGTTGTTGTAGAGGTGGGAGTTGCCCTTTGATACATGGGGACCCTGCAAGAAAATTGAAGCTCATTTTCAGATGTTAAAAAAATTGTGTAACAAATTTCATAAATTTTAAAAAGTATTTATTCACTTTTCTTTTAGTTATATCTTTGACTTAAAAAATAACGAAAAACCATAGTCTAATTTGATATCTCATCACAAATTACATAATGTTATATTTATTAAAAAGTCAGATTTACCCTTCAACAGTAAAGTTTCAATATTAAAATCATAGCTTTATAGGAACATAAAGAGTCATAAATTATTTAATTTTACCATAAGCAGAAAGAACAAAGACACACACATATATGTCTTCGTTACTCAATCCATCATCGAAATACAATTGATATCCATCTAATAATCAAATAGCTAGATCTAAATGATTTACTTCAGATTTCAATCTACAGATATATATATTCTAGAAAGTGACTTCCACTCGGGAAAAAACCTTCAGAGAAAGCTAAACATTTGAGCGCTATAATAGCTCAGAAAAAGGCAGACAAAATCATGTACGCAAAGTCTTCTAGCGTAAGACAAACCGAAATCGAAAAAAAGAGTACTTGAGATATATGAATTGGGAAGAGGTAAAGAAACGTACCCAATCATGACAGGCAAGCATGAAGTGATCAGCCCCACAAGTTCTATTCCAGAAGGGGTATTTGGAAGAGACTACTTTAACATAATCAGCTACAAACTGCTTCAGTGGAGTGAGGTCATAAGTAAGAGGTTTGTATAGGTACTTGACCATCCACGCCACACTGAATGGCAAATAGTAGACATGGGCTCGTTGAGGATCACTTGTCCTGAACCTCTTGGCTCCATGCTCTATCTCCGACATGAACCTTCCTTCTATTGTGTATATGTCCTTGCATGGCCCGTAGTGCGTTATGGGTAGCTCTCCTTCTCTGTACACATACACCTTGAATCTCCTCTCCATCTCCACATAACTCCTGCATTTTAAAAATATATATTATGACTTTATTATATTATATAATATGTGTAGAAGAAGAACTTGCATATATATACATGTATACAGGCACTCATTTACCAACAGCAACACTGATTACAAATTATTTTGCAAATTCATCCGAAATTATTTGAACGGGGCATACAATGCTTGAAAGAGTGAAAAAAAAGGAAAAAAAAAATTATATATATATATATATCATGATGCCAAGCCATTTTTCATGAATGAGTTTATAAAAGAGATTACTTACAAGTGTAAAAACACACTTTTTCTAAAGTACATCCGTAAAGTACCTTAGAAATGGCTTTTCTTTGTGAACAATCAACCACTCACTGATTGCATCAGAATTAGAGTCTAAGGATCCTAAAACATTGGATTATTGTAACGACAACAAGAGTCCGTAATTGTGATATCATTAATATCCATAATGAATTAATACTATCTGTGATATATGATGTGTCATTTATGATGGATGATAAATTTTCACAAATTTTGATTGAACTTATTAAATCATCTCACCGTCTTCTTAATAAATAATATATCATATATCATGATATTGTGCAATATACATGCATGCATACATACATATATGTGTGTGTGAAAATAAAGAAGTGTGCTAGCAGCGCCGCCTTTTGCAGTAGCTATGATGCACAAAACAAGCAATCAATTGTAAAACCGATCCAGAGCAATGAGTGAGTGCGTAGTGCGCACTATATGTATGCACTCACACCATCACCATGCATGCATGCGTCGGTTACAAGAAAAACTAACGCTGCGATACACTTATGCTCTCTTTGCCTTAGCCGGCGGTAGCTTAGTAGCAAAGCAGTTCCAAAACCTTCATTATAAGCTTAATTAATTAATTAAAACACAATTAAAGTAAACTACTTACTGATAAAATGCGCCGGGGTTACGGTAAATGGCCGCACTGGGAACGAAATCGACACCGTTTTTGATGATTGATGTTACGTTTCGAGTCGAAGCTGCCTTGCGAATTGAAGCACGTGCTCTAGCCAGTCCTTGCTTCAGCTGTTCGTTTTTACTCAACACTCGTGCTGATGATTCTCGCTGAATAATTAATTAACAATAAATGAGATTAACTGTCATTGTGATTTCTTTTAAGAAAAAAAAAAACACTTAAATTGAGAATGAATGATCGTCGTCGTCATTTCACCTTTAAAACGTTGGTAGATCCAGTGAAACGAACGGCTTGGAATTCATGATCGGAAAGTGAAACGGTTCTGAGCAAATCAGCGGTTGGTACCGATGATTTGAATTCAAAATTTGAAGCCGTTGAGTTGAAGCTAGTCATGATAAAGGAGCTGAAGTAGCCGGCTGATGAAAGGATCAATACGAAGAGGACGGACGTAGCAAAGAGCAAGGACACAGCTGGCAGGAGGCTTCCGCGGAAATTTTCCATTTAATGCAGGTGTTTGATTGGCGGGATTTTGGTTTCTCGGGAAAATTGTTCTATTTTGGAGAGAGAGATTGAAAACGCGCGGACTGAGGATGGGACTTGAGGGAGAGGCGGAGTTTCTATTTATTTCAATTTTCAAGTGCGAGGAGTAATGTGTAATGACCTATTAACCCTTTAATAACACGGATTGACTAAGGGTGATTTTGTAACTTCGACGATTCTATTTGGTTTTTGTTTTATTGTTTGTTGAAATAAACCAGTATGTTTTTTTGTTAAGACTTAAGAGTAGTACCAGCAACTTACCTGCATGCGGGTCACTCCTCGATTATAAATATTAATCAATGTGCCTCAAAATGTGGAAAATGTACTTTTGATGAGCTAAGATATATCATTGATAAATGATATCTTAATATCATCTAACATATACGAATTTATGTGTTGTAGAATATATATGACAATTAATTTAACTTAAATAACAAAATTTAAGCAGTCAACAATTATTTAGTTGACTTGATTGACACATCTTTTATTTTTATTTATAAGTTAAGAAGATTTAAGTCTCCGCAACATTAGCATAGTACTATTATTCAAAATTAAAATTAAAAGTAATGGAACATACACCGAAGCTTTATATAATTATTCATTTATTATTTCAAAAATACTTTGGTCATCATCTAATTGAGATGGTAAAGTCCCTTCTCGTAAAAATAAATTGTTTAGAATTCGAACCTCATGTGTTCCAAAATTACAAAACCATCCTCATTCAGTTAGAGGGGATTTACCTAGTAAACTAAGTTCTACACGCTTTATTTTAATTGACTGGTTAAAACCATTCCCCATGTGTTCCACAGCTGCTTATGTTTTCTAAAATTTTCCGTCAAATTTCGGTCAAAATGACATTAATTTGATACAAAGAAACCATGCGTGAGGGTAGGGCAAAGAAAATATTTGGTGCTTTTGAAATACCACATTACAAAATTAATGTGAAGCTTGTATCTGATTAATGAATGACATTTGACACCATGTGTCCCCATCAATTTTGCAAAGCGCATTGCTCCTATAGAATAATTAACGGGCGGTACAAGAAATCACCAAATCTTCATCATTATTAATTGTGTTAATCCCATTTCATCAAATATTGCTTGACCGACTTCAAGTCAAGCAAGAAGTCACAACCCACCAAAGTCGAAGTCATCATTTTCGCAAAATTTTCTATTGGAGAAAACAAAAAGGACTATTCGTAAAGACTAATTATGAATGTTTTGAAGAAAATTCTTACGATATCCCATGGAATCAATATTACAACTATGACATCCGTTTTGGCACAATAACTTGCACAAGTAATTATAAATTTATAATCCCTAACTATACTTGTAAAATAAAACCTTAAAAACATATTCATTGAACCCTCTAATCGTACCATATAATTAATAAGGAGCTAATTAATATGATCATACATTGCGCATTCATTACGTTCAAATGCATGCATGTGGTGCCCTACATACACAATTAATCCTGCAGCTCGTGGAGCCTTATGTTAAGCCTCCTCAGCCACACTGAGTGCATCACCATATGCATTAAATCAAAGGGCTTAGCTGGCCTGTTCATCAGAAAATGCCTTTGAACTTGAACGACTCTCTTCTGCTTTTCTAAATATTCTTCCATAGAAATTCCTCGTAAAATTTTCTTAATGTCCGGTATCTTTTCCACCGGAATGTGAACGGAAAATTGCCTCCAATCGAGAACATCACCGAACGGCAGAACGTAATGATCAGAGATGATCACCGGAACGCACGCTGAATATATAGACTCAACCACTCTAGGGCTTGCAACTTCATAACCACTAGGGCACAGGCAAAACTTGCTTTGACCCATTAGCTGAGTGTAGTTTAGGGTTTGGGGGAGATACTCATGAACTTGAATATCATCATCTTTATGTTTCCAATATCTAAACAGCAGTTCTCTCACGAATCCGTGAGGACCGCCAGCGAAAAAGGCGAGGATTGAGCGGTTATTAGAGGCCTGGCGGAGCTGTGGCGGTCGTAATATCCTACGTTTGAGGTAAATTTCCGGCATGGACACGTCTTTCACAGGGTGGAACCCTTCTGAGGAATTTGCATTGCAAAGAACTCTGATAAAATGCTTGTAAAACTTTGGGTGAGCAGCTGAAACTTCTGGCGCCTGTAACATCACACAGATCATTAGAATTAGTATATCGACATAATTTAAGGGGAAGCTCTGCCATGTGGCAAAATAATGAGTCCCGAGGTGAGACTCATTGATTTTTTATAATAATAAATTAGTAGATCTCATTTTAGAGTCAGAGACGATCCTCTTTAGGAATCCATTGTTCTTCCACATGGCAGAGTAGTTCTGATATAGTGGGAATAGAAATGATCTACCCAATCATCAGAACTACGATGCAATATTGTTTGGAACCCCCCACGTTTTACATCGGAAGGAAGTCAACAACTAGGTTTTTTAGTATTTAACCATTTAGAAGACTAAATTTAATAAAAGTATACCCAATCATGGCAAGAAACAAAAAAATGGTCAGCTCCATTGCTTCTGTTCCAATAAGGGTATCTACTCGAAATAAGATCAATGTAGTCCTTGGCGATGTTTTGCAGGCTCTTGCGAGAGTAATCAGTGTAAGGTCTGTAGACGTATCGTATGATATTGACGATGCTAACAGGGATGAAATATGCAACGGCGTCGTCCGGGTGGGATGCTACAAAAGGACTTTTGTCACTTTCCAATTCATCAATGAACTGGCCCTCGATGGAATAAATGTCATTCATTGGCCCTCTGTGGAAGAGGGGTTGTTCTCCTTCTTTGTATGCCCATACTCTAAATCGCTTCTCCATTTGTATGTGACTCCTGTTTCATTTTCAAATGTTAAGTAATGTGTATCAACCGTACAATAAGTTGGTGCAGGTGAATCCAAGAATTCTAAAATAAATCAAAGATAATACAACCAATTAATTCAAAATATGTAATTAAATTTTAAATAACCACTAACTATATGTTGGTTCTTTAAAATAAATGCATATATATTATAACGTAATCTACTTATTATATAATTAAGGTATGACTGACATAATACTTCAAGAATATTCTAAAATTTTTCTATTTGATAATATGCACAATACGTTTCTTTTCTCACTTACATGTTTACGGGCACCAGATCAATAAATTCAAGTTTCTGATATTGGCATAAATGAATCTAAAGATTGCGGCTGTTGTAGGTTACACAAAGGATGGGTTTAATTTTTAAACAAGTTACAGATTTTAGTGGATGAAATTTTTCATAACTATCATAAGTAATGTTATATAATACTGGGATATATTTTGAAGTGTAACAGAAAATCAGAGAATTTCAACAACATGAGCTCCATTTTACCAAACCATGCTGATATACATAACTATGATACCCCATCTTGGTACTAATCGATCTAGACTGTCTAATTAATAAGAACTTCAAGTGATTTTGACATTTTTTCCAACTCAACTCAATTTATTGGAGACACTGTTTAGATGAATTTCAAGTTGCAAACTATTTTCTTGATCACAATGCCAGCGTAAATTGGACCCAAAACAATTCTACAAGTAACCATAATTTAAAAAAGGCAATCCCGATTCCCACGACATATATAACATTATCTAAAACGTATTTTAGTTGATGATTTTAACTTGATGCTAGTTCGGGAAAAGTCGGAAAGTCAACACTTTTTTTAACTTAAAAATCACAAAACAAACGATAAGATAATGTCGAATTCCGAATTTTAATAAAACTTAGCATTATTTTCAGATTTTTTTTTAACCCTAAAATATACTGAAGTGACTCGAAAGCACTAAGCTGAGACAGTCAGCACTCAACAAGAAAATAAAAGAAAACGGGAAATTAATTCTTAACTGATGAAAGGCAAAAGGATTTATGTAAATAGATCCTCTGGGCACAAAACTCTCCTCCTTGTTTGGCATGTAAGTATGAGATCGGGACGCTTGTCGTATAGCTGCTCTTGCTCTTGCTAACCCATTTTGCATTCTCTCAAATGGGTTCTTTTTCTGTACTTATGGAGAGAACAAAATAAAACATATACAAAAGAAAGTAAACAAAAACATGAGAATACAAGCAAATAAGCTTAAGCAATTATTAGGTTCGGCTTTGAGTTGCTTACTTTGCCAACATTCTTGTAAGCATTTTGAGTTGGTATTCCCAAATAAGAGAGAGGGGGTTGTGGGTTTTGTTGGGAGATATGAGTGTGATTATCATGATTAAGTGATTGATCAGAAGACGGGAAGAAATTGAAATGTTGGTTGATCAACGAGAAAATGAGAATAAGAAGGACTATTGGGTAGAGTAAAGTTGGGGAAGCAAATGTGATCTCAGCCATTGTTAACTAGATCTTTCTTTTCATCCAAACGTTTTTACATGGAGAGAAATTTTTTTTCTTTCTTAAAACGAGAAGAAAGGGAAATTTCAGTTTATGATCATTGTGCATGACTCATGAAAGACGATATATATGGTGGATTGATGTGGGTCTTTTTTTCCTCCAGTACTATATGTTTGGATTCGGTGCGTACTGGCACGTGATTTTTATCATGCATTCTCGTTTTGATTTCGGCACGTCATCTTGTGGCGATTGATATTCAATTGATTGTGATTAGATTTTATAAGATAGTTGGTTTACGCACTCAGATATTTCTTCCGGGCTCTTCTATCGCACAGTTAAGTGATCTTCATCCGATTAATGGAACAGGTAATGCTAGGTGAAAATTTCCAAACAAAATCCAAGGTACCGAAATTTCAGTTTGTTCTGAAATCGATCAGGTTCAGTTCAGTTATGTTCTTTCAACCCGATCCATTTTTGGCAACCTCTAAGTAATAATCCATGGTAAAAATAGGAAAAGCTACACTTTCATAAACGAAGTCCCCACAGCCCAGGGGACGCATGTATGGGCACATTATGCTCCTATTGTTGCCACAATGCGGAGTTGAAATGCGCACTTGTGGTTATTACTAAATCGGATGAAATTGTTAGATAATTTCTAGGTATCGTCTTTCACACTTGAAACAATTATATTTCGTTACGGCAGAAAATTTAGTTCGTTGAACCAAGTAAAACATCTTTGTCCGATGTCAACACCATATGAACCAATCAATCAATGGCACTTTCCAAATTCATCACATCTCTGTGTCACAGTGCACAACTAGCCCCTTGCCCTTGCTGTGGGTTATTAATTTGTTTCCAAATAGAGACCCTCCCGCTCATCAAATGATTACGCTTTGATTATAGACTTAATAGACTTATGTTATACGCTCTATAGCTATCGTTATTGGATTGGTCGACGTTTGGAGTTATATGAGTTCGGCCGACATTGACCGCTACCTGACAAAAGAAGCCGCAAGTTTGATTTTGTAGACAGTTTGTAGCAAATTAATTAAAGAGAGCAAACATCGCAACTCTTCATGTTTTTTGCTCTTAAAATTCACCGATCATCATTTTTGAGTGAGGTTGGGTGCTTCCGTGGGCAAGTCTTAAGACAAACTATTTCGGAGCCGAGACAAGGTACAGGCAAATGGAGGCAATAACGTTGGAAACCAATCTTCTCATTGTAAGGCAGCTAACAATCAGTACATTCTCGTTCGTCTCGTTACTTACATGATACATGAGAAGCAGAGAATTACTGCCCCTTGAGTACCCCTAATTTTTCAAGTGATGCTCTTATGTCGTTGCTGTCACACGCTTCATCAACTTGAATAACATTATGACTGTCAAATGAAATGACATCCTCTAAAGAATAGTTTCTATTGGCATGAAGCTTTTGAGCAAAATATGTTTTCCAACTCCTTCAATATCACAGTTTATGAACTCCACCAAATTTGATAGTTTGGGAGGTCATAATCTGTGTCCCCATAGAATCCTTTTCCTGCAATAAAGTCATTCGACAAGTCTATGCCCCAAACGAACATGGAGATACCTGAAATATATGTTCACTCAATTTGGTTACATAACTGCATAAAGATCAATTCATAAAGCATAACAAAACAATTGCAACATTAGGTCATGTTAACTAAGTATCTAACACTCCATTGAAATACTGCACATTGTCACTATTGTCACATGCAAGGCATCGAGAAGCCAATACAGGGATCACGTGAAGCTTGGTACCATTTTGACAATAAATAACATGGCATCAAGTGAAACCTGAATTCTCATCAGTTTCCTGAGTTCCTTAACTGGAGGAATCTATGAAGATGAAAGTAGATATTAAGAAAATGCTGACACTGAAAATGTGAGTTTCAGTTGTGCAATAAAAAAAAAAAAGAATTACCATTTGTGGATTGGTTACTTTGAATGCATAGCAATGTACAGTTGATCTCGATTCATCCTCCTCGACAATTTTCCTTCTTCTCCCTTTCTATCGTTGACAGAAGCAGCCCAACGAACCAAAGTCTTCCTTAAACCTTCTCCACTAGCGGTATTCAGTATGAAAATGATAATCTAAATCTACCAGAAAGGGAAGCCCATGATTGTCTTATTGCTTGGCGATGGATAGTACAGCTCACTACCACTATTGCAGATCAAAGCATCAAAAGCTAATGGGCTTAAACCTCCGAAACCAGTAGAGAGTTTAACTCTAAGACAGTCAATGCTGTTGACAAAACAAACCCGATAAATCCTGCAGAATTGTCCTTCTCTCTGCTGCCTCAAAAACCTTCTTAATGATTTCAAGAAAATCTGACATTGTGTCACAATGCAGCAATAACAAAATATACTTCCGTCCTCAATTGGAAATTTCCCGAAGCAACATTATGATCTGCCTTTTGTGTTCCTCAATGGTTCCATTTGACAATGCCAAGACAGCGCCCAAATTTGTTCTTCCCAGTAACAGCATTTTCTTAGTATCCAATTGAATTATCAAGAGTGCAAACATCGCAACTCTCATGTTTTTGTCACCTTAACAGCTTCAAGTTCGATCATCATGTATGTCTCTCAAGGAATCACCAGGTGAATCAGATTCAGAATTATCAAGTCCATCGTCACTTCTCTGCCAGTCTGTTTGCAAATGACTGTCAAATGAAATGACATCCTCTAAAGAATAGTTTCTATTGGCATGAAGCTTACGAGCACTTTCACCAACTCCCTTCAATATCACAGTTTTATGAACTCCACCAACCAAGCCTTCATAATCTGTGTCCCCACACTCTCCTGCAATGACCACAACATTCGACAAGTCTATGCCCCAACGAACATGGAGATACCTGAAAATATATGTTCACTCAATTTGGTTACATAACTGCATAAAGATTCATAAAGCATAACAAAACAATTGCAACATTAGGTCATGTTAACCCCTAGTATCTAGCCACACTCCATTGAAATACTGCACATTTACCTGAGAGCTTGGGATCGAGAAGCCAATACAGGGATCACGTGAAGCTTGGTACCATTTTGACAATAAATAACATGGCATCGAAGTGCCTGAATTCTCATCAGTTTCCTGAGTTCCTTAACTGGAGGAATCTATGAAGATGAAAGTAGATATTAACGAAAATGCTGACACTGAAAAATGTGAGTTTCAGTTGTGCAATAAGAAAAGAATTACCATTTGTGGATTGGTTACTTTGAATGCATAGCAATGTACAGTTGATCTCGATTCATCCTCCTCGACAATTTTTCCTTCTTCTCCCTTTCTATCGTTGACAGAAGCAGCCCAACGAACCAAAGTCTTCCTTAAACCTTCTCCACCCCAACGGTATTCAGTATGAAAATGATAATCTAAATCTACCAGAAAGGGAAGCCCATGATTGTCTTCGGTGCTTGACGATGGATAGTACAGCTCACTACCACTATTGCAGATCAAAGCATCAAAAGCTAATGGGCTTAAACCTCCCGAAACCAGTAGAGAGTGTAACTCTAAGACAGTCAATGCTGTTGACAAAACAAACCCGATAAATCCTGCAGAATTGTCCTTCCCTGCTGCCTCAAAAACCTTCTTAATGATTTCAAGAAAATCTGACATTGTGTCACAATCCGCAGCAATAACAAAAATATACTTCCGCCTCCTCAATGCTGGAAATTTCCCAGAAGCAACATTATGATCTGCCTTTTGTGTTCCTCCAATGGTTCCATTTGACAATGCCAAGACAGCGCCCTCAAATTTGTTCTTCCCAGTAACAGCATTTTCTTCAGTATCCAATGAATTATCAAGAGTGCTACCACCTTCGTTTTTGTCACCATCCAGGGACAGCTTCAAGTTCAAAGATAAATCATGTATGTCTCTCAAGGAATCACCAGGTGAATCAGATTCAGAATTATCAAGTCCATCGTCACTTCTCTGCCACCTAGGCTGCCTCTGTTTGCAACTGGCAATACGAGATAAGTATGTTTTACAATGCTCAGGCCATGAAAACTGATGAATGTTTTTACGTCCATTCTGCCTGCATCTTTCCCAAAGCTGCTTATCAGATACAAGCTTAAGAAGAGCATCAGCAATAGACTGCTGATCATGAGGGTCTACCAGCAGTCCATTGTCAAGAACCTGCCACAAGTTCATAGTCATTATTTAAAAGCAAGCATAGAACTTCAATCTAGAATTGAATAAATAGACAAGCTAAGCAATAAGAAGGCTCCGGGGATGGTTCAAACCCGATGAATATCAACAGGACCCCCATTTTTTGTGGCAACAATGGGCAAACCATGAGCTGCTGCCTGCAAAGTAAAAAGAGCTTATGATGAATTTGTTGAAGAATCAAAATCAGAAGTATGAAAAATTGTAAACACTAGATGCGAGAATAACCTCAATTAATGTAAGTCCGAATGGCTCAATGAAAGCTGGATTGATAAATACACCCTACACCACCCACCAGAAAGATAAAAATAAAAATAAATCTCATCATGGTAAAAGTTGAATGACATAGATACTAGAGCAACTTAAAACAAATCACGATCTTTCCTTTCTGTGGAAGTAATTGAATCCAAACGGGAAGCAGATAGCTTATGGGTCATGTTACATGAAAAGTTATGTCACTAATACATCAGTAGTTAAAAAGCATAGGGGGTTTTACTACAATTAGCTAATCCGGTTCTTGCTTCAAGTTAGAAGAATCCATCACAAACTCTACCTTCGTTTTGGCTGCAAGACGATAAATGTCAGGAACATCAGACTGCTTATGGTGTTTAGGATATGCCACTTGGCCATATAAATCATATTTGTCAACCAACTTAAGAATGGAAAGAAGCAATGCTGCATTTGTTCCTGACATTTCGTCAATATCATCTCGATTTCCCATTATTAGTGTCTGCAACAACAAAAGATATAAAAGTTAATAGTCAGAAAACAGGTATATAAAAATTACGTAAATAAAGGCATCAATATCCAGAGGACAAGGAGGAACGTTGGATCAGAAGCATTGCAAGATGGATGCACTATTCAGGAACAGATCAAAGACTTTTAACTTACAAGATTAGCAAGCTCCCTCAGAGAACGGCATTCTCCAAATGCCTTGACCAAAGTTGTAATATTCTTTTTAGGGTCTGGGCGGGCAAGGGCAAGGATCATAGGCTTGCGTGGATTTGAAAAGAAACGCATTATCTGCCAATTCAAAAATTCCAAGGTCAGTGTACTGTAGTCAGAATCTCTACTGTGCATGCAAGGGAAAGGATCCTCAACATTCTGTAGTTCCTGTTTTGTAGTAAAATAATAGAAAGGATCAACAGACAGCAGCACAGAGGCTATCACAACCAAAATGATGAAAAAGAAAGAACTTATTTGTTTTTTGGATTAAAAGAAGAAAGAACTATTATAACCTCGGACCATATTGGCGGGTCTGGAGAGGCAGGACTACCTTCATCTCTCCCCACTTCCTCATCCACATCTCCGTTATGTGGAACAATGTGATGAAATTCCATTCCAGGAGGAATTACCTGGACATTATTATGAATATTTAAGATAAAGAGAACCAAGAAAGGTACACAACAATAAATAACTAAACATGTTTTAGATAAAAAATTATGGACTTACAACCATACGAGGCATAAACCTGCCATGACAGCTTACACCCCTTTTGATTCTTGCCCTGAGCTTACGCTCCAGTACTGGATCGAATCCATCATAAAGGCGCCACTGCTCTTCTATTTCCTGTCTGGTGCTAGTTATAACGATCTCAGAGGCATCAAGAGACAGCTCCTCAGCCTCTATACGTCGCATTATTTTATATGTTGTATTAATTTCATCCCTTGATAGGCGTCCTTGCTTCAAAAGTTGTTCAAGCTTATCTCGCCCCAGTGAGTGCCCGGTAAAAACCATTGGCACATTTAGAGCTCCAGATAGAAGAGCAGCAGCATCACCTGCATCAGCATAATGTCCATGAATTGCAACTGGCCAGATTGGTTGTCCAGAACCAACTTGCTCACCCAGAACCTTGGAAATTTGAATGATGTGGGTCAGTGCAGCATCAACAAATTCAGGAATGTGAGGCCAAAGAAGTTCTTTTTGTACATATTTATCTTTTGGGCCAAAAGGTATACGGATGATATAAGCACCACTGCTCTCCCCAGGCCCCTGCATCAAATTCTCAGTGTTTTTCCGATTCAGCATTTCTGATGGTTCAGCATAGGTCCAATCTACATCTGGAGCTGATACTTGTCTTGTCAGCAAATCAACTCTGTAAACTCCTGGCATTGAACCCAATGCCCTTGCAAGTTCTACAACATACTTAACCTGTTAGAAACACCATATTCCAAACTTCAACATGAGGAATAGAGTAGTATAGAACAACACTAATGATAGTGTTGATTATCAGAAAAGTAGCAGGAAAAACAATTCTCTCTGAACGTTACCTGACCCCCTGTGTCAGAGTCACAACCTAACTCCATGTTCTCGCCGCGTATCAAGCCATGAAGACTGTACAAATATTTCATGTTAAAATTTACAAAAACCATCTTAAAGCCAGAGAATTGATAAGCTCTGAATCAAAAGATCCTAGATTTCTGTTTATAGTTATAATCGAGAACTGAATTCAAAATAAACCACCGTATATCCACATAGATCATGAGGTCACAATTAAATGCATCGCATGCCTTATCAACACAATGTAGAGTTTCTTTTCCTTGTACTGAATAGCCCAATTCTCCATCGTATCAACTGAACTGATTCTAGGCATTCTTCCTTTGGTGCTATAACCATGGGCAGAAAGTTCACCAGACACGTCTCCTTTGTCTCCTTCTGATAAGTCTTCTGACATATCCACGGTTGCCTCTTTGCGGCCTCTTTCATGCTCAAGACCGCGTTTAGCTTTACGCTGAGCTACCTCTACTTCAAGCTGTATTTGAGTTGAAAGAGAAGTAGAATCAAGTTAACAAATCTATAAATAATTGAAAAACAATTGAGTATTTGAAAAACAAATATATCCGAAGGGGAAAAAAAATTGAAACTATGTGGCACATTCACACTGTCATGCTAAAATGAGATTATTAAAAAAATAATAAAAGTAAAAACAGAGCATAAACTAAGCGAAGTAAAGAGAACTAGTATGCAATTGGCCGTCATCTGATTTATTATTTAACTTCTCTAGAAATTGCATAAAATTGCATGTGATCCTTAAAAATACGAACATCTGCACCTACACTTGAGGATTCTTACGTGATCCAATAAAGGATGTGAAAATCCGTACGATACGCAGCACAGCAACAAAACAGAAGAAATTCTCAAAATGAAATTTCAACGTCTAAGATTACAATGTGAATACCTAAAATTAAGGGGAAAAAAGTAAGAAGAAGAATTGAAAAGACCAGCAAAATCAAAACAAAAACCTGTTTCTTCTTGCGAGCCAAATTCCAAATCCGCCAACACATGTTCTCCAATCTAGTGTTTCTCTCTTGCGGACTCCTCGTAGCCGCAGCCTAGACATTAGAATTAGACGATCGTAATAATAGGAATAATAAAATTAAGAAAGACAAATTAATAAGAGAAAGAAAGAAAAGGTACTCGAATCCAAGAGCGGTGGAGATCGGTTTCATCGAAGCCGGTGATGACTTGCTCGACGAAGTAACGAGTAGGACTGAAACGCCCTCTCTCTCTAAGCAACAGCGACGATTTTGCGTCGTCGATTCCCGGACCGACGTCCAGGATCGCTTCTAAATAACTGTTAACCCAGTCGTTTCCCGCCATTTCCAACGCCACAAACAAACAAAAAAATTAATAAGAGATTACTGTGTGTGCATGCTTAATGAGTGAGGATGGCAGTTATTATGTTATGTTATGTACACTATGTAGCAGTTTCTGTGAGAATGTTGTGGAAGAAGAGCCAAGTAGAGTGAGTGGGAAGATTCGGAGAGAGCGCGAGGGGGAGAGAGAGAGAGAGAGAGCGGGGCTGCTTGGCTCGCGCTTCGCGTTGCTTTTGTTTTATAATTCCAACTTTCGACTCTGCGATTTCTGTGAAAACGACCATGCAACTTTGTATTAATTATTCTTTCCTCTTATTTTATTTGGGAGTGCCCGTGCTGATTCTCTAAAATCGTGACACATCACGTATATGCCGAGCGCACTCGCGTTAAAACCTCACAAAAAATTAAAAAAGTAACTAAATTAGAAATTTATGGTAATATAATTTAAACTAAATGAGAATGAGTGAATTATGACAACTCTCAAGTATGTTTTGTGCTAATTTTTCTCCTTGGGCATGTTTGAGACTTGAGATGATTAATTGCTTCTTAGTGTTTATTTAGTATAATTTATTTAATAGATATAAGTATTTATTTAATCTTATTAGCCCTTATCATAATTTTTATTAGAGTGGGGCTATTGGCACCCCTATAATATCCTTTTAAAACCCCTATTATAAGTACACCCCATTGAACAATGATAGAAAATTTATCGTTATTATTGGCACCCACTTTAATTCCAAAACTGCCCTACTTCTGAATTTAATTTTCTCTGCAACACCCAACAATAAATATCGGAAATATTTCTGCCACCTATCTCATGTCATACCTTTGGTCTCGTCATTCATGCAATTTCTCATCCATCTCTTGAATTCTTTTTCTCTTGCAATTTTTCCATTTATAAATTCTTTTAGTCTCACTCCTTAATTTATGCTAAGCCATTGGATAGTCATAAGATTTTTCAAACAAAAGACTGTTGGGTTTATAACACTTTTGTAATTTATTTTTTAGATGCCCGAGATTCAAACAATTCATTGATATTTGGAATGGAATTGATGATGAATGCCAAGAAATTGTAAACAGTAAAAAATTGTACTTATGCGAGGTATGGGCATGTTTGTACTTTAGAGGGAGAAAATACAGTAAATTTACATTTGTCCTTAAATGTAATTATAAAAAATAGGGGTTTTAAAAGTTTAATAAAGGGGTGCCAATAGCTCTACTCTTTTTATTATTGTTCGGTTGTTTTTCTAATAGAACTTTTGAAGGTTTTTTTTTTTTTTTTTGTAAATAGAGTTTTTGAAGCTTAAATAGGTTATTTTGTCCATATTAGTAAAAACTTAAATTTTAGACTTTTGGGAATAAAGGTTGAAAATTTATTTTTAAATATTAAAATATCTAAAATATTATTTACTTATTTAATTATTTTATTTTATTTTTTTATAACATAACTTTAAAAAATTTGTCTATTAAAATAATTTTATAAATTTTTAATAAAAACTCTTATCAATAACCAAACAACTATTTTTTTTTTTTTTAGGTAAAACCTCTATTTATAAAGTTTCTACTTAAATAAGCTCTACTTTAAAAAAATTGTACTAAACGCGACTTATTCACTTAAAGTGTCTACATATAATTTATCCTCTTTAAACTCCTAATAATGATAGTTATAGTATACGGGAATAAATACGCAGTACATAAGCCTTTTTTCAATGCAAACGTCTATGTTGAGAAATAATTTAGTACAATGATATGTTTGACATAATACTTTTACTCTTTATCAAATCTCTAATTTTTTTTTTTTTTGACATCCGTAAATTTCTTTATTATATATTTATGTAATAATGTAATATGATATATGATCAGGAATACATGGACGAAAATTTAAGAGATCAACAATGAAATTTTTTTTTAATTTAAAATTTTGCAAGGAAAACTGTGGATGAAGCATCGTATAGGATCATCATCAAACACGTAAAAGTTAAAACCAAAATAAAAATAATTGGAATTCAGTCAATTCACATTTGCATTAGCAGGCATCAAAAGTTACGTGAAATTAATAAAAAGCATCATTAGCAGATTAGCATCACTTAGCAGGATTTATGCCGGGCATCAATTCAATTAAAAAAGGAATCTACAAGAGTCAAGATGGAAACGAATAAATTTGAAGGCAAAGCCTGCACCTTAATTCCAAGATTGGTCACGTCTCTAATGTGTATACCTGCGAATTGAACGTTCAAAAGAAGATGGGATGTCTTTTGTACGCTCAAAATTGATTGGATTGATTTATGATTTATAATATTTCCAAACTTAATCAACCAATCAAATCCCACCAAGTTAGTCATTATAGTAATTAAAATATTTCGAAGACAAAGATGCTGGATTGCTAGGGAGGAGTTCATGCCAAGTATCCTCATTCACTGTTCAAGAGCATATATTACGCACACAGAGAAGATTTATATTCCAAATGTAAGATTTTATTCCATATTTTCTACTTTTCTAAATGCCGAGAGCTTAAAGTTGCGCACAGTACTGTTTGTAAACCCATTTTTGACTATTAAACGAATCTTTGGTACGATTAATTTTGCCCTCTTATCAAGGTTATATATAGTTTGAGCCTACTCATATATGAGGAAAATTAAATAGTGTTGGGCTCACTGTGATGGGTCATAAGTGGGCTGGGTTTCTTTCACAGGTTAGTCGCGAATCATGTTGCAGTTCGGCGGGGATTTATAGTGTGGGTTGTGGTGACGTTCGCCCCCTCGGGCAGAAAGGCCAGGAAAAAAAATATGAGGAAAATTTCTCAACTTTGAATGGAGAATTGTCTACTCTTCAAGTTTTAGAAGAAATTTACCTCCGGAAAAATTGAGCCCAAAACTCGCCTACCTTTTGAGGCACATTTTCTTTTGATAAAAAGAAAAAAAATTAAATTAAATTTCCAACAAATCAACATGCACCTGCACTCATTATTTAGACGAAATACACTTGAGTGAAATCAAAGCTTTCTTTGCATAGGAACCATATTATGGAGACTACTGCTCACGATATTTACAATCATATAATTATTGAGATCAATTTATATTTATTTTGATATGATACCACTCAAATTTTTAACCTTTTTATATATTTGAGAGACGTCAATTTCCTCATAAAAAAATTATATTCACTTAAATTTTAAGAAAAAAAAAATTAAATTAAATCTTTATAATATATCTACTGATGTTCGAACCACTTATCGTACACTTAATGAGAAGTGGCTCTAGCTTGTTTCATATTTTATTAAGGAAGTTAATCCATCACTGATGATACGGTGGGCCGCCATGTGGCACGCATGCGAAAAGCATTGATCGGAGTACGTCCAGGTCGCGTTACACGTATCAGGCTGAGAGCTATTTACGATTTGCCAATCCACCCCACTGGACTAACGCGAGCCACCAATTGGATGCAGACTAAATTTCATATTTGCTCTCTTGGCCCTTGATGAATACCGTTTTGGACATAAATGCCCAAAAATTATATCATTTTGTTCCTGCACCCCTTTCCTATCAATCCTTCTGTTTTTGTGTCCCTAAAACATAAGCAAAGCATAACAGTACAATAATGACATACATCAATTTAGCTCACTAATTAAGAAACACTAACTACTGTCTACAATCATTATTATTGCATTATCTCATTGAGTGCATGAAATATTTTTAAAAAATTTTTAATGTACACTTATTACATATTTTATCATTTGCTTAATAAATAACAAATCATTGAGAATAAGGTTTTTTACTATAATTTACACATGTTTAGCACTATTTTATTTTTTTAATGACATTATTAGTTTATTAAGATCTTTTTTCCATGTAGAGCATAATAATGATGTAGAGATTTCTAATGAATTTTTAGATAAAATGAAGCTCTTTTAATAAAAATAATCTAGCAGATGAGAGAAAAATTAGGGGCATTTTCCAAAACTAAATAAACAAAGAGACTAAGATAAGATATTAATAAAAGAGAAGAAAGAGAAAAGAAAAGAGGGAACAACAAAGGCAGGTGGTGGTGGTGGTGTTAACCCAAACGAAAGGAACAAACAAATTACTTTTCTTTCGTTCTTTGCTTTGCAAATCAAATTAAATTGCTTCATTGAATTATTCAACGTTAATATGATTTTATTATATTTTTATTAGCTAGAGTGCTTACTATAAGCAAGCAATCTTCATATTCTCTCCCATGCATACACAGCAACGACGTTCGTAACTTTCCCACCAGACCAGCCCATTACCAACTTTCCTTTTCATGATTAAATTTTCCGGGAAAAATGTCTTTCTTATATGGCATGTTTTTCGGGATCTCCTTCGGGATTGGGTTGATGGTCGCGTATGCTCGTTATGAGAACGTTCGATCCCGCCGTCGCGCTGAACTCGTACTATTCTTAGATCTTCAGCATTGCAGGATCTGTCATTCCTGATTATCTCTGTATGTGACGACCTGTCGTTTGTTTTTGTTTTTGATTTGTATTAACATGTTTATAGGCAAACATAGTAGCTGCATTTTCCCGGATGACAGTCCAAGATTCAAGAAAAGTCATTCCTCCTGAATTTTATCCTCCATGGGTTGTTTTTCAACAGAGACAGAAGGTAAAATTAGTAACAATCATCATAACATGCTACAGTGACATATTATTTACTTATAATCTTATTCCTGATATTCGATTTTTTTTTTCTTTTTTTAATCAATGGCAGTTAAATTGGCTTAATCATCAACTTGACAAACTTTGGCCATTCATTAATGAGGTAACCCGTGGTGATTAGTTCTTTTAATTATGTGGTAATGTTGTTAAATAGCTGTTACAATGTTGTAGGCAGCATCAGAGCTGATAAGAAGCAATGTTGAGCCTATTCTCGAACAATACAGACCAAGTATCTTAGCCTCTCTCGGCTTTTCAAAATTGACCCTTGGCACTGTGGCTCCACAGTTTACAGGTTTTTTTTTTAAATTTATTTATTTTTTACTTTGATTTTGTGTTTTATGAAACGGGTACTAGAGTTGGTAAGAAAACAGAGCAAAACATATAGTAATAGTAAGAGAGATTAAAATTTTTGGTGACTCATTCTATTGGTATTGTAATTTTGTGGCTTTGAAGCCACCGTTGTTATGGAAATGAAATTTCTAGCTGTTAACTAAAGTGTAATGATTGTTTGGGAAATACCAATAAATGACAAAGGCATCACGTGTGTAAGTATTTACCGGACACATCGGCAGTATAGTTTCCTAACAGCAAAAACAAATTAGAGCCTAATTTTTTTTTTTTATTCAATGGCGGATATGTGGTTTAGGAGTTGCCATAGTAGAGAGTGAAAGCGGAGAAGAGGGAATTACAATGGAATTGGACGTGCAGTGGGATGGTAACCCAAATATTATACTTGATATTCGAACAAGAGTTGGTGTAGGACTTCCTGTACAGGTAACTTCTGATTTCTGCCCACGCTCAAAAGTAACAACTGATAGAGTTCTTTATGTATTTGTTTGTAAAGATAGTTTGTGGTTTTGTTTGCAGCATCAGATGTAGAGTTAGTTTTAACTTTCTATTTTCTTTTCATTCTTTTTGGTTTTCAATTTCTTTCTATTTTCTTTTCATTCTTTTTGGTTTTCAATTTCTTCATTCAGGTGAAGAATGTTGGGTTCACTGGGGTTTTCAGGTTGATCTTCAAGCCACTGGTGGATGAGTTTCCTTGTTTTGGAGCTGTTGCTTATTCATTGAGAGAAAAGGTCCGTTACAATAATCTTTATTTTTTCTATGACAGAAAAGAAACTTTTCTGCCTGCACATAGATGAACCTGAACTTAATTGTTAATTTGCTTGTACGTACAGAAAGATCTGGATTTCACACTTAAAGTTGTTGGTGGCGATATATCATCAATCCCTGGGATCTCTGATGCTATTGAGGTTTGAGCAAACTTTGTCTTAGTTCTTCTGTTACTTCTTTAACAAGCAACTCGATATTATTTTTTTTATAAAACTTTGCACAGGAAACAATTAAAGATGCTATTGAAGACTCAATAACATGGCCTGTTCGGCAAATTATACCTATATTACCCGGGGATTACAGGTATTTCATTTTCCAGGAAGTTACTTGGCTCTCAACTTCATGATTCATTTTGCTGTCATTGATAATTGTCTTAATGTTTTAGTGACTTGGAGTTGAAGCCTTGTGGCACATTAGATGTGAAGCTTGTGCAAGCCAAGGAGTTAACAAATAAAGACCTTATAGGGAAATCTGATCCTTTTGTTGTGATATTTGTGCGTCCACTGCGTGACAGAATGAAAACCAGCAAAACAATTGTGTGTAAACTTGCCTTTTATGCTTGCATTTAGCAATTTTCAATCTCAGATTGAGTACTTCTCACTGTATGTGCAGAACAATGAACTGAACCCAATCTGGAATGAGCACTTTGAATTCACAGTTGAAGATGCTTCAACTCAACACTTGACAGTAAGAGTCTTTGATGATGAAGGACCAATGCGGGCCCCTGAAATTATTGGTATTGCTCAAATAGCGCTAAAGGAACTTGAGCCCGGTAAAGTGAAGGATGTATGGTTGAAACTGGTCAAGGATGTTGAGGTCCAGAGAGATACCAAAAACAGGGGTCAGGTGAGGATGCCAACTGATTGATTGCAGCATTTATACTGGCTGTGCATAAGAAGGCGGTAATTATATCTAAATTGTGCAATTTTTCTTGGCATTAGGTGCATCTTGAGCTGTTATACTGTCCTTTTGGCACAGAGAGCAGCCTTAAGAATCCTTTCAACTCCGACTACTCATTGACCACATTGGAGAAGAGCCTTAAGAGTGAAACAAGTAGAGTGGAAGCTGCTGAGCTTGGAAAGATGGCAACTCAAAAGAAAAGTGACGTTATTGTGAGAGGAGTATTATCCATTACAGTGATAGCGGCTGAAAACTTGCCCAAAGTAGATTTGATGGGAAAGGCTGATCCCTTTGTTGTCCTTCAACTGAAGAAAGCTGGCAACAAAGCGAAGACTAGGGTGAGTATCAGATTTCCAGTTATAGCGGCAAAAACTTAGTTCATTATAGAATGTTGAACACATCTTTATAAGTCAGCTATGCTTGCATATTCATCTTTGTAGCAAAATATTAACTGGTGCGAAAGATGGTTTATGTTCGGAGGTTTTGAAACCTCTTCGTTTTTGAACCATTCTACTTTCTCAGGTTGCACACGACACCCTGAATCCAGTTTGGAATCAGACATTTGACTTTGTTGTGGAGGATGGACAGCACGAAATGTTAATTTTGGATGTTTATGACCATGACACCTTTGGGAAGGTAAACACTTCATTCATCATTGTCACTTCATTGATGAATTAGACTTCACAAAAAGCTTTCAGAAATTTCCTGTTTCTTGTTGAAGTCTTGGATTAAATTGTTTCACTATATGAATCATTCAGGATAAAATGGGGAAATGCATCATGACACTCACTAGGGTCATGATGGAAGGCGAAATTCAAGACAGTTTCCATATAGATGGCACTAAATCAGGGAAGCTTTTTTTGAATCTCAAGTGGACTCCTCAGCTAGTTCTCCGTGACTCCTCTTGATTATCAGAGATGACTTCAAATACTTTTTGATGTTAATATCCTTTGCATGTCCCTCCTGCTGCTAACAGCAGCTGCTGGACCTCAGTAAGTTTTACCATAGTTTCAAACTTGGAGATATAAAAAAAAAATGCAGTTTATAGAGTGGTAATGTCCTCATTTCAGGACTTTCTATACAAAATCTCAGGCCAGTTTTATTTTGGATAGAAATCTGATTCTTTTCCTATTAAATTCAATAGCAATTTTTGAGGAAACAAATGTAGAGATGGACTGTTCTACAAGGCACTGCAGAAAACAGAATTTCTGCTGATGTAGATGTCAAACATATTTGACCATATATTCTTTTGTTTATTTTTGGAAATATATGACAGTTGTGATTAATCAAAATTGGAATATAAAAAATTTAAATCATGTTCAAGCTCAAGCAAGAGAGTAATCAAATTTTGGTCGACTTCCACATTTGAAAAGTTAATAATCGTCAAAGGATTGAGCACAACAAACAAGACAGAGGACATTTCATAAAAATGAAACTATTTCGTTCTTGATTCAAGAATATGTTTTTATTATAAAAAATGACAACTTATATGAACTTAACAAATAAACTATATAGGGACTGGATTTTCTATGGAAGTAACTCCACTGTGTAGGCATTTTCCAGAAATGCAGATGGTCATTTCCCTAGACATCACAGATTCACAGTTAAATTTCTTCTTCAGCTAAGCAGTATATCCTACACTCATACTTCATTTCTCTGCAATTGAAGTGATGATAACACAAGTAAAAAGTATTTGATAACCCAGCATACCGAAAGAGATTGTGGAGGCAAGGGAAAGGGTCGGATGAATATGAAAGATAACTTCAACGGACTTCAACTCTCGGCTTTAGATGATTCTTCTTGAGTTTTCTCCTCCGCAGATTGTTTGACCTGTAAAACAGCCCAGTTTGGTTTGGAAATTTCATGATTGGGAATAATGAATAAACAACTAATAACTAGATCAGGCAGCTCAACTCAGTCTCATTTTCCAGCATGTTTTGCGCTTGAGTTAGAACGCTTTTAGTTGTTTCAAATCAGTTTTTGCAGTACCAAAACAGTTGCAAACCTTTTCTTAAACACACGCGAGCAATAATTGGTTAATGGCTGTTGTTGAGTTTTGTTAACCCTTTTTGACACGTTAAAAGGCTGAGACAATGCATCAAGGCCAACTGAACAAAAAAAGACCACACTCGCTATGAGAACGAAAAGTGCAAAAAGACCACACTTACCAGTACTGGTTGTGGAATACTACAGAATCTGTAGTTACTTTATTCCCATCATCATTCCGGTTCCAGTGGTAGAATGCATGAGTTCTATTCTTAATCTCCAATGTAGAATGACCATAACTGGCTTCACGGAATGCAGAATAATTTGGTTGCGGGTCTAAAAACCTAACAATGAATTGAAAATATGAGGATACCCACTAATTATCCAGAAACTCCCGAGAAATATATTGGAAAACTTGATACTTCAGAAACGCTATGCCACCTCCAACTCAAATTTCATTGCAGAAGATTCAGACAGCAGATTTGCCTTACCTTCCAGCAAGACCTTCCTGATTTCCTCCATCACCCACTGTTAAATAAACTGGAGCTGATTTGTCAGGTACAGGATAACGGTCACCACTTGTGACATTGTAGCGTATATTTGATATGCGGTACTGCAAATCAACAAAATTACTCTTTCTGAGACAAAACTATATTTGACAGGCAAAAACAGAACAAAACAGAATAATGCCTATTGTTACCCAGAGTCAAAATCAAAAGTTTAAGAGTTTTCAGAATTTGACGATGACCTAAGCCGGAATAAGAAAGTAGCATTCATATTACCAATCTTTGTTACTTATTACACTGGTTTGTACTCACTTCATTCATGTTGATCTGATTATTAATGAAAAAATGAAGAGGAAAAGACATCCTTACTGATCTTTCATAGGCATGAACATGGCCGGCAAAGATGAAGTCGACCCTGGAATGGACAAACCAGCTCTCAAATACAGCTCGCATACTTTCACCTTCCATGTAGTGCGCCACATTACTACTGTAGAGCGGAACATGCATGAGAACAATAAGCCAAGGTGTCTTCTCCCTGTCCACCTTTTTTAGCTCTTCCCTCAGCCACCACCATTGAGGTGTGTATTTCACTGATCAACCCAAAATAAAATAAAATAAACAAAAATCCTTTCTTTTCTTTTGGGTGATAATAAAAGTAATTCAATATTGACTCTGTGAGAACTGGTGATTTGAGCGATGGCCACTATTCACTTCCACAACAATTTAAAATACAAGACAAAAAATGTGAAAGTAAATGTCGTAAAATATTACTTATTGAAATGAGAAAGGTTACCATAAGGAGAATAGCTGGATAGGACAATGATATGAGCAGATGCCCGTCGAATAGCATACCATAGTGGATTGGTGCTTTTGGAGGCAATATAAGGTGTGGCTATTCTATGTAGATATGACTTAAAAGGAATAACCTCCCCCTGGAAAATTAAGCGATGGCATATGAGTTCAATAATAATAAATAAGACATTACATGCATTATACAGCATAACAGGAAAAGTCATTTTATCCTTTTGCCTAAAAGATGAAACTTACATTCATATTCAAATCACAGTAAACTACATGTTTAAAATTTAATGTGGATAATCAAAATGAAATTCAAGGTACCATGTTTGGCATGAACTCTATCTCATGATTCCCAGCTGACCAAATCCAAGGCTGATATGCAGCACTTTGCTCAATAAAACGACCCCATGAATCCCATCGAATACCAACATCGTTGTACTCGTACCTATCCGCGTAAGAGAGATCGCCAAGAAATAATACAGACTGTCCCCCGCTCTGCATGTAGTGCTTGAGAGTGGAAAGTGAATTATATGTTTGACCCAAATCACCTAGAATTTTACAAACCAATTATAATAGAGAAAATTCTAAAAATGTATAATCTGCAATAAGTAATTTCCAGCAACTCTAATTAGTCTGTTTGGAGTCTGAAAACGATCCATACCATACATTATATCTTTTGTGAAAAAACACATAACTACTTCCTTTTTCAGGAAGTTAAATATCCTATTTGTTAATAAATGAAAATCAAACTTGTCTGCATTTCAAGAGATTATAAGGGTGAAGACATCTTACCAATAATTCCAAAAGTATAAGGAGCATCTGGATGAATCTTTGGGGGTGTTTGGAACCAAAATTCACGAGAAGAGTCTCCGTCTCCTATCTTGTAATAGTACTTGGTGCCATACTAAAGGACCAGAAATTATGAAGTGTTAAGCACGAGAGGATACGAATAAAATTCACGAGAAGAGTCATCATCTCAGCTCTTACAATGGTACTTTGTGTAAAAGACCAGAAATAATGAAGTGTAACACTAGAATGGTTAGCTAACATCTACCTCGAGATCATCGACAAGGCAATGATGAATGTAACCAGACTTATATTTGTAAAAGGTATAGTTTGTCACCGTGCCTTCAGCACTAGAATCATATTTCTTCTCTAATTTTCCATATTGTACTCTACTCAACCCCAGTTCATCAGGTGTAACCCATGAGATTATCACAGCCTTTCCATCATAATCCCCTTGAGTGATTCGTACCTATACCAACAAATCACAGTAAGCAAATTTAATAGCAAGAATATAGAAAGCTACTATATACCATAAATTATCAAATAACGAATAATTTAGTGGGTGCCAGTTGGCACAAATGGTAACACTTCATGAGTGATACAAGTGTTCTGGGGTTCAAATCCTGCTCACATGGATAGGGAGGGAATTTAGCTTTCAGTAATACAAAAAGAGGCTTTAAATTAAGTTATTATTCTAATTTCCATTGGAAATGAAAAGTTTTGGCCCATCTTTTAAATAGAATCTCAAAAAAGGACTCAAAATTAAACTGAAGTGGGTCAAAGAATCAAAATGAAAAGGGGTTTTTGCTTTACTTGTTGAGGCGCATTGTGACCCTTTGGCATGTCAAAAACTTTATTGTCGAGAGGGATATCAACAGATGGCCATTCAGTACGAATGAATCTACTTGTGATCCTCGCAGTTCCGTTATTCAAGCTTAATAGTAATGTCAGATATAACATGATTTGAAACAATGGCACCAGCTTTGCAAACGATACTGCCATTGCTGCTACTACTGCTTTATTCTAGAGTCACCGCTGTCAAAAAAGCAAGTACACAATAAAATAAAATAATTGATTAAATAATCGAAGCATTTGGGTATTGAAATCTGAAATGAAAGGTTGATTTTTACCTTGAGAGGGAGGACGAAGAGGGCTTTGGTAACTTGGTGGGAAGTTTGTGATCGGTCGTTGACGGTTAAAATAGGAAGTGCTAAGCGCAAGATAGCAGACAGTGACGTTGGCAAGCGTACGATGGTGGGGCCTGGTTCGATGATTTGCTTTTGTGGATTTAATGTTCTTGGTTGTCGGTTCTATATGTGGCCAACAGAATCTAGTTTTTTTTTTGGTTGGGGGTTATATAATTGAAGGTAAATTATTATTTGTATATCTTTAATTTACTCCGTTATAAAAAATATTACAACACTTTGAGGGTGTATCAATTGTCCATTCTAAGTTGACAAAATGTATCAACCGACCACCAAACCGTTAGTCACCGTTAAAATATGATAACGTCAGAGGGGTAATATAGTCTTTTTATAGATACAAGTGATAATTTAAGGGTATACAAGTGATAATAAGAATTTAAGGGTATCAGTGATAATTTTAAGGGTAAAATCGTCAATTCAACGTAATTAGTTAACTTTCAATTTGGTGGTTTGGTTGATACATTTCATTAACTTGGGTGAATTGATACACCTTCAAAGTGTTGTAGTATTTTTGATAACAAATCAAACATAGGGTACACAAATGATAATTTCCCTATAATTGAATGTTCTTAAGTTTATAAAGTTTTTTTTTTTTTTATAATCTTTATAAACAGAAATGGGGAAACTTATACAAATAGTTTAAAATTAGTACCTTTTGTAAAAAAACCCTATTTAAATTTTTCATGTAAAATAGTTATTTTGAACACATATATACTTTTGTGAATTGTCACACCAGACATGCAATCGATGTGTAGCCATCAATCACTTATGAATTGTGTGTCTCAAATTTTGAATTCCTCCGGATTGTATTTCTAGCATGACAAAGTACTTGAATGTATGTCTCAATCTTACTTTTTGTAATCTTACTATTAAAGTAAAAAACAAATTGAAAAAAAAGAGGTAAGTGACCTATTTTTGTAAATCAATCTTGATTTTAAATTATTTCCATACTTTTCCTACCAAATTTAGGTAGGCGAATCTTTTCTACTCCTATTTTTCATAAATATATTTATATTTTTACGGACATGAATCTAATACTCTATTATTTATCCCTACCTATTACAGTATAACTATGATGAATTAAAATTTCAATCAAGTAATAATCTTTTCTTAAATTTTTACTTGGGTTCAACCTGTTTAATTATAATTCAAGTAATTAATATTTATTTAATTCATAATTTTTTTTGAGTCTCAATACTAGTGTTTTATTAAGATTTAACTATATAAAGAGGATTTATCTGAATTCTTTTTGACTCCTTCAGTGGGAACTCCACTCGTATTAGCATTATAATCTCAATATACTTAAAACTAAAACAAGTAATTTTTAAAACTTTTTTTTTTTTAATTTTCTCCTCCAAGGTTTTTGTTAGATGGAATTTATCGATTGATATTTTGCTTTTACTGCAAGGGTAAAACAAATTGTGCTATCCCGAACAGAGAACTTAAAAAGTAATTTAAAGTAAAATCCTTGTACGTCTTTAATAAGGGTAGTATTATTTGTATTCTAAAAATTACTTTAAACACTTTATTATTTTGTGCACTTATAAACTAATTTTAAGAAATTAACTTTTTACTTCATACGTTCTTTTAAATTCTAAAAAGAAATTAAATTTTTTAAATTAATTAACTTTATTTACTTAAAACGTCAATAAAACTATTTAATTAACACACCCAATTTAAATAGTTAACACTTACTTATACCAACATAATCAAGTCAAATTTGTAAATAAATTATTTAACACAATTTTAGTTATTAATTTTTACTTATTTATTTTCTTTATTGGATTTTTCCCCCCCAACACAACTTGCAATGAGAACATAGTAGTAAAAAGTATTCTATATATATTGCCCAAAAAAATAATAATAATAATAAAAGGATGAAAAGCAAATCAACTTGCAAAAATAAGAATTTATTCTTATTTTTGAAAAATAAGTATCACAAATTCTTTATCCTAAAAGTTTTTCAAAATATTAATTTTTCATTACTCATGTACATATTAATTAAGATTTTGGAAATAAAGGTTTTAGGATTTAAAAATATGAGAGTTATATGTTAAGTAATGAGTACTACACGTGTGTTCAAAGTAATTATGTAATATTTAATTTAATGAATCATACTTTAATTTTATGTCTGTTAGGGTGTTTGAAATATATTTTAAAGTATAAATAGCTACACATTTGTCAATAATAGTTGGACTATTGGCACATCTCTAACATTTTCTTCAAACTCTTTTTCTATATATATGGTTTTTAATTGCTAAAATAACCCTAATTGGTTGTACTTTCTTAATAAACTCCTGCATGGTACTTTTGGGAAATATGAAAAAAAAAAAAAACACTTCCATTAGGCACTCTCTCTCCCCCCTCTCCCATTTCAAACCATTTTCAATTTCTTCCTGGCTATAGCATTCATGAATATCTGATTTTAATCTCCATCTCTTTTAGGTGACGTTTGTTTTTTTATCTGAAATCTGAATAGACCTGAATTAATCTGAATTCTGAATAGATCTGAATGTCTGAATTTGAATAATATGTTTGTTTTTTCGTCTGAATTTCAGAAAATAAGTATTAAGTTGTTTATTTTTTTCAACTTAAAAAACTGAAAATATGTATTTTTACATTTGTATCCTTATTAAATTTGAATGTCAAATAAATAATATATTAAATACCATAATATTTTAACATTTATAAGTAAATAATATTCTAGATGAGAAAAGCAAAGTGATGAGCGATTTCATGATGGTTAAAAAATAATGATGAGATTATTATGTTGGGTAAATGTCTATAGGTGAGTTTTGGGATAGACATAAAAAATAAATTATAAAATATGGATATTTTTGACATTAGAAAGTAATTGACTTAATTTAGATTTCTCCATTAAGTAAAAAGCAAAAAAAAAAATAGCTTATTTTATTAAGTCAAAATTATCTAAAAAGTCTCATTAAGTTATAAAAACAAACACTTCTAATTAACTTAATTAATTAAGTTAAATCACTTTAAGTCATTAAGTTAAAAAACAAACGCCACCTTAGTTTTTCTCAGTATGTAATGAGAAATGTTCCAATATGAAATTTTAAAGTGCGAGATAGTTTAGGAAAGCTTTTAAAACTACATGATTTTAAAGTTTAAAACTGTAAGTCTTTAAAATTGTATGTAAGCCTTTAAAACTATGCGGTTCTAAAGCTTTCCTGGACTTTTTCGTATTTTAAAATTTCGGATCAGAAAACTACTAAGTAGGTAATAACCTGAGTGTATATATAAAGACAAGTATATGCACATCCCAACCCAAAAAAAAAAAAAACTTATCCTAAATAAACAAACTTCATCAAATTATCTTTCCTACGAAAACTTACTTTATATGTAGATCAATTCTTATTCTATGAAAATTCATTATTTTTTCAAATTTTGTAGATTTAAAAGGCTTATAATGGAGAAAAAGACTAAGAAAACAATGTAAGTGTGTTTAATTAGACAAGTTTTATTTTTAATATAATTTAAAATATAAAAGATAAATTTGTAAATACAAAATACGAGTGCTTCATAAGAGATATGGGGGGTGCCAATTGTGTCACTCTTTTCAATAATTCAAATAAATGAATTGCTTTGCAGTGATTTGGACATTGGGCATGGTTTAGCAGAGCCCATTTCACAGCCCATATGCTTCAATCGGCAGAAGGCCCAACTTTTGTAACAGACCCAGCCATGTCAGCACTACAAAATCTAGAGAGTACTGATCGGTGTGCCGGGGGCCCACCTCAATACTTTTTTTTAAAAATAATAAAACGGAATAAATAAAAGATACAACATACAAGAATGTTCGGTACTCGCCCTCGATAATGACTTATGAATTTTATTTATTTATTTTTTTGACAGAGATCATTGAATATTTTACAGTTGGCTTTTCCGTAATTCCCCTAATAAAAAAAATCTATTGAAATTTAATTTTTTAAGGCTTATCGCCACTAATGTTATATACTTAAACAGATATACCAACTCGTTTGTGTGTGTATATGTATGTATGTATGTATTAGGAAAATATTTTTTTATTAGTTATAAAATGAAATAGAAGCGTGTGTATATATATATATATATATGTCTCTGTGTGTGTATGTGTATGCATATAAAATCATCACAAATTCATATAATAATAATAATAATATTACATACACACATACACATGTGTATTATTATTATTATTATTAATTAATTAATTAATTAATTAATTAATCTCTGCACAACACATCCATTTACAACATTATTTATTGGCTCCAGTAATTCATACTTGTGCTTATAAAAACTACAACACGGTATTATTATTATTATTTATTAATTAATTAATTAATTAATCTCTGCACAACACATCCATTTACAACATTATTTATTGGCTCCAGTAATTCATACTTGTGCTTATAAAAACTACAACACGGTGACTTGAGGGTCAAGCCGCATGGAAAAGTAAAATATGCGTACCATGGACCGACAGTTGAGTTTTACGCAGTCCATGTACTCCTCTTCTCAGTTCCTCGAGTCATAGGCAGTCTGAATTGCTCACCAATCATCGAATCAAACCCACCACTCAAATCAAATGGACCAAGAACATGTATTAAAACTACTAGAATCTCTCAGAAAAGCTTTGAAAGATATTCAAAGCAACTCTTTTTTCACATCGAACGCTTCATCATACGCCCCCATCAAATCTCTCTTAGACCACCCTGAGACAAAGCCATACTCTGTCTTGTCCGAAACCCCATGCCTCTTCAAGCTTTCGCAACTTCTTTGCAACCTGAAAACCCTAATAGAAAAGCTAGAAAAGATCGAAGATCATGGCTTGAAATCACTCGTTCGCCGCCAAATCACCCGCCACAGGATTTCCCAAGTTGTAAAATCAATTGAGGCTGAGATTCGAGCTTATTTTGATAGAGTAAGTGTTGTAAATCTTGTAAAGACGCTTGAACTTGAAGAATCAGAGGAGGAGGAGAAGGTGGAAGTGTTGAGTGAGTTTACGAAGCGCTTGCTGAAGGGTTTCGATATTGATTTTCAAGATTTGGTTTTGAAAGCCAAGGTATTCTCCATTCTTGAAAAGTTGTTGTGTGATAGTAATTGTTCGAAAAGAGTGAGGGAACATGTAGCACTTGCTATTGACGCTTTAGCTAGTTTCAATAGAAATGTGTTTGTGGGACTTGTGCTAATGGGTCCAACGATTCAAGCTTTAGTATCAATGGGTTCGAGTAGTTCAATTCGAGTTCTGTTTTCACTTATCAACTTAATTAGAAGTCCTTTGGTTGATGAAATTCACTCAAGAGGATTAATCCCAAAACTGATTGAGCTTCTGGGGTCAGCAGATTTGTCGGTGCAAGTTGCAGCATTGGATTGTGTTTGTGAAATTGCATATATCGGGAGATGGGAAGTGATTGAAGCGATGTTACAAGAAGGGTTAATTGGTAAGCTAATGGAGTTGCAAAGATCAGAACATGGAGACAATTTAATTAAAAGAGATCAACGCATTAATGGGGATAGTGATAGTGAAGTGATATGTGATTGTGAAGAAGCTGGAAATGGGCCATTTGCAGATTGTGTTGCAAGATTCGCAGTGCAGGTAGCAGTGGGAGAAGGGCTGAGTTCAACGGAGAAAGAAGAAGTGAAATTGGAAATACTACGGAGAGTGAGAGAGGCATCCGTTTCCGAGGCAGAGAGTGGTACCATTGTTGCTGAGGTATTGTGGGGTTCTTCACCATGAAAATTATGCTTATATTCGATAGTTTAGTGTTTGACATTGTCATTGTGCATATTGACGAGGGCAAATTGATTGGGAGAGTCCTGATCATTGTTATTGATTAGTATTTACACAAAAGAAAACTAATTTTGGATATTTGATCCCCAGAGAAGATCGGCTTGAGATTATGGGATCTTTGCTATTGTATAGAATCTATGCTAACAACTGTGATGTTCTTGATTGTGAAATAACGGGGCACCCTTTTCTGTTTGTGACTAGACAAAGACAAAAGTATGGCATCTTGAGCAGCGACACTGAGTTGTAAAATGAGTTTGTTTGAGCTTTAGTGAATCTGAAATGCAAACTTTTGGACCTTTTTTTTTTCCACTCCTGAGAAGCTACAATCAGAAGTCTGCTCTTGTCTAAACGGGTTGTCGTGGTGAAGTCTGGACATCTGGGGCCAGAACAAACCGAACCTATTGCCAAATAATTAAAAAAAAAAATTCCCACATTGTTCAGAAAGAACTTGAATCCATATCCACATGTATGACAAAGCTCAGGCTTTTGAACTGCCATCAGCATGCCTGGTTTTTGTTTACAATTATATTTGTTTTAACTGGTTACGGGGCATAAGAATAATGCCTGTACTGCTTTTACAGGCTATGCATAAATAGTAATATCATTGGCTTGCTTCAACTTCTTCACATGGACGTGGATATTCTATTACAATTTGTATGTTCCATTGAAATTATTTATGTCGAGAGGTTCAACATTGAGTTTGGAAGCAACGTGTTAGATAAATTACTTGAAGCCCCGTAGATAGATTGAGAAATAGAAGTTCAAAAATGAGTAAAGAAGCTAAAAGAAATGGTAGAAAGAGCTTGCACATAGGGGAATTGAACCCTATTTAGAAATTAGTGTTTAAAGAAAATCGTTTGAGCTTTAAGACTTTAACTCATTCTATGTTAAATAAACGATTTGATCCAAAAGTCTAAGTTGACTGATAATTATTAAAAAGAAAAAGGATAAATCTTAGCTTAACAATTGAATAATCAATGTATTTTTTTAAAATTAAAATGATTAAATTTTAATTGAAACTGTTCTGATCAATAAAAGTCGTTTCTGATTATCGGCTTGATTGGTTCAGCTAACAATGATAGATTTCTAGTAGGACTATGCGGAGAAGAAATATGACAAATTGTTGCATCAACAAAAACTCTTGCTTGTTTTAATATTATCCTTTAAGTAAGAGTTAAACAGATATCCGGAGAATATGCTTAATCAATTATAAAATGATAAATAGGTGACCATAACTTATCATTCAATCAAGCTAAACAGGTAAAGAAATCCATTTATTTATTTATTCTTTTAAAAAACTATTTTATGAGTCTATCATTTTATAAGATAAATATATTAAAGATCCATCCATTGTCGAATTAATTATATTTTTAACTTCACACACTCGAATCAAACATTAATTGAGAATAATTTATAAAATAGTCGTTTTAAGTGCTTGGACTTCATAGTTAATATTTATAAGCTGTATAAATCTTAAAAGGTGATACACTCTTTTTCCAAACAATTCAATCTTCTGCCTAATTTTCTTTTTACTATTTAACGGCTGCTTGAATCAAAATCATGAATCATCAATTAAGTTCCTTGTTTTAAATAGCGTGTTTCTTTTCCAAGATTAAGCAATCATCAATTATCGGCTTGATTGGTTCATCAAATAAGTGATAAAATCTTATTTGAAGAGCCATATCAACATTTAAAGTTTCAAAAGACACTCCAATTAAAATTCTTCAAATAAAAAATGATACTCTCTCTTTAAATTTGGAGAGTTACTTTCTCACTCTTCAATTTATATTTTATTACTTTTTGTTAGAGAAAAAGAGAAATGTGTTTTAATTATTATTGACTTTTCCTTAAAAATAATAGTTATTTGATTAAAATAATATTAACTCATTTTTATTTGATGAGTCTTTTGGAGAATAATATATTTTTTCACTCTTCTATTTTGCTACATAGGTAAACAAATAAATATTTAAAGAGTAAAATTTATAGAGCCTTTTAGAAATTTTCTTACATTCTCTACTCCTTGTTTTCTTGAAGGAACTTATTCTGATAAAAGAAAAATCTACTATAGTAAAATTATGTAAAAATGTAGCATTTCTTTTTAAAAAATTAAATAAAAAAGCATATTTTTCATTAAGACAGAGATAAATTCAAGTTAAAATACTTTAGTTCTTTCAAATTACCCTCTACAACTGGAATTGATCATTCTAATGAATGGTAATATATCTTTTTTTTTTTTAATTATCTTCTATGGTAATAAAGTAAAATAAACTAATTTTCTCCATGTAGAATTAACAAATTTAGGTGAATGAAATCTCAAAAATTGGACCTATTTCTAGACCATCATGAATGGTCGGTGACTCGAATTTTGAGAATAATTCCAATTATGTTTTGTCATGTATTTTTATTGTACATTATTGTTAATTACATATTCGGAAAACGAACAAGGTCTAAGCTGTGAAATCCGACCATTTAAGGCACGTTGAAACAAAAATAAGCAGACGTTAAAAATAGACGTTCCTTGTCAGATTTTTACATTTTCACAAATTACCTCACAGTTTTTCAATTTGAATCGAATGAGTCACAAATAAAAATTGACATGCCTAAAATACCCTTTAAGTCATGTGTAAGTATGACAATTCATGGTACCCTATCATATTTGTATAATGCTAAATATATCAATGGTGTTGAAAATCTTGAGTAGTGTAGTAAGACAAATAAGGCGTGCAAAAAATATATCAAAAAAATAATAATATATATATATATATATATAAAAGATGAATAACGACAGTAGCGAGTCAACCAACATCAAGGGACAAGGCGTGCAAAAATAAATTAAAAATTAAAAAAAAGATCTCTAAGTTTCAATAACAGCTACTGTCAAGATACGCCCAAAACATGATAATTTTGAACAACAAATGAAATTTAGAGGTGTAGAAAAACAAAGAAAGTTGATAACTCTTATTTATAGTTGAATGAATATTGTGTGATCTAAATATTTTTTTTATAGTTAAAAGTAGCTGACGCTTTAAATAAAGGGTAAAAACATAAAATTAGGCCAAGTTCGCGCACATACAAAATATCTTGTAAGAAATTTTTTCTGCACGTGATTTATTGTGTGCTTACCCCTAATTAAATAGTTCACAGAACAAGCTCCTTTTGTAAGCTTGTTACCACTTTATATACTCTCTTTTCTTAATAATATAGGATATTAGTATTTTAAAATACCAACTCACATATCTAATAATAAAATACATTTAATTAAATAGTTCAAGCTCCTTTATAAATATTTAATAAATATTTTTATCATTTATTTTTTAATATAGGATATTAGTATTTTAAAATACCAACTCACATATCTAATAAATAATATTTTTAACTAAGTCATATTAATAAGGTAATCACATCAATTATTGTTAACCCAAAAGTGTAAAATTTTAGTCGTAACCTCCATTGCATTATGCTAAGAAATAATTGAATATTATAAGGTTAATTTGGTACTTAAAGAGGAGTTGGTGACCTATTTATAACACTTTTTTAACTATGACTAATAATGAAAATGTAAACAAAATAAGGTACCAAATGTATGTTATTGGCCCATTAAATAATTAAACATAACCAAAGGCAAAGACAAAGCAATTTGACGGCAGCAATGTTGTTTGCTTATATTTCTATTTGTAATTGTTCCCTCTCTCTCCTTCTCCTCTTATATTTAAGGCTCATATTTTGTGAATTGTGAATTTGTGATTGTCCTTCTTGCGAGAATCTCTCTTTTGGTATTTGCTAACTCACCCCTGTTAGTTTTTTTAGCATTGAAGCACACGCCACGCTTGCTGGAGAAGCGAGTTGAGATCCCAAAATAAAAGAAATGAAAAATTAATAATCCACGCCTGTGAGTGAAAAGCAAGATAGCAAGTTGAAAGATCTGAAAGAAGAAGAATCAGATCCCTGTGATTTGCATTTTTTGATTTTTGTGATGGGTTGGAGATATAGAGCTGGGTTATTTCTGATATCAGCTGTTGTTATTATTTGGGTCACCTCTGCCGAAGTTACTCAGGTTTGTCTTTAATGTTATTTTTTCATTCTTTATTTCTGATATCAGCTGTTGTTATTATTTGGGTCACCTCTGCCGAAGTTACTCAGGTTTGTCTTTAATCTTATTTTTTCATTCTTTTGGTGGAATTTAAATAATTTGAATTATTTGCAACTGAATTGAATTTACAATACCCAATTGTTGAATATAGCATTGCATATATATATATATATATGAAGAAATGGAAAACCTGTATTTGGGTTGCTATAAGGAATGAGGCTGTATTCAACATTGACTTAGGCAAAAGCTATATCATCCCAGAAGATTTGCCTTTCAATTACAAGAAGAAACTAGTTTTAATGGCCAATGAAATCAGGTTTTAACTTTTGGCGATGTATCTTGACTGGATATGTTTGGGATTGAGGTGTCCATGACTGCTGTGAATGGAATCACTGACTCCCAAGTATAAGTGGACAGGTGAGTGGTCCGTAAATATTAGCTACTGAGTGAAAGTGGGTGTTTGCTTTCAGAAGTGCAACAATTAAAAGCATACGCTAAGTCGGATGCACACTCTTCTTTCTGTGCTAACATCTTTTTGTGGTTGACATGTTTCTGCCCTGAACTTACAATGGAAAGTGCCTGAGTGAGTAGGGTTATGATGAAAAATGATTAAATTTAAGTAAAACTAGATGTTTCCTGATTGCAAAGTTGAGTCATGTGGCTTACAGTTTTAGCAATCCAATGCTCCTAGCCATTGATTACTGCCAGCCATGACATATGCTGCTGCAGAAGCAGTGTGTCTGAAAGGCTTTTACTAGACTGCATCAAAAGTGTCATGTGATTTGAGGTTCTTATTGTGATTCTATGGAAGGTCTGTTGTAAGATTGTGTTCCTTCTACCATCCATTTACCCATATGGATATACATAGATATTTATTTGCAGAATATTAAAAAGTAAATCTTTTTCTTGTTTTGTTTATTCTCACTCAAACAGCTGAGCTTTTTGCCTGTTGCATGATAATGCAGTGCATACCTGTATTCTTAATCTTAGTTAAACTAACTGATATATGTTCAACAGGATATTTTTTCAGACTATAAGCAGCCATTTGCAGTGACATATCTGGGAGCTTCTCTCATGGTAGTTTACCTCCCAGTAGCATTCCTTAAGGATTGGTTTTGTAATTTACTTAAACGCCGCTCGTCTAAAAGTGTTAAAGATGCAGAAACCCTAAATGAGACTTCTGCTGCACTTAATTCTCCTATGAGGCACAGAGTTTTTGAAATGGAGCTTCAAGGAACTTTCAATAAAAAAGACAGTGAACTGGATCTATCATCTTCTGAAGAGGGAATGCCATTGGTTTCTAAACTTAAAGATGATGCACACAAGGAGCTTACAACCAGGGAAATTGCTACTATTGGTTTTTATATTGCCCCAATCTGGTTTGTAACAGAGGTAATTCTCTACTTGCCCTACTTTTCTCAAGATTGAATTCCCATTTGTTTTCTTTTTTTTGTAAAACTTTAAGTCTCAATTTTTGGCAATCTTCAAATTGACATGCATGCAGCAATGCTTTTGCCAAAGAAAAAGTTGTATTTTGCAAAATCTTGAAGCTGTTGCCAATGATAGTTATGTTACAACTTTTGTACAAAGAGTTCTTGCCAACAAATTTTCTTTTTTCTGTTGCAGTATTTATCAAATGCTGCACTTGCACGTACAAGCGTTGCAAGTACAACAGTGTTATCATCAACCTCAGGACTTTTTACCCTCTTCATTGGAGCTTTTATGGGTCAAGATACATTAAATGTGGCCAAAGTAGTTGCCGTCTTAGTCAGCATGGCTGGTGTTGCCATGACCACTCTTGGAAAAACGTGGGCTGCTGATGAATCACAATTTAGTGCGGTGTAAGTTTTCTTTTTCTATTATCTGGCCATCATTTATATCGAGTTCCAGTTTGGTCAGGACTATATTTGTTCAATGGGATCTAATGAAATAGCATTGCTGCTGTTTAATGTTTTTATAAATAACAAGGATTTCGAATAAGGTGGTATCATTTTCGAAAGGATTTTAGTTCAGGATAAATATAATTTTAATTTCAACGATGAAATGCTGCTGCCGTACCCAATATAGTTAGGAAAGAGAGGGGTAGGCGGTTTGCAATTTTCTAAGATCTACTGTTCTCATGTTCAAACTGTGATTTATACTTTCATTTGTTATCTGTCATCTTATTTGCCCCTGTAATGATGTTCCGTAATATTCTTTGGACTTTGAGAAAATGAAACTTCTGGATGGGCAATAGCTTTTCCTTTACAGTTAAGCTTTTCTTGGTAAATGTTTCATAAAATGTAAAGTCATTTCTGATATATGTGAAGGTTCGTCCTAGAAGTTAATCTTTTTTTATTCTGAAAGGATGTTGAATATTCTTGCTATGCCAGATGCATTAATAATCTACTCTAAGAAATTGGAGGCAGACCCTAATGATTTATATATAAATTACAAATTACAGTAGCTGCCTCTTCACATTTGTTAGATATATTCCTGTTCACATGTTTCTCTATCAGCTTGCTCTTTGTAATGCATGCTTTGGGCATTGACAGTTAATGTTTGTGTTTAGCAATGGGAAGCGCTCACTTGTTGGTGATCTTTTTGGCCTTCTCTCTGCCATGTCATATGGACTATTCACAGGTTAGAAATAGTCTCTCCCATGTTCTTTTGCAATTATTGACACTGTTTCTACTATTAGTCTGACTAAGCATCATGACATTTTTCTCTTCGCAATCCATGCTGCAGTGCTTCTAAAAAAGTTTTGTGGTGAGGAAGGAGAAAAAGTTGATGTGCAAAAGTTGTTTGGATATATAGGATTGTTCACACTTGTAGCTCTATGGTGGCTGGGTAAGAGTTGTTTGATTATTGATGCATTTTTATTTTAGCTATTGAATCCAATTCGGAGGTTCTTACATGAATGTGATCGTTTTCTCTTCTTTCGAGTCTAGTGCTAAGTACTTGTTATTTGATCTTTGTTTCAGTTTGGCCATTGACGGCCTTGGGAATTGAGCCCAAGTTTACAATTCCTCATTCAGCTAAAATGGAGGAAGTGGTTCTCGCCAATGGATTTGTTGGAAGTGTGCTTTCAGACTACTTTTGGTAATAAAGCAACAATTGTTTCGATGAGTGATTTAGGCATTAGCAATTTCAATGTTTTCTAAGTTTTGATATTCTTTCTTACCAGGGCATTATGTGTTGTATGGACCACTCCACTAGTGGCCACATTAGGAATGTCACTCACCATTCCACTAGCTATGGTGGCAGACATGGTGATTCATGGCCGTCATTATTCAGCGATATACATTCTTGGCTCAGCTCAGGTAATGATGCCGTAATGAAGCATCTAACTTCAGAATTTTTGACATCTGCTGAAAATTTATTGGTCAATATATTCATGTTTCTTAACAAATTCTCTCACTCAATCACACACAGACACTCGTGAAAACACATCCATGTCATGATTGGAAGAATATGTAGTGATCTAAGCATGTTGCATCTATTGCAAGCACCAAATTCACATCAATTTTTTTTTTTTTTTTGGGTACCTACAAGATGGTCTGTTTCTATTACTCTTACCAACTCCTGTTATACCTAGCTGCAATTTACATATGCATAGGTGGCCGGCAATGTTTGTCTATAAGAACAAGTGCACAGTTAAAATTTTTGTATACACTTTCAGTTAACGGCTAATATTTAGCATCCATTTGCTCATTTGTACTTGACATCTAGTAATTTGATAGGTGTCATAAAAGAAAAGCCACAGCAACTCAATCTCAAACATACAAGTAATGTCCTTTTGTGTCGTGCTACAGGTTTTTGCAGGATTTGTAATAGTTAATCTTTCGGATCGGTTGTCAAAGAAGTTGGGATTATAGCATATAGTGAGACTGGCAATGCAAATTCTTTCTTGGGGCCATTCTCCCTTTGGATTTGTGTGGATGTCAAATTTGTGATTTAACAAACAAACTTCATCAACTGTGGGTTGTTGGCTTTCGGAGAGAGGATAAAGGTTGAATGTAATGTGTACTATAATTGATTGTGTAAATGAAATTTAGAGCTTTGTCGTCTTCAACAAACACAATTCGTTTTGAAGTTGTGCCATAAATGTAATAATTCTGTTTTGGCAGGAAAATTATTCATTTATTTTTTTATTTCTTTATTTGTACCGATTTTTCTCTTTATTTAGTCAAAAGGAAAATAGAATTATATAAAAAAATTTTAAAAAATAATTAGTCATATAAAAATAAAAAAAATTGAAAAAATAATAGAACTCGATAACATAATAAAATAAACTACCGGAGTCGAGGGGTTCTATGATACTGTGTATCCATCATCATCGATGTGTTCCATCTTTTGCAAATCACGAGGGAAGGAGATTGGACGGCGACGTTTCGAAGAAATCCGAGTTGGCCCACAATAGGAATCACACGTGTTGAAGCCATCAACGGTCCAGATTTCACGATTGAATTAACCAAGCTAGACTCCGCATTACACAATCTTCGAAACCGAGAACAAATTGTCTCCTTGTAAATTTCATCAAATAATTTACTAGCGCCATTGAAGTTGATTCCACTCAAAACTCCGTCGACATGGCGTCCATAATCAGATCCAAATCGGTTCTCTCAGTACTTTTCATAAATTTATTTCTCTCTCTCGTCTCTTCGGCCGTTGCAGTTTCGAGCGGGTACGAGTACGATTTCGAAATACGAGAACAAAAATTAGAATTATTATAAGCACTTAAATTTTTCATCAAAGACTCAGCTTGCGAGTTTCATTCAATTAGCTAATTATTATTAATTTTTTTTCCTCGCAGGTCTGGTGATGGCTTCAGCATCAGTGGCCGAGTCAAACTTCCCGGTATGCTGTATTATTTTTCTTTTCAAATTTAGTTTTGAGCAAATCCTATTACCTTTAAATTGAATTCTACGGCTAATATATTAGAAATCGAAAAATTTATTGAAGAAATTTACTGTACGGTACAAGAACTGCTTTAGGGCTCTCTTTAATTGTGATTTTTATTTTTGTGATTGATCCATGATGTTGCATCTATTGGATGATTTTTTTTTTTTCATAAGTTAGGAAATTACTTATTTGAATATGTTGCATCATTACTCATTACTGTTATGGTCCTCAACGTTTTTTCTCAAAATTTTTGGAATTTACTGTTTGGTTAATCGCTTGCGGTCTGTTGCATTTTCCTTCTACATTGACTGAGGAAGGGACAGTCAATGGGTCATTTGCCCTTCTACATTGACTGAGGGAGGGAGAGTCAATGGGTTTAGAGGAAGATTGCGGTTGTGCCGGATGCTGTAAAACCAGTTGCTATTATGCACACATTGGGCAACTCATCCTTGGAAACTGGCTTGTAAGGAGAGGGAGCCTGACTGCTTATAAGCCCATATGCGAAGCCTTAACTTAGTTATGTGGGTCTCAATTAGAGTCGTTACAGTTGCTCAATTTGAGCTTAGTTAAATTATGAATGGCTGTAATGGGCTTGTCAAAGTCATTCACATTTTGGAAAATTTTCTAAAATATTGCAGCTTTGTTTGATATGTGTTGATATCTAATTGTGACTAAGAAATAAAAAGATGAGAAAACACAGCTAAGAAGCTGGGTTTTTTGTTAGGCGCAGCGGAATTCTGAAAGACTAAAATGGATTAGTTTAGGGAATATAGGCTGAAACTACCTCTAGTGCTAGGATTTTGGAGATATGGTTCAAAAATAGATGATGTAAACTTAATGGAGCTAATACCTTAATACAGTGATCCTGGTAATTGCTATTAATTGGACTGTGCCTCGGATTTGGATATACGTATTTATTATGTTTCTCAAGTATATTTCCCTGCATGTTTGTTCCCTCATCGTGTCTTCTGTTATTATAGCATGGGTTGATTTCTTGATTCAGATTTCTGATTCCAGAATTCATTTGGTAGGTATGAGTGTGAAAGCGTTTGGCCCTCCTGGAGGAAAAGCATCGAATGTGAAAGTTATACTCAATGGTGGTGAACATGTGACATTTCTGAGGCCTGATGGATATTTTTCATTGTATCCTATTATTTATATTTTCTCATGTTCTTTTCTTGTTCAGTCAGTCAAATTCATTTGTTCTATTTAATTTTTACCCATTTCTTCTTCTTCTTCTTTTCAATACATTCCTACATGTAGATTGCTTATTTCCCAATGATTTTATGGAAGATGGGAAAAGAAGTTTTCATTTTTTAATTCCTTGATTTGTCTGCATAAAGCCAGAACATGTCAGCAGGGACTCATTTAATTGAAGTGGCTGCAATTGGTTATTTCTTTTCTCCGGTGGGTTTCTTTCCTTCTGATTATCTCGTCATTATTTGATCATTTAATCATGTTGATCCAGATTTAACATGATTGAAATTTTATGAATCTATTTAGGTCCGGGTTGATGTTAGCGCCAGACACCCAGGCAAGGTTCAGGCAGCATTGACGGAAACCAGGAGGGGTCTGAATGAATTGGTTTTAGAGCCATTGAGAGAGGAGCAATATTACGAGGTTGATCCTCCGTTCCCTCTTTAACTCAATGGTTTCTGTGTGGTTCAATGTTATCATATATACAATATATGTATACCACGACTCATGTTTTCTTCTATCTTTACAGATTAGAGAACCTTTTTCCATAATGTCTCTTGTGAAAAGCCCAATGGGTCTCATGATGGGATTTATGCTAGTGGTTGTGTTCCTTATGCCTAAATTAATGGAAAATATGGGTAAGTACTCCCTTGGGTTCATAATTTTTATTTTTATTTTTTTTGGTTTTACATACTCAACCATGGTCAACAAATGCCGACTTGATTTAGATTTATATCGGTTGACTTATTTTATGGATTATGATTAACAGTTTCGTGTATTTCTACTTATCGCATCAATCTGTTGTGTCTTAACAAATAGATCCTGAGGAGATGAGACGCGCTCAAGAGGAGATGAGGAGCCAAGGGGTGCCCTCCCTAGCAAATTTGATACCAGGAGCTGGAAGAAGCTAGGCAATTGACTTGAAAGTGCTTTCCCTGAATTGGCTGGTGTGCTCTTTATTCCAGAACCCCCTAGATAGATCGCACAACAGGGTGCCATGTCAATCGAAATGGTCCTGTACAAGATGATTTAATATCTTGCTCTCCGAATGACTACATGCAGGGAATTCTTTAAATGTGAAAAAAACTGGCTACTTTTTGTATTCTGATATTGACAAATCAAACAATTTTGTATTTTGTCATTATAATTTTTGTTTGCTTGTAGAAAAGACTTTATCCCTGTCCTAAGATGTCAGTTGGCCGGCTTGCATCTATTTAATGAACCAAGTTACCTCTACATACTGTTACTTTTTGGGCATGCTTAGTTGTCTACGATTGGTCGTATATTTTTGGATGCAAATTAGTACGTATAACAAATGATGTGACATGGAACACGTCATTTGGTGATTGATGTTGTAACATTAATATATTCATATTAGTCGGAATACAAATTATGTATAATTATGCAATATTGTTGATTAACAATCTATACCAAGCAGGACGATTTGTTGTTCTTTAATAACTGCCAGTTCCTAATATCCCATTATTTCCTTCTTTATGATGTTTCTTTCTAAAACATCTTCCACCAACCGTTGCTCAGATTAAATTTCTCTAATTAGGCAGATTTTTCCTTGATAGAACATTAACTACCATGCCACATATTAAGTTTTTATTTTGTTTTTTCAGATGGGGCAGTCCATAAAGACTGAATTAATCTTTTAACCCCCAATTAAATAAAATTGTTTGAAAATTATTTGATCTAGCATCCTTATATAAGTTATTATTTTGTTTTTTTTATTACAGTTATTATTTTGTTTTAATCACATTAAAATTAAAACATTTCAGCAATCACAAAATAATGTTTGGTTATGTTGTAACTGTGGTACTGTGTTACAGTTGCAACCAGTCGTTGGATCTACTATTACATTCTTATCCAAATAGATCCAACGACTGGATGCAATTGTGGTACGGTATCTAGTTGTAATATAACTGGACCCCACAAAACATCTTTTTTTTTTTTTCCAAGAGAGGGAAGGAAACTCAAAAACTTCAAAGTTTTACCTGGTAAATCTTTATTTAATTGATTAACTCGGATTATTATGATCATTTCTAAATGGTTAAGATCTGACGGTATATTACGACAAACCTTGAGGATCTAAATGTTATTTGTGATGTTGCCCTGTAAAAGCGAAGTCTTAGGCCGAAAGATTTTGAACTTGTAGATTTGATAAGAGCCAGTTCTCTCTCCGACATTGGGATCCCCTGGATAGCCCTTGTTGTAACCGTTGAAGTGTCTTCTGTTTCACAAACTCTCTTCATTCATTCATTCATTCGTTCAGCAGTAAATACAAACAAAAGACACTGCAAATCCCTCTTCACATATCATACAATTTAATCAATAATTACATTCAGATATATAAATATAAGTACATAAACACATTCATTTATATAATTTCTCGATCTCTTTAGGCTATTATTAGATTGAGAAATTGGAAATGGAGACCTTACCGATGACGACGGCGAAATCATCGGAGAGGAGAGGGAGATCGAAGCAAATTCAGACATCGAAACCCTCAGTTGTCTTGGCTTTCTTCTCTTGCCTGGCTTGGCTTTACGTTGCCGGAAGGTTTGTCATTCGATCTCTATTTAGCTATTTTTATTCTTCTGTTTGTTTCCCTAGAAAATGTCGGAAAAGAATTTTAATTCTGGAAAAAAAAAACTCATTTACACTTTATTTTAAAGCTTTAAACCAATGGTCCGCAGTATCACTAGGCTTTGTGAATTATTTCATTTTCTTCTGTACACCGTTTGGCTAATTGAGTTGGACCTGAATTCATAATTTGGATTATTCCAGCGGTGGAATTGGATTCAGATTCTCGATTTGATTGATCAATTTTTTTTTTTTTTGGTGGACAATCAGGCTGTGGCAAGATGCTGAGAACAGAACATTACTTACTAATCTTCTTAAGAAAAACATGGAGCAGGTTTCTTTCAGTCCCTTTACTTTTGTACTCATTTTGTTTCTTCTCAGTTTGACTGCTAGAAAATGCTGTAAAAATCGAACTCATTTATTTGGATTTGTTGGAGAGAGAGAGAGAGATAAAATGAAAATTATCAGTTTTATTCTTTTTTTAAGTTTCTTGTATTATCTTAGCAACCAAATTGAGAGATGGGAACTTGTGATGATATATGTTTGGATTGTGATGTTTTCTTAATTATGTGCTTATGATGTGTTTCTGTTCTTGTTGTTAGAGACCCAAGGTTCTTACAGTTGAAGATAAGCTGATGCTTCTAGGATGCAAGTACGTTTCTTGATTTTTCTTACAAGGTTTCTATGAAATTATTTCATTGATGGTAGATGGTTTTGTAGTTTTTACATGGCATTTTTCACTTTCAGAGATCTGGAGAGAAGGATTGTGGAAGCTGAGATGGACTTGACATTAGCCAAGAGTCAAGGGTACCTGAAGAATCAGTTGCTGCAAAGTGGGTCTTCTTCGGGGAAAAAGCTTCTTGCTGTTATTGGAGTTTACACAGGGTTCGGTAGTCACTTGAATAGAAATGTATATCGAGGATCGTGGATGCCCAAAGGTCAGTTTCAAGCACTTACCTCTACCTTGGATATGTGTTGAACTTGAAATATTCATCTCAAATTATTTTTGAAAAGTAAAAAGAAAAAAAAAAATAGAAGTCTTTCTTATCATTGTTGTCACCCATTTCCAGGATGTAGTCTGTGAAGTTCTGTCCCCTTTTGAAAGGAGATTCTGTTCTTACTCACTTATTTACATCCTTTCAGTCTTCTTGTCATACACTTGAAATAAAATTCATGATTGCTGCATTTTTGTTCATAATGTCATGCACCATGTCTAAAACTATAGGTTTCATGTTGTCTGTAGGAGTCAGTAATATATGCATTTCACGGAAAATAGGCCATAAGCATTCTTGTGCCTCTTGTAGGTGATGCCTTAAAAAAACTCGAGGAAAGAGGAGTGGTCATCCGTTTTGTGATTGGTCGGAGGTTTTTCCTCACACTTAAATCCTTACCTTAATTTTCTTACACGCTTGATTTTCTTACTCATTCTCTGTTGCTTCATTTCCTTAGCTACTGTCTGTGACAATATTACGGTGGTCCCAATGGACAAACATTAATAAGAATTTTGTGGCTTTGCAACTGGCAGTGCCAATCGAGGTGATAGCTTAGATCGCAAAATCGATGCAGAAAATCGTGAGACAAAGGATTTCCTGATTCTTGTAAGCGCAAAAATTCCATTTCACAACAATTTATCTAGTTAAAAGATTTACCTGTGAGCTAGGATTAAATACCCAAGAAGAGATCATGCATTTATGGTATAATTGTAGTTTTTCAAAATTAAAATTATGAACCTTTCACCTTTTCTTATTAGAGAAAAATGAATGGAGGAATACTGGATATCTTGTTTGGATGTGACAATTGGGTTTCGTTAGAGAAAGTAGTTGATGCTAAAGCCTAACATTTATTTTTCCTTGAAACTTTTGAGCCTGTATTTGTGGAGATTTCCACATGTTTGATTGTCTGGATTAAACTAGTATATAATCTGAGTTTGTGGTATCATGTCTGTCAGGAAGGTCATGAGGAGGCTCAAGAAGAACTTCCTAAGAAAGCAAAATTCTTCTTCAGTACTGCGGTTCAAATTTGGGATGCAGAATTCTATGTAAAAGTTGATGACAATATTGACCTCGATTTGGGTGGAGCTTCTTTTATTCTGTCTGTTTAGGATATCATAATTTTATATATTGTTCCGTTTGTTCTGTATGTAAATAATTTGATTGTTTGCTGACATAACAGAGGGACTGATTGGACTTCTTGATCGTAGTCGTGGTCAAGAGAGTGCTTATATTGGATGCATGAAGTCAGGAGATGTTGTAACTGAAGAGTATATTATCCTATCTTATTTGACTTGATTGCTTTTTACTTATTTTTCTGATAGATATCAACTAGCACATTCACATTCAGACATTCACTTTTTACAATATGTTGAATTTTTCATATTTCTTTGAAATATTAGGAAAAGCATAGAAAGCTCTAATTTCCTCATCCATATTGTTGAATTTCAGGGGAAGGCAATGGTATGAACCCGAATGGTGGAAGTTTGGGGATGGGAAATCGTAAGTGATCTAGCTTGTCAATTAAATGATTGTATGATATTTATACTGGTTGAATTTGGTTTTTACTGCTGGAAATTGACTTTGCTAGTTGTCTCCATTCAGATATTTCAGACATGCAGCTGGTTCAATTTTTGTTCTCTCCAGAAATTTGGCTCAGTATATCAACATAAACAGGTAAGTTGTTGATAAGTTTCTGGAAAAGAAGCATCCGTTCAGAAGTGAAATTGCAGTCTATGTCAAAGCTTGAGGTGGCTTTTTGCAGTAGTGGTTCTTTGCTCTTTGGCTGATTAGTGATATCCTTGAGTCATGCCCATATTACACATTTGCAGTGCATATTGGTTCCATTTTGTTGAATATCTTATTTGCATGCAGTGCATCTCTGAAGACTTATGCTCATGATGATATATCTGTTGGGTCATGGATGATGGGTGTCCAAGCAACCTATAAAGATGATAATCGTTTTTGCTGCAGCAGCATTAACCAAGGTGAACTTGCTTCCATGATATCAACTTTTGATTTCTATATTTTACTTGTTGATCATTATGAGTTGAAGTTACATATGTGCCCGAAAGATAAATAAAATACTTGACAGACTATATGGTAAAATGATCCACTTGTAGCTTCAGTTACATTTGCGTAATACTGTAGACTCTGGTCAATTTACTATTGACTTAAGATTTTGAAGAGAGCTTGAGTTGTTAACAATCTGCTTTTTCCCTCTTTATTTTCAGATAAGGTGTGTTCCATGTTTTGATCAAAGGAACAGCTTCTTCAATGAGGATGCAGGCCCCTTTCCAGGTTGTTGATGCCATTGAACGACAACATTGTTTTTGCAGCCAGTCACACACACATCTATTGCATATTATGGTGCGGGTTTTGTGAAGTAGCATTGGATCATTCTTTTCAGATGTAGAGATTGATAGCAAATTATTTTTTAGGAAAAACAAAGGCTAATTTACCCGTAAACCTTGGTTGTTCCTTGTAGGAAAATGAGATATATTTGTCAATAATATGTTCAGATGCTTTGATGTTTTTCTCTTGCCAATCAGAAAGCCATCTGGATATGTTAACACGGCCTTTACGGTGTTCAGTGTTGGGGTGACGAAAGTGTTGCTCCTACTCCCTAGTTCTTACATTTATCCGTGCAGTTAAAATCAAGAGGGGAGCGGTTGAACTGAATAGATTAATGCAGGTGGTGTCTTGTCATCTAATTAGTAAATAACATCTTGGTTTCATGACATTGAAGAACAAAATCATGAAATCATGCCCTTTTTCTTTTTAAATTTTGGTTAATTTTCTAGAATTATATAATTTATAATACATTTCAATGTAATGACACTACCATGTAAAATCAGGGTTTTTTAACCGTGCGTCTAAAGTAATACAATTATAAGTGAAGTGAGAGCCGGCTGAGCATTCGGAAAATTTAATCAATGCGTGATCTACCTCACTCGTAGCTACTTACGAAGGAGCTTGAACGTCTTTCCGCCGTCTTGGCCTGGAAAAGAGGACTTACGGGATCTTTGTCGTTTTCGGATCATGTTCTTGGCAATGGCGACAACGTAATTGTACCAGCACTAGGTACTAGGTAGCACTGCAGGGACGTATTTGAAAAACTTAGGCACACTGTGTCTCGTATAACAGTTATAAAAAATCAGAGTACTTAAATGATATAATACCTCTACCAAATCCGTCTCCTCTACTTCTCTTGTTGCAGATTACAACAAGATAATACACAAAACAGAGCTCGCGCAGGAGCACACAGAAGCTCGAAGCTGCAAATGGGCAGTCTCATTCTGACCCTCAAGTGCTATAAGCCCTTAGCCTCAATCAAATTCTCTCCATTCATAAACTCATTTCATGCCCTCCAGCTCAGACCCCCCAAACCAAGCAATAGACACGTGCTCCGTTGCTTGAGCACTTCAAACTCATCACCCAATGTAATAGACGATAAAAGCAACGGAAAAACTGACGGTGACAATAAGCCGGCCAGTGCCTCAACGCAGCTGTGGCTCTACAACACTATGAGTAGAAAGAGGGAGCTCTTTAAGCCCAAAGTTGAGGGTAAAGTTGGAATGTACGTTTGTGGTGTCACTGCCTACGATCTCAGCCATATTGGTCATGCTCGTGTTTATGTAACCTTTGATGTTCTTTACAGGTCTCTGTTTTTCTCTGTTTTTATTTACGTTGTTTTGAATAAAGATGGAATTTTTATGATTAAAGCCCAAATTTTTATGCTGATTGGATTCTTGTGTTTGGGAATTAGGCAGATACCTTAGGCATTTGGGATATGAAGTATGTTATGTTCGAAATTTCACCGATGTCGATGACAAGGTCAGTTGCTTTTTTTTTTTTTTTTTTGGGCATTGACACGTAATTGTTTAATATTAAACTGAATTCAACTAACTTGGTTGCTAATTTATCATTCTAGAATAACTATACAAGGTTAGATGCATAGTGGCAAAAATGTATATTCTGTTTGAGAGGGCAGTAGGTTTTGGTGTTATCGAGGTACCAGTGCTGGATGCCAACTGTTTTTCATATTGGTATGACAGGATACCTTAGTCTGCACTTTTCAAATTCTGTAGATAATTGCTCGGGCGAATGAATTGGGGGAAGACCCGATCAGTTTGAGCAGACGATACTGTGAGGAGTTCCACCAAGATATGGTTGATCTTCATTGCTTGCCTCCATCTGTAGAACCTCGTGTTTCAGATCACATGCCCCATATCATCGATATGATCACGCAGGTACTCCTACCGATGATGATGGGATTTTCACTGTTAAAGTTCATAGAGAATTATTTTATCTTGCATTTTTCACATTTTTTCAACTTCACAATTTGCAAATGCTGCCTTGGAACTGGCACTTTTGACTATTTAAATTCCATAATCTCTTCCTTCTCTTGTTGCATGCACCATGCCCATCTCTTGAAATCCCGGGATGAGTTACATTGTGATGCGTGTGATGTTCTGAATATTAATTTGGTGGCATGGCAGATTCTGGATAATGGGTTTGCTTATAGAGTTGATGGAGATGTTTACTTCTCTGTAGAAAAATTCCCAGAATATGGACAATTGTCTGGGAGAAAGTTAGAAGATAATCGGGCTGGTGAGCGGGTTGCCGTGGACTTGAGAAAGAAAAATCCTGCGGATTTTGCTTTGTGGAAGGTAAGTCTGGAAGAATTTGGTATTGCTTTGTGTACACATAACATAAAATTGCTGGAGATCACAGCGTCAACCAGACTGCTTGCGAATTATGTTGTAAAATGGCTGGCTTGTTATTGGTCTTAATTGATTCTAGCATAAACAAGATATGGTTTGTCAGTCAGGGTCTCATATTTGTATGGTTTCTAGCCATTCATTTTTTCATGATTACATTGGGTGGTGAATTAAGATTGACTTTGTCTTTTCATCTTCAAGCAAGGGTATCAAGTTTGTTATTTACAATATGGCAAAGATTGTTTTTCCTTTTCACACATGTCCAAGTTTATTTTATACTTACTACAGTTCCTTTGTCCTCATTATTTTACAGTCTGCAAAGGAGGGGGAGCCCTTTTGGGAGAGTCCATGGGGTCCCGGAAGACCTGGATGGCATATTGAGTGCAGTGCCATGAGTGCTGCTTATCTAGGTCACTCTTTTGACATACATGGTGGAGGGATGGACCTTGTGTTTCCCCACCATGAAAATGAAATTGCTCAGAGTTGTGCTGCATGTAACAATAGTCATATAAGCTATTGGATACATAATGGGTTCGTAACCATTGACTCTGAGAAGATGTCGAAATCCCTTGGAAACTTCTTCACAATCCGGCAGGTATGTTACAACTCTACTATGAATACTTTCTGGATGTGACAGAAAGAAAGGGGAAAAGGGGGTACAATTTTTTTCTGAGTACCTCACTTTTGTATCCATGGAAGTTTTAATATGTAGCAAGTAGCTTGTTGTGATATTTTTAATCCTTTCCCAGGTTATGGAACTTTACCATCCACTAGCTTTGAGACTTTTCTTAATTGGGACCCACTATCGATCTCCCATTAACTATTCTGTTGTACAACTTGAAAGTGCTTCTGAACGTATTTTCTACATCTATCAGGTATTGCAACTCTCTCTCTCTCTCTCTCTCTACACCATCTATACACTGTCAATTACAATTGTATGGCCATCGGTCTGCTTAAGATGACCTTTAGATATTATATTGCTCGTGTTTTATTCAATTGAAGAAATGTGTAATTTCATGTGATTCGATGGTTACAGACATTACATGATTGTGAAAAAGCTCTGAGCCTGCTTGGTGCAGCTGCATTGAAGGATTCGATCCCCCCTGACACTGTCAATAGCATCAACAAATTCCATAATGATTTCCTGGCCTCAATGTCAGATGATCTTCACACTACTGTTGTTTTGGCTGCATTATCTGACCCATTGAAAGCCATCAATGATTTGCTACATACTCGGAAGGTAGATACACAATACAAATCGATACAAAATGGATCTGCGTATCTATTATTTTAGGCAGATTTTGGTTAAAGAGTTGTCAGAAACTGTTATGGCTAGATCTGGTATGATGTTATGTTTGGATTTGTTTTCACATTAGTCATTTAATCAATCTGGGGAGAACTAATGAAAGGATCTTGCATAGATTCTCTGGGTGAGTGGGTTGCTAGTCCTTGTAGTCAATTTAGTACAAATTTGGAATTCTTACACTTCAGCTCTAATTACATCCTGTTTCTCACCAAGGCTGGAACTAATGGTTAACATCGTTCTATTTTGTTCTCTTCTGCTGTTGATAACTGAATGAATGACTTCTGCAGGGGAAGAAGCAAGCAATGCGACTAGAATCTCTTGCAGCTTTGGAAAAGACAATCAGGAATGTTCTAACTGTCTTAGGATTGATGTTGACAGGTTACTCTGAGGTAAAACTTGATATTTGATGCTGCCTTCTCTATTTCATTGGAGCAAGATATTTGGTGTAAACTGTTTTCCTCTGCCCAAATATTTGAGAAGTATTATGCATGGCTTGATTTGAAGTATGGTAGCCTCTACTATTATATACATTTGCTTTATCTTGTTTGATGTAGTTCTTGTATTTTCCTAGTCAATTTCAAATTTTGAATACTATTGAAGGTGAATGCAGTCTTTTTTCCTCTAGGCTACCAGACTCATCATCAAATATTTCATGCTTCAGGTTTTGCTGCAGCTCAGGGAAAAGGCATTAAAGCGTGCCAATTTAACTGAAGATCAAGTTTTGCAAAGAATTGAAGATCGAACTGTGGCAAGAAAAAACAAAGAATATGAAAAATCTGATGCAATTAGGAAAGATTTGGCTGCTGTGGGTATTGCTCTTATGGACAGTCCAGTGGGCACAACTTGGAGACCGGCTCTTCCTCTTGCACTTCAAGAGCAGGCAGTTGCTACAAGTTAATGGCTCTGGGATCAATTATGCTCTATCATTTTAATTCAGAGAACTCATTTCTTTCTCCTACACAAATTTGGGAACTGGGTTTTGAGTTCTGAAGATGGGAGTATATTTGTCCCATCTAGAGGATTGTAATTCAAATTCAGCCGAGGGTAGAGACTTGACTAAGATGATTACTTACACTGCATGGGGAAGAATTTTGTTGAAATTGTAGTCATACATTCTTTATATCTATATATATATATAAAGCGATGTGAATTACACCAATATGTCAGTTCTTGTTATTCTACACCTGTGCACATGCAGGAAGAACAGAGCTGGGAATCTCGGCAAATACTATAGAAAAAGGAGCGACTATAATTGGAGCCGTCTCCCTAACATAGATAGGTTTCAAAGGAGGAAAGTCCTCGGATGAATTTACTGCAAGTATTTCCCCATTTAGAAGCATTGTTTGGCTGTGCAAATCTCCATCTCTGGCTGTTAAATGGTATTCCTCTCTCATTTTTCCATTGGTTTTTGTATCTTGAGATATCTTAGCAAAATTTTTTCTCGGATTTTGCTGTTCTTGTTGGACTACCAAAGCTCCATTGCCCGCAAGATTTTCCCTAGAAATTGTAACTCGAACGCGGGCTGTAGTTTTACCATCTAGGTTAATCAATAGCAGTGTTGCCCCTTGCTGCAAGACCAAAAATTAAAACCAATAAATAATCTGGGGTGTAGTAATTTGTCTTTGAATTAAGGTTAAGGTTTGATTTTAGCTTACAGATTGCTTTGAACAGTGGGCATACACACGTATTTTTGTTGTCCCAGAAAAACTTGTTGATAGGACATTACTTCCCATCAACCGGTGCCAAAGAAGAGCGCTGCAGAGACAATAATCAATAGTAACAAGGTAAAGGCATAGAGTTGGATTTCAATTTTGAACCTCTTCTTATGCAACTTAAAGGAGGTTTGTAATTGCGGTGTTATAAAGTTATTATCTATCATATTCCAAAATTACCTATAGTAACCAGGATTTGGGACAAAAGTATTCGTGTTGAGTAGTCCATAATTCCCACCAATTAGTGTCTGTCTGCAGTATGTTTTGGTTCCATAAATTGATGCCATCCCTAGCTGATCCAAGTACCTGTTAAACTTGGAAAATTGGGATTCAAAATTGTACCTTTTTAAATAAACCAAACAATTTTATTATGGAAACAGACAGCTTACCAGAAACTAAACACGAATGCGTTTGTGACAAGATTGTGGCCACTGTTGTATGCTCCTCCTGCTTCACCAACCCATGCAACTGCTGAAGTTGCAGAGCTCCTGAGAATACTTTGAAGGCTGCTAAAAGGTTGCGACCCACTGTTGAGAAATGATGGATCTAGGATCTTGTCAATAAGGTGATCATCAACACCTATTTACAAGAAAAATAGACGGTGAATTAACATGTAAGTCTTTTATGAGTTGAGACTCCGAGTGCAGGCGTTTGCACGTAATGAAATTTTTATCTGGTTTTATACAATGGTCTATTAGTGCTAAACAAAGCCAATATGAAAAGTCTTACATATGAACTAAATTGATTGAAATTAAATGTAATATTGTGTTAATTATATACCTGGACCAAGATTGTAAATGTGATGTGTGACAACTTGGAGAGATTTAGGTGTTTTATCTATGAATTCTTTGAACCAATTTGCATCAAAGAATCCTCCAGGAGCTATGATTAGTGGCTTGATTTTGAAGCCTTTGTATATTTTTTGCACAATGCTCTGGAGACGATCTACGTCAGATGCATATTGATCTGCTCCAATTCTTGTTCCAACCCCGTTTCCACTCAATTCATTTCCTGTTTAGCACTTAGTGGTGAGATTTTTGGTCATTCCTATGGCTTAGTATCTGCATATTCCTAATTAAAATCTTAGATCTTACCTAGCTCCCAGCCATAAATTTTGTAGCCCTTGTTGACAGTGTACCGCATCAGAGATTCAGCATTGCTGGAATCCCAAGCTCCCATTGCAGAACCATCCGATTGAATTATCCTACCTCTTAGTGCATTTAATCCAAATGTGACAACAGCCCTGTTTTCAGAATCGAGTACAATGACATTTGACATAATGCCAGTAATTAGTTCTTCGCATTTTAAATAATGCGATACTGTTTTAAGCAATATAACGTTGTTATGGTCCTAAACAAAATAAAAATATTTACCCAGCTCGTCTAAAGAAAATGTTGAGTTCATCCCATCGACACATCGTTAAGCAACCTTGGGAAAATCCAAACAATTCTGAATTATTCTTGACAAACGGTGTACAAGGTTCGTTGATGCCTTTGCGCTCATATACAACTTTATCCTGTAATGTCCCGCCCATTCTGATTTTTAATGGTGAGAAAGCTACAATAAATACAATTAAGTTAAGCTGCATGCCAAACTTTGAACATATTTTTGAGGCTTATGCAGATTGGTCCTTACCTTTGACCGCTTTTAACAGTATTGGGTTGCCAAGATCCTGTTAAAAAAAGGGGGAAAACTAAGATTATGTGGTGTGTTTAAAGATTGATAATTATATTCAGCAGCTATAAGAGTTTACTAGGTTAAGTAATGAAGCTCTGCCCCAGCTACAGGTTCCATAGTCACATTTATCAGGAGGCCACCAATCCAAAGTAGCACAAATGAAATTATCATCAGTTTTTGCAATTTCAACTGTTCCATTAATGAAAACAGTGCCTTCAATAACATTCCCGGACGCTGTCCTGCTCTGCGAATCCGCTATGAATGAGCTGCGACCTGCCCAGAAAAGCCAGAAGCACAGAAATAAAAGAATGAAAACACAACACATATTTCTTAGAAAGTTGTTATTTGCAGTGAGTGCGTCTCCTATAGCCATGCAAATGGAGAGGGGTTTTATGCTTATAGGCACCTGTGTGAAGTAAGAAGTGAGAGGATATATTATTAATATTCAGATAGATTTGTCGAACTACTACATAATGGTTGTATTAGAAGAGTTTAGATAAATTTTCATTAAGTTTCAACTTCCTCAGTTGAGCTCGAATTGTAAAGTATTCAATATTTTGAAACTCAATGTCATAAAATAAAGGAAGTAGGTAAGAATAATAAGCAAAGTCTTCACTTGAACCAATGGTAAAGAAATACAAATGAAAGAAAAAAACCTTTAATAAACCAATGGTACAATCACTTACTAGGCCAGATGCACACATGGGTATCTTGCTGCTTTATGCATGTTTATCTTGTCCCTGATTCACTCCTTGTTGGTTTATTTTATTTATTTATTAGTTGCTTTTGTTTGCATGGTGAATCAAATTCAGTCTCCACCAATAGGCACTATAATTATGATTATTAAATGCAAAGCCCGCCGAGACCTGGAAGGGCCGAAGGGGAGGTGAGGCCGGACTGTGCTATTGTGGATTGACCCAAAAAAAAAAAAAAATATATATATATATATATATATATTCAATACTGACCTTCTCATGGGATATACATTGATAATTGAGCTGAAACCATTGGACCAATAAATTGAGCCAAATATGAAAGGTTATCAAACCAAAAAAAAAAAAAAAAAAAAAAAACCGTTCCCAAAAAAGTATCAATTTCATATTGTGTTAATTACTTAGCAGTCCTCACTACCATCCAAATGATTAAAATATCACCATTTTTTTTTTTTTTTGGTTTATTCAAGCATAGGCAATGCCCAACGCATCCATGGAACAAAGACAGAAAGAAGGTGAGGTTTACCGTTTCATCTTTTTTTTTTTGGGGATAAAAAAAGAATTAAAAAATCTACTGTGATGCCCCTCTTTAATGCCAATTTTGTCTGCATATCATGTTTGGCAATTGAGAATTTATTACAATTTTCATAGTTAGTAGCAAATCTGCTCGCGTAGCCCTCTTAAATGTCAACCCAGGCATTATTTCTATTATTATTGAAAGAAGACAGAAGATTATTTGACCAAAAAAAAAAAAAAAGGAAATTCCACGTTACATACACTACAATTGCTATCTTAAATTGTCATTATATTTATCTCCAAAACTAAGAGAAAAAAAAAATTGTTATTTTATACATACGAATTTTTTTTAAATTTGCTTTTGATAAATGAAAACAAACATAAATTTTAAATCGTAAATGGTAATTATTTTCACGAAATCCGAAACATTAATAATATCACGCCACCGTCCATATCCTCATTAATGGTAATGTATATACATTTAATATTTATCATATAGAGTTACCGTTCATGAAAAGATTGTGCATGGCTCATAATTCTTTAGCAGTTAATTAATCTTTAAGCCATTAAATCGAATCTGAGGGTGATTTCATTTACCAAGTTGTTACATCATCTGCATGGATATTTATAGATAAACAACAGACCTTTTTAATCACTCTCTGCAATTCACAGAACAAAATATATAGCCGTGGTTTGATCCGTCTCCAATGGCAGCCATACTCAAATTTCTTGCTGCATTTATCCTCTTCACCATCATCACCAAAGGTAAAAAGCATCACTTGAGAATCTTGTCTGTGCGTATATTTGCTTGTTATTTTTCATCGCCAATCGCAATCTTTTTTTTTTTTTTTCACTTAACCAATAACTTAATTACGTGCTTAATCAACCATATCAAGCTTTGATTTTTTTTTTTTCATTATATTCTATTTTACTTAATTTTTTTTAACTCTAATTAAAGACTTATGTTCAACATATTCTCTATAGCTCTCTCTCAATCTTCTAGGGTTTTGATATATAAAATTTTTCATTTGCATTATATATGTTTTGAGCTTGCACCGTCGGGACTAATTTTCTGACTACGTCCGTGCAGGCAATTGCCAGTGCACACTAGATGATATTAAAATAAGCCAGTCCCAAACAGGAAAGACAGTGCCGAACAAGCAGGAATGGCGTGTGACTCTGGACAATACGTGCATTTGCACACAATCGGAGCTGAAATTATCCTGCAAGGGTTTCCAGACTGTGGAACCAATTGATCCTTCGATCATCGCCATATCCGGCGATGAATGCACCGTCGTCAACAATGGAAAGCCCTTCTATGGATTTACAGCACTCAGCTTCAATTATGCTTGGGATAATTCGTTCCCGTTCAACCCAATTTCTTCCCAAATCTCATGTTCTTGAAGGGCTCTACAATAAGTGCTTTTTTAGTGAAAGCTGCTTTCTGTAACAATGTACCTTTTTGTGAGAGTATAATAAGAGCTAGTATCTCCTTCTTTACCACACATATTGACTAATTTTCTTTTTCTTTATCTTTTTTTCTATTTGAATTGGTTGTTGAGGAATAAAAAAGGGAGCAAGAGATACAGCAACTATTGAATTAATAACGTTCGTATCACCCTGCAGTACAAATTACGTTACAGCTATTGAATTGATAACTTGTCGCGCTACAGTCCAATTTTTTCGATACTGCATTTCATTCGCACCAAATTTCTGGTAACATTTCTTCAAAATTTTTTATAACTTGTCTCAAGTGTTTTGTAATTTGCATTAATAAAACTCATCACAAATTCCCAACCAAAAAAAATCTAACAATCAATTTGCTTGCGAAATTTCAGCTCATCCACGAACCACGATTTTATACTTTTTCTTATGCCTTGCCAGTTTTCCACTGCCACCATATCTATTTTTCAAGACCAAACCTCTGTCGCAATTTAATTAATTACCTAGATTAATTGTCCCTAGCTAGCTGTATGAGATCAGTTTTGTATCAAGTTTTTTTTTTTAATAATTTTTTTGGAAACTTATGAGGGAAATTTAACTGTTGAAAAATAATTTTTGACCATGTTGAGTATCATCTGATTAAAAGGGAAACATTTTACCAACAAAGTGTTGGCTCATTGTGATGGGTCATTAAGTGGCAGGTTTGCTCACAGTTAAGTCGAAATCGCGTTGTTGGGAGAACCATGCCTCCGGTTCGGGAACTTACTGCAGGTTGTGATGCAGACAAAATGTCGCCTCCCGGGATTGATTTTTTCAGGGATCGCACTGGCTTAAAAACATTTAATTTCACACTATTTATATTGCTGCAACCAAGTATATTATTAAACTTCCTGCATGGAAGATACACGAACGTAGTATATAACTATAAATGATTTAACAAATTTGTTCACTATTTAATTAATTAAGAATATTTTGTTAATTAATTATTGTGGCATGCAGGTAGTGTAAATTAAAGATATAATTTAAATGACTAATTAAAATAACGGTGACAAGCAGTGCTTATGCAGAGTTTATTGAAGATACGATCGACGATGGGAATTCTATTGAGGTTACCGGTGAAATCTTTTTTTTTTTTTTGTCTTAATCATCCGGTGTCCCATGACTACATGCGACTATTCCGGATTGGGCCAATAAAGTTCTCCCCAGGCGACTCTCGGACTATCATGAAAGAAGAAAGAAAAAGCCAGAAGTCTTATCTTACTAACTTTTAAATGTACATGAAAATCTTGGCATGCATCAAAGAACGATCCAAAGTTCATCTCCAATTAAACACGTGGAAAATGCCGTGCGTGATGAAGTAGATTGTGAAATCGACCAGAGATATGGATATCTAATAAATTCGTTTCGTTTGTACGTACCCTGATGAAACACCCTGGATGGAGCTAATCATTGGTTATTGACTTCACCAGGAGATAATAAACACATAGTGGTCCTTTCATCTGATCTGGGTGATGAGCTACGAGTGGCTCTTGGATTAGTCTTAGAAAAAATGGAATGTTGTTTTGAAATATGGAACCTGAATTATAAACATAAAAATTGGACAAAGCAATTAAGTGTGCGAGCTTTCTGTGTAAACCGCTTGGATTTTGGAAGAATGGTGGTTTTCTTTGTAAAGACTCTCGCGCACCATGCAGATGATGCTGTACGACCCTAGTACCGATCAATTGAAGGATCTTGGTTTCATTAGTTCTTTTACAGGTTACCATCTATAGAGAGAGTTTAATTCCAATCAGTGGAGATGATAGTTTATATGTGTTTTTTGATATCACTTCCCATATATTGGGTGTATCTCAAGTAGTCGTGATGTCTTTGAAATGTAAATCTTTTTTTTTTTTTTCTAACCTCTTATGAGGATAAATAATTTTGTAGACTCATTTTATGTTCTTGATCGAGTACCAAGTAAGTATTTACTAGTTATTGGAAGCAGAGCTAGAGCAAACTTTGGCCATTGGGTGGTGCCCTGCAGGATGTGTTTGGTTTATCGCACTACATTGTATTTTATTGTACTGTATTATATTAAGATATATTAAACTTAGTATAGAATCATGTTTGGAATATATATATATATTGTTAAGATACACATTATCAAAGTCTTTTTACTAATACAATAATTTATTTATAACTTAAGAATTATTATCAAATGTTTAACAAATGAATATAAGAATCATAATATTTATAACAGCAGATATGTCAAAATATTATATTTAAGATGTTTTATTTAAAAAAAACTTAGTATTTATATTCAGATATTAAAAAAAACAAATATGTCATGTAGACGTATACATTTAAACCTATTTAGATTTCAACTATAAAAAAAATATATTAAGTTTTTATTTATTTTATTAACTCATGCATCTATTAAAACTCGAATCCAAGACCTGAGTTTTAGGAAAGCCTACTCCTTACCACTGGAGCAAGTTCTTGGCTTCAATTAAGTTAATAATATTGTCTTGTAAGATTGATTATTTTGTGATTTTGTCAATTTCGATCTTTTTATTATTATTATTATTTTTTGCCTGTAAATCAATCCCTTCGCATGAGCCCCGTTCAAATCCAATGCATTTTGTTTTTAACTTTGGCAACGGCTTTTTTAACGCTTTTTTTTTTTTTTATCATATATACATATGTGGTTATATTTTAATTCATAAGTTTTTTATTTTGGTTAATTCTTAATACAATCTCATAAATAGCAGCTAATTAATTTCTTTCCATTATTATTGCGCATATTATTTCCTTCCATACTAAAACATACTTACCCAGCAAATTTCAGCAACCAAATTATAAGTGACCAAATTTCTCAGCTTTTTTTTCGCGAAACATAAACACTGGTAATATCATTAGGCATTCACATATTTCGCTTGCAAATTGCAATGGCAGTACTCGTTCAAAACATTCTTTATGCAACTTTGTTTCTTGCTCTCATTAGCAACAGTAAGTAATTTTAAACCTTACTTCTCCTTCTTAGGCCTCGTTTGATATTGAGATTGGACAGTTATAATTTAAAAACTATTTATACTATAAACATTAATTATTGTGACTTGAAAACTATGTTAATTTGATCCATCACTTATATAATGAAAACCTAAATATCTCTATTATTTTTGCTATTCATAGTTATAGTTTTTTTTTTTTAGGGCTGAACTATGTAGCAGTTATTATAATTGATATATTGATATTTTACATAAAATTACAGTTTGATCCATTAGCTTTACAATTTTTTTTTTAAAATTTTATTAGTTGTCTTATAATTAATTATGGTTTGTTATTTCTCTGTAAAGATTAAACACCTCTGTTGACCCAAAATCCTGATTCTGCTGGTGCCCTAATTACACATTCCTAATTTTATTTATTTTATCTTTTTGTGGCAGCGATGAGCCAGCCACCGCAAGGGCCCTGTCCTCCAGAGACATTAGCCATAAGTCAAAAGGAAACAGGAAACATAGTACAAGGAAAGAAAGAGTTCGAGGTGCAAGTGTTCAATTGGTGCAAGTGTGCACAAAGGAATGTGACATTGGATTGCGATGGATTTCAGACGGTTGAAAAGCCGGATCCCGTTCAAGTGTCGATATCCGGCTTCCAATGTATATTGCTACAAGGCAGAGACATTATACCCTTTTCGAGAGTTCATTTTAAATATGCTTTCGACGATGAGTTTCCATTCTATGTTTTCTCCTCTGCACCGATATGCCCTCCTAATTAGGAAGACTCTGTACTGACGATGTGTATTCTTTTTTAGCATGCAATTTATAAAGTTTTCTATTCTCCTTCGCTGGTAAAGCAAATAAGCTAGCTAGTACTTATATTATGCATGTGACAAAGAATCTAACGGTCATGAGAGCATATTCATACACAAGGAATACCCAAGAATCCAACCATATGTTATTAGAGTGGTGGGAGATCATTAGGAAATCTTTTAATGCTGTTGCTTTTGTAATTAGGACTAAGAACGACCGTAATAAGTATATTCTACTTTTGTTGAGCACAGTAAGAAGTTGTGAATGTATTTTTGTGTTGATTTGGTAGCATGTTAATTCCTAAAGTAATTTGATTGAGAAAGGGCATGTTAAGAAAGAAAAAGTTTGTGTTGATTTGGTAGCACATTAATTCCTAAAGTAAATTGATTGAGAAAGGCATATTAAGAAAGGTAATTTTTGGGGGGGGGGGGGGGTTTACAGGTTGTATATGATAGTTTTTAGAAGAACTTAGACGTACAATAAAATGGGGATAGATTATGTATTATTTATTAAAAGAATAAGGATTCAGTGCTCAATAGTCAAAATAACTTAAGATGAATAACAAGATTATTGCGTTACTTCTATTTAATTCAACTTATTTTATATTAAATTTTTATGATATTTATTTTAAAATTAACTTTAATACAATAAAGTATGTGTAATAAATTTTATAAAATTAAAAAAATTTATTGAAATTATTTCAAAAGGTATATATTATTATTTTTCTAATTTTATAAAGAGTTATTATCATTTGAATACATTATAAATTATAAAATATTAAACGACTATAAGAAGTATTAATGTCTATTAATTTACTAGTATATTGATACAACCTTTCACATTCAGCTCGACCAACCGAATGATTTACAAGAAGAGCAGCCCATCAACGAGTCCAATTATGAACAGCCCACGAAGGAAGCTGCATCACAGGTTGAGGAAGAAACAGATCGCAAGGAACGGTACACAAGCACACGAGTGAGAAGAGCCCCTGGGTGGTTGAAAGATTATGTCGTGTAGTGAAATTGAGAGGATTTTAGAATTGTTGGTTTATTTTGCTGTCATATTTTCTGTTATAAGTTGTTGCTGAGCTGTACTTCAGGAGGTTACAAAAAGACAGAGGAATATATGTAGAGCGTAACTAATTCGTAGGGAATATGAGAAATTAATGATTACTTTTCAACTTTAACGATTCTTCTTCCATTCTCTACTTTCTTCTCTATCTCTTGCCATCGTTTCTGAATTTTTTGTTGGAGTCAGCACTCACTCGAAGAGTGTAAACTTAATAGGTACTCTCTCGGCTACAGAGAGGTGTATCATATATCTTTGTAAAAATTTTCCTTTTACTATATTTCCGCTTACCAGTATTAATTGACCATTAGTTAACTAGTAAAATGCCAATATGCCATTACTTTGAAAAATAATTAATTTTTAATTTAAAAAATAAGAAAACAAATAAAAAATCCAACCCAATTGAAGAATGCCAAAAGTTCTTTTGCTTATGGTTAAATATCTTCCTTCTATGCTAAACTACTAATCTTGCTCTCATCAAGATATCAAGTCGAAACCACCATTAAAGCTTCAGGATAGTAAATTGAAACTGCCACCAAAGCTTGAAGATCAATATGCTTGCTATCAATCTTAATTTCTATTTCGTCATAATCCTTCAAACTCATAATAATAAAACCATTACTCCACAACCCAATCAAACTGATCAATTGAGAAGAAAATTTCAAAGAAATATTATGTAAAATCCTCATCCAAATTCATCAGATATTCCTAGAGATAAGTTATATATATAAAAATAAAAATAAAAAAATTCCACACCCACAATTGCCATTAAAATTCCTCTAGTTCTTCTTTCAGATGAGACCGATCAACCCCAATGCATGGCTTGTACCCATTCAAAAGTGCCAATAATTTTTCAAAGATGGTGGATCACTGTCTGAGGGAAAAAAATGAAGAAGAAGAAAAAAAAAATGATGACGCTAGATGCTTGGGATTCACAATTGTTTCTTCCTTTCTCTTAACCAATAATAATTATACTACCCTTGCAATTTTAAATTACATACAATTTTAACCCCTTTAATGTTAGCATGACATTAGTATTGGACTAACAATGTCAACAAAAATATTGTAAAATAAAAGGTTTTCCAAAGATATCTATGATGGATACTCTTGTAACCGTTTGATATTTTACCATTTTTAAAGTGGTCAGATGATAATAACTCATTTATAAAACATTACAGTTAAAGGGTATTATAATTAAAAAAAGGTCTTAGTGTTTAGTATTGAAAACTTAAAGGTATTCTAACCATTTTCTTAAATTTTGAGGATGTGGTTGTCATTTTCCCATTTAACAAATAAACAATTTTGAATTGGAAACGGAAACTGGTAGTAAAAATGAGATTCACCGGTTTTTATTCGGTGAAATCTTACAAAATCTAAACGATCAATCTAATTCATAGCTGATTTTGCCTATCATTTCTGTCCGTAATTGTTACTAGTATTCATTGCCTTCTAGTAGTTGAAATGCTGGATCCCAATTTTTTTTGAATTTTGGTATCTTTAAATATTTTTTTAAAAAAACACTGTTCATTGTCTTTTTAGCTTCTTTCCGCAAATAATTGTCCAATAACAATTTGAAGATCAATACTAACAGGTTCTCAATATTATTATCTTAATTAGCCTGACCCCAAGCAGAGGCACTGCTGATCGCAAGATTTAGTAAAACAAGAATCTAATATATGAAAATACTGAGAATTTACCTTGGCTGCATTGACCTTACAGATTGGGCCCCAACATTTTGATTAATGTAAATTGTCAATCGTTTGTGAAGATAAATAAACCATTTTCAAATCTTAGATTTTCGTCAGCACCTTGTCTCGCGAAAGAGTAAATCTCTTCTTTGTGTTTGTTAAATATATTTGAGCACTTGCAATTGAATTAATAGTTAAGAGTAATGATCCTTTCTTTGTGTTAGTAATAAAACATCTACGAGAATTTACAGTGGCGTTATCAAAAAGTGACCAAGGAATTACCAAAAGGCATAAGTTATTTGACTATCATGCATGATTTTTGGCATCGGCAGCAAAGCTAATATTATTATTCCAAATGATGCTGAAATAATCAAATTAACTGGAAGCAGCTTAACTTTTTATCTTAATTAGATTTGAGCATCAAACAATGGCTGCTATAGTTGCAGCATATAGAACAAGGAACAAAATAAAGTAGGCACTACGCCAAATGGATGCATCTGCAACTAGCCAAAAGGTTTAATTGGAATAAAGTTAACCTAGCATACATTCAAAGTTCCAATCTTGGATTAATTATAAGAGAAAATGTTACTTTGTCTAATATATTGCCAAATAAAATCTGAAACAATACTTATATACTATTTGACATTGAGGTGTTATAACTTTTAAACTATAGTTGTTATAAGAAGAAAACATAATTATGAAATAAAAATTAATAATGAATCGTAAAACTTTTAAATAATAATTTTGACAAAAATAATAAAAATACTACAAATTTTTCATCATACAAGTAGAGGATCAAATTAACTTGGCTTCAAAGGAGAAATAACTGGTGTTTACCAAATATATTAGTCTTGAAAGATACAACAACCCAACCTTAATACCAAAATAAAGCCTTAAAAGAGTTCAAACTTTAACATTTTTTACAGAGGATAGGAAAGCGCAATTGGAATAATGTAAATATGAATGTTCATATGCATGCATGTCTTAGTTCTTGTTGTAGGGGTTGCTGGATTCAAGAGCTAAAGTGCCCGGGATCTGAGGTGGCGTCAATCCAGTTTGAGCTAAAGTGCCCATGAAAGGGGGTGGTGTCATTCCAGTTTGATCATAGATGGTCTGAAACAAAGGTGGCAATGCGCGATAAATGCCGGAAACCTCTCTCATGGCGGAGCTACTTGCATCCCCACCAGCCTCACCACCGCTTTCATTATTAGTCCAAATGCTGAGTTTTGGCTGCAATCCACGGACAGCTTCAGCATTAATCCTGGCCATTTCTTGATACACGCCTCTATCGATCATTAAGAAGTCTTTCACGGCTCTATAATCGCCTCCCAATGCTGTTGATATGGACTTGAGATACTCTCCATGGGCTTTTCCAAGTGCTACTAGTCCCTCAGCTTCCTTTAGCTTTGTGTACAATTGCCCATCCGCTGCTTGCTTGCACGCATAAAATGCTGCCTCCGCTGTTGCTTTCTGCGCTTCTGCCTCTTTTTCCTTTTGATAGAGAATCGCCTCGGCCTCTTTTTGTTTCTTGTATAGCTCCCAATTTGCCTCTTGCACCTTTTTTTTTTTAAATTAAAAAAAAAGAAGAATATTATAATTCTGGCAAATAAAACATTTTAGATGGGAACAATAATTAATTGTTTTTTCTAGTTCGGTATAACAAAAAGTTATTCCTTATCATTGCACGTCTCTGTAGCAATTAAAGGATCTCCTTCTTAACATAAAGACTCTTCAGAGTAATTTGCTGTTTTTTTGTTGTTTGTTTTTTTGTTTTTTTGTTTTTTTGACTTAATGACTTAATTACAGTTAATTAAGTTATTAAGTTCTTTTATTTTTTCAACTTAATAAAAATTTTCAGTTATTAAGTTATAAATTATTAAGTTAATTTTTCAGTTATTAAGTTATAAATTATTAAGTTAATTTTTTTAGCTTTTTGCTTAATCTAAAAAGTGTGAATGACATTATTAAAAAATATTTTCCAAAATATCTCTATCTAATTAATTAATTTTCATCTATACCTTAATAAGTTTAATAATTAACATTATTACTCTTCTCTGTGACTTATGATAATATATGGTAGATTATTATTATTATTATTATTATTATTTCTGATTTTCTTTAAATTAGCATTATTTATCTTTATAATCTTTAATTAGTATTTTTCTTATAAAACATCATAAAAAATTAATAAAATTGATTAATATATACTAATTTAGAATATTAAAAGATTGTATTCAATTGAGCATGATTATTTTATAAAAATATATTATTTCATTTTTGTATTTTGAGCTATCATTAGTTGTTTAATAATTATAATTTGTAAGGGTACAAATGTAAAAATTAGTTTTTAAATTTTTTTAAGTTAAAAAACAAACAAATTAATACTTATTTTTAGCGATTCAAATAAAAAAACAAACATGCTATTCGGATTAAGACAATCAACACTATTCAAAATTCAAACTAATTCAAATATATTCAGATTTTAGATTAAAAAACAAACGTCACCTAAATGTATTTCTCTCCATCATATGTGAGGGAATTCAAATGTTTTCACATGAGACCTCATCATTTAATCAGTAGTTTCAGTAACCGTATGAGTTGAGTTCAAACTGTTAACAAACTAGCAGCCCACAAACTCTCTATAGTTGTTTATCATAAAAAGGTCTTTCTAAACATGCAATATAAAGAAATCTAATGAAAACCAATTGAATTAATTTGAACTTAATGTAATTAACAACTACATCAAAAATCTAAAATATATATACATTCAAAATAATAATCAAATTCGTGGTTCCAATAAAACTTAAAACAAATTGTCAAATATATCATGCGTGCATGTAAAATTAAAAAAGAAAATTGAAAATTATTATTAGTACCTTGGCTTCATATTCAACATTGGCCTTGCTCACAAACTCAGCCCTAAGTTTCTCCATCCTAGTAGCAGCATTCATCTTCTCCACCTCTCTTTGCAACTCAGCATCTCTCAACGCCACCGCCTTCGCCGACTCAACCTCCGCCACTTTTGCATTCCTAGCCCACCCGGCCTTCTTCTTTGCCAACTCAGCGTTGGCCTCCGCCACCTCAGCCTCCCTTTTGTTCTCAAAAACCTTGACTTCAGTCTTGACCCTCATCTCCTCCTTCTGGCCATCCCCTTGCCTCTGAACTTTAATGATCTTGGTCTCCGCGTCAATCTTGGCAGCGTTCTGCAGCGTTTGCCCTTCCCTCAGCTTCGCTCCAACCTCTCCCTTCATCTTCGCCTCCGCCACGTCAACCTTGGCTTGATTGGCAGCCTCCATCTGAGTCTTTTGTCCCAAGTAAGAAAAATACTCGTGCCCCGGCACATCAACTAGTTGTTTGATGTTAGCATTGTATATCAGAAGACCGAACTGGTTGAGCTCTAACTGAACCTTCTCAAACACTTCTTGTTTAAACTGTTTGGTCCCTTTGAACACTTCCTCCATCGTCATGGAAGCGGCAAGGACTCGGGTCTCCCCTTCGATTATACCCTTCACGATATCTCTGACGTGTACGGAGTTCTGGTCCTTTGGGGCGATGAGTTTAGCGTATTTGAGAAGACTGTCACGATCATCCTCGCGAGGGCCGATGGTGAAGACGGCGGGGAGTTTGAACTCGAGCTTCTCGGCACTCATGGCTTGAACTTCAAAGTCATAATTAACTGGGGTTATGTCGAAAACGGTGCAGTATTGCCCCAGGAAAACCCATGCTTTTTTGGCTAATTTAACGTCGTTGATGCCGGTTCCGGTGATCGCTAGGTACTGCGATGCACTTGCTACTCTAAACATTATGCAGTTTTTTAGTTTTGGACTTGCAAAATGAAAGAAAAATGAATACCGTTGAGAGATTGAGAATTTGAGAGAGATCTCAAAGATGAAATATATAATATCAAAGTCAAGGTAAGATAACACATAAAAAAATACAAACTACTGTAACGTAATATATTCTATCCTGTATTGTATTGAAATTTATATTTTTTATTTTCCAATTAATCCTTACTCTAATATGGTTAAGTACTTCCTCTAGAAACTTATTATATATGAAAAAGATTATTCAACTTTGATGATCAGAAATAAAAAAGAGAGAGCGACATGATGCAGTAGTTCAAGGTAGGAAATTAAAACAATTATTCAATTTTAAATGCTATATGCCTCTCGAAAAAAAAAAAGAGCTACATGGATTCGGTTTGACTTTTGGAAATTTCCCTCAGCCTATTATTCTTTTTTCTTGAAAAAAATTCAGTTGCGTTGTGAAGAAGAACGGGTATTTATTTCTTTTTTAATTACACATATCACAGAATCAACCACTGTTTGATATGTTTTTATCACGTTGACTTGTATATCTTTAGTGTGTTAAAACTTAAAATGGTCAAATCGCGTAATTATTATTATTCTATAAAAACCAAGACTCTTTCTTTTTCTATTTTTATTTTATTGCTAACCAAACATATTTAGTCGTCGCATTTAGTTGTTGCTAATCGAATTTGACCGTAAGAAAATTCATATACATTACACGACATGTTCTGCCTTAATTCACTAATAACGTATCGCGTTACAATACAAATAATGTGATATTACTCCTCACCCGCACCAAATTTCTGCGTCACATTTTTCAAAATTTTCATTATTTGTCTCAACTCCGAAGTGCTTTGTAATTTGCAGAAAATCTCATCACAAGTTCCGAACAACAAAAGTCAAAACATTCATTTTTTTTGGGGTGTTAACCTTTGAGATCAAGGAGAGAGTACTGATTAGGGTATTCTGAAAATTATAAAAGGGATAAGTGGCGCTCTTTGAGGGCCAAAATGGCAATCTGGAATGGAGAATTTAATAAATTCAAATAACAGAAACTTCGAATGAGTACAAAAAGATCTGCTAGTTTCTTTCTAACAGTCAATTCGCTTGCGAAATTATAGCTTATCCAAGAGTTTATATCCGTTCTTATGTCTTGCCATATTTCCTTTGCCATCATCTCTTTTTTCAAGACAAACCCTACCTCCATCGCAATTTACCTAGATTGCTCCTAGCTAGATGAGTTTTTCTTTTGCACCGAGTTCTTTTTTTTTTTTTTTTTTAATTTTATTTAAAAGCTCATATGGAGAATTCAACTGTTGCAAAATAATTCATGTCGAGGATCACATACAAGACATGTCACACCACATATGTGCAAAAAATTTTGGTAACTTTGTCATTAATTCAAACTTTAAGGGTATTCATTAAAAATTTAATTTTTATTTAGTCTGGTGTGGGTTAAGGTGTGGAGTATCGTACATTTTTCTCTCATTTGTGGCATCTAATTAAGTATTTTTTAGAAAGGGAATGTCGGATCTGTGGTTGGCTCTGTATTCTCCACGACGATGGAATCATCATCAATCTTGAGAAAATTAACTCTGATCAAGGATTCAAGGTTGCAAATTTGAATATTGACTCTTTACTAGTTGAGTTTGTTCTCCAAGCTATCTGATCTTGAATGTTGGTTTTGGTGGTGCACCGTAGCGGTAGCTACTCCTACTGTTGCCGATAGTGGTGGCGGTAGTGATTGTTACTGCCATTGCAGCTCCAATATTTTGAAGTGCCAGTTTTTGTTTCCAAGCAAATTAATTAGACAATGACGATTTCCTTTAGTTGACTTAAGTATATGAGTTCATACTTTTTTTGATTATTTTCAAAATAGAGATTAGCTAAAAAGGTCACATATTCAATTTTAAAATTGAATAAGAGCTCATAAAAATAATAAGGGTAATTTCGTAAATAAATGATAATTATTGAGAAATGATGGCTGAAGAGATAAATTGAGGGGTGAAATATCATTATTTCGCCATAATAGTCTAAGATAAATAATAAATTATTGTGTTATTAATTTGCGGGGTCAATAATGTGTTATTGCTGTTCTAATTTATAGGAATTGGTATATATCATGTATGATAATTGGCAGTAAAAATAATTATATTATTCTCAACAGTGTTGAAAGAATCAAATAACTAGAAGCAGTCAAGCATCCTCTTTATCTTAATATATTGGATTCGATGAGCATCATCTTTATCTTAATGTATATTGGATTCGATGAGCATCAAGTAATGGCTATAGTTGCAGCATATAGAACAAGGAACAAAATTTATATAGTTGGGGGCGCTACCCCGAAATGGATATGCAACCAGCTAAAAGATTTAATTGGAATAAAGTTAACCTAGCATACGTTCAAGTTCCAATCTTAGAATATTATAAAAGAAATTTAAACAAAAAATATTACTATGAGTCCAAACTTCAACATTTTTCACTAAGGAAAAAAAAAAAAGCGGGCAAAAATTAAAAAAATATTGGAAATAAAAATATTTATATACCTAAATGCATGTATCCCTTGGTTAGCTGCTGCTGTTGTTGTTGTTGGGGACGACGCTGCTGGCTTGAAGAGCCAAACTGCCCAAGATCTGAGGCGGTGTCACTGCAGTTTGAGTTTGAGGTAACATGCCCATGTAAGGAGGTGGCGTCATTCCAGTCTGATCATAAATTGTCTGAAACAACGGAGGCAACGCACGATAAATCCCCGCAACCTCCCTCACGGCGGAGCTACTTGCATCGCCGCCGCCAGCCCCACCGCCGCTTTCATTAGTAGTATTCCAAATGTTGAGTTTCGGTTGCAATCCACGGACAGCTTCCGCATTAATCCTACCCATTTCTTGATACACCCCTCTATCGATCATTAAGAAGTCTTTGACGACTCTATTATCGCCTCCCAATGCTGTTGATATGGACTTGAGATACTCTCCTTGGGCTTTTCCAAGTGCCTCTACTCCCTCGGCTTCCTTTTGCTTTGCGTACAATTCCCCGTCCGCTGCTAGCTTACGCGCATAAAACTCTGCCTCCGCTGTTGCTTTCTTCGCTTCTGCCTCCTTTATTTTCGAATTCAGAATTGCCTCCGCCTCTTTCTGTTTCTGGTACAGCTCCCAGTTTGCCTCTTGCACCTTTTTTGTCCCAAATTAAAGAAAATGGAGACATAATAAGATTATAAGCTAAAACATTAATTAGATGCATGGGTAGAATCATTTCTTTTTTCTTTTTTCTTTACTGTTGAACGTTTGGATAAATTGTTTTTGTAATTTTACTACTCCTGTGAGTCAAGTTCGAATCTTTACCGTATAAAAATATAAACTGTCTACTAATTTTTTAATTCCTCTAATAAATTAAATATATCTAAAAATAACATAATTAAAAAAAAAAAGTAAAGAAAATTGAGAATTAGTATTATTACCTTGGATTCATATTCAACATTGGCCTTGCTCACAAACTCAGCCCTAAGTTTCTCCATCCTAGTAGCAGCATTCATCTTCTCCACCTCTCTTTGCAACTCAGCATCTCTCAACGCCACCGCCTTCGCCGACTCAACCTCCGCCACTTTGGCCTCCTTAGCCCACCCGGCCTTCTTTTTGGCCAAATCAGCGTTGGCCTCCGCCACCTCGGCCTCTCTTTGGTTCTCAAAAACCTTGACTTCAGTCTTGACCCTCATCTCCTCCTTCTGCCCCTGTCCTTCCCTCTGAACTTTAATGATCTTGGTTTCCGCGTCAATCTTGGCAGCGTTCTGCAGCGTCTGCCCTTCCCTCAGCTTGGCTCCAACCTCTCCCTTCATCCTCGCCTCCGCCACGTCGACCTTGGCTTGATTGGCGGCCTCCATCTGAGTCTTTTGCCCCAAGTAAGAAAAATACTCGTGCCCGGGCACATCAACGAGTTGTTTGATGTTAGCATTGTATATCAGAAGACCGAACTGGTTGAGCTCTAACTGAACCTTATCAAACACTTCTTGTTTAAACTGTTTGGTCCCTTTGAACACTTCCTCCATCGTCATGGAAGCGGCAAGGACTCGGGTCTCCCCTTCGATGATACCCTTTACGATTTCTCTGACGTGTACGGAGTTCCGGTCCGTTGGGGCGATGAGTTTAGCGTATCTGAGGAGACTGTCACAGTCGTCCTCGCGAGGGCCTATGGTGAAGACGGCGGGGAGTTTGAACTCGAGCTTCTCGGCGCTCATGGCTTGAACTTCAAAGTCATAGTTAACTGGGGTTATGTCGAAAACGGTGCACTGTTGGAACGGCCAGATAAATGCTTTCTTGGCTAATTTAACGTCATCGATGCCGCTTCCAGTGATCGCCAGGAACTGTGATGCACCGGCAACTTTAAAGTACATTGTGCTGGCTGTTTTTGGTTTTTGATATGCACTAAGAAAGAAGGAACAGTGAATGGAGAATTTGAGAGCGATTTAAAGGAAGAATTGACAATATTGCTAAAGGCTATGAAATATAATTAGGGTAACGTCTGATCCCTATATATATATATGGGGATCACAATTAGAGTGAGAAAAGAAGAAATACTCTTATGTAAGATTTAGATCCTTCCCTAAGATTTTCCGGAAATATAACAAGAATAAACCACTGGATTTTTTTGAATACATTCAAAGCCTATATTTACTTGTTTAACAAGTTAATCTGCAAAAAAATATTTGGGTTATGCAGTCGTCACGCGTCATGATTCCTTAGTTGAGTATATTAGTTTGATCATGCTTTATGTCCCTCACGCGTACGCTATATAGGAATTTTATTAATTAGCAAAGATCAACTAAGAATTGCAAATACTCCCAAAACTGGTTAGTGAAGTTTAATATATTAAATACCATAATATTTTAATATTTATAAGTAAAATAATATATTAATGGTAGATTCAAGAACTAGATGAGAGGAGCAAAGTGAGGAGTGATTCCATGACGGCTAAAAAATAATGATGAGATTATTATGTTGGGTAAATGTCTATGGGTGAGTTTGTGATGGACATGAAAAATAAATTATAAAGTAGGGATATTTTTGACATTAGAAAGTAATTGATTTAATTCAGATTTCTCTATTCAGTAAAAAGCTAAAAAAAATTGGCTTATTTTATTAAGTCAAAATTATCTAAAAAGTATCATTAAGTTATAAAAACAAACACTTCTAATTAACTTAATAATTAAGTTAAGTCACTTTAAGTCATTAATTTAAAAAACAAACACCACCTAAGAATTGCAAATACTCCCAAAACTGGTTAATGAAATTTAATTAGAAGTAAACTAAGTTCCCAAAATTAAAGAATTTGATGAGGAGATAACATCATATAAGAGGACGTGATATGATGTAATATTAATTCTTGAGCAAGGAATTAAATTTAAATTATTATTCCAGATTTATGTGCAATTTGAGAGTTCTGTACGGGAAATTTGCCGTAGCCTGTTCTTTCATTTTCTTAACAAATTCGGCATATTCCTTCCATAGGAAAAGCATAGTTATTACCTTGTTATGATTACTGTATGCTTGTTTATTCGCATTGACTTGCTATTTCTCAGTTATGTCAAAATGTGCGGTCACATGCAACATGTAATTTTTATTATTATTAATATTTGAGCCATTTTATGATGCTGTTATAAAGATGAGCATCAATAGTGGCACGAACAAGTGCCGTTGAATCAATTAGAAGCTATTTAGGATAATATTTTGATTTCGATTATGTAAAATTTTATTTACTAGTTATAAGATATGTTAGCTAAACATGTTTTTTTTTAAAGATTGAATAATAAAGAAAAAAACAAGTATATTGAATAAACTTCTACATTTTTATTTTCCAAAAAAAATGGTTATTTTAATATTGCAACAATCGATTTAAATCATTCTTACCAAATGTGTAATTTAAACAAAAAAAAGAAGAAGTTAAACAATGAATAAAGCTAAGAGTTCAAACTTATATTGTTCCAATTATAAACGACAAAAAGGATCTCTATTAACATGTGTTGTTGAAGCTTTTATAATCATATTTATTATTTAAGCATCTGAATTAATATGTATAATTACATATATGGTTTTTAATTATGTCTGTGATTTACAAAATATTTATCAAATAATAAAAATAAAATTATATCCATAAGCCTGAATATTATCTATTAATTATTAAATAATAATTATTTATCTATTAAATTAAAGCAATGATAATAATATTTTTTTTTGAAATAATATGATTCCATTAAATATCAGGAACAATCAAATCTGAAAGATAACAACATAGGTGTGGTGGGAAATCTTCCATTCAACCATGATATTTCCTACAACAGATAGAATATTTTGCTAATGCATCAGTTGTTGTATTACAAAACCCTGAGATATGTCGAACTTGAAATTTGTGCTTTGGAGAAAGTAAGCTCTTCTCTTCAGAAATGAGCCAAAACAACTCAGTACAAGTACTAAGTCGATTCGACACTAATTGAATTACAAGAAGAGAATCAAATTCAACTATTAGTGGAGATAAACCAACCTCTCTAGCCATCCGTAATCCAAAGCATAAGGCTTTAGCTTCACCCAAATCAGCATCATTAGAGAAAACACCTTGAGCCATTCCTGCAGTCATCACCAAGCCATCATGATTTCGCATAACAGCCCCGTACCCCACAATACCCTTTTTGGCATCCATTGCTGCATCAACATTTAGCTTTAACCAATCCACATGTGGTGGTTCCCATTTTACACTCTCCTGCCTTTCACTACTCAAATTACACTCAACATTATTAATACGCTTACTTTGGAAATAGTACAAAATCCTCATGCACAAATATTTTGTGATCCACTAGATTGACCCCTAAACAACATATTGTTTCGTGCCCCTCAAATACATCACATAACCATCACCATTAAGCATAACTTGGTTATAGATAAGATAGACACAACATACTAAAAAAAACTCCAATAATCATTTGAAACATCACATAACATCAAATCAGCAAAAATTGTTTCCTGCTAAACCTCTTGTGCGAAAGCACAATGGAATAATGCATGCATAAGGGTTTCAAAAGGATAACCACAAAAGCTACAGCTAGCATCAGAGAGTACCTTTTGATTTACGAGATTGACCTTTGTTGGAAGTATATTGTGCAGAACACGCCAAAGAAAAATCTTAACTTTGGGGGGGCACCTGCAGAGTCCAAATCAAGTTTCAGCCCTTTGAAACCCTAACCGACGAACCCCCATTTGCTGAATCCCTAAGCTGTATAGCCAGATGATACCTCGATTTAATAGTGTACATTCCACATTTATCGAAATGCCAAAAAAACAACATCGTCCTTAGGCTCAGAGGGAAACTTCAAAGTTAAAATCAATTCGACATCAGCAGGTAAAAAGTGTTCCCGTAATCTTGCCACATGCCAGCCATTCCCAGGATTAAGAAAATAATCTACTGTTGTTTCCAGTGGTGGTGAAGCTGGTGATATAGGCTTAAAAATATTTGGTCTGGGCAGCCAATTACTATTATATATATGAATACTACGACCATTGCCTATACGCCAACGAATATCTCACTGTAGGAGTTTTCTTCCCTAAAGAATACTCCACCATATGTAAGAAGGATTTGAGCCTAATTCTGCTTAGAGAAAAGAGCTCCGCCAAAAAATATTTTGCCCTCAACACCCTCGTAACCAGTAAGTCATCATAAAGCAGTAGCCGCCATCCTTGCTTAGCTAGCATAGATTGATTAAAACAGACAAGATCTCAAAACCCAAGACCCCTTAACTTCTTTTGCTGACTTATTTTTCTCTATCCCATCCAGTGAATGTGCTGTCGGTGTTCATTTGACCCCTATAAAAAAGTATTAAATTGTCGTTGAAAAACATCACACAAAAACCCCGGCAAATGGAAAAGACTCATAGTATATGATGGAATAGCCTGAGCCACCGCCTTGATTAAAACTTCCTTCCCACCACAAGATAAAATTTTGTCCTACTAGCATGACAATTTTTTTGCAACCCTAATTTTCAAGTCTTGGAAAAAATATCGGTGATTCCTGCCAACCATGGCAGGGAGACCCAAGTATCTTTCATAAACAGGAACCTTAGCAAGTCCAAACAAAGTTTTTATGTCGTACCTAAAATTGTGAGTCACATTTGGACTAAAAAGGATAGATGATTTATCATAATTAAAAAATTTTCCTGATATTGCGGAATAGCAATAAAAAAAATACCTTTTAAGTGACAATAATTTGCAAGTGACGCTCGACAAAATATAAGGCTATCGTCTGCAAATAGAAGGTGTGAAATAAATAAATCAGAAGTAAAACGTACCCCACGAATAGCCTTAGCAGATTCAGCAGCTTGTATTAAAGTGGAAAAAACTTCAGCACACAAAAAAAAAAAAAAAAAAGTAGGGCGATAGAGGACACCCTTGCCACAATCCTCGTTTAGCCCGACACCAACCCTGCACTTCGCCATTTATATTAAAAGAATATGTAACTGTAGTAATGCATGCCATGATCAAACTAATCCACTGCTCAGAAAAGCCCAAATAATGATGCATCACTAGTCTTAAGAAACCCCATTCCACCCAGTCATATGATTTACTAACATCCAACTTCATTGCCACTAAACCATTTTTTTGAAATTTACAAGACTGCAGTTTATGCAAACATTCATACCCAACTATTACGTTGTCCGGAATAAAAGCACTCTGGTTGTGTGAAATAATAGAACCCAAAACTAACTTCATTCTATTGAACCTAATTAATCAACCTTATGTAAGAAAGATTAATTGTTGTAGACATTACTGTATGATTTAAAGCTATACATAATATATCAGAATATATACGATGATGTAATACCACGGATTTCATCCAACGATTGTGAAAATATAAGATAAAAAAATCATATTATTTTCACAACCATTAGATTTTCATCCAACGGCTGTTACATCATCATGTATAACAACCTCCTTATTTAAATCACCAAGAGAAGAACCATTATTTAAAACAGATAGGCAAGTAGAAATAACTTAAGGCCCCACCACTCCCCAGTGGTCCTGGAACAAAGCAGGAGGTAAACCATCCAATCCTGGAGCCTTTGTCGGGTGCATTTGCATCATAGCTTGCTGAACCTCATCCCCGGAAAATGGTAACATCAGCTCCCTATTGATATCATCCATAACCCGAACATGCGCATGTGCTAAGGCCGATTTCTATTGCTACTCAGTTGGATTGGATGACGATAATAGATGCGTAAAATACTGTTCGATAATACTGTCCATCTCCACCACATTTGTAACCATCCGACCCTCGCTGTCTACTAGTACCCTGATCAAGTTTCGCATCGCCTCATTGAAGCAAATGAGTGAAAAAAATCGTGTATTCTTATCCCCTTCCTTCGTCCATGATACATGGGCATTTGCTTCCAAATTCCAATATAATTATTAAAGATAATAATTAATACTTAAATCTAGAGATCCTTATCATTATCATTACTGTTACAGCATCAGAAAAAAATCTCTATTACAGTTATAAATATGCGTTTCTAGGATGGTTACACTCAAGTTGACTTGTGCTGCGCAGTCCGGCCACCGACAATATTTTGGGATTTTGATATTTTTCACTTTTCAGTTAATTCAATTTTATTTTTTAAAGTTACCCTTATTAAGAATTAAAAATAACTATTTCTTCTCCTTTTCCTCTCTTTTCTCTCAAATAACTATCACCTGTATCTTCGGCTCTCTTTTCTCTCAATTATTATCTTCATCTGTCACTTATCAGTATCACCATCAATCCATTACCATCTAATACTTGATGGATAAACGAACACCTGCACTATTATTTATGGGACAGATTTTGAATTTATGTGGCGATCCAATATTGTGAATTTGTGACGATTTCAATTTGAGATTTGTTTTAGAGACTACCATTTGATGCAAAATTCTTATCAATTAGATATAGATGTGAGGAGTGTACGAAAGGAGAAGTTCATGAGCTTGGAAGAGAGAGAAGGGGGGCCAATCGTGAATCCGAAAGCATTTAAAAAACTGCTTTTAACCATTTTTTAATAAGGACAAATCTGAATCATTTGTGGTTAATCGTAAAGTGACTATAAAATAGACTGAGAGGGTAAATCTGATCCCCAACTAAAATCCCAATTCCCTAAGTATTCCTTTATTTCGGTTTAGCACAATCTTTTTTTGAAAAATCGAACCAAGCCTGGAACCAAACGGTCCAAAATTTTCTGAACGGATTACAATGAGTCCTCTTCACTTAAGTGGGGGCAATACCATCGCCCACCCAGCCATGTCACTTCTCAGTTCGGGAACATGTCTGATTGCACTCCCGGTAGCGGCGTAATATGTTTTTTTCGCATTCCAACAATCACGGAAATTGAACCACTCAGCTTTTATACGTGGCAAACACCCAACTGGTAATTACAAGACAATGCGCAATTAACCTCGATGAAATTTCAAGTTGCAAATCTCCTGTATGTGAAATATACAAGTAATAAATTGGGTAAATGAACAGGCAAGACTTTTCCGTGACTGTTAAAATCTTATAGTTTACTTAAAGAATAGACAAGCCCCCCCCAGCATCCACTAATGCCTTAAGCCTGAAGCTTGTGAATAAACGGTAACTAGGCCCATGCACATGCATATTCATCCTTTCCGTAGCAAAAATTTAAAGTGAAAATAAAAGGTATAGGAAGACACATTTTTTCCTAAGCAATGACAGTCTCACTACGCATTCATCCCCATTGAACAACCATGGAATAAAACAATGTCATAACCAAACCAAAGAAAATACTAACAAGCAAAAGGAAAAATTAACTTCTCTAGAAAATATATATTAAGACATAAAAGGATTTAATTCCCAATGCAAAAATCCAAATAACAAAGTCCCATGGAACAAAAGTAGCAAAAATTTAATGCTGGAAACAGCTGACTCCAACTCACATCGCCGTGAAAGCCTTCTTTGCACCACCAGAAGACCCAGCAGGTATCACTTTCAAGACATTAAACCTGACCGTCTTTGACAAAGGCCTACAAAAATCGGACAGACACCGAGCATTTTGCAATTAGTACAAAAACCAGACATATAATTCCCACGTGGCAATAAACAGATGGACTCTCACCTGCACTGGCCGATGATAACATGGTCTCCCTCTTTCACACGGAAGCAAGGCGAGATGTGTGCTGGAATGTTAGAGTGCCTCTTCTCATACCTAAAGAATAACCAAAGAAGAAAGTATTATTGTTTAGGCAAGGGGCAATGGCAATAAAATAAGCTATCACCAATGAAGGAAAAGTAAGTATTGCAAGTCCTTTACCTCTGATATTTCTTCACAAAGTGAAGGTAGTTACGCCTAACGATGATGGTTCTGTTCATCTTAGCGCTGTGGCAAGTACCAGCAAGGATACGACCCCTGATGGAAACAGTGCCGGTGAATGGACACTTCTTATCGATGTAAGTCCCTGAAAAGCATAAACTCATTAAGACTCAGGTTCTTTCCAAAACACGCATAGAAACAGACTGATAAGAACACATAAAATTAAATGATAACGATCACTTCTGCCATATCATTAGCTTTACCCAACAAACAAAAATGCAAAAATAACAACAGACAAATCTCTTTACCAAATCACAAATTGCACATAGTTTTATGAAACAGATTCAATAAATAAGCATGACAAGGGTATGGCACACATGCAATGCTTAATCGCACAAGACAGATTAAAAGCATGTAACTGTAGATTTCAATGCTTAATTGCTTAAAAATTTCTGAAAAAATTTAAGGTGCATAAAAGGACAGACAATTTTTCAACAACACCAGACAATGTATAAGATACTAGCACCAAATAGACGAGATCCGCACTTAACAATTCACAAAACCAATCGACTAGCAATTTAAGTTACAAGGGCTACAGCAGTCATTTTGAACCAATAACACTAAAATCCAACTAAAATTTAAAATTGAATCCATATGCAAAAATAAAAAGAGCAGAAAATATTCAAATAAATCGATACCATAAAGAGCACGAAAGAGGGGAAAAAAATCAAACCTTCAATTGCCTCCCTGGGAGTCTTGAATCCCAAGCCTATGCTCTTCCAGAATCTGTTCCCTCCCTTTCCTGGCCTCTTTCCTTTTCCTGCCTTCTTCGAGCTGCGAATTATCAACACAACACGCGCTCACTAACCCCAGAAAAAAAAAAAAACAACGCATCGGGAATATTAAATACAAAAATAAAGAAAAGTATTTACCTGAGAAACACCTTGGGCTGCTTCAAAAACGCCTTCTCGGTCTGAACACAAACAAACAAGCAAAGCGACAATGAATTAGGGTGAAGAAAAGAAAAATGAAAGAAAGAAAGGAACGAATAGTCAGAAGAAAACAGAAGAGAGATGAATGAGGACCTGCTCCGCCATGGCTGGATTTCGGGGCTGAGTTGTTGAGGTCCTTTGAGGATGATGAACACACTGGGCGGAGGTGGCTAACGCAATGCAGAAAACCCTAAATCAAGCGCGGAGGGTTGAAGTGATGCTGTAACGACGATTTTATAATGGGATACCCTAAACGACTACAATGACTAAAATGCCCCGCTTTGGAAGTGGAAATTCGGAATAAGAATTTTTTTTTTAATACATTAAACGACCTGTCATTTCCCTTTCTTTTCCCCTCCCCGAAAAAAGAAACACCAGGCATATAAGATTTATTTTCCCATTTGCTTAGTACAAGTTAATACTATTTGTTAAAAGCTTGCAAAGTACAACCTTGCTATTGATTTACGATTTAATATTACAAGACGTAACAAGGTTTTCTTGTTATAATTTTTTTTTTCTGATGACTTTATTAAAAAAACTAGGGGAGTATTGGTACCGTCTTACTTATTCCTTTTGTGAAAAATATAAAAATGTCAAACTTGTTTAATGAAAGTGTTTTTAACTACTGTAAAAACAAAAAAAAAAAAAAACGAAAACCAAAATATCTCTTCTTTTATGCTTTGATTGCATAAAAATGTATAATGTTCTCTATTTTTCTCTGTTTTCTACCACTCATGGATTCCAAATTAAAAAACACCAAATACAGAACATTACCATACGCAAATTCTGTACAAGGGAAAATATCATGCGTATGTTTCCCAAGTTTACCGTATGGACTTGGACTAAAGAGTATAGTAGAAACGTATTGCATTGATCAAGAATTTGACTATTGTCAGCAGCGACATCTCCTTATTAACTGTTAGAATCTCCCTATGCCAGTCTCGAGTCCACATAACACGCGCACAGCCGCACACTAATATGTGACTTGGTAATACATATAAAGATCTTTAATTCTGCAGAAAGAAGTAAAAGATCTCATTCTAAGGGAGCAATAGAAATAAGAAATCTTCGATTAGCAGCTCATACAATTGAAAATGTAACGCAATGGACTTTCGAGAAAACTTATATTACCTTTGGACGTTTTGCTCCAGGAGGTGATGGCGGGTCATCTTCTGAGTCCAGACCCTGCACAAGAAAAACAACCATTGCTCCAAAAATCATACATTGGCCATAGTTATTATCGTATGATGAGTTGAATCTCAATAGGTGTTGTGTCCTCGTACTAAGCTCTTTATTGCAACTAGTTTCTTATGAAAAGAGTCAACTTTTAGTGGATACTTAAGATGATATAAGCTGCCCTAAATTTATATTTATCAGAAAGGAAACATGACTGTATAAACTGTAGACTTGTTCATGTCCTATGCCTCAACCAATTTTGCAGTTCAACTAGGGACTTTGCAGATGGAAATTGGCTGTGCCAAGAATGCTTATAAGAAACAGTCAACAATATTGAGTATAGATTACTGCAATCATTATACGGTTTGGGCCAAATCCAGAGGTGGATACATACACTGAAGGTTCAGCTAAAATGACAGCATAAGCCTGACTAAATGAATTGGTTAGAGCAAGGTTGATCACAGGTAAAATCAAAGGGATTATGCAGAGATATATAAACACACTGATGTTTCACCCAGCTGCATTATCCTTGTTGTGCGACCAAGTTCAAGCAACATAGCACCTACATTTTGCAAAAGAGTTCCTGAGCTACGAGCATTCATTTGAACGTCCATCTGAGCTGATGAATCTGTCACTTGTGCTTGATCCATCAATTGTCTTGGAAGATTCTGTACATATATAAGTTATAGATTAAGTTCTTCAACTGCAAAATGTTTCTTCTGTTAGGCTGTGACAAGATTAGTGACTTACAAATAATAATGCAGCAACTTTGTCCATCAATAATTGTCTTGTTCACATCATCACTTCAGCTAAGGATGCTGGTCTGGGGAGAGACCTCTCTGCCTACGAGCTGCATGAGGATCAACATCCAACTCTTGCAATCTCCAATGCTGAGCTCCAGTCCCAAAAGACAGCTTAAAATTTCAGCAATCTGTCCGATCACGAAACTTTACAATTAAATTTGAAGGTCAGAATGGTATCCATAAGACAATGAAAAGGGTACTACTGACGATTGATGTCAAATTCATGTCTCAAGTGATTCAGAAACTGAAATAAAGTTGTTATGGATCAGAAATCACCAGCAACAATAAAATTGAAGATCTCATACAGTTCTCTATTTGGAACATGCCAAAAGAAATGTTTTATTTACAAAGATAATACTTGGAGACAGTGAAGTGAGTAGAACTTATTGGCGGCTGCAGAGACTCCAAAATGGCTTGGATTTGAGAAGTGGTAACATTTGATGAATTTGACTGATCACATTCAGGGGCCAGGTCAGGTTGACATCTGCTAGAAGATCTTATGGCATTCAGATTTTGTGGTTCTGACAGTCTCTCTAAGGACGGTTCCTGCCAAATGATAACTAGATAAGGAACATTGATACAAAAGCATTACAAGACTTTCTAGTACAACTATCAATTGATTATCAAACAAGATTTACAGAACAGTCAGCATGTTGTTCGAGAAGATAAGCACAAGCTCCCCAAAGGGGACAAAGAGACTTAACAAAACTGTCACCTAGAACCTCAAAGCCATGCCAGAAGATAAATTTTCAATGGCTCTAGCTGTTACTCAAAATATAATAAGATACTGTCCTTAATTAAGAGAACCATTTCATAAATTTATGCTAGCCAATAGGTTAACAAAAACTATCCGATCACTTGACTTTGTCACATTCCCTGAATGTCATACATTTGGATAAAGGACATAAGTGTATATTTCTCTTAAACAATTTACACACCAAAAATTAACATGATTAAGACCATCTTGAGAAAAGAAAATGTACAGAGATAAGGTGGGCTTCTTAGTTCCAATGAAATACAAACAAGCTATTTTGCAGCAGTTGTTTCAGGAAGTGAACCACCAAACATTTACCCTAAGATCAACTTCTTCATTGTTCCTTCCTGTAGTTGCTATTTGGGAAGAGTTGAGAGTGGAGAAAATCTGACACGTGGTAAATGAATTTTTAGGGGGAAAAAAAAAGGAGAGAGATAGAGGATATAATTATTGCTTTTCTAACTAATGGTAGGTATGTAATTGTATACTCTTTCAATTTAATAACTCCAGTACTCACCCGATTGAAATCCATTTGAGGATTATCAAGGATTAATAGTGAAACAGGCCTGACCCGCCGGCCTTGAGTATTGCCAGAACTTGAAGCAGGGTAAGTTGCTGCAAATTCTGCTATTTGTTCAATATTTGATAACAGTAATGTGAACAATCCTCAAGAGACCTAGAAAGCAAGAATACCGATACAAATGTGCTTACCCTAAAGTAAAGAACGAGACTAACATTAAAAAAGGAAACATCCTGACGAAATGACTAAAGAAAGAGACTAACATTGAAAGGCAAACATCCTGAGGAGATGACTAACTAACACTAATAACCTATAGAAAGGATACAGTAAGCTGACAGGATCAGATGTGGTCATTTTTCAAAACTTTCCATTGATATGGCAGCCGCTGTTGCTGCAATATTACACCAGTAATGGCAGCAATTTGTTCCTTTAATGCAAGAATTGGAACCCACAAGATGTATGCATATTCTATGAGATAGACTATTGGCTATAGTAGATAAGGGTAGAGTATATATGAAAACAATGGCATCGACAAACTTGCAAGTGATGCCGTGTACCAACTAGTCAAAAGAAAGAAAAATACATACACAACTCATAGACATTCAATAATTAAGCTGTAAACCAACTAACCAAGTGAGGCAATTTTTCACTAAAGCATTACAAAGCATAAGATATTTTACATGCTTATCTACTTGTACTGCATTTATTTGACAATCCAATGTTTTAATCTTTATTTCAATAGTGGAATAAGGACAGCCAGCCTCATGACTCCCTCAATCTATAGCTCCATCTTCAAAATTACTTGCCATCTTCTTCAAACCCTAGTAACGCCATCAATAATTCAAGATGAATCAACCGTTAATATAATCAAGAAACCTTCTAAATCTTAGAAAGAAATGAGATCATCAGTGAAGGCTATGTCCAAGATTCAATCCTAAGTACATACAAATTGATCTTTAAGCATTCAGAAGTAAATTAAAATTGTTCCAGAGTTGAACAAACAATCACAGTACCGTACAAGAAGCTTGCATGTATGATGCTACATGCATCATGATTCAAAGATTATACATGCACGGGATTTCCTACAGCTACTAAATGGTCAATTAGAAAGAAGACTGAGAATTGAATAGAATTATTTGAAAAGCAGAGTCAGAGTTTGACCTGAGAGCTTAGACAATCAAAGATAGTCTTGATCCAGAGAAATGAGCTCTCAACAAAAGTTACGTTCACTTCTGGCAGTTTATTCAGTTATTTGTTATGACGATTTTAGTCACCGAATTCGGAGATCCACGAGCCATTTTATAGGGGCCGTCCGATGAGACTACTCTCACAAAATTTCTAGTCCCCGCGGCCTCTGCTTATGCAAAACAGCGTCCAGTACGCGCTAACGATATAGATATGTCTTTGGACTTGTTTGACAATTCATTCTTGACGTGAATATGCTTAACCGAACTCTATAAAAAAATGGATTGTCGATCAAATAGTTCGATGTTTTAAGTTTTAACTAGTATAGAATATATTTTTCATTTTCATATTTTAAGTTATTGGGTATATTTTAATTAATTTAAAACAGACACACACACACTTATATTTAATGCTAGCACGACATCGTATTGAGCATCTGACACCATTGTTGAAAATGAAAACGATTCAGGATTCACCACAATTTACTCCCAGATTTCAAAAAGAAGAGGGGAAAGGCGGGAACGGCCGGGGCCAAACGAAAGGCTTTTTTCATCGTAAAGTCAAAAAGCACCGCAGCAGAAAGGCAATTTCTTGAAGAAAGAGCCCCCGAGTAAAGCTCTTAGTTGGGTCCCATTCATTCCTTTTCTGCCTCACAATCAATCCGCATTACCCCAGTTTCCATGAATCATGAGTGCATAGTATAGTAGGAGTAACACTATCCCAATCTTCATAATTTTTCTTACCCGATATCTCCCACTTTTCTGTGCTCATTTACATAATTTTCTCCTAACTGCAACGTTTTCGCAAGGTTATTTTTGTAATAAGACTTTATTCAACAGAAAAAAAAAAATTTGTTGAAGTATCCAATGCTTCTTCCTGTTGAGACAAAGACTCCTCATACTCTTTCATCACTTTGTCTCCCTCTCTGTGAGTTAATCATGGTGGTAAATTACAGGTCACTGACATTTTCGTTTCTCTTCTTTCTTTCTTTCTCACATGGATATGGAACTTCTCATTTTCTCGCCAGCCAAACGCCACTCCCCTCAGGTACCTACTTACTTACTTACCCTTTGGCTTTTGCTCTGTAGTACTTCTTGCGTTCGTGTTTTCCTTTGCTTACCTACTTGCATGGAACAGTGAGTGAGGCCGAGGTAGAAAATGTAGCTGTCTTTGCACCTGATTATAATGAGGGACCGAGTTTTGCGCCCGTTGTTGGCTATGACAGTGAGAGCTCATCGCTTGTTTTGGCTGCAAAGCGGACTTACAGACAAGACCCTCTCAACGGATTCAAAAGATACTCAGGGGGATGGAATATTAAGGACCGCCATTATTGGGCCGTAAGCTCTTTTATCACTATTTCCGTTTTGGCTATAAATAATCAGCAAAACATTGTGGATATCAGACAGTGTAACATGACCATTATGCCCTGAACTTGCAATAATTAATGTGAGAAAACACATTATCACACGGCTACCCAATTTTTGGTAAAAGTCGAAGCAGCTGCTTTTAATTAGTTTATGACCCAAAATATCTGGCAACATTTTGGACAGTTGAGTTTGTGGAAAGCTATTTTGCAAAATGAAATTGAAAGCCTCGTACTACATGCTACGGATGTACTTGATAATGGTATCGGGCTGCCCTGCTTCTAAAGACACTCTCATGTTACATTAACTTTTTTCCTCAGATAAAGTGATCGTGTTTAAAGGATGAAGTTTAGCTTGACTACATGATTGCATATGCATGATAAAAAAAAACTCTTAAATATTGTTGAACCGCATAAGCTCTGCATCACGATTGTTATTGTTCTTCACGTTTTGCTTTCATAATCAGATTGACCTACAGATACTGGTAAATCACATTGTTAAAACGTTCTCCATGTTGTCTGATATGTTATATAAGCATTTTTTGCACCTAAGCTTTTCGTTTCAATTTTTTATTTATTTATTGCAGTCAGTGGCTTATACTGCGGCTCCTCTGTTTGTCATTGCTGCTATTTGGTTCCTGGGCTTCGGGGCGTGTTTGCTGCTCATTTGTATCTTTCACTTCTGCTGCAAAAGGCAGCCTTATGGCTATTCTAAAACTGCTTATGCCCTTTCTCTTATTTTCCTCATATTCTTCACCATCGCAGCAATGTACTCTCTCACAATTTCCTCTTTTAGATTTATGTTCAATTTAGTTCCTGTGCCAAACTGATATTTACTTTGTTGTTGCAGCATCGGATGTGTTGTCCTCTATGCTGGTCAAGTCAAGTTTCGTGGCAGTACCAAGAAAACATTGGAATATGTAGTGTACCAAGCAGATACCACTGTCCAAAAACTGCAAGAAGTGTCAAATAATCTTGCCACCGCTAAGCAAATATCGGTTCAGAAAGTTTTTCTACCTTCTAATGTCCAATCAGATATTGACAACATAGAATCAAAACTTAATTCTTCAGCCAGCAATGTTGCTGATGAAACAGCCAAGAATTCACATGACATACGTGACCTTCTGGATTCTGTGTGAGTATATGAATATGACTTTAACCTCAATCGGTTTGTTTGAAATTGCTATACTGAGGAATATACTGGTGTCCTTGCAGGAGATTAGCTCTAATTCTAATTGCAGCTATTATGCTGGTCTTGACATTTCTCGGATTGTGTAAGTCGTTTGAATTCGTCAATAAGTTTCCAAGCATGTTGATTCTCTGGATTATAAATTAAAAATCATCTTGGTCTAATATTCTGTGATATTTTATCCAGTATTCTCAATTTTTGGAATGCAAGTTCTCGTCTACGTGTGAGTGAGATGGTTAATTGCCTTTTTATTTTTCTATTGTTCCCTTTTCATTTTTGTTGTTATCCTACTCTAAGGTAATCTCTTACCAAGTATGATCTATGAAATTTTTTGCAGTCTGGTTATCTTTGGATGGATACTCGTTGCAGGAACATTTATATTATGTGGCATATTCCTACTTCTTCATAAGTAAGTTAACAGAATTGCACATAATTCTGCTCATTTTTTTCCTTCACGTAGCAGCGAGGCTATCAGTTCATTAGGATGAGTAGGATGACATTCATGTGTCCAAACTTGCGTGGTCAAAGCTAATCCTCATTTTTCTTCCATGCACTAGTGTGGCTGGAGATACTTGCGTTGCAATGAATGAATATGTACAAAACCCTACTGCTCATACAGCTTTAGATTCCATAATACCCTGTGTGGACAAAGCCACTGCCCGAGATACACTAACGAAAACAAAAGAAGTCACTTCTCAGCTTGTCGAAGTAGTCAACGAGGTCATCACCAACGTCTCAAACATAAATTTTGCCCCAGCTTTTGTGCCCTTCTACTTCAATCAATCCGGTCCATTAGTTCCAATATTATGCAATCCGTTTCACCCTGACTTTACGGACAGAGCCTGCACGGCTGGTGAACTGAACTTGAACAATGCAACACAGGTAACCCTCTTGGTTCCTCTATCGACTAGGAGTATGCACATGGAACAAAGTTTTAAACACTCAACAAGGGATTAATTCTTGCAGGCTTTGAGTAATTATGTGTGCCAAGTTTCACCAAGCGGTGTATGTACAACGACAGGGCGTCTAACTCCACCCTTATACGACGACATGACAGCAGCTGTAAATTTATGCAATGGGTTAGAAAATTATGGTCCCTTCTTGGCTGAGCTACAAGACTGCACATTTGTTAGAGAAACTTTCGGCGAAATATACAGAGATCATTGCCCCGATCTGCAGGCATACAGTAAGTGGATATACGTTGGATTGGCGATAGTGTCAACAGCAGTTATGCTTTCATTGATCTTCTGGGTTATTTATGGGCGAGAGCGGCGTCACAGAATCTACACTAAGCAATCAGATCATCAAAGCCTTGAGGAGAGCAAGGAAGCTCAAGATACTCGAGAGTAAACACTTGCTGTCTCCTTTGGCTTTATTTCCACGTTCTTGTAAATCTTTTGGGTAGCAGTTAAGTAATAGTAGAGCTTCTCTGTGCCATACAATGCATCTCTGCCATGATTTTCTTGAGTTTACTCGATTAAATATTATTTCCTTGATCATCTTCAAAGCAACAAGTGCTTAGATTTTTCTTCCCTACTATTTTTTTTGAAAAAAAAAAATTGAAACTGGGTTGTGATTGAGGTTTGATGGCTGTTTTTAATGTGGATTTTGGCCCTTTCCTTTTTAGAAACTAGGCCCATTATAGCAAATCCACAAACATGGAAGAGGTCGATAATTATTTGTTTTAGTGGATGCGCCCATTATTTTCATTAATTAAAACATTAAGACCCCAATTAAATTAAAATTAACACAGTAGGAATGGCATAGAATATCACTCGACTATTAGGCAGAGGCGGCTTGTGCCCTAGGCAATTTAGGCGGTTGCTTAGGGCTCCTGCCGTGATGAAAGCCCTAAATTTGGGATATTAATTTTTTAATTTATTTAAATTTAATTGATAATAATTAATTATTTTAAATAAGGTAAACCATATTAAATTAAAACTGTTGTTTATACATAAAGAAATTTTTTAAAATTAAAACTGATAAAAAATTATTTTATATCAACCATGTCACGAGAAAGATTAAATGAATTAGCTATATTGTCTATTAAAAAAGATATATTAGTAAAATTAGAATACAAAAATTTTATTAATAAATTTGAATCTCAGAAAGATAGAAAAATTGATTTTAAATAGTTTTGTTTTCTTATAATTCATTTATATATTTTTTCAACTTTTGGTTGGTAGACCCTGCTATTACGTGTGGGATAAAAGTACGGAAATGTTAAATTCCAGTGCCCCAAATGGTGTAATGCTCATGCTCATTTCTTAGCTAAATTATTTCTGGGACACAATGCTCATGTTGTATGGCTGGGAACTACTACCAGCCATATCATGGATATATTCGTAATTTTTTTTTTTAATATTGATTATATATTAAATTATTATTACATTAATATTTATAATCAGACCTATAATTAAAATTTATAATATTATATTAAATTTTATAAAGTATTTGTCTAAATAAATAACTCTAAAAAATGAAGAATATTTATACTCTACTCATATTTCACAAAAAAAAAAAAAGACTTACAAATAAATTTACATAATCATACTTAATTGTGAGAAGTTGAGTTCATATAAATTCGAATCACTGCCCTCACAATCATAATTAATTGTAAGTTCATGGACTGTATTCGTTCAATCAATAAAAATGTTATTTATTTATTTATTTTTAAGGTAGAGAAATGTGCTACATTCGAATTGTGATTTGGAACCACTTGATCATGATGGCATACTTTTCCTTGTGGCTCCGCGTAGACACATACGCGGAGATGACATAATAAGTTAATAACTAGAAAAAAAACAAAAACAAAAACAAAAAAACTCGCTTTCAGTTTCAAAAATTGAAAATACTAATTAATTAACAATACCAACCTGCCTGCAGTGGACTGGACTCTGCCACCGCGGACCCGTAATTCAAGCATCCATGTGATCCTGTATTTGTGTTAGTGACACTCATCAAAACATGGGCCCCATTTTCTTATTATTGCTCCTGAATTGTGTGCGAGAATATTCCACTTGAAGTCACCCGTTATATTATAATATCGCGGCTAAAACAGCTTCTTGTACACCTTTGGGACGTAATTTTTTTTTTTTTTTCACATCAGCCTCCATACTGTGGGTGGTGAATCTATTATTAATCTCCCTGTTCTGTTTAATAAATTATTGCCCATTGTTTCAATAGAATTTAAAAAAAAAATTACGGCCCAGGAACATAGGCTTATGCTATAATTGTCACATGTGATCGTCAGTTATGAAGCTATTGATAATTAATTAATGTGTGCCTGAGATTTGAAACACCAATTTCTTTCATTTCTTCTCCATGGGGCAGACTTTGCGGCTCAGCTACTTAAAACTGCTTTGGATATGTACACCACGCCACTTGTCTACATATTTAAGCGAATAATTTAATGCCCGATGGGGTGCTTTTGTGAAGACTTGGTACTAAAACCAATACCCAGCCATTTCTAAAGTTTTATTTTTTCAATTAAGTTGATTTCACTAATTTGGTACATGCTATCGCCTACCTGCATCGTTAATGGGTAATCATCGTCATATGATCCAGCTATTAAATCCAACTACGATAATGTGCTGACCTGATTCAGTTATCACAGTTGCTCCACCGCTGCTCGTAATTTTACCCTACTGTTATTACTATTAACAGCATGCAAACTCACCGCACCTCAAGTCACAAAGTTTTAGTGACCAATCAGGGGAATAAAAAATTATTTTCCCCCTCACACATGCAAACGAGGTTCCCACATCCCAGGTTACCTTAATGATTAAAGCAAATATGTTGGGCAAAAAACTTAACCTCTTTTAGATCTAGATAGTAAATTCAATTTTAATTAGAAGTATTAGTAAAATTTTCTCTATAAAATTAGTTTTAAGTTCTTACCTAATAGATCCTCTTCATTGAGTGCATGCATATAACTGAATGGTATTAAAAGTTTATAATTATAGATAATCTCTATCATATTTATTTATATTTCAAGACGAAAATAATCAGTTGAATGTAAATATGTCTAATAATACTTAGTGCTTACATGATACAATGTGACCCAAATTAACGTTTACCGATCATATTGAATCCATTGAAACTTATATAGATCGCCCTTTGACCTTTGCATATAGTGGATCCTCTTGGCAAAATTCAATGCATTGCCTTAATAAACAACATTTATTAGAGACTAATTCCCCTAAATTTCAAGCCTCACTCCATGTATGGCCTTGCAAGAAAAGGCTTAACATGGAGCAATATCTCTCCTTTGTTCTTTCAATCCTCCTCTCTGGTTGCTTTCCACGTTAAGCCCAAATATAGTAATTCCAATAATGTGTTTATCACTATGGCAAAGGACTTGGGTGGCGCCTAACGTCAACCAACAATTATGAATTCTCCCAACCGCCACCCATGTGGCCACTTGATTCCAAATGGCAGTGATTTCTTGTTCAACAGCTATTTTACAAACTCTTACAAGAGACCCAACTAAACCTTACGAAATTTAATAGGAACAAAATTCATTAATTGCCCCTCGGCTGTCCAAATCTAGAAATCAAATCCCTTAGGCATTCTTATTCCTTAAGGTCCACCATCCATACCATATGAAGATGATATAGTCTTCAACAGCTGGCCTATATAATTGTAAAATAAATGTCAATGATCAATCATCTTCAATTACCATCTTATTCTAATTAAAAAAAAATATCCACCGTTTTGATATTCAAAAGGTCGCAATACCTTTATGTCACTTTCTCATCACTACTATTTCATAATTCATTCATCTAATTCCACGATTTATTATTTGTTTTTTCTACTCACCTCGAGTTTTCCAACAGCAGCTTATTATTTTAGTATAGGAATTTTCTTTTTTAATATATAGGGTCCTTCTCGTCGCACTACTTAATCGCATTGCCTCCTAGACCACTGACCGATCCTGGTCTTGGGTTTTCAATCTTATCTTCAAATTGTTTGCCCACTAGGGATTAACTAAAGTGGGTTAACTACCAAAAATAATTTTTTAGGGAACATCTCTTTTGATAATGGTTTTTAATCTTCTGGTTAGGTTAACCGCTGCCTCATCTGTGTAACTCTGAAGTGTAGGATTTAAGTTTTCCTAATACTTATATGAATAATTGTTTTTAGTGTGCATCTCTTTTGATAATAATGTCCAACTTCTTGGTTGGATTAGTTGGTACCATGTTTCCTTAAGTATAAGGTAGAAGATTGGGAAATTTATGACATTAGCCATTATAGTTTTGTAATTTTCAACTTTAGCCCCCCCAACTTTTTTCAATTAAAATTAGCCAAACACCCACTTTGAAGACCAAACTACCTCTCTCATTCTCACCCTCCTCTCTCCCACAAATCCTCTTCATCTCCCGAAAACTTCTCACTGGAATCGACGGGTACTATCGTTGGTGACGTAGAGCGGCACCGGAATCCACCATCAGCGGCCGAAATCACCTATCACGTTTAAAATCATCCAAGATCTCCAAAATCAATTGTAAAAATAAAAAACCTTAGGTGAGTTCTTCACTTTTTTTTTTAATTTGTGTTGCGATTTTGTGGTGTTGTTGTGTTTTGTCGTTGTTGTTGATGTTGTGGTGTTGGGTTAGTGGCGGTGGTGATGGATTGGTTAATGCTGTTGTTGTTGTTGTTGTGATGGATTGTTGTTGTTGTTGTTGATGGGTGTTGGATGGCTGCTGCTGCTCATTAGACTGAATTTGCAGCAGCCATCGCGAGAGACGGGCACAGCCCATCACGCGAGTGTCTCGTGCGACGGGCACAGACCATCGCGTGAATGTCGCACGATCCGCTGGCCATCGCACAACATCGAGCGAAGGTTCTGTGTTTTTGTGCGACGGCTTCCCGTCGCACAAAAATTCAAACCGTTTGTTTTCTGCTTCAATGATCTATACACCTCTGTACAATATAGCTACAACTTTAATAGTTATATTTGAAATACAAGTGTGCGACCCAAGAGGGGGGATGAATTGGTGTTTTGAAAATTATCCTAACAAAACCACACAACAATCCAATCTAATGCCTTAATAAAATTGAAAGCAATAAGTTCAAAAAAAGCATAATAATAAATGAGTTAGAGAAGAGAGAGCAAACACAATGATTTTTACGTGGTTCGGCAATCTCCGTCTACGTCCACGCCTCCAAGCGATCCAAGCTTGAGGATTTCACTATCCAAACCTTTCCAGGGCTTCAAATACTTACAATTGACTTCAAGGTGTCAATGAACCTTTACAACAAAGAGATTATCTCCAAATCTCTTCACTCAAGTGTTTCACTCACTCAAACACTCACAATTGAGAAGGTGAAATAAAAATTACAACAAAAACTCTCTTGAAGAGTAGATGAACAAATTTAAGAGCAAAAATGGCTCAAGGATTTATGATTCACGAATTGAGAGCTCAAGATATGTTGTATGCCTTTTGTTGGTGCGTACTTGGAACCTTGAAAATGAATTGGATTTGGGTTTTTATAGTTGGAGCTCAAAAACTAACCGTTATGAATTTTTTGTTCATAACCGGCTTACCGTTTATGTGGATCCAGTCAGCCGCTTCAAGTTACCGTTACAGCAAATATTTGAATTTTTAAAAATCTGGTATGCAGGATTTGCCAATCCGATTAGTCGCTTATACTTTGGTAACTCACTGCCCACATCCGGACTTCTGGTTTGTCACATCCGTTTTGTCACATCCGGTTAGCCGCTTTTGGTTTAAGTGAGATTTTGCCCGTAACTGGTTTGCCGCTTTCATCAATCCGGTTTGCCGCTTGCTACAGTAATTGCTACAGTGAACTATTTATCAAAAATAATAATTTTATCCTAAAATTTTCTATAATTGTACTATAGCCCAAAACGTTATAAAATATTATAAATAGGTCCAATTTTATAATTTCCAAATAATACTCGTTTTTCTCAAAATTTTTAAAATTATGAAATGGCCCAAAATACTATGACACTTTTCAAATAATCCCTTTTCCAGAATTTCAAACAATATTTGTTGATTTTAAAGTTTTCAAAACTCTTTCAATTAAACCATAAACTTGAAAAACAACTAATTTCATAAAATCAATTTTCCATTAAATATGAAACCTTTATAATATGAAAATAATGATTTATTTAAAATGTATAAAAAATAATTTGAGCTTTTTAAAAACTTAATCATTCTTAATCTTATTTATTATCATCAAAATCAACAATATGTAAACATATAGGTTAACAATCTCTCCCTTTTTTATGATGACAAATCTTTCATGTTTTTAAAGAAGATTCAAAAATTACTCCCCCTAAATGTAAGCTCCCCTTACAATTTGAGCTTAAAAGATTAATCATTCTTAATCTTGTTTGTTATCATCAAAATCAATATTATGAAAACATATATGTTAACAATATTGATGGACGACAAGAAATCATGTCAAAACGTTTCACAGACGTAGATATGGTGCGTTTTGCTACACAATTTAAGATAGTTTCTTTTTTTTAAAGACCTTAAACATAAAAAAAAAAAAAACAATTGACTTACATTAATTTATTTATGTAGGTATTCATTCCAGTGAATCTGGGTGGTGATCATTGGATAGTAGCTCGAGTAGACATTCGCAAGAAAAATGCATGGATTTATGACTCTTTGGTGGCAGTTCGCGATGATAAAACATACAAGGATAAATTCAAGCCACTTGAAGTCATTTTCCCTTGATGGTTAGAAGATGTCAGTTTCTACAATGTCCGACATGACTTGCGGAGTGCCGACCCTTGGTGTGTCAAAATATGTAGGGGTGTGCCGCAACAAGAGCCTGGTAGTGGCGATTGCGGCGTTTTTATGTTAATGATCAATATGTATTTAATGTTTGGGCTCAGACTCAATTTTAGTAGTGGCCACGGGCAGTACTTTAGAAAGAAGATAGCTGTGGACATATTTAATGGTAATATTGCCCTTTAAGACATTGTGGTACCGATATGTAATGATGATATTGGATTTTAGACCATTGTATGTATTATTATTATTGGATTTTATGCGACATATAAGTTGTGTTTTATGTGGCAAAAGCACAAGTTCTATTATTTTGTGAGACAGATAAGTTGTGTTTTGTGCTGCAAAAGCACAAGTTCTATTATTTTGTGCGGTGGTAGACTTGTGTGACTAAAAAAGCACAGGTGTGCTTCATACCGTCGCACAAAAACTTGTGCGACCATAAGAGCTAAAAAATAAGTGCTTCAAATAATTATTTTAAAATATAATTCAAATTAAATACTTTGTTATATATAATTCTGCAATAAATAAAAAATAAGTATTCAAATACATAAGTATTTGGAATGATACAATTAGGCTTCATTGCACCGCCCACATCTTACAGTTCTTCTGTTTACATCATCACCAGCAGAGGGTATTCTGAGCTTGGGATGACGACCAGCCGGTGGTGCTTCTATTGGTGGGTTAACTTTCATTGCTTGGATTCCTCGGTGAATTTTCGGGTTCGGGTTGTCAATAAAACCCGATCCGGTAAATTTGTATCAACCCGATTGGATCGTGACCCGATCGGATCCGAAAATCCGATCCGATTTTCACAAAAAAAACCCCATCCAGAAGCTAATCTCTTATTTGGGTTGATGTCGGCTAGCCGTTATCCAAGATGTCGGTTAGCCGTTAGTGTCTAGAAACTAATCTCTTATTTGGCTTGATGTCGGCTAGTCATTATACAGATGTCGGTTAGCCGTTATTCTATAGTGAACTATTTTTTAAAAAACAGTTTGGCTCCAAAACCTTATAAAGAGATATTATAACCTAAAACCTTATAAAACTTGTCAAATAAAATCATTTCCAGACTTTAGGAAATATTTTCTATTTTCAAAATTCTAAAAAACTTTTCCATTTAAAAACATTAACAAGAAAATAATTGAATGTTATAAACTTACTTCATTTGAAAGATTAATCACACTTAATCAAGTTTGTTATCATCAAAATCAAAATTAAAGAAATATTTATGTTAACAATTATCATTACTACTATTATTATTTTTCATGTAGATTAATGGATTGGGTAGGGTTTGCCTTTATGTTTTAGCCCATGGATAAATTAAAGATTTTCTAATCTCTACAACAAATTGGTATTTGTTAAATGTTTATGATGAATTTTTAGGTGGGGTGTGCTAACGGATTGATATTAAAGGCAAAGAACCTGATTTTGCCCACTCCTAAGACCAGGAATAAAGGTTGTGTGTTTTAATTTGTTTCGTCGCAAGCTTCGAAACGGTATAGTTTATGCAAAAAAGGGACACATATAGCCTAAATTATGACCTCCAAAAAATAACCCTCGAGCAAGTTGTCGCACAACAATTTAGATTATATTATCAGAATTGTTGTGCGACGGCTTTCTTGTCGCACAAAATTCAGGGCGACAGAATACTGTCGCACAAAAATTCAAAATACACTATTTGAAATTTTGTGCCACATATAAGCTGTCGCATAAATTTTCGTGTGATGGGTGCTGTCCATTGTTCGAATCTGCACGAATTGGTCAGCACCCATGGCAAAATATTCCCACCATCACACTTCAATAATGCATCAAGACCACCAACAACCTCCACTACACCAACAACACCACCACCACAACAACAACACACAACCATAATACAACACAAGAATAAAATAAAGCATCTATTTGAAATTGCTCACCTAGGGTTTTTGAACTTCAACCGTTGATCAATGATATCATCATTGTTATTAGATGTGATTTTGGTGGAATTGATGTTATTGAACGTGATGCCGGCGAGATTGGCCGCCGGTGATAAACTCTGATTTGCTCTATGGTGTTGCCGATAGGTGAGAACAAGTTTGGGTGGGTGAAAGATTTTGGTGAGCTTGGTTGAGATAAACGAGGGTAATTTCATCCGAAATTTTGTTGTTTGGCTAGTTTTGATAGAAAAAAACTTGTGTGGTTATTTTTGTAATTTACTAAAATATAATGGCTAATGTCGTAAATTTCCCTAGAAGATTAGAGTCTCCTCAATAATTATGTCAGTGATTTTTTATAATGGACCTTAATTGTATAACTTAAATTTGTACTTAGATGGTGTTGGAAAAAATAGCATATTAGCATGCTATTTTGAGGGTACATTTTGAGTTGGATCCATTTAGCGAAAGTGAAAAATCTTGAGTGGTTCGAATACTACTTCCGTAAATATTTTAAAATAATATATTTATATACTCAAAATGATGTTTGGGTGAATGAGAAACTGACTTTCAAAGTGCACCTTTAAAGTTGGAAATTTAAAAGAAAATAGAACATATCATATAAGGAAAAAAATAAACTAAGAGATTTATGTTTATATATAAATACTCATCTATACATGAGCAATAATTTTAAGGATAGAGGCTCTCTTCATGCACGCGTGCGCAGGGAGGTGCAAATCCCAGTCTGATTTGGTTGAACTCATGCGCATTCGCGTGCGCTGCATATCCGAATGTCGGCCCAAAATCACCCAGGCTCGCATGACCACATTTTTCATTTCCTTTTAAATTTTGTAACAATTTTCATAATTAAAAATCAAAAGCAGTTTTGATTTGTGAATAAATTTTGAGCTATTACATAATTGAATTTTTTGAATTTAATGGGACTGTTACATAAGCAAATTAAATCAGTTATTCAATTTTATTATTCAACAGTTACTTACCCTGATATATATAAAAGGATGTCTTCCTCTTCTATTTTACACACAACAAACACACAGAGCACTTTAAAAAAAAAAAAATCCCCCCTCTAACATTCTATTTTGATTGAGATTCTACACTGTTGCTGTTCGCCGTTTGTGTGTACTTAGCAAATAATTCGTTCACGTTGTATCTTAAAAAATAAATACCAATGAACTTAAAAGTACCATAATAGGTGATAAATCTATTTTAAGGATATTGTTGATTAACAGGTTTCGGATGTTTTCTTACACTTTCTGTTTTTTATTTTCTTTTCTATTGTTGATTTTGTTACTGCTTCAACAATTAACTGCAGCCTATTTTCTTACTGTTTATTTGTATTAATTTACTTTCAATTGTTGACTCATTACAATAATTTCCAATAAAACTGGGTTTGCCATGTAACAATGATAATCCTAATTTGCCCTTCTAACTCTTATGAGGCGTGGTTAAAAGATGGATCAAATAGCTGACCTATTCGATAATAGGCCAATCCTAGTCCGCCATCTTATCTCAATTTCGAGCTCGACTATGGCAAAAAATTTGTCCCGGACACCCGAGCTGTCTCATACAAGAGTAATATGGATGGGTCCTAGTTTAATTACAAAGAATGTTACTATTTAAAAAGATTAAAAATAAAAAAAGCTTATCTTCAAAATGTGCTGGGAAGGAGATATCTTCAAAGTTCATGACTAGATTGGATTCCAGATATCTTCAAAGTTCGCCGGCCTTGAGTGAAACTAACCCCTCTGCCCCCCATCTTAATATATTCACATCCAATGAAATCTTGACAAATTGTTCACTCGCTTGGATGGGGAGCCAGTTGGTGGCTCTGGAAAATTAATATACAGTTTCACAATTCTTTATCATCCTACTGTGTATGTGTGTGTGTATATATATATATATTTGTTTGTATTTACGAGCTTATAATAACAATGGAAATGACAACTCAAAGTCCCAAACTAAGGCGGAGCAAGCTTGACTTATAATTAAAAATTCGAAGTCGTGTTTATGACTGCTACATATTTTATTTTAACAAGAATCTGTAAATGCCTCAACTTCCGGGTGAATCCAAATGGATCCAATCAAGCTTACAAGCGATTTTACGTTGGGAGACGAATGCCCAGCTGAATCCAGCAGTCTCGTGTTCATATATGTCACAATTTATCGGTTGCTATTCAAACTGTTACCCCCAATTTTCTTTCTCTTTTCCTTTTTTCTTTTTTTTTTTTAAAGGCCAGATTCAGATTTGACCAAAAACACTCAGAGAAGTCGAGAATAGACTTGTTCGCGAGTCTGATGAAGTGTGTAAAAGTCTACTACTAGGCCAGTGGCATCAAATTTTGAATTAGTCTAAGAAGTCAGTCGTCTCCGCGGCCTTCTAGTTAAATCCATGAGCTTGCTTCATTTAAACGTTGCCGTCCATTGCCGTCAGATTTAACATACAGCATAATTTCTTAGAAAGATGGTTTCTTGTTTCCTAAGTATATAGCCGTAACAAAAAGTTCCGGAACTTGGGATAGAGACATCATCTTCTCGTGTGCAATATAAGAAACCCTAATCTCTTGCATTATTGATACTATTATTCCTAGAAAATGACATTAAAGATGTACAAATTTTCACACACTACCGGTGGAATTTAGTGCTGATTTTTACTGAATAAAAATAAATATGTAGTTCAATTTTAATGTTATAGTATTATAACGCACTCATGACACGAAATGTTTAAAAGATGAACACCGTAAAATCTCAAATAGATGCACGTGGTATGATATTTTTTTTTTTTAGCCACCATGAGAAAATGATACTTATTTGTATTTACAAAGGATGCTTATAATCTTTTTAGTTCGGTTAAGTGATACCTTGTCCTCCTAATTTTAAAACGTAGGATTCGTCATCAACCCTTTGGTTGGATTGATCAACAAATCCTCTCCTTAATATTGCACGCACACACACGATTCATCTGTTTCTAAAATAAATAAAAATTCAGGGCTCATAAATTCCAATTTTATTGTCACCCAATCGTAATATATAATTCCTAATTATGGGACATAAAAGGATTAGTTGGATGGAAAAAAATAAAATTCAATATAGTCAGAATATATAATATGAAGCAATCATACAAATACTGTCGCATTGTACACAATAATTAATAGTATGCATTAATAGTGCTAAACACATGTTTGAGTCAAATTTTGTTAAGACTTCTTTTTTATAAAGGTGAGACGTTTCAAATTTTTCCTTAAATTATATTTCAAAGAATATAACATATTATTCATTGAATGATTAATAGTTTTTAAATAAATAAATTATATTATTTCTTCATCTAATTGATGAATGTTTTAAATTATTGGAGGTCGAATTTTTCAATAAAATTTTGAAAGACAACAATTGACCTGATTATGGTAGCTATTTATTACATGAATCGGCATGGTGGTAAGAATTTCTAAGAAATGACTTTTTCAAAAAAAAAAATCTCAAGTGTTAAAGTGCACATACTACTTAGTTATTGTGAAATAATAAATGGGTTTAATTATTATTTCACGCTATCATTTTACAGTTTTACTCCAAGAATTACAAAAAGCTTAGGGTCTGTTTGATATTGTTTCTGGATTTGTATTTTTTTAGAATAAAAATGAAAATGAAAATGGTGTTTTGCAGTTACTATATTTCGAATTTAAATATGCGTTTGATATCATTTTTTGTATTCTGTATTTTAAAATTGAAAACATTAATATGCGTTTGATAGATAAAATTGAAAATAATAAAAACAGAGAATATGCGTTTGGTAATACTTTTTTCAAAAACAGTTCATTGTAGCAAACGGCTAACCGATAATGTCCAGAAAGTATGTTCTACAAAGGTTTGTTAAAATGATGTTTCTAGAAATTAACGGTAAACCGTTTACGGAAAACGATGAACCGATTATTTCCAGTTTGCTAACCTTGAACCGTTTAGTTAGAACGGTTAAGCTAAATTTGTTTGGCAGGTCTCTGAAAATTAACAGAAACTGCTTACTTTAAAAGCGAACCGATTATTTCCCATAACCTTGAACCGCTTAGAGCGGTTAAGCCAAATTTTTGGTGTCTCGAAATTAACGAAACTGCTTATTTAAAACGGTGAACCGATTATTTCAGTTGCTAATCTTGAACCGCTTAGTTAGAACGGTTAAGCCAAATTTTTTGGCGGTCGAAATTAACAGAAACTGCTTACTTTAAAACGGTGAACCGATTATTTCCAGTTTGCTAACATTGAACCGTTTAGTTAGAACGGTTAAGCCAAATTTGTTTGGCAGGTCTCTGGAAATTAACGGTAAACCGTTAACTGAAAACGGTAAACTGTTTACGGAAAACGGTAAACCGTTTACGGAAAACGGTGAACCGATTATTTTCGGTTTGCTAACCTTGAACCGTTTAGTAAGAACGGTTAAGCCAAATTTATTTTGCAGGTCTCTGGAAATTAACGGCGAAAGGTTAGTGACTAACGGTCAACCGTTTATTTGAAATTTAGCCCAAATGGTTAACCGTTAACGGTTAACGGCATCCGTTTTCTGGCAAAAACGTGTATAACGGTTAGTTTTCAGCTCCAACTATAAATAAGCTCATTCAGATCAAATCAAGGGTTGATCACAACACGACCATTGAGCTTATACACGATTATACAATCTTCATAGAGCTTCAAATACATTCTTATTTATTATTGTGATTTCATTGAATTTATTTATTGTTTTTGAATTTATTAAGGCATTAGATTAGATTGTTGTGTGGTTTGATTAAGATAAGTTTTAAAATATCAATTCACCCCCCCTCTTGGGTTGCACACTTGTATTTCAATAACATAAACAAATTTATTATTAAAAAAATTACATGATGATAAAGTTTTAGAATTAACATTAATTAAAAAAAAAGTTTGACATTGTCATTGTCATTGTTTTACAACACATGATTTAAAGAAAATATAGATAAAAAAATTACATGAAAGACATTATGCATTACGTATGTAATCATGCCACATGTCGCAATTCCATCTCTTATAAGCATTCATCTCGCGACATCACGGAGATAAATCAATTAAAGTGGCCTACTAGTGTCTCCTTCTTCATTGGTAACCAAATCTTGCCCAGCAAAGTCCTCAAATAACCTATCACTTGCATTTTCTCGTCGAATAAAATTATGTAAAGCGCAACATGCAATTGGAATTAGACGTTGCTTACGTAAACTGTAATTATGCATATCCCTTAAAATTGAAAATCGCGCTTTTAAAACACCAAAGCATCGCTCAATTACATTACGCAATGATGAATGTCTATAATTAAATAATTCTTGTGGACCTCTAGGTGCTCGACCTGATCCTCTATAATCACGTAAATGATATCTCTCACCTCTATATGGTGTCAAAAATCCCTTCATATTTATATAGCCAGAATCCACAACGTAGTAATATCCTAAAATATAGAAACAATAAAATATAACTTAATTAAAAAATAAACGCCAAAGATATTAACATATATATGTGTGTGTGTGTGTGTGTGTGTGTGTGTGTGTGTATTCTTACCTTCTTCCGGAAGTGGAAACCCAGATTCTGGTCTATTTAAGGCATCCATAAATACCTTTGAGTCAAGACTTCCCACCAGATACACAAATGTAAACATCATGTCGAACATGCACACACATGATATTTGGAGTCACCTGAGTCTTTCTATCTCGATATGATATCTGTTTATGTGCCGGTGACCATGCAGCAATGTGAGTTCCATCAATTGCACCGATACACTTCTGTGAAAATATGAAAAAAAATAATTTATTAAACAAATGTTAAAGTCACATAAACATTGAAGTCACGTGTATTGAATTTCTTACCTCAAAATATGGAAAAAAATTTGGATTGTTTCTAATCTCTGATGGCGTTTCCCTTTGAGGTTTTGGTTTTATAATATGATTTGCCAAGTGACAAAATGCTTTTAACACACGTTTAAAGTGTGTAAACACAGTTTCCGCTGAACGTTGAAAACGCTCAAATACAACACGTACAACAGCACCATGAGACAATATATACAAGCACATTGCTACAGCCTCTTTGATACAAACATGTCTATCATCCTCTAATAACTGTAAATGTTCAAGTGTATAACATAATTGAATAAAAACTTCTTTATCCATTCGAAACATGTTATACATCCTGTCCGGATGGCCATTTAACAACTCTTGAACAAATTCAATGCCAGACAATTGTCCTGTATAACATTGTCTTCCAATAATACGCTGTTGTTTCTCATACATTTTTATAGCAATGGCTACCTCTAAAACCTCTTCTTCAATATCTGTTAAAGTGTCAATATCATCATCTTCATGGTTGTTGTTGTTCGTTTTTTTGCTCTGATTAAAAAAAAAATCCTAGATTATATTTCAAGAATACGATAATTGGTAAAAAAAAAAAAAATGTCACCTCACAAAAATAAAATAAAATAAAGTTCAACAAACACATTTAAACTCATAAAAACAACATAGAGTTCAAATCTTGAAAATACTACATAGTCCAAACACATTTAAAAAACAAACTACAAACTAGTTAACCAATTTTTTTTCCTATGCTCAGGCATGCTCAGAAATGCTTTCCTCCACTCAATACTGGGCACTAGCTTATCCATCAATTTGTTCTATGTATCTCCATCAATGTCCCCCAATTTCTCCACAGCTTCAATACACTCTTCAATAGACCACTTTTCAACACATTGAGAAGTTGACTCCGCACTTTTGCTCTTAACCATCTCCATTCTAGCATTCATCACTCAACTAGCCATTTTAAAGTAACTATCAAACTCACTCTTATTTTTTTTATCCCGCTCAGTTGAAGTTCCAATTGGCCGACGAGGCCTTTTCTCTGTCCTAATATCAGAAACAGGTTTCATTGACTCATCATCATCAATATCAACATGAACTCCATGACTAAGAAAATTCTCTTCCAATTCACAATCCTCATCTGAGGACAATGGAACTTGGCTAGATGAAAAACGTAAATGGCCAGAAGCTATGGTGGTGTTGAATATCTCCCCTAAGGTTTGGTAGTGCTCTAATCCTTTTTTACGATATGGCTTCACTCCAGGCACTCTCCGTGGAAAAAAAAATAAGTGTATAAAACCATAAAATAATACTTTAATTTTATACAAAACTATTTAATATACTGTGAATATAGTTTTACCTTAATATATTCAAATTTAAAACAGCCCGATCGTGACCAGATTTGAAATAGGATCCCACCCAACCGATATGAGCTATTGTCGAAAATTTCGATTTTTTTACATGAACCTATTAAACTTGGACTTGTTGCCTACATTGAATCTTTTTTTGGATTTCTCAAATAACTCATCACTTATAGTGGTCCAAATTTTCTTAGTAAAGGTTGATGTTTGTAAATCACCTTTTTTAACATGCTCATGCACTATACCAATAAAAATATTTTCGGTCCGGCTAGACCAATCAGCCTTATCATCACCATCAACATCACGTGGATCTATATCTTGAAAAATTAAAAAAATAATATATATCAAATATTAATCAAATTCAACATAACACGAAAGTAATTTTAGTAACATGTCATAAATTAAAAACTGAATGTTACTCCAAAGATCATGGTGTGTATGTGCATGTCATCATGTTTGTGTAGAAAATGACAGGTTTCAAATGTGTAATGTTTTCATTTATTGCCAGGCACCATGCTTTTCTTTTCTTATTGCGGGATACCAATACTGTAGGAATAAAATTGGTTATAAAGTTTTCAATATGAGAAATTAAATAAATTTCATATTTATCATCTTACTTGAGCCACTGAAGCATTCATCAAATTACAGAGTCATTCATGATGAATCAAAGGAATACAATAAGTTCAAAAGATGCTGAGCATTCATCAAATTTTTAATCATCAAAAGTTGATAAATAACAGAGAGAAAAACGAAACAAAACCAAGAACAAATAAAGAAATCAGATCATATTCGAAATCGGATCCATAAAAAAAGAATAAGATCAAAAAATGTGTAAACTATTTATGTATTATTTATTTACCTAAATGCTTATCAAGTCAAAGACAACAAAATTAAATCAAATCGCAAGTGTCTCTGCCTATGCACTTCCAACTCAAAGAACTATGAATAATAGGATAATTCCCCCAACAGAATTGATTATTTCAACACAACGAAAAGTAAACCAATATTTGCATTGCGAATTAAAACTTAAAGGATGAGAAACTCATGTATCTAAGTAGATTAAGGGTCTCGGCAATCATCCAATTTGTCCAATTAAACATGATACACTCAAAATTCAACCAATTGAACATGATAGAGGATTGCAAAGAAACAAATCACACGAAATTCACCCAATTAGAAAAATACCAAGAACGAGATGCAACAAGCAAGAAGGTCCGTGGAGCAAAGACGATAAAGAGAAGCAATGAGATCGAAAAGAATAGCATACAGAGTAGCAAGAATGAGCGAGGAACCCGCAGATCCGAAAGCATAACGGAGCAGACAGAACGCCAGAGCTTCAAAGAAAGACCAAGCGAAGAAATCATCAAGAATGAGATCGAATAAAGAAGAAGAACGCGGCAAAGAAATGATTTTGGGTACAAAGAAGAGATCGATGATTGTAGACCAAGTTAGAGAGAAATTACTCTTTCAGACATGCTATTAATCTACAATATCAACCTATTAAAACAATTAAAATCACTCAAATAATTTCTCAAAAATTTACTTAAAAGAGAGAGAGAAGAGATCAAGGTGGCCGGTAATAGAGCAAGGAGAGCGAAGCGGGCAGCGAAAAGCGGCGAGTCGGCGGCACCGATTGTGGAGAAAAGCGTGGCGGTGGTTGAGACGAGAGAAAGATGTTGGCGAGAAATCTGATTTGAGAGTGCGGTTGTGAGAGTGCGATTCTTTGGGCGGTGGATGAAGATAAAGGGAGGAGAGAGTGTAGATTTCTTTGCAGTTGCAGTGCAGATTCTTGGGCTATGGATGAAGATCTGGCGAGGAGAGAGTGATTCTTCTGTTGGATCGAAAGGTGAGGGAAAAGAAAGAACGGCAGTGAAGAGAAAAGGAGGAGGAGGGTCACGATTTTCTTTTGTGTTTTTAATTCATTTTAAAGTTTAGTTTGTAATATTTGCAGAACATATTTAAGTTGTTTTCAGTTAATTAATTATAATAATGAATTCGGTTTTTTTGTTTTGTAATTTATTTTTTAAAATTAACTCACCAAACATGTATTATTTGTGTATTATGAAAATGAAAATGAAAACGCAGCTTGGAAAAGGGAACCAAACGGGCCCTTATATTTTACTTTTTTTCAGTTGACCATTAATCGACATATGAAATTACTTATTTTACCCTTACCTTAACCGAAAAAATTATTGTATATATATTGAGGACATGATTGTTATAAATTTAAACGTTGAGGGACAGTTACGCCACGCGAAAAGTCTAAGCAATGGCAGATTGTAAATACCTAGAAATCACTGCCACATTCTCGTACTTTGACGCCTGACCGTTTCCCAAAATTCTATACGTGGCAGTCTCTGCACTTGCCCAGAAAAGCTCTAAATCCAAACGGCTCCATCCGTTGTCCCTTTTTTCTGTCCACATCATACCAGCCGTTGGATCAGAATCCCAATCCCAGCAATCCACCTAACCAAACACACTAGTTAACACTAACCATGGTCAAGTCTAGAAACACTCTCACCCCCCAAATCTTCCCATTATTTGCGATCCGCCCTCGTCCCTCCAACCTATAAATCCCGCCTTCGAGACTCGCTAGGTTTGCCAAACTAGCCAGCCTTAGGGGCCTTTAGGAGAAATCGAAACCTAAAGTCCTTTCTTTCTCTCTCTCGCTCCCCTCAATCCTCATCCTTTCGAAATTCTTTTATTCAATAAATAAATAAATAAATAAATAGAGTTTGACAAATGGCAGCGTCGTCATCGAGAAGATCAAGCGGTCCAGTTTTACGGTCGTTATCGCCGTCCGGTAGATTTCACACGGCGAGTAGAATCTCTTCTTCTTCGTCATCAGCTTTTGCTTCTTCAACAAGCTCCAGTTTCTCTTCTCCACCGTCTGCTTTCTTCAAAAACCACCATAGTAGTCACCAAAGATCGGCATCTCCAACACGTGTCAATTTGTACACTTCAGCATCTCCTACTCCTTCGTTCCGTTTCTCGATCGATAGATCCATATCTCCTACCAGATCGATTTCGGTTCCGAAGCAAAACAACCACATCTCCTTTCAGAAAAAGACGTGTATGTGTTCGCCTACGACGCATCCAGGCTCGTTCCGGTGCAGTCTACATAAGAACAGTGGAGTCAACAGTCATAGTAACGGAACGGGGTCGTATCAATCGAATAGCTTGAATATGAGGAGATCCGCTATGACGAATTCGCTTGTGAGAATCGGTGGCGTTGAAGGAGAGTGGATGAAGAGATCGTTGAGAGATTTGATCCGTCCTTCGTCACATCATCAGAGGCGGCGCTCCGCGTTCCAATCGAGGCCGAGTCGACTCTGTATCATGTCGAAATCTGAGGATATTTGATTTTACATCACAGGTTGGTTTAGTTTTTGCTTTACTTTTGGTACGATGAGCTCGGCGAGATCTGGACCGAAGCTGTAGCTGAGTCAACCATGAAGTGTTTGATTGGCGACATCGAAATTGGAAGCCCTAGATTTTTTTGGGACATAGGTTGAGGAGAATATGTTTTGTACATACTCATTTGCTATGGAAGGAGATCATATTCAGACATTTTTTTTAACCATATTAACAACTAATTAATCCAATTTATCAACCTTAATTGGGATTATTACTCGAGAACCAATTAATAAATTGCAAAGACAACATTCCTTCGGATTAGAATTGAGACGTTCCCTTCGTCTGTTGGTGTTTGCAGCGTTTTATTTTCCGTTAACGTCATCCGTTATTCGTCTGCCTATGCCATTGGGTATCGCCATTGCCGTTATCTTTTTCCAGAGTTGCGTCGTCTGTGGTGGCAGGTATATTCTTTATTCGTTATTATTATTATTTATTTTTTACTTGTGTTATTTATTTTATTAAATGATATTTCTGTAGGTATTATTTCGGTTTTTGCAGGTATGAAGTAAACGTCGTGGCGTTTAATTCGGACTTTTCAGACTTTTATTATGACTTGATGGAATATTAAATGAAATATTTGGAAAATATTTAAGTCGGACTTTTCTGCCGTTGCTGCCTTGAACGCGAATGGAACTTATGAACTGTGAAGGTTTTGGACTTACGGAAATTACGATGACCCTTTGACAAAACGAGAGGCGGAGGCCGCTAAAGTTGGAGCCATTTGTGACAATTGAGAGTATTTCAAAGGAATTAATTATAATTTTCTATATAATTTAATTAATTAATCTAAATATGGAAAATACGGAAGTGAAAAAAATAACATATTGGAGTGATTAATTTGGAAAAAAAAAGAAGGCTAATGGGTATGTAATAATGGGGACAGCTAGTTCTGACCAGCGAAGTTAGGAAGAAGATTCAAAATATCATTCGGAATCGGATTTGTCTAGAACAAAGCCATCATGCGGAGAAGTGTTTGCTTATTTGGAATCTGTGAGCAAAGGAATGGCGTGGCACTGCAGATGATTAAGGGAAATGCAAAACTAAAAGTGGTAATTAGTGAATATAATTATACGAGAGAGAATTGTTTCCGGTGTGGAATTTTCTTGAGATGGTGTGGAATTTTCTTGAGATGAAGGCGTGCAAGAAACTTCTCTTTGAAGACAAGTATCATTATCAGGTTTCTTTATTCTCTTTGATAACATAAATTGGAAAATGAAGACTTTGAATAAATGTGGGCCTGGGAGTGTCCACACAGATAAGAAATTGGGGCGGCTTTTAAAGCCTTTGAAAGGGTGCTCGATTCCAAAATGGTCGAATTATTTGAAAACACTGGTATGTGATTGTTACGTGTATGAAACGCTTGTAGGAGGTCAGATGGAGAGGCCGGATTTATGTCGATGGACAATTGAGAACGTCTGATTTAATTTAACCGAACCGACTTCAGAAAAAAGAAAAAAAAAAAGAAGAAGGAAGAAATGCCTCTTTTTTTATTAAGACATTATGAGCTGTGTGATAATTACGGACGCAAGCCATGGTGTGTGGCTTCCACGACGATATTCAGATGGATGTAGTCAAGAAAATCCTCGGGGATACAGAATCTTCCCAATTTCGCTGAAAATGAAATCCCTTTTTTATAATTGGCTGGTTTTGATTTTGACGTAACGTTCATGTTGATATTTCCTCGGTGGGTCAAATTGTAAAACTTCTTGTTACATATTAATGTGTGGAGTTAAAACTTTAATGTGCGTATTTCCCCATATTAATCACTTGTACTTGTTGGTTAGGGTATGAAATTAGGGATTGTGGGTTTTTCTCATTTCAATATTTATTTACTCATTTGAAAAGGAGAATGGGAGTTTCACTCTGGAACTGTCTCTTACTCATTTTTTAGAGTTGGGAATAAAATTTTCACTCTCTTTTATCTTTTTTTATAATATAATTTATATTTATTAAAATAATATAATGTTATGTTTATTTAAAAATAATAATATTAAACTTATTTGAATGTGATATTATTCTATTTAGTTAAAAATAATAATTTATGTAATCTAAGTTAAAATTATTTAAAAATAATATTATCATATTCATAGAGATTTGATAATATTACTATATACTATCTTTATTTGAAAACATATAATATTATTATATTTATTAATTTTAAGAGCACTACGTTTATTTCATATTAATAATTAATAATAGTAAATAATTTATTCTAAGAAAATATTATTTTTGTACTGTATTATTAATAATAATGTTTTATTTGTGTTGCTCTTATCAATATTATTTAACTTTCATTAAAATTAATAAAAAAATTATGATTTACATAATTAAGAATAATAATATTAATTAATTTATATAATTAAAATTGATAATAAAATAAATAATTTATTTTACAAATATATTTTTATTCACTTTATTTAAAAATAAAGGTAAATTTTAAATTTTAAATAATTCATTCACAATCTAAGACAATGTAACACATAAATGGGATTTCGGTTTCTATTCTATACTTCCATTCTAGAGTAAGTAAATAATCTACTCCCACTCTTCAGATCTCAAGATTTCCACTCTTCAATATTCATAATCCAATACGAGAAATAACTCTACCTTAGGCCCCGTTTGGTATTGGGATTAAAAATTAACAAGCTGCTTATTTGATAATTTTTCATAAAAATTGTGTTTGGTAAATTTTGTAAAAGCAATTTATTTTATAATTTTTTCAATTCTGTCAGCAGCTTTTAAAAGTAAATAGGGGATTGTTTTTTATAAGCAACTTATTCAATAAGTTACCACCCCTTTTAAAATTCTTATTATAACCCTAATATTTTAATAAAAAGATAATTATATCTTACTTATCCGTAAGCCTTAATACATAAATCATTAGATATCATATTATTGCGATAATTGAGGAATTTTACTGCAAAAAAATTAATATGAATGTAATACACATTACTTTTTATTTTATTGAGATTATATATAAGTATAAAACTTTTATCATATGTTATGTAACGTATTATGAAGTTCTTAATATATTTTTTAATTGATTTTTAATGTAATTTTACATATGTAAGAAAAAAAAATGTATATCTAAACAATTTATTAAACATACTCTAAAATTAAAAGACAAATTAAACGTATGTCTACTTTAGTCATTATTTAATAAAACAACACTTTCGTAAAAAAATTTGCAAACACATACTTTATTTTTTGAACTCACAGTAACCGCAACAGCACAGTTTAACAAACATCAGGCTATTTTTTTAATTAGCACCTTATTTCATCTACACAGCACTAAGCAACTTATTTCATCAATTTCCGCAATTCCAAACTGACCCTTAGTAGTAGAGTGTCATCTTAACATGATGGTAGTCATTCATTCGGCTTTAGCCCTAATGTGGCAGATGTGTTATTAACTATTATTTATCAATTTCTTTAAAAAAAGTTATTTGAACATAATAATGGATGACTATTTTTGTTCAAGTCAAACAGATCAAATTAGAAATTAATTCAAGATTAGTTTTAAAATTTTCAAATCTTTGTATCTCTAATTCAATTTAATTCTTTAATAGATAAATAAAAATTTAAAAAATGTAAAGAGAATCGAAGAATTACACCAAATTGATTCCATTTATACTTCATGAGTTTTGAACATTTTGGTTTTACGAACTAAACTGAAATTTATGAAGTCTTTGATTTATTAAATATACATCTTTTGTCTCAAAATGCCAAATTTTATACTTCATTTCATAGATACGCACCAACAAGGTGGCAAAAGTATTTAAAAAAAAAAAAACCCACTATTTCTATATAATCAACACTCCATCTTCAACATTTCATTTATACACCCAATACTAGGTTTAATAAACATAAACCCCAAAACCCATTAAAAAAATCTAAAAATAAATTGAATAGGTGAAGTGTGAAGTCGAGTAAGTGAAGAATGTTAAGCAAGCCAAACACTAAGTTGTAAGCTAAGTTTTGAGTGTAAAAAGTTGAGTACCGTAAGTCAATTATGAAGTCAAGTATGGAGTTAAAAAAAAAAAAATTGGGTACAAAGTAAAGAAAGTCTCAAATAAGTCAAGTAAATAGATGACGAAGTTGAATATAAAGAAGTACACGATTTAAATTTAAAACAAGGGTATTCTAGTATTTTTCCTCATTTTTGGGACATATCTACGTATAACTACGGAATCAATTGTTCAAGGCATATATTTGCTATTTTGCAAGAGACGGGACATATCTGGTGCGATTTTTCTGAAATTTATCCACTCACACTTATCACACTTATCGCACTTATCAATAGAACTTTGAGTGTAGTATAAAAAAAATAAACAAACAAATGTGTAGTATATCCAAAAAAAAAATTGAAAATTTGTTCGCGAGGACTTTGGCAAAAGGGGGGGCATTTTGTTTTGTGGACCACATTGGTGGTCCATTACACGAAGAAAAAAATACATTGCGATGCACGCCAGATGGGCATTCACTAATGGGCATAGCGACAAACAATACAGCTTCCGGCCGCCCATAGCTTTAGTTTTTATGTGCGAGACTGCAGACTTTTGTGATGCTAGTGGGCCTAGTGACGAACATATTGTTACAATGAGTGTGACTGCGCGTAGTGGACCGACAGCTTTGATAAATAAAGCGGCAGTATTCAGTGGTGGTTTAGTGGATAAGAACGAAATGTGCAAGTTAGGTTTGCCGGTTGGATATGATAACAGATAAGATAAAAATTCAAGCAGTGGGATGAATTCGACACGTCAGAAAGATGAAATCAAGCCTCAAGAAAGGAGATGCTATTGCTTTGCCTATTAAGTTTGTTTCCCATTCGTCAATAGGCTCGTCGTCCATTAGTAATTAATTTTGAGTGTATGAATTCGAATTATAATAATATTATAACTCACATCTCCTTTTAATAAGAGAGATAATTGACTTTTTATATTTGAGTATGGTAGATTTTTAAGACTGTACTATAACAGAAGAATACTGAAGAATTCCGATTAATATTTTAATATAATTCTGATGGTAATATATTAATAAAAAAAAAAATTTGTTTCCCAATCACATCATACAAATAAAATCTGACCCACCTCTTATGCTTTGCTTCAAACATACTAACTACAACTAGCAAGACACATCAAGTGTTATGCAAAATCGATTCGGAAGACGCCATTATGATTTTTCAAGAAACAACCACATTTTCCTATTTCTTTAGCATTAAGTTTTCCTTCTTTTTTTTTCTTTTTCTTTTTTTTTTAATGAGCAAATATATATTATACTCTTCCAAACTTGTAATTTACGTAATACAATCGCCGTACAGATTAAGATGATATGATTCTCTCTCTTTTAGGGCATGTTCGGTAGCATTTTACAGGCCTTGTTTTCATTTTCGTTCTCTAAATTTAGGTTAGTACGTGTTCGGTGGCTGGATTTCAAGAAACAAATTATAAAACAAATAATTCTGGATTTACTTTCATAACTATCAAAGTGAGAACACGTTAAACATGTTCTCCGCATATTCTAAAACTCAACTCAAAAATAAATTGAAAAACAAACTCCAGTGACTCTCTCTTTCATCCTTATCTCTTCGGGCTTATCTCTTCGAATCTCTCTCCCGATCTGCTCACAGCGCTTGCTCTCTCTCGGTGTGCTTTATCTCTTCGACTCTCTCTCGCGATCCACTCATAGCGCTTACTCTCTCTCTATGTGCCCAAATCGGCTGCTGTACTCTGTCTCCGCCGCCACCACCATTGCTGCTCGGTCTCAACCGCTGCTGCTCCGTCTCAACTGCCTCAACTGCTATTGCTCTGTCGGCTCTGTGTCTACTATTGTGATTTTTTTTTTTTTTTTGCCAAATTGCAAAAATCAGCTTTATTCATTTTATTCGACACCGTAGAAGAAAAAAACAATCTGCATAGCAACAATCATATCACACAAAAATGAATCATGTCTCAAAAGTCTCATTAATTATATACTGTCATGTCTAATACAATAAACCCGCAACAATAACAAGGAAAGTCGTAAATAAGCTAGCAATGCCTAGAGACTTAGCGGAACTATTAGGCGGAGGAGGTGCCGTACCGCCTGCCGGAGATTGTGGTGTAGGAGTAGTTGTAGGAGAAGGAGAAGTGAGGGTCGGTGATGGCGGTGAGGCAGTGGGCGCGCGATCACGCCACCGGTGGCGTTAACTGAGCTTTTGGCCAAAAGAAGCGTGGTTAGGAAAGTGCAAAAGTAGTGTTCCCACGGCGAGAGTGATTCTTGTTGGTGGGTTTGTAGACTTAGAAATAGTGGAGCTAGAATTGCACGAATCATATGCTGCCTTGGTCACCTCGACCACATCATGTACACCAGTCGGATAGTTGAAAACTAGAATGTCTCCGACCAAAAAGTTGTTGTTGCGAGCCCAATTCTGGTAACCCACAGAAGCGTTGGGAGGGACAGTCCATCCTAAAGCTCCTCCAACAACCGTCTTGTGGATGTTGGTGTTGGTCCGATCTCGGTGTTGGTGTTGGTCTTGATCGGTCTTGGCGTAGGTGTTATCAAGTAGTGTGGCGGTAAGAGGAATACTCGCAGGGCTATTTGTGGTTCTGGACAGGGGACTAGTGGTGTTGCATCCATTGAATGATGATTGTGTTACTCGAGTAACATCATGGTTTCCAGCGGTAAAGTTAAACACAAGAGTGTCACGGACGGTGAAGGTCTGGTTTGCAGCCCAGTTAGAATAAGTAGCAGGACCATTAGGAGGAACAATCCAGCCTAATGCATAACCCACCACATGCCTTGTCTGTGCCGTCGAGCTCTGTATTAGAGCTGCTATTGCAATCGCTGCAAGAAAAAATCTGTTAAACATTGTTTTGTTTGTGTTCTTTAAGGCCGAGGTCACCCCTGTTCTGATCTCTCTGTTTTCGTGTCCTGTTTTCTCTTTGCAAAGTGTCTACTATTGTGAGTTGCTGATTTTTTTATTTATTTGAGTAAATCTTGATTGAAAGAATGGTGTGAGATGTGTATTCGTGTTATTCATTGATGATGATATATATGCTCATATGCTCATATTCGAGGCTAGAGTGTTTATTCATTGATGATGATATACGCTCATCTGACTCTACTTCTTTTTCCACTGATTTAATTTTATATTGAATTAAATTTTGCATGTTTTGTTTCAGTTAATTTAAGCATTATATTTACTTGTAACAATGCACGGAAAGCCGGTTGACATGAATTTACATCATAAAATTGAGTTTTGAGATTTTATATTTGGTACATTCTACAATGAAATGTTAAAACTTTGTATCTAACGGTTACACTTATGTATGTTAAGAGCTAGAGTGTGCATTTTTGTGAAGGAAATTTGTTGAGCTGAAATTTTTAATTTCAATGGTGAATTTCTGTTTTTGCAGAGGGAGCAGTATGACTCTCATTTCGCGGGCTAGTCCATCACGTCGTGTGTTGACTGATGTAACATGATGTACAATTCGACACAAGGGGATTTGTGGCATGGCAAACAATGCTGAGGCATCTGGGATGAAGGAAACTTGTGTTAGTTTCTCTTCCTCATCACGCTATTCTGCCAAGATATCACAAGTTTTACATGTAGACAATGCAAGGATAGAGGACGTCGACCTATTGTTGCAGCTACTCCTCCGACGGAGGATGATGTTGTTGTAACAGAGCCATTGACCAAAGAGGATCTAGTTGGATACCTTGCCTCTGGGTGCAAGCGTAAGGAAAAAATGGAGGTACTTGGATTAACTCATCATTGTTTTCCGATGGAAGAGATTTTATATTGCATTTAGCTAGTCAATCCAACCAGTTCATTGATTTGGAATCAAAAGCACAGTTTGTTGAGGATCTCAGTGGTGTGAAGGAGATTTCTATTGCTTTAAGTATTTTTGTGGAGGAGACACATAATGCATGATGTCTATCATGCAATTTTTATAATTATTTTGTTTCAATCATATGTATTGTGTTGTAATATATATTTTAATTATGGTGTAAAAACAATGACAATGTAAACTATTTTTTAATTAATGTTAATTCTAAAATTTTATCATCATGTAATTTTTTTATAATAATTTTATTTAAATTATTATGTTGTATTTGTGTATGTATTAGCTAAATAATTATTTTATAACTATAAATATGAAGTAAATGTTTAGTAAAAACTGTTTTTGAAAAAAGTATTACCAAACACATATTTTTTATTTTTATCATTTTTAATTTCACTAAACGATATTACTGCTTTTTAGCTTTTAAAATGTAATACGTAAACGATACCAGACGCATATTTAAATTCAAAATACAGTAACTGTAAAATATCATTTTCATTTTCATTTTCATTCTAAAAAAATACAAATTCAGAAACAATACCAAACGGGCCCTTAATTACTTAGAAATTTTTATTTTATGAAACGCACCCATTAAGTCATTTTCTCTGCTCTTTTATTTTAAGATCAAGGAGAGTTCATTTTATCGAATGCTTTTTTTGTACTGTAATAGAGAATTCTAATATTTTGATTTATTCTTATTTATGTGCCCTGGAGCATTATATATATGTATGTGCGTCGCCTTAACATTTCTCATTGAATTTTATTATGATTTCCTATTGAAATTTAAAAAAAAAATAATTCATCAAGATATGTAATATTAAAGATCACAACATTTTCTACTTTAATTCTATAACGAAAGATATGAAAATGATTTTCGGACCCAAAAGGAAAATAAATAAATCATCGAAACGACGTCGCACAGAAAAAATAACTTTATCGGGAGAAATAAAGAAAGAAAGAAAGACACGACAGCGTTTAAGAATATTTGAAACGACATCGCTCAGAAAGATAACTATCTCTGGGAAAAAAACAAATAAAAAATACTTCACTTATTTACTTTCCGGGGTTGTGTTAGCCAATCTTTTGCTTTTTCCATATTTTCAGTAATCGATTTGTCATAATGGCTATTCATCTTCGAAGATCCTCACCGTCCATGGCCCAAATCCAACGGCTCCATTCCCGCCAACTCTCCGCCCCACCAGAGTCTCCCTCCGCCGCACTGCCTCTGATCAGCAACGCCTCAAACGCCAACACCGATCACGTCAAAGGTTGCATTTTCGATTCTCTCGCTAGATGGTTCTCGGGGATCGTAGTCGGCTCCAGCCTAGGGTTACTCTACTGGTCTTCTAATTCTGATTCCATTTCCACCAAGTCTTCCCTCTTTCCAGTGTCGTTTTTGTCTTTTGCTGACTGGTCAACGTCGACGTTGACCAATGACATTACCGCGGATGATGATGATGATCATCATCAGAGCTCTTCCAGTTCTTTATTTCGCAAATTGTCTTTTCCTGATTACAGCTCTAACTTTCTCTTTGGAGGTAAAATTTTTAATTTAATTTCTGAATTTTAGATAATTAAATAGCAAATACAGTCTCAGTTTATAAAGTTGATTATATTCCAAAATAATTGCAGAGGCATATAGAAGAAAGATTTTCTTTAACTATGAGAAGCGAATTAGGTTGCGGAGTCCACCTGAGAAGGTAATTTTATTTTTATTTTTATTTTTTATCATCTTGTTAATAGAAATTTCATATTCATTGTATCTGTCCAGCGAAAATCAGAAGTAAAACGAAAAAAAAAAAAAAGACAAAGGATGAAAGGGACGGTTAGTTCGTGTTTATAAAACTGTATTGTTATGTTATTTGAAGAATTGCGAAATGATTATTGCGTTGTCGCCGTTGTTGTCATTTTCTGCATTGTTCAGGTCAGGTTGTATGATTGTGAGACTGCCTGTAGAATTTGTGATACAGGTGGATCTACAAGACTTGGTTATTAACCGAAATCTGTAGGCTCTTAGGTGATGGTAACTCTGCCTTTTGCTTGGGAGTTTATATGACAAGTGAAACAATTTGTATTATCATTTAGTTTGACATTTGGTATTAATTCCTGAAGGTGTTTGAGTACTTTGCATCTTTACGATCACCGGAAGGAGAATTGCTCATGAGACCAGCAGATTTGATGCGAGCTACTGTTCCTGTATTTCCTCCATCTGAATCGCATCTTGTCAGAGATGGATATTTGAGAGGGGAAAGGAGTCCTGGGGAGTTAAGATGTGCTCCTTCAGAATTTTTTATGCTCTTTGATATGAACAATGATGGATTGATATCTTTCAAAGAGTGAGTTGTTACTATAGCAAATATTTAGGTGCCCAATATATGCCTACTTTTTCTTCTTTAGATTAAAGATCTTGTTTCTTTTTTTCGAAACAGATATATCTTTTTTGTAACTCTACTCAGCATTCCGGAATCAAGCTTTTCCATAGCCTTCAAGATGTTTGACATTGACAACAATGGGTTCGTATTCATGCAATGTTTTGCATTACAAAATGACATTCATGTTCTCTAAATATGTTTTTTGCTAGTATATATGGGCTCATAAGATAACAGATTTTGAGTTGTTATCAATTAAGTGAGCTGGCCTTCATTTTCTTCAATTGGTTTGGTAAGATAGAAAGTTGCTTGATTTTTTACTGTTCACTTGTTTGGTTTCTATGTTCTTTATAAATATCTTTTAGCATGATCGAACTCATTAGTTAGTTATTTTTATAGAGGAGAACCTCAACTCTGTCAAATCCAATGTAGAAGGTGCAGCCCATCCATTTTCTTATTTTTTTTGGGTTTATCCGTTTTTGCCATTATCTATCCTTTTCATCCTATGTTTTTTTTTTTTTTCACCTCTTGTATTAATTAGAACCATTTGAGAGCTCAGAGTACAGAATTTGGTCTTGATTTATTCTAAAACCTAGGTATTGATGCTTTTACAAATTCTAGATCTTTCAGACCATGTTGACAATGATGCTGTGACATCTGCCGATTTCCTTTGAAGCTAAGTAGCATACTAGGAAGTCATCCTTTGTATAAGTAGTTGCATTAATTCATGCATAGCTTCCTTTTTTAGTTGAATAACCGGAGTAACCCGCTGTGTCATATGATACAGTCATGAGGGAAACTTAATGTTGAAATGCTGTGGTTGTGTGACTGCATCACAACTTTATAACAGTTGAATGCAGTTGCTTGCTGTCTTTTTCTTCCTTTATCTTCAATGCATTGCAAAGTTGACTTTTCTCATCTATCCACAGGGAGATCAGTAAGGAAGAATTTAAGCAAGTCATGGCTTTGATGAGATCTCATAACAGACAAGGGGCTTTGCATAGGGATGGACTTCGGACTGGGCTAAATGTTAATGGTCCTGTGGAAAATGGAGGTCTGGTGGAATACTTCTTTGGTGAAGATGGAAGAGCACGGCTCCAACATGATAAATTTGTCCAATTTATGAGAAATTTATATGACGAAGTAAGCCTCCTTTCACTCACTCTGTTTCTCCTGCCTGTTGCTTGAACAGTATAAACCGTGACATTATAATGAAATTTAGTTGGTGTTTCTGCTATATTTATGCTTGTGTGATTTGATTGCCATTATACTTTGAGCTACATTGTGGACCTCTATTTTGGACAGTTCGTCTTTCTCTTCGTCCGAATCAATGTTGTTTCACATTCAAATCTGAATTGATGTTTGGTTGTATTTGAAAGAACATTTCATTCTGTTTTGTAGATGCTGAGACTGGAGTTTGCACATTATGACTACAAGCAACGAGGAACCATATCAGCTGAGGACTTTGCACTGTCCATGGTTGCTTCTGCTGATATGGGACACTTAAACAAATTGCTTAATCGGGTTGATCAATTAAAGAATGAGCCGCGTCTTTGTGATTTACGCATTACATTTGAAGAATTTAAAAATTTTGCTGAGCTGCGGAGAAAATTGCAGCCATTTTCTTTTGCCCTTTTTAGTTATGGAGAAGTAAATGGTTTGTTGACACGGGATGACTTCCAACGAGCTGCATACCGTGTAAGACACTGGATCATATCTCATTGCCTTTCTCATTATGTGATAACAGATTGCTTTTTGAATGTGTTCAATTCAGAAAACTAATGAAATGATTTACATGCTGCTTCTTAGGGTTAAAATATTGCTGGGGATCTTTGCTTATACGGATAAATAATCTGTTTTAGTTGTCGCATAATAGTTCAATTAGCAATGGATGCATACATCTCAAATATATTGACCGAGTTTTCTGTGCAAAATATTAGGTCTGCGGCATATTACTCACTGACAGCGTGATTGACATCATTTTCCAAGTGTTTGACTCAAATCGTGATGGAAATCTAAGCTTAGAGGAGTTTGTTAGAGTATTACACAAACGGGAAAGGGACATTGCTCAACCTGTGGAGACAGGAATATTGGGATTTCTAAATTGCTGCTGGAACTGCACAAATAACTGCTCCATTGGAAAGTTTCTCTGTTAACCCATATTCAGGTGGATCGTTCTAGAAATTTGCACTTAGTGGCTTTGACATTCATGATTAGGGGATTCTTATGAACTGAGATGGAGTGGTCGACCAGTGTGGCAATTATTGCAAAAGCCATGGAGGAATAAAAATCTGAAACTGAGCTGTCCTAAAGGTTTCCTTGAATGTTTCTGCAATCTTTCAGGGAGTTGAGCCTGTGGAAAATTCATCTGCTAGCCTCTTTCAGGCAAATAGCAGTGGTGATTATAACCTGTAGTAATTGTATTTGTACATACATGTTCTTTAATGAAAAATGTTGGAACGTCTTAGAAATGTTCGTTTGCTTATCCGTTATTGTTCGCTGGTAAAATGTAACAGAATCTTTAGTTACTCCTCTCGCGGCTGCTGCCCAACAATCCACAATTGTGGCGACGTATGTGTAACACCACGCCCAGTCTCCTAAAAAAGACTTGAATCCGCGATGCAACATGAAATAGTGGGCTTAGTTCTCTGCCCTTGAGGACCAAAACTGGCTGCGTGCTGTTTTATAGAGGAATTATTAAGAAGAATCCAAATCTTAATGCAGACACTGGATATGCTTTCCCGTCAACAACGAGAATATCCCATTATCGAAGAGACATCATGGCCACTCCTTTCTAGGCCACAAATATTAGAGCTGTGCACCATTATCATGCAGTCACCTAATGTGAGCTACGATGAAAAAAACACTTATCGTCAGACAAAGAATAAAAATAGGACGACATGGTTGTTGTGAGTTCCATTATTGGTGTCAACGTACAAATAATCCACAATTGGATGTTATATGATTCCAGCAATTGCAGGTCAAACAGGACATTCAATTCACAGTACACAGTTTGTTTCCCACACCAGTAAATCCAACATAATATTTCTCACAGCTTCAAGCATCCACCTTAGCTGCTGCAGATGCATAACTTACACTACTATCTCTCATCATTTTGCATTGACTTGATTGTTCATACCGAAGAAATTTGATTTTTATCTTTGTGGAGCAGTTCCCCAACATCTGAGAAAATGAAATGTAATTCAGTTAAACGCAAGCAAAATGCATTTGACCAACTAGTTGTGAAATATCATGAATGAGTTTGTTAAATGTGACAATAGGAGCTAGATAGATATTTGCATAAGTAGGAAAGATTCCACGTCAAGCCCTTATCAAATCTTCTAAACAATTTGATGCACTCACATGGAGAAAAACACTAATTGGATGTCGACCACAAATTGTGTTGTCATACTCCAATAAATACTTTTTGAATGCGTCAGGATCTCCAGTTTCTATTATATCCATGCCCATTTTGTCCAAGGCTTCAATAGATTTGTGAATGGCCCCATGTTTCTTGTCATAGTACATGTAATTGAACCTGACACCAAAGACACAACTCGAAATATGTGAAACAGGCTGAATGCACAATTGATGCATACATGCTGTAAGCAATTTGCCAGGAGGCCAACTATCAGTTAAGTATATCAGACCACTTCTAAGATACCTTGAGGATAGCGAGAGCAGTATAACTAATACATCATGCCAGTTTGGTATAGTCTAACATTTTACACAAGTCTTTAAAGTAATTTCACAGACAAATCTAGGCTGCATGATGACATTAAATCTCAGACAGTATGGAAAGCATTGTTATAGGCAATTTCGTTGTCGGTTTTGGTTTATAAAAAGTTACCCATAATTTATACATGTTTATAAATATTTTTACATGAGGTTGCAAGGTGCATGTCTCAAGGCATAATAAAAGAGAAAAACAATCATTAGATTCAAAGACATGGATTATAATTAGGACATCCAAAAAGCAAAAGCAAATAAAATAATGTCAAGTTAAAAACAGAAAACAAATTTTAAGCATTAGAGTGGAACATACCGAGAACCCCAGTGACAAAAATCTGAGGACACGGAGAAGAAATTGCTGGGATCATCTACATATTTGGCTAACAACCTTCCATACATTGCTTCATTTTCAGCATTGACAGCACCGACAAGAATGGGCACAATTTTTATTGGGTGCCTATACCAGTATCATTTACGTTAATACCAAAATAAGATGACAAAAGATAAATTGTAAAATAAAACTCACCCCTCAAATACTTTTGCAAGGTATGGCAAGTGCATTTCCATGCTATGTTCAGCCTCGTCTACGCGAATATCCATCAATTCAAATTTTCCCGTAGCTTTTAGCTCCTCAACGACTGATGAGTGCAAACATAAGTATCTCTCCATTTTAGTTCAAAAGACTAACCAGAAAGTACAAATGATAGATAGAAAGCTAAAACAACACAAAACCTCTTTCTTCTCCAGAAAGAACCATTCCAAAAAGAAAATGTATATGCATAAACAAGAACAATCACACACTGACACCGTATGCAAAAAAACATAATGTGGTGCTAACATAAGTAGACCAAGTTCACTATACTAGCCCACATGCAACCCTCTATTATACAGAAAGAAAGCAAAAGAAAAAAAGGAAAAATCAAGCAGCATCTGCAGATAACATAAGCTAGCAATTACATTAGAATTCCAGAAGATTAAAAAGAACGAAAGATCATCCCCCCAAAAAAAAAAAAAAAATGGAATACCTTCCAAATCAACAGGTAGATCCCCTATGGGAGTCTTGTAAACTGTTGCTGTCGAAAGAGCGCACTTAGGAGTGTAATAATGGTGAGATGGACCAAGAAGGAATACCCGAGAACTGAAATATTACAAAACTTTGCACATATTAGCAACGAAGTAAGCAGCTAAAATAATTGATCGTTTTGCAAATAGAAGGTGAACTGACAGACAAATATTTGAGCATGATCATCTTCATATTAGGATATGTAATCAATGACAATTAGTCAAAACTCACATGTTAGTTGGGTCTATGTTTCCAAATGCGTAGGCGGCAGCACGACCTGAATATGAATAACCTGCATGCCTGCAGCCCCAATTCCAGCAAAAGAAGACGGAAAAGGTTAGAGCATTCTACATTGACGCATAAGAGAAACAGAATAAGGGTTCATAGTAACTTACGGAGCAATCACGCCCCTCACCTCCGGAGATTTAGGCAGCCCAGCTTCTCTGAGCCAGCCATCCAGCTCTTCTGCTAATCTTTTAGCTGACAAAAGGGATAGAAAATGAAAACACAAACTATTTACAGAGGACATTTAGGTATATTTCAGATTGAATTGCTGGAAACACTTTTGCTAGCAGGTACTTCTAAAAATTAGCAAAAGTACAACATTCACAAACATGCCCTAGATAAGCACATATCAAGGTAAAAAAAAACATAATCAACAGTAAGCAGCCAAATTTGGATAAATTTCACAATCACATCCTACTATTCCTAAAAAAAAAAAAAAATTATTTCTTTATTGAAGGGGGAAAAATGCTTCCTTTCGTCAGTTACAGGAGTAAGTGTTACTAGTAAACTACAATTCCTCAATAATACGTAAATAAAATCATAGCGTCTCCTCGAAATCAAACAGAGTCTAAAGATAGAAAATAAATTGCCTGGAAATTAAAGTATTGCGTTATGAAGACTTACACTTGTCGGTGTACCAAGAGCCTGCATGTGATGCTCTTCTGATTTTCTCCATTTCAAGAAATTACGAACCCTTAATTTGAATTTGGGAAATCAATTAATATTTGATTTTTTGAGACGGAGAACTGAGTGTTGTTCACTCACTGTGTCTGCCTATGTATAATAATACTAATAAATTAATATCAGAAGTACTCACTTTGATTCAGCTTCAAAGTACAGTAAATAGGAGAAAGGGATTTCGTGCACTCGGGTGTACATTGCCCTCTGCGCATATGATCTGGCTCTCTGCATATGCTGCCACGTTGCCGCCTCTCTCAGTAATAAAATAGTTTGTTTCCCAATGGGTCAGCCAGGGTCCAGAAAATTGAGGGCCGGGGTTAGGGCGCCACCGCCAATTACTTATTGATTTTTTTTAAGGAGTTTTTTTTTTTTTTGGTTTTCAAAAAAAAAACACTCCAGTAAGTTCATCAATTTTTTTTTTAGGGTTTTTTTTTTGTTATAAGACATAAATATATGGAATTTGAAATTTTATTAATGTTAGATTGTTTAAAGTTAGGATTTTTTTTTTGGTAACTTACTAACTTGTGTCTAATTTTTAAATATTTATATTTAAATAGAAAAAAAAATTATGACTTTTATTTGAATGAATATGTAATATCTCTACTCAAATATACTTTTTTTTTATTAAAGTATGAAACTTTTTTTTAGTTAAAAGGATAAAAATGTCAAATAACTATGTTTGATAGATTTTTTATTTATAAAAAGACACGAGATGTCACTTATATCCAAATATTAAAAAAATAAAATTGTTATTCATACATTTGTATTCAGATCCATTCATACTTCTAAAAAATAAAGATATATTTAGTGTTAGCATATATGTATCCATAATATTAATTTTGATGATAACAAACAAGATTAAGAATGATTAAGTTTTTAAAAGCTTAAATTATTTTTATACATTTTAAATAAATCATTATTTTCACATTATAAAGGTTTTATATTTAATGAAAAAATGATTTTATGAAATTTTTTATTTTTCAAGTTTATGGTTTAATTGAAAGAGTTTTGAAAACTTTAAAATCAACAAATATTGTTTCAAATTCTAGAAAATGGCTTATTTGAACAGTATAATAGTATTTTGAGTCATTTCATAATTTTAAAAAGTTTGGGATTAACGAGTATTATTTGGAAATTCTGAAATTGGACATATTTGTAAAGTTTTATAATTTCTTGGGTTATAGTACAGTTATAGAACATTTTGGGGTAAAACTGTAATTTTTTTTAAATAGTTCACTGTAGCATTCACTGTAGTAAACAACTAACAGTTTTTTTAAAACGGCTAATCGATAATTTTCAGAAAGCATGTTCTACAAAAGATTATTAAAATGATGTGAAAAATTAGCAGAACTGTTACTAAAAGCGAACCGATTATTTCATATAACCTTGAACCGTTTAGTAAGAACGGTTAAGCCAATTTATTTTGCAGGTCTCTGGAAATTAACGGTGAACCGATAGTGACTAACGGTCAACCGTTTATTTGAAATTCAGCTCCAACGGTAACTTTGACCAACCCAAACGTTAACCGTTAATGATTAACGATGATCCGTTTTCTGGCAGAAAGTTAATAACGGCTAGTTTTTGAGCTCCAACTATATAAACTCAAATCCAATTCATTTTTGGAGACTCTAACAAGTCAAAGCAAGTTCACACAACATATATTGAGCTTCAAATTCGAAAATCATTATAGACTAAATCTCCATTGAGCTATCATTTTGTATATCCACTCTTTGAGAGAGTTTTTGTTGTAAGCTACATTTCCTTATCAAATTTGTGAGTGTCTAAGTGTGTGAGACACTTGAGTGAAGAGATTGAGAGATAACCTCTTTGTTGTAAAGGTTCATTGACACCTTGGAAGTCAATTGTAAGCTTTTGAAGCCTTGAAAGGTTTGGATAGTGAAATCCCCAAGCTTGGGTTGCTTGGAGGCGTGAACGTAGGCGAAGATAGCCGAACCATGTAAAAATCCTTAAGTTTGCTTTCTCTTCTCTAACTCATTTATTATTATGCTTTTATTGAACTTATTGCTTTCAATTTTATTAAGACATTAGATTGGATTGTTGTGAATTATTGTGTGGTTTTGATTAAGATAAGTTTTAAAATATCAATTCACCCCCCTTCTTGGGTTGCGCACTTGTATTTCATTTGGTATCAGAGTGAGGTGCTCTTGTGTAGACTTAACCGTCTAGAGTAAAAGATCAATAGCAACTCAAATTAGTTCAATCTTCATGGAAGGGCAATCCATCACTAGGCCACCATTATTTGATGGTAATGACTACTCATATTGGAAAACTAGGATGAGAATTTATTTACAATCTTTAGATTATGAAATATGGGAAATAGTTTGTGATGATTTCTTCATTCCTATGAATAATGCTTTAAGTGAGTCGGATAGAAAAATGATGTCTTTAAATTCCAAAGCTATGAATGCTTTATTTTGTGCCTTAGATAAAAAGGAATTTCATAAAGTTTCAAATTGTTCTAATGCTTATGAAATATGGAGAAAACTTGAAGTTGTGTATGAGGAGACTACAAATGAGAATGAATCTCATAAAGTGTCAAATTTGGCACTTATGGCAATTGGAAATGAATTGGATGTTGAGCTTGATGAGGTAAGTGATCCCACCTATGATGAATTGCACGATGCTTTTAAAGAATTGCATGATGAGTTTATGAAAATTGGTAAAAAGAATGTATATCTTAAAAAGAAAATGGTAGAGCTCACAAATGAAAATGAATCTTTAAGTTCAAAGATTACATGCCTAGAATTAGAGAATAAAACATTATTTGATAAAATTACCTTATCAAATGAGAAATCTAACACTTCATATAAGTATCTAGAATCACATGTAGATGACTTGAAAAATGAAAATGATGCTTTACAAAAATCCAATGTTTCATTAAATGAAAAGATCAAAGAATTGGAATTAGATAATGAAATGTTACATGATAGGATTGCATCATTTACATGTAAACAAAGTACTTCATATGAGCTTGAGAAATCACATGTTGATGAATTAATGAATGAAAATGAAGTGCTTAAGAAGAAGAGTAATGAGTTAAATGAGATTGTCTTAAAATTTACAAACGGTCAAAAGAATTTAGAAAAATTGTTCAACTCTAAAAAATGTGTATTTGATAAAGGAGGACTTGGATATAAGCCTAAATTGAAACAAAAATATTATAAGAATTATTTTGTTAAGGCTACCTCCACAAGTGATCATAAGATTGTTTGTTATTATTGTAATGGAAATGGTCATATGAGTTATAAATGTCATGCTAAAATAAATGCATATTATGAAGTAAAATGTATTTGGGTTCCAAAAGGAACTATTGCTAACACTCAAGGACCCAAAAGTATTTGGGTACCAAAGGGCACAACGTGAATGTTTTCTTTATAGGTACCACAATCACGGAATGGTGGAGAGTTCCTTGATGAAAGCTTGTGAGGATAATCACTTGATCATGATCTAAGAGAAAAAGATGAGGTAAGATGATTTAATTATTTTGGCAACAATTCTTGCCATATTGATTTTATTGAACGGATCATGATAGATGGATAATAGCTTGAATTTGCAAAACTATGCTTGTATGTTTGCATGATGGAATTATCATTGTATATAACATTGAGCAACTTATCATGATGCCTTTGTTTGATTTTGATGATTGTATGGTTTTTTATTTCATCTTCTTAATTGTCTATCATCATTGTCTATCTATTATGTATATGTAAATTCATATGCCATTAATTGTGTTTTGTCATCATTCATTTATAAAATTCGCACACATGACTTATTGCATTTATGGATTTGATCACTTGTTCTTTACTTCATAATGATGACTTTTCTTAATGACTATGTTGATTTTGATGATCTATTTATTGTCATTATGTGTTTATGCTTTGCTTAAGATATGAGATAAAGAATATGCTTTGATGATTATATGTATTTGATGAAGTTTGATCTTATGGGATTTATGATTGGTTATATTCTTTACTTATGTTTTGGATAATTTTGAACTAATATGCCTATTTTGAGTTTTTAATAATTGATAGGGGGAGCTTTTTACTCTCTTTGATGATAAAGAGGGAGATATGAGATGTAAGAGAGAAATACATCTACTTTAAGATTCTTAAGCATATGGGATTTTTTAAGTTTTATTGAAATTTCACATTAAATCCGTGATGAGTTTAGTTGTCTTGTTATTAATTATAGAGTTTGGATTGTTGACATTATGCTCTTATGACTCTTGCATTCCCTTACTTAGCTTATTACTTGTTCTATTTTGAATAATATGCATTTTGAATATTTTTGTTATCCAAAGGGGGAGACAAAATAATATGCCATTTTGATGATGTCAAAAGGGGGAGAATAATTTACACTTTGAGTATTCTTTTGGTTAATATGTGCTTATGGTAATGATTTTAATGATTTTGAGATATTGTGATGATTTGACTACATGAGTGTTTTATATGATGATTTTATGTTATGAGTTGTTGATTTGATAATTGATGGAATCATAATTCATGATCATTTTATGGTTGATGGATTATGTGATGATGATAATTTGGGAGTAATATTATTCAAACTTGTATTTGAGGTGATGCTTGTTGTTAGGGAGAGAATGTGTCAAAATTTCTACTTGGACAATATGGGTAACAAATTTACTCCTCTCATTCTTTTCTTTTAAGTTTCCTTTTATTTTATGATGAAGGGAGAGAAAAATACATGTTTTTAAATTTGTAAAAATTTCTATTTTTTTTATTTTCCACTAAGTTTTCTTTTTGATGATGAAGGGAGAGAAGAATACATGTATTTATATTTTTTTAATTTACCTAAATTGTAAGAGAAGCTTACATTTAGAGGGAGCAATTTATGGAATCATTCTTTAAATACATGCAAGATTTTTCATAATAAAAAAGGGGGAGATTGTTAGCATATATGTATCCATAATGTTGATTTTGATGATAACAAACAATATTAAGAATGATTAAGTTTTTAAAAGCTTAAATTATTTTTATACGTTTTAAATAAATCATTATTTTCACATTATAAAGGTTTTATATTTAATGAAAAAATGATTTTATAAAATTGGTTGTTTTTTAAGTTTATGGTTTAATTGAAAGAGTTTTGAAAACTTTAAAATCAATAAATATTGTTTGAAATTCTGGAGAAGGGCTTATTTGAACAGTGTAATAGTATTTTGGGTCATTTCATAATTTTAAAAAGTTTGGGATTAACGAGTATTATTTGAAAAAACTGAAATTGGACCTATTTACAAAGTTTTATAACGTCTTGGGTTATAGTACAATTATAGAATATTTTGAGACAAAACTGTAATTTTTAGTAAATAGTTCACTGTAACAGTTACTGTAGCATTCACTGTAGTAAACGGCTAACCGCTTATTTAAAACGGCTAATCGATAATTTTCAGAAAGTATGTTCTACAAAAGATTGTTAAATTAAATTTAAATTAAACTTCTTACTTTCTGAAACGAATCGATTATTTCCAGTTTGCTAATCTTGAACCGTTTAGTAAGAACGGTTAAGCCAAATTTATTTTGCAGGTCTCTGGAAATTAACGGTGAACCGATAGTGACTAACGGTCAACCGTTTATTTGAAATTCAGTCCAACGGTAAGTGTGTGAGACACTTGAGTGAAGAGATTGAGAGATAATCTCTTTGTTGTAAAAGTTCATTGACACCTTGGAAGTCAATTGTAAGCTTTTGAAGCCTTAGAAGACTTGGATAGTGAAATCCTGAAGCTTGGGTTGCTTAGAGGCGTGGACGTAGGCGGGAATAGCCGATTCACGTAAAAATCCTTGAGTTTGCTTTCTCTTCTCTAACTCATTTATTATTATACTTTTATTGAACTTATTGCTTTCAATTTTATTAAGACATTAGATTTGATTGTTGTGAATTGTTGTGTGGTTTTGATTAGGATAAGTTTTAAAATACCAATTCACCCCCCCTCTTGGATTGCACACTTATATTTCATTTAGATTTTAAATTTAAAAAAAAAAAAAAACTCTATCTTGCAAAGTTAAAAATGTTGTTAAGGAGAAAAAAATCGCTAATGACTGTACAACATTAAATGCAAGTATGAGCTAATGCTATACCTTTTAAAATAATTATTATTAATTATACTTTAAAAATAATCATTATGAAAAAAATTAATTAAAAGAAGTTGTTATATGTATTTAGTAACTCTATCTATTAAACTATTATAAAAATATAAACAATTAAATTAGACAAAATGCTAAATAAAATTTATTTACATAATTTTTTATTGTATATTTATAATAATTGATAACTAAAATGTATATTTTATATTATTAATTTTATTTTTATATTGTTATCTCAGTATAATTGGTGGTGGTGATAGTAGTAGCAACAGCAGCAATAGCAGTAGGAGGAGGAGGAGGAGGAGGAGGAGCAGGAGTAATAATAATAATAATAATAATAATAATAATAATAATCTTTTTAAAGTTAATGATTTTATTTTTTAATTAATAAGAATAATTTTATATTTTTATAATGTATACAAGGATATAAATGAATTTATATTAAATATAAAATTGATTCTCAAAATCACATTTTAAAAAATTACTCTTTCCATACTTTTTAATTTGCTATAAAGTAAAATTACTTTACCAAAAATAATTTTTAAAATAACTTACCAAACACTAAAATTAATTTTTAACTTTTAAAAATCATTTTTAACCCTCCTCAAAAACAACTTTAAATGAGGCCTAAAACTATTTAGATGAATGTTAGACACACACACACCCATTTATATATATATTCCCTCTCCCTCTCCCCTCCCTTTTCTCTCTCTCACTCACTCTCTCTCTCTCTCTCTCTTTCTCTTCTCTCTCTTCCTTCCTTCTCTCTTCATAAATACTCATCATAAGCATGACCTCGGACGTGAGTTATTCTGAGTTATTTCATCATCCATCAAGCGCTCAAATTAAAGGTTAGGGCAAAAATCCTTAAATTTTGATTATGTATTTTTTTTTCATGGTTTTTTTGTTGTGTTTGTGTATTGTTGAAGCTGTTGGTGTTGTGAAATTGGTGGTGTGTATGATGTGGTGGAATAATTGTGAAGGGTTTGGGGAGCCGGCGTCGCGATGGCCTCGCGTGACCGTGGTGGCGTCTGACGGAGGCGAGCGCTGTCGCCGCCTGTCGCCGGGCCGGGTGCGACCGCGCTCAGGCGGTGCGACATGCGCCTGGCACGCGACATCGCGCCTCGCCGTGGCCTCGGCGCGATGCGCGCGCCGCCGCCGGCTGCTGGGCGGCGACAGCGCCTCGCCTGCGTCGACGCCGCCCACAGCGCCGCAAGGCCATCGCGACGGCTCCCAAACCCTTCACAATTATTCCACCACATCATACACACCACCAATTTCACAACACCAACAATTCAACAATACACAAACACATCACAAAACCATGAAAAAATACGTAATCAAATTTAAGGATTTTTGCTAACCTTTAATTTGAGCGCTGATTGAAATTTGATAACTGTTAGAATAACTCCGTCGCTATCGCTTATCGAGTTATGAGAGTTATGTGATCCCTGTGAGAGAAACCGAGAGAGAGAGAGAGAGGAAGAGGAAGGAGGAGGACAAGGTGAGGAGAAATGAGGGTATTTTCGGGAGTGAGTTGATTTAATGCTGATGAAAAAGTTAAATGGTTAATTGTGAAAATTGAGAAAGTTTTTTGGTTAATATTGTAAATTTCCCCTTGTTTTTTAAGGTCAACGACTGAATTTCTCTTCTGTATGGGGGGGGGGGGTTGATAATCTAATTTACGATCTTACATTCTTACTGTCATATAGTGAATAAAAAAATTTTTTTTTTTTGAATTACATGAAATTAATATTCAGATTACAACTCATATTATATGAAATTTACAACTGATATTTACAATCAGACAATTACTGAGACTAGTTCATATTAATTCTTATATAACACGTTCAGATTTTACTTTCTCTAATATTTGAAGGGTGTCTACTCCACTCACATTTCTAAAGAGAGAAGACTGACTTCACTTAATAATTAAGAAAAAAAATAAATCTTACACGTTGTCATGGAGTGACTGAACCACACTCATAATTGTGAGCGGGGTTAGTCACTGAATGCAATTTGCCTTAAAAAAAAATGTATTAAGGCATGTGTACGCTACATCCATTGCAATTTGCAGCGTTCAAGATACAGATTCAAGCCTAACTACGAAATACCGAGTAAAAACACGAATCAATTTACAAAATAAAAACAAATCAAACTATGAAATTTCCAAGCCTTTACAATGCAAGATGTCCCATTGAACTATTAAAATAAAGAATAGACTACACTGTTTCTGTTTCGTGCCATGCAGAACTTGAAGCAGTACCCAACAAAGTGAATTGTTACAACTTCGCAAAAGCTGACACAATCTATATCATAAATAATGAACAAATCAAATCATATATGCCCACTATTTTCGAACCCTGAACCACCACAATTTCTCTATGAAAGAATTTGCCCCAAAAAAAATATTGGGGATAAAAAATTATATGTAAACGGCCTTGTAGCCAACTGACAAACTCACTTCAATCAAAACCTGACACTTTCGCCCGTTGCTCCCGAACACCGAGCTGGAAAACATACCCCATATAGAGGTAAAAAGCGAACACCCGGAAAACATTACACTTGAGTCAAATGTAATTGAATCACAAAACCAGCATGTGATTGTTAATAGAGAATTAAATTTAGTGGAGGAGGAAAAAGGCTCGTTGCTCCCGAACACCGAGCTGGAAAACTTCCCCTGTATAGAGGAAAAAAGCGAACACCTGGAAAACATTACACTTGAGTCAAATGTAATTGAATCACAAAACCAGCACGTGATTGTGAATAGAGAATTAAATTTGGTGAAGGAGGAAAGAAAAAAAAAAGGAAGAAAGAACAACTCAAAAGAGCATTCCATGTAGCAACTAAACACACAAATAATAACACTAATGTTGAATCATAAATCAATCAATTTCCTAAAATGCAGTAATAAGCAACTTGTTAATATATTTGATTATTCACGTTCTGACAAATGATTTCTTCAAGAAAAGGAATACAAACCAAAGGAAAGAAATATACATGTCTTATCAAGCTTTACAGTTAGGGCCGGCCATTTTTCCAGCAAAGTTGTAAGCTATCGTCGATTCAACCAACAGTTTGTTCCCTCCAGAACATGCAAAGGCCAAAGGCCAACAAGAATTTGATCCAAAATAATTATGCTTCTGCAATGAATTTATGTCGGAACACCAAAAAAACCATTCCACAGTTGCTTCACATTTGGACGAAGAATAAGCTTTCAAAACCTTAACCCCAGAATAATATCAGAAGAACTTGAAGTTCAAGCACAGAGATTTTGTTCACATAAAGCATAGCTAAGACTCCAGAATAATATCAGCAGAACTTGAAGTTCAACCACAGATATTTTGTTCACATAAATAATAGCAGCTAAGACATTGACTGTAATGATAGACACAGAGTTTGTAAGAAAACATGCTCTTCCAATAAACCAACCCAACATGTTAAACAGTTAAATGGGCAAGAAATCACATAATATGGTAATGTATAATAGAAATTACCTATTTTAAACACGAGCTCTTGAAATATGAACCAAAGAAAAGAGAAGTATTTCTTCAATGCCCTTAACCATCAACCTAATTTCAAAGATTCTCCAAGATATGATAAAGTTTTGGAACCCGCCGACGGAACAATGGTTCCAGGCGGAAAGATGGAACACCAATCTGCCACCTCTTAGCATCATACATCTCATTCCATGCCTGTACTATCTCGTCAATTTTAAAGCCAAAACCTGCACATTTTGCTTAGTGAATAGTGTTTCTTGAGGATGAATCTAAGAAAATTTCAATAAGCAACATGTATGCAGAAGCATTAATAGTCTACCTTCCAGTGCAGTTTCATTTGAACAATGATTCTTTATCATGACAGCTATATCTGTCGGTGCAGCCCCAGCAAGTTCAAACTTCTCAACCGCAACTTCCAAACATTCCTCCCAAGTAGGCAGCTCTAGCTTATACTCAACAACCGACCGCTCATACAATAAGGTACCCCACAAGAGATGTATCTGCGAACTCATGTTTGCAGCCTGCTCTGCAGATTCTTCTGGAGATATGTCTTTAAACAACCCATCTAACCCCATTTTTTGCAACTGCGCTTTGTATTTATCATATTTGGAAAGACCATTCAGACGCTGCTCCTCCATCTCCTCCCACATCTGCATGCCCTTCTCCATGCTATCCTCGGCTTTGTTATAAAGCTCCAGGACCTCCTCAGCAGGCCCGCTCTCTAAATCAATCTTGTTCCCAATTGCATAGTACCAACAAAGCTTTGCTTGCTCGAACTGTTGCTGCCCAAGTGCAAGAAGACCTTCATAGAAATCTTGTTTGATCTTCAGGGCTTCTTGATATCTCATTCCTGCCATAGAGTACTCTTTCTTAGCCCACTCATACGCAACCTTAACCTGGGCAAGAATGGATTCCCGCAAACCATCTTCTGGGAAGAAGATTCGCTTCCTTGCCCTGGACAAGTGAATATTTCCCCAGTTGAACACTGCCAGAGCTGCCATCTCTTGGAAGTTATCTGCAGCCATTTCAAAAAGTTCCTGGGCTTCTTCACTAGTTACTGTATCCTCCATTGCCTCAGAGTATAACTTCATCCCAAGTTCATGAAGATTTAAGAAGGAATCAGAATCAAAACCCACATGATTTTTAAACAATCGGGCAAACTCAATGATCCAGTCTTCAATACAAGTTGGTTGTTGTTCAATTTCTACAAATTTCCCCACCTTTCCATTCTCAAGAATATTCCTCGGTTCCTCTTCAAGCTTATGCTTCTCATCCTGACTGCCAATTCCATCATAAGCTGGTTCCTGATCAGGACTAACTTCAGCAATATACAATCTAAGGAAGCCCTGTGAATTAAACAGCATTTCAACAAACCTCAGCTCGTCTGTTGTAGTGATTGTAACCAAATCACCCTCCTGATCCTTATACTTCACAAGAACACCCTTCAAGCTCGGAAACCTATCCCGAACAATATCCCTCACCAGTCTAATACTACAATTGACCGGCAACTGTGCCCACCTTATGTCGTCCCCAAACACCAACTTCACTGTCTTTGTAACCACTTTTTCTTCCTCATTAACAACGTTTGTAACCTCTTTCTCTTCCTCAACAATCTTAGCAACCACTTCTTTATCCTTAACATCACTCATGTTCTCCTCCACAACAACCGTATCTTCTGCTTTCTTCTCTTCCTCTTTACCACTCTTTTTCTTCTTTTTAACTTTGTCTTTCACCAGTTTCCGTAAAGGCAGAGCACTGCGTGCCTCACCACTACTATCCAAACCAAATTCCTTCATTTTTTCATCAATATCAATCCCCTTCTTAGTCATACTCTTTTTCACACTCTCTAAAACCTCTAAAGCTGATGAATTATTTGGTTCCATACTCAACACATTATTAACATCCCTAAATGCAAAATCCAATCGATTCAAAGCTTTATAACATTGAGCTCTCTTCAACAAAGCTTTGCTATATTTAGGAGACACTTCTAAAGCCAAATTGCACTCATTAATTGCTCGCGGGAATTCGCCAAGCCCCATTTGCATATAACAAGCAGCCATATTACTTCTCAAATAAGCAACATCTATGTGATTCTTAGGCAATAGCTTAAGGGCTTTTTCGTACTTTAACATAGCACCTTCATGGTCACGTTTTTGAAAAAGTTTGTTACCTTCTTCTTTAAGCTCTTGTGACATGCTTATGAACATCGCCGTGTCTTCATCAAACGCCTTTGAGCTTGCTCGATCGGATGTGGTTTTGATTGATTGCTTACCTTTCGCGTCACCCGCCGCCGCCCCTTGTATATTCTTCTTCTTCCCAGTTGGTTTTCCCATGACCGATAATTAATTCAAATCTCCCGCTTAATTTTGATTCTCAACAAAAATAGAAAAAACATAAAATAAAAAAAAATGATTTTTATTCTGCGAGAGGATTAAGGAGAGAGAACGTGAAATGGGGTTTTGTAACAGAGGAGAAATGTCAGGGACAGACAGACATCTCTGGTTTGCTGCACATTCTAGGGTTTCGTTTTTCGGTCTTCTCAAATTTTGGTCAACGATTCGAGAGACATTGTAAGCACCACTTTCGGGGCGATGCGCGTGCAAGAACGCGCCCTCTGATGTTGATGGCGGTTGGCTGGCTGGCTGGCTGGCGGGGAACCTCTCTGGCGCATAACAAAGATGGCAATTTTTATTTATTAATTTTTTTTTAATCCCAGCTCCTGCCAATCTGGAAGTTTATTTCCTTTTTCCTCTTTTATTTTTGAATGGGCCACCTGGGCAGGGCTTTTTTTTTTCCCTCTTTTTTTCAGTTTTATTTTGATGAGGCCATTTTAATGATTTGAGCAGGGGGTAGTGTGGGGGGTGGATTCATTTATTAATACATGAGGTAATAAACTTCATTCCTACGATAACGGACACCGTTAACTTATATTACAATGTAATTTATATCAATCCTGAGGATGTTATTAGAAACTCAAAAGTAGTTTAATTGATTTTACGTTTGAGTCACTAATTACAATTTGGTGATTAGTTTAAGGTACCTTATAACATCCAACCGGGGATTAATAATCACTTTATTTTTTTCCTCCTTTTCTTTTCTTCCTGCTTCCCTTAAATTTACAAAATGAGACAATGGCAAAAGAGAGACGTTGTATTGAATTGACTACTTTATGAAGCCACCACTTGCCAACACAAAACACTTGTACCCAGAATCAGCATAAGCATATTAGAATAATTATCAGCATCTTCATAATACAGTTTATACTATTCCAGAGACGGCCAAAAGAAATGGAAGGCAACGCAGACACGTTCCAAATAAAAAATATACATATCACATCAAAATATTGAATACTGCAGTACTCTGTTTTTTTATTGGGGGATCATACTCACTAGTCACTTCATAACACATATTATACCAGTTAAGTTTAGGTCTATGCCTTTCCCATTCACTTTATACACATAAGCGGCTCAAGCCTCAGTTTACTGCTTTGGTATTCAACCATCCATAGCTCTGTCACCTTCAGATGTAGAGGTAGGTTGATCACCAACACTTTCATCTGGTGGCAGCACGGCCCATGTATCACCAGGTTCATTAGGTTCAATGACGTAGACTTCTCCATTTGTTAGTCCCACTGTAAACTGAGTTGGTTTCAGTGGGTGTGCAGCTATTGCATGCGGGTATACGTGCAGACTGCTGCAGTAACAGAAACACAAGATTTTTCCATGGTTAAACACAACATATAGGATCAATTGAATGATCCAATATTGGAGAAACTTATTTTCAAATGGAATAATAATCAGACAATACAATCAATTTTACTGCACAAAGTGCGTACGTAGTAGTAGGACGAAGGTATGCAGTGGATAATATCCGGCACTGTACTTCAAGATTTGAAGCTTCATGTATGGACAATGTTCCATCCACAAAGCTGGTGAACACCATCCGACAATCGCATGAGAATGTTGCTTGGGAGATAGGAACAGAACTTATTGGAAACCACTGGGACAGAAAACAGAACATGTTTCTAGTTATGAGCTTGAAAGAGCCTGCAAACAAGACCATTCCCACTCATACAAAAACAACATAGAGAGGAAGTGCACAACAAACCTGCTTCAGACAAGTTAGTTCCTCCGCTTCATATATTGCTAGATGAGTTTCATGTACAAGAAGGAAGCGTGTCTGGTCCTTATGAAACTGGATGTGTGTATCAGATGGTGCTAGTGTCATCACCCCATCAGGAGTCTGCAAAGATCTGCACGTCTGTATTCCCCATCCATCAACATCCCACACAATAATCTGCAGAAGAAATTGAAAACATGAGAGGGAATGAAACTTTCAATCATCAATGGATGTACAAAAAATGTCATGCATATGATGTCTAATTGCCGTCAAGTGTATGCACGCTAGGGAATATCGAACACTAACCTGAGCATCACCTCCAGAAGAAACAAGTATATTTAGAGCATCAGAGAAGACAAGGCCAGTGACTCTTTTAGAATGACCCTCAAGCTTGCTTATGACCTGCGCCAGTAAATTTAATGAGAAACATTAACTAGGAATCTCGAAATGTAGGCTTGAAGTGTGCAAACTTTAGGGGGAAGAGATACCTCAGAAGACCGGGCATTATATATTAGAATTGTGGAATCGTCCATGCCAATGGCAATTACATTGTTGTCATGGGGGTTGAATGAAAGACTTGTTGCTGCTGGTGATGGAGGCATAATGCTCAAAATTGTCTATGCACAGCCACCGAAGTTGGAGAACAGTCAGATCCAAACGTAATTGTAAACAATGACAAAGAAGAACCTTGATTTTGGATTTTAGATTTTCTCAGTGTACTAGAATAAAAGATTTTCTATTTCAGTGAAACAGACAAGTGGAAAGTAAGCAAACCACCCGGTTCAAGCATTTTTAGAAGCTATGGAAGGAAAGAGAAATCAAGAATTATCTTGCATGATAGTAGTAATGCAAGTTTTCAACTTCAAAGCAAACACGTGTTTTTATCTTATTCACACTTAGAAAAAGAAAATTGAGATTGTTAAAATAGTTTGGCATGATTATTCGATCGTAGATAAAGAAAATCATCCATGGTTAATAGGGTGTGATTCGACATTACAAAATTTTGAATGGTGGTTGTAGTTCACTTAGAAAAAAGAAAGTTGAGATCATGATAATAGCTTGGCATGATTACTCAATCATAGATAAAGAAAATCATCCGATGTTAATAGGGTATGATTCAACATTGCAAAATTTTGAACAGCGGTTGTAATTCACATATTGCTTGAGCTTACCTTAAATGTCATCACAATGTACAGGGAAATCACCCCTCCCGAAGCCGAAAAGAGATACGAATCATTCTTGGACAAGGCCAAACAAGGCACAGCCTCTTGAGAATTGCTGTCTGTAGTGTCATTGACCATAAATTGTGGGCCATGCCTTGGTTGATACAAGCGAGGAGGAACCTTGGCAGTTGCCTACAATTAACATCATGCCACCAATAATATGAACCATATGAAATTCAAAACGATAAAAGGAACAACTATTGACTGACTCCTTTTCACCTCAGCGCTCAAAGTCAGGTCATTCCTTGGCCATCTCCACATTAGATGAACGCCATTTGATGCTAATGCAAAAATGGCTTGACCTCCATTGTTGTAGGTTAGTCTTGATATCTGCAGTTGCAAGAAAGGAAAACTATGAGAAACTTTTATTTCATTTCCTTCAACTTAAAACCCAATTATTGATATGTTTCAGGTGGTTTTGTATCCTTGAGCCTTTGCTACTTAAAGTTCCTCGAACATTTGTGGGTTTGATAATGTAATCATTCTTTACAAATATAGAAGATCAGAAGAGAAGTCAACTAGAAATAAGGTTCTACTCATGGATAGCTGATCAGAGGAACATAGAACAGTTGACTCAACTATAAAGAATCTCTGTGATTAGTACAGTGACAAGTGTATTTGTATACTAGCAAGCAACAGGAAACTCAATCTACAAAAACTTCAAGGAAGCATACAACAGTTCCAAAAGAAAATTCCTAATATGTAATTTACTCAGGTCTTATTTACTAGCATGTATAGCATTCAGCTAGTATTGCACCATTCTATCACGTTGTAAGTGGCTCTGTTAAAATGCAGATTTATAAAGCCTGATAAATATACCACAGCAGAAGAAATTATAAAAAATAAAGACAATGTATGAAAATTGAAGCTGCATAACCTTGTTTGCTTTCACTTTAGAGGGGAGCAGCAATGACTGGCACTCTGAAGGTCTAGCAAATAAGGGCTTCTCAACCTCTAATTTGTTTTCAGCTTCAACAGAAATTTCTGGTTTCGCATCCTTTAAGTCCTTTGGATCCTCATTCTACAGCAGCCAGTGTTATTATGAATAACTTCAGAAATAGTATCTCTAAGACGTAAGTCTGACTCAAGTTTGCAAAAGATGGAAAGACTTGAGTTCCAACTGAACTCTTGCAATGTGACAGGTGAAATAGAAACATGACTCAGAAAACTGATCTCATGCTGAACTAACTCACCACTGAAACACTTCCATTGGCAACTCCAGCACGAGTTACAGTTGAAATAGGATTGATTGAAAGCTGCATGGTATAAAATGTATCAAACAGGATGAATATTCAATGGAAAACAACAAGAGAATGCTTAATATGCTAACCTTCCTCAAATTATCAGAAAGAACTCCAGCAGCATCAACAGAATTACTTTCAGGCGTTTCCAATATCTTTATTCTGTTTTCATTTGCAATGACAGCCAACAGTGTTCCATTCTTGTTGAAGCAAATGCGTGGGTTTGCCTTTGAGACCGAAATGATTAGAAATGCAACTCAAGGCACCATTTTATACTTATGAACTGAAACTCAATTAAAATTCCTTGTTGAACCACAGAATAGAAGAATTAACACTCATTTCATCAACAATGTATGTGCGCTAAACAACAACATACCGGTAATCCCCCACCAGCATCAATGGTTGTCAAGAGCTGAACCTTGTCCATATCCCAAATTTTAATGACATGATCATCTCCAGCAGCCAAAATCTGGTTCTTGGCTGTATCAAAATGCACTACAGACACAGAATTATGCTGCAACTGCAACCCTTGGTAGGTTCTCTTTATAGCACCTTCACTTTCATTCCATTCGACAAGGAATGACTCTCCTTCTTTAGAAGTCCCACATGAAAAGAGCCTGGAAAAAGTTTTCAAGTATAGTTTCTAATCACATGCAAAATATAAAAAAGATCGAAGATCAAATTATGAAACTCCAGTCCAAGCAATAAAAAACCTTCGGCCATTAGCACTGTAAGCCATCCTCGTGCAGCCAAGACCAGGAGCATCATAATCAACCCTAGCTCCAAAACTGTCATACAACCATGCTTTTATCTTGCCATCCATGGATACTGAGAAGATAAACTATGACACAAAAGGATACATGAACTTACGTTTCATTAAATCTGTAAAAATTCTCAGAATCATGAAAATCACCATAATCAGTAATAAGTATAATCAAGAGATGCCCTTACATGAATGTTTTCCTTAGCATGAGGGCAGAGCGAATAAACAGGAGCATCATGACCTTCAAAGCTATATGTTCTGGAACCAGTAACTGCATCCCACACCTTTAACACAATCAAAAAGTAAACACAATGTCACTTTCTCTACGACTCCAAAAATTATTATCCAATATCCAATGTAAAAGCAACCTTAATTGTCTCCTTTTCTATAAATAAGAAATAAAGAAAAGTAAGAGCAAACGCTTGGAGTGATATATTATTACTAGACAGAGAAATGAGTAACCCAAAGGCAAACAGAAGGGTCAGACACTAAAGAAAATTGCTGAACCCCTGGTAATTGTGGAGAGAGCATAACCTTAATTGTCTTGTCATCACCACATGTTATAACCGAAATTTGCTTACAAGGAGCAGAGAATGCAAGATCATTTACGCTACCAACGTGCGCATCAATCTAAATAGAAGGAAAAAAAAAATCAAAATTGGCAGTTGAATAGCAAAGTGAAAAATGGTACTACTGATAGTTTGGGCATTAAAGCTACCTCCAGTTGCTGCCGAGCATCACTACCACCATGGTAAGCATATAGCTGGACAATATGTTTTGAATATGCTACCCCTGTTCACAAGAAGAACATAAAAATCAAATTAAATTACTAGCTACATTCCACTCAAGTGATCCCAATTTCTTGTACTTGCCTAATAAAGAACCATCCGGACTCCAAACGACGCGATTAACAGAAACACCAGGATCTCTAACCAGAGCAGTCTGCATATATTTACAATTGATTAAGATTTCAAGAAATTCAACACCATTCTTAGCTAGATGTTACGTGGTTTTGGTTAGGAGGAGACAGACCTTGAACAACATCGAGCATGCTCCAATACCCCAAACCTTAAAATTTCTGGTAAACAACTTTTGGCCAGAATTAACATCCCACAATCCTATGTCCCCCACATTGGTTCCAACTAAGGATTGCACCAGCAGCATTGTTAAGCGAACAAGTTAAGAAAGAAATGTTAAATAATCACCATAAATTGAGAAGTAATAAACAAATTTTGTATGGGGCACCTAGAAGAAGATTATGCTGAACAGGATGAAAATCCATGCTCACTGGAGATGATGATCCCTCAATCAGTGTCTGTCCAACTGTCTTGGGAAAATCAGAGAAGCTGGTTTCTCCAAAAGACTGAAACATTTCCTTCTTCAAAGAGTTCTTAGGTGAGTAATCAGGAATGTTTTTGAGACTTACACCAGGATACGTAACTGTTGATGCTTGCTACACAAGCAAGAGAATAATCATGGCTACCAAAAAATAAATAAAAGTCCTAATTTTGGGTGATGCAGCAAAGTTAACCTAGCTTTACCTCATTCAAAATCCTGACAGGGCTTTTCTGAGAAATAATATCAGAATCCTCTGGGCCATCCATAGTTACGGCAACTAAGATAAAAAATGATTACAAGAGATGAGCTTAAACCATAGACCTTGAACAAAATAAAAATAAAAATAAAAATAAAACCACCACCTTTGTTTGTTGGATCACTGAGAGATAAAGCTCCAGTGGAAACAGCAGAATCAGTTAGCATAGATGAACTAAAATTCCAACTGCTAGGGGAAGGTGTGGTGGTTGGAGCAGGCTGACAATGAAAAAATCGAAAAAAAAAAATTCTCAAACAGGTAAAAAAAAATACAGAATTAACATATTTGGACAAGAACTGTAGCAGGACCGAGAGTTAAGCTTACCAGTACATTACTCTCAGTTGACTGGCCTGAGAAATCAGTTTCTTGCAGTTGACAAACATGGTCCACAAAAAGGGTGTTTATATCAGGATTTGGCTGAGGATTTGCGCAATGCACATGCTGCCAGTTCAGGCTGTCACACAAGATTAATTCAGTTCTCTCTTAATGCCCAACTTGTATGTCTGAAATTAATGAAAACCATCCAAGATGCCAAAGCTACAGTAATTTAACAGAATCATGTCCATAAAGTGGAATATTTAGCACAAATCAAATTTTATCCAAGCAAAATATGTGACATCAGATGTGGAGTCTGAGGACAAAAAACTGAAGTTATTACCTTTGGTTAATGAGACGCCGGAGCCTTTGTCTTTTAATGCTAGGAAATTTCAATTTGCTGTGTAAAATGGGATTTGCCTCAATTATTTGTTTGAGTTCAAGCATCATATTTTTCCTTGCAGACAATGCATCTCCATAGTACTTTGAGAGCAACTCATGGTCCCTTTCAAACACACAAGAGAGAGCTCATCTTATGTTGTACTGTTACAAAATTGAAATTAAGAAACAGCTATAAAATTGATACCTTATATATTTCTGAAATTAAGGAACTGGTATAAACTTTGTACCTTATATCATCTAACGTCAAAAGCTGAGCCAGCTCTTTAAACAGCTCTTCATTACCAGAAGCAAAAACTTTTAAATCCTTCTTCAGGATATTTAAAGCCTTTGCATTATCATGGCTGTAAAATAACCAAACATTCCTTAAAAGAGAAAAAAAACAAGGCTAGCAGCAAAATTCTGCACAAGAATGATAATTTGAGATTATAAAAGTGAAAAAGAAATACAAAGCAGGCTAAATTTACCTGTCCAATGCCTCAAAGAAACTCTGCTTCCTGATCTCAAAGTAGATCTTAGTTGAGTACCTATTATCATCTACCTTTGTGAAACTAGAAAGATACTGCTCAACATCTTCCCATTTCCCATCGAGTATCATGTCCTCGAAAAACTTCATGTCAAAGTAAAATCTGCTTTCACGCTCAAGCCTGTGCATAATCAACTACATGAATGATTAAATCTGATAAAATCAAATTGAGAGGGCCAGATGGAGAAAGAGAGAGAGAGAGGTACATGCGAGCACTTTCTGTAAAACCTTCCTCATTAAGGAACTGTAAGATTAAGAAAACAAGGTCTTTATTGAGCTGAGACATCTCCACAGTAGTCCTTTCTAGTATCCAACACCTATAAATGAAACCAAATTTGGGAAATTGATAAACGAAATAACTTATACCAACAAAAAAATTGAAGCCGAATATAACTCGGAGGCTCAATTGGTCAAGCAAGTCATTTCCTTTTTCTTTCTCAATAGAGTAACATAACATGCAAAATCTAAATTTTAATTTCTTCTCTCAATTTTTTCATAAAAACTGCACTTAGTTTCTGCTGTTTTCTTCAAAATACTTAAAATACAGAAGCAACCGTGGGATATTGACAAGAAACTACACACAAAAATCTTTTCTTTTCGTCCATTTTCTCAGCAACCAAACACAACCACAAACACACACAAACACAAAATAACCAAAATCAAGCAGCTCTGACGGTTGTAAATCCATTCCTCTAATTAAAACAATAATTCATGAATTTGAAACCTGAGGAAAAATTTTCACTTCCTTGTTTCCTCCATTTTCTCGGCAACCAAACAAAATAAAGGTTTAGGGCTTTGATGATCCATCAAAAGGAATCCTGAACAAACAAACAAACGCCTCACAACAACAAAATTAGACAGCCGCCTTCAACAACTCAAACAGAAACAAGCCACCGTCAGAGATAATCGCACCGATCAAGAAAGAATCGTGAGTAAGCAGCTACACCAAGAGCAGACATTTCACAAATAAAACAAAAAAAAAAAAAAAGAATTGGAGAAGTAAAGAAATTCAAGCTTAAAAAATTTGAAAAAAAAATCATAACACTTGATTTTGGCCAAGGGAGAAACCTGCACTTGCAGCTTAAGTTAGCATAGATGAAACAAAAATTATCAATAAATTTATTTATTTATTTTACTTTAAAAAAAGTTAAAAGTGAAGGCATAAAGGCTCACCTGAAAAAGAAAACAAAGAGAGCGAGTTATTTATGATTTTTCTTTTTTTAATGTTTAGTGGTTGCGTTTCTCTCGGTTCATCTGAAAACGTCTACGTTCTCTCTGTGAACTCATAAAGCCAAATGGTGGCACCCCGAGGCCGAGACCGTGAGAGTCGTGAAGTGGAGGGGATTGGGGCGACTGACCATATAACAGTCGCGGGGTGTACGAGATAATATCTTCTTTGCTTGTCATCTTTTGATAAGCCATTGGGTGATAAGTTCGCGGGCTTATATAAGACCGTTAGGTGGGGCTCACTGGCGGGGTCCAGTCGTGCTTATACAATCTCTCCATTATTTGATTTTTGAATATTTTTGATATTTACGTTTTCTTTCCTTTTTTTTTTTTTTTTTTTGAGAAGTGATATTTACGTTATTATTACCAAACACGGACATAACTACACTAAAATGCAACTGCATTCAAATTGTTGAAAATTGTATTCTCCCACAAATTGCACATGCAACGGCTTAAACATCGCAGCGACGATTTTAAATCTAAATGTAGAAGTTTCAAATAATATAATAAAAAATTGAAAATTTTGAAATGTAACATATTTTTTTCTTAATGCTTTATTGTATTATATTCATGAGGTAAACACTGCACTGTATCACTCGAAAATGAATTTGATGAGATTTACATAATATCTGATGAGTAATTCATTCATATTATGTAATTTGATGAGTCATTTAATTGACCAGTGATAAAATAATTTTTTCATTAATAATAATATAAAAAATAAAATTAAAGAGTAGACGTCGTTGATTGATGTCATATTATTATTATTTATACTTTGTATAAAATTATTGTCTATTGATATGCAAGTAGAGGTTGATTGAATAAGCAGCGGCCATGCAGTGTTCCGGCTAGAGGGCCGAGCCCACTAGACCAAAAAGTTAAAGACAAGAAGACAAAGGGTTGTACTGCTAATTTTGCATGCAAGTTTTACTGTTTAGCCTCCTATAATTTAATATTTGTATGTTGTTTTATGCTATGGTCAATAAGGAGCCAAATCTATCTATTAATAAGGAATAATTGTCAAACAAAAAAAAAAAAAAGCAGAAATGCAAGATGTCCAAATTGAATCCATCATCTTAGTAGTAAAAAAAAAACAAAGAATACCTTAAGACAACAGAGGGTAAAATTTCTTCTAAATGGTGATGCGAAAATGTAGCAAAATGAGATGTATTGAACAAACTATAGCCGGTTGATTGTTCCTAATTAAAGAAAGGCTGTGGATTTGGCCTTGGCATTGGCAGCAGCAGAAGAAGAAGCTGCAGCTCTTGCATACATAAAGAGGCGCTGCAAGCACGAAGTGCTGGTAATTGGGAACTGCAATTTGCCACTGAACGCTGGATTTTCCTGGATGCATTGCTTTAATCCTCTCATGACATTTCTTCTTTCAGTCTTTGGGTCACCATACTTGGCAAGTGATTCGTGTTGCCTATAAAAAAATTGCCAGTGAACTCAAAATTAATGAAATCCATATATGAGTTGTGTATAACTACATTTTTTCAGTCATTAATTATAGTTTAAGTTAAAACATTATTTATTAATATATATATATATATATATATATATATATATATATATATGGACTTGTACATAGTTCTTAGCAATTATATGTAAATTATATGTACGTGCGAAAGTCTATACAAGAAAATGGTTACAGAATTGGAAGAATGATACTTTCATCTCTCATAATTTTTATTTTATCTTTTGTGTTCCTTATATTTAATTTCTAAAACTTCACTTACAATGATCCATTAACAGGTGCATTTGAAAAAAAAAAAAAAAACTGACGCTCCATTTTAATTATATTATGAGGTATTAAAATTTTATAATAATAATAAAACTTGAGAGGAAAAAAAAATACATGAGATGAAAGTGTTATTTGATACGAATATAAGATTTATACCTAAAATTCTCCAATGGCAGCAGAAGACTGGCCTCCTTGAAAACTTCTTCATTATATGTGGAGAAAGCTTTGATATCTTTCATGAGGATGTCCAAAGCCTTGACTCGCTCATGCCTATATATCAATACGAAACAATAATAAATACATATATTAAACAAGTGAAAGTTTGACAGTAAAAAAAAAAAAGAGGTTGTAATAATTAAAAATTATTAACTAGAGAATATAATTAATTAATTACTTGTCCAAGGCTTCAAGAAATTTCTGCCTTCTAAGTTCAAAATAAGTTTTGGTTGACAGCATGTTCTCATGAATTTGAGTAAAACCAGAGAGGTATTTCTCTGCTTCATCAAGCTTCCCAGCAAGCACCATGTCCTCAAAATGTTTCATGTCGAAGAACAAACCCGATTCACGCTCAAGGCTACACAATTAACGATGAAGAATAAAATTATATATAAATCAAATAAAACGTTTAGAATTCGAACGAGATCTCAAGAGAGCTGGGGAAGAGAAAATCAAATCAACATTACATGTGAGCTGAGTCTATCATATTTTTCTCTTTGAGAAATTGTAAGATGATGAACACGAGCTGTTTGTTGATGAGAGAAGACATGGCCTGAAAATCACAAAGACAATAACAAACGCAAATAATATGCGAACAAAATAATGGGGAATAAAAGTATAAAACAACAAAAATCTCTTAAAGGAAAGTGAAAAGCAAAAGGCAAAAAGCAATGGCGAAAAGCATCAAAGAGCGTCGTGTACGGAAAGCTCACTGCACAGATCAGAATTATTGCACCTTTTGAACTGAAAATTTTCTCTTTTGATGCAGTGCGGGAGCATTAATATGTAGCAGCGGTGGTGGGTTTGATTCTTTGGGCTGGTGAATAGTGAAGATATAAGTCCTGCTGCTTATAATGCACACCCCATGTACCACTCATATAATTTTATTTTGACTTGAAATTTTTAAGGGACTCTACAGTCGTGGTTGGCCACTTTGTGGAGCCACTGTGCATTGCCCTCTCTCACAGGTACTAGATTTCTCTGCATCTCTTCCCAAGATATCTTGCGTAGGACTTCAATCTTGGCCGCAGATCTAAGATAGCAATTCACTGATATGGGATTGTTTGGTGCTTTGTCACTAAGTGCAAATGTGTAACTGACAGCGTGTTAAAGTCTCAGATACCTTTCCCCAAAACCAAAAAAAAAAACCCTCAGATACTATAAGAACCGTTTATTAGTCACATGGTAAAATTAAATCATTTTAATTTTTTTTGACATTATGAGAAATTGAAATAATTTTTTTAAATTATTTAAAGGCATATTTGACGGGTTATTTGCCAAATATTGAACATCTTTATTTGTGACATAACAACATAGGGGAATGATTTTTTTTTTTTTTTGTTTTAGCCACGAGAAAGTGATGGGCCTTTGCGTCTGCATAGGGGAAGGATTTTATTGGATCTTTGTCAATCTTTAAAAAATATTAGGACATTCGTACCTATATTACACTATAATAAATTTACCAATACATAATTCAATAAGTTTCACATAAATTCAAGATCTTATTTTAAATTACTTAATTTTTTAAATTAATGTTCTGACAATAAATTAAAGAAATAAATTTATGGGGGAATTTTGAGAATAATTATCATTAGTCAATAATAATACTTGGTAGTAGGTCTTTTAATCATAATGCTTAATTAGCGATAGTTACTTGATGAGAGTACGTCATCCCAACCTCATCGTAAGCTTTACCCTCAACGAGGAGTGGGCCATGCTCTTCTTTTGGAGTGTCCGGGATACGTTTTCCACCAGCAGGTGAATTGGCGACAACGACGGCCACCAAACCATCACGGGTAATGTACGTGAGCAAACACATGTGGGGCCCACTACTGAAGGATCTTTATGGACGCGCCTTTGTGTTGCGTTGCTTAGAAGATCAAAAAAAGTAAGGGTGGGAAGGGTCGGCCCAAGTCCATCCATACGCAGCCCAGATCTGTTGGCCAAAAGCCCGGCTCTACAGGAGTTGGGCCTGTATATTGGTTCAAAAATTAAAACTCATATAGCTTGGGCCTAGGTAAGAACTTAGTAAAAAAAGTATAGACTTAATCAGACTTTGTTAATTAATAAATAAAAATAAATTTAATTTAAATAAAAAAATCTGAAAATACGTAATTAATTTAATTTTTTATATTAGTATTTGTTATTTATTATGTTATATTACTAATATTTTATGTATTGAACTATTATGTATTAGATAATTATCTTTAATTTAAATATTTTTTCTTGATTAAAAAAATATTTTATAATTAATTTAAAAAAAGTCAGGCCGGCCCCAACCCGTCTAAGCCATAAGCCGCCTGGACTCTATGGGCTTGGGCTTCGAAAAGTCCGGCCCAAGCCCACAAATTGTCATATGTACTAAAAAGGGTTTAATAAATTAAACTCATAGCTTAGGTCTAGGTAAGAACTTAGTAAAAAAGTCTGGACTTGACTAGGCTTTGTTAATTAATAAATAAAAATAAATTTAATTTAAATAAAAAAAACTCAAAATACTTAATTAATTTAATTTTTTATATTAGTATTTGTTATTTATTAAGTTATATTACTAATATTTTATGTATTGAACTATTATTCTATTATGTATTAGATAATTATCTTTAATTTAAATATTTTTTCTTGATTAAAAAAATATTTTATAATTAATTTAAAAAAAGTCAGGCCGCCCTAAGCAGGCTCACTGTCTTGAGGCTGTGGGGTTTGAATACTTTGTACAAGCTGTGCCCCAAGTTCCAATTGAAAATATTAGTTCCTGACAATGTTCACCCGCAAGGGGTAGACATGACTTTAACTTTGGAATTACGCACTTTATGGTGTATATGACACATTATATTATATTTTATTGACTATATTACATTATGATATATCACATTAAAGTGTATTAAGATTCAAAACATTATCATGTTTAGAATAAAGGTTCGGCTATGTCAGGATTCGACTATGTTAGAGTTTACCCACGATGGAGCACGAATCTCACCCACATACGCAAAGTAATAAATAATAAATAATAAGTTATAACAAATTTTTTTATATTTATCACTTTACGTGTGTGGCTGAGATTCGTGCTCCACCGTATCTGAACTCCAACGTAGCCGTAGCCTTAGAAAAATATGTATTGTAGTATAATAATATTTAATATCATTATTTATATTACTATTAATTATTATAATATAATTAAATAATGTAATATTATATTATATTATATTTTTATTTTTATTTATATGTTTATTATTAGTTATGTTAAATTGTCAAATAATAATCATTTTTTATATATTAATTATTATTATAATATAATTAAATAATACATGATTTAGTTATATTTTTAATATAATTAAAATATCATATAATATTATTAAGTAAGAAATTATAGATTTATTAATTTGTATTAATAATTATAATGTAAACATAAAAATAAATATTTATATTATATTATATTATATTAAAATAAAAATATGTTTTTGTTTATTGTTATAATAGACAAGTAAATTAAATTATTAAAAAAACTATTATGGTAAATTGTTGCTAGTTGGGTTTAGCTAATGCAACAATTGCTTCAAGCAAACATGGGGAATGCAGCCTCATGTTACAAGGGGTGTGGAACACACCCTTAATTAGGGATGGGAATGGGTACCACATGCAGTGAGTTTCCCATTACTAAGCCTAAACCAGCACAAAATTTAAATTACCAAACTCACTCACAACCCATAGTGAGTTTTTATTTTTTTAAGAAAATTCACCCCACTGCGAGTTTTGATAATTGCCAAACTCGCAATGGTATCCAACTACTCAATTTTAAATTTAATCAATGTAAATGAAAAGTTAAAATTTCAACATCAATCCAACAGAAATTCTCAATTTTAAGTGTAAAATACACAAATTCATTAAAAAAAATCACAAACTAGTATCTAAAAATAACAATTACATTTCATATTATCATTCAACACAAGCTCTAAGAAAATATTATCATTTAATTCACCACCATTAGCACCTATCCAACATGATGCCTACAATAATGATTAAGATTAATATTTCCCAAAGAATAATACTTTTCAAATATTAATCTAAAAAAATTATAATAATGAAATAATTCATGAATTAGCTTAAAGAAAAGTAGTCCATAAAAAATTATAATAAGTATATAATAATCCATGAATTAAGTTAAATAAACTTAGTTCCTTACCTCATCAATAATATATTCATCTTCGGAGAATTTGCTATTTCCTATTTTATTAGAAGATTCTGCATCTACAAGTAACAAGTATATCAAGAAAAAAGATAGATGACCATAAGTTTGTAATGTATAACAGATATTATATTCTATTAAAGTAAAAATGTACAGCACACATTAAAGCCTCAAACTTCTTTGGATGAAATCTAATACAATGTTATTTGGTACTTTGCATATTGACATTATTTTCTTTATATATTTTTTAGATTTAAATATTTTTCTAATTAAAAATAAATTAAAAATATTTCAATAAACGTTAAGAGTCTGGCAAAATATCCATGTGAGTATCCACCGGATATTATGCTAATACCAAACCCACCTGCATTCAAGTGCGGGTTTCAATTTGTAATACCAAACTCGTCCACAACCTGCAAAATTATCCACAATGGACGGGTTTTTATGGACAGATTTGGACGGATTTCCAGGTTTTCGGGCACAATTGCCATCCATATCCTTAATTAACTAACTACAATTTTAATTAGTTACAATCTAATTTGGACTAACAAATGACTTAAATATGGAGTTTTTCAAAATATGGAACAATTAATTCATTAACTTTGTTATAACTGGGTGTGAAAATTAATTTAAAAGAATGGTTCATATGAACAGCCAATTTCATTTGAAATTATATCTTAGAGTTGATGAGAAATTTAGGGACAATATGAATTAAAGTTAATTTTAAAAATATTGGTAACATTTATATTCGATAAAAACATTCCAATTTGAATCTAATAGTTAGTTTAGCTCTTTATAATTTCATTATTTTTTTGGGTAATAAAAAGTAATTGCTTAAATAAGATTTGCATTTATAGTTTGTATCGCAAACTTTTAAATTGAGTAACAGTTAAACACATACATATTTAGTTTTTAACTTCTAATGCTATATTATTTTTCTTGATAAGAATTTGTGTTCGTTTTTATAGTGCATTTACTATTAGTCATTGATGAATCGCAAAAGTTGTGCGTCCATACTAGCCTAGAGCGTTTCCATTCTATCTTCCAAATAGCAATTGTGCACATAAAAGAGTTCACTAGAATTAGTTTAAAAAAAAATGTAGTAAAACAACATTAATTTTTAGTAATTCATAATTTATTCATTGATATTTAGTTAGATACCTTGTATCTTATTTGTAGTTCAATATTTGAATGGGCATTGAAGAATTGGTCAAATTATGTCATAAAATTTTTGTTAAAGGTACAGATGGGAATGAGAAACATTTCACTTAACAACATTTTGTATCTTATATTATTACTCGAGCTTAATAATTGTGAACACGAAGTGCATTTATGACCACCCTAACAATTTTTAGAGAGCGAAAAAATATATGTATCTTTCTTTTTTATGAGAGAAAACATATATCGTTAATAACTCAATTGATTAATAAAAAAAAAACAAATTACTCGATTCACTTGTTTTTACTAAACTTTACTCTTGTCCTTTAATATTTCTCATTAGTTTAATCAACATCTATATGTCCAGTTATTTTTGTCCATTTTTCTTAAAACAACACAAGTTGTGTCTAAGTTTCACGTCATCTGCTACGTTTTATCATTATTTCTTGGACACAATATTGTTGCTGCAGAATATTTCTTGTATTCACGAATATTGTTGCTGCATAACTATGTTTGAAGCATGAAATATTGAGAAGGTCCTCTCTAGCGTATTTCATCAATGATACTTTCACTACATAGCTTCAATTACAAAGTGATTTTGTAAAACTTAATTATACATTAACTTGAAATCTTATAGGCTACGCTGATTTCACTGGCTTCATGCATTTGGGAGATTAATGAATTTAGGCGGCTATATCTTTCATGCAAATTATTCTAAAGGATATATGGATCATTTACAGTAAAGTTTTCTATCATAAGTGCTCGAATCTCGATACAGATGCTGGCATAAGAAAATCATGTCCTTGAAATATCTTCAGAGAATAAGTTATTTCCAACTTTCATCATGTTACAGAGACACATGGCTTCTAAATAAATTTTGACGTATAAGATTCAAGATAAATAGTTTCCTCCAAAAACATGAAAAGGGTCAAACTCAAGCTTGTAGATTTGCCACATTCAGTGAATATATATTCAGGGCGTCAGGATATTCGAAGTAATGGCTTCGAATGTTTGGGCTTTAACATTGATACCTAAAGTCTGCAATCTTGATTTTATTTGTTTCGGGTCTTCGTTTGTAACATTAATAATAAAAAATTAAACAAGTAGATAAATAAATAGATAAAATAATAAAAAAAGATGATAAAATACTTCCTATAATAGAGCAATTACCTGCTGATAACGTGTTGTGTAATCTTACAGGAAGTATTGAATAAAGTGTAATTATAAATAAAAATAAGTAAAAGGAAGGAATAAGACAACGAACAAGTTATTTGATATTCCCCTTCATAATTCAAGTTTCCATTACAATGCATGCGCGACTATTTATACAAGAATTTTCACCAGCCACAAACGCTGTGTCCTGTGTGCATAAGGTTTCTATCGAATCTTAGGTCATTTTTAGCAAACCAAGACATCATGCCTGTGATCTAGGAGATTTTAGTGGTTTTATGGATGGCCACGACACCGTTTCACAATAGATTTTTTACTTTTGTCATTTTCATTTGATCTGTGAACTTCCCAATGGAGATACTGTAGCAATTTCTTTGAATTACCCAATCCATCTAAAATTCATTGATGTTTCCCTAAATTTTATTTAGGCTCATTAACTTTGTTTAGCCCAATCAAATGAATTTAGTACCAAATTTAGATTTGGAAACAATTCATGTCCATATTGAGACTCGTCATGATCGGCATTGAACGGCCCGGATCTTGCCCGTCACACTAATACAAATCACCAGTGGGTGACCCTCTATCTGATTTCGCACTCTTTCTAGATCCAGTGTGGTCCCGAAATATCAAGTATTCATATTTATGTATATCTTCAAAACCCTAACTAAAACCCCCAAATTCAAAACCCTAATTCCCATTCTCTCTCACTGTTTCTTTGCAGCAATCAATTTTCGTTTCAATTGTTTCTCCCAATTAGGGTTTCCACCCTCTTTTAAAACTGTTTCGCTCTCTCAATTGGTCAATGTTAAGTATGGAAATACAGAGCCTCTGCTCAAGCGCCGTCGATTTGGGGACTGCTCTTCGCTCTGCGATGGAAGCTGTGGTTGCTGAGACAGCCATTGTGGCCGCAAAGTCTATTTCCTTGTCTCTCTTGGTGGTAACATAATATTTCTCGTTATCTCTACTCTAATTATTCATTTATCTATTTTCTAGAAATTTTTTCCCATTACAATTAGGGTTTATTTATCAGAAATTGATTTTTCAGAAATTATGCTAATTCATTCGAAAAATGTGCTTTTTATCCACGTGGTTGTGTTTTTTGGTCCTGTTTATAGAGAGGAATGGATAAAATTAGAGAACTTTGCTGTGAATGGTAGTACATGTGAACTATAAATTAAGGTTTTGGGTGAGCTGGGTTTTTGTTTAATTGTTAGATTGTTTAAAATCTAGTCACCTACTTAAAGAAGAAGTTTGGTCAAGTAAGATATGACACTGCCCTTTTGTAGAAGATTTGAATGTCATAGTCATTCGCTGTTCTTTTTGGTATGTCTGCTTAGATTTAATGTCTTAATGGGGCGTTTTGGTTGTTCCTGGAGAATGTTTATTAAACCCTCTTGATTTAAGAGCCAATAGTGAGCATGCTTACGGGAGAAACTTGAGAATTGAATGGAACGGTAGAGCGTTTTGTCTTTCATTGAAGAATTTATATAGTGTGGCATTTTTTCATGTATGTTTCTCTTAATTTTCACCCATGGACTGACAGCTTATGAAGAAAAGCTGATAGCTTAATGATGGGCATATACCAGTGAGTGAAAAGGGGGAAAAAACAAAGAGAGTGTTTTTTAGAATTTATTTAAACTAGTGGTTAACACCAAACACTTATAGGCTAGTACTAATGCTGGTTATCATCATATTTCATCGTACTCCGTGGTTATGGCTTAAAAGTTGGTTGGAATTAGGTTTGTATAGACCTGACATTCATGTATTTTTGAAAAAGGAAAAAGAATAGAGGAAGCTTTTTCCAAGTATGAACTTCTATTATAGCATGCTAGCTACCATCAAGGTGAGTGTAGAGTAAAGTGGGATGTTATGAGCTCGCATATCATTATTAATTGTGCTGTAATTTGTAGGATCTTTATAGTCTTCTGGAAGTACTCCTTGTATAATTGTGCCCTTTTTCACAAATTACATACTTGTGAGAAAACATTCTTGTCTTAGCATTGGTTTGATTTTGTTTTCCAGATAGGGACCATGCCTCATGGAACAGATCTCCTTTGTAAAGAGCCTAGCGCATTTGGAAGGTTTGTGAATTTTGACACGGTTTCTTTTGCCCTGTTTTAATTTCCGTCATGTTGTTCCAGAGGGGAGGATTCAAATTAGCTTTGTCATGCAGATTTCCATTTGGTGAGCTTCATGCAGTGAAAAAGCCTGGTCCTGAGAACAAGGATGGTAGTGACACTGAGGATGATGAAGAGGATGATGATGATGATGATGATGATGCTGCAGAGGATCCGGATGATGAAGAAGGTGAGGAGGAGGATGGTTCTGGTGAAGAAGGCAAGGATAATGGGGATCCAGAGGATGAGCCTGAGGCCAATGGTGATGGTGCAAGTGGAGATGATGACGATGAAGAAGAGGATGACGACGATGATGATGGGGAAGAAGAGGAAGAGGAGGAAGAAGACGAAGATGAAGACGAGGAGGAAATTCCTCAGCCACCGACTAAGAAGAGAAAATGAACCAGAATAATTCCTATCTCCTGTTGTGTTTTTCACTTTTTGGCTTATGGGGTTAGAAAGTCTGGATAGGTGCCTAAAGTGGGTGAGTTGAGGGTTTGCCTGTCTACATTTTAGAGTAGAAAATATCGTGATGCTTTTGTGGATTAAAACTTTGTTTTAATCTTTCTAATATTACATCTCTATTGACTTTATGAATTCGCCATTTTTTATCTTTCAATTGTTTCGGTATTTCAATTACAATTACAGTGTCTCGGGGGATTGGAAACTTGAATGGATCAATTGCTTTGCCTTGATCATGTAATAATGATTAAGCTCATGGACGGTCTTGAATCCCTTGCCGTTTAATCTCACATTCTATCGTGAACTGTGTATGTCCTTAGAGCTTGAGCAGAGAAACTCAAAACGCCCAAAAGCCATACTCAATCTAATGTTAGAGGATGGGGGATGAATAGGAAACTGAGAACCCAAATCAAATTTAAAGCTAATCTCAGTAATTGGAACCACAACAATTTTGCCATTTTTTTTTTACCAGTCGTGAGTCCCCATTATACTTCAATCATCCATATTACGCCCTTTTGAGAGTATTTGGCTACTTGCTTAATGGAGGGATACCATTTTGCTTTTTGTTCCTTGAAATTTAACGGAGGAATATTTGCTTTCAATTAATACTACAGAATCTGAATGTGATGTCATGTTCCCCGCGGTTTGCAACATTTGCTTTTTCTATTGTGATATATATATATATATATAACATGAGTAATTCCATAAAAGTAGCTGCATGTCCTGGTGCTGGTAGATATAAAAACCTCCAAAGGTGAGGATTGGGGATGGTGGGCGTCTTGGGCTGGTGGCAACTCATGGCGGACGTGGGCTGGCGTGGTGAATTTGGTGGGAGTGGGTCTGGTGTCTGTGACAATTTATGGTGAGCCGACATGACTGCTTCTTGGTCTGGTTCTTGGGTGCTCGTGCCGTCAAGTGGTGTCATCCCACCACCTTTTTTGTTTTTTCGGCGTGTGCTTTTTATTCGAGCCGTGCGCGCGTCTTTTAAGCTATGAACATAATAATAATAAAAATAATAAAAAATTCATAATCATATTAATTTTTATTAGGAGAGCAATTAATATTTTATCACAATTTCACAACTATATATTTTATTTCACAATAACCAATCATAAGATAACAATACATAAATTTAATTCCATAGATCATAATAATAATTAATTAAAATTAAATAGACAATCCTCAAATAACTATTAAAATAAATCATAATCATGCTCATTTAAACCTATCTCTATTAAATATTAACTAAGTTATGATTTAATATTAATGTGAAAAATATTTTTTATGAATAATTTTTTATTATTAAAGCTGTAAAATTTTTTATTTATCATTTATAAATTTATGATATTTATAATTTTATTTATTAAAATTATGATATTTACTTATTCATTTAATACATTATAAACATAAAAATTAATTAAATAAATATCATAAGTAAAATAAAATATTATAAATAAAAATTATTCATTTAATAAATATCATAAATAAAATTATGATTTTATTTATTAAAATCATGATATTTACTTATTCATTTAGTAAATTATAAATATAAAAAATTAGAATATTTATTTAAACTAAGATTTAAATTAATTTTTAAAAGTCTATGCTAAAAAATATATTAAAATTTTAATTTTAAGATATTTTACCAATGAAGCGTGCTTATTACGCCGCGTCTGTCTTTATCTCTAACGCGCCAGCTTTTGAAAGACGCGCGCCTAAATTCTGCGCCAGACGACCGCGTCGTGCGTCATCTCTAATGAGCGTGCGCAGTAAACCACAATCGTGCGTCACCACATTCACTTGTGTTGGCGTCACGACAATGAGGCCAACAACTGCAATGTTCGAAGAGTACGTCGTTATTAACGCAGCAGTAAACATTCTTACATAAAACTAAAATTTCTTAATAATTCATGTTAAGGGCGCACTGTACATATAGCGGAGGAGAGGAGAGGAGAGACGGTTCAAGGTGGGGACTCGCTGCATCCTGTTCAAAGTAGAGCATTATTTATATTTGAGCACCATTGCCACGTTGGGTTTATAGAAATAATATTATTATCATTTTTCTCTTAATTATGTTTAATTTAGAAGTCAAAATATACCTTGGACCAATTGATCGCCTGATGAAGAAAAGTGAAGAAATTAAAGTGCACGAAATGTCCTACTTCTATTTTTGTGTTGTAAGATGAGATAGATTTAATTATGGTTACGGAGAAGTAACAGTCAAATAGAACACAATTTAGTCATTAAGGCGGCGGCCGGCGAGGGGGGAATAGAGATTGGTTAAATGAAGGCTCAACGTTTATGTGTGTGTTTGTTAGCAATTTAGCATTAGCTTTTCTACACTAGCGAGTAGCGACGTGTACCTTCAATTCACTCGGTGATTAGGCCCATGCAAAATATAGAGAGAGATTCAGGTTTACGAATCTCGCTTTGCAAACCTTTCATGACAGCCCAAGCGGCCCAGCCCAATGAGTTTGAGTTTTTTCGCAAATCAAATTTTGTTTTAAAGTGACTGGTTTCACAATCTTTTTAGAGTTAAACTGAGAACTCGCTGATTTTTAAGTAATTTATAGTGAGATTGGGTTTTCGGCATATTCATTTCTGTGTTGAAATAATTATCGAAACCATCATATGTTTAAATTTCAAAAGGTTAATAAAACTTAATTTGAGCTATGGTTGATATTGCAACCTCCTCATTTAAGTTAACTTGCCCTTTTTCGTTCTTAGGGAAATGTTATAAGTTGGAACTCTTTAATTTAATATGTCTCAAATTTATATGGCTGTAAACTCTTGTAACATTATTCTACTGAATCTCATTTTTAACCTGACAGATTTTATTATCATGTCACCCATTTAATAAATTTTTATTCTCTATTTTTGTAAACAAACATATTTTTTAATATGTTTTGTTTACACACTTTCTATAAATTTTGTAGTGCTACTCCTTAAAATTCTAATTTATTATGTTCAAATATAAATAAATGACTTATAAAAATATAAAAACGCCATACGTATTTATTGACTAAAATATAAATCAATTAATATAAGTGATTGAATAACCAATCATTTCATAAACGTATTATTGTGTTAGAAATTCTAAACCTAATATAGTTATTAACTAGGTTGCCAAACAATTATATCTAAGTGGACTGCTAAAATCAATTTATTTATATTGTGTTCATGTGAATTTAACGAGTTGCGTCAAATATATGCATTGGCATCTTTATAGAAAATTGCATTAATAAAGAAGACTTAATTATGTTGTCTAAACTGGCAAGTTTGGAGTATTGTGTGCATGTGGTATCTTAAAATTTGTGCGTGCAAGATTTTTTTTTTTTTTTTAACACACTAGTTGTCCCCGACAAAAGGCAAAAGATGGGAGTAATTAACCCTGTGGCAAATAGTTTTGCCCTATTTATGTGTAAACATTTAATTTTATGTCGATTAATTGCGTTAAGAAATCAAATACTTTTCTTTAAAAACAAATGAAGTCATGCTAGCAAGTAGCAAGTAGCAAGTAGCAAGAGCAAAGGGCTGGGATTTCCCTTGCTCCCAAGTCCCAAGTCCCAAGTGTGGGTGAAATGAGCTTTTTTGTACTTGGGCACGAGAATATGCTTCCTATCATCTAAGCAGAGCCATTAAGCGGACCCCACTAGAAATTTCCCCACCTTCCCCAACTGCCGCCAATGCCCTTATAACACGTCTCAGTAACACCACCCGTTCGCGCGCGTGACCTAATTGTTTTGTTTTTTTCCTGGAACGGTACAGTATCTATTCACTTTATTTTGCCTTGCGGAATAAATACCAGCTGTATTCACAATCAACGGTCCACACTCTTCCACTCATTTATCCCATCGCCAGAATCCCAGATCCAACGGGTCATATTTACTCAACACATTACACGCGTCAACTTGTCAGCGTCTAGTCAAATCCTGCCTCGAGGTGCTTCAATTTTGCAGATTCTTTAATCACACTCTCGCTGTTTCTGTAAAGCCTCTTTCTTTTTTCCTCAGTTTCTGCAACTCTCTCTACTCCTTACAACTTTTATCGCTCTCTCACTTTTTTTTGGCTGCAAAATTTAGGGTTTATTCGTTGCTCAACTTCAACAGTGTGTCAATTTGAAACTCTGCCCGGACATTTTGGCTTGGCCTCTGATTTTAGTTAGAATATTTTTGTTTTTTTAGATTTATTTTATTTTTTTTTTGTGTGTTTTTTATGGAGAAAGGTTAGGATTAGGGTTTTGAGAGTAGCGAGAGATGGAAAATTCATGGCAGATAAAATGTGGTTCATCGACGCAATCAATGGCCTCATCAACATCACTGGAAACTCGAAATCAGGTTTGATGATAATGCGACGTCGTTTCATTGTTGCTTACCTGTTGCTACTGTTATTGATTAGGTAGTTTGGCCAATAGTGAGAACTTCTCTTCATGAGAAGGAATTTACATGAAACTATTTTTATTTTTTATTTATTTTTTGGTTTTACGATATTGTCACGTATATGACATTGAAATGTCTTACAGAAAGTAAAGTAGCAGAAACATAATTCACTGTAATAGAACGAAAGAGAGAAAATGGAGTGTTTCGTTTTGTTTGTAATGTTCAAGTATTTGTGTCCTTTCCTGAAAATTTGTATTATTAGAAGTTATGATTTGTTTAAACTTTGTGTTATTCAAATCAAATAGTTGTTTTTATTGACGGTAATGAACTGATTTCTCAGTGGGTGGAACAGTGCAGATATGTATGGATTGTTTCTGTTTACTGCTTGGTTTGGCCTCTTCTTGGACTTATGAATTTATTTTTCATTTCAATATAGAGGGAGATGGATTCTGGCTACTGTTTTTATCCTCATGGTACACATGGTTTAAGATCTTCTGGGCATGGAAAGGTGCAAGATTCCTCAGTTCCCAATATTCGGATTGGATCTTCCTGCAGGCAGGGAAATGCTGAACTGGGAAATTCATTTTTGGCTCTTCTTTCTGCACCCCCATCATTGTTGCATTGTGATTTTAAGGAACCGTCAAATCTGAAATCTCTCAGTGCCTCGTCTAGCAAACTCCCTTTTGATGGTGGCATTGTAATCAGTACTTCTGTTGGAAGTGGTGTGCCGCCAATTGCTAATGGGTTACTATCTGAATGCCAGAGTAACCAAAATGTCCAAAATGGGGCAAGTCCCATCTTTTCATCCAGAGGTGTGGCGAATTCCAATTGTAGTACCAAATATGGCTTGCATGATGGTCTTGAAACTGTGAATGTAAGTCTTCAGAGTTCAGACCTTGCTAAGGCAATTATTCATCAGTTTGTTTCTAGTAATGAGAGAGCAAATGATTTTTCTTCCATAAAAGGAAAATGGCATAATACAAGTCTGGGACATGCAGCAAAGATTCCTAGTTCATGTATTCCAATATTACATAAAGAGCCCCCACAATCAAATTCTTCTTTGCCTTGTCAGCCATCTGCTTGTTCTAGCGAATGCCCTCGTGTAATTTGCTTGGGTGCAAGTAAGTGCTTTAGTTCCTCTCATCAAATAAGTGACGCTGTTGTAGATGATATATACTGACATTTTTTGTTCTTTTTTATTGAAAATCGATTCGAGAAGGCGGGAATTTGCTTCTTAGCAATACAGGACTCCTTGGTATTGTTTGCTCATGCCATCATTTTCACACATCTGTTGCCAAATTTTGTGAGGTAGATTTTGCTCCGTTTTGACTTGATTTTTGTGTTCATAAATTTATGTACAGTCTTCATGTTTTTGGAAACAATTTGCATTGCATTTGGCACTTGTGTTCTGCTTGAAGATTTGTTGTAACTTCTTTATTTTGCAGCATTTAGGATTATATGATGTTAACCCTGGGGATGCTGTTCGTATGGAAAGTGGAGAGACCATTGCTCAGTGGCGAAAGCTCTACTTCCGGAAATTTGGGGTAAGGTTTATATGCTTTTAGCTGCATTTTTTTTTCATAAATACTTGAGAGTGTGTCTATGTTATCTTGTAAATACATGTACATAAGTATGAAGGAAAGTTTGGGTATTAACTAAGAAGCATGAGGATAGATAATGTGAAGCGTGATAGTCTAGTTATGAACTAGTTTTTGTTTTAGGAGCCACCTCTCCCTCTCCCCCCCCCCCCCCCCAGCAGTGAGTTTTCTTCTGTTTTCTTATGCTTGAAACTTGCTCTTACCGTCAGCCACCTTTTTTTTCTCCCCTCCCTCTTTGAGTGAGTTTTCTTCCATTTTCTTATGCTTGAAACTCTCTTACTTTCAATGGTCCAACTTAGAGCTTTTACCTTATTCCATGGGGTAGAGACAACATGCCATTCTAACTAGCAATTAATTGGTGAATCTTCAATGCTTATGCATGTATGAAATTAAGCATTGTATTTAGTTGAAATTTTTTCCCCAAGTATTGCGTGAATGGAAATCAGATCCCCTTTCCACCCATGTGAGCAAGGTTTGAACTCTAGACCTATTGCACCACCTGTGAGGTTTTACCAATTGGCTTTAGTATGGTCTTATATCATTTATGCTCTTGTGTTTTTGATGAAAATGCAAGATGTTGGGTTTACTTTGGAAAAAATTTCTAACAATGGGTATTACTAGTTGTTTTCTGAAGCCAATCAATTAAGAATTTACTAAGTTTTATGACTACTCTTTGAGTCATTGTGTCTGTCTAGCTGATATCATGCAAGGCGTCTTTGCTTATTTAACAAGAGAGTCGGCCTTATGACATAGAGTGGTGGTATCGGTTGTATTTATAGTTACATTCCATAGGCATGCTCACATATGTTATGTTATACTCATGTACAACAACTATTGAAAGTGAGTATTTCTTGGAACCTTGTAGCTTATAGTTCTTTAGCTTCTCATTTTTCTTTATCTTTGGAATTGAGAGTTGTATTTCTTATTGGCATGTGTTTGAAGCAACGAGAACACTGGGTGGTGATGTTTTTATGATGCTTTAGATCAGGGTTCCAGATGATCAGACTGGATGGGACTGGCCTGAAGCGTTATCAGCACCTGCTGGTTTGGTGAAATCTAGTGTGGCTGCATCCAACATGCCCAACCATTCTGACTTAGCTAAACTGGTCAGTTCATCTGGGGGTTTAATAAAGCGAGGACAGCCCTGGGACAGCATTGTTTATCCAACGAATCCTTATACTGACAAGAATTCGGTGATTGATGCTTTTCGTGATAAAGATCAGAGTAATAGTCGGGAAAGTACTAACCTAGTGACGGAGTGCCAAACGTCTAGGTGTTCAACATCTTCGAAGTTTGTGGATAGCGGACCAGATGGTGGCTTACAGTCCATACAAGCTTACATTGATTCTTTTCTCAAGTCCGGAGACCCGTGCATCACCAACCCTGCACAAAATTCAAGAACTTATAATGAAAATCATATTCATTATGTCAGCAAAATAAAAAATGCATGTGATCCAGTTATTGGAGAGAGGGTTGCTACTTCGTCGAACATAGAGTTGAGGCTTGGGCAACCATATCAACAAAGTCAATCTTCAGGAAATTCAGTTCCATTAGTCACCGAACCAAAGTTATTAGACACAGTTGTTGCTCAACCCAGGTCACTTTTCCTGGAGCAGATGACTAATAATGGTGCGTCATAAAACATTTTTACTTAGCATATTATTTATGGTATGTGTCTTCTTTCAATATTAGCATGTTCATATGAATTGCTAGCATATTATTTATGGTATGTGTCTTCTTTCAATATTAGCATGTTCATATGAATTGCTTTATGGATGAAAATTTGTTGAAGGATTAGTTTTTTAATTATGCAGCAGCTAATTGTGGGGAGAGAGTGGCACTCAGGCAAAAGTTTCAGTGCTCTGCTGGCCCTGCAGATTTATCTGGAAGAAATGTAAGCAATTTGAACATTGGTCGCCATGTATTTGGAATATCTAATGTCACAGATACCACCAAATTGGATAAATTTGATGGCAATGTAATCAAAACCTCTATGGCTCCATCATTAGCACATGTGAGTACAGCACCTGAGATGTATGCAAACTCTAAAGCTAATAATCACATGGTCAGAAGTGATCATATCATACCTAAGTCAGTTCATTGTGAGCCTTATTCTGCCAAGTCTAACCCGGTTCGTGTTCCCTGGACTGTTGTTGATGGTTCAGAAAGGCAATTGAATGTTTCTGAGTTGGGTTTCTTCAGAGTTAAGGACAAGGGTAAGGGGGTAGGATGTACTGCAGATGGCTCTTATGCCAAAATAGATTCAGTTTCTAATATCGAAAAGCAGTTGGAGAGCCGGTGCACTTGCCCAGTAGCTATGGGTGGCAGCAAGGATCCTTGTTCTTCTGTTGTGCATGACAAGATCTATTATTCACATCAGTCATCTGGTGTGCCACCAGATGCATTTGATGCTCGAAACCTTTTTAACCATCCCGAGAAGGTACCTTCTCTTGGGAGCAGTAGACATACTGATCATCTTTTTCTCACATCGAAGGGTTTACCATGGGGTTCTTCACAACTTCTGCAATCACAAGCAGTCTCGATGGCCTCTCCGCTAGCTACTTCAGCCTCTATACAGGGGATGGCACCGGCTATCTCAACATTAGATGGAACTGGTGTAAGCCCTTATTTGCTTGATGATAATATGAGATTCCTTGCATTGAGGCAGATACTGGAGCTCTCCAAGCAGCAGCAAGCAATATCTTCCCTCGGGATGGACCAAGAGACTGGGAGAACAAGTAACTTTTCTAATGTACGCGCATTTGTTGGGCCATCTGCATTTGGAGAACAGACACCTGGACCTAATATTACCAGTCAACGAGATAGTTCTGCAGTTGCCATGCTATCACCCACATCTAGTGCTTACACTAAGCTGGGTGTAAATATTGAGAAATCAAGCCCTATGACAGGCAAGAACTTATACATTCTCTTCTTTGTTGTAAAATTTGAGTTATTGCCTTCTTATGATCCATTTGTTCCAGTTGTAGTGTGAAGTTGTATGATAATTTTGTGGTTGTCCAGATTTGAACAAAAGTTGTATGATAATTTTGTGGTTGTCCAGATTTGAACAACTCTTGTGACTTCTCAACTTGGATCTGTGGGAATCCATTGCTTTCTAGAGAAACTAACCTGCAGTGCCAATTTCCTCATGATCCTCCTCCGAATAAGCAGCTTCCATTGAGGTTAGTTTGGAACTATCATATTCTTTTAGATCTTGAACTCATAATCACTGTCCATATTATTTCTTCAGGATGTAAGATTCACTGCACCACACCCCTCCCACAATTTCTATGTATAGCCTTTTTAATTCCCTTTGTTTTTTTTGGATTTGTCAAGCTTATGACCTAGATTGTTTTGTATTTTCAATACCGTGTCAGGCTATCCTCTTTAACCCTCTTAACATCAATTTTCAATATGATTTTTCAAACTTGGCAGAAGTGAACACATCAGTTCATCAATTGAAAATGCAAAATGCTACCCAGGAGTATCCTGTGCATATTTTCAGGGCCACTGTAGCTGTACAGCTTATAGTAAGTGTTCGGGTGGCAATTGTGAGTCAAGAATTGGAAATGCTCCCAATGCCTTCAAGGAGCACGTGGGAAATGTCAATGCTGTAACCCCTATGTTAGCTGCTTCAGAGTTTGTGAAAGATGGCACTGATCTGAAGGAAAAAATAATTTCCTCAGATCAAAGGGCAAAAGTGACGGGGCAAGTACGTAATAGTGTCTGTCATGCTTCTCAGTGGAAAGATGTGCCAAGCAAGTATAAAGGGGTTTCTACTGTGGCATGTTTAGACCTGTCAGCAGAAGATTTGTTGGATGGGAGAGGAAACATAGATGGACAGCTTGGAGATGCCACTTCTAAATGCTCTTATGGAACCATGAAGATACATGACTCCTTGAAAGAGCAAGAAATGTCTAATATTTCGTCAGGATGCTCTGCTGCTGCTGTTACCCACACATCAGTTCAGGGCAACAATTTAGATTCTACTACTCCGGATGTTGGGAATGCCAGATATATAAACAAACATATAGTCGATGAAGGATCTGGAATTGATAAGTGCTGGTCATCAGATGATGCACTTGAAAGTGAGAGAAGTGCTGAGTTCCTTGGCTCCAATTGTAAGACTAACTTGAGTAAGGAAGGATCTTCCAAAAATATAAACGATCGATCATCTCGTAGTCTTCTTGATGAGCTTAAGCTCTTAAATTTATTGACATGGGAAAAGAACAGGAAGCAAACCCATGCCAGGCTTGCTGTTCATGGTAAGATCAATTTCAAAAAAATTGAGAGAGACGTCAAAACTGGGAAGAAAAAGAGAGCAAGGAAAATAAAGATGCTGGTGCCACAGTGTCCAACTGGAGGCCCTTCTACTGTACCTTACGAATATCCTAAAGGTACGGACTCTTTGCCTTCCTCATCTGAAGATGTGGAAATGCGTAACCCATCTTTCCAGGAAACATGTATATCTGGTGCTTGTTCACTTCAACCTATTTCTAAATGTGGAAGGTCATTGTCTTCATCCAAAGAACTTTTTCGTAAAAGAGATCTCCATATGATTTATGGTGATAGAGATGGAAATGATTATCAGATTGAAGCTAATCCTTGCAAAATCCACGAGTTTTCTGGTATGAAGGAGTTTGGAAGGGCGTGGACTTCAGATTGTACTAGGAAGTCTCAGATGGCACAACCAACACATGCACACACCAAAGATGGTGTGAGATGCAGGTCATTTGGCTGTATGAAGGCATTGTCTAGTGGTGAGGTAAATATTCGTTCAAGGAAGGCAAGGCCTGTCGTATGTGGTAAATATGGTGAAATATGTAATGAACTGACTGGAGATGTATCACGGCCTGCGAAAATTGTTCCTCTAAATAGGATTTTTAAAACTTCTAGAAGAGATACACTCCCAAATACTTCTGACTCTAAACAAACTTTCCCTGATGAGTTGAAGAAGACTATCTTTTGCGGAAGTGATGCTGGTTACAATGGATTCTCTAACTTGAAGAAAGGAGAAGAAAGTGCGATCCATCATTCTTCTATTTGTAATGAAATGAACGTTGACCTTTCTTTAGAAGAAGACGAGAAGATGTTCGCCAATGGTTTTGATGAGGAGAACACAATGTTGGAGAAAAAAATTGATCATAAAAGCAAGAAAAACTGCAGTAAGTTGAACAGAAAGGTTTATACTAAATCAAAGCCCAAGAGCAAGGAAATACGGAAGCGCAGTCTTTGTGAGCTAACAGATAATGGTAGTTATACCAATTTCATTTTTATGTTTTTTCATTTGAGTATTGTTGATCTTATTAGTAAAAATTAGAATTCAAGTTGACTGATTCATTGCCAAGAGATTATGTAAATAAGTAAGACCTAACATATTATCACTAAGTACTGCTTTATCTACTACAGTGAACATTTACAGCATAATTGCCTACCTAGGCAGTTCAAACAGTCACCTGCACATTCTATTGACTCAAATCTGCTAGTGCTGTTGATTACTACAGTCAGTTCAATGTGTTGATCTATAACCTTTGGCACCCGTGTGGTCAGAAGGGCGATTGACAATTGGTATTTCTGCATGCATGTCATTAAACCTTTTTATTTTACTTATATTGCTAGCCTTAAGGGGATATCCTGCAGTCATCCTGACTTTCTGGTGACTGAATTTGCTAGTGCTTTTCAGTGTTCCAGTCTATTCCAGATGTTGATTTTTGCCCTTCAGTGTTTTCATGGAGTCAGTTGAGAAGAGTGGGTTTAGCTCATTTCACAAGTCAATACAACTTCGTGTCAATTGGTCTTATGTGACCAAACTTGTTTATTTTGCTACTTGGTTCATCCCATGGGCCCTTATTTAACACTTCATTTTACAGCACTAATACTCTTAATTACCAGGAAAAAAATCCACTTCCGAAAGCTTTTCCCTTGTGAAGATCTCAAAATGCATGCCTAAAATGGAAGTGGGGAAAGTTTCGAAAAATGCTGTGGGTAGCAAGCATAACATTTGTGCATCGAGCGAAGTTAATTCTGAAAAGTAAGGAAGTTGATACTCAAAGATGTCTGATTAGATTATTTATACTGACAGAATTCCTATGAAATATAGTAATTGATATTCGTATGTAATTATGTATTTCTATCATAGCTAGTTTAATTATACTGATGGTTATTTTGATCTTATGGTAATACAGATTGAACCCAGAGCACAGATCTCTTTCTGTTATGGATTCAGATGCATTCTGCTGTGTGTGTGGAGGCTCAAACAAAGATGAAATCAATTGCTTAATAGAATGCAGTCGATGTTTTATCAAAGTAAGTGGCAGTTCAGTTCTATTTCAATTCGATTTCTTCTGAATCTCACTATTATTCCATTAGTAAAACCTTGATATATGAATGTTGGACAACTTAATAACCTTGATTAAATAATAAAATCTTCTGGTCTCTACTTGGGCCAATGTACTAAATTAATAATCTCACTAAATGCATGAGATAATAATTTTTTTTTCGAATCCTTTAGGGTCCAATGAAAATATAAATTAATAGTTAGTCAAATACAAAAATTCTAATAATAATTAACATATAAACTTCATAATATTAAAGGGCATTTTTCTTGATAACTCTAATTTTCTCACTTCAACTCTTTTAAAAAATTCTAATGATTTCAGAGTAAAAATAAAACTAATGACCAATATATTTGTAGAGTTCATATTCTATGTACTTTAAGCATCTATTCTAAAACACTTTATCTTCTAGGGTATTAAATTTGAAAAGTACATACAACAATTTTATGTCTAGGTGCCATGTATTTACATTAATTTTTGGGCTTCTATGTACATGTTCATAACATTTATTAATATATATATTTTTTATATACATGATAACTTTTGAAATTAATACATGAATCTAGGTCAAAGGAATAATACACATACCAAGATGACACAAGTAATTAAAATACAAACTCTTAAATTAATAATTATTCATTTACCAATAAATTATTCATTTATCGATAAATAAAAAAACCCGCTATGACGATATTTTTTCTTAGTCCCAACAATATTATTTTATAGAGGTTTTATTGTACTAATTAGGGTCATGATATGTAGGTGCATCAGGCTTGCTACGGTGTTTCCAAAGTTCCTAAAGGCCACTGGTATTGCAGACCATGCAGAACCAATTCTAGAGATATAGTAAGACCTGACTTTTACTTTAAATAATAAATGTTTTTTAATGCAGTTTTAGGCATTCTGTAATGAACTGCATTTCCTGTGCTGTGTCTTATATGGTGTTGTCGTATAATCTCTTGGTAAGATGCACATAACCCTGCTACCAACGTTTCCAACTAGAGTGTTTTGAGACTAGTAGGGGTTATGTTTCTCACATCCATATAATGGATCACAACTTCATAGTTATGTAACTTTGGGTCCAAATTTGTTTCCTAGTTTTGAAATTACCATCTGATGTTTTTGAATTCGTTTGAAATTGAGGTGGGGAGAAAAGGGATAGATAGCTGCGTTAAGTCCTCAGAGCATATTTGTTTTAGTGTGGAAACATTTTATGATTGATAACCTAATATTTATAATAAAATGTATAGATTTTGCTTGTTTACAAGATTATTCAATGTTCGTCAAACTGCTTTTGATCTGGTAATTTTGGTTTCTTTAGGGAAGAATTTGGCACATTTGAAGTCACTAGATGCATATTTGATCTCATTTTGTTGCCTACTTACACTGAGTTTCTTTAATGCTTCTCACTAGGTTTGTGTTCTTTGTGGTTATGGTGGCGGGGCAATGACTAGTGCGTTGCGAAGTCGCACAATTGTGAAAGGCCTTTTGAAAGCTTGGAATGTTGAAACTGACAGTAGGCACAAGAATGCTGTCTCTTCAGCTCAAATCATGGAAGATGATCTCAGTATGTTGCATTCCTCTGGGCCTATGCTTGAAAGCAGTATGCTTCCTGTTTCTAGACCTGTAAATACTGAGCCACTAAGTGCTGCCGCGTGGAAAATGGATTTTCCAAACCAATTGGATGTTTTTCAGAAATCCTCGGGGAATGCTAATAATGTGAAAGTACATAACAGCATTACTGCTGGGGCACTTGATTCAACTGTTAAGCAGTGGGTTCATATGGTCTGTGGTCTCTGGACGCCTGGAACACGATGCCCAAATGTTGACACCATGAGTGCTTTTGACGTATCTGGAGCTTCGCATCCCAAAGCAAATGTGGTAAGTGTTGAACTTAATGAACTTTTTTTGTGGTAAGCTTTGAATTTAATGAACTCTAGGTGAATAGCATAAATATGGCCTTAACTTTTAAACCATGGCTGAATTTAATTGTATGTGTAATCATACAGGGAGCTGTCATGGTAGTAAACATGTTAATTTTTTAACTGTTAGATATCTTCATCTTTAGAATAGTTTCTTTTCACTTGTGCATTATCTGTATCTTCTGCCACATGATCGATGCATTTTTACACGTAAATGATAATATTCACTATTGTGCATTTGTTGTGACCTGACAAAAAGCCCATATTTTAGGTATAGTGCTTCCTTTTTGTCGTATGTAGTGAATTTTTGCTTAAGTTTTTTCAATCAAAGTTCCTGAAAGTCTCATAGGCTTTCTTTGCCATCTCAACAATGCACAGAATGTCAAATTTTTCCCTCCATTCTTATATATTTTGCTTTTCTGTGATCATCTCTAGAGGCTTTGGATGAATAACCCCTGTAGGCCTAAGTTCAAAATTTTGGAATTTGAATAACATATTTGATCGGAAGCAGAATCTTTAATGGATGTGAAGGAATAGCAAATAGAGCAGCCAGCTGCTTTATTTATGCAAAATTGCAAGCCATTCCATTAAAAGTTTTGAGACTACAAGTGTAAAATAGGTTGTAAATACAGCCTTCAAATTGAGAATTTCTGAACTTCAAAATTTTGATGGTCGCTTGTCTCTCATGTTCCTGTAATGAATTTCTAAATGTGGTAACCTTCTTCCCCAGGTTTGCTCCATCTGTAATCGACCAGGCGGCTCATGCATCCAGTGCAGGGTGGTTAATTGTTCTGGGAAGTTTCACCCTTGGTGTGCTCACCAAAAGGTTTGGCTGATTATAATTCTTCTTGTACTCTGAAACTTTTGTCTGATTGATAATTATATTATAATCATGTCATTACTTCATTGTGGAGGTAAAGATTGGTACTTGGCATGCACGTATTTTCCTTTTTCATTGTTTTGGATAAATGCAATTATTCTTTCCAGTTTGAGGGTATTTTCTAGCAAGTTCTGTGTGCCTGAAATTTTTTCCCCCTTTTTTAAAGTCCAAACATATTCTATATAGGCATGTTTGGTGTGTTTTTGAGTCACGTATAGCTAATAACTTCATAGTTCCTTTCATACATGCATGGTAGGGATTGCCTTTCCCTAGTCCTTAAAATTTGCTTTAGGAGGAAAATGCTAGTATATTTATGATAAATGAATGATCGAGAAAAATAGCAAGATGTGATCTTTCTTGCTCTTTTTGAATCAAGATATCGGTTGTCGAACATGTATTCTGAATAGCACAAAGAGTAGAGCTGTACGCTTTCTCTGCCTGGAAACTATTCCTAATGTTTTTAAAATTGTTCTGATGGTGTTATTCTTTCACTGTTGGCACTTCCCAGTTATTTTTGTTTATCTTCTTTTTTTCCTCTTTTCTAAAGCTGTTATGATTATAAAGTATAATAATCTTTTGAATGATCATTTTTGTTCTTTGGCATGTGATTTTCAGTTTCTCTGTTGTACTGATCGCAGGGTCTGCTGCAAAGTGAGGTTGAAGGGGCTGAGAATGAAAATGTTGGATTTTATGGAAGATGTGTGCTCCATGCCACTCACCCCTTGTGTGAGTCTGGTAGTGATCCCTTGGACATTGAGGTGGTTTGTTCAATAGAAAAGGAATTTACCTGTGCTCGTACTGAGGTATTAGTCCAGTGTTCGATTTTGTGGTTCCCACTCTATTCTAGGGTTTTGGGAGGAGACTAATATCTGACTGCCTGACTTATTATGACATCTTATACTGATACTTTTGCTCTATGTGAAGGGTTACAAGGGTCGGAAGCGTGATGGATTTTGGCATAATCTTCATGGTCAATCAAGAGGAAAGAGTGCATGCCTTGTTCCCCAGGAGCAGTTAAATGCTTGGATTCACATTAATGGGCAGAAGTCATCTACTAATGGGCTTCCAAAGCTTCCCGTGTCAGATGTCGAGTACGATTGTCGGGTATGTTGAAGTTCCTTTATACTGGATAATGATCGCTTACTCATTTTTTTAACAATTGAATAGCATTATAGTTGAGTACACACCATTAATAATCGAAAATTCTGTCCTCATAAACGTTCTTTTCATGATGCAAGTGTAATGGTTACTTAAGACTTTTATGTGGTTGATGGAAACACTGACCAATATGGAAAACACATGATCTTAACTTTATGGTTACATAAGGTGGATGAGATATTGTGGTCTTCAATTGTAATTACACAGCTCAAATTTTAATTTTTTACATTATATTATTTTGATACGATCCTTTTGAACTATAATACTGTGGTTCTTACAAATAAAATAATTTGCGTATTTGACCTTTGTTTCAGTACTTATAATGGCATCTTGAACTTTTTATGATATTTTGTCTGACAGAATAGTTAAAGGCTCTGCCTGTTTTGCTTCCCCCAAAAATACTATTTCAATTTTTGTTGTAACAGCTAATATTTGTTGCAGCATTTTTCTGTATTAAATTTTAGCAGATATGGTTCCATGATAAAATATCCTTGTTTGAAATTTGTCTTTCTAATTATTTGCAGAAGGAATATGCTCGCTACAAGCAAATGAAGGGTTGGAAACATTTGGTAGTTTACAAATCTGGTATTCACGCCCTTGGTCTTTACACATCTCGGTTCATTTCCCGTGGTGAAATGGTTTGACCTCCTTATCTGATGAAATGTAAAAAGCCGTTTTTTCCCTCTGGCTTGAAAGCATAATGCGTTGTTCCTTGTAGGTGGTTGAGTATGTTGGTGAGATTGTGGGGCTACGGGTGGCAGATAAAAGAGAAATTGAGTATCAGTCGGGTAGAAAACTTCAGTACAAGAGTGCTTGCTACTTCTTCAGGATTGATAAAGAGCACATTATTGATGCAACCTGCAAGGGGGGAATTGCTAGATTTGTCAACCATTCATGCCTGGTAATTAACCATTTTACCATTGTCCAAGTAGGTTATGAAACAAATTAACATTGGCCTATGAACATCAAGTGTTTTAATTGTCTGATTTAAATCTGATTTCTTTGTTTTGACCAGCCAAATTGTGTTGCCAAAGTGATTTCTGTGAGGAATGAAAAGAAGGTAATTCAGACCTCATATTACTCTGTTAGTTGGTCATTGGTTTATTTATACAAATCTGTGAGTGATTCGAGGGCCAGTTCGATTGTATGGTCTGTCTGGACGCTTAAATACTGATATCTTGGTTGCAGGTCGTATTCTTTGCGGAACGAGACATTTATCCGGGAGAAGAGATAACTTATGATTACCATTTTAACCATGAAGATGAAGGTAAGAAGATCCCTTGTTTTTGCAATTCAAAAAATTGCAGGCGATATTTGAACTGATGAGATATCCAACCTTCCATGTAAATAGTCGTTCTTCATTTTTTGTATCACCGTCAATCCAAATGGGTTGTTGATTTTTGGCTTCTGCCTAGGGTGAAAGTATTATCCGAAGTCCAAACATTCTGGTAATTTTGTTGATAAAAAAGGTGTACATATAGAAGAGCATTTGGAAGAATTCTAATGTATATTGCCCCCCCAAGAAGAGTGTTCATTTTTATTTTTAAAATGATTGCCTCCGGAAGTGCATAAATGCTTCCGGTATCGACCATCTAAAGGTCGCTGAAAGTTGGAAGCAAACGCTAATTTCTCATGGGACTGGCTGTTGCGAGGTGTTCGTTCTCCAGAGATACCATGGAATGGAAACAAATATCAAACCACAAGTAACTAAACTGGAACTAATAGTGAAGGCACAAAACGGCGAAATTCGAACCAAAAAATGGCAGACTTTAAACAATTGTAACAGGCTTGCTTGAGGAAAAATTATTTATCGATGCTTGCTTTGGTTGCTGAGGCAATAGGAAAATAGATTGCACTTGTTGACTACCATAATATAGCTGCAAACTTTTTCACCTTTCTAGCATCAAAGGAGGCACACGCCAACTAAATACATCGTTTATTCGTTTTCCAGGATTTCCCCAACTTACGCCCATATGTGTGCTTAGTCAAACTAACAAGATAGACATGATGTTAAAGATTTTTTTTCGGCCCCCAATCACCTTTTTAACATTTGACATCCATGTGAATATGGAGTGCTTACTTCTTCAACTGAAACTGCTTTGTTTCTCCGCCACTTCCGAACATCAGTATTTCCACTTTATGAACCCCAGTTTGGAATGTTTGCTGTGGCTTCATTCACCATTTTCACCAGAGTCACCTGCCATCATATAAAACAAATAATACACACGACTCAGGTCATTTAGATTCTCGTGACATCACTCTAAGCAAATAAACTCATCTAAAATATTAGTTGCATCAAGTAAAACCACTTCATTTAAAATTACGTATGGACGTGTTTCCAAGGAAACAATAGCTCTCTTTTCTATATGCTCCTGTTATGGTATCGATTTAGGTAGGAAACTTAGATTAGACAGTGACATTAAACATACCACACTTTCAGGAACACCAGGTGGAGGAAGGGGAAGGTTTCTTTTGGGCGGAACACTGTCATAAGATCTTTTGTCGAACCTCCATTCTCCAATCTTCCCATAAGTCAGATGACCCTGAAAATCAAAGCAGAAAACTTGACACTGTAAGTGCAACAACAGATATCCTTTTCTTGTGTATCCCAAAATATCAAAATGTTGGAGCAAATACAATACAAAATCATTTTCTATGGTAAGAAACAGAACAAAGAGAATACATGAGAGCTCAGTCACAAAGAAAATACCTTCATGTCATAGTCACATCCATAAGTATAATGGATTATAAACTTGTTGCCAACTTCTGTTTCCCAGGGAGGCTGATATATGTCACAGAAAAGAGGTTAAAAGGTGCTTGGAGTATATTGGAATCAGGAAAATAATTCACCACAAAGAAGTTATTAGATGAGAAAGTTCAGCAAGATTTTTGAGAAACAAAGATCATGCCTAGGAAAAACAGTTTTAGTTTTCATTTTTATTTATTTGTTTATGAGAGCGAAGGGCATGTTCTAGAGGGAAAGTGAAGAGCATAAATTGCTATTTAGACAGTGAGTAGCGTCACATCCAACCTGAATCATGAAGTCTTTATATAAGATGTTGCCAACACCATTCAGAGCAGAGGCAACAGCATAGGCATACCTATATTCACAAAACAAAATGGGGAAAACAAGTCAAGAAATTAATGCACCATTGCAACATTAAAATAACACATTATTTACTTAACTAGTAAAGCCTCACATTTCAAGCACCCAGCCGAAAGCTTTATCTGTCTCAGGATCCTTCTTCATTGCCAGGGAAACATTCATCCAAACGGGTGCAATTTTCTTAAGAGAATCCTAAAAATATTCATGAGAACCATAAAATAATTTTAAAAATTAAATGAAGGAGAGTCCAAAAACCAAAAGAGAACTCTGTTATAATAACCATAACGATTTGCAAAACACACCCTCCCAACTATGACCGGAGAGTTCCCAATTGGGTCAATATTGGTTATTGGTCCCATATCCTTGGGAAAGTACTTCCGCAGGACTGACTCATACTTTTTTGGTTCAATATAAAAGAAAGGAAATGCAGCTCCAAGCCCATCTCTAGATAAGTTTGGTATTGGCTTGACAATGATATGATCCGGTTCTGCCATCAGGATGTACCTACATTTATTTTTAAAACAGCATTAGTAAGTCAAATGCACTAACCAATTAACTCATCACTGAAGATATGGAGCCAGAGATTTCATACTCTTCTTTTATGTCAGCTTTTTCGAGCCATTGTACAAATGCCCAAGGTCTGTTCAGGACTATATACCCCTGTGATTACAACATGCATCAGACACGATCAAAAGAAGCTAAAATTCATTTAAGACCAGCAAAAACACAGAATCAAAAATGAAGAATATCTTAAACTTCAAGCTCACATTCCCCTTACATGCTAGAAGAATTTTGACATTCAATCAGTACTCCTCTAAATCTTAAGCAGTACATTCTAAATACTAATCAGATAGCTAAGTAACTGCAAAATAAGCTCCAACTGAATTACTCAAAAAGCCAAAGCATGATATTTTCTTTAATTGGTTGCAATTACAAGAAGAACTCTTGAACCCCATAAACTCTCTTTTATTGGTTGCAATAACGACAAGCATGACTGGAAACTAAACCCCATAAACATTTGAACTATAGCATATGAACCAACCGCCACCTACAGAACCCAACAAACATTTAATGAAAAAAAAAAATTAAACTGCCTCGAAATTAATCAACCAGAGCACAAACTCAGCTAATTCCACACACCCCATGTAATTTTTTTCTTTAAAAAAAAAAAGATGAACGAATACCTGATCCATTCCAGCGGGCAAAGGCTGAGCAATGAAAGTAGGGATCTCATCCATGTACTTATCAGGCTTCCCAGAGTGCAGGATTCGAGTAAAGCCACCCATCTCAGAATTGGGTCCATTCTGAAACTTCTTGAACCAGTAATACATCACTCTACACTGCCACGTGTTATAAACGGAATCCGACGCCGTCATGGCCGTGTGAAAGAGCCGTTTGTTTGCAGCAGCACCATGTCTTCTGGATCTCTCCAGTGGCATCTCGATGACGGGGTCCACCGAAATTGACGATGATGACGGGTTCGGGAAATCTTGCTTGAGAGGAGCATTTGCTGAGATGATTATGTTGTACGTTATTAGAGCTACTGGAAAAGTTACCAGTGTGCTGTAGAATAAATGTCTACAGCCCATCTTTTGTTGCGTCTTTTCTCTAGTTCTTTCTTTCTTTCTTTCTTTCTTTACACTCGTTGCTTCTTCTCTTCTTATTTTTGTTATTTATTTGTGCCTTGCTTTACATAATATTATCAAAGTCAATCTGTTTGTAATGTTTATTGCGTGAAGAATATGTAGAGTGAGAGACAGATAGCATGATGATGACGAAGGTGATGGCTTTCAGAAAGTCGTCGAATAGTTGGTGAACAGGTGAAGCCACGATGTGGCCAGCACTTTCAGGGAACAATTACTGATAAAATGGCACGGAGAACAAATTCTTTTGAAAGTTGACACAAAACGCAAACTCATAAAAGTACCGGAATGCCCTCATACGAGTTGCATAGCTCCGCACCGATGAATTTTTATGCCCCTGAATAATTTATTGAAAAAGGAACTATTATTTCCAACTCGACAACTAAGAGATAGGTTGTTTGTTAGTTGTTACTGCGAATTGTTTTCGGATGGGACACCAACTCAGGCCGATGCAAATGTTTGAAAAACACTTACAATCTCTAGTCTTACCGTCGGTTCAGGAGAATTCAAATAGAAAAATTCTAAGAAAACAGGAGCAAAAAATTTTAAAAAAAATTAGAAAATACCAGTTGACAAGTAGAGTCGTGAAATTCGGAGCAGATATAATTGCAAGTAATTGTAATTTAATATACGTGGGATCCAGGTTGTTACGCCTAAGAATCTTTATAAAATCAGTGTGATAACAAAGCACCAACCTTCATCAGTCAAAATGGGAAGCGAAATGCCAACATAATCCTACAATACTAACACAATTATGAGCGACGCGAATAATTGGGGAAAAAAAATGTTCAAAAAAAAAAAAGAAAAATTCTTACCGATAACTACAAGTTACGAAGTTCGAATTTGCTGTAGTTGCAAGTAATTGTAATCACTGTCACTCTATACGTATAAAATTATGGGACCTAATCCCACACCAAGTCCCCCAATAAAAGCTTAACTGCACACACCTGATCATGTTCGATAAAATTATATGAATTCTGTCTTTTTCCTCTTACTAAATATATATTTACTACATTAAAGTATTATATACACACGAGAAAGAAGCAGCTGTTGCTGCTACTACAGGGTTTCAGGAAAGAACCAAAACTGCCTGCGTGATAGTGGCCTCCAAGAGTTTCTGAAGAATGAGAAAACCCTACAACACACGAGCTTCTATGAAATGCACGTAATCAAGTTATCTCTCAACTGCCTCCTTTATATGAGGAAACCTATGAGCCCACCGTGAATATCCTGGACAACATCTTGAACTCAGAATCCCAATATGATGTACCACTTCCGAGAAATTTCTCAAGAATTGGATAAATAATAATAACAAGAAATTCCGAAAAATAGTAATTAAAATGGCAATAAGTCATTTGGCTCCAAGTTAAATAATGATAGCAATGTATTGAAGCAGAAAAAAGACAAACCAGCAGTAACTATCTCAAGAAGATCCATATCCTCTTTCTTGACGTATGGTGTACCCTGCAACAATTCAACATAGAACTTGTAAGCTGACAATTAAAGCAATACCACAAGAAGCATATCAATGAAAGCCATAAAATTTTAGCTGCCATTGATTAAAGTAAAACCGAAAATATCCATGGCCCCTTGACCTCACACCAAGCATGTCCATCATATGTGTATAAACCCAAACGTATTTACCTGCCCCCATGAAGCCAAACTTCTAGCAAAAAGCCGAGACAGACTATTAAGCGAGTTACTGTCGAAGTAGGGGTTATTCACAAGAGCCTCCTCTGACGTTGAATCAAATAAGAGTGCACAAATGCATGAAGCCATCATAATTATAGTCGGGTCATTACTGTTCTCTGAAAACAGAATTTAATTTTTTTTTAAAAAGTCAGGAACTTTTAATTATTAAGCATAAAATTCTCTTCATGGTTACAGAATTTGCATGTATCAACCGCAAAAGAAAATTTCATTTTCAAATGAAGTTTAAAAGATATTATCCAGGCTGCTAGGTATAGCAGATCAAAAGCCAGTAATGTTTAGAGACCCATCAAATAGCTACATGCTGCACAGAGAAAATAAAATCATGACTTTGACAGACTTTTATTGAATCAAATTTCTCTGGAAAGTTAAGCTTGGACTACCTAAACATACAAAAGCGTGAGAACAATGTTATCATATTTTCAATTTTTCCTAAATGACATAATAAAAAAGCAATTAATGAAATGGCACCTGTCCAATACGCCAGTGCTTTCAAAAGGTGAATGGAAGTTGATTGATCCATTGGAAATCGCACTTGATCTTTCTGTCAATAAAAAGAGGGAGATGTTAGTATGTTGCATGTTATATGTAAGTAGTATATCGCATGTTATATGTAATATGATAATGACAACCCTACCTTCAAAAGAAGATTCAAGATCGTATCACACGCCAGGAAGATACAACCATCATCCTCGACCATAATGCGACCAGGCCCAATCAACTTGATTAGGCATTCGGCCACCTGCAAATTGAATGGAAGCAATGAAAAAGTGTAGTGACGATAAAAGAAAATTGTTACTGTAGATCAAGACAATGGATCAAGCCATGGGGAAAAAAATTTTAATTGAATGCATAATGATCCTTTCGACATTTTCAAAATCAGTGTCTACTAAATATTCCACATGTAGCTATAATACATAATAACCAAGTCAACAATACTGAAGCTGATGACAATTTAATGTAGTAATATAGTAATCAATTAGTGGTAAAGATAAGGCATTAGGGATAAAGATCTAATGTAAGAGAATAGATTAATCAATAATTCAAAACTTACAGCTTTATACATTCCAGAGGACACTAAATCTTTACATCCTTCAATCTCCATTGTAGTTTGGCAAAGCATTGGAAGTAAAAAGAAAACGGAATAGAAAGGGCTGTCATTTTGGAATATATTGGACAATGTCATTATAGATACACAGTCAGCCAATAAGTCAATTGCTTATTGATCCATTCAGAAAAAAGACTGAAAATTTTTCAAACCTTGGCTCATCTTCACCTTCAATCGAAAGCATATACTGCAAAAGTTCTCTCACCTTCTCTTTGCAAGCATGGGGCGTTTCTGCAAGATAGCTGATGCAACCAAAGGATCACGCCAGGCACATAATAAAGTTTCATAAGTAATTGAGTATAAAACCTAACAGATATACACACTTTGTACAGCTGACTTTAGCTTTTCATGGTAGCAGCCATTTTTATGGAAAAGAACTTTACTGTTGTTAATAAATCTAGGTTTTTCTACAGAAATTTTTTTTAAAAAAAAAACAGCAATTATAGAAACCCCAACTAATTTACTCTAAGAAGGCCTACAAGAGAGTATTGTGAACTGTCCCATCAAGCAGCATGCACGTCATACAAAGTTCAACACCAGTTGGCAGTCAAGTATCATGTTTCCCAAATAAAGACTTCAATTAACATGTATCAAATAATGGAACAAATAAACAGGTTTAATATATCTATAAAAGTCTGAATCGGTAATATTGAATTAAAAAGTTTAAAATAAAATGTTGGGAATATAGAATATTACAATACACCGCCTCGCACAGAAAAGAAGGCACAGATGATCAATTATTGATCATAGAGTTAGAACTTCATCAATCCAAAATGTAAACCACATTTAATTTGTAATGGTATTCATTTTGATTCACTGACAAACCACAAAGAAGAATCAGCAGAAGAAGAAATTAGCACACCTCCCAACAAGCCGCACTGAAGCAAGGAGATCATTTCCTTTCTTCCGTTCATGTTCCTGTAGAATAAAACTATTAGAACAAGACAAGGACTGTTTTTTTCTTTTTCTTTTTTTTTTTTGGTTTGAGAGAAAGGACAGTGATATTTCAATGATATCAAATCATTACCTTTGCATCTTGCAGATACTCTAGAACGACACCAATTGTCTCGTTAAGCCCATTCATCACCTTCATGAAAGTATTATCATCAATAAGGCCTCCTGTAAACAATTCCCCATGAAAATAAATTCATTAAAGCGAAAGAGAGAAGGTGGGAAGCAAGTACTTGAGAAAAAGGGTTCCATTCAAACAAATTTGGTGAGTGGTGGTACGTCATTGAGTAATTACTTATTAATATACACATCAAATGCTGTGAAATTATGACAATATGGTATGCATGCAAAGTTAAAATTCTTCAACTAAACATAAATGATCGATTTCTGAACATTACTTTATATCCTTAAGCAGAAGCAGAGCATTCATTATTATCTCAACTCAGCAATCTCTCTGAAAAGCACATATACCTTCGCTTTCAGCAATATTTGATATCAATCTAATGATCTTCTCCACTAACGAAAAGGCAATAGCCACATTACGCTGCTTTGAGAAAAAACTTTCAGCAGTTGATGAAGTATTCTTTGACACTTCATATTTCAAATATGCCAGCTCATTCAGCAGAACAGCAATCTCAACCCTTGATGACTCTAGAACCAGCAATAGGCACCTGCAAAAAAGAACTGGCCTGAAACTGAAACCATTGCCCAGCAAGTAATTGTTTTTGTTGAACAAACATATAAACAAGCATAACTTACCTATCTGAAGGAATAGAATCTTGTATATCAGGTGAGTCAATCTTACCAATCAGCCACTCTTCACCCTTGATAGAAACAGTAGATTCAGCCAAAATAAGGGCCTGAAGCTTTTCTGCAGGAGCTGTTTATTGGAATTATTCAAGAAAACACAAAAGAGGTTAACACGAAATTGAAAATTTGAGCTCCAAAAAATTGTGTAAGACAATATAATAAAATTAAATGGCAATTTCATTTTGCTCGAAAATGATCAAATCTATTGAAGCAAAAAGAAAATGGGACTCTTCATCCACCTAATACATACAATATACCAGACAAAGCGCTCTCCCACCTTCAAAAGCATTCATCCAAATTGCATTTGGACATTCTCGAATGTGCATCAATTGCAATAATTCAATACACAAGACACTAAGCATCAACAAAACACTTTTTAAATGCCATATCCCACCTTACATGTCCATTCTAAACAACAATTATGATAAACACAACAAACTGAATGGATGCAACCCTAAAGGAAAGGAAATCAGGACAAAACATATAGCTGGCAGGCCCGTAGATACTTAACAAACAATTAAGACAATAGACTTCAAACATATGTTCTGACCAGGAAAGAGCTAATAGCAGATGATACAACAGCCATTTCATGACACAAAACCTACGGGCTCAGGCCTCTATATATATATATAGACACACACACACACACATATATATGTATATATGTATGTATGTATGTCACCATCTAAATTTCTCACAAAGAGTGAGAGAGAGTGCATGTTATTAGATAAATTACATCAACATACCAACGCGGTTCTGTAAAATGGCCACAACACCAACACGCATATACATTGACCAGTTGCTATCTGGCATTACTCGAAGAGCTTCATGAAGCGGTGCCTGAAAATAGACATGACCGCAACGAGTTCAAACACTGAAACAAGCAGTAAAAGGAAAAATAAGAATATGCAGAAAAGTTTAAGAAGCTTTTTGATCTCTTCATTAAAAAAGAAGCAAACCTATCACAGCATACAAAATTATCTTATAGAAAACATTAACTTTAAAGTAAGATCGGCCATAAAGATAAGAAATTCTCAGTTTAAGTCTCATATCCCTAAACTTAACAAAGTCAAATCCGTGTTTTTTGGTATTTTAGTGACATACTCAACTTAGCAAAGTGAGTATGTATGCATGTATGTATGTTTCACTTGTTACATGATCAACATATAATTTGTCGTATATTTTCAAAATTGGAACTGAAAAGGTTTCAATATCTTACCCTGTGAACTATAAAACAAGCTGTTGAAGATTTGAGCATGCAGAGCTCTTAAATGAGTTTATAACCCAAAAAAAAAAAAAAAAAAAAAGATAAGACAAATGAGAGCATACCGAGTAATTTGAAGAAAGAACAGCAGTGAGTAAATGAAGTGATTCAAACTTTAGCGCATTGTGCAACACAGCAAATTCCCTAGCTACTATGATCACCTGAAATGAAAAACAATGCTTTGAAATGTCCGATCACCACCAGAAATAATATACAGGTTACAGAAGAGATGTACTTACCATTGTCGAAAGCTCTGATAAATAGTCATTTGTGATGATTTCTAGAGACAGCTTACTTAGCATCAATTGCAGAAGCCTAATAGCAAGTTCCATTAAACGAGAACCTATTTAACATCATGCCGTGTTAATTCTATTTTACCTAAGAACAATGAAGAACTCCATAAAATTTATGTTGATAAAAATTTTATAATATGGCATGCAGTAGAGGTGACAATTAACGGAATCCTCATAAAAAAGCAGTCAAAAGTTTAGTAAACAGTAAAACAAATCACCATCTGCAAAAGTAGACATTTGGAAAGACAGCACTTTCATGCCTCCGGATTCATATAATGTTGTGACTCCATCTCCAGTAGCATTTGTGACTAAATAAAGAAACTTGTAGCATTCTTCAAGAATGGATACGCCTGACCTGCATTTCAAGAAAACAAATTATAGAGTTAAGGTAACCAACAAACACTCAAACAGTCTGCAATTCAAAAATCCATAGCTACAAAGTATGTGACGCTTACTCCTTCAGCATTAATTCGAGTATCGGCGGAACCTTTGAAACCATGTCTTCTGAAGAAGCAACCTCAGGAACGAGGCAAAATGCAGCAAGAACTGTAACTGATAGCTGTAAATATGCATCGCGATTCTCGTTCGAATTGCCACTATTGATTCCTTTCCCCAATCCTGAAATAAAAATTACCATATTGCACTTTGAAGTGCAAATTAACGAATGATTCGGTTAAAGCGGATAAGGAATAATAATAAGAGAGAAGATTACCGGTCCGCAAGAGCCGGTCGAGGAACCGCGGGCCAACGGCGTCATAGATTTTACGCAGCGAAACAGCGTCGTCGCCTTTGCAGAATTTGGTAACGAGGAGCAGGCCAGCAAGGCGCTGCTCATCTCTCTCACCTTTCAATAGCTTCAAGCAATCGTCTAACGACGGAGAGGGAGCTGATTCTTCTGGCTGTGAGTGTGACCGAGAGTCCTGCAAACAAATACAGACAGAGAAAATTAAGAGATTAGATATTGGAGAAAGCTTGATGAGTGGTCCAGTGCTAACCATTATTGATTGAAGCGAATCTTGGTAAGTGGAGACGAGTAGCTATCTATTGCAGGAAGTTGTTTTGGAGCGTATTTTGATTCAGTTTTGTTTATGGAATTTGAATTTTATTTTAGAGGGTTCGAGAGGCGGCTGGCAGTTTGTTTTGTTTTGCCTCCACTCCGTAGTCTTGCCGGTGAACGAGTACAGTTACTCTGCCTACGGGTCGTCAGGTTGGCCAATCAATTGATGCCAATTCTCGCGGCCTTTTCAACTTTCGGTTTGGGTCAAATGGGCCTCCCTGGGTCAAATATGCCACCAAATCCTATGATGGGCCTACCTGGTTTTCGGTAGGAGTCCAGTCCATAAGTTGTCTTGACTACTTTTAATTTTATGCGTTTAGGCTAGCAAATTTTGACAAAGCAGCATTTCTCAATTTTAAAACTAGAGAAATTATCACTCATATCCTTAAGATAAAATTTTATTAATCATACTACACACTTTGAATGTATATCAATTATCCACCTTAAGTTGACAAAAGTATCTATCGATCACTAATTCATTAACTGCTATTTGTAAGTGTTTAACATCATCAAGATAATGTAATCCTTTAAAGTAGAAGAAGTTCTTATTAAAAAACGATTACTTGGTAAAAAAAAAAAAAAAAGACATGTCGTCCAATTTACCCAATAAAAAACGACTTGTCGCGAAAATAGAATAAGCTAATAAAGAAAAACATGTCATCCTATTTACCTCATAAAAAAGGATATGTTGTCTCATATACCAAATCATGAATTCATGATGCCATCTATGTAAAATGGCATTGTTTAACTGAAACTTTAAAAGAAAAAAATCTGCTGCTTCGCCATGAAATCTGTTCCTTCGAGCTTTAACCCGAATTTTTCTAGATCTGCTCCTCCAACCTCCAAACCAAATTCTTTATAACATAAAATGTATGATTATTAATAATATGTATTGTTAAATGTTAATAATTTTTTATGGTATAATTGTTAATAATATGTACGGTTAATAATGAAATAAAAAAAAATTGTATATTGAAATTTTACCTTAATTTTTAAGACAATTCTATCTTTTTACCTTAATTTAAGTCTCAAGGGCAAAATTATCAATTTGTTATAATTCTATTAATTTACAAACAGTAGCTAATGGTTTTGTGGACGACATACGTGTTTTGTCAACTTAGAGTATACGACTGATACACATTGAAATTGAAAGTGTTGTAATATATTTGATAAATGTGTATCTTAAAGGTATGTGAGTGATAATTTTCCTTAAAAATAAGATAAATAGTTTTTACTTTTATTTAGTGAAAATACAAATAGAAAATTGAAGATTTTTTAATCTTCCAACCCAATTGATGGACTAGGCTTACTGCCTTAGTATGAACGTGACCAGTGATAGGTCTTGCCTTACCTGTCCACTTGATTTTTTGCCCACCATCCCCACAAGATGGTACGCCTCTAACATTTCATTTAGGGCCTACGTAAGATTGTTTTGGAAAATTCAAAAATAATCTTAAAAATTTAAAAATTAATTTAGGTGTTTGGTAAATTTTTTTGAAAATCATTTTTGATAAAATCATCTCATTCCACTGCAGATTTTAAACACTAAAAAAAAAATGATTAGATTACTTTTCAAAATCTAATTTTAAGAATAAGTTTTATTATAAAATTTCATAATTATCCTTATTAATTAAAAAGTAAAATTATTAACTTTAAAGAGATTATTATTATTACTAATTATATTGAAATAAAAAAATAAAATATAAAATTAATAATATAAAATACTTATTTTAGTTATTAATTATTATCTATACACAATAACAAAAATATTTTATATACATGTTTATAAATGTGTTAATGATTTTTTTTTCATGCTATATCCAATTCAATCATTTATATTCTTACAGTAATTAATCAATAAAATTTACCAAACATATATGGTTGGTTTAAAAGCCCGTAATACTTTTAAAATAAATTGTACCAAATATTTAACTAATACTCTTAACAGTTGATTATTTTTATAACACAGCTAACAACAATTATTTTAAAAATTACAACATTATCAAACTAGCCCTTAATAAAGTTGGAGTCTTGATCATATTGTTACATTTGCTATTGTGTGCGACATGCCATTTATCACTTAATTATTGGTTGGCATTCCATGGCTCGACTAATGATAAAATGATATGTGATTCTAATATGCTCCAGGGAATGCACTTAATTGAATTTCATAAATATGTCAAGGAATTACAATGTACTAATGCCTAAGTTAGGTATTTTCTTTAGATATGAACTATCTAATCTTCTTTGTCTTTTTTGTACACATTAATACAAGGTTAAGAATTAAAAACAATCATATTTTAATATATTTACCACCAAACAAGTTAGTGTAATTTATTTCGAAGAAACTGAAATCATAAAAGAATTCCAATCCATTAGTGCTGTATTTTTACTTATTTAGTATTTGTCCTTTAATGTATTCTTAGTATTTATCACAAGGGTTTCAAATGTAATGGATGAGTTTCTTATTTGAACACCGTAAAAAAAGTTATATATGAAATCATTATTCTTTTAAGGAAAATGTCAAATTACTTGAGCAATCGTGAAAGATAATGGTTAATGTTGAGTATGTGAGATTTTTATTCTCTCTTTTTTTTTTTAAACCGACAAGATCGGGGTTATCAGACACATATATTTACAATTGATGACAGATCATCAGACCTGATATTTATAATAAGATATATACCTGGGACTTACATTATTATATTTTTATTATATGAAATACATGCCCAGCCGAATACTCCTCACATAGGAAGGATATCTCCACTCCGCTCGTATTTCACAAGGAAGAAGAAAGCTCCAAACACTCTCCACACAGTTATGTTTAATTGAGTGAGATTGAGTCAATGGAGACTCGAACCATTGCTCTCATAGTCATACTTGATTTTAAGGGCAATGGTTCACCACTGACCTACAAGCCCAAGTGGCTCTATTCTCTCATTTAAACTTCTAAAAAGAAAAAAAAAAGAAACTTTATTATTAAGGGTATTATTATGTGGTATGTTAGTTCATTAATATAAATACACACTTGAAATGAATATCTCATTTGGATTAAGTGAGATGCATAATAAAATACCAATTGCCATGCCGTTTTAATGCGCATACAACAAATTTGGTCACATATTTATTCTTTTTCAATTAATACAAAAGGTTGCAGTCGAGTGCCGTTAAAGAATCCTTTAAACTCAAATAATACAAAAAACTACAAATGCATGAAAGAAGTGGTGGGACGATTAACTCCTAAAGTTCAACTATGTTGTTACCAAACACTTTAATAACGTGGCCACAAATATAAATACTACCCACACTCTCAAACGGACTATAAATCATAATAGCGGATCCAATTGGGTTGTCCAATTAACATCCCTTGCTAATTCAAGAGATTAAACAAAGTAAGCCGAAATCTTAGGATAAAATGTACTGAGCGAATAGAGCATCGATCAAATTTTTACGTTACTATAACCATTAACAAATATAAATATCTAAGAGCCGAGCCGACGTTGGGGGGCAGGCATGGGTCACCTGCTCGCACACACTGCATCTCCCACGCTAACTTCAAAACACATGCCTCGCGTCCCTTTTAATCACTCGTTTTAGGAGACAAGGCACTACCCCTAGATCCAAAACTGTTCACATGCACGCACTATCAGCCAACTCGTATGCTTTTCGGCCGCGTTTGGACTTGGGTATGGCTACTTAATTAGCTTTTACTTAATCGGGATTAGAGTAATATAATTACTACTCCACGTTGGACTTTGGACCCTTTTCAAAATAAGTAGAAAACCAGTCTCCTGTTCCCTAAACCAGAGCAGCAACGAAAGGCTGAAGAGGCCCGCACTGCTGACTAGGTACTTATCCGCAAGATTCAGGTTTTGGGTTTTTATCATTTATGTCCTTCTTGTTTGAAAAAAATAACTTAAAGACCAAAAGTTTCAAAAATATGACTTAAATCGCCTCTAATTGCATTTTGTGTATATTATTAGTATTTGAACAAACTTGAACTTTTGATTGAGTTCATGATTGTGAGAGTATTTCAGTTAAATGAAAATGATAAATTGTTTTAACCCATCAAAGACGATACATATTAGGGTATCAAAAAAAGTAGTGATTTTCTTAGAACTTAAAAAAGGGAAAAAAATAATTTATTAATATGATAGTTCCTTGCAAAATGACTCCCATAAAGTGTCAGTAGACTGAAATAGCTTTGATGGTCAGTGACATCATTACTTTGATATCCAATTTAGTAATTTTTAGTAGATTTGATTTGTTCAATTCTAATAACTACTTATATGGCTATATTTACTCATTTACTGATTTTTTTATAGCCAATTTTAGTTTTATTGGGTGATAGTGGTGGTGGTGGTAGTAGTAATAATAATAATATGATAATGAAGAACCACAATAGTTAAATTTTTTTTTTTGGGAGAGTAATGCGAACTAGTAAAAATGGTTAGGACATTGCTAGTGGGGATTCTGATGAAAACTCGATGATACTTAAGTTAGCTATTTGATGTATGAGAAAAATAAAATAAATTGACAAAACTATATTTAAATTAAAGTTCTTCAACAGAGATTTGTGAGCATCGTTAAATCGCACGTGGAAAGGCAATTTAGTTTAGTTTTTTGTTAAATCATGTTGAACTAAATTAATTAACCTAAAAATTTACATCGAACTAAATCGAATTGCATTTCAATTTGATTTTTTAATCTTTTCCATTAAATCCTCCATATTTTCCCCTTTTTTTGTTCTTGATTTTTTTTTTTTAAGATTAAACCGATTGATTTGTTTAAATTTTAAAAACTAAACCGAAATTGTTAGTTTGGTTTGATTCTCCAAGTATTTTGTCCACCCTTGTAAAGGAAGTAGAATGGATTTTTCTTTTGTATATATTTTTGTTGATTTTGCTAACCTCTTTCTCTGATGCATTGTTTGGTTAAATAGGTCTCTCTTAGTTGACAATTATCTCATTGAATTTAGGCCACCTTGACATTCAATCATCAATTGTTTATGCATTTTATGGGCAGTAAATAGTGATTATTTAGGATTATATTCCTATCTTAAGTACTTAAAAAATAAGACACGTGTTTTGGGCATAATTATCTTAGTGACTTGGACAAGTTGACCTTCAAGTTTGTCAAGTAGATTCTCGAGTCATAAGAATTATAAATCGATTCATTTTATTAATATAGTAGATTTCAAACGAGTTTAACTCAAATATTCTCTTTGGTAACATAAGAGAAATCTACCGAAAACATGAACATATTATTTTCAGGCTATTGTTGACTGGATCATGAGATATAGCTATCAATCGCACCTAGTGAATTTGGACTGCAAAAGAAAGCAAAAAAGAAGAAGAATGTTAAGTAAATATTTTTAAAATCTCTAGTCTTTGAGTCTCTTTTGATAAGCAATAAGGACTCAAGTGATAAATATCTGATACTTTTTCTTAAATAAAATCGAAATTTTAACTCTCGGCGATCGAAAACGGCCCATATTCTCTGGATGCTGACTCAAATTTGACTTTCCAGCTACTTTACTAAAAAAAAAAAAAAAAGAAAGATAATATTAGCCGTGAAATTGCATAATTAAATCCAAGAAAATTCTTTGCCGAAACCACCCTCGAGAAAGCAAAAAGGTCACGCGGATTTAACAGAAAACCACCACCCATCCACGCAAGCCCCACGGTTTCCACTTTTTGTCCACATTCATCGCCAATCCTCGCTCGCGTGCCTATCCGTTACCGACCGTTAACTCCACCAAACTATTTATATCCCACGTGCCCCCTCAACTCCCTTCTCGTCACCATTTTCACAAAACAAACAAACAAACACACACACTCACACAAACCCAGTTTGTTTATTTCCGATTTTCGATTCATTTTTCCTTTGCAAAAATCGAGACCATGTACAACGAATGTGTGTCTCCGTCGTTTAAACACAGGATCAAATCATCCATGTGCTGTTTCGGTGGATCGCCTCACAGTACGCTGAGGCCTCTCGACTGCGAAGACGACGACGTACTAAAGCAGCATCAGCCGAGGTTGCCGCGTTGGGGCATTTTCTCAATGATCGGTTCCAAGAATCGGAGGCGTCCGAATTCGGCCGATTTTAGGTACGATCCGTTGAGTTACGCGCTGAATTTCGAAGACGAAATGAGGAGGGACGACGCCGATGAGTTGCGTGTCAACTTCTCGTCGCGGCTGCCGGCATCGCCGTCGCCGTTGCAAGAGGCGCCAATTGTCTCTAGGGATATTTTGGCTTGCTTGTAGTTGAAGAAAAGATTGTAGGTACATATATCTGGAATTTGGAGTTGTGCAGATATAAATATAATAAATTATTATGTTAATTAATGACGAGTCTTCAAACTTCAATTATTGGATATTAATCAATTATTATGGTGTTATCTGAGTTGTGTGCGATCATTAATCAGTCTTTTTACCGGTAAAATTTTTGTATAAGCTAATGTGAATACTACGCAGTTGGGTTTTCTTTAGCTATGTTTTATATCTTGTAGAAGAACAAAAATAATCTTGCAAGTTGTAGCATGAAACTAACTTAAAAAACGCAGGTTTTTTTTCTTGTAATGTGCCTATTATTATGTGATGTGAACCGATCTGAAATTAAAGAGTAAAGAATAAACAGTGAATACCTTCTTGGTTTCTAGCAGAAGTCATGAAAGTCAGGATTTGTTTTTCTGGGAATTTTGTGAGAGTTCATATTTAATCTAATTTGGTATCGAGTTCTTAGAGCTTTGAAGCTACAATTACTATAAAAAATAATTATGAAATAAAAACTAATAATATATAGTAAATATAACTTTTAAATAATAATTTTGATAAAAATAATAAAAATATTATAATTTTTTTATCATAAAAGTAGTTGATCAAATCGATTTAATTTTCAAACTACTGCAGTTAATTCTTACTAAATATTTTAGTATTATCTCAATACCAAATAGAGCTATTGAACAATGAGGTTTTTTTTTTTTTTTTTGTATTTTTTGAGAGGATTTATTATTGATTTCACTGTATGTGTTCAAATAATGATAATCTAACTATTGATATTATATCTTCCAAGAGGTATTAAAATATGCCTTGTACAAACAACAATGCATACATTTATTATTATTATTATTATTACTACTAGTACTATTTAGAGAGAATGCACGTTTGATTACATGTTTCATGTCTCCCTTAGGAGATAACATGTAAGGTTGATATTTTTGTTCATTTATTATTCTATTCCTCGTTAGAGGATTTTATGACATTTTTAAATAGTTTGATGCTAAAATTAAAGAAAAGAGAAAAAGGATTTCTTCTATGTACTAACAAAAAGAGCGCTTTCATTTTTTCATTTTCTTCTAATCTCAATAACTGTGTCAAATCTTAATTTAAATTGTGAAATATCACATCTTGAATGATTATTTTATCCTTATTTTCACAATTAATTCTCCTATCTCTAAATAGGAGTGGTGAAACAAGTAACTAAAAATCTAGTAGGGAAATAAGTGATAAATATTATTTCTATCAAGGATGAAAAATACATTCTCATCACATGATCTTTTAAGCATGTGATGAGAATCTAAGACAATGTTATAAGACCTATGAGATTAAATGACGAAAAAAATGATGAAAAGTTATTTTTTCTACAATAATATTAGGGATCTTAATATTTAAATCATGTGCCACTCATTTATTTAACGATTGATTTTATAACGCATAGAATTATTTAAACACCATTAAATAGATAAATATCACATTAATTGGGACTCAAATTAACACTTCAATGTTGAAATACTTAGCATTACTTTTCTCTCTGTTCGGCAATGTTGCATTGTAAATATATTTTGAAAAAATATGGTGATGCGTTATACATTGTAATTACTCAGCATTATATTTTCTTTCGACATCGATGTTATCCCAACTACTCATTTGTTAAAGACCTCAGATTTTCAATCTGTGTCTCCTTGATATCCACCGAGCTGTCATTTATGACGAAATTACTATAGAATTTGGGGTATTTGTACAGAGAAAAGTTATTTTGGGAATGACAAAAAGATTGGAAGATTAAGAATAGAAAAGTTGAAAACTTATTAAGGTTTGTTAACAATGGTATGGATTTGTACAGCTACGTGTTTTAGGCTGCCAGTCTTTCTCCCAACTAACGTGGAATAACTTTAACATTACTGCATAATTAATAAACTAAAAAAAACAAAAAAGGTTTATGAGCAATGAGAATATAACGAGTACATGACGATGAGAAAATGTTAAAACCTTAAACATGTGACGACAAAAGCGTAAAAAAGAAGACGGCACACATTAATTAGAAGTAGGTGAACTGTGATAGAGAAGGGTTCCTTATAATACAGTGGTTGTATGAGATACAATCACTTTTTTTTTTTTCAGCACTGATACTATTGGAATATAACCCAAAATTTCGGCATTTAACGAATTTAGTAGGAATATCAAACATAAAACCGGTGAAAAATAAGTTGAAACACATGAACCAATACGAGAGAAAGTGCAACGAAAATTAGGAACTCATCTAACGGAAAATAAAAGTTACTTGGAATATAACCCAAAATTTCGGTATTTCACGAATTTAGTAGGAGTATCAAACATAAAACCGGTGAAAAATAAGTTGAAACACATGAACCAATAAGAGAGAAAGTGCAACGAAAATTAGGAACTCATCTAACGGAAAATAAAAGCTACTTGAAATATAACCCAAAATTTCGGTATTTCACGAATTTAGTAGGAGTATCAAACATAAAACCGGTGAAAAATAAGTTGAAACACATGAACCAATAAGAGAGAAAGTGCAACGAAAATTAGGAACTCATCTAACGGAAAATAAAAGCTACTTGGAATATAACCCAAAATTTCGGTATTTCACGAATTTAGTAGGAATATCAAACATAAAACCGGTGAAAAATAAGTTGAAACACATGAACCAATAACCGAGAAAGTGCAACGAAAAATTGAAAAAAAAAAGTAGTTGTATGGTACAGCCACTGTACTATATGATGACTCGATAGAGAAATATGTGTAAAGACTCTTATCGTACAAAGTCATCAATTTCATATACGATGTCTTGAAGTAATCGCTCCCACACGATGTATATCATCTGTTCGTTTTCTGTTTTTTCGTCAATTTGTTCTTTCAAAATTTGCTCCTTAATAAGGGTTTAATGTTGCAACTATTGTACGGTATAACAATTATTTCTAATTAATAAATTCAGTTTGTGTAATTATACAATCGTAAATCTAATAGCTGGAAGCAACTGTTGTACCATTCAACAGTTACAATATAATTTTATCCCCATAATAAATAGGAATATTATTATTTGACTGTCAAAGTTATTCTAATATATCATGTCAGTATCATAGTTTGCCGAAAAATATATTTTACTATCAATCATTTGTACCGTTATCAATTTACTTTCATTCTATTAAGAATGTTAAACATTTGTTGATGTCTTTCTGAGGTCATAAGGGCATCAAAAATATTTTTAGCTATAAGGGTAAAATTGTCTAGAATTAGAAAATTAACCCTAAAATCATTATTATTGACTTCTTCTTTTTTTAATGCTTATTGTTCATTAATTTTCCTTAATTAAATTGTTATTATTTTTAGTTATGATTAATACTTAAATTACAAAGGGTAAAATTGTATTTTAAACTCATGGGGTAAAATCGATTTTTAACTCAATTTATGTTAAATATTAACATTTTTTTAATGGAATAGTAGTGAATTAATAACGTGTAAATATTTGGTAATAAAATATACTTTTTGGTAAACATAGTATTGATATAATTTTTTAAAATAACTTTAATAATAAAATGATAATCCATTGTCAGCAGTAACCTACTAAGCAGGATTATGCATTAAGTTGAAGCAAAACGGAGGTAGTAACGCATAGTTTATGCATACATGTAGTTATTTGACTTAAGGCTAGCGCGTGGATTGAAGTTATAATTTTCAAAATGCATATAAAAATTCAAAGAAGTTAATTAATTTGCTCACCCCCGAGAAATCACAACATGAATTGAAGCCAACATGAAGTAGTTCCTTAAGAAAGAAGTACAAGAATCGTGATTCATCACTTGTGTAAGTTTGTCTCTACTCTTTCTTTCCGGCTCTCCCTCTATTAGCTAGAATTAATCACATCTTAACCAGGAATGGAAATTGATGTCCTTAAGTTCTATTAGCTGGAATTATGTTAACCAAGAACACGAATTGAAAATGTATAATAAAGCCACAAATGTTATGAGCAGACCTGACAGATTTAGAGAAACTTGCCAGACTGCTTCTGCCTGTGCCGATGGGCACATGCCAATTGGCTTGTATCTTTTAGGTTAAGCGCTTTAATTAATCTGATTAATTCTAGGTTTTGGTTTAAGTTGGCACTAAGCAACCCACTGGTGCAGCTGTACAATTAAAGTCCACTTTGTTACAATTAGCAATTACTTGCATCCACGAAGCAGAATGTGTCTTGGCTTTGTGAGTCAAATAAAAAGCTCTCGAGCGGGGATTTCTAGTCGGAGTTGTGGTATGGATTTAAAAGTGCTTTCCACAGTTGAGACCCTTTTCAAAATAACTCATGATTAAAACCAAAAAAAAAAAAAAAGCTTTTTCCTTTTAAAAACATGAAACCTTTTCTTTTTCTCTGGTAAATTATACGCTGTATAACCCTTATTTCAATGCGTTTACCAAATAGCAGCCACGTTCTTATCTTGTGCAAACATCTGAGCGTCTCCACTTGAAGCAAATTGTCCGGTTAGAAATTAGAACCGATTCGGTTAAAATGCATGTCCCTTTGACTTTGCGGTAAATCTCTTGTATTACCATCAAATTATTATGAATTGAACTTACTAGCATCACCCACAAAATTCGGATAACGTTAAAATGTTAAAGGAACCCTTTGATCCGATTATTTATATTAGCTTCATAACTAACTTGAATAGTCAAAAGCTAAAGACAAATCTAAAACAGCTGTTCGGATCCTTTAACTGCGAATGAAGAGGCGCCACGTAAGCCACAGCTACTGTTAATTGGCCGGCAAATGCAGTCTTCGATTCCAAACAGGTAGCCAACTCACTGACACCAATCTCGCCGCAGTTTCCCATTCCAATCCAAAACCAACCCAATAAAAAAGGCCGCGAACATATTAAAATCCACGTGTCATATAATGATTCGATCGTTGCTTCCGTTGCATAACTTTGCATGTCACCCTTCACAGAGTATACTGTTAGGTCCCGCTTCCCCTTAGATTTCAGTAACATGTCATGTAAATATATATACATACACGTATAACTCTACATAATTCTTCGACATTAATAAGAATTAAAACCCAGAGTCTGATAAGTTGGCAATGGCAAACCCAGGAGAGAGTGCTGTGTTGGTGCCTGTTAGCGAAACGTCACCGTTAAATGATGAAATAGATCTTATTGAAGAATATGGAGACGGGGGCCGTGGCTGTTTCCGGGGACTTTGCTTTGATTGGCGGGGACGGGGACAGGGGAGATACTTGTTGCAACAACAGGAAGATGATGAGGTAAAACGAGAAATGTGGTTAAGGGAAAGAGCGAAGAAAAGTAAGGAGTTCTCAGAAGTGGTGGCAGGGCCAAAGTGGAAGAATATTGTTAGAAGGTTAAGTCTTAATAACAAGAAAAGATCAGCATCAAAGATGCAATTTCATTATGATCCTCAAAGTTATAATCTTAATTTTGATGATGGGATTAATGGGGACTTTGATGATGGGCAGGTTGGCTTCTCGGCTAGATATGCTGGTCCTGTTGTGATCAATAACAATAACAATTGAGGAGAACTGGGGATGCGATGTTGAGTCTTCTTATTTGCTGGGTACAAGTGTATTTCATTCATCATATATCTATGTATATATCGTTCGATTGAAATCAATGAGAGTAAACGCCCAAAATCAAAAGAGTTACAAGGATGTCATTCCTTTTTCTTGGGAACAGAGATTATTCAGTCAACGCAGCTGGTCTCTTTCTGCTCTCAATTTGCACAAACATCTCAACTCTTTTTTTTTTTTTTTCTCACTTCCCCCTTTTTCTTAATATACTTCGAAGCAAATAGGAATCTCGCTAATCATCAAGCAGTGCAATAACTAATCAATAAATAATACAATCGGCAAAAATTGAAAGACGGAAGGGGCATCAACTACTAACTATTGAACTTCTTATACCATAAATAATGTTGCAAATTAATTTGCATTACAGTACCAAAAAAGGCTATAAGGAACTAAACAAAAGATTATTGCACTGTACAACCTTGACCCTTCACTGTGCTTATTCACAGATATGATAAGCAAAAACAAAAATTATAAATCCACCACCAATATGCGTCAATGGGATAACTCAGTTACAGTCATATAATTTCCTAAGTATTGATGTTGCTAATCATATGGCGTCAAATACATGGCACCATTTTACTTGCCTTTAAGCATAACTGCAAAATGGTGTCAATTGCGTTCATAACAACCTCATCAGCCTCCTTGTTTGCCAGTTTTGTTTTTCCTAGTTTCCAAAGCTGTTTCTGAAGCCCTATCTGTCACAGTTTCTATGTAATACGAGTATGTTGAATTTTATCACACTGGCATTAAAGCATTGGATAGTCTTGCATTTACATGTAAAGATCACCGCTGTTTTCACCTGCATTACTTCTTTTTGAATAATGGTTGGTTCAAGGCTCAACAGAATTTATGCAGACAAGAAATAGGTTTATTTGGAATACCTCTTGCGTTTGCTTTTCAAGACTGTTGAAGTTGAAGGATTACTGTGCCAGTTCCGCTTCCGCTGATTGATGAACCAATTATTGATCTGTTTTAATTGCAAACCAGTTTCCTGAACCAATCTTGCCTTATCTTCCTCCTGAAATGTTGTTTGTGAGTAGGAAATAGAGCTATGTGCTTTTTGACTTTGAACAAATTTAAACTAGCAGCTTTTCCACCTATTAATAAAATTATGGTCTTCCATTTCTGTTTCATTTTTCAATTTCTTCGGCTTAAACGTGTATAAGCATCATGGAATGTCTAATGGCAAGGACTTGAATAAGAATCTCAGGAGCAATGTGACAGGACTTACAGTAGGGTATGGCCACTTGGAATGTGATTGCCACCAAGCTTTGAGAACAGAGGTTGTGTCACCAGGAAGTTTTCCGGCCCTTCTCTTGCGCAGAATTTCCTCTCTTATGTCTACAATTTTCTCCTTGTAACCCTATAAGCAAGAGAAAATGAGTTGATACATTGTAGTTATAAGATAATTTCACAACCATATTTGGTATTTCATCCAGTTCATTACCTGTTTCAGTTCATGTTTCAACTCTTGCCTCACACGCTCCATCAAGGACCTCTCACTCTCTGTTGGGATAAGAGGACCAAATCCCATGGTGTCTGGCCCCTCCAAACTTCCATCAAACAAGTTGGCATCGCTGTCCACTTGGTCCTCATCATCATCAGACATTGTTGCGCCTGTACCTTCTCCGGGAGAAACTCCTGTATCATGATACAGTATGCATAATTATCGATCCCATGTTTTGCAGCTCAAATGATCATGGATACCATGAGGTAATCAGAACAAGGCCAGATCTTGACACATGCATGTCCTTTTCCCATGAAAGAAAATAAATATAGTTCAACGATCTTGAAAATCTAATAGATAGTTATTTACAAACAATTTACCAATAATTATCCATTTGTGGTGCACCAAAACATTATCTGGGAGCATGGTGCCTAATTCTTTTGATATCTACTATCGTCTATTAGGTTAGTAGCCAGGCCAAGACTTTTCTACCGTCAAAAAATAAGTTCTTTGATATGAAGGCAAACCTAATTTGTTACATCAGATGTGAACATAATTTGCTTCTCATTTAAGTTATCAGTCCTAAACAAGTCAAGTCGTGCCAGAAACTCAGTAATATATTCTGAAAAACTTCCAATAGCAGTAATTTCTCTCCAATTATTTGATAGGATCTCACCGGTTCAAGAATGCAAGGAAGTAAAAGTAACAAATAGATTAGGAGAAACATCGGAGTGTTAATAGTCATGCCATGAATTCATGAGTGATGAATTGTATGACCGCTGGTTGCCAACTGTGAAAATTCCAGCAAAGTGTGGAAGAAGATTCATGCTCCCCTGAAATATTAGCTGGAACTTCAAATATTGAAATAGTAATAATGTATATCAGGGGTTACCTGTCAAGCTTTGCAAAGATTGCTCAATCTCCCAGCAAGCCATCACTGCTTCCATTGCATGGACCCGAACATGTTGCTGCAGTTGCTCTTTAAATGAACAAAGAAGCAGAACATAGTGTGTCTACAATGTCAAGAACAGGAAAAATTAGAATTTTGATTATATCATTGAACCAGCATCATTTTTTAAGATGATATTCAGGTTTATCTGTCAATTCTAAACTAGCAAATAAGATATTTAGTGATACGAGCGGATACGGGAGCTGTTCTATCCAAGGTATTTTTTTTTGGTAATTTTTTAATATTACAAATCATATGATCCATATATTATCATAATTGACTATATTGAAACTATACGACACACAAAATTTTCACATGCATGAATCATCAACTTCTACACCTCCTTTCCATTTATATAAATCATATTCCTACCATGATCATTTTTCCCTCTAACAAATTCATCCAGACACGTTGTTTCTTGTTTCTTGTTCAAGTTCTTCCCTGAGTTAAGCATTTCTAGTCAACAAAATTCGTAAGAAACTACGGCCATGGAGTTTCCAAAGGCATATAGTCGATATAGCCCAAAATATATGGAAATTTGACTCAAAACACAAAGAAAGAAAAATGGTTGAGAATAAGTCTCCTACTACTTCCTCTGTTTAATTTAATTTCTTGAGGTTGCTAACCATCACCAATCCAGCTTGCAAAGCAGTTGGTATCCAAAGCTGCCACCATCAGCACTTGAAGACACCATAGACCAAATCAACTTTCAATCGAGTATCTTATCATTTGCAATAAAAGGAAATGCTCTCTTGACTTTGTAGCTTCCACCAAATTCTTTATATTTCCACTAGAATTACAACTTCTCACGTCTCAAAATCCTACCGTCCATTTCAAAATTTTGCCATCTCCAAAAAAAACCCTTGCTCATTCTGCTTCAAATTTACAATTTACCTTGTACTCAAAGATTCAGAAATTTATCATTGTAACCAATTATCTCATCCTCAGGTAATCAACCTTACCAGTAATACGCAAAAATTACCCAAATTAGGGGGAAAAAAAAAACATTTTTTTTTGGGATATGTAGAATGCCTCGAATTAGTCAATAGCAAGCGCAATAAATTCATCTGAATTTAAAATTCAAGTTTCTAATAAGACAAGAAAGCAAGGCAAGCAAAAAAAACGGAAAAGAAATTAAATTTAAAATGAATAATAACTTAATGGAAATAGAATAAATAGCACATACCATGAACTGATCGAGCTCTTTGTCATCAGTAACCAAGCCTTGACCGGCACCTAAAGCGGAGTACTTAGAGACGACATGCTGCGACTGAGCAAGCTGAGCGTCAATCCTCGGCAGCTGATCCACCGGCGTGGCGATCCTCAAGCAAGCCACGTGTGCCGAGAGTAGCTGCTCGTACAGCGGATGCGACAATATCTCCGCCTTGTACCTCGCATTCTGCCAGTTGACAACTCCGTCGGCGACGCTCTCAACCACCACTCCTTCGCTCTTGTTATTAGTACTGGCGTTGTTCATGTTCTCGCTGTTGGCGTTCTTCAAATCGGCGGATTCGACGGCCGCGATGATGGAGTCGTTGGTAGGCGTGACGTCGTCGATGACGTCACTGTGGTTGCGGTGGAGGAGAGAGGAGGACGTGCGGGAGAGCCATTGGTTCGGCGTCTGCGAAGCGTCGGAATCGGAGGCAGTGTTGTTGTTGTTGTTGTTTGCCGTGGTGCGTAGGTTAAGGAAATTGGTGTCTGAGAAGTGAGCCGCTTGTTGCTGCTGCTGTTGTGAGCGAAGAAGCGCAGTGTTAAGCCAATTAGGCGCTGTCGTTTCGATGCTTTGTTGGTGTTGTTGCTGTGGAGGTGAAGGCGGTTGTTGTTGCGGTTGTTGTTGGTCGGTGAAGTGATGGAGAGGAAGGTCTTGCGAGAGGTGATTGTGGTGAAACGCCATGTGCGTGCTGTTGCTGTTGACTTGCTGCTCTTGCTGCTGTTGCTGATGTGTGTGTGTGTGTGTGTGTGTGTATGTGTGCAAGTATTTCTATCTATCTGTCTATAGCCATCTATATCAGTCTTAAGTATCTATAGGCGTCTATGCGTTGCCGTTTTGCAGGAGAGAGATGGAGAGATTGGGAATTACGCCGAGTTCGTACTGAAACAAGATTTATTTGCGAGGAAGAAGCGAGGAGGGACACAGAGCTTGGTTTTGTTTTACACCGAAACGAGCGAGAGAGAGAGAGAGTGTGTGTGCGTGTGTGTCTGGCTATCCGCAGAGAGACACAAGAGAGAGTGAGAGATAATATGGGTTACTATAAACGTACAGGAAGGGTAGAGAGAGGGTGGGGGGACCAAGAGGGCGAGGTTTTCTCACAAGGAAACCAACTAGCTCTAGCTGTATATATTATCAGAAGGCAGCTTATGTATTCTAAGTACGTTATATCCAATTAAACCAAAGTACTATATATTACATTATGACTAATAAATAAATATCTGACTGATTTTTAAACAAAATTTATTTAACCGCCCAGTTGGGTTCGTGTCTTGAAAAGTAGGGACTAAAACATTAATTTGAATATTAGACTATAGAAGTGGTAATTTTCTTTTCTGATATTACGGTTACTGATAATTTACTACTATAGTAGTGGCAACTTTCTCTTCTGATATTATGGTTACTGATACTTTACTACGCAAAAAGTTGGTTGGATTTATGGCCAGTTCAGTAATTTTCTAAATAATTGATGTGGAGTGTATAATAAAAATAATTAGTTATTAAAAAAAAATCAATCAAACGATTTGTAACATTTATTTTTTAAAGTATTCTAAGTTTTAAAAATAATTGTGTATTTGAAAATTTTACTATTAAACTACAATATAAATGAATGAATTAAATATATGTTGAATAAAATTTATTTATATATTTATAAACAGATATATAAAATATTTTTAATTGCGTATATGTAATAACTGATAACTAAAATAAATATTTTATATTATTAATGTTTATTTTTATTTTGTTATCTAAATATAGTTAGTATTAATAACAATAAGAAAAAGAAGAAGAAGAATTTTTTTATAGTTAATATTTTTATTTTTTAATTAATAAGGATAAATTTAAACTTTATAATACATATGAAAAAATATATGAAATTATACTAATATAAAAATAATTCTCAGAATCAAATTTTAAAAAACTACTTATTCCTTATTTTTTAAAACTTGTTATAAAATGTGATAATTTTACTAAAAAATAATTTTTAAAAAAATTTATCAAATATTAAAATTAATTATTAATTTTTTAAAAATAATTTTTGAGCCTTTTAAAAGTAATTTCAATTGTACGCTTAGAATGAAACGATGCGTTTACTCAAATCAAATCGATCAAAGTTGTATTAAAAAAGAAAAGAAAATCGATCAAAGTAACTTTTTAACTTTCCCCAATGCTCGCGGTAATTATAACCTCTTCTAATAAAAGTGAACATCATAGATACACAATCGATGTAATGATATAACATCTTGCGAATGGAAATGATAAGACAACCACATGAGCAGCAGTGTTCTTTTACTAAATTATTTGTTTTATTTTATAATGTTTAAAAAATATATTTTAAGTTTTGTTTTTTTAATTAATTGATTATGGGGGAGCCGGAAGTTTTGTCCACTGGCGTCGACCGTTGATGGGCCTTCCGTTGATGCTAAGTTGATTGAGGACGATCGGACGGCTGAGGATTGTAATCGTGGCAAACACTGTTGGTTAATGTTGAGATATAGTTGGAGGAGATCGAAACCCATGTGGGAACTACTGTTGAGGTTATAATTGGACCAAGCGTACGTATACGTAAGGTGGGTGACAATGTGCACGGTGCCGTACTATTAAAGCATCAATTATCCCACCTATTTTTGTGGGTGGATTTATTGATTTTCTGAATTTATTTTTTAAAAAAAAAACACAGCCCCATTAGTCCCCTTTTTTTCGATAATATTATTGTTTAAAAAAAATTACTTTAAGCGTCGATCAGGAGTTTCAAAAAAATATTTTTACGAACCTGTTTTTAGAACCTATCAATTTGCCTTTAGCCTTTTACCAATTACAATCACCTAATAACTTCTTGTTAAATGATATCATGCGAGTTAGATTCGTTGAGTTTCTTGTTAAATGAAGAAATTTCGTACAATGCATGTTACATGTAAGCGCCTTTGCGGAGAAAAGTACAGAAATCACAATTACACTGTAAGTCTGTATAAATCTATTAACGTAGTATAGTACCTAGTAGTATAGTAGTCCTCGAAGCTTGGAGCGTGCTTTCCACGTCATAAAACATAGCGTGGCAGTTTGGCAGTTTAAAAAGTCCAACATCAGGACAATGATCTCGATTGATCGATCAGATGGGAGGGGCAAAAGGAGACCGGATACCGGCTACAACCGGTAGACATAGCGATAAAGAGAGAGGAAAAGAAGTAGGGGACCATAAATTACGTCGTTTCTCTCTCCGCTTCCCGCGGGAAAACGACCGCTTGACACGCGTCGAAGCATCCTTGCTTGGACCACAAGTGGACCCAAAACGTAAGCATGCGCCCAAGAGGATACCATCAGAGCCGTCCACGTGGACTAGTAATCGGATGTAGGACCCGCTTAGAATTTTGACTTCTCTGACAGCCGCCGGCTTAATCAATGCACACTGTAGCTGGTCCCCTAGGCTGAATGGGGCCCAAACTTCAGAAATTGAAAAACTAAAAATAAATAAATAAGTAAATTGGTAGGCCCACTTTGAGAGAGGGTGTACTGTCTGGTGTTTATTGCGAGCTTGCATCTCCTTATTGGCCTAAATGGTCCCCCACCTACTTGCTTGCCTTTTTTTTTTTTAAGTTTTAATTTTTATATTAAATTTTTAATTGTTTTGCATAATTTTTATTATTTCTCAAATTATTTGAGCTGCCCTCAGGATAACGGCAGAGGGGAAATATCAGATTCGGTGTCGTTTTTACAGGATCTTTTTGTGGTGGTGTTTATGTACTCCTTAATTTAAACTTTACTAATTGGCTAGCTTGGTTGTATTTATTTGTACACCTGTTTTTTAATATGCAAATATTTGACTTTTCTTTGCGATTTAACTAATTAGGTCTTTGTTTGACTTTAAATTACAAAAAATCGAATCCTATGTCAAGATCATTGTTTTCAATGCTACCTACTTAAATCAATTGATATTTTTTCATTATTTGAGAGTGAATTTCGTGTGACTTATCAATTTATTGAGAGACTTAAGTAGAAATCTGACAAACATATCCTATTAATCAGTCAAGATAAGAATTAAGATAAATAAAATACAAAAATTAGACGGTGACTGATACTGAACAAATTGTATATTCACAATAAATCTCGAGTATTGTTGAAAATTTTATACAATCATTTTTATTCTTAACAAATTGGACTTGTTGTAATTTATGTCCTAGAACATGTAATTTATGTACTGAACTTTCATTAGTAGCTTCAGTTTTGAAATGGGAGATATCATCTTTAGTTCATGCAAAACATCTATATCATGGAGATTGAGTGCATAAATTCCGTACATAGAATTTAAATCAAATTTTAGTTACTATCTCTCTCAAGAGTCGGATTCAGGTGATTAAAAAAAAAAACTGTTTGAAAACTACTCGATTAAACTCTAAAGACAAGTCTAAAATATTTTATAGCATTCTCAAATAAAAAAAAAGAAAAAAAAAAGAAAATTGAGTATATTCCATGTCACATTCGTCTATTATCTAGACAATGACAGTACGGATATGAAGCAATATAACCTCCCTAAATTATCCCACCATTTACATGTCATTATCAAAAACTAAACTCACCAGGATCGTCCTTTGCAAACATAATTATATAGTGGGCACACACTTTTTGGTGATTATAGCAAATAATCTTACCAAATTTTAGTATCCCTAATTTGTCTCATCTCGTTAATGTTCTCAGTACGAGTTAAAAAAAAAAAGTGAGCTTATGAATATGAATAATATCATGCTTACAATGTTGAAAAATGAAGTTTATATCATAATTGATAGAGCACTCATATACAATTTACCATATGCAAGGTAAGCCACCGCGATGATAAATAAAATCAATAATCAAATATATGTCAGTATGACGAGTTATGATAGCGTCACGCCGAAAGGCATGTAAATGTTAAATACTGTTTGACGTGTGCGTCAGGAATTTTAATGCGTATTAATAATAATTTGGAGCACGGAACGGATCAAAGCAATTGAAATTGTTGCCGAATTTCTTAATTTAGGTCGGCACGGATTAAACTTTAAAGAGCTGGCAAAGTTTTGACACCTAACAAAAGTGTCTGGTCCCGCAAAGCGTGAATGAACAGAACGAGCTGGACATTTTCGATTCATCGGGACTGGAAGTTAAACGTCTCCTGTCATCACTCAAATTTTTCAACCGCCCTTTCGCCGTGCGTTTTTTTTTTTAATTTAATTTTTTTAATTTTCAAAATTTGCTGAAACTTTTTTAATCAGTTCGTCCTTTTTTAATCATTTCAAAAAAAAAAAAAAAAAGAAATCGGAAATATATAGTATACTTTTCAAAATTTGCTGTGACCGATACTTTGGCTTATTCTGCAAAGCCGATGATGCCCATGCAAGAGCATTTGTAGATATATAGTATACTTCTGATTAAGATATTAACAACAAAAAGAGAAATTGGAAATATAATTTTAAAAAATTAAAAAAAAAAAACAAAAAGAGAAATTGGAGGTGTAACAAGAAACTAGAGACTTTTAACCAAAGATGAGTAGGTTATATAATTCAATAGCGATGAATTGTCGCAATACTCTTATAAAAGATTACACAGTTTATACACACGCACACACACAAAGATAGCTACATAAATTGAGGTTAGTTTATCTAGTATCATACTAATTAAAAAAAAAAAACGTAAACATGTGGTGTTCGTGAGGTTAGCCATCAGATGAGTTTTAAAGATAAATTATTTTGCAGAATTCCTTTGTGAAAATTATATTACAAATTTGTACAATAAAGATTCCACTGGAACCAATCATGGTAAGTGGAGTGGCTTGAATACTAAAAGCTCTTACATTTTTTTTTTTTAATGTTGCTTAAGATTCTTTTTATTTTTAGTTTCTTAAAAGATAAAGTAGTGGCTAAAGTTTAAATCTACCGTTGTGATCAGAGTATAAAAAAATTAGTATACCAATACTATAGGATAAAAAATTTCACACCAACTAAAAAAAAAACTACTACACAATCCCTTTTTTTTTTTTATCTGTTATAATTTATGTGCTAATTTTCGTGCTTTTTTCAATACAAATTTTATTCATTATTCCCAAATCAATTTTTATTTCCTACCTCTTGTGGACTCAGCTGCCTCACAAGTACTGTAAAGTACACACCACGTAAATAAGAGAAATGAAAGGTCGGTACGAGTGGGCCATCACTCTATTTTTAATAGAGTTGTATCTTATGGCATTTGTAAGATAGCAAACTCCTACCTTCTTATAGAATTTATGCGTTGGCTAAGTATATTTGCCTAAAACTTACTTGGGTAGGCCTCTATTTTTTTCATATATTCTTATTGATTTTTATAAAAGGTAGAGCGATGGACAAAAGTTCAAAATGATTTTGTAATCCCTACCTCCCTAAAATATGTTGTTTAAGATCTCTTAAATATTTTCCTCTTGATCTTTATTTTAATCGTATATAACAAATTTATGGTGCTTCTTTTTTTTTTTCTAAAAAAAAAGAGGCATCGATTGTTTGAAACATGGATTCTTCATGACAATTATTTTTTTAGATTATGTCTGGTGTTAAGTTACTGTAATTTTTAAATTATAATTATTGTAAAAAAAATTATAATTATAAAATAAAAATTAATAATATTTAATAAATATAGTTTTTTAATAATAATTTTAAAAAATAATAAAGATATTATAAATTTATTATTAAATTAATAATAAATTAAATCACTTCGAGCTTATAAGCTATAATATTCAATATTTAGCCTTTTGAGAGAGTGTCATTCAAGCGATTCGAAGAAGATAATAGGAGCGTGAACTCCAAAAGAACAATCTAAGAGAACAGATCGTATATGGTTAATTAATAGACACGTGGCCAACCGAAAACCTGAGAATTCGGTGAGACCGGGGCTAGTTTCCGTAGGGCATCCGCCATCTGTTTATCCGAAACGTGCAATACGCGGAGGTGTCCCCATCTCCCAATGAGGTCGCGCCATTCAATCACTTTCGGACAAAAGCCGAGTGGGGCCAACGCGTTTTACACGAAGCAGCAATACGAACCGCAATGGTGTCCTAATCGATAACCCACCAATTTAAAAAAATAAATTAATTAATTAAGTTTTGATTAGTTTTGTCTTAAGTTTGAGTAGTTGGTTGATTGAAATCATTATAATAATACAAATGATGTTTGTGGTGGGTTGAGATTAATTGCTTATTAATTCAAGTCGGACCCACATCATAATAATATGCAAATACAAAGGGATATCGAAAAAGTCATGGGTGAGGTTTTGTTTTGTCTGTGTCTTTGTGTCTGTCTTTGGCTTTAGGTAGCAAGCTGATGATGTAATTTAACATATAATATTAAGAAATTATTATTTTATGTTACATTTTTCACCTTTGGATTTCGAGTGACATTTGCTTCACAAAAGTTGCTTGTTCTCCTTTGTTGAAGCATTCACTAATGCGCCCATAAGTGACCATCTTTTCCTTTCAAGAAAATTATGTGCCAACTTATGTTTCTGCATACCTGGTACTAAAAATCTCTCGTACCCATAAATAAAGAATTAAGAAAAACAATTTTTTTTTGTTTTTTTTGGGGGTAAGAGAAAGAGAGAGAGAGACTGCTCATGCAATAAACAATGACCTTTATAAGCTTGATCAGGAAGGTTGTTTGGTGTAATCCTACCTTTTTTGAGCTGAATTTTTCAATAGTCCCCACTAGTACTGAGTCACTGTCAAGAACTTTCTACCCATGGTTGTTTTTTTTTTTTTTTTTTATCTTTTTGTTTAGTTAAAAAAACAAAAAAAAATCTCTTTTATATATATATATATATATTACAATAAGAATCCTATTGATATTTTACAATCAGAACTCTCTTATATTACTCTGTTATAACACAACCTAAAAAATAGTCTTTTTTCTTTTAATACTTAGAAAAAAAATCTAAACTATCCTATTTTAGATATAAAAAATCGATTAATTTTCCGTTGAGAGAAGAAGTGAGCCTAGTAATATTTTTTAAATTGAAAAAATTCAATATTCAGAAATGATGTGTTGAGTAATTACGTACGTGATGCGATATTAGATATTGTCGTTCACACGGTACGAATTAGGCAGTCCTCTGAATAATCACAAATTTCTCATGCTTTTCTCTCAATAATTAAGCTACTATATTCAAACACACAAGGGGAAAGAAAAGAAGCATGGGTCCACACTCACACCTCATAAATGTTGGTAAATATAAAATTTTCTACGATATAAAAGGTACATTTGGAATCTTGATCCTTGAGAAAGCAACAATGGGTATCACAATTTAATTATAGTATACAGTATCAAGCATTAGTTTTAACTTTTAAATGGTGTGATATAGATTTGGTAAAATAAGTCGTCAGTTTGTGTTCATGTCGTATCAATTTTATATTGTGTTAAATTTAAAATAATTTAAATATATTTTATTTAATAATTATATTAAAATATTAAAATTTAAACTTAACATGAAAAATAAATAAATTACCTAATAACTTGTTTAATGTTTACACATTTAACAAATGTTATACACACTCCCAACATACTACATATTTATAATATTTAAATTTTAAATTATATATATGTAAATAATATTATATATCAATATCATCAGATATATATGTGTATCAATAATTTACATATTTAAACTATTAAAATTCTAAATTTATTTAAAATTTTATAAATAAAATACTGTGCATATGTCCGTCTTCCCATAAAATTAAAATGAGAAAATCATGTCCAATATTTAAGTTTTAATAAGAAAAACTTAAAAAAATTAATTCAAAATAAAAAATATAACCGTGTCATGTTCGGATAAATGTGTTAAGAATTTTAATCCTAACCTGATACGGAAAAAAAATAGTGTCAACCTGAACTCAGTCTATTTAATAATCGTGTCAAATTTGACGACTCATACCTATTTATTCGTGTCGTATTTAGGTTGAGTAATCGAGTCGTGTTAAATTTTACCAATTCTAGTGTGATAGTGGGTATTCATCTAATTAAAATATAATAAATTTTTCGTGCTGAAAATAAAAGATTTAAGATTTAAAATCTGCTCAAATCAATCGAAAAACGGATTAGATTACTATTAGGCTAATCCCAAAAAAGAAAAAAAAGAAAAAAAGAAAATGTGTGACAGAACTTTTAATACGCGAACAATACTATCACATGCAGCCTAAATCGTGAAAAATGAATAGAGTACTATCCATCCAAGACAAGATTTGATGGATGGTGAATTTCTCTGTGGCTATATTTCTCAATATGACAACATAATCTATTATAGATTAGAGATCTTTTCAATCTTGCATCTGTTGCAATGGTTTTGCTTGCCTGTGCTGTCTAAAAGGCTCAAGGTAGCAATTAGGCTAAGTTGGATAGTTATACCGTCAAATTATAGCATTAAGTATTAGATTTAATATTTATCTTTATAATTATGCTATCATCAAGTGAAACACTGTGCACTGTGTAAGTGATCCAATTTAGCCATTGATACAAAATATTGGTAGGATTTTAATTGCAGGATTTTAGGAATGTTAAAACTGGGGTGCGGTGCCGTAGCTTAAAACTATCATTCAGAAATTACCCTACTCTCGTATTTATACTTAACTGCTAGTGATGTCGATTTTTAAGGTCGAAAAATGATTACAACACTATGCTCTCATCCTTTGAAGTTGAGAACGGGCTATACCGAAGAGCGTCACACTGTGGACACCCCCCAAAGAAAGTGTCAATACCAATTGGTGCCACTGCGTTGCGGATACACCCTCAAAGAAAAAAGATGGATTAAAAGCAAGGACAGATAGATACACGCACCAATCGATTATTACACTGTTTGTGGAGGTTTGACTGCTGAAAATGAAAGCGGCATTCTATTGGATTTAACTAAATGCAAACCAACCCATTTGACCAAAATTTTCCTAAACTCCTCAGAACCACAATTTGCAAGTGTGGAATTGACACAAGTGACACTTATTTTCAAAATTATTGTCTTTGAAAATTTAAGCCTCAGCCTAAAGAATCAAACACGTTGAGAGAAATGTGGTACTTTTAGGCTCATTCTAAGCTTGACTAGTCCATAGCTCTAGCCCTCAAAATTTTCCAAGCCATGGGGCCTAAAATAAAACGAGGCAAAAGCAAATGGCCTTTTCACAACTTTATTAGGCAAAGAGTGTTGCGTGTGTGACACTGATCAATCGACAAACTGTACAAATCACAAGCTTTTGTTAGGCCAAGTAAATTTTACTCGGGATTGGAACTTTCAGCTGTCAAAGAACTCGGATTGTGCATACGCGTGAAGGAAAAAAGAAGAAGCTGAAAATATGACTCAGACCCACAAAGCGACGATGGGGGTGACTGGTGATGATGTGATTCTTCTTATCCCGTAACGATGAAACGTTTATGTATCTTATTGAAGACCTTTACTTTGTACCGGTTCCATATTCATATCCCATTGCTTTTTTCATGGCGCTTGTCGTTTGGTTAAAATGCTTGTGGCTAAAAAAGCGAAAATGGGTATCAATTTCGGACAATCATAGAGGGAATTTTGGTTTAAAGTTTGTTCCACAGAATGCTGTAGAGTATAATCAAGGGAGGATATGCAGTCTGTTTTGGTCAAATAGTGCTGCTCGCATATGCTCCTGGGGGGAAAATTCATGGAGATTGCCAATTTTTAGGAGCTGTTCATAATATTTGCAAAGATTTCGGCGGCCAAAAATAACACCACTAGTGAACAAAAATGCCATTAAATTTTATGCGCATTACTACAAATATCAAGTGCCTTTTTATCTCATTCTTCTTCTTTTTGTTCATATTCGTTGTTAAAAAATCACTTTGCTGATGTGTATAAGGCTTTGATTAAGAGTTCATTTGGGATTGGGAGGCAAAAATGTTACGAGATTAAGGAAGTTGGCTAAAATTATAAATGAACCCTCGAATCTGACTATAATTGTAAACTTACCCTTACTGTTGTGGGGTTGCATCAAAATTATATGAGGAGATTGATAAGATCAACCGAGCATCATATGATTTTGATTAGATGTGAACGTACTGAAAAAGAAAACAACATTATTTCCATCTTCATGGACCACAAAAGCACTTTGAAGCAAATAAGCAAGCACATTTGCCATGGACCACATTGCCACTTGCCACCTGCTATTTTTTCCCAAATAAAGAAAACCCATTATCTATATTAGTGATATTATTGCTGTAGACAAAGACTCTGCATACTAACTTTTCCCCATCATTATTATTATTATCATTATTGTTACCTTTTTTTTTTTTTTTTTCCCTTGTTAGTTGTGAGAAAAACACTTTGCAGGAAAGGACATGCCCACAGGCTATAAGAGGAAAAAGGGCATCAAAAGTTGTAAATTTTTTAACATGATTTGATTATGTTTTGTTCTTATATGATGTCACACTCACCCCATTTGCTTGCTTGAGTAAAACTGAAAACTTGAACTGACATATGTTGGCATACCCTAGAGAGCATGCATTTGCAGGCTTTTGCTAATTATTTGCTATTAAATGGATGTTGATGGATCAAAAATATGGAAAGAGAGGAGATATTTTTCTTTTCTTTCAATTGATATCATATTAACATTGCACAAGCAAGGATTCCAAATTCGAATGGTTATAACATAATGTAGAAGCCTGACAAGCAAAATATTCATGCGATGTTGAGGACTTCGTTATGGTTAAAAAGTTAGTAAATTTGAACTAATTTTCTCCATGACAGAAAGAAGAGTTTTCACTACTCTGCCAATGGCTAAGCGGTGAAGACAGATGTATGTTATTTGTTATTTCAAGACAAATTTGTCTATCAAACTCAACGAAAAATGACATTTTGTCATGAAAAATTAAAAACTAGGGGCCTCTGAGAAGATAGAGACAAATTTGTTACCTGAGGATTGGGACATTTGAGGAGGTTTTAGACAATTTTGTGAAGAGGAGACAATGAAGGAATATTGGATGTCTTTTGCATGAAATTAAATGAAGTTTTGAGAGTGAAACAACTGTATGCTAGAGAGGTGAAGGAATATTGAAATATTGATATAGGGTTAGGCCATGCAAGAAAGTGAGGAATGTGAAAACATATTGAGCAAACTTTGTGTGAAAACATATTGAGAAAGATAATTGCTTTGGAAAGTTTTCAAGTACAACTATTGATTAATAACCAGCAAAATATTGCAAGAAAATAATGTATGATTGTGAAAGGACGATAGCATGTTTTAAGCAATAGAGGAGACATGTATTAATGAGACTATGAGAAATGCATACACAAACATTAAAGGAGAGTAAATGTGAGACTGATTATTCCAAAATTTTTAGGTCATTTTTATGGTTTTCATTTATCTAGACAAGCAGTCCATGTTTTCATTTTCACGGTAACTTGTCTGTGAGCCCAATCCCAACTACCACAAGCCCCACCTCTCCATTGTCTTTAAGCAACAATCCCAACCTCCGAAGAAAGACAAAATAAATCAAACAAAAGGAAAATTGAATGCATGCAGGTTTTTCCTTTCAATGTGGGGGCACTGGGGCAACACTTCCTGCTAAGTACCAAATCCTTTAGGCTCCTGCCTCTCTCTTTTTTTTTTTTTTTTAAAAAAAAAATATCAAAATTATACTTAAGAAGTTCTGAAACAAATTACAATAACGCTCTCTGGTTAGTGATTCAAATCTTATAAGTTGCTAAAGTTTAGGATTAATGGAGTAGCATCTTTGCTGAAAAGAGAGCTTGATTTTCACGATGACTTGTATAATCCGTACAAAAGCGCGTTTTCTAGATTGTAGAAAAATTGAACTGCGTAGGGATGACAGGTGTCCTCTGAAGGCTAAACAACGAATGCTTGGAAATTTACTCTTTAATCTCTCTAGCTGTTGCAATTTACTCGTATTATTTCCAAGCACCCCTCAATTAAAATGAAGCAATATTTGTAACCATCAAATATATAAATGGGGATGCTTAAATTTTGCTTGAATGTAAAGAAGAAGAGCTAAAGTGACAAGATATTGAAAGGCCACCAATTCTAGTTGGTCATTTCCAAATGAGGTCGTCTCTTATTATTTCACCTTCGTTGCAATAAGATCACTACTTGTTTCGGTCTTTGGACCAAGGATTTTCTACGATGGCTTGGTCTGATAGAAATTGACAGGAAGGAATATTTCAAAATCACCTCACCGCGCAAGAAATTTCCTTTCAATTAAAGCATACCAACTTTCAAGCTGAAGCTGAAAATAATAATGATAATTCAATCCCTTGCAAATTTCTCAAACCACCAAATTTTTACATTCATCCTCCAGCTGTTGGGTTTCTAGTTTTTACGCCCTTTTCATCTTTTATCAATTCTCACAGAGTTCGGAATGCCTTTTTATTGGTTTACTCCAGAAGAGACACTAACGCATGCTGAGAGAAAGGAGCTTTTAACACTCCTCTAAGGTTCTTAACAGCCCTTTTAGATTTTTTTTTTTTTTATAGATACTCCAAATTGAATTGATAAAATATAAATATAAACTAATTGGCAAAATATAAATATAAATTATATTAAAATTAACATCTTGCCATAAAACCTCACCCTAAAATAACATTTCTTCTAAGTTTTTGTTTATAAAATTCATATAAATCATAAGAGCTTAAATTATTTTATTTTTATTACATAATTTTTATCTCCATAACTTTCAATTTTTATAAGTTTCTCAAAAAAAAAAAAAATTTGAAGTGACATTTAAAAAATAAATATAAATTTTGAAATGGGATGAGTTTAAAAATTTTGTTAAAAATTATCAAGTTTTAGATTGGATTTCCTTTGAAAATAAAGAATAAATTAATTTATCTTTAATTATATAGGTAATTTCAATTAAATAAGAGTTGGATAAGAAATTTAAAGGGGCGTCAAAAGGCCCACTCACACTCATATTGAAGTCAAATGAGTCGGAAGCAGCCCAGTCTTTGGCTTAATGGACTAAAAACATTGAGTAGGCCATTTGACACCTCTCAAAGTTTCGCATAAAAACCCTTTTCAATTGAGATTATTGTCTAACGAACCCAATATAAATTAATTTATTTCTCATTTTAGATAGAATTTTAATTAAACAATTAAAATAATTTATTTTAATAAATTTTTTTACACCCATTAAAATAATTTTTTTTAATAATTTTTTTATACCCATCCCATTTTCTAGTTTATATTTAAATTTAAATTTAATTGAAAAATATTTTTTAAAGAAAATTATAAGAATTTAGATAAAGATTATATAATAAAAAGAAGATAATTGAAGAATTTATGATTTATATGTAGTTTATAAATAAAAATTGAATGAAATACTTTTTTTATGATAAAATTTTATGAGAAGACAATTATTTTAATATATGAGTTTGTATTTTATAAATTAAATTAGGGTATTTAGAAAACAAAGTTCGAAACGGTGTTAAATAAGAGTTTTAAAGAGGGGTCAAAAGCCATAAGAATTTGATGTTGATGCTGAGTTAAATTTGTAATGAACACTAAATCAATTATTAGAATTATTTTAAATTTTTATTTTTTTTTCATTTTCCTTACTTGACCACCGTTAATGGTGACGCAAATCATTTGGCCTGCCGTGCTTTCATAAAACGAAATTTTGTACGCTGGACAGGTGTCACTTTCTTAAGGCGTCAAATTGGTTTCTGAGCTCAAATATATCCATAGTTCCATACTACGGCATCGACGACACTCGATGGCGAATTATTAGATGGTTACAGAATTGAACGTCGAAATAAAACGCAACGTGGAAGCTTACTTCTGATGAGTACGTATTTCCCGGTAACACAAAAACATTGCAGAAAGAATCACAAATCTCCAATAAGTATCCATTTCACAACAATTGACACGCACTTAGGCACCCTAAATATGCAGCATGGCATGCTAATCCACAAACAGAATGATTTTGATTTTGGGTAAGTACAACGATACAGAGGAGAATTCCATAATGTCGGCAATGCGTGTTTAAAGAAGAGAATTCCATAAGGTCGGCAATGCGTGTTTAATTGATGCTACCACCAAAAATTCTGGTCAGCATCCGTCATGATGTAATATATAATCCATCCAGCTGGTAGAAAATTTAAAAAAATTCATGCAGTGCCAGAAACACGTACATGAAATGGAGGCCCGCAACAGAAGATCGGTTCATCAGGAGAATCGGTCCTTGCTCGAGCTCTAAGGATGTTATTAGCATCGTCGATCACAGCAGCAGCCATTAGAGTATATTCACCAGGGACAAGGAAGTATAAAGAGAAACGATGCTTGGATTCTTGAAGCGGGGGAACCTCCATGGTTATTTCATTAAGAACACCTGAAAAATATTCACAAAAACTATTATATACGACCACTAGTACCGTTAACATTGTCTTATTCATATTGATACAAAAAAATTTCAAAATCAAACACAGAAATGTGGGACCTAGACTTAATTAACTAATTACCCAATGAATTAAGTGTCCTATGTATTATATTAAAATCTAACACACAATTTTCTTTTTCCTTTTGCCAAATTGGTGGTGATTAAAAAAGACCAGTGCATTCTTGTGCAGGTAATAAATGATATTACCAGTCAACAATATTATAGGAAAAAAATCCTTACCGGACCATAAGACGGTTGCCTTGGTACCCTCGATGCAATTCTCGCCAGCTACATCTCTACATGTAATACTAAGACTCATCTTGATCATTTCTTTAGTGTTATTGCGAACCAGAACCTCCATAGGAGTCATGTCATGTGCTAGGACAGAACCCTTAGGCCCAGAAGAATCCTTAGGTAAATCAAGCTCTGCATCCTGTTCAGATCCCTTTTCAACTAGCCTGAAGCCAAATGTCAAAGGATCTGGCAGCAATACATCCATAACAGATGACTGAAGTGCAGCCTGTACAGCATCCTTGATATTTAATTCTCCAGAGCTGTTGCGCCCAGATTGCCACCTGACCTTTATTCTTGAAATGAGGTTCCTGATGGAAGCATTCAACTCAGCCTTGGTATTCTTTTCGGAGAAACTGGAACTTCTGCTGCCACTAGTGCCATTAGACTGCATGTCTTTTACGAAAAATGAACCATCAAGAATAGGTAGCTTAAAATGCTCCAGTGGTATTAATACCCTTGCAGAGTAATCCCTGTCGATTCTTGTTTTAGGATAACCATATTCAGTAGCATCATGATCAACAGAATGGCTATCCTCATTGCCAGAATTTTCCAGCTTGACAATAACACTAATTTCAAACACAACGTCGGTTGGATTAGACAATTCAAGCTCAAGAAAACGTAGACCCCAACTTCCTCTGAAAGGATCAATCTTCATCAATTTGTCCATCCGATTTCCGGAACCAACCAATCCTTTACAGGAGGTAGCCTCCACATGAACTGCTCTCGGAAGGTTTTCACTGACATGTGCAGGAATCTCCATTGAAAGCAAACGAGCTTTTACAAAAGATAAACCTTGCAAAACACAGATTTGCAGGGGAAGAACCAGGCGCCTACCGGGGGGTACAGCAGATTGATCTCCGGAATTTGTAAGCGGCCCTGAGAAACAAAAAGAAAGGAACAAGCATTAATCTTACATGAAGAAAAAAATCTATTAAAATCCCTAAAGTGAATAGAGAAGTGGAAGGAGTGAAAATCACAATACATTTACTTTCTGAAGGTACCTGCATAATGGATCAACAATGAAGGGCTGCTTACATCCTTTACATGCCTCCCAATGCTTCCAGAGGCAATCTTACCGGCAGCAGTTTCGGGATCCACTGGGCCATGCTGCCAGGCCTTCAAGGTCACAGGTATAATGACCTCAGCTCCAGGCTTCAAAGGAAGAGCAGATTTTAAGGTCTCAGATGCAATTGAGATAATAGAATCTTGGTTTTTTCCCGATAATGAAATATGTGCTTGCTCAACTGGAACTGTACCTGCATTAGCCAGACTAATCCATACATCACAAATTTCACCTTCATACAAAATGATGGCACCATCACCACCGACAACATTTGATACTAGCAGTGGCAGTGGTGGTACCACAGAAATATTTGGAACTGACACATTTTTCAACTTTGCAGACCCACAACATCGGAAAGGGTCAGAAAGCACAAGTCCTTGTGCTGCCCCTAGAAGAAGGTTATCTACATCCCTGAATATGTGTTCAGTTACCACACCAAAACAGTGAACAGTGCATCCCGGAATTGTCACAGGCCCCACTGAAGTTGGGATCCCTGATAAGGTGATCACTTTTGATGAATTAGGTGGGAGCTCTACGCTAATTGGAAAAGCATCAAAATTTCCTGAATGCACAGAAAGATAGATACTGTCAACCCTTAAATCAAACCCACATGGATTTGCCAACTCCACCAAGACCTGCACTGGTTCTCCAACAACCCAAATAAGCTCCTGCTTACTACTATCATTTGGCTCTCCTTTGCTGAATGGAGTATAGATAAAAGGACCTGAAGGGGCAGATCCTGCCCACCAATCTTCCCTACCTGGATTGCGCTTCACAATGTCCATTTGTGAAGGATGAAGAGGAAAAGAGTACAACCTGGAGTAATAAAAGATTGATATAAGTTCTATGAATACTAAATACAACCCCAATGACCACTTTTCTCTTTCAGCAGACTTCAGATAAAAGAAATTAGTGCAATGGTTTATACCTTACAAAAGGTAAGGCAGGATCGGCACAGCGAGTTCCTGAAGGCAACCTCTCTGCTGAATTTGCAAGTGCACTAGCAAGGCCATTTTGCCCAACGGGTGTGATTAAAGGATAATAAGATCTTAAAAGCCTAGCTGCTGCACTCCATGCAGCAAGAGGATCCCCTGCTCGAACAGCAGATAGCAGAATCTCCCTTAGTACAACCATCTGCAATGTGCTCCACTGAGACTCAAAGAGTGAGACTACTGACTGTACTGATTGATGATGCATCTTTCCACCATCAACAAGGCTTGATCCAGTTTCCTTTTGTAAGAAGGAAAAAGATAGTATGGTCAATTTATTAGTTTTGACAGAGGCAATCTGCACCTCAAATGAATGGTAAAATATAGAAAAACCGCACTTTTTGAACTGCATTCAGCATTTCCTACATATAAATTCCATCCACTGACAATTACTACAAAATCTAACATACATTTACATCAAATTAAGGATGACAACAGTATTATAGTGTTATAATTATATAAACCGTTGGCTTTCCTCATTATATATTCATAGTTTCACACTTACATTGGAAAGAGAACTTTTGGAGATGGATGCTCTACTCTGAACACGATATGCTTTAGTAGTCATAGCAAGAACTTGCATGGCACAAATAGCAGCAGACCTATTTTCTTGTTGCAAATACAACTGAGCTACCTGCCTTGAGAAAAAGGCAGCCTTCCTTTGATAATCAAGAGTTCCAAATAAACGAGCTATTTCAATGTATAAGATCAGACGGTCACTGGCATCTATCAGAGATTTTGCACCATCTGCAGCACTGGTCAACAACTCCACCACATCCTTAGCCAGCTCTCTCCTGCAAAAACAGAATATACAGATTAAGATATGAAGCCATCCAAACTAAGGATTTGCTACTTTTTGAGAAAAATAAGGCAAAGAAAGCACAATCATGAAACAGGATATTAAATGCCTAGAAGTTCCCCACTTAAGTGATAGCAAATAATTTGTTAGCAAATGCATAATAGAACAAGTGTCAGATTATTAAGTTGGAAAATTTACTACATACAGTCAGAATGGCATTCACAGGGAATCGCTAGCCAAATCATCAATAAAGAAACATTCTAATCCGAAAAGGAAAAAAAATCATCAATAAAGCAATGCATATCTCCACTTTGCCAGATACGATTTAGATCTTTGCAGTATATTCCTATTTTCTCCAATGTCAATATCACAAATACCTAGGCTCGCCTAATATGATAAGTTAACTAGATCGTAACAATATTTCACATTCAGCAAAACATAGCTAACAAGGGTGGAAAATGATAATGATAATACCTGCAAAGAAATCTTGCCAATTTCAAGGTGGCCTCAAGTTCAAAGCTTAGGGGTGAAACTCTGCATGCCCCAAAAATAGAACTACTCATTGCCAAGATGTTCCAAATAACAAGAAAATGAATACCTAACTTTAAAATACAGACAAAGAAAAAGATAATGTCATATCAATATTATTTTGAGGGAAACCATGCATGAAGTGCCCTTTACTTCTCTAACATCAAAGAGCATGTTAAACAGTTATTCTGAAAGCATAACTTGAGGGGGAAAAAAAATCAAAGATAAAAGTAAATCCTTATTGTAAACTAGGCAATAGAAAAATATCAACGAAAGAAAAATCAAAGAATGAATGTAAATGAAATTTCATTGATTAATCACAAAACAGGCAAAAATGCAAAAATAATACTGAAGAATGGATCTGCAGGCCAAATGAGATCTATAAACATTACAATATCATGCACATAACAGTAAACTTAAACACTCTCTAAGAAAGAAGGTCCACCAGTGAAAATGATAAATGTCATCAATTACCTCTGAGCATTGTCTGGTATAAATGATTTTCTGTAATGCAAGATAACACTATTGTAACGAAATTTAACCTCTTCCTCTAGAACTGCATCCTTTTGGCCCATTCGATCAACCTAATAACGAGATTTAAACAAATAAATTAAGCCAAATATCCACAGCAGACAAAAGGAAGACACTAGTGCATAAAATCGGCAGAGATCAGTCAATAGAATATTCAAGTACAACAGTAACCCCGTGTTAAATTCTTAGTAATTGCTTCCTTACATTCCAAACAATTTTTATTTCGATGGGCAGCCAAAATATGCAGAGTAATGTAAAGGTACTTGAACTCTCAGAAGAGGCAGTAATACGCATTATTTATTCATTCACTCACTCTGCCCTGATCTGTCACACACATATAGAATATTCAAGTACAACAGTAACCCCGTGTTAAATTCTTAGTAATTGCTTCCTCACATTCCAAACAATTTTTATTTCTATGGGCAGCCAAAATATGCAGAGTAATGTAAAGGTACTTTGCACCCTCAGAAGAGGCAGTAATAACTAAACGCATTGTTTATTCATTCACTCACTCTGCCCTGATCTGTCACACACACATATGGTTAGCAACATATAAAACAATCTTATTTTAAAGTGTATACGCACCAGTAAGGCACAAACGCTTCCCTCCAATGCCCCAGCATACCAAAAGTAATCAGCAGTCAACCTAGCCAGTTCCAATGCAGTAGAATAGTGCGCATTTGCATCAACAGGCGATCCCGCCAACAAACAGTAATCGCCTATAGTCTTCTGTGCTCGAGCAAGTCTTCGCTTTTTGGCCTTTATAACCTGTATTTTCAAACAAATCAAACAGATTAACTTGCAAAGTTCAACACATAAACATAATAAACCGATGCTTCAATAGAAAATATAATACAGATTCAAAATACTTAGGACACCTAAACATAAACCTCCTCTGAGCTGAGACTGGCTTGAGAATCTAATGGCGTCTTCAATATAGTTCCCGCAGATTCTGCCTTAAGCACCCACTTCTCAAATTCCATCAACAATGATGCTGCAATATCTTGCATCATTGTTTGCAAATGAAACTCCTGTGTTTGTTGGTCAGCTGGCGGAAACAAAATCAAATTGTCCCCCTTCTTTCCACCCTCCTCTAGCTGCAACCGGTAAAAAGAATGAATTAAGCCATGCCACATATAGCAATCAAATTCAAGGGCAAAAAGTTGCAAATTATATGCTAATAGTACATCATTTAAATTAATTTTTGACATGAACGGCAATAAATTGGTCACATTTCACTTCAAATAAAAAATAATAATAATGAAGTTTGATGCTGATTGACTTCTCATTTCTTTTTTTTCTGATAATTTTTCAACAAATCAAACAGAATTTTTTTTTTCAACTTCTTAATAATACACGTCGTTGGTAATTCGCTTCTCATTTCTCTAATTTTTCAATTTTTTAACCATCAAGCAAACAGTAAAAATATAAAATGCAATTCGTAAGAGATACGATAGGTATACTCACGTGAGAGTCACATGGCGAAAATGCGAAGCATCGTTTAACCAGAGCGGAGTTATAACCCTTACAAGCGGCGTTAAATTGTTCGATGACGGAATCGAGATCCGGGGAGGAAGGGCAGTGGCAGATGCCGATGACGGCGAGGATCTTACGATTGGATTGAAAATCTTCCCAGGGGCTGGGTGGGGCCCCACCGAGGACGAACTTGAACCGGAGCGAACCGGAGTCCCAGGGCTGGTTCGTGAACGGCGATTTTTGATGCTCCGTATAGAAAGAGCTGATGGCGGAGAGCGGGATCGTGTGGTGGCGGAGTAGCAGTGAATGGTAGTCCCGCAGTAGATTTGGTGGGACCGTGCCGATCGGGAGGACCGCGATCCGGATCATGGATGATGTCTCGATGCTGACGTCTGGCTCCATGTTCTGAATTGGATGGCGTGGGCGAGGAAAGTTGCAGGGGTGTTACTGTGGGGATGAGTGTATCAGATTGGAGACATTAGGAATTACAGGAGTTGATGAGAGAGTGAAGTGTGTGAGCGAGGGAGAGTCAGCAATGGATGTGTAGGTTGGTGACGTTGAGGTGGAGGCTAGAGCCCAGAGCCCAGGAGAAGAGGGAAAATGGGAGTGTTTGGTTATAGAATGATGTAAACTTTTACGGATGGATTATGATTTCCTTGTAATGGTTTGTGAATATCTTAAATCCCTTTTTTTTTTTTTTTCATTTTCTGATCAAAGGGAATATCTTAAATCTGAAAACGGTATAAATAGATTATTTATATAATTATGTGATTGAAATTTAGTTATAATTAGCATAATAATGTATTCAATTTCGTTTTTAACATCATGATGATTTTTTTGGTAATAAAATTAAATCCTATATGTCAAATACACTGATTTTGAACTTCACTATGTATTATTAAATTTAAAAAATTCCAATGATTCACATAAAATTTTATTATATTGGGAAATATTCATTCAATAGCCGGTATTAGATCGCTTTGCTTTGCTATTCCACATAGATGGTTGTATTTTGAGTGTTTTCTCATGTTTTTTTTTTTTTTTAATGGTTGAAAGTATATTTATGCAATCTATTTTGTTATAGATTTATAGAATTTTTTCTTTGTATTTGAGTGGTCTTGGTCTTCCGTGCATCACGTAAAGCTTTAGTAGATTTTCTTATTATAATTAATTGTTAATTTAAAAATTAAAAAAAAAAATTGTGGATTCGAGCTTCAAAAAATGTGTGCGTTAAATGAAAACAATAAGAAACAAAAAAATTGTTATATGATGTTAAATTGCCACCATATATACACGAAACATTTACATTGATAGAATTTAATTAAATTACCTCCTTACTTTTTGGAGAAAATTTTGCATACTCCTATCATATATTGTCAAGTTTATATGATACTTATCATATAAACTTCTCAACCAACCAAGTTCGAGCATATAAATGAATGGCAATAACCTAACAAACAAGTTATTTCCCACAATCTGTAGATATATTTTCCTTTCAAATATTATATATGGATCCGAATTCTTATTAAACAAGAAAATAAATTGATTAAGTGCCTGCTTGATATGACTTATTTAAGAGTTATAAGTGTTTATTTAATTCCATAAGCACTTTTTAAAAATTTGTATGGTGTTTGGTTATTTTTTTAATAGATTTTTTTTAGCTTAAATAAGTTAATTTACCTCTACTAGTAAAATCTCAAAATTTGAGCTTTTGAGAGTAGAGGTTAGAGAGATTTTCCAAAAAATATATAATATAAAAAATATCATTGACATATTTCATTAATTACATAATATCCTTTGTATAAAATATACCCAACGAAAACTGTTGCCGCCATATAAACATATTATTTGTTTGGGAGAATATATCAACGATATAATTTTTAATTTTGAAAATTAAAGAAATGATTGGACTGATTTTTTCTTATTAATTGATAGCTTGGATGTATTTTGTTACATGTTATATGATTACTAATATATATCCGTTTTAGTAATTTAATTACACAAAAACATTTTTAGTTTTACACAACCAAATAATTTAATAGTTCAAAAGTACTTTTTTAATTAACAACTAAACACCAATGACTTTTTGTCCGAAAGTTCTATTGGTGTAAGCTCTGCTCCTAAAAATTCTATTGGTATAAACTCTATTTAATAAATTGTATCAAACGGAGCCTAAATTCGCTATTTAAAAAAGTAACCCTAGAAGAAGGGGTGAAAAAATGGAAATCTATTTTCAAATACTTTGTAAGTACCAAACAAAACTCAAGTAACATTGTGCTCAAACTCGACAGTCGAGACTAAGAAACAGAAGAGTGATTTCGTTGTCGATTTAACGAGTGAAGTAGTGAAGAGAAATCTAGAAATTTGAAATTAGAATTGCAGCGCCACCATGTCAGCTGAGATCGACGGTCACGATTCTTCCTCCGATCAGCACCCCTTGCTTCGCCTTCAAGAAATCCTAACTTCAATCTGCAAAGTAAGCTTTCACTTCTCCCTCCCTACTTCACTCATTGCCCTGAATATCTTTAAAAAAAATAAATAAATAAAGGAAAGTGAAAGTACACTACGTTATCGTTCTTATTGTATCTCATGATGTTCATAGTTCAAAATACAAGTGCACGACGTCATTTAAGCTGAGCTAATCAAATTTAAGAAGCAATTGCACGCACGAAGCTGATATTGGAAATTTTCTACCAAATTTGTAGGCATTTGAATGCGGAAATATCGGTCAGTCCGATAACTCCGTCTCAGAACTTGTCAAATTCCTTGATTCAGTTTCAGATTCCGTTGAATCGGATTCGAAGAATGCATCTGAAATTCTCGCCGAGATACATGAGCTTCTATGTACTCCTTCACTGGACCAGGTTTTATTTTTATTTATGATTATTATTTTTTATGTTGAATAAATGTTTTGGTACGTTTGTGAGATTGTGGCTTTTGTTTGTGTTCTGACAGGCGATAATAGATTCACTGTCATTTGAGCTGCCGAAGGCAGTGACAAAGTTTGCTGGGTTGTCCAGTAGCTGTTCAGAGATTGCTAACAGTATCATTGATAAGCTTGTGGCAACATGTAGTCCACGAGACATGCTTTCAATTCTTTGTGAGGTATGCCGTTCAGATGTTTGATGTCAATTCTAGTTGTGCCTTTGTTGGTCTTCAAATTTTGATCTTTAGATTCATTTCTTTAGTCCTTTGCTAATTTTGTTATTGATGGATCAGGCATTGGATTCTTCGATTAAAACTATCAAGGAATGTGATTATTTTGTTCCTCTTTTAAGTGGTCTCTCGAAAGGTAACATTTTGTACTGGCTAAGGAAATGCGTTTCTTTGACTAATTAAGTATGTTTGTGTTAGTGTGGATGGAAATGTGCTTAAATTTTGGGTTTTTGAAATTTTTTTGCAAAGGCACATTTTCTCCTACTGATGATCAATAAGAAAATTGTTAGTTCTTTGATTTTCAGTATTACTTTCCACTCGGAGGCACCACTTTGAGCAAGCAAAAGTAGCAGTTCCTGTTATTGTTAAGGTTTTAAAGACTGTGACATTACAGGAAGATGATGAAAATAGAGAATGTCAGCATTTGTTCGATCAAGCTATAGGCATTGCTGATGCTATCCGTCAAGTTTGCTTGAAATTGGTTTTTGAGGCTTTCATTATTTCATTCTCATATTTTGGGGGTTATTTTAAAGATTGTCTTTGGACTTTCAATCATATTATTATGACCTTTCAATTTTGTCTGTGACAGGAGGGCAGAATGAATGAAAAACTTCGGGCTCTTCTTGGTCTATATGTTCTCCAAATTATGGTGAGCTCCCTCTATTGTTTGAGCACTTCTATTTTTCCATTTACAGCTACTTAGTTTCCTGCATGAACTATATTCATGACCATCTTTATATCTTGTTTAATGTGCATGCGTGTCTTGAGTAAGATACATTTATTATATGCACAGGTGCTTGTTTCAGTCAGCATGGAACATAAATCCCCAAGATGTATTCCTTTGGTGTCACAATTATCAGGCTTCTTGCCATATTGTCATTTATCATATCTTGGTCTAATATCAGGGAATGATGTTGACACTATGACTAGCTTGGTTGTCGGAGGTAAATTCTCAAAGTAACCACAGTTTCACCATCCTTTGTGGCTTCAATAATGTAACAAGCATGAAAAAATTTTAATTGTTCTTACTGTTACGTTTATATTGCTGTGCCCAGACGATGAAGATGATTTTATGAGTTGTTTATCCAATGTCGAGCAAGGCGCATCTCTTTCAGGTTTTGTGTTTTTCACTTACCAATTTTCTTCATTCTTATTATTAGTTTTTCCAAATATTGTTTTTTCATTATTGATCATTGAAGACCTTTGATTTTATTTTTTTTTAAATTACTCTGACTAATTGAAGACCTTTGATTTGGGTTGCTTTTGTGTTTGCCGTGTTGATGCAGTGATATGGGGCTCTATGTCTGATCAAGTTGTTCAAGCTGCTGGTGAGGATTTGACTGCTCTTGAGGGTGAACTTCAAAGCAATCAGATAAAAAAGTGGCAAGCCATTGCCATGTTAAAGCACATATTCTCTTCTGGAAAGCTGTCATGGGAATTCAAGAAACATGCTATCGACTTCTTGCTTCATATAACAGATGGAAATAACTACCAGAAAAGTGACAGTGTTCATAGTGACTTTGCTTCTTATATGCCTAGTGTCTTTGCAGCTTTGCAGGTAGTCTCATTCATGTTGTGTTTGTATACTTCCATATCTACCATTATCTCCATTATGATAGTTTTAAAATGAATTTCAGGGTGTTATAATGGTCATCATGTATGCACAAAGTTCAACGCTGAGAAAGGGTGCTTTTGATGCACTTAAAAGGGTGAGTTTTATGGTATCTAGAAGGTGCAAAAGTTATTATCCACATGCAAGTTTTTGTGCAGCATTTGTATACCCTTTTTTTTGGGGGGTGGGGTGGGTTTAGCTTTAACTTTTTCTTTCAACTTTTTATCATGAAGTTTAAAACTTAAATGCATTTGTTTAGCTTGCATAATTTGCATTATATTCATTTTTCTAGAATTATTATAAAACTTATCTCAGTTTGTCACATAAACCAGGTGATTGCTGAGGTTCCATATTCTGACAAGCGTGACTTTTTAAAAGCTCTGATGACTAAATGTGACTCTTCCTCTATGGTAAACACATTTCAAGTTGGTTACATGATTTACAAAATTGAATTTATTTTCTGAAGTAGTTGTTACAATGGAATGTAGGTTGCAGTTCTTCTAGATATTGTCAGACAGGAAGTCCTTAAGGAAAGAAACAAAAGAAAATCAATAGGAAACGAGGAAGTCCAGCAAGGGGAAAATGAAGCAGAAGCATGCCCAAATACATTTTTTTCGCCTGCAGTTGTCCTTGAATTAGTAGATTTAGTTTTGAAGCCCTCAACTGGAGGACCTCCGCCCCTTCCAGAGTATGGTGATGCGGTACAGCTTTCACTTCTTTAGTTTCTTTTGGTTTATTTTTGCTGCTTCAAATGCTGTGTTATATATATATATTGTTGCCATTATTCTTAATTAAAAAAAATTGCTGTCAAGATTTTCTTTTAGATATTTAAGAAACCTTCAATCCTTAGAAAACTAACTTCATATGGCTTTGTATGACATATTTGTTAACATGCATCTTAGGTTCTAATTTAATTCCCAACTAGAGCGATTCTATTATTGAACTTCTTTATTTTCTGCCATGTGCCTCATTTATATCACTACAGGATAGTTGAATGCTCGTCTTTGTTAACCAAATTCTTTCTTTTTTTTCGTTTACATGACATGTCTGCTGCTGTGATGGTTCACAGGTTCTATCTGCGCTGAATCTTTACAGATTTCTCCTGCTAATGGAATTGAAAGGTAAATTGAATTTCAAAAGCTTAGGAAGATAAGGTTTCTGATGCTACATGCTATACTTATTTTTACCATTCGCTCGTCTTCTGTGTCCGGATGCTTGTTTCTGTTTTGGATAAAGCAGTATCTGACACCTATTCTATCAATTTGATGATGTGTGAGTGCAGGAGTAGCGTGTTCTTACCTTTTGCAGAGAAAACTTTTTCCTCTAATCAAACAAAACTTAGTTACTAATGGCTTGTCATTTTCGATTCTCTAAATATTATTGGAGGAAATATAAAAGTTTGACATTGTGCATATTGGCTGTTTTTTTTTTTTTAAAAAAAACATGGAACAGAGCAAAGCAACAGTGAGGTACTATCAAGGAGCAATTTAAAGAAGGCTTACAATGAGTGGCTTCTGCCTCTTCAAACCTTAGTGACAGGCATTTTGGCAGAGAACAAGGATGATTATGATCAATTGGCCATTGATACAGTATGCACCCTAAACCCTATCGTCTTGGTTTTGTATAGGTGTATTGAACTTGTTGAAGACAAATTGAAACAATTTGCTTGACTTCTCTTGTATGTTCAATTTTTTATGCTTGATTAGTAGATGGGCGTATGTACCTCTTGTACATTAGATTTTGTAATTTTTTATGAACATTAAACTGCTTATATATAGTGGGTGACATTAAGGTTTGCCAAAATTTTACGTTATATAAAATGGTGTAGATTGCTCTTTAGAAATGCCAAATAAAGCCTGGGCTTCCTCTTGGGCCTCAGTTCTTTTCTATCGAACTACTTGGGCTACAGCTGACACCATCAATTGCTGAAAACCTTGATTCATAGAGACCAAGCATTATTTTATCTGGAAACAATTGATTTTCTTCACAAGTAGCATCTCTTGTAAAACAACACTTTCCCTCGCAATGGTATATGGAAGATCTGCCGGCAACACATCAAGGCCAGTTTTAATATCATACTCGATTTAAATTGTGAACTGTATGTAGGTTCTGGTTTAATTGCGTGATTTTATAAAGTCATAAAACTTTCTGCAACGATAACTGATTATATATTAAAAGACAAAGCTCGAAAATGTGTAAATTGATCTAAAGTCTAAAGGAACAAAATTGTAAAATTAGCTCTGAAGGCCTGAACAGAATTGTCCCAACAGCTGTCTAGCTACAAAGAATGTCGAACAAAAGTTATTTTTCTACATATTTCCGAAACAAGAAGTAATGAGGGGTTACCCCAAAGAATTTCGGAGGAATTGGGAACTTGCTACAACACAAGAACTTCTCTCTTCCTTCCACCACCTCTATGTCTAAACTACCCTCAAAATCTTCTTCACGACTAGTCAACTTTTCCTTCCAAGAATTTATAATTGAAGAAAAAGCTTAAAGAGTCATATACCTCTAAATTTGCTCAAGGTACAATACTTACATTTCGTAGACAGTTCTTTGGCCTCGCCAAACTTCTCCTAGGCAATCAATTTTTTTTTCCCAATAAGAATAGTGGGCCATGCTGCTGCTTCTGCAATATTGTAGCATGTTGTGTTGTAAAAACAGAATCAATTGATTATATTTGTTTTGTTTTCAACTCATCCCGTATAAAGTCTCAGAGGCAGAATCATCCTCGGCTGGCGTCATATTTAGATCGGGTAGCAAGCAAAGGCTAGAGCGGGTTGGAACAACCTCGAGTGTTTCACAATATTCCAATCGTGGAAGATCAATGATGGGTGAGTGAGATGGGAATGTCGAAGAGGCTAATCCATTAACGACCTGACTTTCACTTGGGTTCTTTCCGGAATCTAATCCCAAATCAAGCTGCAAATTATAACATTTTTCATTAATAAGAACCACAAAGAAGGCAAGAAATGGTGAAAGGTTCATAGTGGTGGTGCAAGGGGGGAGGAAAATGACCTTGATTCTTTTCAGGTTCTCATTTTTGGCACTCTGTATCTTATAAGTAGCACGTAGGGTTTCTAATTCCTGTTGAATGATATATGTTAATACCGAAACAAATGAAACATTATTAGAATTTAAATTCAGCAGTAAGAAGCACAATGATCAAACCTTGTTCAAATGTATTCTCTCCCTTAAGAGAAAACCCTCTTCTTCTTTTAGTTGAGCAAATGTCTGGATCGAAGTCCACAAATTCCAAAATTAAATAAATCCAAATCCATTCATCATCTAATCACGTGATTTACACAAAGCTCATGAAATGTTTACCTTTTTCTTTCTGGATCTTTTGGTACTGTTGCCAGTGCTTTCATTTGTGGCAGTACCCTGCAATTAATTAACAAAAAATGAACCAACGAGCAGGATACAAAAACAATAGGAAAACACAGCTGATTAAAAAAAAAAAAAAAAAAAGAGCAGGACCCACTCACATTGTAAAGATTGAAGCAAAAACAAAAAGAAAAAGAAGAAGAAATAGGACTCACAACAATTGATAGACTCAAAAGTTTCTGGGGCCCATTAAAATTTCTTGCAAACTATTCGAGACACGCCGATTTAGTTCCACGGCAACAAGATTCACGACACACGTCCCTAGTTTTTTAATCCAAGCAAATCGAAAAACCAATGATGTCGTTACACGTATTATAATAACGGATGGGCCCCCGTTAGCGTCTAATAAAATCACTCCTCTTCAGAGGCCAAACGAAAATGCAGCTATCAGATGCTACGCTATCGAGAAAAAAACATTGCAACCTTAAACCCGCTAAAACTGAACACAGCTGGCAGATTTGGAGCTGTCTATTATTGACTGTGCACTGCAACATAATAAACGCTCCTCCGTTGTGAAAACCGCCGTCGGGACCAACAGTAATCCAATAAAATATCGCCACATCATAATAGCCACGTGGTATCACAAGAAATATTATTTCTTCATCGCTCACGTGACACTCACATGATCCCCCTGCGGTGGCCGGCACATAAATAGGTCACTGCCTATAGCAACTCCACCCAACAAAGTTCACCCCCCCCATATCAGAAGTCAAAAGGGGCAAAAGGCAAAAAAGGCCAAAAAAAGGTGGGCAGAAAACAGAATAAACTATCTAATCCAACGGCCCCTCATCACAAGTTGATTTATCATAATTCCAGTACCGTCTCACCCGATTATTGCCCCCAACACGAAGCGTAATTTGGGGGAATCTGCCACTACAACGCAGACCTGAGAAGCTCATAACTCGGCCCCACTAGTAAAACTAGGGCCCACACTAAAAACATTTATGACGATAAAACCCCCTCGTTATGGAGGGTTAAGTCAACAGATTTAGACTTCAAGATGGTAATTTTGGCCACGAGAGACACACTTGAACCAAGATCGTTTCGAATGTGGGAAACTTCTTGGCGAAGAAGGTGGGGTGGAGTTGGGGAGTGGCCATTGGCCAATGAATATTTTTCACATCTGACGAAGCTGTCCTTTCTAGAAACGCGTGCAGTTTATAGGATCTAACTAAGCGCGACGATGGGCGATTTGGTCAATTTAACGCTTGAACAAAGAATGACAGGTGAACGGAAAACGCGAGAGGAAAACGCGAGCCACTTTCAAATCAGCCGACCCCACGTGAAGATGACACTGTGCCACAGGGGCAGTTTCGTCCAACTACGTGAAAATACACTCCTTACAAACAAAACGGACGGTTAACTTCATCCCCTTTGAACGGAAAGATCAAATTACCAACTGTTGGACCATTTTAGGTTACACAAAAAAATGTGAGGGTAAAAAAAAATCTTCTAGATTGACAGATTTAGCCCCATCAGCTATCAGCTGATGACATGTATTTTTCAGACGTAAATGGAATAATAAAATCGGCGTAATTCCAAATATTGTGAAAAGAAGGCGATTAAGAGGGGAGAAAAACGTCATAGAAGAAAAAGGCAAAACAAATCATCCTCCGAAACTCCGTGGACTCGCTAAACATAAAACGCAGAGAGTAAATAAACAAAGCCAAAAAGGTCATTTCCGTCGAAAACCAAAACATGCTACGCCACGTCACAACGTGACGCTCCAAAAGATCAGGTCAGCAGAAGAGAAGAGGAGAAGATAGAGATATGAAGGGAGTGAGTGATAGAGAGATGGACAGACCTTGGATCTGACTGCGGAGGTTTGGTGGTGGCTGGTTTCATCGTCAGCAGTGGCGGAGGGAGAGGCGGCGGCGGCGCTTCCACCACCGCTCCAAGAAAGCGGCGTGGTAGGGCTAGCTCTCATACTATTGTTAGCTGAATCAGCTGCATCTTTTCTCCTCATCGAAACGGCGTCACATCTCGAAGACCTCGACCTCCGCTGACGTATCCCCCATCTCAGAGGTGCCGCCGCCGCCACCTCCGCCTCAGATTTAACGACGTGGTTCGCCTGCTTCTTCAACCTCACCAACAGCTCGACCACCACACTGTCGTCCATCATCGCAGCCCGCACCCACTCGTCCTTCACCATGGCCACCATCATCGAAAAATATACACCGACAGTTGAATATATAGATATACAAAACTGTATATATACGTATATATAGAGGTACGAAGAGAGTGGGAGAAAGAAGGGAAGAGGGGGGGGGGAGGCTGGAGAGAGGTGGCGAAGAAGAACGAGAGAAAAGTTAGTAAGAGAAAAGAAAGAAAATGACTGAGAGGGGCGTTGTGTTGTTTATATATACGAGGGCTGGTTTTTGATTTTTTTTTTTATTTTAATTTTATTGGGTTGGTTTTTTATTTTTATTTTTATTTTTTTAATTTTAATTTTCTTTTATTTGTTTGTGTGGATGAGTAGATTCCAGTTACCTGGTTTTGTTCTTCCAACTTCGTGCTTTTATAGTAATCATTAAAATTTAACTTGTTTTTGACCCTTTGGTAAAGATATTTATAGGAATGGCCCAAAAGTTTAGTCTAATTCACGAAGATGACATAACTTGAACTTTTCTTTTAGTAAAAGAACTGGAGTTTAAAATATTATAATAATATATCTTGCAAAAATTTCGTTTTATATACAAAAGTGACCTTCTTGTTTAATTTTTTTTTTTTCAACTCTTGTAGTCCATGTTATTTATCATATTATTTCAGAGTCTTTAACTATTTTTTTTTTTTTGTAATGTATACTGGCAATAGATGATGTAATTAAAAAAATATGATATATTACAAAATATAACAAGAGTTGAAATATAAAAACTTGCTCTTATTACGCATGATTAACTTTTTCGACTAAATTAATCGTTTAAAATTCTTCTAAATATCATGTCTTATTAAAATTAAAAGTATTATAATTTCAAAAAATTATATGTCGTATTTTATTTTTAAACTTTGTCTCTCGAACTATGATTTTAGATAATAATATCTCTAAATGTGATACAGACTAATGCCACTCGTCTATAATGGCTCTTAAGGGGATGATCGTCTGCGACAATCATTAAGCCGTCTACTGTGGTCGAAATATTATTAACGCCATCTTATTTAGGGGCATATTAATTATTTAATTTAGACTAACTGGTCAAATTTACCCTAGTTTTAGGTCGTTTCCGAAATATTCCCTAACTCTACCTTTCCTTCATGGGTTTCTCTTTCCATATTTGTTCTTCGTTTTATTAGTGTGTAGAAGCGTGGGGTCCAGGGTGACATGTGGCGCTGACAAAGTTGCAGTTGTAAATTCGGGGAGAGAGCTTCTAGGGCTTTGTAAACTGATAACCCAACGCCGTTCTACTGTTGCTTTGTTTTGGCAATTTCTTGAGCCAGACAGCCATTTGCAGAGGTACGGTTCCACTCGTATAGTTCCACAGAAGCCTGCCAATGAACTGTTGCCATGTCATCCACTAAAAGATTGGGTTATTTGACGTTTCTCCATAGCGCGTCGGATGTGATACTTTTTTTTTTTTGTACACTTATTAGGGAGTAGTGTGACCGCGTCTCAGTAATAAATATACCGAAGGATTTTTTTAGATATTATATAAATTTAAGTCTCCATGTGTGCATATTCCTCCCGATTTAATGTTAATACGCTAATTTTTTTTTTTTTGTACATTAGTGTATTATAATTAGAGTTTTATTGATATTTATAGTTAGATATTGATTGAGATTTTTTTTTTATAATTTTATTATGGTAAATATCAACCTTTCACTTAAAACTGAAAAAAAATATGTCCTTACTATTAATATTAGAGGAAAATCGACTCTACCTCAAAGTAAGAAGACAATTCAGCCCCTATGATATAGGAGAAGTAAGTCTCAGCGCTCTGCGAGCACTGCGAGCTAAGGTAACTGAAAACTTAAAAGAGAAGAATTTGAATAATAATCTAAAAATAAAACTCTTAAATTAAAAAACAAACCTCATTTGTTAAAAAAGAACAGTGAAGACTCTTTTATTTATGGAGATTATTATGTTACATCATGTATGTTATATGATGATGTAACAGTCGTTGAATGAAAATATAATGATTTTGAAAATAATATAATTTTTTTTATTTTATATTTTCACAATCGTTTGATGAAATCTGATGGCTGTTACATCATCATATATGTTACATGATAATGTATCGTAACAAAAACCTTTATCTAATTCTCAGTCAAATAAATTGGCTCGGTACGCACAGTCTGCCCGCTGCCAAAAGATACCTTCCCCGTTGTTTAACATGCGTAAAGCCTTTACGGGCTATGAGAATTTCCTACCTGAGTTCTTCCGTATGAATCACATTATTCTAATTATTAAAATTTTGATTTTTGATTTAAGTTTGGCAAACTCACCCCTTGGTCAGAAGTTGGATTTCCAAACAAACTGAGCATCTTTTCTTATTGTAAAAAAATTTGGACCTATGCTACTCCACCATTATGGTAACATTATTTTGAGAGCATTGCTATTTGAGCTGCAGTTCGACAATAGGAAAATAAAAAATATATATTTCGATATTATGCGGTATACTACTGTTCATATTATTATCGTTTTTGTCTTGCTATAGTTCAAAATAACATTTTCTTCATTTTAATTTACACACTCTTATCTTTAATTATTATATTATTAGATTGAAATATCCTAGTATAAAAACATGAAAGTAACCTTCCTTGTAGGGGTGGTCAAAATATCCGACCCGATCCGATCCGATCCGAAAATTTTCGGATTCGGATCGGATCGGATCGTCAACGAGACCCGATCGAATGAAATTGTATCAACCCGATCGGATCGGGTTGAGAAAAAAAAAAGCAAACCGAAATCCCAAATTTGAGATTGAGAATTACATTTACTGATTTACACTTTTAGTTTACACTTTACACTTACAGTCTGCAGAGTGCAGACAATCAGTCACGGACTCACGGCCACGGGCTCACGGCTCACAGTCACAGACGGAGACAAACACAAACACAACAGACAACACATCACAATTCAGTGATTCACAAATCACAAACACACAAACACACAAACAACATTTCACATTTTCACTTTCACACGACCCACACACAGGCCGCAGCAACCGTCGCTGAGAACAAAGCCAACCGAAGCCGAATCGCGATCTGCAGATCTGCTGCTTCATCTGGTCAACAGCCACCGCACGCAGACGCAGTCACGCACCATCGTGAGTTCGTGACCCGATCTACAGATCTGCTGCTTCCAAGCACCGGATCCACGCCTTCAATCCTTCACTCCACCATCACCCGATCTGGTTGAAGATTCACCCGGCTAGCTGCCCTTGAAGATCCACCCGATCCTGTTGACTGTTGAGACTTGAGTGTTGAGTCTTTAAAAGACTAAAATCGTTGCGTTGGAGACTGGAGGTGGAGAGTGAAGACTTGGAGAGTGGAGACTTGGTTTGGAGAATTGGAGTTTTAGAATTGGAAATTTGGAAGCCGGCCTTGCCTTTATATTTATGGTATATAACTATATATGCATTAATTATATACTGTTAATTTGCCATATGACTAATTGACTATATGTTATAATGTTGTATGAGAAATTGAGAAAGTGAAGTTAATCACTTTATTGTAAATTTGTAATTTGGTTGGTACTTAGGTATGTTAAATTGCAAATGATATACAATTATGTATTGTTAAATTTCAACAATAAAATGAAAAAATCAGGCATTAATTTTTTGTTATTATTAATAATTGATTTTTTTTTGTATGAATAGATTTGGTAGATTAAAAATTAAAATTAAATATTATGTTATAATATATATAATTATATATGTCATATAATTTGGGCATAAAAATTAAGGGTTTTTAATAAGAATTAAGATATGGATAATTGGATATGCAATTAATATTATATTATTTTGGCCAATTGATAACTAGATAAGTAGATATTATAAATTAAAAACAATAAATTAAAATTAAAAACAATAAATTCAATGAAAGCACAATAATAAATGAGTAAGAGAGGAGAAAGGTTAGCGATACGAAATAAGCGGATCGGCGTTTTATATAGCAGTGAAGGGTAATGTCAGGAGACCAAAAATGAATTTGGCTTAACGTTTTTACTAAAGCGGTTCAAACTAGTTCAACTTAGCAATCGAAAATAAGCGGATCACCGTTTTACGTAAGCAGTGAAGGGTAATTTCAGACCGCAAAATGAATTTGACTTAGCTTTTTTTCTAAAGCGGTTCAAGGTTAACAATCACGGAAATAAGCGGTTCGTAGTTTTAGTAACAGTTAGCCGTTTCTTCTGATGAAATTCCAAATAAAATTTTCCGAAAATTACAGCTTTGTCCTAAAATTTTCTATAATTGTACTATGACCCAAAATGTTATAAAACTTTACAAATAAATCTAATTTTAGAATTTCTAAATAATAATTTGTGAATCCTAAAATTTTCTAAAATTATGAAATGGCTCAAAATATTAAAATATTTTCAAATAGGTCAAAAACTAAAAACAATAAATTAAAATTAAAAACAATAAATTCAATGAAAGTACAATAATAAATGAGTAAGAGAGGAGAAATGTTAGCAATCTGGAAATAAACGGATCCCCGTTTTACAGAAGCAGTGAAGGGTAATTTCGCAGACCTACAAATGAATTTGACTTAGTTTTCTTAAGCAGTTCGAGTTAAATCCTAAATAAAGCAGTTCGTTTTATGTAACAGTTAGTTTCTACATTGAAATTCCAAATAAAATTTTCCAAAAATTACAGCTTTGTCCTAAAATTTTCTATAATTGAATTATGACCCAAAATGTTATAAAACTTTACAAATAAATCTAATTTTAGAATTTCTAAATAATAATTTGTGAATCCTAAAATTTTCTAAAATTATGAAATGGCTCAAAATATTAAAATATTTTCAAATAGATCAAAAACTGAAATTCCAAATAAAATTTATTAAAAACAAAGATTGTAAAATTCTTTCATTTTAGTACACAACTTGAGAAACAACTTAATTTCATAAAATCATTTTTCCATTAAATATAAAACCTTTATAATGTGAAAATAATGATTTGTTTAAAATGTATAAAAAATAATTTAAGCTTTTAAAAACTTAATCATTCTTAATCTAGTTTGTTATCATCAAAATCAACATTATGAATGTATAAATGCTAACAAATTCTATAGTAGTTTTCCTTTTTTGTTGGTTGAGAATTGGTAAAAAATTGATTAGGAAGGTGGATGAACGAGGGAGGACATGGAAGGTGGGAGAGAAAGGTCTTAGTTAATAAGGTGACAAGAGGGATTTTTAATTGAAATTTCATTGGTCAACATTATTATTATCATTACTACTATCATTATTATTGAAATTTCATTGGTCAACATTATTATTATCATTACTATTAATGGATTGGGGAGGGGTTGCCTTTATGTTTTAGCCCATGGATAAATTAAAGATTCTCTAATCTCTACAACAAATTAGCATTTGTTAAATGTTTATGATGAATTTTTAGGTGAGGTGTGCTAATGGATTCATTTAAAGGCAAAGAAAATGCTCAAAATTGCATAGACCCGAAATTAATCTGAATTGACCCGAATTAACCCGAATTGATCCGCATTAACCCGAATTGATCCGAACCCGATTTCATCCGATCCGAATTGATCCGAATTAATCCGAATTAACCCGAATAATCCGAATTTAATCCGAACCCTATATAACCCGCATCCGATTCGATCCGAACTTATATTCGGATCGGATCGGATCGGGTTAACAAATCGGATGAAGTTCGGATGGATTTTTATCTAACCCGATCAACCCGAAATCCGATCGGGTTGATCCGAACCCGATCCGAATCCGATTTTGCCCACCCCTACTTCCTTGTTTTGAAGAATGGAATTTCTCCATCAGTCCTTTTACCTTTCATTCTTCAATACTTACAATAAGATCATGCAGAATGACCTCGGAATTATTTAAAAATCACTCGACCAAATGCTCTTACAAGCATAAGCTCAAGTAATTAAACAGTAAATGTCTGGTTTAAAAAAAAAATTCAAGGAGTTCAAAATTTTAAGAGACAAAATACAAAACCGGTGATAGGAGAAACTCAATAGACAAGTATCTGCAACCCTCCATTGACAAGTGGGAATGTGGGATAGTAAAGGTAAATTGATAGAATAGAAAAACACTAAATATTTTTTGAGTATTAGAGCTGATCGGTGCGATTAAGTTATGCTTTAATTGAAACGTAATTGGCTTTTGTTCTAATTCAAATGAATCGATGAGATTTTTAACTTTAAACGAGATTAAATAGTACTCTAAATCTCTAATCTATTTTACAAGAGATATTTTAATAGATAATATCAAAGGAAAAGGCGTTTTTTCAACGAGTAAAAGTTGAAGTTATGAAAACAAAATCTCTCTATTTATATTAAAGTGAACATACTTTCTTATATTAACTTAAGAAGAGAAATTAAATCACAATTACAATAAAAATAAACTATTAGAATATACAGTATAATTGGCTCTAATTAAAATAAAAAATATCAAGATCTCAAATAGCTAAATTTGAGATCCTAAAACATATTAATAATTTCATATCTTTACTAAAATTGACTTATTTGTTTTTTGTAACTTATATATGATTTTCATATATTTACATTTGAATAGAAAAAATAAATTTTTATAATTTTTATCTAAATGAAAAAATATCTGAATAACAAGTAAATATTATATTTAAAAAATATCCCTATAAAATAACTTATTTCCTAAAATTATAAAATATAATCTTTTTTGTTTTAATTTATAAGAACATAAATATTAAACAAACAAGTTTAAAATACTTTTTATTATAAAAACAAACAAGATATGTCATTTAAATTTTTTTATTCAACTCAAAAAAAAAATAAACGCCACTTAAGACTCTTCGATTACCACCAAAACTCTGCCAATAATTGGACCACATCTGTTTTGTGAAAGCTTAAAATGAATAATAAGTGAAAGCCACGTCTAAAAAATATTCCATCAGTTAAAATGTTAAATGGCTCCTGATCACGTGCTTGGCCTGTTGAACGGTTTTTCCAATTCACATTGGAAAGCTCCACTCCACACACAGCATAATTAGCAAAAGCAAAGCGTGGGCGACACAGCCCTCTGCCTTTCGGCAACGTCATCTCTACTCAGACCCACACACCAAAAAGCAAAAAAAACTCTCGGCACTGAAATTTTTTTTTCTTTTTTTTTTTTTTAACTTTTTGTTCTTTTTTTTCATGCTTCCAAGACCATTTTACAAAAGTGAAAACCAAAATGGCCCGAACTGAAGGGGACTTGGGGTGTCAGTTTCTTAAAGCATAATAGCTTCTATTATACATTGTGCTTTCCTTTTCCATAAATAACATCAATAATGGGACATCTCGGCGCTCAGCCCTGAAATTTCCCAATTTTAGCAGATTCTCATTTGGAGCTTCGTTGTAAGAAATGCTGTGAGAATTTTGCATCCACAGTTATAACAAAACGTGTCCATAATTGGGTGGGTATTTAGTATTTACGAGTATAGATCCAAAAAAGTACACTTCTTGACAGGAAAAAAAAAAAATTATGAGGGCCGTATTGCCCCGTAGATGTTAGATTCATAATAGAGGAGGATCATAAATTTGCAGGACCCAAACAAACTGCTTTAGGCCTAATAATTGTCACCACCACTAATATTCACGAGCTAAGGGTGAGCCATGCTTCAGAGCTTATATAAAAGAAGCAGCAATATTTAATCATCATCATCAATAGCAGCCACACTGGAGTAATGCTAAGTTGGTGAGCGTACTCTACTCAATTCAATATATCCACCAACAATATAGAAAATTATTCCTGGGAGCGGATACAAACCAATCCATTTCGCCACAAGTGATTCCAACAGCAGACAGAGGGTGTGGCCAATCAAGTGATTCCAAAAAGACTCTGAAGACGAAAGCAATCTAAACATGAAACAGCTGAACTACAATATACAGAGTTACCTGCACGTGTGCATAAAATGCTATCAGTTTTGTTAGAACCCGCACTTGGACTTCAAGATTTGATACAGTTATGAGAGTTCACTGAAAATCTTTATGTTTTAGGATAGATAATGATCAGGGATGCAAAATTCCAATCTCCAATCAAGAAATACTATTTGGAACCCAAATCAAAGCCAATACAATTAAAGCTCTTGGTCTGATTGCAAGATGGAGGGCAGCAAGATTTTAGACATGGCATAATTGACTCAAGAGTACAAACTAGAACTTAGATCCACAATTTCAAGAGCAAGCATTTCTGGATCAAGCGGACAGCAATAGAGGTCAACAACAACGTGATAAGTTAGTTAGATATAGAAGAGGATCACTCAACATCAACTGAAGATAACCAAAAAAGCAAACATCACCAGAGAGAGAGTCTGCTTTTTCTGGATTCTAACTTGGAAAGATATGCTATTATAGTAGACTAATAAACAGAAAAAAACAACGGTACATCAGTTCAAAGGCCTCTGGATGCTCAGGCCGATCTGATGTGTTCCAGGAGTTACAGCTGCAGTCAAAGAGTCTGAAGAGCAAAAAGCATCACCATAGAGAGAGAGAGAGAGAGAGAGCAGCATCACCCCCATATAAATTATACAAAAAATAGGGAAAAGTTGAAATGCACTACTTGTAACACAATATTAACAATTAACAGACAAAAAGGTTCAAAACAACCGACCCTGGTGTATTTCCCCACTTGAAAGTCATCATCTGCTCTCATTCCTTCCCACTGCATTAAAAAGGTAATATGCTGCTGCAATAAAAGTTTCCACCAGGTCAACTTATGCTTGTCCATAACAGAAGCTAAGCACACTTACAAAACAAGGGGGAAAAAAAAAAAAATTGATTTGCAGTGAGATAGAAGAAGAGAATAAATTCTAAAATATATCTGCCTGCCAAATTATATGCATACTAGCTGGCATTTTACCAGGTTCTCCCATTCAAAACAACCAGAAACAGAAAAATGCTATCCATATTTGTGAATCACTAGTCTTCTATCGTAAACATAATATGATATCATATAGATGATGTTTCCTTCGCCTTTCTGCTCACAATCCGTCAGTCAAGAAAAAAGAAACCTAAGTTTGCGGTGAAATGAAAAATAGATTTTTCTGCACACAAACTGTAAAGATAATATTTCTTTCACCTTTCTTAAGTTCACAAGTACCAGTTTAAAAGCATAAATAGGCCCCAGCAAGTGAGCTCCAGGCAGTTTCTGTATTTGCCAAGGCTGTAGTTTTCACAATCTCTTCCAGAAGCACCAATTTTAACCGGACAGCTAAATTAGAAAACTAAGTTTTCTGAGCGTCTGCTCTTACAGGAACAGAGTAGTTAGCAATCTGTAGGCCGCAATAGCAGCTCGCCCGTATCATGCAACAAAAAGCAAACTGCCTACTCCCTATAAATTACCGTAAAATGAAATCACCAATACTTGGAAACAGAAACAAATTGGACATGCAAATGCTAAATACACCACACGAAGCCAGTTTTTGGATTCATAAGATTGACAATCCCTCGATGACAACAGCATTTTAGAAGGGCTAATTACTTTAACAAGCCTGTTCATACTTTTCATATTAAATTGGTTTAAAGACATAGCACCCAATGATATTGTAACTTCCAGCAAGCGCCCGCCCAAAACCTTGTTGTTCAACAAGCCTGTTTCTACTTTTCATAAATACCACAGCCGGCATTCTCATCCGCTGGTGGCCAAAGCTATTCAACAATAACTTAAGATATTCACCAGGTGGGAAAATTACAATACAAAAGACTGAATACAGTCATACTGTGATTTTGCAACTGGGAACATACCTGATCACCAGCTGCGGCAACAAAAATTAGAGCTGTGCTAGCGTGACGAAATTCATCAAGTGCAAGACACTATCTAATCAAGGGCAGCATGAAAATCAACGTTCAAAATTTGCTTCTCACAGTCTCCTCCATAAGCAATAAAGTAGTGATTTCTTAATTCATATTATGGGAGCCATGAAACCAAACACTGCCTCTGTTAATAGCAAAATATTCATCTCTCATCAATTTTACCACAAACTGTTTCATCACAAATTTAAAATTCCGTTCACTATCAAATCCATCCACTTCCCACAATTCCTAAAAACACATCTCCAGACACAATTACAATAAAATGGAATAAAGCACAATGACAAAAACCACTATTAAACATAAACTTTTATTAAGGAAAGCAAAGCAAGTACAGCTTACTACACCATCAAAGAGAGGTACAAACCCCAATCAGAGACGCATATAATACCTATAATTTCATCATATGACATAATAATTAAAATAAACATAAGATTAAAAAAAACACTAAAACCACCAAGTACACCCAACTTAAAGAGGAGCAAGACCACCGATCAATACCACAAAGCTAAACCCTAATTTAAAACTATACATTAAAATTCTAAATTAACACTACTACCGCTATTACAGCTTAAAGCTAAACACTACTCAGTACCCAGGAAGGAGTCTGCCAATTCGATCTTCATATCCCCTTGAAAAAATAAGGGATAAGATCGTTAATCAGAAGAACCCAAACTAAAAAACAAACAAAGCCCACACAACTTTTATTTCACTTTTCACTTCCAACTTCACAACAAGTCGAGCTTCAGAATCCTCCTCAGATCAGTCGTTGCGTCGTCGTTTTTTACGGTGACAGTCTTCTTCGTGAAGAAAGCTGGGAGAGGAAGCGAGCTCGGCGGAGGGGAGGTGATGCAAGCAGACCCCGCATAGAACGAGGCAACTCCGACTCGGCCCTTTGAATCAGTGAGACGGATCTGAGTTGGAACCGACTCCGGATCCGGACCCAACCGCTCCGTGGAACCTAGATCCGGGCCTTGAATTTGACTTTGACCTTTCTTCTCGACGGATTTTTTCTCTGGTGGTGCCTGAAACGGCGCCGTTGAGGTGAGCTCCTCGCCGCGTTTTAGGATCTTGACTTGACCCATCACGAGGTTGGTTTTGGCGGGGGTTTTCTGTGGTAGGCCCGCCGCAGCGGCGCGTGATTGAGGCCGTGGTGGCGGTGGGCTCCGTTTCCTGCGGTTCGCTTGCGCACGGTTCGCCGTACGGTTAGGATTATAAGCGTGTTTGGGGAATTTCATCTGCGGAGATGAAATTAAGGTTTCCTTAGGGAATTTACTGAATCTGTTATCTTTTAAACAATCTTGAGGGTTTAGAACTGCGACTGTCATTTTTTCTGAAAAACGATTCGTAAATCGAAAATCGGAAAACTAAATGAATGAAAAATTTAAAGAGAGAAGGACGAGAGATCTGGGATTTTATCTAACAGGAAGTACGAAATATCGAATCAAACGCAGCGTTTTGGAAGAGGAGAAGGGAGAATAACAATGAGAAGTATTTTCAAAGGAAGGAATTAGGGTTAGAAGAGAGGAAACTGACGAGTTGTTGTTAGGGAAGAGGGGGCTATTTTTATAGGGGAAAAGAAAGCGTGGCAAGGCGGGGATAAGGATATGAAGAATCACTCTCATTTATTGTCCGTGTGTTACACGGTTTGATTGTTTCCTTTTATTTACCAAGATTGAACGGAAAGTAAATTCAAATTGGATTGAATTTTGAGTTGGTTTAATATTATTATTATTATTATTATTATTATTTAGAGGAATAATGATATAATCATAAATTTTTGTATAAATTTATTTTGTATAAATTGATGTGACATGATAAAATAAGTTAAATTTAATATTTTTTTGATCTATATGATTTATTTATATTATTTTATATTTTTATTCAACCAATAAATTAATGTCACATAAGTTTGTATAAGAATTTGTAGCTGTATCATCACTCTTTTTATAAAGTCAATATTATTAATGTTAATCATATATTATATGCGGATTATTTCTTAGGGATTAATTATTTTTAAATAAATTCTTGCTTTTAAAATTTTTAAGTTATTTCATTTTTGTTTAAAAGTTAAAAAAATAGGGGAGAGTTGATGAAATTTTTTTTGGTTTCTTTAATATAAATAAAAAAATTGATGTTTTTTAAAATATGCAAGATAATTTAAAAGTAGTCGATTCACAAGGTGGTAATATAAAATTGGCCCTATATTATAATATATACTGCAACATTCAATCTTAAGACAATTGAGTAATGAAAATATTGTAGTTTCTTATTTAGGTGTGAAATATTATCAACTAAGCGAAGTATATGCCCCCAGAGGCGTGGTCGGGTTGGTTGCCTTGCAGCTGTAGCCTCTACCGAAATCTATATTCGATTTTTGAGGGTGATAAGGGGGTAAAAAAATATATTTGGGCTTGCTCACCCCCTCTTATCTTTAAAAAAAATTAAGGGAATTATGAAGAATAAAAATATGAAACAGTATATAAATTGATAATAATTTTATTAATGAGTTTTATAAAAATTAAATTTTATATTATTATGAAAAATAAACTCAAATGTTATTCATTATAGATAAATATTTTATATAAAATTTCATCGAAATTTGATAATTGTACTATTGAAAATATTTTACAGCATGAATATTTATATTGATAGTTTTAGTGTATGAATAATTCAAGTGTCGAAATATTTTAACAAATAGTGAGGTCGTCTCTCTATTTATGGCTTGAAAATTTATGATGATCCCATTAATGATACTGGGAAAGGAAGTAAATAATGCGCAATTAAAGTTGGGAAAATTTTGGATGAATCGTTAGTGCCGCGGGGGGTGGGGGGGTGGGGGGACTGGCGGTCTGGTCTTCATGCACTGACGGGGGCGCGTAGAGAAGTGGTTGTTGGATGATAGGCCCCACAAAACCTCGGTTGTGAAGACTGGTTATCTGACGTGGGTACGAAACCACCGGCGAGATAATTATCAACGCCCATACATCTTTGCCCCTGCTTTTCGTTGGAATTACAATAAGCCATCTCAGACCCCATTTTCTTCTTTATTCAATTACTAAATTAGCCTTTATCTTCTCATAGGCTAGTCAACAGATGGATCCTCGCTGTGGCTTGGTTGTATCCTGTGAGGAAATATGAAAGGCGATATTTCCACTTTGGTTTGCAGGAGAAGAGAAATCAAGTAATCAACATTTTTTGACTCGTGCAGAAGAATTAGACTATTTATTTAAACGGGTAATATGAATATTATCTATTAAAGGATCAGCTACGGCGCGGGTGCACCATACCTCTTCTTTTTGTCTCTTTTGACAGCTCACCTTATTCTCTTCTCTATTTATAGTTTATTAAAGTAATTTCCTTTTCCTCTTTCTTCAACCCCTCACCTAGAAACCTCTACATTCTTCCAAATTTTTTCCATTTTCAATTAAGCGTGTGACCAACCAATTACAATCAATAAGAGACAACTTGACTTTTTCATTGAAACTAATACCTTAAATTTCATTTGCTTTATATCACATAAGCAATAATGAACAAAACTTTATATATAAAAAAAAATCACATAAATATATTTTTTGACCCATACTCTATGATAATGAAATTTAGGTATAAGTAAATTAAATTTTTTTCATGTTTTATTATGTGTCTTATTCCCCTCTTCCCCTCTTCTCCTCTTATTCGTCCCTCTATTTTCTCTTTGAACAATTTAATTCTAGAACTTTCTAATAATTGGTTTATTATTATTGTGCTTATCATTCTATTATGTCGATGAGTTTATTCTTTTTTATTCTTTTGGCCGCCAGCGCCATACTGATTAGCCATGTTGGAGTAAGATTAGCTCTACAAAAAGACGGTCAGTTCCGCTGTTCTGCCCTCGGGAAACAGAGTTAAATACTTATACTCTCTCCCCTCACAAAATGCTGCATGAGCAGATGTCTCTTCCTTCATGGAAGGTCGTTTCGTCTCGCATCTATTTTTACAGTAATCCAAACGATAATAATATAAAGCTCCAGAATATACGTCCGATTATAAATATCAAGATAGGTCATTAATATAACTTTAATAGCCTGTAATAGGCAATCGCGCAGAATGCAAGAGTCTTCATGATAACCAAATTTTAAAAAAAAAAAATTTTAGCAACCAACAAAAGTAAGCACTTTAACAAAATTTCAAAATCCATCTTAGTTTTTATTGTCTTTATTGATCGTGTGGCATGTTTGGTCTCTTGACTATAACTTGCAAAAGTAGATATTGCAACACCATAATGATGATGATTAGTGATTCTTACTGAGAGAATTTTTGAAGAAATATATTGGCGCAAAATGTTGTAAACTTTAACTTTTGTAATTTTTTAGAAAACAATAGAGATTGCATTATTAATAAACAATAGAGATTGCATTATTTTTGTGTCAAGTCTAACGGTGGTAGCATAAAAAGACAAAAAGAGGGATATGATGTACCCGTTGCACCATCCTAACTAGGTTATAATCCGAGTAAGTGTATAAGTATATGTTTGGTATGACTTATTTAATACACATAAGTATTTATTTAATCCCATAAGTTCTTATTATAATTTTTGTTGTTGTTTGGTTGTTTTTCTAATAGAGTTTTTGAAGTTTAAATAAGTTATTTTACCTCTATTAATAAAAGCTCAAATTTTGAGTTTTTGAGAGTAGAGGTTGAAATTTTTTTTTTTTATGTTAAAATATTCTCTACTTATTTAACAATCTTATTTATTGTTTTCATAATATAATTTTTAAAACTTACCTATTAAAGTAATTTTATAAAATTTTAATAAAGCTCTTATTGACAATCAAACAACTAAATTTTTTTTTTCAGTAAAAGCTTTATTTAGAAAAACTCTACTAACAAAAGCTCTATTTAAATAAGCTTTACTTGAAAAGTCGTACTAAACGAAAGCTAAGCCCAATAAAAATAAGATATAATGTATAGTGCTTTGGGCACTTTCTAAAAATAAAACTCCACTTTTTAGGATATCCTGTTTAAAAAATTGTTAAAATTACAAGGCTTCTAATTATACTTATTTTAATTCTAAAAATAACCCTGCCCTTGAAAAGAACCAATAAAACAAAATTAAAGATAACTCTTTCCTCTCTTTAGAAACGTCTCCATATTTTTCTCTCTTTGTATATCCGCATTTTTCAAACTATCACTTGTTTTTTTGAGCTGTGATTTATTCAATTATTTTTTTTAATGACAATTATTTAGTTAGTTTTAATATTGATTAATTGAAAATCTATTTAATAAGACTTTTTGTCCTTTGAAAAAAAAAGGAAGAAAAAAAGAAGAAGAAGAAGACTTCCTAAATTTAAGAAGAAGAAGAAGAAGACTTCCTAAATTTTTGGGGCATTGAAGTTAAATGGTTTGAAACAATATTTTGTTTCAATTATTATTCTTATTAAAGATTAAAAATGTATATGCAAATAAATGGGGTTTCATTATAAATTTTTAGGGTTAAAAAAGGTATATGCTTATAATTAAAATTCAAAACCCAACATGTAATGCCAATTACAAGCCAAACACATAAAATATAATAATAAACTTCCAACTACACGAGAGAGTTAAACATCCACCTTTAAAGATTTGAACGACGGTTACATAGATATTATACTATTAAGTTTACATACCATTATTTGTATTGATTCCTTGAACACTTAATATAATGTAATATTTCTAACTTATATTTATGAAATGATCAAATATAGTAAAATTTCCATCAAGAAGTGGTTCATATAGGTCCGAATGAACTGTCTAAAAAGGATCATTTAACTGAATTAAGAGCGTAGAAAATTGAGCATTTCTTATTTACAACCCTTTTTTTGTAGTTGAAGTATTTATAACTTATTTATTGCATAAATTGAATATGAATGAGATGTTGACACATTATGTATGTTGATCAATAATTATTATGAAATATAATCACTACTAAACATTAGAAGAGATCAAATGGTTATTAGGCATCAGGCGCATGTGACACGTACATTAATGTTTATTAAACACTTCAAAATTGAGGAACGCAATAGTTGAAAATGAAAACTAAACTTTAATACATAAAATTATTCATTCAAAGCACGAGAGGTTTGATTGTTTAGTTCAATTCACACTAGCTATAGGTATGTTTGGGATTGAGGTTAATGCCCAAAGCACTATATTTAATTGTTACACCATCCCAACATGTTCAGTCTTAGTAGCAACTTAGCCCGTTTGTAACTTGGAACGCTATGTTAATGTGATTTTTTACTTATATCATGGAAATATTTATATCTTTAATAATTGAAGTTAAAATTATTATTTAAAATTTTACTATGAAACTTAGTATACTTTTTTCTGACAAAGAATCAGAAACTTAAAAGCTACAGCACCTCAATCCCAAACACACCCTATGTCACATAGTAGATTTATTTTTACGATTTGCTCGAGTAAATTTGTAGAGAAATTTAATTTTCATCTTTAGTATCGCGAAAAAAAAAAAGGTCGAAGCATCTTTAGACTTTAGCTTTAATATCAACATTGTAATATAAAATTAAAAATAAAAAAATAAACATTAAAAAAATGGAAATTGTATTGAATTGCATAGATCTCAATAATACCGAGAGATCGTAATTTTCTGTTCAAAATTCAAATGGCATGACTCATCACCTGAGTACATGATAAAGATAAAGACAGATTTGTTTAAACTTTAAAGTCTAAAGACCTTTATTAGAAAATCAGGAAACCCGAAAAATATAAAGTAACTCTCACGTTAGGAAAAAGGCCATCAAAGGGTTCACAAATTTTGAAAAAGTTGACGCTTGCCGTTGATTGACTAACACGTATCTAAAGTAACCACGCATTCCGAAATACACGTGAGGTAGGGTCGTTTCTGTAATTAATGGAAAAGGCCGTGGCAATTCGAAGGAGGAATGGGTCCTGATAATAGAGAACAGCTGGTACAGAGCTATAAGTACACGTGGCTTAATTGGGTAGGGATGACGTAGACTTCGACGAATACGTGTTCGGGACCCGGTCAACAGTCAACCGACCTTCGTCGAGCTAGTTGATTGAACCGGGGGCTTTCGGCTCTATCTCTTGGCTGTATTTTGCACGAACCGGCAGCAGCATCCTCTCACTTAATATAATAATTAAAAAATGGGACGATATCTCCGCCCCCAAATTTTACAATCCACCCCTATTTTAAAAATTAATTATAAAATGTTACGTTATTTTTAGTAAATTTAAACAAAATTCCCAATTAAATCCTTATTTATATAATTATTAAACTCCAATTAAAATTAACAAATCTAACTAAAGGTACTTATAATATGATGTTTTATGAAATTTATTGACTATGAAAAGGATCTAATTGATTAATTGTTTAAAATCTTTTCCTATTTTAAATTTTAAAAATAATGTAAACGTTTTACAAATAATTTTTTGGAATGAATGAATTTACATCAATTGTGGGGTGGAAATATCTCCACACTAAAAAAAGTAATATTTTAATGGTCCATTATTTTTTATCTTATATTATTTTTAATGTATTTTTAAATAAGAGCGTAGTTGAAAATTGATATTTAAATAGGTATCACGCTATGCGCACACACACACATATTAAATGACTAGAATTTTATTTTTCTTTCTTAACTTAAAATAATCATCTCAAGTTCAATTTCAATACAATATCACGATTTAAGTATATGTTTTGATTCATGAAAAACTTTATGATTCTTTTGTTTCACAATTCTCTCAAACAAATGCTTAACAAATTTCTAATCGTATTATTAGTAAAGAAATCTTATAAATGTAAATTGAGGTTTAATATTTTTTTAAGAAAAATCCTTATAATTAGTACCTTTCCTTAAAATAATTTCACTCCAAAAAAGTAAAATCCTAATTTCGCCTTAGCCCACACTCATAAATAAATATTTCAAAATTTTTTTTACAAACCCTCAAACTCATATATTTCATATTGAGGAAAAGAGCCTTTTACCGTGTCATTTGGGAGGCCTCTCTGACCCCTACTCAAATGGCCTTAACCCGACCCTACTCTTCAGTACCAACGTCGATAAATGCGGGTATGTTTACTTGATATTTGCTTTTTAAATAGAGAAACAGAGATGAGAAAAGACGTCATTGAGAGCTGGAAGGCCCAAAATGTCAAGCAGGCCCATAACTGAAAACCATTGGCCCTAATAGATTGGGCCAAATGTTGGGATAGAGTAGGAGTAGTAAAATTAGTGCGAAAGGGGTGATATTTCAACTCTTTTAAGTAATCTTATTAGTCCCCACTTCTCAATTAATTCCATAAAAAAATTATTTTTTTTCTTAATATTCCCATTTAATTCCTACTTTACCCTTTATGTAATTTTTTTTTTCTTTTTTAATGCTTTTCAGCGTATGCAAACTTAAAAAAATCCGGTTATTAACTTTGGTTTAAAAAAAAAATAAAATCTGGTCATTAACTCTCATAATCCCTCTCTTTCTTTTTTGGGGTATTTCTTTTTTTCTTTTTTAATAATTAAGCATATGAGAAATCATTAGCAAGATATACGATCGTATAAAAGAATAACTTCAAAGCTTATATTTCTAAGCATATTCTATACTTGACTGTGGGTTTTTGAATCAATGGAAATAAAATTTGATGAAACGTTTTTTTTTTGTTTTTTTTTTGAGAGCGTGATGAAACGGTTTTAGTGCAATAGTACTCTCGTTTATTACATGTTTATAGTCGTCCAAGCCAAGCTTCTGGTCGATTTAACAAATTAATAGTCAAGTCAAGGCTAATTGCATTATTCTTCTTGTTAAAGAATACTCTGTAACTTCTCGTGATCCTCTAAAGTAAATCCATGATATTTTTTATTTTTTATTTTTATTATTGTAATTTGGGCATAATAGATGAAAAGTTGTTATAACATAAGTCTATATTATTTGATCTATAACATTTCAACTATTGATTTCGAAATTGAGTAAAAAGTTGTGTGAAATTGTAGCGATTAAAAATGCCTGCATAAAATTAAATATTACTAAAGATATATAAGTGTGTGTACTTAAAAGATATTTTTTCTTCTCATTAATTTTATGCAATAACAAAATGAGTATTAATATAAACGTGATTGTTGGGGTTGCTTACATAAATTAAAGGGGTCAAATATCACCATACTTAATAAGGCAGTAGTTAAACCCCATTGAAATAAACCGATTTCTGTATTGAATATCTCATTATAGTCTCTACCTCTTATTTACTTCATTTTATTTTAAATTTTCAATGGTCCGATAATTTTTTTTTTTCAGCTGGATTCAAATCTTAGATATCTTTTAATATTGCTCTTAACAAAATTTATTACAAATTATATTTAAATCACTCTCTCTCTCTCTCTCCATCCACTAAATTATAAGTGGAACATTCCATGCATGCATGTACAACATTTGAATTAGAATTCATGGCTCCATCAGGCATTAATATTATTATTGAATATTCCTGCTAACAAATTCATATCAACAGTGATATATTTGCCTAATCATATAAGGCAATAATTAGAGCCAATAAAGTTGGTGGGGCTCTAATTTTACTAAATCCATTATCCTCGAATAAGTTTGATAATATTGTAATTTTTAAAATATTATTATTATTAGATGTATTGAGAAAATAATAATTTGTAAAGAAAATTAGTAAAATTTATTTTTAAAAGTATTATGAGTTTTAAAAGTAGTCTTATGCGTTTAGTAAATTTTACTGTTAAACTACTATAAAAATGTAAATGACTGAATTGAACATAATGCTAAATAAAATTTATTTATATATTTATAAAAAATATTTTTATTATATAATATAATAATTGATAACTCAAATAAATATTTTATATCATTAATTTTTTTAGTTGTTACGACAATATAATTGGTAATAATATTAATCTCTTTAAAGTTAATGATTTTATTTTTGAATTAATGAGGATAATTTTGAATTTTCATATTTATATATATGATAATATGTATAGAATTATATTTTAAGCATAAAACTGATTCTTAAAATCAAATTTTAAAAAATCGTTTTTTTTTACTTTCAAAATATTATAAAATAGAATAATTTTTTTTTAAAAAATTCAAAATCAATTTTGAACCTCTCAAAAGTAATTCAAAATATGCCAAATATTTATATAATAAAGAATTGGGGTTTTGGTACAAGTAAATTTTTTAAACTAATTTTACAAAAATTCTAAAAGAAAATCAGTCTTATGATATATTTTGGCCTTGCCACTTGCCAGTTTGCCACAAATGTGATTGAATAAATCTTATAATATATGATCTTTTGTCTTTTTAAATATATATTTTTTAAAGATAATAATTTAGGCTTTTTTTTTTTCAAATGAAAGGATATGATTAGGTCATTTTTTTCCTTTTTAACTAACAATTATTAATTAGGCCACTGGATTGACAAGATTGTGAGATCTTAAAAACACACACACGCAATATCCATGATCCTTAAATCATATGAAAAGCAAGGGCCATAACTTTGGGATGTGCTTGGGCCATTAATTCACTGACTCACTCTTCGGTGAATGGACGAATGTTGAACGACAAGTCGTTCATAGTCTTTAGTGATTAATTAGCTCGATTCATTTTATTTGATCATTTCTTAAAATAATAATAATAATAATAATAAAAAGCACATTAGTATTTAACTAAATTCAAGATTTGAGATTTCCAATGCCGCCCACTTGTGTTTTCACTTAATTTTGCGGAGAATAGATGAAATTTTAAAATTCGGCAGCGGAGACATTTTTGAAAATGAACAAATTCAACTAAACACATGACTAACTAACACTTCAGTTTTTTTTTTTTTTTTCCAGAGAAAATAGAAAAGTATTAAGTATGTGAATAGACAATACAAAAAAAATATAGGTTGATTGTTCTCTGGTAGTTGAGACAGACTCTCAAGGGGTACCGAACTTGATTTTGAACAAGAAAAACACACTCATTGAAAATTTTCGAATAGTTTATGAGATTCAAGTAAAATTGAACAATTCAGCTTTTCAAATTAAGGGATTAATGATTTTTGGTAAATATCACTAATTATTAAGTTAAAATTACTTGTTATCACGGAATATGTTGCTACCGGTGTTTAACAAAAGTAGCTTAAGATTAAATTATTGACGTATGAATCAAGAATACTTTCTTCCTACTCTCTCTCTCAAGCATATTTTAATTATCATCACAAAAAGACAATGAAAAATTGAAGCAAATTACGCCGCAGTTGCAGCTTCTTTGAGACTGAAAATAGGCAAAATCTGACTGAAGCATCGCGTACTTTGTCTTCTTATAAATGCCGGTTATTGCATGTAAAACTTTTGATCAAATGGTCTTAATCATACTATTTACCAACTATCTGTGATATTTATAATCTGCTATTATAAATACGATATTTACAATCGATATATACTTATATTATTACATTTTCATTCTATTAAAGTCGCCCAGACGAACCCTCCATAGAGGAGGGATGATCTCCATCGCATTTCGAGGAAGTCACATATAGAATATTTCGCCTTTTGAACTGCCGCTTCACTTCGCGGCATGAAACGCCCAACCACTTGTTTATGGTAAGTGTTACCAACTCTTGCTTAGATCTTGATTTGATGTCGGATTTTATTCTTTCAAAGAATCTGAGTTTGCAATTTTTGCTAATTACCCGGGACCTTGAGCAGCCGAATTACAACTCTTTGATTGCACCGTTTATGTTAAACAATAATTGTGATATGTATCTAGGCAGGCTATTTATTTATCAATAGGCAATAGCTGTGAGTGTGACCTGTTTTGGACTGCCTTTGATTTCAAAACCACAAGTTATGAATCATTATTCACCTAACATGTGACAAGCCAATTTGATAAATGGGATTGCCTAGTGACTCACATTGATAATAATAATAGTATAGAAGCCCAATTTTGAAAATTTAATCATTTTCTTGCTCTAGTATTAGTAAGTAACCCATTTGGATAATTTGCACATAATTGGGTCTCTCTCTCTCTCTCTCTCTTTTAAGAGATTATACACATTAAATTCACTTTAGTTATTGTTGGTCAGTTGAATTTAATATTGCCATCCATTTTTTGTTTAAAGTATGATTTGAGTTTGCTACACAATTATGAAACATAGCTTTACTTTTACACTTGTATTTGTTAATTTTATGGCAATTTTTGCAATTAACACTTTTTATCAAATTGGGTATATAACGTACTAAGCCATTTAAGTAAACAAATATATAAATAAATAAAAGGTATACAACCAACTTTTTTTTTTTTAAAAAAAAAGAAGAATTCTTTCCTCTGTCAGCATACTCACTTTAATCCAGAGCTTTATTTAGGAGTTGGTTATGCAATGTTGCACTGACATTCAAAGATACTCATGCAAAGTTGTATTTATTTCTTTGAAGGGCAGCTTCAAGAAGCTAAAATAAAAGCGAAAAACAGATTTTTAGGTTAAAAAAAAAGCACTTTTTTCCGGAAGTGAGTTAACAATTAATGAGATTAAAGTTGAGACTATGTTAAATAAATTAATAGTTAAGATCATTGATCTGTCATCATCATGGCAATACATTTCTTGATGTGTAAATATAACCTCAATTATATCATGCAATTAAGTTCGAGAATTGGACAAGTGAGTCAACAAAAACCAGAAGTTTCATCCGTTTTTAAAATTAAATCAACATAAAAATGACACTTTAGAAGTGTTTACGATTTTTTTTAAAGGGTAATTGTTCATGAGTCCTACAAAACAAGTCATTCTAAGGATTAGATTTAAGATCTCATCCGCATTGAAACAAAATGTCGATGATTAAACAATTTAAAAACAACACAAAGTTTTGCTTATTAAACGTGAAAAAAAATTCACACTTTTGACTAATAAATTTAGAATTTATTAATATATTTAAAAATAGTTTTTGAGATTTTTTATGTCCGCTATGAATTTTTTTTTCTCTTTTCATATGGAACATACGCTCGTTCTCATTTGGTTGGGATAAAATTTTGAATATTAAAAAAAAAATGATTTCCTACTAATAAACACGAGGGATTCAAATACTATCTTAAAGTTTCCTTAATATTTTTCAACATACATGATTTATTATCTACACTACTAGTTAGGATTAACATATCCGTATTTTCAGAAATTGACTCATTTGAAATAATTACTTTAATCAACTTATTTATTTTTACTACTTTTACCATTTAGAATTCTTAAATCTTAACTTGGTTAAAGAAATTACAATTCAAACCCATCTACATGATTGTTGTGTGGACTTACTTGTCCCACTCAAGTGTGAGATTTATGGTGCGTTTGAGATTGAAGTTGGACAATGGAACACAAGTTCTGACTAAAATATTTAGTAAATTCACATGGTTTAAAGCTATATTAATATAATTTTTTACTTATATCATGAAAAATATTTTATATCTTTAATAATTTTATTAAAATTATTATTTAAAATTTATATTTATTATATATTACTAACTTTTATTTCATAATTATAATTTTTTTTTCACAATAATTATACCTTCAAAATTTCAACACCTCAATTTTAAAATCACCCTTCTTTTTATTCTTTCTCCTTTTGTCCCCTTTTGCACACAGAACAGATAAATAAATATATTTTTTAAAAAAGAACAGTTAAAAGAAGAACCAGCAAATTTTTTAAAAAGGACAATTCATTTGCAGCAACAGCAAGCACACCTTTTCACTTCTCTTTTTCTTTCTCTCTCTCTCTCTGTTTGTGTGTGACACTTTTGAACGTACAACTTGCAAGCCGGGCCATGCTTCTTCTTCAATATCCATTTGTTCTTGTTCTTTCTTAAACTTACAGAACGAAGCAGAAAAAAAAAATGAAGCTTCTTCTTATTCTCTTTGTTGTTTTATTTGTTTTTCTAAATCAATCCTTTTGGATTCATGGCTCAATAGAGCCATCACCAGGGCCCCTTGTTTTTTCTCCACTCATTTCCCCTGTTTCTACTTCAATGGCTGCTTTTTCTCCAGGTAGTAGTTAATAAAATTCAAAATTTGAAAACACCCACTAATTTAGGTGCATTTAATGCCACAAAAAAAAAGGGAAAAAAAGATATTTTGTTTTTATTGATTATATACTTACTTTATGATATATGAAAATTAACGAAAAAGATACTCTTTTCACTAACTAATATTCAATCTGCTATAATGAGTATCTTTGAAATCTTAAGTGGTTTTGTTTTGGGGATTCCTCTACTTTATAAATTGGCTTTTTTTTTTTTGGGTGTTTTAACAGGAATTCAAATGGGCAGTGAGGATCCGCATCATCACCATATGGATGCACACCACAAGTTGCTTATTGCACTCATTATTGCTTGCAGTGCCCTTTGTTTAATCATACTGGCTTTATTGTGTTTGTGGCTTTATCATTTGAAGTACTCACTCAAATCCAGTAACAAGCATGCCAAGAACAAAGGTGCCATCTTTATTTTTTTTTTCAAAATAACATTTTCATCATTATAGTTTCTTAATTTGTTGGGCATGCTTTGATTTTTTTGCTTCTGTTTTAGATTCTGAGAATGGAGCTGCGTTATCATCATTTTTGGGCAAATTCACTTCTGTGAGGATGGTTAGTAAGAAGGGATCTGCTATTTCATTTATTGAGTATAAGATATTAGAGAAAGCCACCGACAATTTTCATGAGAGTAATATATTGGGTGAGGGTGGATTTGGATGTGTTTACAAGGCTACATTGGACGATAACTTGCACGTCGCTGTAAAAAAATTAGACTGTGCAACACAAGATGCCGGCAGAGAATTTGAGGTACTATTTGTTTAAGGGGATTTATAAATTTTGAAATCTATGTTGTGCTGTTCTAATTTTGAGTTGTTTGTGATTGCAGAATGAGGTGGATTTGCTGAGTAATGTTCACCACCCAAATATTGTTTGTGTGTTGGGTTATAGTGCTCATGATGACACAAGGTTTATTGTTTATGAATTGATGGAAAATGGGTCCCTTGAAATTCAATTGCATGGTAAATAATTTATCCTTCTTTTTTTCCTTATAAACAAATCTATTAATTCTTTTTCTTTATGAAAATTTTATTGAATATGTCTTAGGTCCTTCTCATGGATCAGCATTGACTTGGCATATGCGAATGAAAATTGCTCTTGATACCGCTAGGTGAGCTTGTTTTTTCATAAGATTCTTCTTATTTTTCTGGTGTATACTGACTGAGTGCTAAAATATTTGCCACTGTTGACCAGAGGATTAGAATATTTACATGAGCACTGCAACCCTGCGGTCATCCATAGAGATCTGAAATCGTCCAATATACTTCTAGATTCCAAGTTTAATGCTAAGGTAAAGTATTAGTGCAAAATTAATGAGGTCTTGGGCTTTTTCTTTAAACTAATGATTGAGACTGCACTAAAATATTTCTACTTCAAATTGTCATCTTCTTCCATTGCATTTACTGATATTTTTCTCCTCTTTGTTGGCTCTGCATTCAGCTCTCAGATTTTGGTCTTGCCATAACCGATGGATCCCAAAACAAGAACAATCTTAAGCTTTCGGGCACTTTGGGATATCTGGCTCCCGAGTATCTTTTAGATGGTATGCTTGGTAAATTCTTAAATTGACTGGTAGCTATGTTTACTGATGTTACATGTTCATTTGCTTTGTACCTTCAATTATTTCAATTGTGTTGGAAGCTGCAGTGGGTTCAATAGTTATAAATCCAAATGGCCCTAGATTACATTATCTTGATAAATACAATGATACATGCACATGTGCATAAATCTGGCTTGGTTGTAATGTAATAGTTTGGGCCTTTTGCTAGGTGGTTCACTATGTAGAGGCTCTTCAAGAATATATATTCTGTAAAAATTAAAGGGTGCCTCATTTTTATTTATTTACCTTGGACAGGGTGATTTAATTAAGTAATATTGGTAATCGTTGGCATGCAATTGTACTTGGGAGTGACTCATAATTTCACACTTGAAAATTTTATAATATAGGTACGATTCCTGTAAATGCTTTTTTTCCCACATGGACTTCGTTATGCATCTTGTGTGATGCTAGTGTCACTGTGCCCTTAAAATGCTTCCACAAGAATATTACATGGAGCCACAAGAAAAATTCCTGCCACCACCATAACTATAGTTAAAAGCAATTATGAGCTCAATGCAATTTGTACTTTAATTATTCCAAAAAGAAGATTCCTTTTTATTTTATTGGGTTCCATTTCTCTAGGTAAATTGACAGACAAGAGTGATGTCTATGCTTTTGGAGTTGTGCTTCTTGAACTTCTCTTAGGAAGAAGGCCAGTAGAGAAAGTGGCACCAGCTCAGTGCCAATCTATTGTCACATGGGTATGTTTATGCTCACATTAATTTTCCGATTCCAGGAAGGCAATGTTATAAAGATTGATTTTGAATCTTGTTGCTTGAACTGTTCATGAATGCAGGCCATGCCTCAACTCACTGACAGATCTAAACTCCCAAACATCGTGGATCCTGTGATTAAAAGTACAATGGATTTAAAGCATTTATACCAGGTTAGTTGCTTCTTGGTCAGGCATTTTACTTTATAAGTACAGTTTTGGACAGATCAAAATTCAAAACTGACTACTGACTGGTTTTAACCTAAATTTGGATTAATATGGGTATTGGATAATTTTTTTTAAAATTTTTTTCTTTAATTGCTTTTTGGTAGGGCAGAATGAGATAGTTCTTTAGGATAGAGTTAGATAAACGTTAGGTTGGAAGAAAATTTGATTACATGGTGGTTGGTTGGGCAGAACCACTAAGCAAAACTGTTAGGAATTTGAGATGGTTACCGGTGCAAGGCTTATCTGCCAGCCTTAGCCTTGCTGAAGCTAGCAATATGCATAAGAGAAAAACATTGAGTTGAACTTGCTGTAATCGATGTGCAGGTTGCAGCTGTTGCTGTGTTATGTGTGCAACCGGAGCCAAGCTATCGACCACTGATAACGGATGTTTTGCACTCTCTTATCCCACTTGTTCCAGTGGAGCTTGGAGGAACTCTGAGGGTTGCACCGTCTGGACCTCCTGCAGACCCCACTACACCTTCTGGACACTGATATGCCTAAACTTATGAACAATTTTTTTGAGCCTCTAACTTCCTTGCACTGCCAACACGCATATGTTTTATGGTTTTGGAATAGAATTTAAATCCTTTTGATATTAAGTGAAGGATGATCGGTCTGGCTGGAAATGTAAAGAGTGTTTGAATTCTTTATCCCATTTGTAAATGATGATGGCACTGGCATTCTGAAAATCACTTGTCTATACCAGACTCTTTCAGACATACATTGAAACATTAGTTCAAATGAATTCTTTTAGTCTGAAGTTTATATTGCCCATAATGTATTTATTTGTTAAATTTACTAAAAGGGGCATTAGTTATAGAAACGCTCCTATGTTAAGCTGTATTTTTGCAAAATTCAAAAGAAAAAAAAAAAAAGACTAACGACTATCAGATGTTGACCCATAGATGGTCAACTATAAATTAATAGGTGATAATTTATGCGGCTCTAGTTGTTCAAAAAATTTTGTAGCTTATGCAAAAATATGACTACAAAGTGGGCTACTTTTGACACAAGGAAGCAGAACATCAAAGTCCATTTACACTAATTTCTAGTTCCATTTTGCTACTAACATGTCTCATGTTGATTACGAGATGAAAGACCCTGAATAATTTGAGTGTAAATCAAGCTATGTAAATCAATGCCACCAATAATCTATATAAAAATATCTTTGAAAGTCCAAAAGCTATATTAAATCTTCCGGAAATTACGTACATGTAACACTGCTCAATCAAAATTTGACCATTGGAACTTGTAAGCATTGGAGTAAATAATAATCAATTTGGACTCCCCAACATTTTAATGGTCTGATTTCTAATGTGAATATCTGTCTAGTGATCCAACAACTTCAACTGACATTGTGATATGAATCAATGATGGCATCGGCAAGATATTCACATTTGGCCAAAGACAATCCAGCCAAGGATATCCTCCCATCCTTGGTCATGTAGACATGCCACTTATTTGTCATATTATCACTCTGACAAGATAAAAGATAAATAAAAGATTAGTAAGTCGGCTAGAGAGGGCTGCCATTACATAGAAAAGGTCTGATCTAAGACACGAGCAGTCATGATGACAGAGCTCTAAACACAAAAATATCACAACAATTCCAGATTTGCATGCACTCCCTAGTTACAGATTCAGCAATTATGACTTCATACCTCAAATGATTCAAGACTTGTAAAGTTTCATGATACACGTGGATGCTAGCTAACATATGAAAAATGTAAACTGGCGACCAGACTCTCATGCAAGATCCTGCAACAATAAATTTGGATCCTGCTCCTGTTCAAGATGAATATGTTCTGGTCATATTTTCTCAAGAAAAAAAGTGGCCATCTTGTCACAATTAACATGATGTCTGGAGAGGTGGGTTTATGTAGCCTTTCCGTGCTTGCGAATTTAACTCATCAGTTCTTTTGGCCAAGTAACTTCTACCCAGCTGATGCCTTGACGGAGAAGTAAATTAAATTCCCTGTTCCACAACCCATCTACCAATTAAGAATATGCTCAATTATCCTCAGTATTTTAGTATCTTGGTAGTAAATAGTGCCACAGGATATTTAGTATAGTTCTCCATCAAGGCATCAACCGAACAGAGGTTATGTGGCAAAATGAAAAACTAATGAGTTAAATTTGCAAGTGCCAACAGCCTATATAAACCCACTTTATAAGGTGGGACATTTGTAGGTGCCATTTAGTTGAGATGGTAAAATCTTTTGCATTAAAAGTAAAAGCACTCATATAGGTGCGGAGGATATTGGGTTGCCATTAGGCTAAATAATTATAAAAATACAGGTCGGACCACCTTTTTTCTTGAGAAAATATAACTAGTGCATATTCATTTTGAATAAGAGTAGGATCCAAATTCTCTGTTGAACAAACTAGCAGTATGGCCTGGTCCTCGGTTTCCATTCTCTTTATAGTCAATCCATGCTGCTTCCCTCAAATTGTTCTCCCTCTTAGTGGAGAACTTTTCTAGAAAGAATTTGAGTCAAATGCAAACTATTCTGGAACGAATGTAAGGAAGATATAAATTTAAAAACACACCTATCTTGGGAAAGAAATGGGTAAAAACTTGAGAAGGGCAATTACCTGCGATTTGTTCAAGCCTGTGAATGAGAACATGCCAATCTGCCTGAGAATGAATGACCAATCTTTTCCACTCTTATCTTTTGCGGAGAGACTATCAAAAAGCTTCTGTCTCACATTTTTTATCCTTCCTGCCATCATCTCCATCTCTGCTTTCCATTCATCGAAGAGAGCTGGATTCCCAACAACATTGGCTACAATCCTAGCCCCATGAACAGGAGGATTTGAGTACATAGGTCGAGCAAGCCTTTTCAGTTGGCTCTTTACCCTGAAAATATGAATTAGCATTGCTCAACCAAAATGTGCAGGCATTCAGTAATAAATCAATTACAAAACCTTATCTAAAAAACACACTAGAATACAGCCCCATGATGTCATACACACAGCTCCATACCAGCCAGGCGTCCACTGGTGTGTTAAAAGCCACCAGCTCTTAAAACTGCTAGGACTAAAGGTGCATGACTTTGATGTTAACATATATATTATAATTATGCATCTCCTGCATCTTATATGCATATATTATGGCAGAATGTTAACTGGATTACAGACAACTTCACAGCACCTTGCTGCTAAATCAGATGACGAACAGACAACATTCATTGCTCCAATCCTTTCTGCATAAAGACCAAGGTTTTTACTGTATGACTGAGCAACAAGAAGCTCCATGCCACGTGCAGCAAACAATCTCACAGATGATGCATCATTGTCAAGGCTTCCACTTGCAAATCCCTGAAGTACATCAAAGTGTGTTTTTTTTTTTTTTTTGGGGTGTGGGGGGGGGGGGGGGGGGGGGGTGGGGGTGGGGATACATCAAAGAGTTAAATTTACAGAATGAACTTTGAAATATCTATAACTTCCATTTGAGCAGGTCTGAATGACGTTTGAGACTCATTTTATATCTTGATTTCAAGAAATCATACCTGGTAGGCAACATCGAAAAATGGAATATGATTTTTCTCTTGAATGACATCAGCAATTTTTTCCCATTGTTCAGGGGTTGGATCAATGCCAGTTGGGTTGTGAGCACAACCATGAAGCAGAATAAAAGATCCACCAGGGGCTGCCTGCAGATGGAAAACAATTAATAGGAGAGTGATTTATATGGAAAGATTTAGACTGCCAAAGTGTGTAAAAATGATATTTAAGTATGTCATTTGAGGACCTCAATAATGCTCAAAGTGGCTAAAACTTATATTTGGAAAATAAAACCAAACTGAAAAAAAAAAAAGAAATGAAGTACACTCTTTGATCAAGATGTGACCTTTATGTCTGCTATCATTCCCTCAAAATCCAAACCCACTGTTTTTGGATCATAGTAGCGGTACTCAGACCATGGAACTCTAGCATCATTGAAAATGTTCTTGTGGTTACCTGTAAGATGATTGTGTTAGTGTCTAAAAACTGTATCTTGAGGCAAATTTCACAAACAGGATTGAGTGAAACACAGTACACACCCCATGTCGGAGATGATATTAGTACTTTTGCCCCAGGAAAATATCGTTCTATAAGAGCTGCAGCCAGCCGAAGAGAACCGGTTCCTGAAAGACCTTGAACTGTTGCAACCTAAAAAAATATTACCGACAAATAGATTAAACGAAAAAAAAAAACTATTTCAACTAAACAATCTGTCTCAAATAAAATATTACTTTATTCTCTGATAAGATGGCCTGAATCTGAACTTACTCTTTGTTCCTTTAGCACTGAGTTGTCAGCTCCAAACAATAACTCTGCTGTCACCTTATTGAATGCAGCCAAACCTTCAATTGGAAGATACTGTACATTGTAATTAAATTGATTTTAGTGATCATAGGCTATAAGAACGGCCTCAATTTATCCATATAAGCGAACAAATCAATATACCTCCTTGTTTTCCCCTCTTTCCAGCATAAGATTCTCTGCCTGGAAAACGGAAGAGTCCCAAAATGGTCAATTTAACTTCATTTGACAATGAAAGAAACCAATGCTCAGACTTAAAAATTTGGTTGAGAAAATGGAACCAACCTTCTTAACGACATTAAGCACATAAGGCTGTAGCTCTTCAGTTCGATAAGCACCGACTCCAAGGTTGAGTTTCTTTTCATCTGTGTCAGCTTTAAAAGCTTCAGAAACTCCAAGAATTGGATCGGGGGGAGCCATCGTTACACCCTCAAAACGGGAAACATTGACAGCGGCAACCATAGATACTCGACCAAAGGACTGCAAATCATGAGAATAAAAAATTCCAATGTGAAAAAAATTAAAAAAAAGGTATGAAAAGCTTAATCAAATTCACATAGCATCTGATTCGTACAATGAGAGCTCGATCACACTATTCAAGAAGGCAAAGATTTTCTTAGATCCGTAGATCAATTGATAAATATTATTAACAAGAACACTGTTCATGACTAATTAATCAAAAGAGAAAATCGCTTAACTTAATAACAAATCTTATCCAATAGCACGTACTTTAGTCTTAATGAATCCTGCGGTCGAATTAGTGGTATTTCCAAGCTTAACCTTGCCCTGCGCAGAAAAAAAGGAAGTAATGGCCACAATCCGAGAAGAGAAATGAAAAATACCAGACAGAAACTGGAAAGTCAACAAAATATAGACTAGTCAGGAAGGAACCAGTCCCACCTTGAGCTTCTCGTGCATCGATAGCGGAGCTGAAGGAGTTGCAGAAGCTATTGAAAGCATTGTCGAGGCCATCTATCTGGATCAACAATTATGCATAAACAGTTAAATGACAAGGTTTATGATGAATATGAAAAATTTACGAGTAAATCAAATGAGATAACATATTACGTGATCTACGAGAAATTGAACGCTTAAGCTCGCCTGGACTTAATCGAAGCGGCTTGTTCACTGATGGTAAAGAGACTTCACCAGAAAATGGCGACTATTACGAAGCTGTGCGCGTGCGATCTTCTTGTTATGGAACAACAAGTACGTTCGAATCGACGGTGCTGGTTGTGACGGAGTGATCCGTACTGGCAATTAATGCGTGGATTATGGGTAATATAGTCTTTCGAACGATTGGACGAGGATGACTGGTTCGAGTTGAAGTGCCATTTGTCAGCCTTTGAACGGCAACGTTTTATGTGCAGGGTCGGGCATAATCTCGGGTGACGGATGATCTCCACCCGTACGACGAATTTCAATTGAGTTGGTAGCATACAGTTGCGAATCACCTGTTGCCATTTGCTTCTTCATTTTAATTTTTTGCTCCCAATTAGTACTTAAATAATGATAAATCACTTGTTTTAGGAGAGTTTACGGTGAAGAAAAAAAAAATTTACTTCTAATTGTCAAACTTGGGACTCAAGTTATGATTCTTAGCATTGTTATTTTCCAATGCTAATGCATTCAGATGGAAAAATTTTTAACCGGACCGCAAGTCGTTTTAAAGGGATCATGTGGGACATTATTGAACGAATTGATAAGCATTAACGAGAGGAAGTAGAGTTTTCCAAACTTGGTATTCACAAAATTTTCACGATCAAGAGAATTGGCTCCACTTTGCATCATATGAATGCCAGCACTTAAAAAGTGAAGTATTTGATCATGTCCATGTTCAAACTAGAACAGCTACCATCAATTCTCTTCCAGACTTTATATACAAATCCAAGCAATTAAAAAAATTTACATTCAAGCATATTTGGCGCGTACCAAGAAAAAGCAATTGAAAGATCATCTAAAACTTTTGTAACTTGCATAATCATTTGGGGGAAAAAAACATTTCACTAGTGCAGGAAGCAACTCCATATCACTAGACTACAAGCTTGCACATGGATAAACTTTAAAGAAGGCAAGCTTCTGACAAAACTACCATAATAGTGAAGACAGACATTCGAGGCAACCATTTGGATGATTAAATTCAAACAGTAGGAAGAAGCATGGAAGAACAGGAGATAATACTAATCATATCAAACAACCATATTACCATTAAAATATGCATCCACAAATTTGGCATCCATTTGGCACAACTGGAGAAGGAAGAAGCCATTCAACCATATTATCACTGCAGCAAATTACATTGAAAAAACACGCAAAGGAAACAAAATGATACAGCAAAATATACTTGGAACCACTATTTGATTCCACAGCATTTCTTACTATTTCCCCAGTATTTCCATAGACAACGGTTATCACAATCCGGTTGGAAGCAAAACATCCAAATACCCATTCAGCCCCTACTCTACATATGTGAAAGAAATGAATGTTTTGTAATATAAGATACGAAAGCAGAAATTCAGATTTAAAATTGGTATTGTTCCCCAAGTAGAGTCCAACAAGGATAATATTGTATCCAAAATGGAACATTATCAAAGAAAATGAGAATGATAAGTCCTACCTCCATCCAAAATCATTTTTCAAGAAAAACTAAGAAACAATATTACACACACATATATACCCAAATAGGAGATCAGCAAGTTCATCACAGATGAATGGGTGAACGACAAAAATACCAGAGCAGTCTCAAAAGCTTTGCAACAACTTTTGAGGCTCCATGTAGCATCATGCTGTTTGGCTTTTAAGCCACAACCGCAGGGAAATGGTAGCTCTAGAAATTAAATATATCGAGCCTAACTCAACTATAGAACATCTACATGTTCCACAGAAGGATACATAAATAAAAGCTAAAAATTGACCAAAATAAGGCAACATGTAGAGGAACGCACGAAACAACTCAAATTTCATAATTCCAAGTTAACTCAAAAGGGATGAAAATAAAATAAGGACTCTCAATGAGTTCCTTATACAAATGAGTCTCTCCAAAGTAAATATAAAACATAAGGCCAGGTATCATAGTCTAAATTACTTGAACATAAGCTTAAAACAAACTCAACAACAAATCCATCCGATCCTAAACACCTTAGAATCCAAGCTTTGTGCGGCGCCAGTGCCTGCGCTTTGCGTTGTATCTGAAGAGGGAAAAACACATAAAGCAAATAAATAAAAAATTAAAATAAATGAACTTCTGAAAATAATGATAATAATAATAGTAAATAACTAAATACAAAATAAAAGATACCTGATGGTGTTGTCGGTGCGCATACGGATCCAGTGAGGGATGGGCCTGTTTTGCCTCATCTTCTTGGCAAGCTTCTTCTTGATCATAAATGTCTTGTGTGACGGCTGTTCCATAATTATTTACATAAAAACCAATAAGAAACCGGAACTACAACTTAGTCAATTACAAAATCAGAGAGAGAGAGATAGAGTGTGTGTGTGTGTGTGAATTACCATTTTCGCTTCTTCGTTCGATCGGCTGCAGCGAAAACCCTAATTGTAAAATCATAAGACCGAACGATGTGTGCGTTTATATAGAATACAAGGTGCTGGTTTAAACGGACTGATTTGACCCGCCCGAAACAGCGTATAAGGTTTATGGGCTCAAATGGTCAATATAAAGTCGGTTCCATTTCACACGAGAGAGGCCCAATCTACAGGTGAGTCCATGACCATTTCACAAAGTTTGTAACTATCAGCACCCCTATAAACACCGTTATAACCCCTCTAATTTGATCACCCCATTAAGGTAACTATAAATAATATAACACCTCTGCTACTAAATGACCTTAGTTAAGCCAATTCCTTATTAAACCCAATTTCAATTTTTTTTTTTTTTTTTTTTACGTTTCACCTTTCTCAATTCTCATCGCTATAGTTCAACATAACCCCCCAAAAAAAATTGTTTACAAATAATAATGAACAATTCTAAACTCATTTTTTTTTTCCTCATGTTCTTTTCGCTTGCGTGATAATTTGTTTCCTCAATTTAAAACTCTTAAAAAGTGTTGATAAAACGGTTAACCGATAATTGCTATCGATTCACCGATAACGACTACTCTTTAACCGATTAAGACTAGTCTTGAGCCGTTTATCGTTAACCCTACGCCGATGGTTGTTAACCTTGAGCCGATTATACCCAGAACACCAGCTTCAGTAACCAAGAACGTGAGAAAGAATCAGAGTAAGAGATAATGAACAAACACAAGAATTTTACGTGGTTCAGTCCCACTTAGGAACCTACATCCACGATGATAACAGCTCATCTCTGAAGTTGTATTGAGATGAAAGATTGAGTTACAAAATGATTAACAAGAGATACAAGAATGGAAACTTCACTCTTTAACTTTTCCCACTCTTTCTACTGCACTAATCCAGAACCGATCAATCTTGCTGCTAGCTCTTCTTTCTCTTTTATACTTCAAGTAAGCCTCCAGAGAAATCAAGCCCTGACTGTTATAACAAGAATAACAACCTTAACAGCTTCTGGCCACGCCCTGCCAACTCAGCACGCCACATCATATATTCTTTAACGGAATATAACTAACTAAGGCTTCACAAATCTCTACCTAGTTTTATTCAGTTAAGGAATTTTAACTTCATTCGATAATCGATCGTAGTAATGAGATAGTTAACTTAACAAGCTATCAACACCAATCAAGTTCAAAGCTGATTTGAATTTGATTGATGGTAAAGGCTTTGTAAGTATGTCTGCAGGGTTAGACTCTGAAGGAACTTTTTCCACATTAACAACTTTCTGAGCAATTTCATCTCTGATGAAGTGTAACCTTACATCAACATGTTTTGTTCTCTCATGAAACTTTGGATTCTTGCTCAATCAGATAGATCGAATCACACTTTATACAGATTGACCCTTGCTCTAGTCCCAACTCTGACACTAATCCCTTTAACCAGATTGCTTCTTTCACTGCTTCTGTGAGAGCTATGTACTCTGCCTTAGTTGTAGATAAAGCAACAACTGACTGTAAGGATGCCTTCCAGCTTACTGCTCCCCCATACAAAGTAAATACATATCCAGTGATGGATCTTCTCTTGTCCAAATCCCCCGCGAAATCAGAATCAACATATCCAAGCACTTGATCTGAACCTGTGTTAGCTTTTCCATATACAATACCATATTCAACAGTACCTTTTAGATACCTCAGCATCCACTTAGTGGCAAACCAGTGATGTCTTCCAGGATTAGCCATGAACCCCGCTAGACCCCGATACCATAGGCTGTCGTGTCTTGAGGCACTATGGCATACATAATGCATCCTACTGCTCTTGAGTATGGTATATTCTTCATAAAATCAGCCTCTTCATCTTCTTTTGGCTCTTGCTGTTTAGACAATCTGAAATGTGCACCCAGAGGTGTTGAAATTGGTTTAGCATCTTTCATTCCAAACCTCTCGAGGACCTTCTCTACATATGCTGTCTGGGAAAGAAATAAGGTTTTGTCATTCCTATTTCTGATAATGTGCATTCCCAGTATTCTTGTAGCAGGACCCAGATTCTTCATTTCAAATTCAGAGCTCAATTCATCCTTCAACCATTCAAGTTCTTCTATTTGTTTACATGCCATGAGCATGTCATCAACATAAAGCAAGAGGTATATAAGATTCCCAGAGGTTAGAGCTTTATAGTACACACAGCTGTCATACATACTCCTACTATAACCATGTGTAATCATAAACTCATCAAACCTCAAATACCATTGTCTTGGTGACTGCTTTAAACCATACAAACTCTTATTCAGCAAGCAGACCATGTCCTCTGTCCCAGCTTCAATGAATCCTTCGGGTTGTTCCATTAGAATTTCTTCACTGAGATTGCCATGGAGAAATGCAGTCTTCACGTCCATCTGATCCAATTCCAGATCATAGCAGGCTGCAATAGATAGAAGTATCCTTATAGAACTGTGTTTGACCACAGGAGAAAAAACTTCATTGAAATCTACTCCTTCCCTTTGAGTAAATCCCTTCGCTACCAGCCTTGCCTTGTACCTGGGTGGTTCAGTATCTGTGATGCCTTCTTTCAGCTTATAGATCCATTTGCAGCCTACCAACTTCTTGTCAGGGGTTTCTTAACTAGAGTCCGTGTTATTCTTCTAGAGATGCCATTTCTTCTTCCATGGCTGCCATCCAACTTGCCTTATCTTTGCCTCTCATACTTTGCTTTCTCGGTTCATCATTAGTGACATTTTCACCATCTTAATGCATAAGATATAAGATCAGCTACACCATATCTTTCAGGCATTTTGATGGTTCTTCTCACCCTGTCCCTAGCTAGTTGGTATCCTTCTAACTTTGACTGTTTTACACCTGTTTGTTGTTTCTTTTCTTCAGATAAGTCTTCCCTCAACTCAGAGTCTTCCTGCATACTAATGTCTGGGGTGATGACTTCAGTTGCAACCTTGGCTTGTGTCAATGCTTCCTCATTGAACACAACATCTCTGCTGATAAAGGTTCTGGTAGGTTTCCCTTCAATACTCCAGATTTTGTACCCTTTAGTCCCTTCTGGATACCCAATGAAGTAACCCTTTACAGCCCTAGGTTCTAGCTTTCCTTGACTGATATGTGCATAGGCAGGGCACCCAAAGACCCTTAGATTCCTTAGATCAGGTGGTTTACGGACAGCTTCTGTGGTGTCTTAAACCCGCAGAGGATGATGGACTTCATGAGGTATGCAAGAAGTGTGACGCCTGCAGAATTGTTTTGAGAGGTTTGAGCTTAACAACATGCATCTGACCTTCTCAATCAATGTCCTGTTCATCCTTTCAGCAAGGCCGTTTTGTTGTGGGGTGTGTCTGACTGTCTTGTGTCTAGCAATACCATGTCTCTTACAGAATTCTTCAAACTCAGAGTTGCAATATTCTAAGCCATTGTCTGTTCTTAGCCTCTTCACTTTCTTCCATGTTTGATTTTCCATCAGGGCTGTCCATTCCTTGAATTTATCTAGAGCCTCACTCTTGTGTCTTAAGATATAGACCCAAAGCTTTCTTGAGTAGTCATCTATGAAGGTGACAAAATATCTTGCTCCACCATGAGATGGAACCTGTGAGGGACCCCAAACATCTGAATGAACATAATCTAAGGTTTGTTTAGTTTCATGTTTACCAGTGTTGAACTTCTGTCTGGTGGCTTTACCAAATACACACTTTTCACAGAACTCTAGCTGGGAAATATGATCATTACCAAACAATCCTTGGCTTTGCAATTCTTTCAACCCCTTTTGACTCATATGTCCAAGCCTCATATGCCAAAGCTTGGTTTTGTCACTACTTATGCTGACATTAATACCAGGTTGAGGCATTGATCCCACTAGCACATAAAGACCATTTCTCCTAACTCCCTTCATGACAACTTCACCTTTCTTTAAGACTTGAATTTTTCTATTTTCAGCCTTAATGGTGCAGCCTATGTTATCAATCATCCCTAGAGAAATTAAGTTTCTTTTTACTTCTGGAACATACCTTACTTCTTTCAGCACCATGGTTATTCCATTAAACATCTTGATGTCAATGGTACCAATTCCAGCAACTCTGCAAGCAAGGTTGTTTCCCAGCAAAACCTTCCCACCATTCATGTTTTCGAAGGTCTTGAAGAATTCTCTGTTTGGGCACATGTGAAAGGAGCACCCTGAGTCAAGGATCCATTCATCTGTGGGTTGTTTTTCTGCAGCAATAAGAACATCTGCTCCTTCTACATCTTCTTCATCCTCTGATGCAATTGCAGCCTTTCCATTTGCATTTGATTCTTTCTGTAATTTCTCAAGTTTCTTTTTCTCGAAACAATCTATTATATAGTGTCCCTCCTTCTGGCAAAAATAGCACTTCATTTTCTTCATTTTCTTTTCATCTTTGTCCTTCTGTTTGTCCTTCTGATTATACTCTTTCTTATCATGGTTCTTTTTCTTATAAGGCTTTGATTTTACTGTCAACCCTTCACCAAGGCTTTGATCTCTTCCCTCAGCTCTCTTCTTCAAATCTTTTGATTCAAGAGCACTCTTCACATCTTTCAGAGTAAGGGTTTGCCTCCCATACAGCAGTGTATCAACGAAATGTTCATAGGTATCTGGTAGTGAGCTCAGCAGAATGAGGGCTCTGTCTTCATCTTCAAGGTTGACGTTTACATTCTCAAGATCTAGAATTAACTTGTTGAAATCATCGAGATGATCTTTCACAGTAGTTCCTTCCTTCATTGAGAATGTATACAACCTTCTTTTCATATAAAGTCTCTTGGCCAAAGACTTCTTCAAGAACAACTCTTCAAGCTTGGACCAGAGATCTGCAGCAGACCTTTCTTTGGCCACTTCTCTCAGTACTTCATCCGAGAGATGTAAGATGATGGTGCTATGAGCTTTGTTGTTGATGATTCTAAAATCTCCACTGAACCTTTAACCGCCTTCTCTTCTTGCCACCGTCTTCTTCAGAATCAAGGGCGTTGTCAAGCCCCTGTTGAATCAAGATTGCTCGCATCTTGAGACTCCACAAGTAGAAGTCATTCTCGCCATTAAATTTCTCTAAATCAAATCTTGTTGAAGCCATTTGAGAACAAGAGCTAAGAGTATCGGCCTCGATACCAGTTTGTTGATAAAACGGTTAACCGATAATTGCTATCGATTCACCGATAACGACTACTCTTTAACCGATTAAGACTAGTCTTGAGCCGTTTATCGTTAACCCTACGCCGATGGTTGTTAACCTTGAGCCGATTATACGTAACACGCCTTAACGAGCGTGAGAAAGAATCGGAGTAAGAGATAATGAACAAACACAAGAATTTTACGTGGTTCAGTCCCACTTAGGAACCTACATCCACGATGATAACAGCTCATCTCTGAAGTTGTATTGAGATGAAAGATTGAGTTACAAAATGATTAACAAGAGATACAAGAATGGAAACTTCACTCTCAGAACTTTTCCCACTCTTTCACACAGACTTAATCCGTAACGATCAATCTTGCTAGCTCTTCTCTTTATACTTCAAGTAAGCCTCCAGGAGAAATCAAGCCCTCGATCATTATAACAAGAATAACAATCTTAATCGCCACCGCTAACTCAAGACGCCACATCATATATTCTTTAACGGAATATAACTAACTAAGGCTTCACAAAAAGGATAAATGATTTTAAGTTACGGCTTAAACAAGAAAGAAGAGGAGGAGAGAAAGAGAGGGGGGGGTGGGTGTTGTTTGGTGGCTGCGGTTTGGGGAGGGGATGGTGCGGGTGGTTTACTGCACAAGGCTCCTGTCAGCTCTGCACAACATAAGGCCACGTGCAATATAGTATGCAGAGAATATTTAGTTAAATAAATGTGTTTGTGTTCATAATGCGGGTTTTTGCTTGAAAAAAAAGTATGGGCTTTATTTAAACTTAATTTTTGTCTTTTCATGTAATCTTAATGAAAGTTATAAACACCTAAAGGGTTTTAAATTTTTTTTTTGGAGAAATTATCATTTTCTCTCCAAAGTTATTTTGATATATCAAGTTAGTATCATGATTTGTTAAAAAATGCCTTTCACTACCAAATATTTGCTCTTTTATTGTTTTGCCACCATTCTGTTAAAAAGTACGTTAATATTTAACAGAAAATGAGCTAAAAGTCAATTTTACCCATGCAGTATAAAATCATAATGTACTAAATTCAAGTATTAATCACAACTGAAAATAATTTAATTAAGGAAAAAATGTAATGGGTAATAAGTCAAAAAAAAAAAGTCAATAACCCACGATGGAGAGAGCAGAAGACAGCTGAGATGGCGACGAGCCAGTGACGCCACTGAGGTGGATAGAGCAATGAGTGAGAGAAAGACAATTCGAAGATGGGGGTAGAGAGAGGCCAATTTTTAGGGTTGCAAATCTCTTATTTTTTAAAATTATTTATCTGATAATGTGTTTATTATTTATTTTACTATTGCAAATGCAACGTTTTGGCTTCAAAGAAAAATGTGTTAAATGCCCCTATGATATTAGTAAACTATCAGTAAATTTTTAACTGCTCTAATGGTAAAACGATAAAAAAATAAATATTTGGTTGTAAAATATATTTTTCAACAAATTATAGTACTGACTTAATATGTCAGAATAACTTTGGTGGAAAAATAATAAATTTTTTTTTTCTTTGAGTGAGGGGAGTCGGGGGTGGTTTCCTGTAAACGAAAAACTTTTTCCTAGCGAATTGAACGTGCTTGGCTCCGCACAACATAAGGGCACGTGCTATACTGCTATATTGTTTGTAGAGAATATTTAGCTAAATAATTTTGTTTGCGTTTACAATGCAGGTTTTTGCTTAAAAAAGAAGTGTTGGTTTTATTTAGATTTAATTTTGATCTTTTCATGCAATCTTAGTTAACGCTAAAAGTACCTAAAGGGGTGTTTTCGACAGATTTTGGTGGGTAAGAAATGAAAAATCTATCTAGAACAATAAATTTGTATTTTCGGGAAATGGGGTACCTCACTAGGTCGTTGTGTGTTTTGGGTGTTCCTAAAATTAGAGTAGGTGAAAAAGGATATAGAATGTGGTAATGGTGGATGAAAGTTTGAACCAAGAAAAGGGTTGCTCGGAATAAGCTTCACACCTGCAAAATAGTGAAACTGAGGTTAGAGGTGAAGCCGGGGTACCCCGGCGTTCACACTCCGACGCCCAAGTTAGCAAACTCAAGCTTTGTGTAATGAAGAGAGCTTTCCAGCCCTCTGTAAATGGAGTTTTGAGGTTGAAGAAGACTTATTTTGTGGAGTGTGAGTGTGAATATTCATGGGGTGAAAGAGAGTTTTTCTCTCAGAATAGACTTTAGGCACCTTTATATATGAGGTACCCAGCGGCCACGTGGCGTATTTCCATTGGTGCTTGGCTGTCCTTTTACCTTTTTATCATTTTGGGCCGTTTGGGGAGCATGCTTGGGAGTCAGGTAGGCGATCGCGGCGTATCCCGTCATTCTGTGTACGTGGCGCGCGCTGGAGAGTGGTCCAGGGTATCCCAGCAGGAGCTGTCGGGTGAAGCAGCCAGGGGACCACTTTTTGGCAGGGGTAGCAGGCGGCTGTCTCCTCTTTTCAGCACACTGTTTTGATACGTGGTCCCGACCGAATCAAGCCTGATCTTTTAAGCGATAGAGACGTCTCTCATGGAGAATTTAGAGGGTTTTCTGGAATCCGATATGTGAGGTACCCTCACTATGTGGGCTACCCCCACCCTGTGGGGTACCCCAAGTTATATGGGGTACCCCCACTCTGTGGGGTACCCTAAGTTATATGGGGTAGGCCAAATTATGCCGGGGTTACCCAGGGTATCTTGACCTGCTCTAGACCCACGCGGGGTACCTCTTTTATACTGATGCCGCTTTCCTTGTCGACACGTGGAGTCGTATTACTCTTCATATTTCTCCCCAAACAACATCCCCCCTAGTTTCTTTTTGGCGAGAAGTGCTTGGAGGCAAAAGAAACTCATATATGCAGCTGAAACGACACGTGGCGATATAAAGTTTTGCTTGGAGGGTAGCCGGACTGGAGGGGTACCCTACTCAATTTCCTTCACTGACTAAACTTTGAACGGTGCAGTGTTGAAAATCTTTTTTTTTTTTTTTTACTCACACACTCAGCTAGCGTGGCGAGGGAACATATATCTCCACGTCTTCTTCCCGCTTTTCTTGGGAAATGGCAGCAGTCTGGCACATAATTCAAATTTTAAACTCGCTGACTTTGTACTGACAATCTCTGACTTTCTTACTTGTGCAGTGTGCTTTCCCAAGTCTTAATCTCAAAACCAATCTTCTTGCTTTATCCCAGGCCATTTCACAAATCTCAAAATATTTCAAAAAATCAATTACTTTCTGCAACTTCTTTGTTCTGATTCTTCGTCTTCTTTCTCAAATTGCTTTGTTTTCCACGGTTTTATTTTCTTCCTTTCTTATCTTCCTTTCTTTCTTCTTTTCTTTCTCTTCTCTTCCGGTCACGGCTGGACTCCCCCATTTCTTCTCTTTTCTTTTTTTTTTTCTTTCTTTTTCTTTCATTCTTCTTTCTTCGGTCTTCCTCCTGCAGCCAGCCTTCCTACGAGATTTTTTGCAGTCATGGTTTTGGCTCCCGATCCGTCGGTTCATGGTTCCATGAGTCTCCCGTTCACGGTAGCTTTCTCTCTTTCTCTCTTTCTCTTTTTCTCTTCTCCTCCTCCCTCATTTCTCTTCTTTCGGCCGGCCTCCATTCGCGGTACCAGCGGCTGCAGTTCCTGGTGGCCTCGGCAATGACGAGCTCCGCTCCAGATCCGTGGTGGTGCAAGGCTGTCCGGCGTCACAGGCCTCCTCTCCCCGCGGTTTTTCCGTTTTTCGTTTTCATCCTTTTTTTTTTTTGAAAATATATGTATATATATTAATAATAATATATATTATTACTATTATTGTTATTTATTTATATATGTATACATACATTTTTATTATTACTGACTTCAGTAATAATTTTGGCAGCCTTTCACCGCCTGTACTATGGACTCATATTTTCTGACTTGGTGATCCTGAGGTATTGACCCTTCTCTGACTTTGGCGTATCTGAGGTTATGATATTGTGCACATTGCGAAGGAAATTTTGTTCTTTATTTTTCATTTTTTCCTTTTCTGTTTTTTTGTTGTGGTTGGTTGTTGGTATGTTGATGGGGGGTGATGTATGGTGTTGTGGTTTTGACATGGTGGTGTTGTGGTGGTGTTGTTTTGGATGGTTGTATTGATGGTATTGTTGTTTTGGATGGTTGTGTTGATGGTGGGGTGGATATGGTGGTGATGGGATATGTTTATGGTATGGCGTTGTGGGTTTGTTAGTGTGTCAGCCAAATAGGAAAAGAGAAAACCCATGGGTACTAAGCTCATGGCGAAAAGAAAACGCCCTGTGGTCGGGGGTAGCGGAGCGGGTAGTCCTGGTACTGAGTCCCCTTCCTATATTTCCATCAGTGAGGGTGAGAAATCCTCTTCTAGCGCGTCTAAGAGCGGTAGCTCACGTCCTAGGCTGCCTCCCCCTAGGAGTGTTTCCCGTAAGAGCCCCCGCTTTTCCAGTAAACGACCAGCCCACCCTCCTAAGAGAAAGGCTGAGCCATCCAAGCTTAGTACTCAACTTCACCCCTCAGACCGATCTCCCAAGTGCAAAAACCAACAACTAATCTACTCTCATTAGGTGCAAGGAAGGCTACCCAGAGTGACTTAGAGCAGATTAGGATCAAGTATGATATCCCCTCTTCTGTTGTGCTTAGGATACCCCGTGTAGATGAGCGACCTGAGAGCCCTATGTCGGGTGGGGTTGCTCTCCACATTGATCTTTTCGATCTTGGACTCCGCTTACCTCTTCGCCCCTTTTTTGTGAGGATGTTTAGTCGTCTGGGGGTAGCTCCTGGGCAGCTATCCCTTCCAGGGTGGAGGACGCTCACGGGTTTACATGTGTTATGGTTGGAGGTACTTGGGCAGGAGGTCACCCTTCGGGACTTGATGGGCTTATACCAGCTCAAAAAGCCCAAAGGGTCCGCTGTTGCCTACTTTTCCCCCTGGAGTGATTATGGCAACTTGGTTGAAGGAGATCCTGCTTTGAAGAAGGGTTATAGGAGGGGCTGGTTTGTTGCCGAAGGCAAATGGTGGACTGATACCTTGGGCGATGATGGGCACCCCGTAGAGGTTCGGAACGCCTTCAACGAAGACTGTAAGTGTTTCACTTGATATTTAGTTGTCGCTCTTGTAGTAATCTCATGTGAATGCTCTCATGCAAATGCCTTGTTGATCTTGGGTTCTTCGTGACTTTGTAGGTGTGACATGGGTGAAGGCGTCATGCCCACTTCAAGAAGTGGGGAGAGAGCTAAAGAGGTTTGCGGGGAAGCTTCGGAGTGTACAGAGGGATAGGGATGTGTTGGAGGAGAGCCGTCTGGTGAAGGCGGGGTTGATTGACAGAGGTGTTCCTCCCGCTTCTGGTGGTAGCTCATGTACGATTTGAGGGTTTGGGGTACCCTATTGTTGTTAATGAAAATGGGGTACCCCACTTTTGCCACATTCTTCATTTGACTTGTCATTCTCCCCTCCCTTTTTTATATTTGCCGTTTTTATGCTTGGGCTACTTATAACTTGTTCGGCTGATGTGTTCCCTTTGTGTTGGATGCAGTTATGGACTCCGCAGGCGATGCATTCGATGTCTTTTTCCAAGGAATGGCAGCTGAGGCCTCTGGATCCCATGATTCGGCAGCCTCAAGAGCACGCGCCGCCCGCCTCCCGGAGGAGGAAGGGTAGGCACCTCACAAAGTGGGTCGAAGGGTACCCCTCGTTCTCGCAAAAGGAAGTTTGGATTGGTCTCCTCTTTTCCAGACGATTTGGCCGAGGGTGATCTAGACCCGGCTTCAAATAAGAGGATCTCCCACTTGGCCCGCTGCTTTTACTATTCTGCGGAGAACGTTGGCTCCGAGACGGCTGAAGAGGCGGACAAACTGAGTTTGAATGAGCGCTACGGCCAAGCACTCAAAGCTACCCAAGAGGTAAGCTTTCCTGGGGTACCCCAGGTGTAGCTTCCGTTCTTAGTTTATACATCAGAGTTGCTATATACATTCTTGACATACCTTGAACAACTTGCAGGCATCCTTTCTTCTCAGCCATTGCCTTCGGGATATTGAGGCTCTTGCCGTTGCCCGCTTAGAGGTTGAGAAATTAAAGGGGGAGCTCTCGAGCCGACAGTCCCGCGAGGAGAAGCTTGCTCAAGAAGTCAAGGCCTTGACAGAGCGCCTTGATGGCCTTTCTGGGGAGAAAGCTTGGATAGAAAAGGAGCGGGATGAGGCGATGGTGAAGAACGAGAACTTGATGTCTCGGCAAAAGAGAATGATGGAGGAGGCGTTTTCTCTGATCATGACGGAGGTATGGACCGTTGATCCTGAGCTGGAGGTACCCCGTGTGGAGAAGTACGCCAACAAAGCTGCAATTTTGCGGGCGATTAATGAGAAGAAGAGGTCCTCCTCCGCCCAATCGGGTACCCCTTCGGGGTCACACGGGGCACCCAGCACATCCCAAGCATTGCCCATTTCAGCTATCCCTGCTTCAGCCGCTCATATTCCGGGCATCTCAGAGTCTTCAGCCGATCGTCTTCTGGAGAAGGATGGCGAAGATGACGCACCGCCTTCGGTGTAGCCCTTATGTACTGTTGCAACTCTTTTGGGGGATACCCTTATTTTGCTTCTTTTGAACTTGCTGAAACATTCCCATTATGATTATATTTTGATGTTTGGGGCTTGCATCTAACAATCTTTTGTATCTTATTTATCCCCTATTTGAATGTTTGCTTACACCGATATTCTCAGGCACTGGGCACCAATAGCTTGTGAAAATTGGGCACCCTGTGCACTGATAACTCATGAAAATGAAGGGGGTACCCCAGGTTCCCAATAGCTTGTGAAAATGGAGTGCGGTACCCCAGGTACCCAATAGCTTGTGAAAGTGGGTACACTTGGGGTAGGTCTTCCTTGGCGGACCTCTCGTAGATAGGTAACCAAAATATCATCTCGACATTTTGATTAAGCTCGGGAGCAGGAAATTGGCTCACCCAATTATTTCTCGCTCTTTCGGAGTTTCCTACTTTGCTTAAGTAGAAAGTAGAGGTATGGGTGCATGCGTACCTTAGCGAAACATCGTGTCACTAGGGTAGGCCGGGTTTGCTTCACCCTCGGGTCTTCTTTGACCCTCCCTCTCTTCATTTGGGGTAGTCCTATCGTGCCTCCACAGAAAGGGTACCCTGGCCGGTCCTGTATTAATTTAGGCGTATGATAAGATTAGGATATCATCAGATATGAAGTTAATGGCGATAAAAGAAAATAATTCGAGCTTTGTGACCAGTGTGGCGGATAATAGAAAAGCATGTCATAAACGATAGGAGGAAAATGCATTTATAGGCAACTGAAGCATTAATCAGTACATGATCTAGCTTTGTTATCCTAATGAGAAGGAGGTGCCGTGAGGCCTCCCATTTAGGGAATTGAAAAACTTCTTCTGACCAATATAGGGTAGCTGGGGTACCCTATATGGCCTGCCACACAAACATGAAAACAAACATAAAAACAGGAGAAGCTAGGAGTTAAGACACTGTCCTCTAGTAATATTTCCGCAGCATTGCAGCATTCCAGGGGTGCTTCACGATTGTCCCATCCATATGGAGTAGCCGGTACGCACCAGACCCAACGGGTTTCTCTATGCGGTATGGTCCTTCCCAGTTTGCCCCGAAACTACCATCAGAGGGTACCCTAGTGTTCTGGGTTACCCTTCTTAAGACTAAATCTCCTTTTCTGAAGGACCGAGGGCGTACCCTTTTTTCATACAGCTCTGAAATGCGGTGTTGATACACTGCTGTCCTCAGCTCAGCCTTTGCCCTCTTTTCATCCACCAGATCGAGGGTGCAAGCAATTAGGGAGGCATTTTCAGCTTCATCAAAGTATTCGACTCTATGGGAGGGTACCCCAATCTCTGCTGGGATTACCGCGACCGAATCAATGCGAGAGAAAGGGTTTCGGTGAGGTGTTCAGTGGCGGTCCCAGAGCCACAATACACCGGGTAGCTCATATACCCAAGCTCCCTTCCTTTCTTCTAACTTCTTTTTCAGGATACCTTTGATGATCTTGTTAATGGCCTCGACTTGCCCATTGGATTGGGGGTGTGCTGGTGTAGCGAATCGATTGGTTATCTCGAGCTCCGAGCAAAAACTTCGAAATTTTTCGTTGTCGAACTGCTTGCTATTGTCACTAACAATTGCATGGGGGATCCCAAATCTACAAATAAGGTTCTTCCAAATGAATTCTGTGGTTTTCCTTTCGGTGATGCTGGTTAATGGCTCCGCTTCCGCCCACTTTGTGAAGTAATCCACCGCGACAATTGCATATTTCGCTTGCCCCCTCCCAGCAGGTAACGGGCCAATGAGGTCCACTCCCCAAATTGCAAAGGGCCAATGAGATGATATCACCGTCAGCGTTTCTAGGGGTAGGTGGGGTACCTTAGCAAACCTTTGGCACTTGTCACAGCTTCTTACCATATTTTTAGCGTCTTCCCACATGGTAGGCCAATAGTATCCCTGACGGAGGGCCTTCTGTGCCAGTGATTGTGCCCCATAGTGATTGCTGCAAATTCCCTCATGTATCTCTCTCATGACATATTCGGCGCGGTTGCTTCCCAAACATTTCAGGTAGGGGAGAGTGAACCCTCTTCTGTATAGGGTATCCCTTATCAGGCAATACCGTGCAGCCTTATACTTCAGCCTTCTAGCCTCACTTTTGTCTGAGGGTAGGTCCCTATTCTTGAGGTACCTTACAACTGGTTCCATCCAAGGCGCCCCTTCGGCTAGTGATCCCACTTCAAACGGCTCTAGGAGGTCAACACTGGGGGCAGGTATGTGTTCTGTCTTGACAGGACCAGCTGGCTGGGCTGCACCAAGAGATGCCATTTTTGCCAAGTTGTCAGCTTCATTGTTCGCCTGTCGGGGTACCCTTTCCACTTTAACTTCAACAAACTGGGTTATCAGCTCTCTGGTTTTCATGAGGTACCCCTTCATGTTGTCCACCTTAGCTTGATACTGTGAAGTGATTTGGCTTACCACCAGCTGGGAGTCGCTCTTGATGTGCACCATTTTGGCTCCCAAGGCCTTCAACATCCTAAGCCCCGCAAGGATGGCTTCATACTCAGCCTCGTTGTTTGAAGCCTTAAATCCGAATTGTAGGGCATAGCAAATCTTCACTTTGTTTGGATCGATGATTATTACCCCCGCACCACTTCCGTGTGAATTAGAGGAACCATCGACATAGATCTCCCAGACTTGCCCTATTCCATCAGTAGGCGGGGTAGCTACCGGGTACCCCATATCACCTTCTCCACATGAATCATCGGTAAATTCCGCAATGAATGACTGCGCTTTAATATGAAAGCGAGGCTTGAAGACGATATCGAATTCGGTTAATTCCAAAGACCATCGGAGGAGCCTTCCGGACATATCCAATTTCTGGAGGATTTGCCGGAGGGGTAGGTTGGTGACGACCGTGATGGTGTGAGCTTGAAAATAAGGCCTAAGCTTCCTGGCCGAGACAATTAGTGCTAAGACAAACTTTTCAGATGTAGGGTACCTTTTCTCTGCATCCACCATAGCTTTACTGGTGTAATAAATAGTCACGCACTCGCTTATCTTCCTGAGTAGGATTAACCGGTGGCATGTTACGACACGGCGAGATATAGGAGTACCTCCGCTCGGGTTCATGCAGCAATGGCGCATGACTTAAGTTCTTCGAAGCCTCTTCAATCGGTGTCCATTGGAGCTTCTTTCCGCGAGCTTTGAAGAGCACAACGGTCGGTAGCCTCAAGATAAAGCAGTTTAAAGCTACCAGCCAAACTTTGAACCTCCTTGATGGTGTGTGGCATTTACAAGAATCACACGAATCTTGTTGGGTTTGGCCTCAATCCCTCGTTACTGTACCATAAACCCAAGGAATTTGCCAGAGGTAACCCCGAATGCACATTTTTCCGGGTTAAGCCGCATCTGGTACCTCCTCAAAACAGCAAAGGTATCCCTGAAGTGTTCGAGGTGTTCCCCTGCATGCACCGACTTGGTGATCATATCGTCTATGTAAACCTCCATGGTGCGCCCAATTTGCCCCTTGAAAATCTTGTTCACCAACCGTTGGTAAGTGGCTCCGGCGTTCTTCAAACCAAACGGCATGACTTTGAAACAGTACAGCCCTCGATTGGTGATGAATGCCATTTTCTCTTGATCGGGTTCGTACATCTGAATCTGGTTATAGCCGGAGAAGGCGTCCATAAAGCATCCATCTCATGGCCGTCATTAACACCGTCCACCCGGTGGGAAACTGTCCTTGGGGCAAGATTTGTTCAAATCGGTGAAATCTACGCACATGCGCCACTTCCCATTAGATTTCTTCACCAGAACAACATTGGACACCCAGTCGGGGTACACTGCTTCCCTGATAAATCCCGCGGCTAATAGGCGGTCTACCTCTTGCTCAATCGCATCGTACCTCTCTTAGTTAAAGGTTCGACGTTTTTGCTTCACCGGCTTATGACTTGGGTCAACATTGAGCCTATGGCAGGAGAGGGCAGGTGAGATGCCCGGCATATCGGAGTGAGACCAGGCGAACACGTCATGATTCTCTTGTAGAAAGTTGGTGAGCTTCTCCCGTTGTTCCTCTGAATGGTTGGAGCCTATTTTGACGGTCTTTGTTGGATCGGTGGAGCTCACGGACACTGAAACCAAGTCTTCAACTGGCATACCCCGCTTCTCCTCTTTCGATATCCGTGGGTCTAGGGGTACCTCTAACTCATATCTGGGCTTAATCTGGTCGCAATCGGGTACCCCTGAGTTCTCTGACACAATTGTTTCTATGTTCATGGGTGAAGCTCCTGGTGGCTCTGATGGGGTGGCAGCCAGGGCAGCTTTCCGGAGTGCTGCTCTGCGTTTTCTAGCAAGCGCTCCTTTGTCGTGTGGGGTACCCTCTGAGTAACATGTAGGGAGCCCTTCATGGGGTACCCCCTTATTGGCTGATCATAAGCTATCTGGTAGGTGACTTTGGAGGCTGCCAAGTAACATCCGCGAGCCGATTGCTGGTCTCCCTTAATGGTGATAACTTCATCGGCAGTCGGGACCTTTAAGGCGAGATAGTGCATGGATACCACAGCCTTTGTTGCTACCAAGAACGGTCTACCCAATATAATGTTGTATGCTCCTGGGTGATCCACAATGAAGAAATCAATCATATGGACAATGCGGTGGGGTACCTTACCGAGTGTAACTGGTAATGTGATGATGCCCTTTGGGATGACCATATCTCCGGCGAACCCAAGGAGAGGAGTGGCGTACGGAGTGATTTTTGGCGACTCAATTAACAATTGATCCAAGGCGCTTTTAAAGATGATGTCCACGGAGCTGCCGGTATCCACAAGAGTCCTTGCCACTTTACCAGTAGCTACCTTCAGAGTAATCACCAAAGCGTCATCATGGGGATACGCTACTCCTTCGGCATCTTTTTCTGTGAAAAGGATTGGCGGAGGGTGGAGGGGTACCCGGGGTGTACCCCAGCCGGTGAAGTTGACCTCCCCTCCTACGTTAGTTGCCAATGCAAGTGATCTCCCATAGCCTTTAATGGCCCTCCTAGATTGACCAGCTAGAGTGGGTCCTCCCACGATCATCCGCACGTATACGCCCTTCTTAGATCCTTGGGGTGCCCCGCGTTCGGGGCTACCCTCTGCTACATGTTTGCCCTTGTCTTGCCCCATGGACTTCCGGGCTTTTCTCATGCCCACAACAAATTCGTTGAGGTACCCACTGAGAATTAAAGATTCTATCTCTTCCCGTAAACTAAAACACTCAGCTGTGCTATGCCCAAAGTCTTCATGGAACTCACAATATTTTAGGTTACGTTTCATATTGGGGTACCTCTTTATTGGCTTCGGCGGACGGATGAGGCCGCTATCTCGGATCTGGTAAAAGATCTGCTCTGGTGATTGATTCAATGGATGGTAACTCTCGTACCGAGGCTTTTGTGGTGGTTCCCATTGCTCTTTGGCGATTTAGGGGGTACCGTGAGATACTGGAGGTTGTACTTATTACGCGGATAACCCGCGAGGACTTCGCCCGGTACCCTTGAGCATCGAGTCCTCTTGGGCCTCTCTTTGCCTTCGTGCCATCGACCATATATCCTCTTGGCGCTCAAATGGCATTTTCGTCCATCTCCACTAGGCGCGAGAATGGGCTTCCCATACGACATGATGGGCGCTTTTGAACGCCACAACTTCCCAACCTCAAATTCTTCTCAAAATGGGTGGTGTGTGTGCCCAAACGCCTTGCCTAGCACTTGGTGGAAGCGGTTCACGACTCCCAAAGGTTGATTCCGCTTAACGGCAAGTTTAAGCTACCCTATCTTGAGTAAGCATGAAAACTCTTTAGTAAATTCCAAGAGTTGGTGTGCAGGAGGATATGCTACCGCCTCAAGGATCGAAACCATGATTTAACGGACCGGTAAGCGTATGTAAACATCCCACACATGGCATTCTCGCCCACCCCTTAATTAGTATTCGGTATAACTCAAGATGCTCCAGGGGATCTGGTACCAATATTGGGGTACGGTGAATGCCGGGAGAGTCATCCGAATCTCCATGGTGAACGGTGACTGATAAGTCATTGGTGGTGGAGTACATGTGGCATTCTCCTTCTCAGAAAGGAGCTTCACTTGGGTTTCTAGGTGCTCCATTTTTTCTACAAACGCAAGGGGTACCCCTGTACCTGTGAGGTGATGATGCAGGAACTTGGGAAGCCCTTTGGCGCTTTAGTTTTCACGGAGATCCTCACGGGCTCGCCTCGTGATCTTCACTGCCACGGAGTTGCAAGAGGCGGTGCCTCTGGGAGCCTATAGTTTGAAACTTGAACTGCACCATGGTACGTGTTTGTCGGGCCTGCACCGCCTACCATAACTTGTTGCCCGGTGGAGGTGGGCGTCGCCATCGGGTGAATTTTCGGGCACCCGAGACCCAACAGCCCGGAGAATTGCATGGGCTAAATCCTCAAAATGCTTGTGAGAGATGGGCTCCTCTTCTTGGCGAACGGCCGTTGATTGCTTGATAAACTTGCCCTTGTTAAGACGGGCTATCCTTCTGGCCGGATCACTGCCTTCACAGCTGCTGTCATCTCCTATTCTTGTAGGATCCGCCATTAAACCTTCGGAGGGTACGTCCGGTGCCATATATTGGAGTACACACAACCACTAGTTTAGTAACCACTGCGGAGGCTTTTTGTTCGCCTCCCCACGGACGGCGCCAATTGTTTTCGACAGATTTTAGTGGGTAAGAAATGAAAAATCTATCTAGAACAATAAATTTGTATTTTCGGGAAATGGGGTACCTCACTAGGTCGTTGTGTGTTTTGGGTGTTCCTAAAATTAGAGTAGGTGAAAAAGGATGTAGAATGTGGTAATGGTGGATGAAGGTTTGAACCAAGAAAAGGGTTCCTCGGAATAAGCTTCACACTTGCAAAACAGTGGCGAGGTTAGAGGTGAAATAAGGTACCCGGCGTTCACCTCAAACGGCCTTGATTAGCAAACTCAAGCTTTGTGTAATGAAGAGAGCTTTCCAGCCCTCTGTAAATGGAGTTTTGAGGTTGAAGAAGACTTATTTTGTGGAGTGTGAGTGTGAATATTCATGGGGTGAAAGAGAGTTTTTCTCTCAGAATAGACTTTAGGCACCTTTATATATGAGGTACCCAGCGGCCACGTGGCGTATTTCCATTGGTGCTTGGCTGTCCTTTCACCTTTTTATCATTTTGGGCCGTTTGGGGAGCATGCTTGGGAGTCAGGTAGGCGATCGCGGCGTATCCCGTCGTTACGTATGCGTGGCCTTGTGGAGAGTGGTCGGGTATCCGGCGGAGGCTGTCGGGTGAGGCAGCTAGGGGACCACTTTTGGCGGGGGTGTGGGTGTTTCCTCTTTTCGGCCTGTATTTTGATCGTGGTCCGTGAGATCAAGCCTGATCTTTTAAGCGATAGAGACGTCTCTCATGGCGAATTTAGAGGGTTTTCTGGAATCCGATATGTGAGGTACCCTCACTATGTGGGCTACCCCTACCCTATGGGGTACCCCCACTCTGTGGGGTACCCTAAGTTATATGGGGTAGGCCAAATTATGCCGGGGTTACTCAGGGTATCTTGACCTGCTCTAGACCCACGCGGGGTAACTCTTTTATACTGATGCCGCTTTCCTTGTCGACACGTGGAGTCGTATTACTCTTCATATTTCTCCCCAAACAAGGGGTAATAAAGTTTTTTGGAAGGGTGAATAGTTCTAACTCTTAGAGAAACTTTTACTTATGGAAGCAAAACTAGAATTTGGATTTATGGGTCAAAATTTCATCTTATCAAATATAATCGTGGGAATAGACTTGTTAATCTCTTTAATGGGATGAAGCACGTCTAGTGATGAGTAAATTTGTTCAAAATCGAACATATATCGATGTGTTTGCGATTTCAATTTGGCCATGGTATGGAATTAAAGAATCAACGTAAACCAAATGAGAATTATGCATGATTTATGTTGTAAATTTTTAACATTTACAATATAGAATCCAATTGAGGTTTATTTATTTTCAGGAGATCATGATTAATATTTTACCTTATTATTATTACTATTGAGTTTCTCTTTTCTTGATCTTTATCATTTTTGGATTGTTAGTAATAAATTTGAACACAGAATAATGGTAGACACAAGCTCAAGCAACACATAATATCTTTTCCCAAAAAAAAGGAAAACATAATATAAAAATAATTATACAAATAAAATATAAGAGGATTCGTCTGTCTAGATAGGAACTCAACAATAGATCAGATGGTTACAATGCAATGCAAGAATGAAGCTTTATGCGGAAACCGAGAAATAATTACCAAAAAGTAAGTAGAAATGCCATCAAATTGCATTTAGATTTGATCACAACTTCTATAGCTCTGTGGTGCAGTTATTTGTAAAGAGCAATGCCAAAAAAGCAGAATTTACACCAAAAACAATTTCTTATTTTGTGGTTGCAGAACTTGGTTTTCAAGTTTCTTTAAAGTGTAAGTAATATATTTTTCACAATTTCTATTTTTGCACTTGTGACTTGTAATATAGCTGAACTGGATGGTTTGATGTTAGTAACATGTTACACAAGATTGGATTTAACGTAACAATGACCACCAACAATCATTACTATTATTGAAAAATCAAAATGGCTAGATCTTACTAGAAATCAAATCTATTGAGATTTGACTTAAATTTTTCACTAAGTCTACTCTCTTAATAGTAAAATCTGTAGAATCTTTGAGTAGCAAAATCTGGATTGTATTGAAAATGTATACATAACATAATGCTTCTTCAACGGCTAAATTTATAATTTAGCATAAAATTAAGTTAGGGAAGCATTAAAATAATATTAAAATTATAAGCACATCTTGAGCTATGCAATAGAGCAAAAAATATAATGCAAATAGGAATTTATGCTTGTTGGTCTATTTATGTAAACTGTTGGCTTAATAGTGCTTGATGAGTAATGGTGTATCATGCCGAAGCTTTTACTTCAATTTAAGTAAATTCCAAGTTTCTAACTCTAATACTTTTCTATAGAAATAATTCAATTTTATTTTTCATTTTCTTCTCCTAAACATTTTTTATTTTTACAAGTTGCTTCATACATTAATATGGTTCCTAAACAGAGATGTAAGTTCCATGTTCTTCATTGGATAAGAATAGTGAGTTTGTTTCAGTCTCCAGGTAGTAGTTAAAAACTTTTGAAAATTGGGTAAAGATAGTTTGTTACTTGCTATGCGTATATTCTTAGCTTCATGATAGGCTTAACCTTAATTGCAGGAGTTTTGTAACATGTTTGATTTGTTTTATTAAGTGTGTTGAGTGATAAATTTGGCGAAAGACATCCAATCTGAAAGTAGAATTGGAGAAATTTCAGCTTCTTTATTACATTGTTTTATCACTCCCTATTTTAGTAATAAAAATGATGAAAATTTGTTCTTTTATATAGGGAACTATTTTGCCTAATGATGTTGCCTAATGATGACGATGAAGGAGATTATAGGAAGATGATGTTGAGGAAAAGGTTTCAGAGAATGAAAAAGACATTTCAAAGGAAAATATTCGAAATTTGATATCATTTTGTGTATACAATTGGGTACTTTTATGTAAAGTATACCATTAAAATTGATTTTTTTTTGGGGTAATTTGGATTGGTAGATGTGAATTATACTAATTCTTGAAATTAATAAAGTGACGTAGGTGTACTTTGGGCGTGTTTGGCAGCCCGCATTATATAGGATAAAAATACTGTTTACATTAAGCTAATACTATCACATGTTTGGCTGTCAAACTGTATTGCATTAACTAATAAATTTAATGCGGTCAAATCCGCATAAATCAAACCCGAGGGGGGTGACGGGTTTAGGCCGCATTGCATTACAAAGGAAAAAATTAAGAGATTTTTGCAACATTTTCACCCAATCGTTCACGATAAACTTCGTATCACCTGATCCAGCACCGCCAAACCGACCTGTCAATCGTCGCTCGGTGCCATCACCGACTCTTCACGGTGCCGCGCGACACCACAGCCACTGGTCCACCACCATCAGCTTGCTCTGTGGAGAAGATGATATGAAGAAGCCTTTACTGTGGAGAAGATGAAGCGGAGAAGAAGGCGGCGAAGAAGGAGAAAAGAGGAAAAAAAGGGAAAAGAAGGCGAAGAAAAAAAGAAGAAAGGAGGGCATAAAGAAAGAAAGCGAAGAAGATAAAAAGAGGAAAAAAAAATTGGAGAAGGCGAAGAGAGAGCGGAGATAGCAGATGATGATAAGAAACATTATCGAAAGAAAACAAAAATAAAATAAAAGAGTGAGAGAGGAAAATTAATAAATTAATAAATAATTATGTTTTTTAATAAATAAACCTAAAAATTAATAATTAAAGTTAATAAATATTATTTTCTAAATATATAATTTAAATTAATAAAAAACTTAATACAATACAATACAGTACCAAACATGGTGTAGTTAAAAATTTATATAATCCAATATAGCACCAAACGTTGCACAACATTATTATAATACAGTGCTAATGCAATACAGTATAATATAATACACCAGCATAAAAATAATACAATACAACATAAAACTTGGGTAATAAATGAATAAGACCAGATTTTAATTCGAAATTTACCTCCAAGTCCGCATATTGAATGCAGAGTGGTTGCTGATTCAAGTCTGGTTCAACTAACTCTCTAAGAGTTATTTCTACAGGTGCAGCTCTATCCATCACCTGTTCTTCTGAATCGCTAGATGATTCAAACAAATCTAGCACCGTATCTGTTTCAGGAAGCAAAGGCAACGAGGATTGTTGCTTAGCTCGCTTCGTCTGCTGTCTCAGCTGGCGAGCTGTCTTCTCAATTTCAGGATCAAACGAAAGTATACCTGTACGAGAAGAACGAACCATACACTAAGTAAAACGTAAAAAGGATTAAATACCTACTCTAATAAAATTGTGTATAGTGATTGAGCAGGGTCGTGTCCACAGAGATTGGTAATTATTTAAATCCTTTCAAAAATGTAAAATGCAAAATAAGGGAATTGTTGACAATAATAAAAATCAAATTAAAATGACAAGATCGTAAATTAAAATTGTAATTCAAATTGGAAAAAAAGCTCTGGTTGAAGGAATTAACTCAGCTTGATTCGACTACTGATCATTGATCTAAATATAAATCATTATTGCTTATGAATAGACTGGTTATAGCTACTGAGACGCTCTAATAGCCAATCTCTCCTTAACTAGTCGATAACCAAGGTACGACCATTAGTTATTTCCCTAATCAATAGACAATCCTAGATACGATCATAGAATTTAATCAATTGACAGCCTGAAAAACCAGAGAGACCTAAATCCTAATCAACAAACGCATACGATTGTTCATTTAAATTAGATTGTTTATTCTCATAACACAATATGCATGATGTGCTATTTGTCACAAACATTAAAATCTTCATACGATGAATCTTCTAATTGACAGTAGATTAGGTTGGTAATTAAATAGTGGCCAATTATCTAATTAACAAACATAATCATGACACTAATTCAGAGAATAAACAAATACCCAACAAGCAATAAAACAATTAAAGCATAAGAAAGATCTCACAGTAATGATGAATCAAAGCTTTATTAACCTCCAACCAGAATTTTAGATTTAGTTCCTCATAGAGAGAAGAGAGAAATTTTGATCTAGGGTTTTTCTTTTTCCTACTTGATGATTCCCCCTCTCTTTGTGTTTCAATCCCTTTTGTATTGTAGAGTTCTTCTAAAAATAGAATACTAAAATCTAAAATATTATCTAAATTTGGAATTACAAAAATGGCCCAAAAAGGTGAAACACGTTAAAATAAAAACTGCAAGTTCTTTGTTGACAGCACGCGCCCACACCTTATCAACAAAGTTCTTCTGAAATTCATAATTCCTCCATGCAAATAATCATCCTCAAACATCATCTTCTAGCTCAATTTTAGCACCAATCAATAGAATTGCACCTACAAAATAAAACACAAATAAATCACTATTATTAAGTGCAAAACATTGATATTAAAGGGAGTAAACAATACAAAATTAGTTCATAAATTGCACTCTAACCCCCCACACCAAGATGATGCTTGTCCTCAAGCATATAACTCAAGACTAATCCTAAATCTCCACTCAATTCTCATCTCAACTCATCCAAAAACAATCTTAAGCAAGCACACCTCAAGAAATTAAGTCAATCAACATTCGAGAGACAAGGATTTTAAGGCATAAGATCTCATAAGCTAGTATAAAGACATTCAACCACCAAGAAAGTCTATTCAAAATTCAAGTGCAACAAGATTTAATAGCCCTCTCATTGACATCACTCCATGCACTCAAAGTGTTTAGGGTATCATTTATGCACTCAAATCAAATCAAAGAATGCTATTACCATAAGCTTGCTCATATATCACATCTCAATCCACAAAACATTAATTAAATGCAAAAATCTAAGGGTCTTAAAAAGGTTGTAACGGGGCTAAATGAGTTAAATGAAAAAGAAAGGTCTATGAAACAAAAAGGGATCAAAATGAGAAGAATGAACTCATTGAATGAACCTTATGATATCAAAATACTTATTTATACTCAAGTCGCCAAGAATGTAGACACTATTTTCTTTTCTTCTTTTTTTTTGTCAATTTCTTTTTTTTTTCTTTTTTTTTCTTTTTTTTTTCTTTTGTGAATCAAACAAAAGGAATGATCCTTGCACAATTTAATTCAAGCGTAATGCTTGTTGATCTAATTGAGGAACTTTAATTCAAGATAGCAAAAGCAACAAAATATATCCAAACAATGAGTCCAAAAATCTCCTTAAATTTAGGCTCAAATAGAAGGAAAATGGGTAAGTAGATGGAGAGAATTAGAAAAGAATGGTTAAGGCTCAAACAAATATAACAAATAAAGGTCTTAGGGTGGAGAAAAAGAAGAAAAATGCAGAAATAAAGAAATGAAAAGTGGTTTGCCCTTATCATTTTAATGCATAAAATCCCGTAATGCGGCTTCAACATGCATAACAAAGCAAGTTCTAGAATAAACAAACTAAGATTGATATTCACACAACAAAAATAATTAGAGCAAAGTGGTTGCTCATAGGCTCAAATCCTCACAAAGTTGGTAAATTTTCCATCAAATCATGTGCACTCCTCAAATGAATCAACTATCAAAAGTGGTGTAGAATGAGAAGAAGGTATGGGTGATATATATTAAGGGAAAGGTAAAAAGGGTAAGAAGAGAGAAAGATGTATATACTGATATAAAAAGTGAAAGATAAAATGAGATAGAAAGAAGAAAAAAAATGAAAGAGTATGATGAAATAGAAATAGATGTAAATGATTTAAGATGGATGGGAAAAGAGTAGTGAGAAAGAAAAGAAAAGAAAAGAAAAATTTAACCTAATATATGAAGCATACTAACTCCAAAATCATTTAAGGATGAGAAGAGTGAAAATAACACTTCCAGACATATCAATATTGCAGAAAATCCTTCCCCCACACCAAGAATTTACATTGTCCCCAATGTATGATAATCAAATCTCACATAAAAAATAATGGGCAAGGATAAAAGATTAAAGGCAAAAAGAAAAACGTCCCTGAATTGTGAGCTTTGATCCACATAATGTTTATGGGCTTGGCGAAAACAGTTAAGTGCCACAAATTTGGTTGGTGGAATGGGTTCTTTGGAGATGTCTGACTCTTGGAGATGAGAGGCTACTTGCTGGTGCGGTCTTGGCTGGAGAGCAGGAGAAAGCTGTCGCGGAGTTCTTGATTGCAGACTGTTCTTTGAGTCGCCTGTCTTTAATTCTTGGGCTGGTTTGGGCCTTGGTATTTGCGCTCAAGATGGAAACTTGTGTGATTTGGTGCGGATGATCTGCTGACTCTAGAGGCCTTGGCCGAAGATGGTGAAGCTTGTCATGGGAGAGCTTTTAGGCGGAGATCACGGCTCACGGGTTCTTCTTGAGTCAGCTTCTTTGATCTTTGGAATCATGTGAGCTTCTTTGGAGATCTTGTGGTTGGGAGATCACAGTGCGGTGAGCCTTGAGGCTGTCTGTGTGTGAGATCTTGGTGTGGGCGGTTCTTTGGTTTCAGGCGTGGATGCAGGTGATGAGTGCTAAGCTGGAGTCACTACTGGCGGTGGGAAGAGGAGACCTGACGGGCTTGGGTGTCGCGGGAATGAGATCTGACGAGGCCTTGTGGTTGGGCACTAAGCGGCCTTGAGGCGCTCGGAGGAGCTTCTTTGGTATTGGGCGGTGGTGCTGAAGATGCACTTTGCTGGGAAGAGGAAACGGGGGCTAGGGATTGTGAAACAGTAAATTTTTTTTTTGATGTAAAGATTAAAAGAGACAATTGAAACACCAAAAATTTCAGAAGTACTTTTTTAATAAGCATGCGGGCACGCCTTAAAACTATTTCACCTTAAAATTACAGAAGTACTTTTAGTTAAGGCGTGGGCACGCCTTAAAACCATTTTGCTTTAAAATCACAGAAGTACTTATTAGTTAAGGCGTGGGCACGCCTTACCAAAAATTTACTTCTGGCCAAAATAAACAAAAGCATTATTTAAATATTCTAAATCAAAATTAAAAGCAATAGATATAACAAAAATCAATATAAATAAATCCTTTGGGTTGCCTCCCAAAAAGCGCCTTTGTTTTATGTCTTTGGCTGAACACGTTCATGCATCGATCTCCGTACATGGGACTCTGAGCCATTTCCTTGATATTCACCGACAAACCTTCAAAAAGGTTTTAGCGGTGACCATTAACCTTCAAAACTTTCTCGGAGGTGGGACTCAGAATCTCAGCACCATAAGGAAAAACATTAGTAACAATAAAGGGTCCAATCCAGTGAGAACGTAATTTACCAGGAAAAAGTTTAAGCTTAGAATGAAAAAGAAGAACTTTTTGACCAACAGAGAACTCTTTTCTCAAAACCATTTTGTCATGAAATGTCTTCGTCTTTTCCTTGTAGAATCGTGAACTCTCATAGGATTTATTTCTAATCTTCTCTAACTCTTGCAGCTGCAACTTCCTCTGCCTTCCCTCTTCATCCATAGAAAAAACTTCCTGCACTATAGGGTTAATAGCATCCACAGAAAATACCGAATGTTCCTCACTAAGGTATTTCATGGCATCATTCATATTGAACTCTATAATCTCTCCATCAAATTCCATAGTGAGAATCCCTTTATGTATATCCAATTTAGTTCTAGCAGTCTTAAGAAAAGGTCTTCCGAGCAAAATTGGGACAGAATGACAGAGTTGTCGAAGCCCTTCAAAATAAATACTGATTCACCTAAATTAATTTATAGAAATAGTGGAACCAGGTCGAATCCCAAGAGAACTATGTATTTAATTTCTCAAAATTTAAAACAAAATTAATTTCCCAAGAAAACCAGATTTTCAAGCCTTTCTGCCTGTAAACGGATAACCGGATCTTCAAACCGGTAAGCCGTTTGTTGATTGAAGATTTCTGGGAGTTATCCGGCTAACCGGATGAGGAATCCGGCAAACCGGTTGTGATTTGTGATGTTTCTGGAATTATTCGGCTAGCCGGATGAGGAAAATCCGGAAGACCGGTTACGCCTTCTCTCTTCTCTGACTCTATTCGGATAACCGGTTTGAGAAACCGGAAAACCGGTTGTGGGTTGAAAACTTTCTGGAAATATCCAGCTAACCGGTTAGTGAAATCCGGTAAACCGGTTGCGGGTGGTAACGATTCTGAAGCTTATTCGGCCAACCGGTTAGTGAAAACGGACGACCGAATTTTAGTTCTCTCCTTGTTGACTCTAAACGGACAGCCGGATAAGGGAAACCGGAAGTCCGAATTTCAGGTCCTCTCGGTTCTGGTTCTATCCGGACAGCCGGATAAGGGAAACCGGATTTCGGTTCTCTTGTTGCTGTCCGCAAACGGTCCGCCGGTTGTGGGTATCCGGTTATCCGGATTTCTGGATTTTCAAATTGTTTTCTTTAACACGAAATTAAAATAAATAAAATAAAGTAAAATAAAACAAGATTTTAAAATTAAGCAAGGAAAATCAATCTTACCAAACTTCCAATCCAAGGGTGTAAATTCCATCCAATTGTAATTTTGATCATAGGCAAAAATATGAATTACTCAATCCAAGAACTTAGTCTACTTAATCGGAAAAGCCGTAGAAAGCAATTATTCTCCTAATATAATAGACTCAAACAATCGCTCAAATCCAAACTTATCACTAATTTAACTGGGCATCATCGTTCCATATCAAATTAAGTGATATCATTAAGAATAGTGAGAATGACTAAAACAAAATCAATTAATTCAGATTATTCCAATTTAATCAATTTGTATTTTTATTTCCCTAGAGCCTATCATGCAAGCTATGCAATTGTGGCCATCAATATACACACACATGAGCCAACTCCTTGCTACTCAATTCAGTCATTCATGACAATTACGGATCACAAACTCATGACTAGCGATAGAAAAATAAATATTGAATTAAGGCGTCAACTCAATCAATATAAATAATTCATAGAAAATAAGAACAAGAAAATAAAAATTACTTGGATTGAAGAAATTCTAGTTAAGTCCAAAGCCTCACAAAATTACAACCGGAATTGATTTACCCTTGGACCGGAATTAAAACTTTAGCCACACATGGTGGTCAAAGGAAACAAAAGTTGTTTTTCAATAAATTGCAGCAGCCGTTTGCTCCTTTTTTCTTGCTTCCACCGAAACTTCTCTCCCTCCTCACGTTCCTAGCTTCCCTCTTTATATTCGTTTTCTTTGCTTCTCTTGCTGGCTTTCCTTTTCCCTTGCGGTTTCCTCTTTTGCTTGCTAGGAAACTGAATCCTTCTCCAATTCTGATTGCTAGGAGACCGCAAAGCCCAAATTAAGCCCTTTTTGTCCAAATTCTATCATAACATCCATGTTTCATCTCCTAAATCAAATCAAACACAATTTCCATAAATTATCACAAAATCAATCAAAATATGAGGGAATTAAATAAAATATAATATGACTATTTATAACCTATCACAGAATTAGGAGAGTTATCATCTTCCATATCAAGTACATAAAAATCAGCAGGAAAAACCAACTCATTAACTTGTACTAAGACGTCTTCTAATACCCCATCAGGATATGCATTAGACCTATCAGCTAGTTGAATTATCACACCAGTTTCTTTTAATGGACCAACATTCAAAGATGAATAAATAGAACGAGGCATGACATTAATAGAAGCTCCTAAATCTAACATAGCCTTCTCAACTCCAAAATTGCCAATTTTACAAGGGATAGTAAACATACCTGGATCCTTGCACTTAGGAGGTAGTTTCTTTTGGAGAACTGCTGAAACATTCTCCCCCATGTGAACTCTTTCATCTCCTCTTAATTTTCTTTTAGAGGTGCACAGTTCCTTAAGGAATTTAGCATATCGAGGTATTTGTTTTATAGCATCTAATAAAGGAATATTTACCTCAACCTTGCGAAATGTCTCAAGGATGTCTTTCTCTTGTTCCTCCTTCTTGGATTTTGCAAACCGGCTTGGAAAAGGAGGAGGTATCACCACAGGTAAGGGTTTCACTCTGGTGGGTTGCGCATCTTGAGAGTTAGGCATCAATTCATCCTTCTCGAGCTCATCTTCTACTTGCTTTATCACTCTCTTAGTAGGCTCTTGCAACTCCTTCCCACTTCTAAGGGTGACAGCACTAACGTTTTGCTTTGGATTCACCTCAGATTGTGAAGGCAATCTCCCTGATAGTTGAGATTCTAGGCGGCTCCTTTGATAAGCCAATTGACTTGGTTCTCCAGTGCAGATATGCTCGTTGTGGTTTACTGCTGAAATTGTTGAGTGTTGAAGTTACAAGTGATTTAACAAGTTCTTGAGAGATATACGACTTGGAGTCATTGTGGAGGAGGCTGGTTGTCTTGGTGGGTATTGTTGTGGAAATCACGATGGCCTAGCTCCATGGTGAAGTTTGGATGATCCCTCCGTCCGGATTGTGAAATGCATGCATAAGGATCATACCTCCTCCGAGGCATGCAGAAATCCTCAAGCTGCATTGGCTTGTTCAGCGGGTTCTTCTTGAAGTGTAGGACACATGTCGGTTAAATGACCCGTGTTGGAACAAATGCCACAAGTCTTCACACATTGCACATTACCTACAACAAACTTTTCCTGGCACGAAGTAAGTTTATCTAGGCGTTGATCAATAGAAGAGATATTTACCTCATTCATTTTCTTGAAGTGTGATCTTTTCTTTCTGTTGTGCATTGGCGGCCGTATTTGAGATCAACTCTCTTGCTTGAGAAGGGGTCTTGTTCTGACACACCTCCATAGCGACATCTCATCATACATCCATCAATGACAATCCTTAGTAAAAATATTGAATAAGAAGGCGATCGAAATTTGATCTTTGAAGGCGGTACACATTTGTTTGAATCGCTCGATTCGTCTACAAAGTCTCTCGGGAAGTTGTCGATCCATGATGTCTTTTCTAATGTTGGCAGCTCTTGAAGCAGGAAAGTATTTCTCGAGGAATTGTTTCTTCAAACCATTCCACGTTGTAATAGGTCCAGGAGGTAAGTAGTATAACCAGTCTTTAGCTAACCCATCTAAAGAGAAAGGAAAAACACATAGCTTAATCTGCTCTTCAGTCACGCCTTGTGGCCTCATACTTGAACACACCATATGAAATTCCTTGAGATGTTTATGAGGATCTTCACCTGCAAGACCATGAAACTTGGGTAATAAATGAATAAGACCAGATTTTAATTCGAAATTTACCTCCAAGTCCGCATATTGAATGCAGAGTGGTTGCTGATTCAAGTCTGGTTCAACTAACTCTCTAAGAGTTCTTTCTGGTGCGAACTTTATCCATCACTGTTCTTGAATCATTAGATGATTCGAACAAATCTATGTATGTCATTTGGAAGCAAAGGCAACGAGGATTGTTGCTTAGCTCGCTTCGTCTGCTGTCTCGGTGGCGAGGCTGTCTTCTCGATTCGGGATCGAGCAGTATACATGCAGAAGAACGAACCATACACTAAGTAAAACGTAAAAAGGATTAAATACCTACTCTAATAAAATTGTGTATAGTGATTGAGCATGGTCGTGTCCACAGAGATTGGTAATTATTTAAATCCTTTCAAAAATGTAAAATGCAAAATAAGGGAATTGTTGACAATAATAAAAATCAAATTAAAATGACAAGACCGTAAATTAAAATTGTAATTCAAATTGGAAAAAAAGCTCTGGTTGAAGGAATTAACTCAGCTTGATTCGACTACTGATCATTGATCTAAATATAAATCATTATTGCTTATGAATAGGCGGTTATAGCTCTTGAGGCGCTCTAATAGCCAATCTCTCCTTAACTAATCGATAGAGTGCGACCGTTAGTTATTTCACTAATCAATAGACAATCCTGAATCGATCATAGAATTTAATCGATTGTGACTGAAAAACCGAGAGACCAAATCCTAATCAACAAAGCATCGATTGTTCATTTAAATTAGATTGTTTATTCTCGTAACACAATATGCATGATGTGCTATTTGTCCTGAACATTAAAATCTTAAATCGATGAATCTTACAATTGTGATGGAATTGGGTTGGTAATTAAATAATGGCCAATTATCTAATTAACAAACATAATCATGACACTAATTCAGAGAATAAACAAATACCCAACAAGCAATAAAACAATTAAAGCATAAGAAAGATCTCACAGTAATGATGAATCAAAGCTTTATTAACCTCCAACCAGAATTTTAGATTTAGTTCCTCATAGAGAGAAGAGAGAAATTTTGATCTAGGGTTTTTCTTTTTCCTACTTGATGATTCCCCCTCTCTTTGTGTTTCAATCCCTTTTGTATTGTAGAGTTCTTCTAAAAATAGAATACTAAAATCTAAAATATTCTCTAAATTCGAAATTACAAAAATGGCCCAAAAAGGTGAAACACGTTAAAATAAAAACTGCAACTTCTTTGTTGACAGCACGCACTCACACCTTATCAACAAAGTTCTTCTGAAATTCATAATTCCTCCATGCAAATAATCATCCTCAAACATCAGAGCATATCCTTGAGTGCCCTGCAAATACCTTAGCACCCATTTTACTGTCTTCCAGTGTTCTTGACCAGGTGAAGCCATAAACCTGCTCACAACACTTAAGGCATGTGCTAAGTCTGGTCTTGTAAGGACCATTACATACATCATGCAGCCAACATCATTTGCATAAGGAACTTTTGTCATTACATCTCTTTCATTATCTGCTCTGGGGCTTTGTAAACTGGATAACTTGAAGTGAGATGCCAATGGGGTCACTACTGATTTGCTGCTTGACATCCCAAAGATTTCAAGTATCTTCTCTAGGTACTTTCTCTGAGAAAGAATCATGGTGCCCTTCCTTCTGTTTATGATTATTTCCATACCCAAGATCTTCTTAGCTGGACCCAAATCCTTCATATCAAATTCTGAATTAAGTAGCTGCTGTTGTGCAAATTTTATTGAACTCGCAAGCGTACGAATCTATTGTAGAATAGATCAATGGTGACGAGTGTCGATCCCACGAGGAGGTTGATTTTAATTATGTGTAGAATTAATTTTCTTTTAAATGGGTGATTAGATTTATGGTGAAAGGAATTTAAAATATGCTAGAATTTAAATTAAAATGTGCTAGAATTTAAATTAAAATGTGCTAGAATTTAAATTAAAATGGCGAGAGTAAATTGAAATGGAAACTATTATACTTGAAGCACTTGGGTATTCGGATCTGCATCAACATGCTCCATGGGCTAAATATTTCTTATTAATACCAATTAAATCATGAGGGGATTCACCTCATGAACCACCTTCAAATAAGTATGGTGCTAAGGGAACTTATCGTGCCAAATAATAATAACCTTGTACTAGTGTCTTGGGTTTAACGGCGGTATCTGACAAGACTATTATTGTTGTCGAAATCAAAAACAACCACAAATATTAGGGGAAAAGAAAATAAATTTACCAAATAAAGCCCATGGAACATGTTGAGACTTCATGACCCGACTTAAAAAGTAAATTAGCTACTCGTATTTGAACTAGGGTAAAATGGAAATTTATTAAAATACGTAGAAAATACAAGAAAGAGAAGAATTACAGAAATCTAAGCTTACAAATGAATTCGGGGATCTCAAATTAGAAGCCCCTTTTTATAAATGCATTAGTGAATCATGACCATCGGATTAAAAAGCAGTTTGGGCCTTCGATTGCGCCGTCATCGATCAACAATCAGCACCACTATTTGAGCAGTAACACTATTTATACGATTCACACGGTTTGACCACTATTTGCCTGATAAACGGTTTTGCACGGATACTATTTATGCAGTGCCATGAGCGATCTTATCGTATGAATAGTTAGTATATGTGAGCAGTGACATTTTTCCTTTTATGCTCCTCGCAAAGTTTTCGATCGTCACGAGTTCAAATGTGGCGTCCGTTTCTTTGTCGATCACTCGTTCATTTGTGAAACAATCGTGATACCCTAAAATACATAAAATAACTAATTATAATGAAACACGTAATTAAATAACAAAATACTTAAATAAATAAAAATAACAATGTTAGTGAGACTTGAAGTGTAAAATGGACGATTTTCTCCTTTATAAATATACACTTTCTAACACTCACACCCCAAACTTATTGCTAGTCCCTAGCAAATAAAGCGAAGATAAAATTCAAAACCAATTTTTTTTTTTTTAAAACACACGTGTTTATTCAATCAGATTAATGATAGCAATCAAAGAAAAGTACAAGTATTATCTCCAGTCTAAAGAAATATCATAGCCACATCAACAATCCACATGCATCAGTCCAGTAGACTATAGTAATTAGGCCACTTTCAAGAATAACATGTCAAACCCCAAAATCTCACCGGTAGTAGTGACACTCTCACAAAGAAATTAAACCCAATAAAAATTGTCACTACAATGAATGGTGAATTGAGAGAAAATAATATAGAAATACCACACACTCTCACCAAGATGAAAGAAATATGCCCACAGCTTAGAAATAATACCACCTCAAATAAATTACTAGTCAACCCAATTTATTCTTTTTTTTTTTTTTTTATAAATGCATCATTTTCGTCTTAATAGCATATAACTAGCTTTTACTTGACTATAGTTCTCTAAAATCAGAAGGACTTTTATTAGGACGTAACGTGAGCTAGGGACATGGCTTAACAAAGAAAGGAAAATAGGAAACAAAATTTATATTTTTGATAAAAATTTCAGAACTTTTGAAAATTACAAGATCGTTTTGTTTATTTATTGCTATTGTATATCCACTTTTTTCTTTTTGAATTTTTTTTTTATGGCACAACTTTGTTGAATAAAATAATTATTTATCCTTTTTCTCAAACATGAATAGGTGATGGAACTTGTATAACATCGGGTAATACTCTAAATTGGAGTGGGTCAGGATGATAAGTTAACAAAGAAAAAGCTTTTTTTTTCTTTTTAATTTAGGCTCAAAATGGCTAACTATGGATATTTTACAATAGGGATGGCTTGAAAGGCTCAAACGGATCAAAGATGGCCTTCCATCGTCTCTTGGAAACTCTAAATAATCTTTCGTATCTACCAGGTTAAGTGGGCGCTAGATGCAACAACACATTTTTTTTTTTAAAGGGTTGACTTAAAGGAAATCTAGAGATCATGTATAAAATAATAAAGCTGCTAATTGCTGCGTGATAATGGGCAAAAATGGTTACTCTCAAGAAAAATTAATAGGCTCAAAAACTCACTTGGAATTTATTTTGACATATGCATTCCTTGAGCAACTCATATTTGTCTAACATCAACGTATAGAATAGTAAACATGGTGTAACATCACTCAAGACCAAAGATAATACAAATCTTTAAAATTCAAAGTCATCATATCATCGATATCAAAAACTCACACAAAATTACCAAATATATATATATTTTTTTTACGAAATTCTACCCCCCAACCTATTCTAAACATAAAAAGAAAAACATACATGCAGAAAAATTAAAGAAAAATGTCTGAATTTTTTTTTTTTTAAAGAAGATGCGTTTAAGTCACTACACTCCATATTCATCTTCGACTTAAAAACTTGAAAACATATATTTATAAAGGAGAAGTCAAAAAGAAAAGTTAGGAAAAACATAATAATAATTTTTTTTTTTTTTTTTACTAAGAAGATGCGTTTCTAGAGTAACTACACTCCATATTCAGCCATCTTCTATTCAAAATGGTTAGTTCTACAACAAAAAATTAGTAAAAACTTAACCAATATTCCACAATTGTCAACTATTCCCTCCCCCCAACCTGAATGAAACATTGTCCTCAATGTTTGAAAGGAAAGAAGTAGAGTTTAGAAGACATCACCTGGGTAGTGCAACACAGAAGAAAATATTTACAAGCGGAGAGTTAAATCTAATTTGTACTTATACATTCTGTTGTCATCGTTATTTGAACACTCCAACACAATGGTCACGGGATGCATTTACGATTGATAAACATAACGGATCAAGTAGCTCTTTAGCAGTATGTGCACAAATAAAGATTTTTTTAACTGAGGAAGGAATGAAATAGTTTTTATTGCATGATTAAGAAATGCGATAAAGCCATCGTAAAATTATTGACATTTAACAAACCGATGGGTTTACGGTGGATGTTCGGATGGGCCCCAGATGCTAATGTGATTAGTGCCTCTGAGTTGCAAGATCTCACGGAAGGAAAATAAAAGCATCGGCGTGATTTAGCATTTCGGTTATGCGTTCTTGCATACACGAGACAACTAACTCTTCTCCGTTGATGAGTTAGACAAACAGCCAAAGGTTTTAGGATTGTTGGGATGATGCACAACATGGCTCCCGCCGACATAGCGACACGAGACCATTTTGGATAACCCTCGGTCACCTCCTCCCATACACCAAGTGCGGTTTCTCTCTATTCTTGACCGAGATCTATGGTTGCCTCAGCAGACTCTTTATGTTTGCCATAGTTAAATCCAGGAAACACACAAATGTTCTTGAATTGTTTGCTTGGAGTAGGCTGCCATTAAGATCTTGCTCAAAAACAACTTGTGAGTGCTATGATAAAAATTATATTTAAGAACCTTGGTGACAGCGGGTCACGGTATGTATGAGGCATTATGTCAATGTCAATTAACACTAAGGCACATGGCTCGAAAGAAAAGCGATAAAAGGAAAAGCAAAACAATGATAACAAGAAAAAATTATTACAAGCAATAATGCGATGGTAAAATAACAGTAGAGTAAAACAACAGTAAAGTAAAAAAAGATATCTACAGGTAGTTGCGACTGTGGCTCACATCTTCCTCTGGTTTCGTCCGAAGCGGCACGCCCTACATGGGTCGAGGATAGGCTTCCCGTCAGTTTTCTTACAAAGCGGCAAAGCGAGTCGTTTATAGTCGATTCCGAGGCATATCGTGCGTTCTTTCTCGAATAATGGCCATAAGCGGAGAATCGCTCTTTGTGCGTATCCGGCGGGATGCGTTTGAAAGACAAAGGATATTATCCAATGACTCTTTATTCAAGCCATCACTAATGAATTTAATCTTATCTTCCACATTATCGGACACCATTCACAAGAACATGGTTTTTATTGCATATCGTCGTTACGGCACACTTATGACAAGCAACAGAAAGTCTTTTAGCTCGACGTTTTATTGCATAATTTAAGTTACCACAACCCAGCATGTATGCAATAAATTTGGGAGGTAACTCACACCCAAAGCGTACTTTGGCCTCGATTAACCGGATGTCGGCGGTATGCCATTCTTCATGCAATCGCATGCGTTGAATCGGGCTTTATAGATTGAAAGGAGTGCGTTACGAGGCGAAGGAATCGTTTGTGAAGCTTTGCTAAGATCTCATCTCTGTCCATGCCGTCTCGGAATATCGATTATTGTGGGAAGCTGAGTAGCAAACTTGATTGTCACGAATCTGGTTATCCAGCCTCTTCAGGGGTGACAAACTTAACACAAAGCAAACTAAAACACCTGACGGAAAAACAAATTAAAACACACAAAGCAAATTAAAATCGTCCTCTTGTCGAATTACCTCGAGCTCGATTCGGATCAAAAATACCATCTCTGTTTACGTGAGTTGTCTTTCTAGATCTTTAACGTGGAATACTAACTTTCTGGCGGATGTAGATCCCGAGATAGGATGAAATTTACAAAATCGTATCTGCTTTACGAGATACGTTTGGATACGTTGAAGTGTTACAATCGTGTCTACAAAAGTCTTGTCTCGTGATTAAAATGATAAGAGAAAACTATAATGGTTAAACAAACACACTTAAAAAAAAATAATTTCAATCGTGAAAAGAACAATCAAAGAAGAAAAGAATCAAATCAAATTACCGAAAAGAAAAGAAAAACCTCAATTTAAACTTGGTGGGTCACCAGTTTATTTCACTCTCCTCTCCATGTGGTTGGTATTCTAGATATGGCTTTAATCTTTGACCATTAACTTTAAAATAGCATAGTTCTTTGGATCCTTAATTTCAATTGCCCCGTGTGGAAGCAGTGTGAACAATAAATGGGCGGACCATCGAGCGTAACTTACACGGAAATAGGTGCAAGCGAGAATTGAACAAAAGCACTTTCGACACAGGTAAAAGATTTTCTCATAATTTGCTTGTCGTGAAAGACTTTCATTCGTTGCTTGTAAATCTTGGCATTTTCATACAGCGTCGTTGCGAATTTCTTGAGTTACGCGGTTGTAATCTTCTTTCCGAGCCGACTGCTGCATGTCAAAATTGAATTTCTTGATGGCCCGATACGATGCTCGAGTTCCAGGTGGGTGGCATGCTTTTCCATACACTAGCACAGCGGGTGACATCCCAATTGGAGTTTTGAAAGTTCTATATGCCCGTAATGCATCGTCATTGACATGACGACCAATCTTTTCTCGGGCCTCACCGTCTTTTCTAAAATGTGCTTTATTTCTATTGGAGATCTCAACTTGCCCTTTGGTTTGTGGATGATATGGGGTTGCCACTTTATGAGTGATGGAGTACTTTGTCAAAAGTGCTTTGAAGGATTTATTCTGGGCACCACCAGATAATTGCTCGAGTAAATCAAAAGCGGGAAACAATGTTGCTTTTCAAAAATCTTATCACTACTTTGTGATCGTTGGTCTACTGGAATTGCCTCTGCATTTGAAACATAGTCAACACCAATATGTATTGATGGCCAAAAGATGGAGAAAGGGTCATGAAATCGATACATCGTGAAATTTCAACCACTAAAATTGGATTTAGTGGCATCATATTTCTTCGTGTTATGCTCCCCATTCGTTGACACCTATCACATGAAAGAACAAAATGTGTAAGCATCTCGAAATATAGTTGGCCAATAGAAACCACATTGTAAAATTTTTGTACATTTGTTTTCTTAACTTGAAGTGGCCTCCATAGCTTGTTCATGGCGGAATGAAAGAATGTTTTGAAATTCATTCTCTGGGACACATCGTCGAACAATTTGATCTGCACAATACTTGAATAAATAAGGATCATCCCAAAGAAATTCTTTATTTCTGAAGAATTTGGCCTTGTCTGCTTAGTCGATGCTGGAAGTTTACCGTAACAAGATAATTAACAATATCAGCATACCATGGTACTACTTCCACACTCATTAATTGTTCATCTGAAATGACTCGTTCAAGGGTAATGGTTACTATAGTTGTGTCGGCATGGAGCCGAAGATGGTCGACGTTTACATTCGCTTTCTTATCCTTGAATTCTAAGTCAAATTCTGCAAAAGTAACAACAAATTAGTAGTCTTGCTTTTGCATCTTTCTTTGTGAGAAGATATTTAAGAAGCGGCGTGATCTGTGAATATAATTATTTTACAACCAATGAGATAAGATCGAAATTTCTCTAATGTAAACACTCTGACATTTCTTTTTCGGTGGTTGAATAATTCAATGCATCATTCAATGTCATACTAGCATAGTAAATCACATGGGAACTCGATCAACTCTCCTGTCCTAATCTGCCTCATCAAGATAATCGGATGCATCACACATAAGCTCAGGTAAATTAAATTCCAATTTGATGAGTGATGATGTCAACAACTTTAATTTTTCAAATGCCACAAGACATGAATCATCAAAGAAAAAGATACATCCTTAGCAAGTAGATTGCATAAAGTCTAAACTTTCTTAAAATCTTTAATGAAACGTCTATAAAAAGATGCCCAAGGAAAGATCTTACTTCTACATTTGTTTTAGGTGGAGGAAGATTAGAAATGAGATTCACTTGGCTTTATCAACCTCAATACCTTTGCTTGAAATGATGTGACCGAGAACAATACCTTGTTTTACCATAAAATGGCATTTTCCCAATTCAAGACTAAATTCTTCTCGATACATCTCTGAGAACTAGTGTTAGATGATGTAAACATTGATCGAATGAATCACCAAAACGAAAAGTCATCCATAAAGACCTCGAGGAATCGTTCAACCATATCGGAAAAAATGCTCAACATGCATCGTTGAAATGTAGCGGTGCATTACATAATCCAAATGGCATTCTCACATATGCGAAAGTACGAAAGGGCAAGTGAAGGTGATCTTGATCTTGATCTTTTGGTCTATGAATCGATTATATCTGAGTAGCCATCTGAAAGCAATAAAATTCATGACCGCTAATCTATCAAGCATTTGATCGATAAATGGTAAAGGAAAATGGTCTTTCGTGTAGCAATTCAACTTCCTATAATCAATGCATACACGCCATCCGTAGTTACTACAGTGGGTACTAATTCATTATTAGCATTGGTAACTACTCATGACTCACGACTTTTGGGGACAACATGCAGGGGTGACCCATGAACTATCGGAAATTGGGTAAATAATACACTGCATCCCAATAGCAGGACTTGGTCTGACAACCTCTTTCGTGTTATGATTTAACGTTGCATTTCCTAGTAGGTCTAGCATTTTCATCAAGGTGAATGTAATGCGATCTCTGGGTTTATACCTTTTATATATGCATGGTCCATCACAATGCTCCTTTATGCTCTTTTTAAAACATCCAACAACTTACCTTTTGTTCGTCATCAAGGGAGGAAGAGATGATTCTTGGCAAAGTGCTTTCTTCTCCCGAGAATCGTATTCAAAGTGTTGGGTAATGGCTTGAGCTCGAGTTTTGGTGGTGATTCGATGATGGGTTGAGTTTTTCTCGATGGCACTAGTTGTTTAGCTCTTGACTTCCATTTATTTGTGTCCATGGATGGTCTTTGAGTCAAGCGAGGGCATTGACCTCGTCGATTGATCTGTCGTCAATATCAAAATCAAACAAAGTGAGTTAAACATGTTTGCAAAGGGTCTTGCTAAGGTTTGAAAGAAAATTATTATCATTAATGTACAATTAAATCCACGTCAATTCCATCATCCACGTTGTGAGGTTGTTTGGCAATGTTGAAAATATTGAGCTCCATGGTCATATTGCCAAAGGACAAGCGCATATTTCGATTCGCATTGAATGTGAGCATCGGCGGTTGCCAAGAAAAGGTCGGCCTAGGATAATGGGGATGTGTTCTTTTGAATCACATCTTGGTTGAGTATCAATTACAATGAAATCAACGGAAAATAAAACTTGTCTACACGAATAAGCCGTCCTCCGCGTACCACGAGGATTTTGTGGACCCGATCTATGTAACACCACTGGAGTTGGGTGTAATTCTCCAGGTCAAGTTTCACAAATCTGAGTAAGGCAACAGATTTACACTAGCTCACAAATCCAAAAGCATTACTCAATTGTGTGGTTCGCTATACTACAAGAGATAGTGGGGAGCACGGATCTTTGAATTTTAGAGGCATTTTATGTTGGAGTATAGAACTAACATTTTACATTAAAAAGGCCTTTTTACGAACATGAATATTTCTCTTTTTTAGTGCAAGGTCTTTAAGAAACTTGGCATATGATGGCACTTGTTTATAGCTTCAAGTAAAGGAATGTTTACACTTACACATTTGAAGATTTCAAGAATCTCACTGTGGATTTTCCTTTGTTCTCTTTAGCTAACCTATGAGGAAATGGAGCTTTAGGAACATATTCTGGGTTGGTTGACTCTTTATACATTGGTGATGAATCCTCAACATTCAGTACAATCGAGTTGATTTTGGCATCTCAGCTTTGTTATCGACTTCTTTTCCTTTTCGTAAGGTCATGATGGCTTTGACCTCTCCATCTAGCTTTGTAGTGAGTGGAACTTGCTTCATTGCTTTAGGGTTAAACCTTTGGTTGACTTGGGAATTTGCCTTTTCAGTCATGGCCAAAGTTTGAGCGAAGAAGTAAGTTGTCCCACCATTTTGTCGAGGTTTGAAATTGATTGGGCTTGTGAGTTGAAGCCCCTCATCTCGTTTCGCGGTTCATCAATGATGTGCGGTTACATTGATCGATTACGGGTGAGTAGAATTTTTGAAATTACGGAATGTATCCTCCGTAGTGCAGGTTGAGAGTGGTTTGGGTTTTGATTGTATGGTGCAAATGGTGGCTGAGAGGCTTGAGAAATTTGAGGAATTGGTGGAGGTGGAGCTGTTGGTTCATTTTGTTGGAATCTTTGAGACCATGAAAAATTGGGGTGGTCTCTCCATCCAGGGTTGTATGTGTTGGAGTATGGGTTGTAATTTGATTGTTTTCTCATGACTCCTATGGCATTGACTTGATCTGAATATGAGTCATAGTCATGTGGTTACATTGAGTTGGGCATCGTTAATGATCTTTATTAAATCGAGAAAGGCCTTGACCGTCTCTTTGACTTCTTTAATTCCCGAGCTTGACTCATGACTTGAACCTCATTCACTCCTTAATTCTCCGGTATTTACGAGTGATCGACTCGTTGTTGGGAATTATCCGATTGGTCTTTGGAAGAATTCCCAAATCTACGATCGCTTTTGGACATTAACTCTCCTCCATTTGGTGCCATTAGCCATTCTTGCACATGTGGCAATAATCCTTCCAAAAGCGTATTGGCATTGATGCCATTTCTCGTACTATGATGTGGACACTTGAGTAGCCCATTGAATCGCTCAGTACTTGAAAAATTGCTCGTCGTCTCTTTGAGTAAATTCTGAAATTTCCTGCGAATAGCGTTGGTTTTATATTTGAAATATTTATTTAAAATTTAGTTACCATTTGTTCCCATGATGTAATGCTATTAGCGAGGCAATGTATTAAACCATGAGCGAGCTCTATCCTTTAAAGAAAATGGGAATAATCTAAGTTTAACATCATCATCGAAAAATTCTCATATTTAAAAGTCGTGGATAGCATGGAAATCATTGAGATGATTATATGGGTCCTCGTTTTCTAAGCCGTAGAATGTGGGAGACAATTTAGCACACTAGGTTTTAATTCAAAACTCACATTTACGTTTGGGTATCTGATGCATGATGTGCTCAAATTTGCTAAGGGACTAAAATAATCCTTAAATGACCTCTCCTGTGGTTCTGGTTGTTGATTTTGCAAATCCATGTCAATTTTATTTTTAAAAGAAATGTATTTTTGTGTGCGAAGTGTTTTTTTTAATTCTAGGTCTAAAGGCTCAAGATTAGGTGATAATGACCTTCGACCATGCATACAAAGATAAAAACAAAAACAAAATTAAAAAAAATAAAGAAGAGGGAGAGATTACGATACTAACCTTGTCACGTTGTTATAACTTTACTATGAAAACACACTCAATTGCTATAAGAAAAAGAAATTACGTGAAACAAATATTAACAAAAATTAAAATAAATTACAAAGAAAGATAACAAAAAGAAAAATAATAGCAAAGTTAAATTACACAAATTTAAAGAAGAAAAAAAAAATTCTAAACTTAATTTAATTTTTTTTTTTAAATGAGAAAAGGAGAAAAAATAAAATTACAAGAAAATAACTAAAAAAAAAAAAATTACTTCTATGAATTAAAATACTTACCTCCCCGGCAACGGCGCCAAAAACTTGTTGTGCAAATTTTATTGAACTCGCAAGCGCACGAATCTATTGTAGAATAGATTAATGGTGACGAGTGTCGATCGCTGCTAATTATGTGTAATTAATTTTCTTTAAATAGGTGGTTGGTTGTGGTGAAATTAATTTAAAGCATCTTTAGAAATTAAATTGGAATGGCGGGAATAACTTAAGCTGAAACTATTGAAATAAAGCATTTGGGTATCGGATATGCATCAACATGCTCTATGGGCTAAATATTCATTATTAATTAAATCATGAGGATTCCACACTCATGAACCTTCAAATAAGTATGGTGCTAAGAACATCGTGCGAATAATAATAACCTTGTACTAGTGTCTTGGGTTTAACGGTGATATCTAGACAAGACTATTATTATTGTCGACGAAAAGTCAAAACAACCACAAATATTAGAGGAAAAGAAAATAAATTTACCAAATAAAGCCCATGGAACATGTTGAGACTTCACCCAGCTTAAAGTAAATTAGCTACTAAATATTTGAACTAGGGGTAAAATGGAAATTTATTAAAATACGTAGAAAATACAAGAAGAGAAGGAATTACAATCTAAGCTTACAAATGAATTCGGGATCTCAAATTGGTGGAAGCCCTTTTTATAAAATACATTGAGTGAATCATGACCATCGGATTAAAAGCAGTTTGGGCCTTCGAGTTGCGCCACGTCATCGATCCAACAACAGCCACTATTTGAGCGAGTAACACTATTTATGCAGTTCACACGGTTTGACCACTATTTGCACAAGATAAACCGGTTTTGCACGATACTATTTATGCGATGTGAGCGATCTTATCACGTATGAATAGTTAGTATATGTGAGCGATTGACATTTTCCTTTTATGCTCCTCACCAAAGTTTTCGATCGTCACGAGTTCAAATGGCGTCCGTTTTGCTGTCTGATCACTCGTTCATTGTGAAACAATCGTGATACCCCTAAAATACATAAAATAACTAATTATAATGAAACACACGTAATTAAATAACAAAATACTTAAATAAATAAAAATAACAATGTTAGTGAGACTTGAAGTGTAAAATGACGATTTTCTCCTTTATAAATATACACTTTCTAACACTCAACAGCTGCTTCAGGGCTTCAATCTCTTCTCTTTCACTATAAGCAATCAGCATGTCATCTACATATAGTAACAAATATATGTAGTTGCCTGATTTTATCTCCTTATAGTAAACACATACATCATAGCTACATCTCAGATATCCATGAGTAACCATAAATTCATCAAATCTGAGGTACCACTGTCTGGGTGATTGTTTTAACCCATACAATAACTTTTTAAGTAAACACACACAGTCGGCCGACTTGGAATCAATATAGCCTTCAGGCTGTGTCATTAGAATTTCATCTTGTAGTTTTTCCATGAAGAAAAGCTGTTTGGCCATCGAGTTGATCAAGCTCTATGTCATTTACAGCTGTTATGACCAGTATTACTCTTATTGAAGGATGTCTAACTACTGGTGAAAAAACCTGTTTGAAATCCACTCCAGCCCTCTGGGTATACCCTTTAGTTACTAACCTGGCTTTGAATCTTCTGGGTTCAGTAGCTGTTATGCCATCTTTGATTCTAAAAATCCATTTGCATCCAACTGTTCTAGTGTTTACAGGCCTCTTCACAAGCTCCCATGTATTGTTCTGGTTTAGTGAAGAGATTTCTTCATCCATAGCCTTCTTCCATTCATCTTTGTATGAACTTTGGATAGCCTCCATGTAACTCTTCGGTTCATCCTCATCAATTTGATGAGATGCTGTCAGGGCATAAGATATCATGTCTGCATATCCATATCTCTGTGGTGTTCTTATCTTTCTTCTTTCTCTGTCTCTTACCAGCTGGTATTCCTGATGCTGAGTATCTGGTTGCCTTTCCTGATTTTCTACCTCATCATCAGGTCCAGGATTAGTGTCATTTCATCTGGGGGGCTTCGCTTGGCTGGCTCTCCGGACTTATTCTCATCCTTTTGTGCCTCCAGATCTGTAGGTCTCTTCTTTTCATTCAGTGCATCTTTTTCATTGAACACCACATCCCTACTGATTATGCACTTTGGAGGATTGAGATCTGTACACCACAGTTTGAACTCTTTGACACCTTCTGGATACCCAATGAACTGTCCTCTCAGAGCTCTTGGAGCCAATTTACCTGTCTTGAGTTTCTTGACCTTTAGTCCAATTTGATTTTCAACTAGGGATTTTCATTCTTTGAACTTTCCAAATACCTGATCTTTGTGCTTTAAGACATAAACCCATACTCTCCTTGAATAATCATCAATTATGGACAGAAAATAGCTATTACCACCTAGTGACATTGTCTGTGCAGGTCACCACAGGTCTGAGTGTATATATTCAAGGATACATTTGGTTGAGTGAATTGATTTGTTGAAACTGTTCCTAGTTGCTTTGCCTAAGACACAATTTTCGCAAAAATCCAATTCTGAAATTTGCTCAGTTCCCAGAACCTCTTGCTTCTGCAATTCCTTCAATCCCTTTAGACTCATATGTCATAATCTTAAGTGCCACAATAAAGTATTATCATTACCTGAGCTAATTGACACTCCTGACAAGCCAGTTATAACTTCACCATCTAGGACATATACCCCATTTCTTTTATGGCCTATCATAACAACCCCATCACCATTTGTAATCCTCAGCGCACCAGATTCAAGCTTAATACTAAGCCCCATTTGGTCAAGCATTCCCAGGGATACAAGATTCCTTTTGAGTTCGGGAACATATCTAACATCCCTTAATTCTCTTATTGTACCATCATGTAACTTCAGGTTTACATTTCCTATTCCCACAATTCTACACACAGCATTATTACCCATCATTACCTTACCCCCATCAGTTTCATGATAGTTTGACAAGTAATCTTTAAAGGGACACATATGAAATGTACAACCTGAGTCAAGAATCCAGGTACCTTTTTACACATGATCTGTGGCCACACATACACTAGCTGATTCATACCCTTCTTCTTCAGTAATTACAACAGCTCCAATTTGCTCATTTTTTCTATTCTTGAGTTCTGGACAGTCTTTCTTAAAATGCCCTTCTTTTTGGCACTGGAAACATTTCTTGCCCTTTTGTTTTTGTTTATTGTTGCTATGTTTCTTCTTCTTTCCATTATACTTATCAGTTTTAGCCTTAACAGCTAATGCTTCACTTGTGTTCATTTTCCCTGATTTTTCTTGCAGCCCTCTAGTATTCAGAGCAGCCTTGACTTCATCCAATGACAAGGTTTGCCTCTCGTACATAAGTGCATCAACAAAATTAGAGTATGATGGTGGAAGTGAGCTCACCAGAAGCAATGCTTTACCTTCATCATCCAATCCTTCATCAATAATTTCCAGTGTGTCACAGACTTTATTAAACTCATCTATGTGGTCATCAATCCTTTTCTTGATGTAAAGTCTATTGACTAGAGATTTAGTCATGTACACCTTCTCAAGTTTTGCCCACAAGTCTGCAATTGTTTTCTCCTTAGCAACTTCCCTTATCACAGAGTCTCCAAGATTCAAGAAAATTAAGAACTGGAAAGAACTCAACCAAGCAATCAGAACCAACAGAGATAACGTGGTTCAGCTGGCTCTCGCTAGCTTACATCCACGGGCAAAATCAAGATAAAGTTTTATTGACTCCCAAGAGATGATTACAGAGAGTTTTAGAGCTAACAACAGAGTGTATCAAGAAGCATTCCCACGAATCTTCTTATCTCTCATAGCTCTCTCAGTGGCTCACTTTATTTTTACCAGAATCAGCTGTATTTAACTGCTTCTGTAACAGACCAAGACGAATCTAGGAACTCACGTGACTGGCATGCGGAAATAACAGATTTCTAACGACTAGTAACAGCCTTCTTCAAGCATGTGTCTTTCTCGTGCCTCACTTAACCAAAATGACACTCAGCAAAGCGTTTCAGAAAGCAGTAACGATGCAATCTTCAAAACGCAACCAGCAATTGTCGTATTGGATTTACTAAAGCTGCAAAATGCATAACCAGTTTGTCGTTTCAAACATCTTGATTTGCTTCATAATACAACAAATTGTATTAAGAAAATTTCGTTATTAATTAGCAATTGTTCCTCTCTCTTTCTCTCTCTCTCAGTTTTGTCTCAAGGAATTGTTGCTGATTGTTTTTGGTTTTATTAAATGGGTAATGTACATTAAGATCGATTCTTATCAAGACACCTAGCTCAACGATCATAATTCTAAATTACCAAAGAACAAAGAACAAGAGCACATAGGCTCCATGACTCACGGGTTCCTTATTCATATGGATTCTTCTTAACTCACAACACAACATTGTGTTATAGTCTTTGCAACAATAATTAAAAAGCTCTAAATTACTTCATACATAAAAGAAATATAATAGAAACAGTCTAAAATGAAAAAAAAAAAAAGGTATACAAGCATATGAAGTAAATTTTCTACAAGCTCAAACTAATTTTCAAGTAATAGATTTCAAAATTTGTATATATGATTGGTTCGATCGAACAAAGAGAGCCAGGTTTTGAGTTCACAGTTTCGTAGTTTCCTTATTCAAATTGCAAGCTTCAACAAAATATGCATGAATTGTATTGAGTACTCAAACAAAGCTCTCAAAACACATTAGTTTTATTTGCTTCGGCTATAAAATCTACGTCAAGGATTAGCCAATAAAAAGGTGCATAAAAAATTAGGAAACAATCAAACAACTTTCAAAGTCAAATATCCAGCTGATTAGAAGTATGCATTATCCGATCCATAGGGCAACATACAGCTTACTTTGCTCAAGTAATGGCTGTCATTCTAGTTGTTGAAACTGCTTTTGACAGGGGCTGGTTCAAAATTTGGTTAGAGTCTGATTCCATGCTGAGGGTCTATCTTCTTCTCAAGCCTTCCTTTCATTCCCTTCGTCCACTCGAAATAGGTGGCTGAACTTGAATGAATGAAAAATAATGTGGTAAATGATATCTTAGCAAACATGGCACATAGGGTCTTCAACGTATTCACTTTTCTTGGTGGGGTTCCTCTCCTTTAGAGATCAGTACTCTTCTTTCTCGGGATGCAAATGGTTTTTCAAATTATTGTTTTTGCTAGTAAATGTCCTGCTTTCATATTATACTTTCATTATTTCAGGATTTTATCTTGTCTTAACTTTATGTATTTGATGAGAGAGATAAGGCTCATTATCTTAGATTTCCCCATATTATAGTACGCTAGTTGGAGTTTCGAAGCATGATTCAAAGACAGGTAGTTCACTTGAAGCAAAGCGCTTTCTTGCATTAGCACTGGCACTAATCAAGCTGACTCGACCATTCGACCGGGAAGAGGAAGCGAAAGTGAATTGAGCCAATTATGTCCTCATAATTGATGCAAATTGGTTTTGTATTACAAGCTAAGGTATATTTTGGAAGTCATAACTTGAGCTACATGTACCTATTTTCAGTGTATAATATAGCATTTCGAAGCCTGCGATGATTTCGAAACTTGCGCCATTCTACCCTATGCTCAAGCCGAAAATTTCGCTTCTTTTGTAGTCGTATTTCAATTTTAAGATTTTTTTCCTATTTTTTTAAATTCTTTTAGAATTTTTATTTTTTTTAGAACTTGGATTTGAGTGTTTTTTTTTTCTTATTTTGATTAGGAGAATTTTATTATAAAATAATATTTCAAATTTATCTATTTTTATAAATTCACTATATTTAGGGTTATTATATAAAGGGGGTCTAAAACCCTAGTTCGTACTATTCAAAATTATTCAAAAACTTATTTTTTAGAAATCTTTATTTCTTCTATCGATCTACTTTCAATCTTTTCCATTTCATCACTAATTAGTTGTATTTCTTTTTTATACTTTAATAAGTTTCCCCTTATTCCATCGAGGTTACCTTAAGAAAGGAAAAAAATACAGTATCCGAATTGTATGCCGTGTTAAACACGGACGGCTTCATTTGTCAACTTTTACGGCATGTCATGTGTCCATCATTCAAGTCATTTTTCAACGCAAACAGGATAACAGATTATTATGATTATTGCAAAAATTAACACAACCTTAATCATACTCTCAATTTTCTTTATTTGATTAACAAACTCTTCTCATTCGTTGCATGGAGGTTTAAACAAGGGAGCGGAAAAAAAAAGAAAGAAACTCTTGAGAGGAATGTGAAATGTTCTCTTATTCTCAGCGTACGAAGTGCATAAGGAAGAATTCGGCATAGTACAGCTGCAGATTTGATAAAATAACAAGTTATCAGAATGTAAGTAAATAATAGAACCTGCTTGGATATGATTCAAAATTGAAGCACGAGCGTAGAGCCACTTGCCTTAAAAATGAACATATAAAAAGATTGCATTGATGGAGGGTCGGTGAGATCAACAGTTTGAGCTTTACGCCACAAAAGGACAGCAAGTGCAGAGTGGCCTATTATCTGCAAGAAAAAGAAATTAACGATAAATATCAAACTCTTTAGCAAGCATACGAACAAGGCTAAATTTCTTGTAAAAAATAAAGAAATTCTTACCGCGACAAGTTTGCATGGCAGAAAAGGCGAAGTAGCTCCAGCAACCACACCAGCGCCATAAGCCGTTAACAGCGTATTAACAGCAAGTGAAAATACCTTTAGAAAATTCAACATCATGATGACTTGTTAGCCCATTCTTATTCTGTATTTGGAATTCACAAAAAAGAAAATAAAAGTTGATATATAAAGAAAATAATTTACTCACTCTTTCTCTCCCTAGGATGATTGGGAGTGTTCGAAGGCCAAATTCTTTATCGCCCTCCACATCAGGTAAATCCTATAGCAAGCCCAAAACAAGTAAATTATCTAAGCTGCTACTGATGAAGATGAGCTAGCTTTTAGTTTCTGAAAAATTAGATACCTTGGAAAATGCAATTGCAGCGTTGAAAATTGGCATGATGGCGGCAGCAAACAACAACTGTTTTGGGAATACTACAGGTCTACCAAGCACATATTTCTTTTTTTGTATGTGTCAAATCCACGTCATTAGTTTGAAAGTGTGACAACATGAAAGCATACAAATAATGAATTACTATAGAATTTTCGAAATGAAAAATGGAGAACTCGTATCTACCTGGAAGTGTACAAAGTAAGGAAATTGAAGTAGAAGTCCATTCAGAATGATGATGGTTACTGCAGCCATTAATGGACTTCCCTTCCATCGAAGAAGGGGAAGCTGCACGATTGAGATCGATAAGAACAGTATAATTAGATGAACTTCATTTGATCAAGCTAAGTAACCAATTTGTGAAATAAATAATATATGTTTAAATGGGCTAGAGATCTATTTTGGATTTTTATTATGTATAAACCAATTTGGATTTTTATTTACATCGATGGAATAAGCGGCTCCAACTATCCACCATATGATGAAGCATATAACTAGTGGTGGAGATCGAAGCATCATTCCCATAGCCACACCCTGAAAATTGAGATAATCAATGAAACCAATTAATTAAGGTTGTCTGTAAAAAAAAAAATAATTAAGGTTGTAACATAAAATATTTACCTGAAAATTGACATAATTAGTGAAATCAATTAATTAAGATTTTACGTAAAAATTTTTTTAAGATGGATTGAGTCTTAGATTCTTAGGTATTGAATTCAAAAGATTAATATATTAGGTATAAAAGTTTATCGTACTTATAAGTAATTTTTCTTTAATAACCAATATTAGACACAACTAAATAATTAAATGAAAAATGACCGTCGCTTACCATCATTGGGGCTGCTATAGCAATTGCAATTCCCTCTGCTATTGAAAAGTCTCCGGAAGCGAGAGGAAGATGGGGCTTGTTAATCTTTGCCAATTTTAAGCTGAATTTGTTAGCAAAGTACCAAAAAATAATTACAAAGCAAAATATGTACATCTAAGGTCTTGAGTGAAATACCTTGTCTATTTCAACATCAGACAATTGGTTTATGGCATTAACAAAATTATTCATCATTATTGCTGGCACCATGGACTGAAAATATCCAAAAAAAAAATACAAAGTTATCAAAATTAAATTCAACAAGCATGCGATTAGTTTCTCTGTCACTTAAAATTTACCTTCAATACTTCTATGAAATACGTGGCAGTCAAATCAGTAGGACTTTGTACTGCAAGCAAAGAAACTGATAATACCCCTACAATCTGATAAGATTAAGAAAAAAAAAAATTATATTGTGTCAATACAAATAAAACTTTATTTCAATATAAGTATATTGCGCTAACTATAAAGCAACTCACAATGCTAGCCCAAGTGTAGGGGCGAGTAAGTCGATAGAGTGCATCAAACTTCTTGCTCAAAACTTGTACAAAGCTTGCTGGAAGAATGTTTTCTTCCTCAGATTTTGATGCGTAGCCATCTTGTGATGCCAAAGCAACTGTTGATTTGTTCAATGGTTTATGATTTCTGTTGATTATATCCTCTTGGTTTCCAACTTTATTAGTTAAAGAAAATGAACTTTGGGAGGAGCATTTGACAGAGTACTTCTTTCTTTGACTTCTGTTTACCAAGCCATTTATTTGAGTCAACGGCAACCGAAATGTTTTAACAGAACCTAAATGGCCAAAATTAAAAAAAAAATTATTAGATAAAACATTTTGTTCTGTTAAAACATTAGTTATCTTAAAAACTGAGACGTGATAAATTCTTAATACCTCAGTTCACTGTTCTGTTGAAAAGTAAATGTAAACACTGTAACAAATAAATTGAATAATTTTTATTTACATCAATACTACTTCAGCTTCAAAAAGAACCAACCAGCACACATATATGATATAAAGATCAACACTTTGCCTGGACGTCCAAGGGCATTTTGAATGTGGATGGTGAAGTCTTTACTGTAAGCATTACTATATTCTAATGCTTATTAATAAAAATTAAAAAAAAATCATCTAATTCTCAATTTTAGACATTATGAAAATATTAGAATGAAGCTTACGAGAGTGTTGCAAAGGATGGTATTTGAGTGAGAAGCCTGAACACGAATTCATTTGAAGCAACATGATGATTTGATTCTCTCTCTCTCTCCCTCTCTCTTCTTCGCTGTATATTGTGTGTTGTGCAGCGAAATTGAGAAAAACTTAAATGATCAAACTCTCAATTTATAATTGTCCAGTGAAACAGACATAAAGCTTATGGTCCTTTTGGTACGCCTTAAAATTAAGATTAAAATATTTTGTTAAATACTTTTAGGCTTGTCTTTTCTGTTATCGTAATATATATTTTGGTGAATATTCTTCGGCGGTGTTTTTTGTCGTGGCCCTTCGTTAGGTGAGCCGGTAGGTGGCTTTTCGAAATAGCAATTAGATAAAAATAGCACTTGGAGTGCTGCCTGAAGGTTTTAAATTTCAAAGACGATTGAGATGGCTCGATGGCATCTTTGAATGCGATTAAAGAATGGAAATTTAAGTTAAAATATGATTGCAGCATCTAAAAGGCTCCTCAATTAAGATTTTATTACTTATTTAAAGAGACACAACAACATTTAAGCCTCCAAAAGATAATCCAATTAAAATTTTTCAAATAAAAAATTATCCTCTCTCTTCAAATTTGGAGAGTTGTTTTCTCACTCTTCAATTTATATTTTATTACTTTTTGTTGGAGAAAAAGAAAGAGGTACTTTAATTAACATTGACTTTTTCTTTAAAAAAGTAGTTATTTAATTAAAATAATATTAATATAGTTATATTTGAAGAGTCTTTTGAAGAGTAACATATTTTTTCACTCTTTTATTTGTCACATAAGTAAACAAATAAATATTTGAAGAGTAAAATTTATAAAGTCTTTTGGAGATGCTCTTATAGCCCACGAGTTTTGCAGTTAGCCAATTTTAAACATGTGCGTGCTGTTTTTGAATTCCTAGCACTTTTAAATATGGATGGTTGGTTGTAGACTTTTTTCAGAAAAATTAATAAAAATTGAAAATGGATTTCAATGCGACTTCTTTTTCCTTTTCCAATGAGTGTAAAATGAATGCAAGGATTTCTCGACTTTCTTGCTTGTAAAATAAATTATACACTATAAAGTCATGGTAAAAATATCTACAAAGCTAGTTTGGTCCAAGATATGCATCAAGGTGATATGGCGCCTCAAGATTTGATCATTGGTGATTTCGCCTGTTTTCTTTGACAATTTATTGGGAAGCAAATTTGCAAATTTGTAAAAGAGAAGAAGATAAGGAAGTGTATTTGTCCTATAAAGTTGACAAGTACTGTACATTTAGATTATGTTAGGTTGGGAGGAGAGCATGGGGAGAGTAAAGTAATTTAAATTCTACTTTTATTTCCATTGTTTGGTTCAAAATATATAAGAATTTAATTTTCATTAGAATTTAATATCCCTTACAATATAGAATTTGAATTCCACACTAAAGAGTGAAGAATTCAAATTACTTGTATGTTGAAAATCCAAACTTTCAAATTTGCCCTCCAAAATTTTAACTTATTTAATACTATTAATAATAATTATTTATAATTTAATTTTATCAATTTAATATTATAAATAATTTTATATTAATTAAATTTAATGAATGATTTAAGAAATTTAATAAAATAAATAAACTTATTTATTTATTTAATATGAAAATATATAAATATAAATTAACTTCACCGGACTTCCGTCGGACCCTTAGACATTGTCAAAAGTCGTTGAAAATTCACCGGAAAATCACCGGCTGTTGTTGACCGGCGTTGACTTATGTTGACCGCTATTGTTCACCGGTTTTTATTTATAATAAATAGTTTAGTATATTAAATTATTTTATATTAAATATAAATAATGAATTGTTTTATAACTCTTTGAAATTAAAAAAAAATTAGTATTAATATTAATTTATATTTTATCACTAATATAGATAATTTAGTATTTACGGTAAAGGATAAATTTGTCCAAAGAAAAAAATTATAATTCCTTTCCTCATAAAATTTTATGTCAAACCAAACAATGAAATTTAATTTCACTATTGCCTTCCACTCCTTTCTTCCCCTTCCCCCTTCATTCCACTCTTTTCCTCTCTTCCCCTTTCTTAAAACCAAACATCGCCTTAAAGTATTTAAGAGTTACCAAAAAAGGAAAAAAAGAAATTGCCAAAAAAAGAAAAAAAGAAATTGCCAGTTAACCTTTATTGAAATCAATATATATCATTTATCTCCTGTTATCCTTATCATAACTAATAACTTTGGTGGCATAAAAAATTTAAGAGAAATAAAGGGTAAATAGGTCATTTCTTAATATGTTTATCTTGAAAATGTAAAATATATATTTATGATAAAAAAAAGTTTAAAACTAATAAAAATATAAGAAAAATATATTATTATTAATCTTTTTTATTTAAATTTCGTTTGATATACATATAATGTGTGGGTGTAAAAATTTTCTTATTTATTTTGATGAAAAAGTATACATATAATGACTAATGTGTGGGTGTAAAAATATTATTGCATAAACCGATAGATGCATAAATGACACAATGCAGAAGACTTACATAAATTTTTGCTTTAATTCTTATAGAATAAAATTTAGGGTTTAGTGTTATCGGACACCTTTATCTTTTAATATTTTAATTTTTAAGGCTAATGTCACCAAATCCTGCAACGAAGAATTCAGTATTCCACATTTTGTTTCTAAACAAATATTTATTGTAAAAGGTTATTTGGTATTTTTATAAAGACTATGCATGGTATCAAATAAAATGGCAAAACTAAGCACAATGTACTAGCTCTATCAATGAACTAAAGTAAGGCAAGCAATGCGTAGCACACCCACTGGTACGAGCCAAACTATAACGCAAGTAGGGTGTTGAGTGTTAGAAAGTGTATATTTATAAAGGAGAAAATCGTCATTTTACACTTAAAGTCTCACTAACATTGCTACTTTTATGTATTTAAATCTTTTGTTATTTAATTATGTGCGTTTTGTTATAATTAAGTATTTTATGTATTTTAGGGGCATCATGATCGTTTCACAATGAACGAGTGATCAGACAGCAAAACGGACATCACTTTTGAACCCATGATGGTCGAAAACCTTAGGAGGAGCATAAAATGAAAAATGGCACTGTTTACATGCACGGTACTGTTCATGGTACTGTTCACATATACGTTCCGATGATATGGCATTGACTGATGACGTGGCATTGACCGATGATGTGGCACCGGGCTATGACGTGGCAGCATTTGATTGGATAAATGATGTAACATTGACCGCTTATGTGGCGTTGACCGATGACGTGGCATTGACTGATGATGTGGCATTGACTGATGATGTGTCATGATCCTATTGGACTAAAATTCTTTATGTACTGTTGATCGGTGACGTGGTAGCATTTTAGTGGACCAAAAATCTTGCGTATGGTACATGCACCTACATGGGATTATTTACTATTTAAACCGTGTCACTATTCAAATCGTGTTACTGTATAAACCACTATTCATTCCTTATTTTTAATACTACTATGGTGCCAATCATGAATTGCATGAAAGGAACACAATTCTCTAGGACATATGTAACGACTAAGGCATTTATGATTATTAAAAAGAATTAACTACTGCCACAGTACTTGCCTTACCAATTTTTTTTTGCTCACTTTGAAATGCATTACGATGCATCCAGAACAAGCATTGAAGTTGTTCTTAGCCAGCAAAATAAGCATATAGGTTATTTCAGCGAGAAGTTGACTGGAGCAAACGCACGTTATGGCACTTATGATATGAAATTTTATGCAGTAGTTCAGGCATTAAAATATCTGCGTTATTATCTAATTTATTGAGACTTTGTTTTATATGTTGATGATTTGGCATTAAAACATCTTAATAATCAAGATAAACTTTCTTATCGGCACACCAGGCAGATAACATTCCTTCAATAGTTTACTTTTATAGTAAAGCATACTTCTAGCAAATCCAGCAAGGTAGTAGATGCACTTAGTTTACAAACTTCCTTGTTAGTATGAATGCATAATTAAGTTCTCGAACTTGATACATGTAGGGAGTTATATACTGTTGACCTTTTTTTCGTAGAAAACATTGCTGTAAGGTTCCACTCAGACTATTGTTTGTATGGTGATTTCTTTTCAAAGCTAATCAATTATGTGTACTTGATATAACTTTGAGACTAAAGATCATTACAGAACTACAAAACGAAAGCATATGGGTCGTGATAAAACTTTGGCTATAATAGCTAACACTTATTATTTTTTTTTTTTGCCTATTATCAGTTATGATTAGAGGTGGGCAAAATACCCTACTCGACCTGATCTGACCCGAAAAATTTTGGGTTCGGATCGGATCAGGTTGTGAATAGAACCCGATCAGGTAGAGTAAAGCTGATTCGATCTGAAAACTCGATCGAGTTGCTTTACAAAAAAACTAAACCAAAATGGCTAAACACATGTATACCACACATAATCATAAACAAATCACATATTCATAGAGTTACACAAACTGACAAGACTCACAACACCCAACCTACCCTCAAGAAGCAGAAAAGCATTCTTTCCCTCCCGCGATCTGCTGCTTCCATCCTGCAACTCCGGCCATCTGTTGCTGCGTCTGCGATCTATTTTTGTCATACTGCTGTTGATAGGTCATAAATAGTCATGCTATATTTAGTTTAATTCCCTCATATTTTGATTGATTTTGTGCTAATTTGTGGAAATCATGTTTGAATTGATTTAGGAGATGAATCCTGGACGTTATGATAAAATTTGGACAAAAAGGGCTTTATTTGGGCTTTGCAAGCATGGGCCGACTATTGGCTTGAGGGAGAGTTTCCTAGCAATCAGAATTGGAGAAGGATTTGGTTTTCTAGCATTAAGAGAAGAAGAACCACGAGGAAAAAGGAAAGCTAGCAAAAAGGAAACAAAAAGCAAGCATTATAAAAGGAAGCAAAACGTGAGCAAGCAAGGAAGTCAAGAAACAAGACAAAACGTGTGATACAAAAGCAAAGGAGAAAGAAAGCAACGGCTGCAACTTCTTCTTTTAAAAAAATTTCTGTTTTTGTTTGGCCACCATATGTGGCTAAGGTTTTAATTCCAGTCCAAGGGTTAATTAAATTCCGATTGTAGTTTTGTGAGGCTTTGGACTTAACAAGAATTTCTTCATCCAAGTAATTTTTATTTTCTTGTTCTTATTTTCTATGAATTATTTATATTGATTGAGTTGACGCCTTAATTCAATATTTATTTTTCTATCGCTAGTCAGGAGTTTGTGATCCGTAATTGTCATGAATGACTGAATTGAGTAGCAAGGAGTTGGCTCATGTGTGTGTATATTGATGGCCACAATTACATAGCTTGCATGATAGGCTCTAGGGAAATAAAAATAAAAATTGATTAAATTGGAGTAATCTGAATTAATTGATCTTGTTTTAGTCATTCTCACTATTCTTAATGCTATCACTTAATTTGATATGGAACGATGATGCCCAGTTAAATTAGTGATAAGTTTGGATTTGGGCGATTGTTTGAGTCTATTACATTAGGAGAATAATTGCTTTCTGCGGGATTTCCGATTAAGTAGACTAAGTTCTTGGATTGAGTAATTTATATTTTTGCCTATGATCAAAATTGCAATTGGATGGAATTGATACCCTTGGATTGGAAGTTTGGTAAGATTGATCTTTTCTTTACTTAATTTTAAAGTCTTGTTTTATTTTATTTTACTTTATCAATTTCGTGTTAAAGAACAAACTCAAAACCCAGAAAAACGGCTAACCGGTTTCATTAACCGGATTGCCGTTTAGTTCCAGAACTGAGAGAAGCGCTAACCGGACTTCCGTATCCGGCTGTCCGTTTAGAGTCAGCAAGGAGAGAATCAGCAACCGGTCTTCTGGATTTCTCCTAACCGGTTGTCCGAATTGTGTCCAGAATCGTTACAAGCCGCAAACGGTCTACCGGTTTTCCTCAACCGGTAGTCCGAAAACTTCCAGAAGTGTCACAAGCCATAATCGATCTTCCGGTTTCCCCTCATCCGGCCAGCCGAAATCGTTCCAGAAAAGCTACAACTCTCAACCGGTTTGCCGGTTCCCTTATCCGGTCAGCCGGATAGCTCCCAGAAAATAAACGGTTTGCCGGTTTGAAAATCCGGTTATCCGGTTGTTGGCAGAAACCTTGCAAAATCTAGATTTTTGGGAAATTAATTTTGTTTTAAACTTTGAGAAATTAAATACATAGTTCTCTTGGGATTCGACCTGGTTTCACTATTTCTACAAGTTAGTTTAGGTGAATCAGTATTTATTTTGAAGAGTTTCGACAACTCTGTCAGCTGTCGTGTTGCGTCCGGCCATCTATTGCTGCATCCACGATCTGTTGTCATCGTGCTACGTTCGGCCATCTCTCATTCCCTATAATCTGCGGCTGCGCATTCAGCTGTCACCGATCTGCTGCCACTCATCCATCAATCTATTGCTGCTAAGTACCACCGATCTGCTGTTGAAAACCCATCCATAATCTGCTGCCGTGGCCACCGATCTACTGCTCCAAAGCCCAAGCCTCCAACCCGACCCGAGTTTCTCCCTTTTTGTGTTTTGAATTTTAAAGCTTTCATGGTATATTGCTATATATGTTTTGAATTGATCCGCTTTCAACCAACCCGTATTCACTTAATTTGACCCGAACTAACCCGACTTCAATCTAATTTGTTTTTAATTTGAACCGATCCTACCAGAATTCAACTTGCTTTTTGACCCGATCAAAACCAATCCGAATATATATAGGATCAGATCTGGTCAAGTTGTAAGCTAGGGTTGCATTCGGATCAATGTTTGCCCAACCTGAATAATCCGAAACCTGATCGGGTTGACCTGAACTCGGCCCAAATCTGATTTTTCCACCCCTAGTTATGATGTCTATCACTATATCGAGACTAATTACATTTGTTAGGTTTCCAAGGTTACTGCAACTAATGCTAGATTATATATGCTATTACTAGTTCCACTATAACCTTGGGTAGATATTAACATGGATTTTGTTTTAGGGTCACCCTACATTTTAAGGGGTATGATTTTAATATTTATTGTTGTGGTTCGATTCTAGAAAATGTTCACATTATTGCAAGCAAGAAAACTACAAACTATCATTTGTAGCGAGGGATTTTTTGAGAAAAAAAAAGGAAAAATCGCAAAAACCTAGTGGAACTCAATTCCTTATCTTTATTTTCTTATTTTCTTCTCTCTATGAGAATGTATTGGATGATTAAAAATGAGTTTTCTTACTGTTTTATCGCATATCATGAACTAAACTTTAATGTAGTTGGGTGTTAAATAAGCTTAATGGTTATTTGAATTATGTATGTGTGTTGCTCAAAATCTGCAGTAGTATTTTGTCTTGATTTTACTTATTGCAAATCTTTATTTCGGTTGATCACCCATTTAGTGAATACTAACTAAGAAGGAGCCTAAAAAAAGTCTAACATAATGGAATTGTTAGCCTAAAGGGCTATACATATTATAATTTTGATGATAACAAACATATGTATTAAGTATTTTAATAATTCTTGTATTTCACAAGCTCACTAGCTTTTTGAAGGATAATCTTCATGCAAGTGGAATCGAGTTCAAGACACTCAAAGGACAACGGCGAAATCAAGAATAGGAATTAAAGCTCAACGGATGAATCTAGTGCGACAATTTCTTGTAAAGCCGGTATGATTTATTTTATGCTTGGTTTAGCATTTGTGAAGCTCAATAGATGTTTTAGTAAATAATTATTTTGGTTTTGAGAAATTTGGTTTAAGATGAAAAAGTTTTAAATTTCGGAGTTGGACTTACTTATCAAGTTTTAAATCTTTTGGGCTATATTGTGACTTACAAAAGATTGAGGGTCTAAGTGAAAGTTTTTGAAAACTTTAAATCTTGATAATTTGGTTAAAACTCAAAAGGACCCATTTGAAAAGATTTGCCATAGTTGGGGCCATACCATAATTTTAGAAAGTTTTGGGAATTATTTATTTTAAATATTTCGAAATTGGACTTGTTTGAAAAGTTTGAGACTTTACGGGCCATAGTATAATTACGAAAGTATTGGGGCAAAAGCGTAATTTCAGGAACAGTGGTCTTGTAATATCATCGTTCATTCCAGTTAAATCAGCGGCAGCCGCTGAGCACTGAAATTTAACAATAACGGGCTAGTTTTTCGGGTTTAATTATAAAAACTCAACTCCAACTTCATTTTAAAGACTAATGCAAGTATAAATAAGATCCCATAACATATATTGAGCTTCCAAATTACAAAATCATCATAGATTAAATCATTTTGTGCTATTATTTGTGAATCCACTCTTATAGTGAGTTTATTGTGTAATTTTCATTTCTTACCAAATTGAGTGTATTCAAGTGAGGGAAACACTTGAGATAAAGGGATTATGGTAATAATCTCTTCATTGTAAAGGTCTATTGACACCTTAAAGTCAAGTGTAAAGAACTTAAAGTCTTGGGAGGCTTGGATAGTGAAATCCTCAAGCTTGGTTGGCTTGGAGGCGTGGACGTAGGCGGGGATTGCCGAACCACGTAGAATTTGCTGTGTTTGCATTCTCTTCCCTTACACTTTTATCTTTAAGCATTGTTAAATTTATTGTATTTGATTTAATTGTTGCAAGATTTATTGTTTTTGTGTGCATTAAGGCATTAGATTAAATTGGTGGGCGTTTTGGTTAGCTTTAGTTTTAAAAACCCAATTCACCCCCCCTCTTGGGTTGCATAATTTGTTTTTCAATTGGTATCAGAGCTTGGTTCTCTTATTAGGACTTAACCGTCTAGAGTAAAAGATCCATGGCAACCCAAAGTGACTCAATCTTTAGGGAAGGACAGTCCACAACTAGACCACCGTTCTTTGACGGAAATGACTACCCATATTGGAAAATTAGGATGAGAATCTATTTGCAAGCCCTAGATTACGAAATTTGGGAAGTTGTATATGATGGTCCTTTTATGCCTTTGACCAAAAATGAAATTGGGGAAGACATTCCAAAACCTTCACGGGAATGGAATGAATTGGAAAAGAGAAAAGCCTACAAATTCCAAAGCTATGAGCACTTATTTTGTGCATTAGACAAGAAAGAGTTTCGAGTGTCTGTTGTGAAAGCGCTTATGAAATTTGGCACAAACTCGAGTTGTCTGAAGGCGCAATCAAGTGAAAGAGTCTAAAATTAGTAGGTACACTCGACAATCACAATTGTTCCAAATGGAACAAAATGAGTGTATACTCTATGTATACTAGATTTACTGGACATAGTAAACACTCTGGGAGCCCTAGGAAAAACCTTCTCAATAGTGAGAAAGTGAAGAAAATCATTAGATCACTTAAGGAATGGAGACCAAAAAGAGCGCCATTGAGAAGCCAAAGATTTGAATGTCCTACTATTGATGATCTAATCGGTTCTCTTATTTCTTATGAGGAAGATTTGGCGGTAGAAGAGGAGTTGAGAGAAGAAGAAAAGTATTGCTCTCAAGCTACAAAGTATGAGAGTGATAGAGAGTGAACGGATGGACGAGGAGTTGGCAATGCTAGCAAGGAGATTCAGAAAATTCTTGAAAACCGTGAGCGAAGAAAGTTTAGAGACTTGAGAATCAAAAGGAAAAATGAAGCAATCAAATGCTATGAGTGCAAGAAACACTGGACATATAAGATCGGAATGCCTCTTCTCACAAGTTTAAGAAGAAAGCAATGATGGCCACGTGGGATGATAGCGATGAAGAAGCAGTGAGGATGAAGAGCATCGAGAAATGACAAATGTAGCTCTTATGGCAATTGGAGATGAATCGAATACGAATTAGATGAGGTAAATGATCTTCCTACCTATGATGAGTTACATGATGCCTTTAGAGAATTGCATGATGAATTGATGAGAATTGGTAAAAAGAATGTTTGCCTTAAAAAGAAGATGGTAGAGCTTAAAAATGAAAATGATTCATTTAGTGGTAAGATTACATGTCTTGAATTAGAGAATAAAACATTGCTTGATAAAATTACTTTATTTGAGAATTCTAGCACTTCACATGAGCATCTAGAGTCACATGTGAATGAATTGAAAAATGAAAATGAATTACTTAAAAAGAAGAGCAATGATCTAAATGAAATTGTGCTAAAATTCACAAATGGGCAAAAGATGTTGGATAATATGCTTAACTCTCAAAAATGTGTTTTTGACAAAGGAGGACTTGGGTATAAGCCTAACTTGAAACAAAAGTATTATAAAAATTATTTTGTTAAAGCTACTTCCACAAGTGATCATAAGATTGTTTGTCATTATTGCAATGGAAATGGTCACATGAAAAATAGATGTCTTGTGAAAAGAAATGCATATTATGGTATGAAATGTGTTTGGGTTCCAAAAGGAACCATTGCTAACACTCAAGGACCCAAAAAGGTTTGGGTACCTAAGACTTGAAATTCTCTTTGCAGGGCTTAAGGAAGAAGAAGAACAAATGGTACTTGGACAGCGGTTGTTCAAGACACATGACTGGGAATTATTCTTGGTTTTCAAGTTTTACCAAGATCGAAAATGGTGGAGATGTATCCTTTGGAGATAATTCAAAAGGAAAGATCATTGGTATTGGCAATGTCGGTAATGTATCTTCTACTCTTATTGAAAATGTGTGTTTGGTTGAAAACTTGAAACATAATTTACTTAGCATTAGTCAATTATGTGATAAGGGTTATAAAGTAGTTTTTGATAAATCTAGATGTGTTATTGAAAATGCATGTGATGGAAAAATTTTGTTTGTAGGAAATAGATGTGTTAATGTTTATACCATTGACATAGATGTTGCATCCATTCATGATAAATGTTTTTCAGCTTTATATGATGATGGATGGTTGTGGCATAGAAGATTAGGTCATGCAAACATGGAATTGATTTCAAAAATTTCAAAAAATGATTTAGTTAAAGGACTTCCAAAAATTAGTTTTCAAAAAGATAGAATTTGTGAAGCTTGTCAATTTGGAAAACAAATCAAAACTTTTTTCAAAAACAAGAATCATATCTCTACTTCAAAACCACTTCAATTGCTTCACATGGATTTGTTTGGACCATCTAGATATGCTAGCTTGAATGGCAAGTATTATGCTTTTGTAATTGTGGATGATTATTCTAAATACACATGGGTATTGTTCTTAGCTAATAAGGATGATGCCTTTGATGCTTTTAAAATTTTCTGTAAAAAGGTTCAAAATGAAAAGGGTTATTCTATTTCTTGCATTAGAAGTGATCATGGGAGAGAATTTGAAAATTATGCTTTTGAGTCTTTTTGCAATGACTTAGGCATAGAGCATCAATTTTCATCTCCTAGAACTCCACAACAAAATGGAGTTGTTGAGAGAAAGAATAGATCTATTCAAGAAATGGCTAGGACCATGTTGAATGAAAATGCTTTACCTAAGTATTTTTGGTAGAAGCCAACACATTATGTTATGTTTTAAATCGGGTGTTGATTAGATCTCTTCTTAATAAAACTCCTATGAGCTTTGGAAGATAGAAAACATTGGCTATTTCAAAGTCTTTGGTTGTAAATGTTTTATTTTGAACACAAAAGACAATCTTGGTAAATTTGATCCAAAATCCGATGTTGGTATTTTTCTTGGGTATTCAAGTTCAAGCAAAGCTTATAGAGTTTATAATAAAAGAACCTTGGTTGTGGAAGAGTCTATGCATGTTTCTTTTGATGAGTCTAACCCCTCCTTTGCGGAGAAATGAGTTGTTAATAATGATGCAGATGGAGAGTTACAAGGAGAATCATCAAAGGATAAACAAGAGAATGCACCACAAGAAAATCAAGAAGATGATCAAGAGGAGTAAAGAGATATGGAGCAGTAAGAAGGTACTATTCAAACACTCCCCAAGGAGTGGAGGTATGTTTCTTCTCACCCTTCAGATGTCATTTTAGGAGATCTATCTAGAGGTGTTACAACTAGATCATCACTTAGGAACACATGTGAGCATGCTGCATTTATTTCTCAAATTGAACCAAAATCCTTTGCGGATGCAAGAGGAGTTGAATCAATTTGAGAGAAATAATGTGTGGGAATTGGTTCCTAAACCGGAACATCAATCCATTATAGGTACTAAATGGGTATTTAGGAATAAGATGGATGAATCCGGTTTTGTATTAAGGAATAAGGCTAGATTAGTGGCCCAAGGATACAACCAAGAAGAAGGAATTGATTTTGATGAAACATTTGCACCTGTAGCTAGATTAGAATCCATTAGAATGTTGCTAGCATATGCATGTTATAAAGATTTCATTTTATTTCAAATGGATGTGAAAAGTGCTTTCCTAAATGGTTATATTATGGAGGAAGTTTATGTGAAACAACCCCCTGGTTTTGAAAATGAAAAATTTCCAGAACATGTTTATAAGTTGTCAAAAGCATTGTATAGACTAAAACAAGCTCCTAGAGCTTGGTATGATAGGCTTAAAAATTTCTTGCTGGAAAATGATTTTTCAATGGGAAAAGTAGACACTACACTTTTTGTTAAGCATAAAAATCAAGACATACTTGTTGTGCAAATTTATGTTGATGATATTATTTTTGGTTCTACTAATGAGTCCTTGTGCAAGGAATTTTCATTTTGTATGAGTAAGGAATTTGAAATGAGCATGATGGGAGAATTAAAGTATTTTCTTGGACTTCAAATCAAGCAAAACAATGAGGGAATTTTTATCAATCAAGCTAAGTATGTCAAAGATTTGCTCAAGAGATTTGGAATTGATGAGTCAAACACCAAGAGCACTCCAATGAGCACAACAATCAAGCTGGACAAAGATGAAAAAGGTAAAGAAGTTGACATTAAAAAGTATCGAGGTATGATCGGCTCCTTACTTTACTTAACCGCAAGTAGACCCGATATCATGTTTAGTGTATGTTTGGTGCAAGATTTCAATCATGTCCCAAGGAATCCCATTTGCTTGCTGTTAAAAGAATTTTTCGGTATTTAAGTGGAACCATAGATCTTGGCCTTTGGTATCCTAGAGGAACTCATATAGATTTATCTTGTTATTCGGATGCCGATTTTGCTGGTTATAAAGTTGATAGGAAGAGTACTAGTGGAACTTGCCATTTCCTAGGTCATTCTCTTATTTCATGGTTTAGTAAGAAACAAAACTCAGTTGCACTTTCAACCACTGAGGCGGAATATATTGCATGCGGTTATTTGTGCACAAGTCTTTGGATGAAACAAACTCTTAGAGATTATGGCATTAATCTTGAACAAATTCCTATCAAATGTGATAATACTAGTGCTATTAATCTATCAAAGAATCCCATTCAGCACTCTAGAACCAAGCATATAGAGATTAGACATCATTTCTGAGATCATGTACAAAGGGTGATATTGTATTAGAATTTATCTCTACGGAAAAACAACTTGCTGATATTTTTACAAAACCCTTTGTGAAGAACAATTTTCAAAATATGAACTTGGGATGATGAAATTTTCGCATTAACATCTCTATTTATGTTATTGAATCTATTGAGATTGATTGATTGATGATTGTTGATGTTTATGAAGTGTTTGAGCATGATAGATATGTGAGGTGTTGTGATTTATTCATTTCAAATGCTTACGTGCTTCATGATACATGCTTGATGGATGAATTATTTGCTTGAATTAATCATTTTTTAAATGTTTAAAATCTTGATTCATGCATTAAAATGGCTCTTGAGAAACTTCGGAATCAAGAAATGATGACGAGATTGATCAAAAATGGCCGGAAAGCAAACTCGGTGCAGTGGGACAGCAACCAGGCGGCTAGCCGCTTGGATTCTGCTCCCAAACCCGAGAGCAAGCGGCTAGCCGCTTGGTCTTGGGTGGGAAGCTTAAGTTTCCCTATTTTTTTTTTTGCTTTCTTCTTCACTTAGCTCTCTCTCTCTCAAAACCGTGCATCCTCCTCCATTTTCTTTCAAAATCTCTTCACTTCTCAACCATTTTCATGCCAAAATCATTGATTCAATCCATCACCCATCCATTTAACTTCCATTAAACACCTTTCAATCATCATTTCTCAACTTCCTCTTCTCTTGTTCATCTCTCTCTCTCCCGCGTGAATAGTGCCGCACCATTTCTCACTCAAATTTCTTCATCTTCCACTCATTTTCTTGTTAAAATCAATCATCCAACCCATTACCCATCAACTTCCTCTTCAATTTTCATCCTTCAATCACCATTTCATCACTTCTCCATCAAAATCCCAAATCAAAACCCTCACCTTGGCCGTTTCTCTCTCTTCATTTTCAAGCCTTCTCTAGCTCTTTATTTTTACTCTTCCATCCTCTGTCACTCTGCACTACATCCTTTTTATATGCATTTATGTATGGATTGCGGATGATTATTATGATACGTTTGGATGCTTTGTACTTGGATGCTATGTTATGACTTCTTGACGCATTGCGAATCTTTGAATATTTGGATATTACATTTTCATCTCTTACTTCTATTTGGTTAATTATTATTATCTGTGAAAGCATTGCTTTAGTTTAATTTTGATGATGAAGGGGGAGAAGTCATGTATTTTTTGAATTGTAAATTATATTCGGAGACAGGAAATTTTTTTTCTGTTTAGTATTTATGTATGGTTTTGAAATATTAAGGGGGAGCATATATTTATATGTTTAATTATGTATGCCATATATTAAGGGGGAGTATTTATGTCAAAATACATGAGATGTTTGTCATCATCAAAAAGGGGGAGATTGTTAGCCTAAAGGGCTATACATATTATAATTTTGATGATAACAAACATATGTATTAAGTGTTTTAATAATTCTTGTATTTCACAAGCTCACTAGCTTTTTGAAGGATAATCTTCATGCAAGTGGAATCGAGTTCAAGACACTCAAAGGACAACGGCGAAATCAAGAATAGGAATTAAAGCTCAACGGATAAATCTAGTGCGACAATTTCTTGTAAAGCCGGTATGATTTATTTTATGCTTGGTTTAGCATTTGTGAAGCTCAATAGATGTTTTAGTAAATAATTATTTTGGTTTTGAGAAATTTGGTTTAAGATGAAAAAGTTTTAAATTTCGGAGTTGGACTTACTTATCAAGTTTTAAATCTTTTGGGCTATATTGTGACTTACAAAAGATTGAGGGTCTAAGTGAAAGTTTTTGAAAACTTTAAATCTTCTTGATAATTTGGTTAAAACTCAAAAAGGACCCATTTGAAAAGATTTGCCATAGTTGGGGCCATACCATAATTTTAGAAAGTTTTGGGAATTATTTATTTTTAAATATTTCGAAATTGGACTTGTTTGAAAAGTTTTGAGACTTTCTGGGCCATAGTATAATTACAGAAAGTATTGGGGCAAAACTGTAATTTCAGGAACAGTGGTACTGTAGCAAAATTCAAAAATAACGGTAATATCACTGTTCATTCCGGCTAGCCGGTTAAATCAAGCGGCTAGCCGCTTGAGCACTGGATTTTGACAATAACGGCTAGTTTTTCGGGTTTAACTATAAAAACTCAACTCCAACTTCTTTTTAAAGACTAATGCAAGTATAAACAAGATCCCATAACATATATTGAGCTTCCAAATTGCAAAATCATCATAGATTAAATCATTTTGTGCTATTATTTGTGAATCCACTCTTATAGTGAGTTTATTGTGTAATTTTCATTTCTTACCAAATTGAGTGTATTCAAGTGAGGGAAACACTTGAGATAAAGGGATTAGGGTAATAATCTCTTCATTGTAAAGGTCTATTGACACCTTAAAGTCAAGTGTAAAGAACTTAAAGCCTTGGGAGGCTTGGATAGTGAAATCCTCAAGCTTGGTTGGCTTGGAGGCGTGGACGTAGGCGGGGATTCCCGAACCACGTAGAATTTGCTGTGTTAGCATTCTCTTCCCTTACACTTTTATCTTTAAGCATTGTTAAATTTATTGTATTTGATTTAATTGTTGCAAGATTTATTGTTTTTGTGTGCATTAAGGCATTAGATTAAATTGGTGGGCGTTTTGGTTAGCTTTAGTTTTAAAAACCCAATTCACCCCCCCTCTTGGGTTGCATAATTTGTTTTTCAGGAATAAATCAAGACAATATATGGTTTTAGATTGAGTTATCCAAGTTGAGTTAATCTCGATTTGAATAGGGTTATGGTTAATTTAAGATTAGTGAAGAATTAGACATACATATTCATCTTGTAGAACAATTGGAATCTAGAATTAGCATAATAATTGGTCATAACAATTGGTTACTGTTAGGTTGTATATAGGTAAAAGATATCCAGCATGCGACAGCTGAGGATGCATGAGAGATTTTGCTCAATGCTGTAGTAGATGCTATAGCAACAATATTGTAATTAAAGAAAAATAGTTAATACCATTATGTAAGTCTAATTACTCATTTCCCATTGATGATATTTTTGTATTTGACCTAACATTTCCTTATTTGCATTTTGTTTATTGCATTTTTTTTTAAATTTCATTAGGTCATTAAATACATCAATAATTTTATTTTTAATTAAACTTAGATTGCACTGTTAAGATTACTATAGCAAGTCGTATAACATCAATTTCTGTGGAGATGATCTGGATACTCATCGTTATATTACTTGTTGTGTACACTTGTACATTAACACCTATAGCAATATACATCAACAATAAACCACGAGTACTTATCGACTTAGCCCTAATTTTAGATGTAATATGCCAAAGCAATAAGGCAGATGACTTTATTAAGAATCTTCAAAAGATTCATACAGCTACACAAGAGTCTCTAAAGAAGACTACTAAAGGTTATAAAATTAAGGCAGATAAAAGGCGACGAGCTTTAAAATTTTAGGTGGGAGATCTTGTTTAGGCTCTTCTAACCAAAAATAGGTTTTCAATTAGCGAATACAACAAGCTTTATATTAGGAAAATCAGACCCCTGGAGACTATAGAGAAAATAAATCCTAATGTTTATAGATTAAAGATTCCTAGTCATATCTACACCTTGGATAAATTCAATGTCAAGCATTTTATTCCTATTAAAGGTGAACATAATGCAGATGTTGTTATTGACAATTCGAATTTGAGTGTGAATCCTCTCTAACATGATAAGAATGATGCAGATTAGGAATCTTTATTATATTTGGATTAGTTTCCTTATTACCTAAGTTGAGGACTTTTGTTTTCTTTTTACTTCATGGTTTAGGATAATTATTACGGATATAAATAACCCTCTCTTGTAGCCTTTGAAGGTATATTTAAGTTCAATAATAATTTCAATTTTGAAAACTCTATGTAAGTTCTTCAGTTTAGTTAATTCTTGGCATTTAGTGAAATCAACGAGTCTTAATACCTAAGTTCACGATATTTTTTTGAATGAATGTGAATTTAAATTGTTCTTTTATTTTGATATTCTCAAGAATCGACATAGTATTTAAACATTAAACTTTTGTTGCGTCACAAGGTTCTAATTGTAAAAAATCTGTCTGAAATTAAAGTGTTAAAATTAGTTTCCAAGGGGACTAAAATGTAATTCTCGCAATAAATAATAAGACAAATATTAGGAATAAAAGTGACGTGGGTTAAGCTAATATATATAATGCATATAGAATAAAAACCTGGATTATACCAATCAAATTACTTACTTTCAATTTTAATAAAAATAGTAAGAAAAATATAGATGGACAAAAAAGAAATAGATCTTTTTATATCACCTACTAAAAAAAAAAAAATTCTTAAACTGTCGAATCAAAATAAAGAAGGAAACAAACTCGCAGATCAATTATAAGGAACACCGAGATCGGATGCACAATAACATATAATATGCAGCACAATAACTGCCATAAGCATGGACATGGCTATAGTGAATAGCAACATTACAATTGACATCCCCTAAAAGGCACCTCCCTCAACGTATGAAGTGTATAAGGAAGAATTCAGCATAGTATAACTGCAAGTGTGATAAAATTACAAGTTACTTTGTAAGTAAATAATACAACTTGCTAGAATTTCATTTTGTATTAACACAGAAGTGGGAATCACTTACTTTAAAAATGAACATATAAAAAGATTGCATTGATTTAGTATCGGAGAGATTTATCGTTCGAGTTTGATGCCACAAAATGAAACCCAAAACAGAGTGGCCTATCATCTACAAGGACAAAAAAGTGTTAACTAATGAGTTATAAAGATCACATTCAAGCACATGCTAAATTTTTGGAAGAAAATTATTAAAATTCTTACGGTGACAAGTTTGCATAGCAAGAAAGGCGAAGAAGCTCCAGTTAGTATAGCAGCTCCATAAGCCGTTAATAGCATACTAACAGAAATTGAAAACACCTATAGAAAGGAAAGCAGCATCTGTTAGGCAATTCTTATTTTGTGATTCAATTGATTATCCATAGAAATCTAAAAGTGATAACGAAAATAATTTACTCACTTTTTCTTTTCCCAAGATGACAGGGAGTGTTCGCAGGCCAAAATCTTTATCGCCTTCCACATCAGGTAAATCCTATTGCAAGTCCGAAACAAGTAAACTAAAAACTATTGCTGATGGTGAATATGATATGTATATTTATAAAGTTAGCTTCGGTCTGAAATTAAAGTTTAGGAGTTTACAACATTGTAAACTGTCATTTTCCTGTTTTACAATGTTGTGGACTCATCTCAGACTTTAATCTTAAATTAAAAAATTTTAGCTATATATATAGATATGGAGTAATTTTACAGTAAGAGAATCCAATCCCTTGCGATGAGTCAAAAGATACAAAATACAAATTTCAATCCAAAAAATAAAAAACTATATTTTAGTGTGTGTGTATGTGTGTGTGTATGCTTTTTTTTTTCTTGGTTCAATTAGGTTGTCTTTTACACACACACATTTGACACAAATTTTGAGTCATCAATTTTATACATTTTAAGGGTCCAGCTATGGTTCAACTGTGGTACCATGGCACAATTACTTTCAACCATTGAATCCAGCTATAGTGAGAGCAATGGCTAGATCCAATGCCATACCACAGTTGCACCATAGTTTTGTCCACATTTTAATGGTAGATATTGAAAGTTAAAATAGCATTTAGTGATGTTAATTTATCTACCATTGGATTTTTACAAAATCAATAACTCAAAATTTATGTAAAAATTTTAAGTAGAAAGATATATATATATGTCTGTGTATTCAATTTCTAAAATTACCTTGATGAATGCAATTGCAATGTTGAAGATCCCCATGAAAGCAGCAGCAAACAACAATGGTTTCGTGAATTCTACAGGTCTACCGAGCACATATTTCTGAATAGACATATATCAAATCCACTTTATTAATTAGTTTGAAAATATCACCAAATTATGACGTGAAATCTGCAAGGCTCCTCGTATTATTTCCACTGGTTGGTTCCTCCTCCTATTGGTTGAATAAGGTGAATGCCAAATGGCATGTCGAAAAGTAAGCCGGAAAAGGCTACTTGTGGGGTTTTGTTTCGTAATGATAAGGGCAATTCTTGGGGTGGCCTTCCCCCCCCCTCCCTCCTCTTTTTGCAGAACTAATGGTTGTGATTTCAGCTATTGAGCAGGCTCGTGAGCATTACTGGCATCATGTAGTTATTTCAAGATGCTTATGGCCTTCGGTCTTATAGGTTCTGTAAGGCGATGTTTTTTCCGCTATTACTACTGTTGTTTCTGGCCTTTCGTCTTCTGTTTAGTTTGTCATTTATCTTTTTTGTTGGATCATTTGGGGTCAAGTTGTTTTTCCCACGAGCTGTAGTCATTTTTAAGTTTTATTTAATTAATTTTTCCTAGCTTCGGCAATATTTATTCAAAATTAAGAATTTGTGTATATATACCTGAACGTGTACAAAGTAAGGAAATTGAAGCAGAAGTCCGTTTAGAATCATGATGGTCACCGCAGCCATCAGTGGACTTCCCTTCCATCGAAGAAGGGGCAGCTGCAAGATCGAGAAGAACAATTAGGTGCAACTTTATTTGATCGAATAATCGATTTTGTAAAATAAGTAATCCAAATGCTAGATCATATATAGTAAGTGCTTAAATTAAATTTAGTTCTCTTAGAACTGAAGCACTTGAATTTCTGATTTGGATTTTTATTATGCTTACATCAATGGAGTAAGCAGCTCCAACTATCCACCAGGTGATGAGGCCGACAAAAAGTGGAGGAGATCGAGGCATAATCCCCATAGCAACACTCTGTAACTAAACTGAGATCATTCAGCTGAAAGTAACGTAAAGTGTCCCAATAAATTAACGTCCCTATATCTTAATCAATCACGGATCCATTTTCACATGTTAAATTGAAAAGTTAATAATTGAGCCATCCGATAAAAACCAATAAATCAAAAAGATTGATGGCATCCATCCTGATTACTAATTAATTAGAAAAGATTAATCGACTCTTCACTAATAAATCATTATTCCCAAATTATATTAATCATGTCATTTCCTTTTTAAGTCCAAAATCGCTTGTGCGAATTAATAAGAGTGAACTGATTAGAAGCAATTGTTAGCCAATGCTTACCGTCATTGTTGATATTACAGCAATTGCAACTCCCTCTCCTATTGAAAAGTCTCCAGAAGCAAGGGGGAGATGAGGCTTGTTAACCTTTGACAATGTTATGTGAATTGTTAACATAGCAGCAAAAAATAACATTGAAGTATGCATCAAATTTAAAATCATAATATGAAATACCTTGTCTATTTCAACATCAGATAATTGGTTTATGGCAGTCACAAAAATATTCATCAGTATCGCTGGCACCATGGAATGAATTATCAACAAAAAATAGCGTCACAAAAATAGCAGGCAGTTTCTCGATCACTTAAAATTGGAAAATGATATTTAAATATTACAGAGACATCAAAATAACAGAAACATGGAACTGTACATGAACAGTGTGTCGTTTTGGGGTGTCTTATGTTATAGTTCAGTGAACAGTGACAATACTTCTATCTTAAAATAGGAATGCCCCCTAAAATTTACCTTTAATACTTCCATAAAAAATGTGGGAGTCAAATCAGCAAGACTTTGTACGGGAAGTAAAGAAGTTGACAATATCCCTACAATCTGATCAAATTAAAGAAAAAATTAATTATATCTATTAATTACAAAATCTTATTATCACTGTATTTATGAGTGCTTATCAAATCTGGGCTTAAAATTTGGGACGGATTTTAATTCAGGATTCTAACGTTGGATTTGATAAGCACTCTTTATACGTATACTTCTAAATAAGTAGTAATGTTCAAAAAAAACTTTAATAAAATGAGAGGTTTTCTGGAAGGCAAAACAAATACACACTTCAATATACTACGGGACAAAATATATTGTATTAGAATAATTATTTTTCTTGTCTTTTAGTTTATCTAGTTTAATAAAGTAATGAATCTCTTGTTAGATAATGACTCTCTGAAGAAGGGATCATGATTCTCTCATGATCTGATCACGTCCTGAGTAAATAATTCAATTGTTGATTGGTAGTTAATAAATAAAAAAAATAAAAGAAGTTAAATCTTATTCATACACTACCACTAAAAGACACATGGCAGAAAATTTTTAAAAGGTAAGTAGAACTCAGATAAGGAGTGGATCATATTCTTTAATGAAAATATTATATAGTTGAAAGCCCGTTGTAGTGATTGAACCTGCTTTGAATATGCAAGATTCAAGCACTTCCCAGGAGCTTTGTTTAAGAATCCACAAGTTGCAAGAACAAAGAATCAAACTCAAAAAAGAATCAACTTAACACAAGAATGAGCAAAACTTGAAAAGAGAAATAGAGACAAATACAGACTACACAAGAACCAATTACGTGGTTCAGTTGCACCAAAACAGGTACAACCTACATCCACGGGAGACGTTTTCTGGAGTGCTTTATTGAATAACAATGGAGGATTTTACAGGCTTTTGTCTAGATTACAGAGGACTCTCTCACTCTAGATTCTTGAACCAAGAACTCTCTCTCTCGTCACGGTTACACCACACACAATGTAAGCCTTCCAACTAATACACAGTCTGTTTATAGCTTCATGAGTAACAAACCAGCTAAAACCCAGATCGCTCAGCTTGCTGCCACGTTTCCTAACAAACTTAACGAACTGTCACTGATAGGTCATAAATAGTCATATTATATTTAGTTTAATTCCCTTATATTTTGATTGATCTTGTGCTAATTTATGGAGATTATGTTTGATTTGATTTAGGAGGAGAAACATGGAGATTATGATAAAAAGTGGATAAAAAGAGCTTTATTTGGGCTTTGCAATCATGGGCTGACCGTTGACTTGAAGGAGACGGTTTCCTAGCATTAAGAGGAGAAGAAGCCAAGAAGGATTAGAAAAGCTAGCAAAAGAGGAAAAGAAATCGCAAGGAAAAAGGAAAGGGAGCTAGAAGAGGAAAACCAAAAGAAAGAAAAAGGAAGGCCTAGCATTATAAAAGAGGAGAGGTCTTGGACGTGAGACAGGGAGGAAAAGAGACAAACGGCTGCAATTTGTTTTCTCTAAACAATCTTAAGTTTTGTTTGGCCACCATGAGTGGCTAAGCTTTTAATTCCGGTCCAAGGGTTAATCAAATTCCAGTTGTAATTTTGTGAGGCTTTGAACTTAACAAGAATTTCTTCAGTCCAAGTAATTTTTATTTTCTTGTTCTTATTTTCTATGAATTACTTATATTGATTGAGTTGACGCCTTAATTCAATATTTATTTTTCTATCGCTAGTCTTGAGTTTGTGATCCGTAATTGTCATGAATGATTGAATTGAGTAGCAAGGAGTTGGCTCATGTGTGTGTATATTGATGGCCACAATTACATAGCTTGCATGATAGGCTCTAGGGAAATAAAAATACAAATTGATTAAATTGGAGTAATCTGAATTAATTGATCTTGTTTTAGTCATTCTCACTATTCTTAATGCTATCACTTAATTTGATATGGAACGATGATGCCCAGTCAAATTAGTGATAAGTCTGGATTTGAGCGATTGTTTGAGTCTATTACATTAGGAGAATAATTGCTTTCTACGGCTGTTCCGATTAAGTAGACTAAGTTCTTGGATTGAGTAATTTATATTTTTGGCCTATGATCAAAATTGCAATTGGATGGAATTTACACCCTTGGATTGGATGTTTGGTAAGATTAATTTCCTTGTTTAATTTTAAAGTCTTGTTATTTTTATTTTATTTATTTTAATTTCGTGTTAAAGAAAACAATTTGAAAACCCCAAAACCGGACAACCGGATTGCACAACATCCGGCCAACCGAATCAAACCAGAGAAGAGAAGACCCGCAAACGGCTTACCGGATTTCTCACATCCGGATAGCCGGATCGTTCCAGAATAGGGAGAAGTCGCAACCGGTCTTCCGGATTGTCTTAACCGGTTATCCGTTTCAGTTCCAGAATTGCTACTTGCCACATTCGGCTATCCGTTTCTCCTCATCCGGTCATCCGTTTCCTTTCCAGAACCGATACAAATCGCAACCGGCTTTCCGTTTGTCCATATCCGGCCAGCCGAATCAACTCCAGAAGCATCACAAATCAGAACCGGTCTTCCGGATTTCTCCTAACCGGTTAGCCGAATCGCATCCAGAAATATCACTAGCCGCAACCGGATTTCCGGATTCCTCTTCCGGTTGTCCGAATCAAGTCAGAACCGAGAAGAAAGACAAACGGATTTCCGGATTTTCTCCAACCGGTTATCCGGTTCAATTCGACGCATAGCAACGACAAAGCGGACTTAGGTTTCGCCGGTACGGTGACCGAATAATTCCGGAAGGGTTACCGGTCCAACGGTCATCCGGATTCCTCAACCGGTTAGCCGATTCGCCCGAATATTTCAAAGAATAAGCGGCTTGCGTTCTGATGTGATTAACAGTTAGTTTGGCGAAAATTTTGGGAAATTTTGAGTTTTAAACTTTGAGAAATTAAATACATAGTTCTCTTGGGATTCGACCTGGTCTCACCATTTCTACAATTTTATTTAGGTGAATCAGTATTTGTTTTGAGGAGCTTCGACAACTCCGTCAGTCACGCTGCTTCACTTGGCTATCACGTGTACTACTTAAAGCCTTAGCAAAACGACTCACACATGCTGCCGTTTCAAGCTTTACAATATAAGTGACAAGTCACGTGTTTTTTCCCGTGACTCTTAATCCCCTTTAGATAGCCAAAAAACGTCACCGTTTAAATTTTCAGAGATTGATTCACCAGCAAGCCTCACGCAATACTTGATTAAATGATTTTCTAATATCTTTCTTTATTTAAGATTATTTGTATTCAAATCTTGGGATTGAAAGTGGCAAAAAAAACTGATTTGAAAATTGTCTTTTGTCTTATATATATAATCATTCTTTAATGAGAGCATTCGTACTTTATTAAAGTGAGAATACTATTAATATACCCAAAAAAAATATAGGTTTTAATGTATTAAAATCTTACTTTTTATATTTTAATGACATTGCCATTTTAATATAATAAAATGAAAATTTCCGTACTAGATAAGTGTATATGTATATATAAGTATGTATGTATGTATGTATGTATAAGTATGTATGTATATATAGCTAAAAATTAAGCAACTCACAATGCCAATCCAAGTATAAGGACGAGTAAGACGATAGAGTGCATCTAACTTCTTGTTCAAAACATCAACAAAGCTTGTCGAAACAATTTTAATATTATCATCTTGTGACGCCAGAGGAACTGTTGATTTGTTCAATGTTTTATGATTTCTGTTGATTATATCCTTCTCGGTTCTTGATTTATTGGTTAAATAAAGTGAACCTTGCGAGGGGCTTTTTTGGGAGGAGCATTTGATAGGATACTTTTTGCTTTCTCTTTTGTTTACCAAGCCATGTCTTTGTGCCACGGGCGACCAGAATGTTTTAGTAGAACCTGAAAGGGCCAGAGAATATAAAATATTATCAAACAAATATAAAAAGCTGATGATCTTTTTGTTTTTTCACTGGTCTTTTAAACATTGTAAGGTTGAAACGGTATTCTCGCACGCAATAAAAAGTTTCCTAGTGGTCAATTATGGTCAATTGTGATTGTACATTTGAATAGATAAATAAGTTGCCAATAAGGAGGACTTATTGATACGGATTAGACGATTGTCGGTCGACTGGCATTTTACGCTTTAATTTTGCATTCAATTCAAGGATAGTTTAAGAACTTATTTAACTATTATAATCAACGAATAAATTACACATAATTTAAAATGAAATATTCGGTATATACATCAAGAAGCACAACATTATTCTTTTTTCATTTTAATAAAATAATATCTAAAAACAAAATAAAACTTTACAATAATATGTAATAGTACCAATCACTAAATTCTACTATTTTATTCAAAAAAAAGTTTACCATAAAGGTAGAGGAGAAAAATTATGTGAGACGCCAATAAAATCATCTAAAAAATAATTTTGAGTCTCATGGAATAATTATTTTTCTTTCTATTATATGATTGGTTAATCTCAATATATATATATATATATATATATATATATATATATATATATATATATATATATATATATATATATATATATATATATATATATATATATAAACACACGATCAAAAATATTTATCTGTACCATGTAACGAAGTAGGCTGTCTAGGTAAAGCATGGCAAATGACAGACAGTGCAAGCGGCCATATGATTTAAGGATATGCAAGATTAGAAAAAGAGACTACCAAAGAAAGTACTCATTATAAAAATGCGCCGTCAAAATGGTTTGCGAAGTATACGTTGTACTAAGATCGGAATATATTAGAAGGAAAACAAGAGAAGAGACTTACCAGGCTGTTGCGAAGGATTGAATTTGACAAGGAAGCTTGAAGCAGAATTCATTTGAAGCAGCGCGATTTGATCTTTCTATCTTTCTTCTAAACTTCGTATGTAATGTTCAATGTGTGTTGTGCAGTGAGGTTCACAAAGTTTACAAGATCATACACTTAATATATATTTGTCCTTTGCTTCTAGTGAACGAAGCAGCCAGCATTTATTAAAAGAATATTAAAATGCCACTAACCAGCATAGATTGTATAAAAGATCATTTATCTAAATTAATTGGGTTAATTATAATTTACTCCTAATTAAATTGATTATTTTTAAAATATTCCCCATATATATATATATATGGGAGAGAGAGAGTGTTAAGGAAGCGCGTGTTAACAGCATGGTCAGCAACGCTGTAGATCATGGTCAGCAATGCTGCGGATTCGGACAGCTGCATTAAGAGAGCAAGTCTAAAGAACATGGTCAGCAAAGCAGAGGATCCCAGCAGTTGCACTATACGTGTTGATGACAGCAGTTGCACAGTAGATCATGCACCTGCTAGGTAGTTTGTTGTAATTAGTTATAATCAGTAGTTAAAATACTAGGTAGTTAGAGTATTCTAGCTATGCACCAGCTTTGTAAAAATACCAGATTTCAACAAATTTTGCATGTGATTGAATGATATGTGATTAACTAGAAGCTTCTCAGAGCTAGTTTTGACTTTCTTTGCAGTTTCTTAAAGTTCCTTTCAATTTCTCAACTCCCAAACATAAATTTTCACTGAGACACATAGCAACGTATCTTTATTTGCCTTTATTTTTTAATAATAATAGGGGTAAATTGAAATTTATAATAATTTATAAAATATTTAAAAGATAATCAATTTTACTAAGGGATAACTTGAAACTAACCTTTATTTAATTAATACACACATCCACATGTATATATACTCAAAAGAATTTGGTCATTCTTCTTGACAATGAAATGTCGATGAAAAGAGACGACGAAAAATCAAACGGCTTTCTTGACTTTTCCTTGCACACGGCTTATTATTGTTTTTTATTTTTACTTTAAAAAATTTAAGCTAACGAATAACTTAATCTCCTTCCCACAAATTACCAGATAATTTTTTCATTTCAAGTGAAATTTACCATCCACTCACAGCTCATCATTGTAAAATCAAACATCATTTATTCAATCCTAATAATTTAACAATCTTATCTTAAACAATGTTTTCCTAGAGTAGTTGTATATATTTTAAAACTTTTTATTTAAAAAAATATTTCAAATAATATAACATTTATAAATTAATTAATAAAATAATACAATTAATTCAATTAAATTTTATAAAGAGTTATTAATTATTTAATAAATAATACATCATTTTAAATAAAATGTAAAATAAAAAATTTAGATGTTCATCATTGCTTAATAATTTAACAACCTTATCTCAAATAACGTTATACCCAAAAAAAAAAAAAAAGTGCGATAAATTATTTTAATAATTAAAAAGTCTTAAAATTGGTTCGATGCCACCCACCTTCCCACTCTCTACACAATTAAAATAGCTTATCTTTAACAGAGAAAACAGGAAATGGAAAGCCAATTATCCCGATGGCCGAGGGAGGCTGGAACTGCGAACCCAGAAATTATTACTATATATATTTTCTCTTTTAAAATTTAAAAATCTATTGAAAATTTAGAGTATTATTTCTCCAAACTCTAGAGCAACTGTTTCTCCAAACTTTCAAAGAAATAAGAATTTTTTTTTCTTAAAATTTATCATAGCTACCCCACCTTGTGCGACAACCACCAAACTAGCAGACTGTGGTGGGATTTTTGTCTTATAATTTATTTTTAAAAAAATATATTTATTATGAATTATTGAGAATTCCACCAAGTAAATGAAAGCACCGCTTATGATTAATGGGTTCACCACTATGATTAATGGATTAACCATTATGATTTTTATAGATATATATTGTCACCAACTCCACTAATATTTTTACTATATATAGATGTAATTTGTGAACAAAATGAGTACTTGAAAATGAGCTTACCTTCCTTTGCTATTAATTTCCTTTGAAAAACTCAAAACTTTCAATTCCTTACTCAAGCTATTTTTCTTATTTTCTTCAATCTCCATTTGAATATTTCTTATTTAGAAATCATCATCAAATAATTGTTAACATAATAATATCCATTATCTCCAATTTCATAACACATTATCAGCACGAAGTTCACTCTGGTACAGGAAGTATTTTATCTATTTATGCTTTTATTTTTCTATGCATTTATTTTTAAAAAAAATTCCTATAAGTAATACTTATTATTTACATTTTTTCTTTCAATATTTATTATACTAATCCCTTTTCATTTGTTTGTGATAATGTCTCACTTGACAAAATTGGAGTTTAATGGTTTGGATATATCTGGCGATAATTATTTATCCTGGATCCTAGATGCCAAAATTCATCTTGATGCTATGGGGCTTAGTGACAAGATAAAAAATAACAATGACTCATCCACTCAAGATCGACCTAAGACCATGATTTTTCTACTGCATTATATTCACCAATCACTTACAATGAAATATCTCACTATAAAAGATCCATATATCATGTGGAGCAGTTTGTATGAAAGATATGATCATTTAGGTCAGTTATTCTTCCTAATGCCTGTAGTGAATGGAATGCTCTCAGGCTACAAGACTTTCAGTCAGTACATGAATATAATTCTGCACTATACAGAATTACCTCACAATTAAAATTGTGTGGAGAAAATATTACTGATGAGGCTATGTTGGAAAGAACATTTATAACATTTTATGCTTCCAACATGGTTTTACAACAACAATATAGAGCTCGTCAGTATATAAAATATTCTGACTTGATTGCATGCCTTTTTGTGGTAGAAAAGAATAATGAGTTATTAATGAAAAATCATCAAGCCCATCCTACTGGTACAAAACCAATTTTTAAAACAAATTCTGTCTCACATGATCGTGAAGACAATTATGAAAATGGGTGTGGCCGTGGGCATAATCGCGGCCGTAGAAATAGTCGTGGTCGTGGTCGTGGCTATTATTGAGGTCAAGAACATAATCATTATTATCGACCTCGTGGTGGATATAAGAACCACAAAAAGGGGGAAAATGAGGATCAACATATTACTCAAGAAAACACTTATGATAGATGTGGAATGTTTGATCTTTTTTGGAGACAATGTCGTACTCCCAGACATTGTGTGGATATGTTTCAGGCATCCTTAAAATCGAAAGGAAAGAATATTGAAACAAATTATGTTGATGACTCGGATCCAATGGATATTACACATCTTGATGTTTCAGACTTCTTTGAAGATAAGGATGGAAAAATTGATCACTTAATTGGTGATGGAAATGTTCATCACATTTAAAGTTCTACTTGTGCTTTATGTTTTCTCATGTAATTTTTATTTTTATTTTCATGTTATCTAATATGTATTTTCCTTTTTTTTATTTTTGTCTAAGGATATGGATTTCAATAAAATGTTTGATGGAGAAATATGTTTGGCTGATAGTGCAACTACGCATACGATTCTTCAAAACAAGAGGTATTTTTTAAATCTAAATCTAATTAAGGCAAATGTGAATACAATATCAGGTCCAGTAGATCTTATTGAAGGTACTAGAAGAGCAATAATCATATTAGCAAAAGCTACAAAATTGGATACTCATAATGCTCTGTATTCACCTAAATAAAGAAGAAATTTACTTAGTTTTAAAGACATTCGTCGTAATAATTTTCATATAGAAACAAAGGATGAGAATAATGTAGAATATATATGCATTACTTCTAATATGTCTGGAAAGAAAGAGCTTTTAGAAATGCTTCCAACTTTCTCATCTAGCTTATATTATACGACGATAAAATCAATGGAAAGTTACACAGTCATAAAAGATAAGTTATATGATCCAAAATCTTTTATATTTTGGCATGACCGCCTTGGTCACCCTGGATCAACAATGATGCGTAGAATTATTGAAAATTCTCATGGACATCCATTGAAAGATTTGAAAATTTTATTGTCAAATGAGAATAGTAGCACTGCCTGTTTACAAGAAAAAATTGGTAGTTAGACCATCATCCAGTAAAATTAATTCTGAATCTCCATCATTTTTACAAAGAATTCAAGGAGATATCTGTGGACCTATTCACCCACCAAGTGGACCATTTCGTTATTTCATGGTTTTGATTGATGCATCTGCACGATGGTCACATATTTGTTTATTATCTACATGTAACGTTGCATTTGCAAGATTGATTGCACAGATAATCAGGTTACATGCACAATTTCCAGATTATCCAATCAAGACCATACGTCTAGATAATGCTGGTGACTTTACTTCCAAAATATTTGATGATTACTACATGACAGTTGGGATTGATGTAGAGCACCCAGTACCACATATACATACTCAAAATGGATTGGCAGAATCTCTTATCAAATGTCTTCAGGTAATTGCCAGAACTTTATTATTACGAAGTCAATTACCTATTTCGACATGGGGACATGCTATTTTGCATGCTGCGGCATTAATCCGCTTGAGGCCTACTGCCTATCATAAATATTTCCCATTACAATTGGTATTGGGACATCAACCAGATTTATTCCATTTACGCATTTTTTGTTGCGCAGTGCAAGTGCCAATTGCGCCCCCACAACGTACTAAAATGGGACTCCAACGATGTTTGGGAATTTATGTGGGATTTGACTCACCATCTATTATCAGATATCTTGAACCATTGACGGGTGATGTATTTACCGCACGATTTGCGAATTGTCATTTTGACGAGACAAATTTTCCTTTATTGGGAGAAAGAAAAAAAGGTTCATGAGGTTAGGCATGATCCTCAATGGAAAGTGACCCATCTATCTCATTTAGATCCACGCACATCTCAAATTGAATATGAAGTGCGAAGGATAGTTCATTTGCAACAAATTGCGGAACAATTGCCAGATGCATTTACAGATGCGGCAAAAGTAACCAAATCACATATACCAGCTGCAAATATACCCGGCCGGGTCATGGTACCTAAAGAATAATTAATGAAAAGTGCAGTTGAGGAATTATCTGTGTCACGCCAGAAGCGTGGTAGACCAATTGGTTCAAAAGATAGTGTTCTGAGAAAAAGAAAAATGATTAAATATGGTTCTGTTACAAATGATGATAAAAATCTAAAAGAATAAATTACTTCAGAAAAGCAACTAGTCTCTGAAAAGACTAGAAACCCTAACAATACACAAATTCTTCATAAAGAACAAAGCCTTGAAAAGGCACAAAAATCCAGAAATAGTGAGATTTCTGTTAATCATACTATGGTAATATTGTCATCAATGATGTGTTTGCGTTTACAGTAGCTACTGATATTATAAATGATCATGATCCGCAAATCATTGATGAATGTAGACTGAGGTATGATTGGCTTAAATGGAAAGAAGCAATCCAGACAGAGTTGACTTCTTTAGCCAAACGCTTAAAGATGTCAAATCTGTTAGATACAAATGGGTATTTGTACGGAAACGTAATGAAAATGATGAAGTTGTAAGATATAAAGCATGACTTGTTGCACAAGGCTTCTCACAGAGACCTGATATTAATTATAATGAGACATACTCTCCAATCATGTGTGCAATTACGTTTCGATTTTTAATTGGTTTTGCTATATCAGAAAAACTTGATATGCGTCTCATGGATGTGGTGACAGCTTATTTATATGGGTCACTTGATACAGATATATATATGAAAATTCCTGAAGGATTTAAAATGCCAGAATCTTGTCAATCATCACATTGTGGCTTGTATTCAATAAAGCTAAAAAAATCTTTATATGGATTAAAACAATCTGGACGCATGTGGTATAATGTCTCAGTGAATACTTGATAAAAATAGGATACGTTAATGATCCTATCTGTCCATGTGTTTTTATCAAGCAATCAAAATCTGAAATTACAATTGTCGCAGTTTATGTTGACGATTTGAATTTAATAGGAACTCATGAAGAGCTCCAAAAGACCACTGAATGCTTGAAAAATGAATTTGAAATAAAAGATTTGGGGAAAACTAGGTATTGTCTCGGGCTGCAGACCGAGCACAGACCTAATAGTATATTTATCCATCAGTCAACTTATACAAAGAAAATTTTGAAACGTTTCAACATGGATAAAGCTTACCTATTGAGTACCTTAATAGTAGTTCAGTCTCTTGATCCTAAAAAGGATCCATTTCGTCTTAAAGAAGATGATGAACAAATACTTGGTCCTGAAGTACCTTATCTAAATGCAATTGGTGCTCTGATGTATTTAGCACAATGTACTAGACAAGACATAGCATTTTCTGTTAATCTGTTGACTCGATTTAGCTCTGAACCAACTAGAAGACATTGGAATGGTGTCAAACACATTTTTCGTTATCTTCAAGGAACAATTGATTTAGATTTATTTTATGCTAATGAACTACGAAAAATCCAGGTCTTGTTGGTTATGCTGATGCAGGTTATTTATCTGATCCCCATAAAGCTCGTTCACAAACGGGATATATTTTTACTTTCAATGGTATGGCAATTTCTTAGAAGTCTACAAAACAAACTCTCGTTGCAACATCCTCCAACCATTCTAAAATTCTTGCACTACATGAAGCCAGTCGAGAACGCATATGGTTGTGATCTGTAATCTATCATATTCAAAGTACGTATAGAATATCTTCACGTTCAGATATCCCAACAGTGATATATGAAGATAATGCTGCATGTATAGCTCAACTTAGAGGAGGAAACATTAAAGGGGACATAACAAAACATATTTCACCGAAATTCTTCTACATTCATGAGTTCCAACAGAACAAGAAGATTGATATCAAATAGATACGCTCCACAGATAATTTAGCTGACCTATTTACGAAAGCTCTACCTACATTTACATTTGAGAAAATAATATATGGCATTGGCATGCGTCGCTTCAATAAACTATCAGAATAATACATGTTGCCATCAGGAGGAGCACTCATAAGGAGGAGTGAAATTTAGACATATGTACACTGTACTCTTTTTTCCTTTTGACCAGGTTTTCTCATTGGTTTTTTACTGACAAAGGTTTTTAACGAGGCAGTTTAAAAGTACATCCAATGTTATCATATGATCCATTAAGTGGTGGATATCCAAGGAGGAGTATTGTGAATTATTGTGGATTCCACCAAGTAAATGGAAGCACCACTTATGATTAATGGGTTCACCATTATGATTAATTGATTCGCCATTATGATTTTTATAGATATATATTGTCACCCACTCCACTAATATTTTCACTATTTATAGATGTAATTTGTGAACAAAATGAGTACTTGAAAATGAGCTTACCTTCCTTTGCTATTAATTTCCTTTGAAAAACTCTACACTTTCAATTCCTTGCTCAAGCTATTTTGCTTGTTTTCTTCAATCTCTATTTGAGTATTTCTTACTTAGAAATCATCATCAAATAATTGTTAACATAATAATATCCATTATCTCCAATTTCATAACAATATTGATATTTTCCTATATTCTAGACTTTGATTGGTCTTTATCCACTTAGATCTAAATCTGGTTTGTTTGTACTTACAAGTTTTCTACATCCAAAAAATTTCTATGTTGAATTTTTTTTTTTAAATAAGAAACAGTTCCATCTAATTAGGGGACTGAATCTTACCCCTTTAAATAACTATATTACTATAACAAACATTATATCTAACTTATATCTAATTTAAGAGTTATACCTAGTAAAACATGTTAATAATTAAATAATATATAAAAGTTAAAAGTTAATTATACTATTTGGTAATTTTTTTAAAAAAAATCACTTTTGACAAAATCATTTTATCATACAATTGATTTTGAAAAGCAGTGAAAGAGTAATTTCTCAAAATTTTTTATTTTAAAAAACTTTTTTATACTTAATACGATTCCACATATATCCTTATTCATATTATAAAACATCTAAAATTATACTTATTAATTAGGAAATAAGACCATTGTTTTTAAAATGATTATTATTATTACCAATTATATTGAGATAACTAAATAAAAAATAAAATTAATAATATAAAATATTTATTTTAGTTATCAATTATTACACGTACACAATAAAAAAAATATTTTTACATACATATTTATAAATGTTTAAATAAATTTTATTCAACATTATGTCTAATTTACTAAATACATAAGATTATTTTTAAAAATAAATTTTACCAATATTTGACTGATTCTCTTAACAGTTGATTATATTTATAGTACAATTAATAACAATTATTTTTAAAAGTACAATATAACCAAACTGTAAATTGCATATAATTTACTATGACCCTGTAAAACAACAACAAAGAGCAAACTTTAAGGAAAAGTTAATCTTCAAGTTACATTTAGTGTACCTTAAAACCATTAAAAATATTATAAAAATAAATAACAAACAAGTGGGACAAGTAGGCCAATCTCTATTTTTGTCTAATCTCTTATGATTGTAAATTACAGTAAATACAACTTGGGGCTTAAGAAAATTTATAACTTGAAAATCACTAAATCAAGTGATAAGATGGCAATTGAAAAGAACTGAAGAGGTAGCCTTGGTCTTGGCAATTTGTCACTAACTCACTATATTGGCCCATCTCAGGGTGGTAAAACAAATAAGAGACCTGTATTTAAATTAAATTGTAAACGAATTGGGTCAAAATTCTACTGACTCATATTTGATTTGTTTATTGAACGAATTGAAATCTTAGGATTAGGATTCAATTCGTTTATTAAATGAATATCCAGTTCAATTTATTTAATTTGTTTCATAGAATTAATAAACGAATCAAATTGAATTTAGATCCTTTCACAATTCCTTTATCCTATAGAGAATCGAATTGAATATGAATTCATTTACAAAATATATAATTAATAAATAAAAATTAAGCAAAATAAAATACATAAAAGACCATAAGTTTAATATCATAAAAAATACAAACTTATTATCATTGATAATTACTATACTAGCCTACAAACTTTAATTTTTTTTTTATGCATATTTAAGTATAAAAAATAATTTAATTAAACAAATTTAAAATAAACGGATCGTATTTGATTCGTTTATAACCCATTTATTAAAGCAATCCTAAACAAATAAATGAATCAATATCCTAAAATCTGGATTCGATTCGTTTAGTTAGTGAATCGAATCGAATTCATCCATTTATTATACTAATTAATTTTTTCAAATCTAAATCCATTTATTTTGCATCGAATCAAATAAATGAATTCTAACCCATATTGCCACCCCTAATCCCAACCAAAAGGAAAAAAATGCATGTAGTAACATAAAGGACTGCATTGAAAGTTACGAACGTAAACAGTGGAGTTAGACCTTGGTCTCTAAATCAAAAGTCCTTGTTCGAGCATTGAATGTGATAGTGAAATTTAAGCAACATTTATATATATGCAGCAGTGGGTTTAATTAATCGAGCTTATATAATTATAGTGCTATTATACTATACAATATGTCAATATTTGGTATTTGTTGAGGGAAGGGGTAGGGGTTGGACGTACGATTACTTGGTCTAAATTCGAAAAATTAGTCTATCAGATAGAGGTATTTATGATCTATGAAACTTATAAGTTAGTCATTATTTTTTACAGTGACTCCTTTTTACAACATGAAATAAATTTCAGTTTTTATAACTTCTTATTATGTAATTTAATTTTGGATAAATCTTTTTTGGATCTGTTACTGTGAAGTTGTGTATTGTCTAATATGTAAGGTAGCTAGCATGACTTTCATTCTCTCTCTCCATATAATTGATATATACACTTGTAGATCATTAATAATTTGACCAATTATCGCGTAGCTAGCACATTGTCTTTGAACGGTCAACAAACAAGTTACCTGTACTGCAATTATTTTACAGCCTGGCGGGCGTGCTTTCAAATTGAGCGACATTACTACAAAACAACAAATATTTGGGATCCCAATTTTGAGTTTTACTTTTCGTTCACTTTTCTTTTAATATTATGTATTATTTATCTATTAGGTGATGGATTTTATAATTAACAAAATTATTTAGCCACTATCTAATGAATTAATATCACCTTAATTGGGAATTAAATTGGGACTTAAGTTATCCCTAATGTGACACCAAAACTAACATCAAGTCATCCCTAATGTGACACCAAAACTAACATCAAATTAATTTTTACACCATTTTTTTGTGTAAAATACTTTTCCAATGTAACACCAAAACCAATATCAAAATGGTGTTAATATGGTGCAATACTATTTATTTAATGTTAGGAAAAAAAAGTTCTAAATATCCTTATTATTTTTTCTTATATACGTATATGTCCTATTTTATATAATATTTTAAGTTATTATATTTATTATTATTTTGTTATTATTATTATTTCATTTTTTAATTTTTGAATATTATACTAATATTTAAAATAAAAAATTCAACACAAAAATTAATAATAAAAATAAAATGCAAATAACATTAATTACTAGATTACATATTACAAAATTAAATTAACACAAATTTAGTTAATTAAATGCAAATTTAATAATTTTCTATATTTTTCTGTTAATCGATATAAAATTACTTATTACTTAATTATCTATGTTAATAGTAATATTTATTGTGTTAATTGAATTAATTATTGAGAATAAAAAGAATAAAAAAAAAATTCTTTTTGGTGTAAAAATGGGTTGGAGATGAAATAGTAATTTAGTGTGAAAAGGTATATTTTTGGTATTAGTGTTATATCAAAATGGTGTTAACTATTGGAGATGCCCTAAATAGAGGAATACCTAGTATTTCTCTACTTCAAAAAGATCCATAAGAATATGTCCTAGGTATCATCAGACCCCTCTTTATAATTGCAATTTTATCCTTACAAAGAATTACCAAAAAGAGCATATTTGTATGTATGTATGTATGTATATGTGTGTATGTGTATATATATAGTATAAGAAATTCTCTGAAACATCAATTTGATAGATATTGCTGCAGTTAGCTTGCGCAGAACATACATTCTTCGTATTTATATATATGGTCACTAGTTAATGATGGATGTCAAAGAAAAGCATAAAGATATTTTTTTTTTAAGGGTTGGTCTTGGCAATGTCCTTATACGAGTTTTCCTGTGTAATATGATTTATGTTTGGCTTTGTTAGAGCACTTTTAGATAATATCTTGTGTGATCTTGTTAAGTACGCTACCTGTTGGACGGAGGAAGCTAAGGAAACAGAATAGTGCTATACTTTCTTGTGGTCGTTAATTTCTGAGATAAGAGAAGTTAAGACTCCCAGTAATCTTCTTTTTGGAGTACTTATTACATTTTCCCTTTGAAATCCTTAAGGATATAGAGAATAGCAAAGAAAGCACCAAATAAGAAAGAAAGGAGAATGAGGACCACAATTAACTTAGGCAATACTAAGTTCCATGATTTGTCTTTCTCTCTCCAAATTGTTTTGCAGCCTTGGTGCAAGAAGGCTTCTAATGCACTCGTGACAGCTCATCCATAAACCAATAAACTTGTTCCAACTAATCATTTTCTTTTCCAAGCAAACTCAAACGGTCCTTTTGGTGGTGAAAATGATAGCATTTTGGTTAGTGATCCTAAGGAGACCAATAAGCATGACAAGCCCCGAAAGGATTAAAGAGCACCTAACTCCTCTGAGGTACCCAGGATCCAACAAAGAAATGTCACCTATCAAGTGATCCTAACTCCCACCAAACTTAAAAGAAACTACTAATAGAGGAATTACATGCGTCAAACAAAATAGAAATATCTCAAGGCTCTAATATTTGAATGTAATGTCTACACATCATTATGCCCCAACCTGAAGAGGGGCTAGACTAACCTACTTCTTCCTCGTGTCCAAATGGACTTAAGGACGCCCTCAGGGCACTCTATAAAAGGTCATTCTAATATAAGGAGAAAATTTTGACTTACTCTCTAGTGACAAAGGGACTTTAATCATCTTCACTAGTGTAACTTGACCATCCGAGTGTAATTGTTGGCTAACTCGACTTTGACTTCTAATAATGTTTTCTTTTACAGGTTGCTGAGACCTATCCCATCATAAATGCTTTAAGAAGAAGCCATTTTCTTGCCCCTTAATCACCTCAAAAGGGGAATCTTCTTTAATTTTTTAGTTCAAAAAATGGGTTAATGTACATCATAAGTTTCTATAAATTTTATCTTAAATAATATGACATTTATCAATTGAGTTGTAAGATAATACATTTAATTCACTTAGATATTTTATAAAGAATTACTAATTATTTAATAAATAACACATTATTTAAAATAAAAATTAAAGATATATACCAATACTCATTAAAATATACCATCACTAAGATTATTCTATCATTTCCATTAATTATCTTGTGTGATCTTGGGTTTTCAACACTAAGGGTAAATTGGGAACAAAATTGGGTAAAATATATATTAGTATGTCCGAATATAAATTTAAGTCTGCTTCCTTAATTTCAACCGTCTGATTAATTTGAAGGCCAAATCCGCTTTGATCTGACAATTTTGACATGCTGCAACAATCTATATGATATGATCTCTTATAATTTATTACTTCTTTGTCTATTTGGTTGGCTCGTCGTCATACACGTCGTCGTCGTTGTCTCCCTCGTGCTTGTCATCGCCTATCTTGCGTCGTCGTCAGCAATGTCTGTCACACAGCTCCGATTTTGATTTATTGTTTATTAATGGAATTATTATTATTAATTATTTCTATTTTAATTTTTATTCATTATTATTGTTATTAAAATTTATTAATCTTCTTCTTCATCATTATTATTATTGTTTTTATTTAATGTCATTATATTATTAATTATCATTATTATTTATTTATCTATAACGTTATTTTTAAATTTATTACTATTATTGTTATTGTTATTATGATTCTTGTTGTTATTATGATTAGTTAATACTAGTATTATTTATTCATAATGTTATTATTAAATTTATTATTATTAATAATAATATAATTACCAAAGGACAATAATTAACAAAGGACATTTTAGTGCATTATAGTAGTTCATTCTGCTTTCAAGACAAAATAAGCACATCATCAATGGAAATAAATTTCATTCTAATTTTGATTCTTACATTTGAAGTAACTATCCCTAATTTCGATTCTACACCATTCTAATACTGATTAGTGAACACATCATTAGTGTCTTCATTCATCCTCATCGTAAGAAGTGAATAAGGATATATTCAGCATAGAACAACTGCAAATTCAACAAATTAATTAGAAGTCAATCTAAAACTAAACAATCGAACTTGCGTGAATTTGATTTCGAATTCAAACATTAAATTAAATAGATCAATCGCACTTGCCTTCCAGATGAACAAGTAAAAAGAAAATGTGGATGCATTATTGGAGAGATCCACAGTTTGAGCTCGAAGCCACAATAAGAAAGCAAGTGTGGAGTGGCCAATTATCTACACGACAAAAAATATCTAAATAAGTGATCCAAAACACATTTTGACAACATATACAAGGCAAAATTTGTTGTTGAAAGCAAATTCAGTTCTTACACTGACAAGCTTGCCTAACTGGAAAGACGAAGAAGCTCCAACTATGACAGCAACTCCATATGCAAAAAGCAGCGCATAAACACAAAGCCGAAGTACCTTTTGAGAAGACAAACACATTATGCTGTTGAAGGATAAAAATGTAATAGTAAAAGAACCCCAACAATATTTTTTTTTTTCATTTTTGTTACTATTGTAATGTTAAGATGAAATTAATGGATAACTAAAAATTAGAGGTCTAAATGGTGAAGGGGGGGGGGGGGGGGAGAAAAGGCAACTTAAGCGTTATTTTTCCAGACATATTTACTAATTTACTCACTTTTTCTTTCCCTAACTTGGAGGATATTGACTGAAAGCCAAATTGTTTATCGCCCTCCTCGTCGGGTATATCCTGTTAAAAGTTCAAAACAACTTTTAGCGCATGGAAATAATTTGCAACACACACACACACACACACACACAATTTATGAATTACCTTGAGAAGTGACATTACAGCAGAAATGGTGCTGATGATAGCGGCCGCAAATATCAATGGTCTCGTAATTACGACCTGTCGACCAAGCACATATTTCTGTATAGATGTACAAAACACACTTTCAGTGAAAAAAAACCCTAAACAAAAAGTAGAAAAATTAAATCATTTTCTTAAACTACAACAATTAAATAAAATTTAGTTAGTTTGTTAAATAATATAATCAATTGTGTCATAGATGATATTTTATTATTTTATCTTGATAAAGCGTAGGTATCGTTGTTTTTCGTAACTTCCATGACATTAATATTTTAAACTTTTAGATAGCAATCTTTCTTTGTGTAAGACAAATTTAACCGTCGATTAAATGAATGAACTTTAAAGCCAATTTTGAAGTAAAAAGGTACATAGCTAATGAACTATTGATAAAATGTCAAGGGGTTTTTGTGTGGTCAGAAACATGACGGAAAAAATAGTTAATTTTGTAAATAAGAGAAATTTGGCCCGTCTTCCTGTTTTTATTTGTGATTTCTTCTCATCAAAGATTCTCTTTTCCAACAATAATGTAATTCTATTTCACTTATAATCATTCAATTTGTAGTGGGTATTTTTTTCCACAACCCTTTCTACTATTTAAACTAAATACTATCACCTCAAAACCCATGATCAAACTATAAAATGAAAGCATGTAATTAACCACTTTGAATCATGTACTTAAGGTTCATTATGTTCCTTGGTTACTTGTCATTCTCTACACTAATAAAACTAAATACTGTCACCTCAAAACCCATGACTAAATTAGAACATGAAAACATGTAATCAACTGCTCTAAATCATGTGATTAAGGTTCATTATGTTCCCTGATTACGTGTCATTTTCTCCTTTTTCTTCCTTTTTAACCATTCTTTGTACTGCCAAATTTTACCCCAAAAAAAAAAATTATATATACCTGGAAGTGTGTGAAGAAAGAAAATTGGTATACAAGTCCGAACACAATAACCATGCACATTCCAGCTAGAAATGGATTTGACTTCCATCTAAGAAAGGGAAGCTGCAAGATTGCGAAGTACCAGTTAAATGAGCTCGTGCAAGTGAATGCAAAGTGCTCTACCATAGTAATATTAAATTTGCTTGAGTTCCCTCAAACTGAGACACATAAATTTATAATCTATTCGAGCTTTATTTTCTTCTTCGAAAGATGTGAATATATATCTCGAATCACTTTAAGCACTTACGTCGACGGAATAAGCAGTTCCAAGTAGAAACCATACAATGAGGCCAAAGATAAGTGGTGGAGATTGAAGGCTAAGTGCGATAGCCAGGCTCTGAAAATTGAGATCAACGAATTAATTAGAAACTAAAGAGACAGATTTTTCAAATGCTAAATGTTAATGTCACTAATCAACATGAAGGTCGCGTTAAAAGCCGGGGGAGAGCATGGAATAAAATACGTACCGTCAAACACAATATTAAAGTGATTGCGAGTCCAGTTCCCATTGATAACTCACCGGAAGCTAGTGGAAGTTCAGGCTTGTTAACCTTCGGCAATAATGTCAAGCTTGATTAGTAGCAAAGTAGCCAAAAAGTTTGAAGCCATAAAACAAGTGTAATATGTGTCAGTCTCAAGCAATATGTCCTGGGAGAGCCCAGAGCCCAACCCAACTTAGATTTTTAAGGGCTTCCATTTTTCTTTTTTCAAACGTTTAGAAGTGTACCATCGGTACCCCTCTGAAACTCTCATAAAACCCCTATTCTGAGAAAATTCCATGAAATAATTTTAAAAAATCATTATTCTATCTTCAAATACTTTATTTACAAGTATAAATTTTGTTCTTCTTTTAATAAACCCCACGATTGAGAGATATCTTTCCTTCATGCATAATTATGTTTTTTCAATTTTTGTTATCAAATAAGAGTTCTAATGATTTGGCATTTAAAAACTCAATCAAAATTCAAATACTATATTGTAAAGTTCATTCTGTTCATTTCTCATCTTTGAGAAAAAAAAAAAAAAAGAATAGCATATTTAATCAAATTCAATATCAATGAATGATATTTTATTCTCAATTATTCTTTTGAGTGAAGAACAGATACCCATATTCCTATATACAAAAAATATATTATTAACTAATGTTAGGCATTTCCATTTAATTAATTTATATTTTTGTTGGCTTCTCTAAAATACAATTTATGTAATTTTTTCGGTGATGATAATGAATATTGTCAAATTGAACTCCTAAACTTCATGGGGTAAGGAAGGGTTCGTAATTAGTGCGATAAAAGTATTAGTCTTTAGTAGATTATGTTGCTTACTATTTTTTTTTTAGTTGTTGAGGACTTTTTTTTTTTTTAAATCGTTTATGTTGCTAAGGATGTTTATGGAATTAAAACAAATTTCTCGTTATTGGGTGGGCAAAGGAAGGGGTTTGATGAGAGTTTTCAAGGGTACGTGCTAATAGCTCCACCCATTTTCAATTATTTTATTTATTTTTTTTTAGTAGAGCTGGTGGCGCCACCTCATTATCCTCGTGAACGCCCATCTTTTTATATTTATAGTTTAATCACCATAAAAAAAATTACATTTAAGGACATTTACAAGAATAGCTAAATTAAATCCTAGTTCATTTTTTTTTTAATTTAAAATCTTTCTCAACAACAAATCTATCTTTCCAAAATGTATGCTTATAATTATAAAATTTTTAATTATTTGTTTTAAGGATTTCAACTCAAAAATCCTTTTTATCATTGGTTATTTAACTTTTACAAAATTGGAGACGGAAACAAAAATTCACTAGGTTAGCACAAGTATTTTAAAAATCTTTGTCATCAACTTCTTTTAACCCAACAAACCAATTAAGTGGACTATTACTGAGCCAAAAGAAAATATAATAATGAAAGGAGTTTAATTGAAAATTTGAAGATATAAATAAGCTAAAAAGAAATTGACTTCAAATCTGAAATATATTTGTTAGTAGTCAAATAAAAATTCAAATAATAATTAAAAAAAGTTCTGAACATATTAAAGTGCTTAACTGTTACTATATTTGTCCTTTTATATAATTTTAAATAAATATAGATTTATTAACGAAAAAGTGGTGTAACTTGATGAGAATTTTAGAGGGTGCCAATAGTTCCATCTTTTTTTTTTTTTCCGGAAAGCTCAATTGGGCCCCCTCATGCAGAGTCCAATTTAGGTGATTTGTTGCTTAATTTAATAGGTTACCTGATTAATTGTTCACTTTATTACTAAAATTTAGATTATTAGCCACAATCCAAACAATAATTGTCTCTATTAAAATATCTACTGAAATACCTTGTCAATTTCAACATCGGCCAACTGATTTACAGTCCCTACATAATTGTTCATCAGTACTGCGGACAACAGGGCCTGAAATGTCAAGAATCATTTAATGTTAGCCAAAAAAGCGTTACAAGTAGGTGTCTCCTCTATTACCCAAAATTTACCTTTAAGAATTCCATGAAATATTTTGGAGTCAAATCAGCAAAGCTTTGCAGTGGAAGAATGGAAATTGATGTTATCCCAGCAATCTGGTACATAGAATTCGGGAAAAGAAAAAATTGTGTCATGCAATCTACAAAAACTTCACATCATTTTTTCTTGTTCATATTTTTCTAAAGAAATATAGTAGTTAGCAAATGTGTTGCTGCCTAAAAATTGGCCACAACAAGATGAAACTCACAGTGCCAATCATAGCGAAGGGACGAGTAAAAATATATAATGCATGTAATTTCTTCAGGAGAACATCCCGAAAGCTCGTCAAGTTAATATCATCCTCATTGTTTGATGCACAACCTTGTTGTTGTAACGTGACTGCAACGCCGTATTTGTTGAACGGTTTAAAATTTCTGCTGCTTGTATTTTCGTTGTTTCTGATTTTATTGGTCGAATAAAATGAATCACTTTGTGTGCATTTGATAGAGTAATTCTTGCTCTCACTTCTGTTCAAGCTGCCAGACACTTTTGTCAACGGCAGTTGAAGTGTTTTGACGCAACCTGAAATAGTCAAAACAAAATAAATGATCTAGAGCTGGCAAAACAAAAACTGCAATGGGATATATATACTTGTCTTTCTAAATTTATAAAATGATTAATAATAATTTCACAAATTTTAAGTGAATAAGTTATATTGTTTCACTATCCATTTGTTTAATTAATACCACCTCATTTGAGATGAAATTCATGATACAAATTTGCAGTGCTTAACACTACTCTTTTGAAATATATCATAAAGTAAAATTTAAAAATTGCTAAACTTTCAAATAGGAACCCATAATTTTAATGATTTATAATGAGTTGATAATTTTATCATAAAGAGGCCAATAGAATCTCAGATTTCTTCTTAAAACTCTAAACACAAAGAAATCAAGGAGAGACTGGGGAGAATTGTAATTTAAAAGTATTGAAGTAAAGTTTTTCAAGTAATTATGTAAAAAGTAGTCTTAGAAAATTCTAAAAATTTTATCTCAAATAATATGATATTCATCAAGTGGATGGTGTGATAATTAATATAATTAATTCATTCAAAACTTGTAAAAATCTATCAATCACTTGATGAATAACACATTACATGTCCTATTATTTAAAATAAGATTTTGTAATATAATTTGGGATATCTGTCATCATTCTATTATAGTGAATAAATATAAATGGCTCTTTTTATTGTCCATTTTATTATATTTGAATATGATAGAGTCAAATCCTTATATAGAAATACATCCTTTATGCGAAAAAAAATCATATGAATTGTTTAAATAGGGAAGCAAAAAGGCCAAGAGATTAAAAAAAAAAATTGTATATTACAAAATAAAAATTATATTATAATAGCTAACTGACAAAAAAAGTAAAAAAAAAAAAAAAAAAAAAAGGAATGAATGAGAAAGACTCAATGGTGAAACGATAGACAAACCAGCATGTTGTAAAGGGTAGCAGTACTTTGGAGAGAATCTTGAACTCGAATGCATTTGAAACATGATTTCCACTCTCTCTTAGATCTCTATTCTATTTTGCAAATGGTTATTTCAAACACTCAAGATATAGGCCGGTGCCATGCGGTGGACCACTGCAATTGGCAACCCACTATTTTAAAAAAAAATTGCTGTGCCAACTTGGAAAATGACAGAATCCGATAGTCAAAGGAAAAAAAATCATAAATGAAAGAAAATGATAGGATAGTTTGAAGAGTTGAGGTCTGTACCTAACATCTCCCATCATCCCACCATTCCATTTTCTATTGCTTAATTTCTCACTCCACATCCAACCACATCCAACGGCTGATGCTGCAGTCTGTAGCGTACAGATACTGTAAGCTAGTCGAGTCCGTGAGTTGAAGGTCTTACTGTGGCAAGTGGCAACTCAGAAAATGACAGAATTTGATTTAGTCAACAAAATTCATAAACGAAAGAAGATGATAGGCAGTTTGAGGAGTCGAAGGCAACAAGTGGGGGCAGGTATTTACCCATTTTCCTTGCACGTGGTTGGAAATTAGAGGCTTATTACCAATTCGCGTTGAATATTGAAATCTAAAAAACAATGAAATGATAATTAATGGTATGGGACACACCGCTTATCCGCAAATTTTGCATCATAAATAGTCAGTGATACGGCGTAATATATATATTTAATAAAAGAAAATGACATTTGGAAAGGGTATAAAGAATTAAAAAAAAAATCTTAACGTTTCAGAGAAAGACCTAGCAAATTTCATAAAGTTTGAATGAAAATGGTCAGATCTTTGGATGGTTGGTCGTAGTTTTGATTTTCAAATATATGTGTATGTGAAGACAAAACATCGCGCCTGTTTTGGCTTCCCGTGAGTGCACAAGGAAAGAAGAGAGTCAAGAGTGGAAGCGAACGGAAAAGACGGGAGATGTCGCCAAAGACTTTTGAGATCCGCGCCGCCCATCTATGACCATGCTGATTGAGAGCCCGACCAATAGTTTGCTAATTCCAGCAGCTAAAGTCTATTAAAAAAAGGAAAAAGATCCTCTCGATCCGAATTTCCATTTTTAAAGATCTTACGCCAGATGTGATAACAGATGATATGATTTAACTTCTTTATTTTCTTTATTTATTAACAACCAATCACCACATGTATTTTTGATCATTAGGAGATCATGAGAGAATCCTGATCCATTAAAAAAATATTGGAAAGAAGACTTGCAAAGTCTTCGCACAAGTAGAATCATATTTCCATTTTTTTTTACTTCCCTGGTCTTCTGAAAGAGCACTAATTAGTCATCTGAATTTTAGTCTTTCAAAGAATACTATTGGTCATCTTAATTTTTACCCTTTTATGATGGTTTTTTCCCATTTTTTATGACTTTCCTAGTGTTCTCAATAACTGAATTCTATTTCCTTTGAAAAATCAAACAAGATATATTTCAAAAACACTATGCTTATCTGTGTAATTTATGTTTCTCTGCGTGCCTGTCAAACTTTAAGAAAATTAAATGTATAATAAACATTTCAAAACAAAGGAAAAAAAACTATAATAAAACTAAAAAATCTTGAAAATATCACAAATATCGGCTGAGATTAATTATATGTTGGGCTAAGAAGATAAGCTTGAATCTTTTATATGACATCATCTTTAAATTCATGGATGCATGTGCTCAATTTACTTTTTAACGTGACAATCACTTAATACGTCATCTTCTATATTAATAAGATACAGAGATAGATTAGACATTTTACACTCTAGTAAATTTGACAAATATGTGAAATAACTTTGAGTATGAGTTAACGATATGATCTTGTACATGAATTAGAAGAGAAATAATACTAGCGGAGGATCTTTCATTTTAACAAGTTATGAAAATATTAGATATTTTAATACGGAAAATGTCTGAAATGAAAAATAAAGAATAAAATGTATCAAAGAAAAAGATAAAGAACGAAACATAAAAGAATAAATAAGCAATAAAAAACAAATTAAAGGAAAAACTAACAGACCTCTAGATTTTAATTTCTATGTGAAAGGCAAACCAAAGATGGGCACTCTTTTTCAAAAATAATAAAATAAAAATAAAAAGCAATATTATTATAAGATAAAAGAGTATAAGATAGTGATCGAAGTTATTGTTGGGAAAATATACTCTTTAAAGCATATGTGTTTATTTAATTGTAATAAATAATTTTTTTGATTAAAAAAATAAATGAGGTATTTTATTCAAATATATTAATTACATAATTTTTTGAGTAAAGTCTATTTAATCATATTATATGTATTTATGTGATCATCACCATGTGGATTCACAGAAGATATAAATACAAGTTATCTTATGATTAAATAAATTAAGTTCGCAGTTGATAAATAAAGTTAGGCACTTTATTTAGGTTTAGACTGTAGTAAATTCATTGAATGATTTGTCTTAATCATGTATGAATTTACTAATGTAGTTTGACTACATTGAGCTGGATCACATATGAGATTTAATTACCTTGAAATGACTATCAGACTTATTAAATCTCATAGGCATTGATTTTACTATAATCTTAATCTTGAGTTAGTTATGATTTCATGATTGTAATTGTTGTTCCATTTGAGTTACTAATGGGCACGACACACTCTTGCAGTCAAGATTACCCGGTATCTTGGTGGGAGCAATTATGAGTATTGGAGTTATAGATTAACAATATAGAATTTGTACAACACATCTCTTGATGGGTTCTCGGCACTTGATCATAGAATTCTCTGGCTAGAGTGTGTCAACATATATAGTATGTTGAAAATGATCATTAGAGAAAACCAGTAAGTATCAGGGAATAAGATGTAATTAAATCGATTGGACAGTTGAGATATTGATTTAATTAACGATGTGGTACAAATGATTGAGCAGTAAAGAAATCAATGTGGCTTGGGACGAATTATTATTCGAACATACAATTATGGAAGTCAGTTCCAATCTTATAGTATAGTAGAGTTGGAATTAAATAATTATGCTTGTTTAATTACATGTTTAATTGTTGTAGCCACTATTGTATGTTCCCAAATGATCCCCGAGTTAGCTCATTTAATTGACTACACCACTACTGAATTAATAAGTAAGATAACTAGCTATTTGGGTCAAAAACATAATTATATTATTTAGTGGGAGGCTTTATTAATATACTTATGTATAAGGGGCCATATGTTATTTTATAAGGTGGGCCACTTATGGAAAATAAGCATGTAATGTGACTTTTATTTTGGAGCCTAGGGTTTTACTAAAGGGAAATATAAAAAGGTTTATTCTCTCCTAAAAAAAAAAAAAAAAAAGTAAGCCACTTTATACAAATTAGAGAAAAAGAATTTTTCTTTATAATTTTGAGAGAAAAATTTTCTCATGCTAGTTACTTATAGTGGTGATAATGGCACCCACACGTCAAGTGCAGATCAATCCTGAGTCATAACCCGGAAGATCATTTGGTGACAGTTCGTTATCTAACCAGTAAGGTGGTGACGGATCGTGATCTAACCAGCGCGGAGGTGACGGATCGTGATCTAACCAGCGCGGAGGTGACGGATCGTGATCTAACCAGCGCGGAGGTGACGGATCGTGATCTAACGAGTGTGGTGGTGACGGATCATGATCTGGAACCCAGAATAATTTTCATTGTTCATCTTCTCGAATTATTGAGGTACGATTTCTAGATTACGAATTCTTATATATTGTATGATATTGATCCTAAAAGTTTTTTTCAAAATTAATTTTTCTCCAACAATTGGTATCAGATCCATCTCATATTAATATATAAGAATATCGTATGAAATCAATCTTGATATTTATGTATTAGACCGGCACAATTTATTCAGATATATATTACTTGTTTAATATATGAATAAAGCATGCTTATGCTTTGTCTTAATTCTTGGTTAGATTGTCTATTGTATTTTTCTTTGGATTTGTAACAAGACGGGTGGTCTTTTATCACCATATTTCTCTCTTGATTTATTTTATTGTAATGGAAATTTTGTAAGCCAAAATTGGCCTAGGAAATTTGTAAACCACTACAACACGGAAAGAATCAAGGCAAGAAATTCTAACAACCAAGGTGGCTGTATAAGCTCGCCGCCAAATGTAGCATTTCAAAGAGTAGCTAAGGGTTCAAGGCATGAAAAGAATACATTGCAGCGTGTAGCAGCAGGCCATGTATGCGCCAATGTTCTTTTAGCGAGTTTGGTAGGCTTCTCAAGACGGTAATGACTTGGATCGGCTTTAGGAGGTTCTGCTGATTCAAATATTTATTTTTTTCGAGATACTAACAAGTTAAGGAAAGAAAATATGGTTTTAGGGTTTCTTGGTTTTTACCATGGAGATCCCTATAGTTCTATAATTTTTCTTTTAGGTAGACAAGTGTTGAGTTTTTTGTATTTAAGTCCAAAAAGAGTTTTGGGCTTAATGAATCCTAACTTTAAGCCCAATTAAAATTTGAATTTAATGGATTAAAATGCATAGATAAAATTTAACAGATTAAATTTATTTTTGTCCAAAAAGTTTTATTATTATTTTTTTAAAAAAAAGAACTTTATTTATTTCTTTCAAAATTAAAATTGGACCAGTAATAAATTTAAAAGCCCAATTTTCCCTAGTCCATTAACAAAGATAAACCTATGGAAGATGGACATTGACAAAAAAACCAATTGAAGATTAGGCTTAGGGTTAATGTATTTTTCATTTTAGGAAAGCCATGAATTAAGATTATTTAATTATTTTTCTATATGTTGTGTTTTGGATGATAACATGCCATATAGAATAGGTAGTGCCACTCTATGCATAATGATACGTGTCATTTATTAATTATGAATCTCATTATATTGTTTGAAATTTACAAATGCTTAATAATATTGGATATCATCTAGATAATATTATAGGAAGCATGCAATTAACAATATAATTTATGTATGTTTTAAAACAAAAGGAAAAACCAATTTTAAAATATTGAGTGGGAGAGGGAAAATTTAAGATAATTTTTCCCATGGGCTCCATTGTTAGTTCAATAATAAAATTATATATATACCTCGACTTCATGATACGGTGATACTCCATACGGAGGGTATATATATTATATATTTTATTTGATGAACTTCTTCAAAGATAAAATTGAAATATTTTTCAATCGATTGTTCACCCCAACGGTGACTATTGATATGAAAAATATGTAGATTGAAACAGTGGTTATACACTCAATTAAATTTTGTTAGTAACCTTCCCAACGAAGCTCTGATAACAAATTTAGGCCCAAAAGGATAACGATAATTATTTATCATGTGTCCACATGAAAGTAAATAATCCAATGGATAATTGGGTCTAGTAAGTGTAGACATGACTTCCCCAACAGATAGCTTGTCAAAGCGGTACTAGATTATTGTTACAATAAATTAAAATGTATTTATGGTTTTTTACATTTTTTGTCATTTATTGTGAATATTATTTCAAATTATTTATGTATGGATGTTTTATTTTTTAGAAAGTGTCTTCCCTGAGCCTACTTACTATTATTCTGAGTCAAAACAAACTCACTGGAGAGAACTTTATAAATTGGAAAAGAAATCTCTTAATTGTCCTGACTGCTGAAAATTACAAATATGTCTTAACTCAACCATACCCTCTAGTTCCAGCAGATGATGCACATAGAAATCAGAGGAGGTTTTATGAGAAATGGCAAAAGGCCAATGAAATGGCAAACTGCTACATTTTAGCCTCGATTTTTAATATTCTACAGACCAAAAATCAGAACATGGAGACTGCCACTGAAATAATGGATAGTCTTCAACAGATGTTTGGGCAGAGTACTCGTTTCGCGAGACAAGCAGCGCTAAAAGGCATTATGAACTGCAAAATGGGGAAGGGCAAAAGAGTTCGTGATCATGTCCTCAAAATGACGGACTATTTGAATGAGGCTGAGATTCAGGGAGCAAAAATCGATGATAACTCAAAGATTGACATGGTGCTAGAATCTCTGCCAGAAACATTCAAGGAGTTTAAGGTCAATTATAATATGAACAAAAGAAACACGACCTTAACTGAATTGATGAACGAACTCCATTCTGCTGAAGAAATCTATCATACTGAGAAATCTCTGGGAAGCATAAATATTGCTGAAAAAGATTATTCTTCTAGGCTTAAACTGAAAGGCAAGGGTAAGAAGAAAGATGGGAAAAAGAAACCGTCTACTAAGCAAGATGGCAAGCCGAAATGCAAATGCTTCAAGTGTGGACAGAAAGGTCACTGGAAAAAGGATTGCCCTAAGATTATGAAATCAAGTATGAGAAATCTTTTTGTAATTGAGGCCTGTTTAGTTCAAAATCTTATTGACACTTGGGTGTTGGATTCAGGAGCTACTAATCATACTTGTAATTCACTTTATTGGTTTCAAGAAATCAAGAAAATAAGTGAAGGAATCGTCAAGCTGCAGTTAGGGACATGATAGTTAGTGTCATCAGTGAAGACTGGATCTGTTTTATTAGTTTTTAATAATGAGACTTTAGTTTTGAATAATTATCTTTATGTTCCAGACATTAAGAGGAATTTAATTTCAGTAGCTTGCTTATCAAAGTAAGGGTACACTGTAAATTTTAGATCCTCTGTTTCTATTTTTTATAATAAGAGACTTATTTGTTCTGGTACATTGGAAGATAATTTATATAATTTAAGTTCGATAATCCATTCTATACATGACACAGTGATCAATAATGATGAGCATGCACATTTACCTAAGAAAAGAAATATTTCTTCCAACCAATGTTACCTCTGGCATTTACGTTTGGGTCATATAAACCAAAATAGGATATAGAGAATGATCAAAGATGGGCTCTTGGGTCCATTAGAAAATGAATCATTGCCACTTTGTGAATTCTGTTTAGAAAGAAAAATGACCAAAATGCCATTCTCGGCCAAAGGAGTACGTGCAACAGTACCACTTGAATTGGTACATACAGATGTATGTGGACCAATCAATGTACAAGCTCGAGGAGGTTATAAGTACTTTATCACTTTCACTGATGATTACTCAAGATACGGTTATGTTTATCTAATGCGTCATAAGTCTGAAGATCTTGAGAAATTTAAAAAGTATAGGCCTGAGACAGAAAAGCAATTAGATAAGAACATAAAGAAACTTCGATCTGATCAAGGTGGTGAATTTTTCTCAGGAGATTTCAAAGAGTATATGGTTGAAAATGAGATTATATCTCAGTTGACTGCCCCAGGAACACCACAACAAAATGGGGTTGCTGAAAGAAGAAATAGAACTTTTTTAGATATGGTGAGATCTATGCTCAGTTATTCATCATTACCAATCTCATTTTGGGGACTAGCACTGGAAACTACAGTTTACCTCTTGAACTTAGTTCTATCTAAATCAGTGCCTAAAACCCCAATAGAATTATGGTCAGGTCGTAAACCAAGTTTACGACATGTCCGTATTTGGGGATCACCAACACATGTGCTAAAACCAAATGCAGACAAAATGAATTCACGTTCTGAGGTTTGTATGTTTGTGGGGTATCCCAAAGGAACAAGGGGAGGTTTATTTTATAGTCCTTATGATAGGAAAGTGATCGTGAGCACACATTTTACTTCCCTCGAGGAAGACTATATGAATAACTTCAAACCTAAGAGTAAGGTAATACTTGAAGAACTGTTAGATGATCAGGTTGATACTCAGCTTTCAACACCTGTTATAGAACAGGAAAAACAGCAACAACCAGCTGATCAACGCAGGATGATCCCTGAACAACCATCACTTTTAGAACCTTGTCATAGTGGGAGGGTAACTAGGTTACCCGCGAGATACATATTATTTGGAGAAACCTATACGACTATCTCATATGAACATGTACAAGATCCCACTAGCTACAACGAAGCTCTAATCGATAGAGATATTGGATTTAGGAAAAAGGATATGAATCAAGAAATGAAATCTATGTATTCCAATAAAGTTTGGGAACTTGTAGAGGCGCCAAATAGGGTAAAACCTATAGGGTGCAAGTGGATCTACAAGAGAAAAAGAGGAGTATATGGAAGGGTGGAAACATTTAAAGCAAGATTAGTAGCCAAAGGGTTTACTCAGAAAGAGGGAATCGATTATGAGGAAACCTTTTCTCCGGCTGCTATGCTTAAATCCATCAGAATTCTGCTCTCTATTGCTGCAGTGTTAGATTATGAAATTTGGCAAATGGATGTCAAGACTGCCTTTCTTAATGGGCATCTTGAAGAAGACATCTGCATGCAACAGCTAGATGGATTCATACAAAAAGACCAAAAACACATAGTATGTAAGTTGCAGAGATCCATTTATGGATTGAAGCAAGCATCCCGGTCATGGAATATCAGATTTGATCAAACGATTAAATCGTTTGGATTCATTTAGAACATTGATGAACCATGTGTATACAAGAACATTTAGGAAAAATCTGTAGCCTTCATAATTTTTTATATAAATGATATTCTCCTAATTTAAAACGATATAAGAGTATTGACTATAATAAAGAGTTGGTTAGCAAAACAATTTGATATGAAGGACCTAGGAGAGGCAAGTTATATTCTTGGTATCAAATTTGTTAGCATATATATATCCATAATATTGATTTTGATGATAACAAACAAGATTAAGAATGATCAAGTTTTTAAAAGCTTAAATTATTTTTATACGTTTTAAATAAATCATTATTTTCACATTATAAAGGTTTTATATTTAATAAAAAATGATTTCATGAAATTGGTTGTTTTTCAAGTTGTGAACTAAAATGAAAGAATTTTACAATCTTTGATTTTAATGAGTATTGTTTGAAATTTTACAGAAGGACTTATTTGAAAAGTATTATAACATTTTAGGTCATTTCATAATTTTAAAAAGTTTGGGTTAACGAGTATTATTTGAAAATTTTGAAATTGGACATATCTGTAAAGTTTTATAACGTTTTGGGCCATAGTACAATTATAGAAAGTTTTGGGGTAAAACTATAATTTTTGGTAAATAGTTCACTGTAGCAGTCACAGTCACTGTAGCAAATGACTAACCGTTTATTAAAAACGGCTAACCGATAATTTCCAGAAAGCATGTTCTATAAAGGATTGTTAAAATGATGTTTCTGAAAAATAACGGTAAACCGTTTATGGAAAACGGTGAATCGATTATTTCCATATTACTAACCTTGAACCGTTTAGTATGAACAGTTGAGCCAATTTTGTTTTGCAGGTCTCTGGAAATTAACAGTAAACCGTTTAGGGAAAACGGTGAACCGATTATTTCCAGTTTGGTAACCTTGAACCGTTTAGTAAGAACGGTTAAGCCAAATTTATTTTGCAGGTCTCTGGAAATTAACGGTGAACCGATAGTGACAAAAGGTTAACCGTTTATTTGAAATTCAGCCCAATGGTAACTTTGACCAATCCAAGCGGTTAACCGTTAATGGTTAACGACGATCTGTTTTCTGGCAAAAAGTGAATAACGGCTAGGTTTTTAGTTCCAACTATATAAACTCAAATCCAATTCATTTTTGAAGACTCTAGCAAGCCAAAACAAGTTCACACAACATATATTGAGCTTCACATTCGAAAATCATTATGGATTAAATCTTCATTCAGCTATCATTTTGTATATCCACTCTTTGAGAGAGTTTTTGTTGTAAGCTACATTTCCTTATCAAATTTGTGAGTGTCTAAGTGTGTGAGACACTTGAGTGAAGAGATTGAGAGATAATCTCTTTGTTGTAAAGGTTCATTGACACCATGAAAGTCAATTGTAAGCTTTTGAAGCCTTAGAAGGCTTGGATAGTGAAATCCTCAAGCTTGGGTTGCTTGGAGGCGTGGACGTAGGCGGGGATAGTCGAACCACGTAAAAATCCTTGAGTTTGCTTTCTCCTCTCTTACCTATTTATTATTGTGCTTTTATTGAATTTATTGTTTCAATTTTATTAAGGCATTAGATTGGATTGTTGTGGATTGTTGTGTGGTTTTGATTAAGATAAGTTTTAAAATACCAATTCACCCCCCTCTTGGTTGCACACTTGTATTTCAAAATTAATACGAGACCGAAAGAATAAAACTTTAGCCTTGTCTCAAGCAGTTTATATCGATAAGATATTGGCTAGATTTAGCATGGAAAATTCCAAGACTGGTTTATTACCATTCAGACATGGAATTGTATTCTCTAAAGATCAATCTCCAAAGACATTTGAAGAGATAGGGAGAATAAGACGAGTTCCCTATGCAGAAGTTGTGGGAAGTGTCATGTATGCCATGCTTTGCATTAGGCTAGACATCTATTTTGCAGTAGGGATGGTTAGCAGATATCAATCTAATCCTGGACCTGAACACTAGACTGCAGTCAAGCATATAATGAAGTATCTGAAAAGAACTAAAAATTATATACTTGTGTATTCTGGTGATAAACTCATTCTAGTGGCTTATACTGATTCTGACTTTATGTCAGATAAAGATTCCAGAAAATTAACTTCCGGCTATGTGTTTACATTAGGAAGTGGAGCTGTTAGTTGGAGGAGTGTGAAACAATCTTGTATTGCGGACTCTACAACTGAAGCTGAATATGTGGCTACCTCTGAAGCTGCAAAAGAAGCTATATGGCTCCACAAGTTCCTACAAAATCTTGAGGTGATACCTGCTGTAACTGCACCCCTTAAACTATTTTGTGATAATAGTGGTGCGGTAGCTCAATCTAAGGAACCAAGGAACTACAAGAAACAAAAATATATTAAGAGGAAGTATCATCTCATAAGGGATATAGTGCAGAGAGGTGATGTGGAGGTTACTCAGATTGCGTCACAGTAAAACTTGGCAAATCCTTTTACTAAAGCCATACCTAGGAAACCTTTTAACTTGCACTTAGAATCCATGGGCATACGTGAGATGCCAAATTTGCTTTGAGAGCTAGTGAGAGATTGTTGGGAAAATATGCTCTTTAAAACATATGCGTTTATTTAATTGTAATAAACAATTTTTCTAATTAATAAAATAAATGAGGTATTTTATTTAAATATCTTAATTGCATAATTTTTTGAGTAAAGTCCATTTAATTATATTATATGTATTTCACCATGTGGATTCACGGAAGATTTAAATACAAGTTATCTTGTGATTAAATAAATTAAGTTCGCAGTTGATAAATAAAGTTGGGCACTTTATTTAGGTTTAGACTGTAGTAAATTCATTGAATGATTTGTTTTAATCATGTATGAATTTACTAATGTAGTTTGACTACATTGAGTTGGATCACATATGAGATTTAATTAACCTTGAAATGACTGTCAGACTTATTAAATCTCATAGGCATTGATTTTACTGTAATCCCACTAATATCCATACATCCAACTTAAATTCTCGAGCCCAAAACCAATCTCAATCCATTAAACCGCAAAGAGCCCAATCATCCAATATAAGTCCAAAACTCCAATATCAATCCCAAACCAATAATTCCTCTAATCCAATGGCCCAAAATCAACCTCAAAATTAGCCACTTCTATCCTGACATATGCATCACTTTTGACTTCAACTCCCAGTCGAAATTTAAATAAGCCGATAAAAAAAATCCTTTGCTGAAATTATAAATGGACCCACACCTTTGACAATCCACATCAAGACAGTCTCTTCGTACGAAGGTGAGCCGAACGTGTAGTTTTCTGTAGAGGAAGTTAAAGCGATGGCTATTCCATTCAAGTTGACATTGGTTAGTAAGTTTTCTTACAATCGCATTCGTATAGAATTAATTTGAAAATTTTTTAGCTCGTTGGGATTAAAATGAAATTCTTAGATTTCTGTATTGGATAATAGTCATATTTTAATTAAATTGGATGTTGAAGAAGATTACACTCGCCTGTGGGTTAAGCAGACTTGATATGTTCATGAAAGTGCCATGAGAATTTTTAAATAGACAATAGATTTTTGGTGTTCTGAGGAGTCGCCCATTCTTCCTCTATGGATATCATTTCTTTATTTGCTTATCCATTTCGTGCAATTCGAGGAAGCATTATTTTCTATTGTGTTAGCAATTGATAAGCTGTTGTGAATTGACCAAGCTACTGCCTCAGTAGCTCGACCCTCTATAGCTAGAGTTGTAGTAGAGCATGATGTCACTCAACCTCTGCTACAGCAGATTTAGATCCATATGGGTGATTTTATTTTTTGGCAGAGTGTAGTGTACGAGAAAATTCCGCTATATTGTGCTTTTTGCATGCATCTTGGCCATGCGTTTGAGACATGCTATATGGCTAATCCAGGACTTCTCCCCTAGCGGTTTAATAGACTAGTATTGGAAAGGGCAAGGAAACAAGGGTTTCGCCTTCAGACACTTCATGACACACTCCAAGCCCGAACCCAAGGCATTTAAACTTGGCCTCGCAGATCGTGGACATTAGGTCTCCAATTACCATGATTTCACCTATAGAGAACCAGGCTAATGATATGGACCCCACCGTCACTCAAGAACTGATCTCTGATTCCCAGAATATTAGGACTCAAGATTCTGGAGTACAGTTTGAGCCCTGTGATCATGGTATATCTCCCCAGTACAACATTGAGACTTTAGATCATCGGGTATCTACAGGTTTTCGATCTTTATCAGATGATTTTAGAATGAGGTTTGTGGGCTTCAAAACCCACTCCACTGATATTCCCACTTAATCTGACGAAGAGATCAGTGAGAATGAGAAAAGCATCTTAGGTATATTATGAACTATAAGTTTCACAGTTATGACGATCGCAGTTCAGATGAGTATCTGGAGGATGATGGTTTTTTTTTTTTTTGTCTGCATCAAAGGATACTGAGAGACATGATCCAAGCTCTGACTTTAGTGTTATTGGGCAATATTCTAAGACAGGATTCAAATTACTCATTGGTCGCAAGTATTGTAAACAATTTTCTAGCAGATCTCGTTAGTTATCTATTGCTTATTATATAGATTTTCTTACCTCTTGTCTTGTTTCTTTAAACTGAAGGTTTTGATTTATGTCTCCCTCCATATGTATTTTCTCATTTACTGATTTATGTTACATGTAGGGTGTTGAGTGTTAGAAACTGTATATTTTTAAAGGAGAAAATCGTCATTTTACACTTCAAGTCTCACTAACATTGCTACTTTTATGTATTTACATCTTTTGTTATTTAATTATGTGTGTTTTGTTATAATTGAGTATTTTATGTATTTTAGGGGTATCATGATCGTTTCACAATGAACGAGTGATAAGACAGCAAAACGAATATCACTTTTGAACTCAGGACGGTCGAAAACCTTAGGAGGAGCATAAAAGGAAAAATGACATTGTTCACATATACGGTACTATTCATACATACGGTACTGTTACTGTTCACACATTGTTCACATATACGGTCTGATAACGTGGCGTTGACCGATGATGTGGTATCGACCGATGACGTTGCAGCATTTGATTGGAGAAAGATGTGGCATTTGGTTGTTTATGTGACGTTGACTGATGAGTTGGCATTGACTGATGATGTGTCACGATCCTATTGGACTAAAATTCTTATGTACTGTTGATGGATGACGTGGCACCATTTCAGTGGACCAAAAATCATGCATATGGTATATGCACACACATGGGATTATTTACTGTTCAAACCGCGTCACTATTCAAGTGGTCACTATTCAAACCGCGTTACTGTGCAAACCGTGGTCAAACCGCGTACTGTTGACTGATGACGTGGCACAATCCTGAGCATCCGAACTATTTTTAATCCAATGGTCATGATTTACTCAATGTATCTATAAAAATGGGGTTCTCTCCCCCTAATTTGATACTCCTAAATCTATTTTTTAGCTTAGTTTTCTGTAATTCCTTCTCCATCTTGTATTTTCTACGTATTTTAATAAATTTCTATTTTACCCCTAGTTCAAATATGAGTAGCTAATTTTCTTTCAAAATTGGGTTGAAGGTAAAGTCTCAACATGTTCCATGGGCTTAATTTGGTAAATTTATTTTCTTTTCCCATCTAATATTTGTGGATGTTTTGACTTTTCATCGACAAATAGTAATAATCTTGTCTAGATTCCGCTCTGGTTAAATCGACACCCTAGTACAAGGTTATTATTATTTGGCACGATAAGCTCTTAGCACTATATTTATTTGAGCGTGGTTCATGAGGTGTAGAAACACCCCTCATGATTTAATTGGTATTAATAAGGAATATTTAGCCCATGGAGTATGTTGATGTAGATCCAGATACCTAAGTGCTTTATTTCAATAGATTTCGTTTCAGTTTATTCCTGCCATTTTAATTTAAATTCTAGATCACTTCCACCACAAATTCAACCACCCATTTAAAAAAAAATTAATTCTGTACATAATTAAAATCTACCTCCTCGTGGGATCGACACCCGTCACCATAATCTATTCTACAATAGATTCGTGCGCTTGCAAATTAAATAAAATTTGCACAACATAGGGGTCTATGCCTAACCCCTCACCTCACTAGTGGATTAAAAAACAAAAACCAAAAGGCAGTCAGTATTATTACATTATGGATTGATCAAAGTATGTACTACTATATCGCGAAGGAATCTAAGGTTGATGTTCTTTAAAGGAAATTAGAAATAATTTATGAGCAGTTGGTAGCACATAATAAAGACAATTTGATGAAAAGACTTATTAACTTGAAATACAATGAGGGGCACAATATAACTGAACACACTAGTGAGTTTCAAGGTTTGGTTGATCAATTGACTACTATGAAAATTATTTTAGATGATGAGTTCTAAGCACTCTTATTGCTTAGTTTTTTACTTGATAGTTGAGAGACATTAGTGGTGTCAGTGAATAATTCAGCGTAAAATAGAAAATCAACCTTAGATATGATTATAGATAGGTTGCAAAATGAAGAATTTAGAAGAAAGAGTGTTGAAGCAGTTCCCTCTGAGTCAGATGCACTTGTTTCAGAAAAGTAAAAAAGGCAGGGGAGAAGCAAAAGCAGAAATTCCCACTAGTAGAATAATTATGAACCTAAAGGAAGATCTAAGTCCTAGAGGAGAAATGCCAAGTGCTTTCATTGTCAAAAAATGAGTCATGGTAAAAGAGAGTTTAGATTGTGGAAAAGAGAATAGGCAAAAGAAAATGGTGATGCTCAGAAAAATGACTAAGAAAACACTGCAGCTTAGTTGATTGTGATATTGGTATTGTTTATAATCAGAGCTATGTAAATCTCATTTGCCATACCAGCAATTAGGTGATTGATTCTAGTGAATCGTTTCATGTTACTGCACATCATGATTATTTCATATTTTGTCAATGGTGATTATGGCCATGTTCAGATGGGAAATAAGAGGGCATCCAAGATTATGGGCATAGGAGATATTTGTTTGGAAACCAAAGGGGCCTGTAAGTTGTTGTTTAAAGATGTCATACATGTACTTGATATCCACCTTAATTTGTTCTCTATAGGCATGCTTCATGATAGTGGTCATACTAACCAGTTTGGTGAAGGAAAATGAAAGATCATTAAAGGCTCCTTAGTATTATCTAAGGGGAGAAAAGTGTAACTCTCTATATGTCATAAAAGCCAAGATCAAGAAATAATATGTAAATATGGTTGTAAAAAATTTTGATATTAAGACATGACATAAAAGGCTTGGCATTAGTAAGAAAGGGTTGAAAACTCTTGCAAGAAAAATATTCCTACCCAGCTTTTCAAGTGTGTTCATTGCTTAATTGAAAAGGCGTAGACACAATTATGACAGGTAAAATTTATCACAACTCATGACGTGGTTTTATCTATCATTTTCTCTTGGCGCTGGCTACAATGATGGTAAGGATAACCGTCATTCACCCCCTATGATGACAATTTTTACCCGTCATGATAGGTCCTTTTTCTTATAGTGCTTTTTAGTTGTCTTAATTCTAAGATATAAAAAAGCACATTTTAAAGAAATAGGAAGAAGACATCTAAAGGAGGTAAATGGATTAAAAAGAGAGATTTTAGAGCTGCAATAGAGGCGTTATTCATGGAGAGAATGAGAAAGAACTAAAGACTAAAGTGTGACATTTTAGCTCTTTTGTATCTTAACTTTTTCTTATGTTTGCTTATTTTGTCCTCTCTTTGAAATGTATTTAATGGCAAACACTTATGTTGTTACTGTTTTAAACCTCATGATGAGCTAAACTTTAATTTAGTTGGGTTTTAAATAAGTTTAATGGTTATTTGACTGGCATGTGTATGTTGTTCAGAACTTGCTATAATATTTTGTTTTAATTTTACTTATTGCAATTTCCTATTTCGATTGACTATCCATTTAATAGATACTAGCTAAGAAATAACCTAAAAAATGTCTAATTTAGTGGAACAAATTAAAATAGTACATAGTTTTATATTGGGTTTCCCAAGTTGAGTTAATCTCAATTTGAATAGGGTCATATTTAATTTAAAATCAGTGAAAAACTAGACTTAAAGATTCATCATATAAAGCAAATAGAGTTTAAAGGGTATAATGTTATATCTAATGTTAGTTTAACAACTAGTCACACTTAAATTGCATATAGATATAAGATATTTAAAATACAATAACTGAGGATGCATTAGAGATTATGTCCTGCACTGTAGTAGATGCTGCAGCAACTATGCCTCAATTGAAATATAGTTAATAACCAATAAGTGAGTTTAAAACCCAACTACCTCTTTACCATTCAGTATCCTTGCGTTTGACCTTAGAATTCCTTTTATAGCATTTTGTTTATTGCTTTTGTTGGATGTGAACCTGAATCAAGAACCTCTAGAGAGACGACTTTATTGGTTCTGGAATTGGCTGATAAACAACAAAGCGTCAGAAAAATCAAGTTGCTCATACGACAATAACCTTGTGTCATATAAGAAGCATAAGTGATGCACGTGACTTTCACAAGCGGTAACAAACCCATACTCAGATTGAACGACAACTACAAGTGCCGTTTCAATAACTAATAGGTTGTTAGTTTTGGCAGGAGCTTTCTGGGTTTGTTTCAACAAAACCCAGAACGTGAGCTGATGAGTAGTAACAACATCTGGATCCTTCCAGAGCTATATAAAAGGCCTCTGAGGATAAGTTGTGAAGAGTAGCATTCCTTGTAATACTCTCTTAAAAACTTGTAATCTGTTGAGCATGAATTAAAGGCTACGGCTTCTGTTTCTCAAGAATATGTAGGCTTTTTAGTCGAACCTTTATAATTTTCTTTGTGTTCAATTTTTTGTTCTTTTAACTGATAGGTTATAAATAGTCATACTATATTTTATTTAATTCCCTCATATTTTGATTGATCTTATGCTAATTTGTGGAAATTATGTTTGAATTGATTTAGGAGATGAATCCTGGAGGTTATGATGAAATTTGGATAAAAAGGGCTTTATTTGGGCTTTGCAAACGCAATCACCATTGGAAGGATTCGGTCCTAGCAATCAGAATTGGAAAAGGATTTGGTCTCCTAGCACAAAGAAAAGAAGAAGCCAAGAGGAAAAAGGAGAGCTAGCCAAAAAGGAAACAAAAAGCAATATAAAAGGCAAAGAAGCGTGAGAGCAAAGGGGAGAACACAAGTCAAAAGAAGTTTTGGACGTGAGCAAGCAAAGTAACGGCTGCAATTGGTTTTCTTCTCAAACAACTTTTGTTTCCTTTGACCACCATGAGTGGCTAAGGTTTTAATTCCGGTCCAGGGGTTAATCAAATTCCAGTTGTAGTTTTGTGAGGCTTTGAACTTAACAAGAATTTCTTCAATACAAGTAATTTTTATTTTCTTGTTCTTATTTTCTATGAATTATTTATATTGATTGAGTTGACGCCTTAATTCAATATTTATTTTTCTATCGCTAGTCATGAGTTTGTGATCCGTAATTGTCATGAATGATTGAATTGAGTAGCAAAGAGTTGGCTCATGTGTGTGTATATTGATGGCCACAATTACATAGCTCGCATGATAGGCTCTAGGGAAATAAAAATACAAATTGATTAAATTGGAGTAATCTGAATTAATTGATCTTGTTTTAGTCATTCTCACTATTCTTAATGCTATCACTTAATTTGATATGGAACGATGATGCCCAGTTAAATTAGTGATAAGTTTGGATTTGGGCGATTGTTCGAGTCTATTACATTAGGAGAATAATTGCTTTCTGCGGGATTCCGATTAAGTAGACTAAGTTCTTGGATTGAGTAATTTATATTTTTGCCTATGATCAAAATTGCAATTGGATGGAATTGATACCCTTGGATTGGAAGTTTGGTAAGATTGATATTCTCTTTTTTAATTTTAAAATCTTGTTTTATTTTATTTTATTTATTTTAATTTCGTGTTAAAGAACAAGAGTCCGTAATCGGAGAGTTACAAATCGGTCTGCCGGTTTCCCTCATACCGGATAGCCGCATATTTCCAAAACCAAGCCAACCAACATTCGGACTTCCGTTTCCTCTTAACCGGCTGTCCGAAATCGCTTAAAAGCTAACTCAGATTCAAGGCTTGATCTCGCAACGGTTAGCAATCGCCTGTAATCCAGAGTTCCCGCAACCGGTCTTCCAGATTTCCATCTTCCGGTTGACCGAATAGATCCAGAGAAGAGAGAACACGAAACCGGTCTTCCGGATCCCGTATCCGGTTAGCCGAAAAGCATCCAGAATCATTACCATCAGCAACCGGTAAACCGGAACCCACTCAGCCGGATAGCCGGATTGTTCCAGAAACCTCACAACCCACATTCGGTCTTCCGGTTTCACTAAACCGGTTAGCCGAATCTTTCCAGAAACATCACAACTCACAAACGGCCATCCGGTTCCCATATCCGGCTATCCGGTTAACTCCCAGAAATTTCCGATCAACAAACGGTTATCCGGTTACAAAATCCGGTGATCCGGTTAGAGGCAGAAAGCTTGAAAATCCAGATTTTTGGGAAATTAATTTTTGTTTTAAACTTTGAGAAATTAAATACATAGTTCTCTTGGGATTCGACCTGGTTCCGCTATTTCTACAAATTAGTTTAGGCGAATCAGTATTTATTTTGAAGAGCTTCGACAACTCTGTCATTAACCTTTGTTTCTGTCAAAACACTCTTGTTTTGCTTCTAATTGTAATCTTGGAAACTTATTCTTTCAATAACAAGATCAGTGTGTAAAGACTTCTTGGGGATAGAATTAGGTTTTAATCTGCTCTAATTCTTAACAAATTAGTATCACAGCTCACATCTCTGAATCTTGTGGGCAAGAATGGCAACACAGAAGCTAGATGTGGAGAAGTTCACGAAGGAAAATGACTTTCATCTTTGGAGGCTGAAGATGAGGGCATTGCTGGTCCACCAGGGAATTGAGAAAGTTTTGGAGGATCCAAGAATCTCGAAAAAGGTCAACAAGATCAAAGATGACAACATACAAGACACCATAGACAAGGCATACAACACTATAATCCTGAGTCTAGGAATGGTGTACTAAGAGAAGTGGGAGATCAAACAACAGCTGCTGGCCTTTGGAAGAAGTTAGAGGACTTGTACACAAAGAAATCTTTGACAAAAAGATTAAGTACAAAGAAAAGACTCTACACACTTCAAATGGAAGAAAGCAGCTCTTTAACTACCCATATTGATGCCTTTAATAAGATAATTTTGGATCTAGAAGACATCAATTTGAAGACTGAAGATGATGATAAAACCATTATCTTGTTATCTTCTTCACCACCATCCTATGAACATTTCGTTAACACTCTCTTATATGGCAGACAATCTCTGACAATGCAGGATGTTAAAGAAGTTTTAAGTTCTAAAGAAAGCTCTAAGAAATCAGAAATCAAAGATGTTGAGGGGTTGACAGTGAGGGGAAGATCAGAGAAACGAGAGGGCTGGAAAAGGAAAAAGAAAGGGAGATCAAAGTCTAAGAACAAGGTCTTGAAGTGCTTTCATTGCCACAAGGAGGGTCACTTCAAGAGGGACTACCTGAGAGAAAGGATAAACCTAAGGATACTAACAACAGGAATGGAAATGATGTTGTTGCTTTTGAAGAATCAGATGAGGGTTATAACTCTACTGGTGTTCTTGTAGCCTCAAATATACAAACTGAAGGTAAATGGGTTCTTGATTCTGACTGCACCTATCACATGTGTCCTCATAAACACTTATTCAGTACCTATCAATCCTTTGATGGTGGTAAAGTCTTGATGGGAAATAATGCATCCTGTAAGGTTATTGGTATAGGCTCTATGATGTTGAAAATGTCTGATGTCATAATTAGAGAACTAGATAATGTAAGGCATATTCCAGAGCTTAAGAGGAACTTAATTTCACTAAGCATGTTAGATAAAGCAGGGTGTAGCACTAGGGTTGAATCAGGTTCTTTGAAAGTCACTAAAGGGTCTTTGGTGCTGATGAAAAGTGAGATACAACATGGTTTATACATACTGCAAGGTACAGCCATAGTTGAGGATGCTGGTGTAGTTGAAAATCAGGAACACGATAAAACATTATTGTGGCATTTCAGGTTTGGTCATGTGAGTGAAAAGGGACTGAAAGGACTAGAGAAACAGGGAGCTCTAGGGAGTGATAAAATAAGTATTGTTGGGTTTTGTGAGGAATGTGTCCTAGAAAAGTCCTTAAGAACCAGGTTCAAGACTACAGTGCACAATACCATGGGCACTTTGGATTACACTCACTCGAATATATGAGGGCCATCACAGATTAAATTTCTAGGTGAAGCTTGCTATTTTTGTCTATGATTGATGATTTTTCTAAGTTGGTCTGGGTGTATCCATTGAGGAGTAAAAATTAGGTTGTTCATAGATTCAAGGCCTGGAAAAATTTGATAGAAACTCAGACTAATAAAAAAATGAGAAGGCTTAGAACTGATAATGGTCTTGAGTTTTATAATAATTAGTTCGATGATTTGTGTAAAAAGAGTGGGATCTTAAGATATAAAACTGTGAGGCACACACCACAACAAATTGGGTTGGCAGAGAGAATAAATAGAACATTGATGGAGAAAGTGAAATGCGTGTTGTTTCATTCTAAGCTGCCAAAAACACTATAGGCTGAAGCCCTAAGCACAGCATGTTATTTGATAAATAGATGCCCCTTAATTGCAATTGAACTTAAAACACCTTGTGAGGTTTGGTCAGGGAAATTGGCTGACTACTCTAAGTTGAGAATTTTTTACAGTACTACTTATGCTCATATCAAGCAGGGCAAGCTTGAACCAAGGGCATCGAAATGTGCCTTCTTAGGGTACCCTAATGGGACTGAGGGATACAAGCTGTGGTGTGTAAATCTTAAGCCTCCTAAGTGCATAATTAGTAGGGATGTAATCTTTAATGAGTCTGAGATGCTGAAGAGTCAAGGTTTTGCACAAGGCTCAATATAGAAAATTCCAGGAGTAGAGACACCTCACTTTGAGGTGGAACTGACTAAAACTGAAGATGAACAGAACATAAATCACACTGGAGAGGATGAAGGCTCCGATGGGGTTAGTGTTCAATCACCAGGGAACACCTTATACAAGATTATCAACTTATAAGGGATAGACAAAAAGGACAAGTAAGGGCACCAAATAGATTAAGATATGCTACTTAATAGCATATGCGTTAACAGCAGTATAGGAAGTTGACCAAAAGGAGCCAAAAACTTATGAAAAAGCTGTAACTAGTAAAGATTCAGCACAATGGATCAAAGCCATGAAAGATGAGATGGACTCTCTACACAAGAATGGCATCTGGGAATTGATTCAGAAACCAGAATGAAGGAAAGTTGTGGGCTGTAAATGGGTCTATAAGATAAAAGATGGGATTCCTGAAGTTGAACTAAAGAGATTCAAAGCAAGATTGGTTGCAAAGGTTTTCACTCAAAGAGAAGGGATAGATTACACTGAAATCTTCTCACCAGTAGTTAGACACACATCTATAAGGATCATTCTGTCACTGGTAGCTATTTATGATATGCACCTTGAACAATTAGATGTCAAAACAGTTTTTCTTCATGGTGATCTGCAAGAAGAGATTATAATGTCATAACATGAAGGTTTTGTGGATGCTAATCACCCTGATTGGGTCTGTTTGTTGAGGAAATCTCTTTATGGGCTCAAGCAATCTCCTAGGCAGTGGTATTTGAAATTTGACAGCTATATGCAGGAGCTGAACTTCTAAAAATCTAGCTATAATTACTGTGTTTATTTCAGAAACATTGATGGAGAGGATGTGATTTATCTTGCTTTATATGTTGATGATATGCTTCTGGCCTGTAAGAATATGAAGCTGATTCATTTACTGAAGCATCAGCTGAAGAATAAGTTTGATATAAAAGATCTTGGTCCAGCTAAAAAGATTTTAAGAGTTGAGCTAATAAGGAACAGAACAACAAAAACCTTTTTTCTTTCTCAAGAAAAATATATCACTAAGGTTTTAGAGAAGTTTGGAATGATAAATTGCAAACCAGTGGCCACACCAATGGCAACACATTTCAGGTTATCAAGTCAGCAGTGTCCAAACACTGACTTAGAACAATCTGAGATGAAAAAATACCATATGCCAGCTCAGTAGGCTGCTTAATGTATGCAATAGTTTTAACAAGACCTAACTTGTCATATGCAGTAAGCCTGGTAAGCAGGTTTATGTTAAATCCAGGAAAAGAACACTGGAGAGCTGTGAAGTGGATACTTAGGTATCTTAAGGGAACTACAAGCCATGGTCTGCTATATGGAGGGGAAAAGGTCAGCTTTAATTTGGTTAAAGGGTTTGTTGACTCTGATTATGCAGGGGATCTGGACAACAGAAGATCACTTACTGGTTTTCTCTTTACTCTTAATAACTACAGAATCAGTTGGAAAGCCTCACTCCAAAATGTAATAGCCTTATCAATAACAGAAGTAGAGTATACAGCTACTACAGAAGCATTTAAAGAAGCAATATGGTTGAAAGGCATAATAAATGAATTGGGGTATGAACAATCATCTATAACAGTCATCTGTGACAGTCAGAGTGCTACCAGCCTGAGCAAAAACCAAGTCCATCATAAAAAGACCAAGCACATAGACGTTAAGCTCCACTTAATTAGCCTGGAAGTCTCTAAAGGCACTATGAAGCTTGTGAAGATACATACCAATGACAATGTTGTTGATATGCTTACAAAACCAGTTCCCATAGCTAAGTTTGAACACCGTTTAAACTTAGCTGGTATCTGTAGAAAATAGAGATACAGAAGTATAAAAAAAAATGTCGTAGGGATGCAGAGATTCAAGTTCAAGGTGGAGATTGTTGGATGTGAACCTGAATTAAAAACCTCTGAAGAGACAACTTTATCGGTTCTGAAATTGGCTGATAAACGACAAAGCGTCAGACAAATCAAGTTGCTCATACGACAACAACCTTGTGTCATATAAGAAGCATAAGTGATGCACGTGACTTTCATGAGCGGTAACAAACTCATACTCAGATTGAACGACAACTACAAGTGTCGTTTCAATAACTAATAGGTTGTTAGTTTTGGCGGGAGTTTTCTGGGTTTGTTTCAATAAAACCCAGAACGTGAGCTGATGAGCAGTAACAACATCTGGATCCTTCCAGAGCTATATAAAAGGCCTCTGAGGATAAGCTGTGAAGAGTAGCATTCCTTGTAATACTCTCTTAAAAACTTGTAATCTGTTGAGCATGAATAAAAGGCTATGGCTTCTGTTTCTCAAGAGGATGTAGGCTTCCTAGCTGAACCTTTATAATTCTCTTTACATTCAATTTGTCATTCTTTTAACCTTTGTTTCTGTCAAAACACTCTTGATTTGCTTCTGATTGTAATCTTGGAAATTCATTCTTTCAACAACAAGATCAGTGTGTGGAGACTTCTTGGGGATAGAATTAGGTTTTAATCTGCTCTAATTCTCAATAGCTTTGTTAATTTCATTAGCTCATTAATCTCACATTATTTTTTTTTTATTTAGTCTACTGAAATTCCATTGTCCCACTCTCTGATGGGCTTACGAATCTTAAGCCCACGCTCAAGAAGGAGTTGGGAGTTGTCCTTGCCCAGGAGGAATTATTATGGTTTTAAAAATCAATACGAGATTGGATTTCATGCGGAGATAGGAGTACAACATTTTTTCACAGGAAAACTATTAGCAGAAGGAGATACAACAAGGTGGAAGCCATCAAAAATAATGAAGGTCGGTGGTTCTATGATAAAGAAGAAATAAAGAAGCATGCTGTGGAATTTTTCACGTTTTGTTCAAGGCTGAAGGTGGGGGCTTTATAAATTGTACGTGTTCTGGTATATTTCTATCTGTTGACAGCAGTATGCTTTGTGAGATTGATCGTCCGGTTGATGATGACGAGAATCGAAGTACTATATTTAGCATGTAGCCTTTGAAGTCACCTGGAGTTGATGGGCTGCATGCTTTGTTCTACCAAAAAATTTATACGATTTATATTGGTTATGAAATTTACTACTTATAAAATTTATACTATTTATATGTCTTGAAGTTTGTTGGGTATGAGAAGAATCTAATTGATTAATTAAAACATTTTCTGATTTTACATTTTTAAAAATCTATGTGAACTTTTTGTAGACAACTTTTTAGAATGGGGGAATTTGCACAAATTGTGAGGTGGAAACATCCCCACCCACTATGGAAAAAATAAACATCTTTGGTTCTTTGAAAACAATGGAGTTCGCCCAATGAATGGGATTTTCGCTAAATAATTAATACTAATTAGACATCAAACTTAAGTTTTGCAATCTACTTACCAGACTTGTTTTGTATTGCTACCAACCCATCAAATTGTTGTGACAAATCGTCAAGCTGAAAGGTCTATCAACTTAAGTGGTTTCTCGGAGAACAAGACCACGTTGCTTAAATAGATGAGTGTTGGCCGTTCAGTATTGCAATGTACGGCTTTTTATTTCTCTTGATGCCAATAATTTTCTAAAATACGGCTTTGTTAGATATTTTGTCCGTTGGTTTTGCTGTCCTGCCTTTTGGGACAGTATTTTATTTACTTGGATGATGATACTCTAATGCTATGCATATCTTATCATATGCCATTGTAATTATTCTCAAACGCATATGATATGTCATCTACTGTATTTCTTTTCTTTTTGTCCCTTATAAAATTAATGCTTGTCTTGCGAGTTTGCTTATATATACATATGTCATTATAATCATTCTTAGGCGCATATGTAATGTTGTCTGCTTTAGTGCGATTGATCAGTTAATTAATTCTCAAAACATCAAACAACAATGTTGTTCAATCAGTTTGAGTTCGCATATGATCAATAAATAGTTTGTGTGTGGAATACTGCTTTGAACATTACATCATAAATTGTTTTTTGTGCTTCATAACAGATTATTACAAAAATCACCGAACAACCCCATGCTAGTGATGATAAACTCATTAGGAGGAGCATAGTGAGCCTTAATGCTCAAGTTAGACGAAACATTGAAACTAGGTGAAAAAATAATAGCTTAACAAACTAAGAAAAAACAACCAAGAAAAGTTCAGCAAATAGCTAACAACAAAAACCATTAGTATCATGAGAGATGAGCTTTTATTAAATCTCAGAAGGCGTAGAATCCCACTAAGAAAGAGGAATAATCTAGAGCGAGATTAGCCAAACAATACAAAAACAACACTACTAAATATGTAATTAGTAATTCTCCAATAAATCATAAAACTAAAAAAGCACGACCATCATTGCTAGAAGCAAGGAATGCAGGTGCAGAAAACAGTGTCCTTCTTTCACTCTCAGCGTACAAATGGGATAAGGAGGTATTCAGCATAGTATAACTGCAGTTGCGATAACAAAAAAGTCAGTTTGAAACTAAAAAATAGAACTTGCATGAATTTGATTCATTATTTAACAATCAAACTAAGTAGAATCACTTGCCTTCCAAATGAACATGTAGAAAGAAAGTATTGATGCATTATCAGAGAGATCAACAGCTCGGACTCGAAGCCAAAAAATGGAAGCCAGTATGCAGTGGCCTATTATCTGCATGAATTTTTTTATTTTGAAATGATAAAGATCACATTTGAGCATATATATAAGAGGCTAAAATTCTTGAGAAAATCAATACAAACCCTACCGTGATAAGCTTGTTTGCCAGGAAAGGTGCAGAAGCTCCAACTACTACCGCAGCGCCATAAGCAATTGAAAGCATATAAACACTAAGCCGAAATACCTTTTGAGAAAAGAATATCTTGTTTGTAAGTCAATTTTAATATTGTAATTGATTCTCTAAGAGATTTAAGACGCATATAAAAAGAAACAATTTTTTTTTTTTAATGGAAGAAACAAAATTTTAAAAAATAACAAAGAAGAAAATTTGGAACCCAATTACTACTGGGATTAACTCAAGGGAAAAAAATTCCTTTAGTCTTAATTCAAATGATTTATGACTTAGTTTCCTCCAACTTTGCAGCAAATGTAAAAAATAATGGGATAAAATTTATACTAATTTACTCACTCGTTCTTTCCCCAGCATGACACTGAGGGTTTTAATGCCAAATTTTCTATCGCCATCCACATCGTGTAAATCCTATAAAAAGCCAAAAACAAGTAAGTCTATGAAATAACTTATAAATTTGAGCTATATTAGCTTTCTCAAGTACGTTATATATGTAAATTTCTAAATTACCTTGATAAATGCAATCACAACGCAGAAGCAGGAAATGAAAGCAGTTGCAAACATCAGTGGTCTTGTAAATATTTCTAGAGGTCTACCAAGCACGTATTTCTGTGTACATGTTTCAAATCCACCTCATTAGGAAAATACAGAAGATCAAAAGATACTATAATATAAATTTTATTTTACAGTTCTATTTATATAATAATTATCGATTTCATTATAGGGAATATGTCTAATAGGACCAAATTATGTCATTATAAAACACCGCATCAACAAAATGAACAATTTTAATGTACCTGGATGTGTACGTAGACAGGAAATTGTGTTAGAAGTCCGTTTAGTGACACCATGCAGAAAGCAGCTAGAAATGAATTTCCCTTCCATCTGAGAAGGGGAAGCTGCAACATTGAGAAGAACCAATTAGACGAACTTGAAGTAACCAATTTTGTGACAAGCCTTTTATTGGAAATGCAAAGCTAGAGAGAAACCCAGATGGAGTGGGCGAGATAGCCCAAAAATATAGCCCAATAGTTTAATATAAATTCATTTGGTTAGACAGCCGAATATTATATGTCGTTCTCCAAATGAATTTATAATGATAACAACAATGGTAATTATAAAAGGGTTACTTGGACAGAGTAAGCGGTTCCAACAAAAATCCACGCGATGACGGCCCAAATAAAGGGTGGAGATCGAATCATAACTGCGAAAGCCAGGCTCTGAAAGTGCAGATCAATGGATTAAAGGGTTACAACACATCGTTAATTTTGGATGGTACCTTCTCTTTATAAATACAAATCAATTTGAAAATGAAAAGTCAAGCCACTTAATTTGAAGAACTTTTCGGATAAATTTTGGCACATGCTTACCATCAATGCAGATGCTAAAGTAATTGCAATTCCAGTACCCATTGAAATTTCACCGGAAGCAAGAGGCAGATAAGGCTTGTTAACCTTTAGCAAAATCAATTAGCTGATTTAGTAGGAAATTTGGTCAAAAAATTATGCAAGCACCAAAGAGCAATTGATGTTGTTATCTCTAATCAAATACCTTGTCTACTTCAACATCAGACAACTGGTTTATGGCCACGACATAAATGTGCATCAACACTGCAGGCACCAAAGCCTGAAGTTTCAAGAATTAATTAATTTCTCGTTCAACTAATCATCATTACTGCCAAATTAGAAACAATAAAGTAAAACTTTGTTCCATCTGTCACTTAATATATACCTCCAATAATCCAGTGAAATACGCGGGAGTCAAGTCGGCGAGTGTTTGTACAGGTAGAAGAGAATTCGATGTTGTTGCTATAATCTGATACATAAAAACAAAAAATAAAAACTCATGCATGACCCATGCATCGTTTTAAAGAAACATAAGAGTAGACGAAACTCACAACGCCGGTACAAGCATAAGCACGCATAAAACGGTATAGCGCATGAAATTTCTTGAGAAAAACATTCAGAAAGCTGCTGGAATTATCGTCATCCTCAGATTTTGATGCATAACCATCTTGCAACGTGACAGGAACCCGGTGACTGTTGAATGGTTTACAGTTTCTGCTGCTTGCAATTTTATTGGTCAAATTATAAAATGAATTACTTTGGGAGCACTTGATGGCGTACTTCTTTTCTTGACTTCTGTTCAGGACGCCATGCATATGTGTCACTGGCGATTCGAGCGTTTTAATGCAACCTGAAATGGCCAGAAGTATATATATAATTAAATTTACTACATAAAATTATTTCAAAATGCAGCTGCTTCATCTTTATCATAAATAAATGAAGTTCTAGGGAATTTGTTTATATTGACCAAACTGTGATCCTCCTCATATCAACCAGTAGTAAGAACACTGATATTTGAACACTATCAAAATAGAAAATAAGGTGCTGCCTACTACAATATTAGTATACCACACAAAATGACAGTACTGTTTATACTACAATATTATCATTTCTGTGAAAGAAAATATTTTATTGATAGTCAGCTACCATTTTTAATGCATTACAGGAACAAAAAAGTGACGAGGAAATGGCTGCAATTTTACGATAAAATCAGGAGGGCAATTGAAACCTACGCACTTATCCCTTTACTTCGTTGGCGGCGCCATATCCCTTTACTGGAAAAATAAAGTCCAATTGTACGACATTTAGGTCTATAAAAGAAAAGTTCCATAACTCGTTTTAAACGTCTGAATGGGTCAAAAATTGAATTTCTGGGAGTACCTTTATAAATTCACTTATCTATGCCAAATAAAACGAATGTTTATATTTGGTAATAACCAACACTTGTAAGTCACTAAATTATGATTTCTTAATTGTCTTAATTGTCTACAAAACTTTAAAAATCAATTGTGAATTGTATTTAACAATGAGAAATTCTTAACATATAAGTACAACTATATTGATATTGATAATTAAACAACATTAATGTCAAAACGTCCTATTTTTAAATGTTTTTGGTTTGTAAAAACATGCAAATCAGTTCTTATAATTGGACATTAAGTAAAGAAAAACAACATAGAGAAACTCATGGACTGATTTATACTCAAAAGCTATTTCATGATTTAAAAATTATCTCAAGCTTTGGTCCTTCGCTAAAGATTTATACGTTCTTAGTTCATGTGGAATAATCTTCCTGACACCTACAGTCTCGTGGAAATCAATCTTTTTACATGATCATATTTTGTGGAAACAAAACATAGTTTAAATTTAACTCATTCGTAAGTTAGCTTTAATATCGTGTAAAAGCTCGCGGACATTATATATTTAACTAATACCTGTTCTCTCATCTCAGCTCTCCTTACACACTTGTATGAAAGTAATACTTACCGATGGAAACTATGAAAAAGCACGTTAATAATTAAAATTTTATTGTACTTAATACTTTTATGGTTACGATATATAAAGACAAAAACTCCTTCGCGATAAGAAAAATGATATAAATTATTTCGATAAGGGAAGCAAAAAGCCAGAATAGAAAAGTAATACTTGTATTAGAATGAATCCAAGTGTCAGGAAAATATTAGAATATGCACTCATGGCGAAACAAGAGACTTACCAGCCTTTTGTAAAGGATGGTATTTTTGAGAGAAGATCGAACTCGAATGAATTTGAAGCATGATTTCCACTCTCTCCTAGACTCTGTTCTACTTTGCAAATGTTCATTTCGAACACTCAATAAATAGTTGTCCAGTGCGGTGTGAACGCCCGTGCAACTCGCAAAAAAAGAATAAATAAATAAATAATCTTAAAAACACCCGAATAAGAAAATGACTGAATCTGATTTATTAGTCAAAAGGAAAAAGATAAAAAATGAAAACAGAGAGATAAAATGATACGATAGCTTTAGGAATTAAAAACAATAAATTGTGGTTGGTAGGACAAATTTTCCTTCCAGGCGGCTGGAAATTAAACGGCTTTTTAGTTGTTACAAATTAATTATGATTTATGACGTTGGAGATATAATAAAATGAACAACGCCTTACAGATGACAAGTAATGGTACGTGACAAATCACTTAGGACATAAATTTTATATCATTAAATAGATAGTGATATAATGTAATATCACTATCTATTATAAGATAACCTCAATAATTAACTAACAGTTCTTTCCACAAATCTAATATAAGATAACCTCAATAATTAACTCGTTTGACACAAACTTTTTGGATAAATATAGGGATTACAATTTACAACGCTGATGTTCTTTTAAAAATCTCGAGAATTTATTGACTAAATAAACGTCTCATCACATGACCATTCATGTGAGATAAATGTTTTAAAGAATAATGTTACTCATAAAAGTTAAAATATAAAATTTTATCTATATGTTATATAGCGTGTTGTTCAATATTATGCGATAATAATGACCATATTAAAGTTTTAAAATAAACAATTTTGAAGTCTAAATCACTTCATTAATAAATTGTCCTGCATTGGGTATATTTAAAAATAAAAAAAGAAGATAAATATTTGAATGATTGGTATCAAATTTTAATTTTTAAAACTTACAAATAAAACATCACGGAAAATGACAAAAACCTTCCCTCTTGTTTATCAAAGTTCACCAATTTTCTTCTCATATTTTAAAATCCACTAGAACCACTTTAACCTTACAATCTAAAAAAAAATTAGATTTACTTTTTGATGGATAATTTCAGTTTTTTTTTTTTGTAATAGATAAATTAGACAACTTAAAAATGAATGAACTTTTAAAATTAGTTTTTGAAGTAAAAAAAAAAAAAAATCAATTAATGAGATACTATTGATGTCAGGAAATTAGAGTGAATTTTAAAATTTAATACTGCTAAACAAAAGAGAAGTTGCGGCCGTTTCCCTTAATACCGCTTGCATATGCATGATGATCCTTTTTCTTCTTCTCTCCCCTGTAATTAGCTCGACTTTAATGGCTTCTCAATAATTGAATTATGTTCAGTTTTCAATTCAAAAAAAGTTGAATGATTCGGTCTTAATTTTTATTTTAAAAAAATACCTCTATACAAAGATAAACGTCAATCCCTACTAAGTCTTGTCACGAGTAGAATATAACATTACCAACAATTTGCAAGCCAAATCGTTTGACGATTGGTATTAATTTTAATAGTAAAAAAATACCTCCATGTAAAGATAGGACATGAACGTCACTCCAAGTTTGGCTTTCCGAGTGCAGTATATTGTTTCCTTCCAGCAATTGTCTAGCCAAAATGTTTGAATGAGATAATTTAATTTTAAAAACACCTCTATGTAAAGCGAAAGAGTAATGTTAATTGTCTAACTTTATCATAATATTTGAGTCTTGGCCTCTTATTTGTAACTAATACATTATATTAATTATTAATATTTATCATGGATGAAATAAAAATCCATAACGTGTTAGTTACAAACACTAACGGATTCAGAAAAAAATTAATTTATCATGGGTTAAATTTAATAATAAAATGTAAAAATAAAAATTTCATGGGTTTTTAAGGAGTGGGACTATTGGCATCCCTCTAAATTTCTCTTAACACCCCTTTTCTTAAGTAACCCCATTAAAATATTTTAAAAAATTATAAAATTCTTTTAACACTCCATCAATAACAAAAATACCCTTAAGTAAAACTTATTGTGTAAACTCTATTTTTTATTTTTTATTATTAAAAATCAATTTCAACAATCAACCCTCTTTAAAAAGATGATGGGTTTTCATTCTCTCCATTATACCTCGTCGGTAATAAATTTTTCAATCGAAAATTAGAGAAAAAAACAACATTTTTTATTTATAAAATGAAAAGAATTATTTGACTTTTGATTGAGGTTTAATTAGAAATTGCCCTTATATGTAATTTTAATAGAGGTTAAAATTGTAAAATGATTAAATGGGTTTTAAGAGGTGTCTAGAGGGCTGCCTATAGTCCCACACGTTTTTTAGTTTATATATGTCATTTTAATAGATTTAAGAGGACTAAATTAAATAATAGTGAAATCATTAATATGGTTTTACTATAAGCTTTTAATTTTTAATTAAAACGTGAACTTTTATAATTCTTATAGTTAAAAATTTAAATTACATAGGTTTATGAGTTTATGACGACAATTTTAATAGATTTTAATAGGGATTAATTTAAAATATTTAGCAGAAACTAAGTAGAAATTCAAGTAATTTTTTTATGAACTAGATCTTCCCCTGATTATAAATACATTTTACATTAATTGAAACTCGAATATTAAAGTAATATTTTAGATTCTTATAATTATAAGAAAAATAAAACAAATTCTCTCAATTGTCATGATGATTTTTTTTTCCCTATTTTTGGTTCGAGTCTCCAAGCCCGCCCAATAGTAAAAGTACATCTCCACTGAAAAATAAAATAAGCATATATTTTCAGAAGGGGTAGGTATAAGAGCCCCTCTTGCAACTTGTAAGTTGAAATGAACTAATGAAGCAATCGACAAAAAATAATAATAATAATAAATAAATCAGCAATTGTTTAATGAACTACTCCTACCGGAGAAAGTCGATTCGTATTTTACTGCCGTAGTGTAAGCCTTAAATGAAATCATTGTAGACTTAAATGAAATCACGTGCTGCGACCAGAGAGTAAAAGACAAAGTGGAAGCAGAAGATTTGATTTGCGCGTGAATCGCAAGAGTAAAGAGAAATCAATCAGCAAGCCTTCTAATTTCGGTGAGAAAGTGATTTTGAATTCTATTTTCTCACATATTCGGATTTTAAGACATCTCACGCGCAATATTTTTAGAGTAATATTAGGTATCTTAATATTTAACTTTTAATTTGAATCTTTATTAATATAATATTCATTTATTAACGATGATTAAGTAATTTTACAAACAACGAAATTTATTATTCAATAAAATATTGACACATAACGTTAGAATTTACATATTAAGATTCCTAATCTTATCAATATTTTTAAGATTAGGATTTTCTCTTTTTGTCTCTCTTTACTTTCATAATTTAGTTTAAAAAACAGCTTAATTATAAACAAAATAAAAAAATAAATATAAAACTAAATCTTAACTACTGATTAAAGAATGAGAGACAAATAGAAGAGAAAAAAAGATAAAGAAATGATCCTTATTCATATTTTTAATAGCTTTGATTTTAAATTTATCTTTTTTTTTTATATATTTGGTTGTGATATTCACTTCGTTGCTCGTAAGAATAATTTAATTGCACATTGTTATGGTGTTATTTTTTATGTTGTGAATCTCTAGTATTATTTAAAGAGAAATTTTTTTTGTCATTTTTATATTTTTATTAATGACTGGTTGAAGTTGACATCGGAGCCCAATCGCGTCAAATTTTCTAATTTTGATTTTCCACATTAAAATCTTTTTTGACTTGTGATTGATTGTGAATTATTTCCCTTGAATTGTGTTTATTACTAAGTCCGGTCTGATTTTGGTTTTCAAAGATACCATATTTTTCAGTGCTCATCAGCTGTTATTTCAATAATTTTGAAAACAAACGAGGATGAGAAAACGAGAGCCTTGACTAGCCTGCTGCAAAGGACGATATTTTGGAAACAAAAATCTAGAGTTTTATAGAATCAACGAAAATCTGCATCAATTTTAGAGACTTTTATATTGTGTCAGTGGTACTGGTTCGATGCCAAGTCAACAAAGCCTGAAGCTTTAAATATAGGAAGCAATACTCCAACAAAATAATAATCGGGAAAGAATATTAAATATGTTCATTAGAAGTGACATTTTTTATAAAATAAAAGTCCAAGAGTTAAATTTTCAACCCTAATGTCACTTTCTTCCCTATTTTACTGGAATTTTTTTTATTGAAGTCCAATAATTTTTTAGTTGACTGTATTTTAAACAAGGGACAGCTGCATTATCTTGTTCGGAAAATTTGCGCTAGACTACACGGAAATTTATTAAAATAATCAGTCGACTCACTCGTGTAGATGATTTCGTTGATCTGTTTTCATTGTATGGACGGTGTTTATTTTTCCTTTGATGTTTGATTAAAGACTTAAAAATCTAGGCTTCATAATAATAATAGCAACTTGGCGATCCAAAAACTGCGTACGTGGATTGCAAAAGTGAATAGAGCTAAAATCACATTTTAATCCCTTCACTCAAACTTGTCCCCATCGCGACAGGGATTTCATTGTTATATATTTAAGTGGGGGTAGGCATGAGTTAGGTGCGGTGAGTGATGGCTAATCCAAGCCACAGGGATAGAAAAAAAAAAAAAAAAAGTTGAAAACCCCTTGCAAAAGTTGGTTTGAATTGAGTTGATTTATAATTTGAATACGTAAAATACAGATTTCGTGTGAATTAGTTAAAAAATTTAAAAAAATAGATTCTTAAATATTAAAAGATAAAAAAATTGTATTGAAATTTGTATTTTTCTTTTATTTTTAAGTTCCATTCACACAAAATTTGCATTTTAACATTGCACTAAGTTTTATATACATATGTGCGCGCGTGCGCATGCTTAAGTGCGTTTATCTAAGTAATTTTAGAATCTAAACGAAATTAAAAGATAAGAAATATATAAATTTAAATAATTTTTTTTTTTTACTTTCAATGCATTGGAGGAATTTTTTTTTGTTTTACTTTTTTAGCTCCTTCAAAATGGTTTTAAAATTTGAACGTTATTAACAGTTACACGTCAGCTAGATAATGAATAGAAAGTATTGTCAAAAAAAATAATATACCACCAAATGGTTGTGTTTCAAAGAAAATAAATCCTACTCTAATAAATTTGTGATAGTGATAAAGAGGTCGTGTCACATAGATTGGTAATTATTTAAATCCTTTCAAAATATAAAATGCAAAGTAGGGAGATTGTTGACAAAATTTAAAATCAAATTAAAATAACAAAATGCAAATTCAAATTGTAATTCAAATTGGAAAAGCTCGGTTGAAGGAATTAACTCACTGATTCGACCATCGATCATCGATCTAAATATAAATCAGAATAGAGTGGTTATATTTTCATGAGACGCTCTAATAGCCAATCTCTCCTTAACTAGTCGATAACCAAGGTACGACCATTGGTTATTTCCCTAATCAATAGACAACCCTAGATACGATCATAGGATTTAATCAATTGACAGCCTGAAAAACCAGAGAAACCCAAATCCTAATTAACAAACGCATACGATGGTTCATTTAAATTAGATTGTTTATTCTCATAACACAATATGCATGATGTGCTATTTGTCACAAACATTAAAATCTTCATACGATGAATCTTCTAATTGACAGTAGATTAGGTTGGTAATTAAATAGTAGCCAATTATCTAATTAACAAACATAATCATGACACTAATTCAGAGAATAAACAAATACTCAACAAGCAATAAAACAATTAAAGCATAAGAAAGATCTCACAGTAATGATGAATCAAAACTTTATTAACTTCCAACCAGAATTTTAGATTTAGTTCCTCATAGAGAGAAGAGAGAAATTTAGATCTAGGGTTTCTTTCTTTTCCTCTTTGATTATCCCCCCTCTCTTTGTGTTTCAATCCCTTTTGTATTGTAGAGTTTCTCTAAAAATAGAATACTAAAATCTAAAATATTCTTTAAATTCGGAATTACAAAAATAACCCAAAAAGGTGAAACACGTTAAAATAAAGCAAGTTTTATGACGACGACGCCTTATCAACAAAGTTCTTCTGAAATTCATAATTCTTCCATACAAATAATCATCCTCAAACATCATCTTCTAGCTCAATTTTAGCACCAATCAATAGAATTGCACCTACAAAATAAAATACAAATAAATCACTATTATTAAGTGCAAAACATTGGTATTAAAGGGAGTAAACAATACAAAATTAGTGCATAAATTGTACTCTAACACCTCGCAACGGATAAAATATGATCTTCAATAGTTTAAAGTAAATTAATTTAGACTCTTTGATAACTAGAAACTAAAGAGCTCAACAATTTAAATGAAGTTCAAGAGTACAATTAATAATTTAAAAAACGATCAAAGAGTACACTATTTAAACTCAAAATTTTAAGTCAAGAGAATAGATTTTTCTCCTACGATAAGTTTAGATATTGACAGATCAAAGGGTGAAAAAGGACATTTAAGGACATTAATCATGCAGTTTTATGGGTTAAATTTTCTTAACCAACCCAAAACCCACAAAAGAATTTGGGTTAGGTTCTGTTGGGGTTATGAAGATGGGTTTTTGGCCCACTCCCAATTTGAATTGAAAGCTACTGAAATTTTACGTCAAACACTCAAATAAACAATTTGCAAAAAGGGCAATGGGAAAAAAGAAAAAAAATAAAATCTTACCTTACATTGTAAAGGGTCAAATCATTTACTGATTCTTTCTGTTGCCGTAATGCATGAAATTAGAAAAGAAAACACAACAATTGCTTAAAGGAAGAAAACAAAGTTAAAGAAATTAGAGCCATTAAAGTTTTTTTGTTATAATATAATAAATAACCGAAACCCTTCTTTCAGTTTCAGCGTATGAAAAAAAACAGAGATGTTGTTTGTTTGCTGAGAAACTAGCTCAGAGACAAAGATATTTTTAGAATCTATATTCTTTTTATTACTCAACTTAATCTGTTACAAGAATACAATCTCTATTTATATACATCTCTTAAGTATCACTATCACTACTAATTGATAACTAACTATTAACTAATTACAAGTTGAACTTCAACACACAGTACACATTGCGTTGTAACAAGTTTTTAACGATTTATGCTGAGCTGTCATCTTGCATACTAACTTTTGACGTCACAGTTCTATTTTCTTTCTTCAGCTTAGAATTCTCCTTCTTCTTCTGTATGAAATGAGCTTCCTTAACAGCGTACAAATGGAATAAGGAGGTATTCAATATAATATAACTGCAAATGCGATTGCATAAAAAGTCATTTTGGAATAAAATAATGGAACTTGCGTGAGGAAATTGATTTAGTATGTAAGTAGAATCACTTGCCTTCCAAATAAACATGTAGAAAGAAAATGTTGAGGCGTTACTAGAGAGATCAACAGTTCGGGCTCGAAGCCATAGAGAGGAGGCAAGCATGCAGTGGCTTATTATCTGCAACAAAGTAAAAATTTAACAAGTGATAAAGATCATATTTGAGCACATATATGGGTAGAAGGCTAAAAATTCTTGCCAAAAACATTAGTACAATTAATTCTTACTGTGAGAAGCTTGCTTAATAAGATAGATGAAGAAGCTCCAACTACTACCGCGGCTCCGTAAGCAATTGAAAGCATATAAACACAAAGCCAAAACACCTTTCGAGAAAGAAGAAAGCTTTTGTAACTTGTAAGCTAATTTTTATATTATAATTCACTCGATGCGAATAAAAAGAGACAGAAGTTGGAAAAACAAGAAAAATCTGAAAAATGGTGGGATTAATTCGAATGCTTTATGGCTTTGAATTTCCTCCAGCTTCCAAAAGCTGATATCAAAGTTATGGAAAATACAATTTATACTAACTTACTTACCCTTTCTTTCCCAAGCTTGACACTGAGCGTTTCGATGCCAAATTCTTTATCACCATCCACATCATGCAAATCCTGGTAAATATTGATAATAAATAAACTAGTAACCACCAGTTATTTGAAATCACTTTTAAATTGTTTGCTATGTTACTAGTTTTCATGGGTAAGTATATTGAATTTGTGAATTACCTTGAGAAATGCAATTGCAATGCAAAAGCAGCAAATGAAAGCGGTTGCAAACATCAATGGTCTCGTGATTTCTACAGGTCTACCAAGCACGTATTTCTGTTCACATGTATCAAACACCAACTCTTTAGAAAACAATAGAGGAAAAGATAATATTAGTGACTAAATTTTAATTTAAGTTTTTTTTATAATCACAATTACCAAGTTATTCTCAGAAAATATTTTTCCATAAATAAAGTATGTGTAATTCTATTTTTCGACTAGTAAGTAGAACGACATTTTCATCCCTCTTTTTAATACTTGGGTCTCATATAAACATTTATTAGGATCAAATTAATTTCGTTCCTTTACACTTTTTTACTTAAATTCATCACTTAATTTCAATCCATTGGACCTATTTAATTGAATGTTAGATGAATGATGATTTAAATGCTACTTATTTTGGCATCTACACTATTGGATTGCCAGAATCTAATGTAATTTAACCAGAGAGCTTGATAGAGTGGTTTTCAAATATCTTTCTTTTATTGCCATCAGAATCCTAGAAGAGGTAAGGGACTAAAAATTATTTTGGGTTTTACCCACTCCCAACCTTCTTTTTTGTAAAAAACATGATATATCTTAATGTGTAAATTGATTATCATGACATTTACAAAATAAATTTAGTTTATTCATTTAATAAAATATCATATCATTGTTTAATTGTGTGATTCTTTTGTTATTATTACAATTCTAGAGATAAAAATGAAATAACAAAAAATTATTAGTGGCCCAAGTGATGAAAACAATTTCTATAATGGACAAAATTGCCATTCTTTATTCCAAGTAAACTTGAGAACTGTATATTCTATCTTCATTCTATTTTTTTCCTTTTCTCATTATTCTTCTTTTAACCAAACATCACTTATGGGACTAAATTGTGCCCCCAAAAAAAAAAAAAAAAATCCCATATTTTGTATACCTGGATATGTATGAAGTAAGGAAATTGTTGTAGAAATCCGTTCAGAAACATGATGGAGATTGCAGCTGAAAATGAATTTCCCTTCCATCTAAGAAAGGGGAGCTGGAACATTAGAAAGAAATAATTAGATGAATGCAAAAGTAACATAATAATATTTTTATGTGTATTATGTGTGTGTGCGTGCGCGTGTCCATATAAAAGTTGTGCAAATATATTATATAAAATGGCAATTTGAGTGCCTACTTGGACGGAGTAAGCTGTTCCAAATAAAAACCATACGATGACGCCCAAAACAAGCGGTGGAGATCGAAGCGTTATTGCGATAGCGAGACTCTGAAAATGCAGATCAATGGAAAAGAGACATCTTTCCCAATAACCAAATAATTTTCTTTGTTCTAAATTAATTGAAAAGTGAAAAGTTTACCATATACAAAACACAAAATAGGAAGCCTGTTTTGGCAGTTGCTTACCATCAAAACAGATGTTAAAGTAATTGCGATTCCAGTTCCCATTGAAAATTCACCAGAAGCAAGGGGAAGATAGGGCTTGTTAACCTTTGAAGATATTAAGCTGATTTGTCAGAAAAATTAGCAAAAACATTATGGATACAAGCAATTTAACATAATATGTGCCGATTTTACAATCTGATCACTTCATAAAAACTCCATATATATTATTCTTTTGTTCAATTAATTTATTACATATTAGAAATACCTTGTCTATTTCAAAGAATAATTGATGATGTCTCTATTGGAAATACCTTGTCTATTTCAACATCAGACAACTGGTTTATGGCCGCCACATAAATATGCATCAGTAGTGCAGGTACCAAGGCCTTAAATTTCAAGAATTAGTTTAATTGATTATTTCAAATAATAATCGTTCCAGAAAAGAAAATTGTTACCTCTGTCGCGTAAATTTTACCTTCAATAATCCAATGAAAAATGTGGGAGTCAAATCAGAAAGTTTTTCCAGTGGAAGAAGAGAATTCGAGGTTGCCGCTATAACCTGATAAACGAAAGCTTATATCTGTCAATTCAATAGAAACGTCATTTCATTATAGATTTATATACTTTTTTTTAAGAAGATAGTAGCTAACAAGCAACTCACAACGCCTGCACAAGCATAGGGACGAATGAAACGGTATAGGGCATTTAAATTCTTGAGAAGAACATTCTGAAAGCTCTTGGAATAATCATCATCATCCTCAGATTTTGATGCACAACCATCTTTTAAAGTGACAGGAACACGGTACTTCTTGAACGCTTTACAGTTTCTGTTGCTTATAATAATATCCTCTCTGTTCTTAATTTTATTGGTAAAACAAAACGAACTTTCAGAGGTTATGAAAGCGTACTTCTTGCCTCGAATTCTTCCGTTCAGGCCGCCATGGGAATGTCTCACTGGCGATCGGAGCGTTTTAACGGAACCTGAATGGCCAAAAGGATATAAGTTAATTAGTCATATAAAGTTATGTACTGGAAAAATTACAATTGGTTCATCTTTATATCTGAAGTTTCCAGGGAAGTTTTTTAATTATATTGGCTAAACGAGGTCGATTGTGATTCTCCTTCTCGTTTTAACTAGAAAGGCATTGCAGTATCCTGATATGTCATTTTCACTACAGCAAAATATAGTAGTGGCAGCAGCAAGTTCAATTGGTACATTCTTTTTATGTTGAAACAGAGTAATTGATAGGTTATAAATAGTCATATTATATTTAGTTTAATTCCCTCATATTTTGATTGATCTCGTGCTAATTTGTGTAAATTATGTTTGATTTGATCTAGGAGCCAAAGCATGGAGATTAAGATAAAAAGTGGATAAAAAGAAATTTAATCGCTTACAAACGCTACCATCGACTTGAAGTGAGACGGTTCCCAACAATCGAATTGGAAAAGGATTCATTTCCCAAAGACTAATAGAAGAAGAAACGTGAGAAGAAAAAGGAAAGCTAGTAAAAAGGAAACAAAAAGCATTATAAAAGGGAAGCAAAACGTGACAAGCAAAGGGGATCCAACAACACAAGTGAAGAGGAGCTGGACGTGGGGAAGCAAAAAGACTGCTGCAACTATTCTTCTCTTTGAAAAACAATTATTTTTGTTTGGCCACCATGAGTGGCTAAGCTTTTAATTCCGATCCAGGGGTAATCAAATTCCAATTGTAGTTTTGTGAGGCTTTGAACTTAACAAGAATTTCTTCAATTCAAGTAATTTTTATTTTCTTGTTCTTATTGTCTATGAATTATTTATATTGATTGAGTTGACGCCTTAATTCAATATTTATTTTTCTATCGCTAGTCTTGAGTTTGTGATCCGTAATTGTCATGAATGATTGAATTGAGTAGCAAGGAGTTGGCTCATGTGTGTGTATATTGGTGGCCACAATTACATAGCTTGCATGATAGGCTCTAGGGAAATAAAAATGCGAAGTTGATTAAATTGGAGAAATCTGAGATAATTGATTTTTGTTTTAGTCATTCTCATTAATCTTAATGCTATCATTTAATTTGATATGGAACGATGATGCCCAGTTGAATTAATGGTAAGAATTGATTTGAGCGATTGTTTGAGTCTATTACATTAGGAGAATAATTGCTTTCTGCGGGATTCCGATTAAGTAGACTAAGTTCTTGGATTGAGTAATTTATATTTTGGCCTATGATCAAAATTGCAATTGGATGGAATTGACACCCTTGGATTGGAAGTTTGGTAAGATTGATTGTCCTTGTTTAATTTTAAAGTCTTGTTTTATTTTATTTTATTTTACTTTATCAATTTCTTGATTAAGAAAAACCATTAAAACCCAGAAAAACGGTTAACCGTTAGTCACTAACGACTCAGATTAACTATCGGATACCGTTAATCTGACGGCTAAACCACGGCCAAGGAGAAAATCGACAAAGCGGCTTACGGTTTCCTTAACCAGCTGGCGAATAAATCGAAGAAGAAAGCATGGCCGGTCTCTGGGATTTCACCAACCGGTTATCCGTTTCCTTTCGAACCGCCATAAATCAAATTGATCTTAGGATTTTCCCATTACCGGTTAGCCGAATCATGTCCAGAATCGAGAGTTGTCACAACCGGACTTCCGGATATCTCATTACCGGTTTGCCGGATCGCACCAGAAAGCTCACCACCTGCATTCGGTCTTCCGTTTTCCTTAACCGGATAACCGGTTAGAGAGTCGATAAAGTAGCCGACGCATAAGCGGTCTTCCGGTTTCGCTTATCCGGTTAGCCGGATAGCACCCAGAATTCTTCAACGAGAAAACGGCTAACCGTTTTCGCTAAACGGCTATCCGTTTGGAGGCAGCAAGCTCAAAAATCAGTTTTTCTTGGAAATTAATTGTTTTAGACTTTGAGAGATTAAATACATAGTTCCCTAGGGATTCGACCTGGTCTCACCATTTCTACAATTTTATTTAGGTGAATCAGTATTTGTTTTTGAGGAGCTTCGACAAACTTCCGTCAGTAATGCTACATTTCCATAGCTGCATATAGCATATTTGATGTATCATCCGGGATTCAATCATACAACCTATGTACTCTAATTATGTAAGTACAGGAAGATGATTTAGTGAGCACTAGCTGGTGAGTACCTAAATACATAGTAAAATGTTTTGATTCTTTGTAAATGATGGTAAAACAGTATATTAATAAAATAGTGCCACATCATACTATCGCTCACCATAAGATGAAGAGCATCATCACTTACCATATCATTATTATGTAAATATTATATAAAAAAAATCGCAAATTTATACTTAAAATCGTAAATATTATCTTGAAGAAAATTCATTGGAAATGAGAGACTTACGAGCCTGTTGTAATGGATGATATTTTGAAGAGATGCCTAAACGCATTTGAAGCATGATTTGCTCTCTCTCTCTCTCTCTCTCTCTCTCGCCCTCTCTCCCTCTCTCCCTCTCTCTCCCTCACTCGATTGTGAAACTAATGAGTATAACAAATATGACATCAATTATATAGTTGCTTAATTTGGTGCTGAGTGATCAAACTTGAAGACTTTGCCAACCAATAATAAAATAAGGCTGCGTTTACTTCCCGGATTGAGGAATCGGAATCCGGAATCAGAATGATTGACGTGTTTACTTCGCACAAATGAAGTAGGAATCAGAATTAAATTAGTAGGGCCTACAACTATTTGGAAATAGGGAATGGGAGATTGATTCCCATGGGAGGAGGTGGGAATCAGTCTCTGATGGTTGTCGAAGCCAGCAAAAATAAATACATACTCTAAATAAATTGTGTATAGTGATTGAGCAGGGTCGTGTCCACAGAGATTGGTAATTATTTAAATCCTTTCAAAATATAAAATGCAAAGTAGGGGAGATTGTTGACAAAATTTAAAATCAAATTAAAAATAACAAGAATGCAAATTAAAATTGTAATTCAAATTGGAAAAAGCTCTGGTTGAAGGAATTAACTCAGCTTGATTCGACTACTGATAATTGATTTAAATATAAATAATTATTACTCATGAATAGACTGGTTATAGCTACTGAGACGCTCTAATAGCCAATCTCTCCTTAACTAGTCGATAACCAAGGTACGACCATTGATTATTTCCCTAATCAATAGACAACCCTAGATACGATCATATGATTTAATCAATTGACAGCCTGAAAAACCAGAGAGACACAAATCCTAATCAACAAACGCATACGATGGTTCATTTAAATTAGATTGTTTATTCTCATAACACATATGCATGCTGTGCTATTTGTCACAAACATTAAAATTTTCATACGATGAATCCTTTAATTGACAGTAGATTAAATTGATAATTAAATAGTGGCCAATTATCTAACTAGCAAACATAATCATGATAATAATTCAGAGAATAAACAAATACCCAAAAAGTAATAAAACAATTAAAGCATAAGAAAGATCTCACAGTAATAATGAATCAAAGCTTTATTAACCTTCAACCAGAAAAATAAATTTAGTTCCTCATAGAGAGAAGAGAAAAATTTAGATCTAGGGTTTCTTTCCTTTTCTTTTTTTTCTTGATTGATCCCCCCTCTTTTTGTGTTTCAATCCCTTATGTATTGTAAAGTTCTTCTAAAAATAGAATACTAAAATCTAAAATATTCTCTAAATTCGGAATTACAAAAATAGCCCAAAAAGGTGAAACACGTTAAAATAAAAACTGCAAGTTCTTTGTTGACAGCACGCTCCCACGCCTTATCAACAAAGTTCTTCTGAAATTCATAATTCCTCCATGCAAATAATCATCCTCAAACATCATCTTCTAGCTCAATTTTAGCACCAATCAATAGAATTGCACCTACAAAATAAAACATAAATAAATCACTATTATTAAGTGCAAAACATTGATATTAAAGGGAGTAAACAATACAAAATTAGTGCATAAATTGCACTCTAACAGTCTCCCATTCCCGCGACTTCCCATTTTACCCCCAATCAAATTCTAATATTCCTAAACTACCCTAATTTAAATAAAAAATATAAATACTAAAAAAAAATTAACCAAAATCCCTAGAGCCCATTCTTTCTCTTCGAAGCTGGAAGTCATAGCCTTGCTCCTTTGCTCATGGTCGCTGCCATCGTCAGTTCTGAAATCTTCGCATTGTCATTGTAGCTGCTCCCCGTCGTTGATTTTGAAATTGCCAGCTCGTCGTCAAGGTCTCGTCTCTGTCGTCGCACTGATTTTGGACTGGAAGCTTCGAATTGATCTCGTCTCCGTTGCGGTGTGTCGCCGGCTCTTCCCGATCTCGTCTCTGTCGCCGGCTCTTCCATCATCGCCGAAAGCTTCGAACTTGCTGGAAAAGTTGCCGTTGATTTTGGACCATATTGTTATTATGATTCATTATTAATAATAATAAATCAATTAATAATAATTAATAATAATTAATAATAGTAATATATATCAATAATTGTTGTTGTTATTATTAGTAGTTTAATATTATTTTTATTAACAATAAAATTATTATTTTTTAAACAAAGAATAATAATATATTACCATAAATTATTATTTTTTATAATAGATTAATTTATTAAGAATCTTAATATATTTTATCATTATAAGTAATAGGGGTATTTTAGTAATTTAAAACAGTCCATTCCGATTCCAGGATAAAGTAAACACATCAATGGAAATTAAATTCATTCCGATTTCGATTCCGATTCCAACAATTTAAGTAAACAACTTATTCTAATTTCTGTTTCCCACTCTGATTCCAGCTCATTCCGATTCCAATCCATTTCGATTCCAGCCTATTCCCAATCTAGTAAGTAAACGCAGCATAAGTGTAATGTTACATGTATCGAAAATAGAGAGAAACATGGATTTGCCAATAAATTATACGATATGTATTAAAAATAGATAGCCAGAGAGAGACAGACAGAGTGACAGAGAGAGAGAGAGATGACCTTTTTGGAGGTATCAAAATATCCTTGTTAATTATCTTGCACATGGCAAACGTCCTGCTATAAAATTGCAACATGGAAGGGACAACAAACGATTTGACCAGGTTAACCAATAACCTTGTGCCGTGGCCCATGTGACCATGTGTAGAAATTGAATAGAAACTTATCTCGTTAATAGGGTGATGTCTGGTTGTAATTAGCAAAGGTAGTTTGGGTTAGAATTCATTTATTTAATTTGATTCGATGCGAACTAAATGAATTTAAGTTTAAAACAACTAATTCATTTAATAAATGGAAGAAATAAATTTGATCAATTAATTAAACAAATTGAATCTGGATTTGAGGATATTGATTCGTTGATTTGTTTAATAAATGGATTATAAACAAATGAAATACGATCCATTTGTTTAATACTTATTTATGCTTAAATATGTATTAAAAAATTTGAAGTTTGAAGGCTAATATAATAATTATAAATGATAATAAAATAAAATATATAATAACTAGAATCGTTACAGATTCGTTATAGGATAAACAAATAATAAACAAATCCATATTCGATTTCATCTGAATGAATCAGACGAATCAAACTGAATATTCGTTTAATAAACGATCGAATTCCAACCCTAATATTTTAATTCGTTTACTAAACAAATTGAATTCAAATCAGTAGAATTTTGATCCAATTCATTTATGATTTGATTTGTTTATTCATTTTGCCGCCCTAGTTGTGATAGGTCATCAAACGCACCCAATGGTGCTGTCTTGTTTGTGGGAATAAAATGTACTGATGTAGATTGGTTGTGTATTACAAGTCGAAGCTTGTGATGAGACCAACAAAACCTAGAATAGGTTGCATCATTTACCACATACTTGAGCTGAAAATTCCACTTCTTTCCTAATCGTTTTCTAGTTTTAAGATTTTTTCATATTGTTCTTGAATCTTATAGGATTTTTATCTTTTCTTTAGAATTCAAATTTTAGTGCCGTTTGTTTTCTTTTTCTTATTTTGATGAGAAGAATTTAATTATTATATTAAGTTTTGGATTTACCTTTTTTGCTAAATTCATAATCTTTAAACTTGTTATAAAAGAGGGCTCAAAACTCTATTTTTATTCATTCAGACTTTCAATAAAATTTATCATTTTCTATTAGCAAACTCAATAACGTTTTTTTTTTGTCAGTTGGATTCAAAGTAAGCTCGCTTGTAATCATCGTACCACCACATAAACAAAGAAACAACCATATCAAAGACACTGATCAAAAGGATACATGCAACATCTGCAGAGAATATTAGACAGATGGTTATAGAAGTAGTCTTGCAAGTCATTGAGAACAAATTTAACCCGAGAGTGATAGTGATAGAGCAAGCAATTGAAGGTCCCATGTTTTCCATGAATAACATAAAAAGAGAGTGGCGACAAAAAGTTAATCACGAGAAAGTTGTTGAAAGAGTCAATCAAGATGAATAACCCCGGGATTATCATTATGAAGAGGTATATCAAGACTTACAATCGTAAAACAGCACCTCAGGGCATCAATTGCAAAGTAATACTTCAGAACTTAGAATCCATGAAGCGAGTGCAGTCGCACGTGCATGAAGAGTTAGGAAGTAATTCTGAAGAAAAAGAAGCTGAGGATTATGATAAGAGACGTAGGAAGAGTTTAGACTACAAGATTAATGTTAATATTGTAGATTTTTATGGTATAATGCATGTTAGAGTTTTTAAACTGGATATCAAACATAGAAAATTTCTTTTAGTATATAAAGATCCCTCAGCATAAGTAGGTTAAGCTTATGCCATTTAAGTTGAAGGGTGCAGCATCCACATGGTGGCAAAACATACAGAATCGACAATGAGTTATGAGAAAGCCATTGATCAAACCATAGCCTAGGATGCATAGAATGATGAAAGGATATTTCCTATCAGTGGATTATCAACAGCAATTGTACATAAACTATCAGAATTATAGGCAAGGAAATCACAGTATTGATGAATAAATAAGGAATCTCATTGTCTACAAACAAGAAATAACATGGACGAGCAAAAATTTCAAACAGTTACAAAGTATCTTGGTAGATTAAAACAAGAGCTGCAAGATAAGATTGTTGACGCGATTTGGAATATGGGTATAGCAGTTGCTATGGCAAAGAAGTTGAAAAAACAAAAGCAACATGCTATTCCTAGAGCTTAGTAGAGGTAATCTGTTGGTGTACAAAATAGACCAAGCAATGTTAGGGTGGAAATCAAGACAGGGGCTGGTAGTAATCAAGCGCAACATCCAATGCAACAATAGTTAAGGCAGTAACTGCCTAGACAGCAACAGTCTTCTGGACAACAGAATAACCCTTATGCAAAGCCTATGCTGAATAAATATTTGAATTGTAGAGAATTAGGGCATAGATCATGTGTCTGTCACCCGAAAAATTTAAAATTGGGAGAGGCTGAAGTCAGCGAAGTAGAGGTGAATGACATTGAAGATAAGGATAATAAGGGGGCCTTGGAGTTTGAAGCAGGTAAAAAATAGTTATTGAACTGTATTGTGCAGAAAATTTTATTGGCGCTGAAGTTTAAAGAGGATAATCAGCACAACAAGATTTTCAGAACACATGGCACCATTAATGATAAGGTGTGCAACGTGAGAAAATAGTTTCAAAGGCACTAGTTGATGTGACGGAACTTTTGATAAAGAAATATCCAACTCCTTACAAAATAAGATGGATAGAAAAAAGGAATAGATACGCGAGTGACAGGGGCGTGTTGTATTCATTTCTCCATTAAGAAGATTTACAAGAGTGATGTAGTATGTTATAATGTGGACATGGATGCATGCCATTTATTATTAGACAAACCTTGGCAATTTGATGTAGATGCGGTCTATAAAAGAAGGGATAATGTGTACAGATTTTGGTTGGATAGCAAGAAAGTTTGTTTAGCACCTTTAAAAAAAAAAATCCAAAAGCTGAAGTGATGAATTTTCTAATTATCCTAAAAGGACATCTAGAAGAAAATCGTGATGGTTACAAGAAGCTATAGAAAGAAGACGAGTTCAAGGTAAAGTCTATTTTTGAAAGGGTGCAATCATTATTAATTGAGTTTGTACACATCATACCATTAGAGATGTCAGATAAGTTGTTGCCTTTACAAGATATCTAGCATTATTTAAACCTAGTCCTATTATTTAAACCTAGTCCTTGGTGCAAGTTTACCTAACTTGCCCCAGTATCGCATGAGTCCTTATGAGCATGCGATTTTATAAGGACATGTTGATGAATGGTTACAAAAGGGACTCATTCATGAAAGCATAAGTCCATGTGCTATACCAGCTTTGTTAGTGCTAAAGAAGGATGAAAGTTGGCATATGTGTATGGACTACAGGCAGATTTTCTATTCTAACATATCAAGATTTACTAGATTAGTTTGATGGAGATCAGATTTTTTCGAAGATAGATTGTGTAGTGGGTATCTTCATATTTGGATTAGACTTGGAGATGAGTGGAAGACAACGTTCAAGATGAAGGAATGCTTGTATGTGTGGTTTGTGATGCCATTTAGATTGTCAAATGCACTGAGTATTTTTATGTATTTAATAAACTAGGTTCTTAAGCCTTTTTCTTGTATATTTGTTGTGGTATATTTTGATGATATTATAGTGTATTCTATTAATGTGGTGACGCATTTGGAGCATTTAAGAATGGTTATAGAGATGTTACAGAGGAGTAAGCTTTACATTAATATGAAGAAATGTAGCTTTCTACTGAGTAATATGGACCTTTTCGGTTTTATAGTTAGTTTAGATGGGATTTGAGCTACCAAGTCGAAGATACAAGCTATTAAATAATCATTTACACCTAAGACAATAGGTGAAGTTAGGAATTTTTATGGGTTGGCAACGTTTTATAGGAGGTTTGTTCGTGATTTTAGCATTATAGCCGCACCCATTACAGAATGTTTGAAAAAAGAAATGTTTAAATAGGGAGAAAAAGAGGAGGTGATTTTTGTTTTACTAAAGGAGAAATTGTCCGCTGCTCTTGTATATTTAGGATCACTACATCAATCATCAGAAGTGGTCTATCTACAACTAAAAATTTTATGCCATTGTAAAGGCATTGAAGACATGGGAACATTTCTTGATTTAGAAGAATTCTTGCTTTCTAGTGATCACCAAGCATTGAAATACTTTAACAACCAACAAAAATTGAGCAAAATACATGCGAGATGGGTAAGTTATATGCAGAAATTCACATTTGTTCTGAAGCACAAATCTTGGCAGCAAAATAAAGTGGTAGTCGCGCTAAGTAGGCAAGCAGCTTTACTAGTAAATCTAGCTAAGAAAGTTACTAGTTTTGAGTACTTAAAGGAGTTGTACGCTAAGGATGATGACTTTGCGCACATTTAGGATCACTACATCAATCATCAGAATGAGGAGGATTTACTCACTAAGGATGGGTATTTATTTAAGCCAACTAGTTATGTGTTACACGAAATTTTTTAAAGGAACAAATTATCCACAAGTTGCATAAAGGAGGATTGAGAGGACATCTTGGACGAGAAAAGACCAAGTGTTTGTGGAGGAGCGTTTTTATTGGCCACAGTTAAACAGAGATGTACAAAAAATTGTGCAAAGGAGTTGGGTTTGTCAAAAAGACAAGGGGTACGCACAAAATATGGGATTTATACTTGCCATTACCTATTTCGAAAAATATTTAGTTGGATCTGTCCGTGGATTTTGTGTAAGGGTTACTGCGCACAAAGATAGGTCGAGATTCTATATTAGTGGTGCTGGATAAGTTTTTGAAGATGACGCAATGGTGTGTGATTTCTAATGTTATAGGTGTTAATGTGTAAGTGTACAGAGCAAGTAATATACTAATGAGTATTCAAATCATCTCCATAGGGATTGATGTTATTAGATTTGCCATAGCGACCTTAACAGTGCAGTCTTATTTTAAATAAAAATAAAACAACTAATAAATTTAATGAATAAATTAAAATAAAAATGCAACAAATAAAATGAAATAAGAAAAATTCTCACATTAAATACTAGGATGTAGCCAATAGGAATGGAGTAGTTAAATGAATAAACTTACTTAATGGTCTTGACTAATTTTTCAATTACAATACCGTTGCTATAATATCTACTACAGCACTGGGAAGAATCCCTCATGCATTCTCAGTTGTTGCATGTTGGATATCTTATATCTAATACAACCTAACAGTGACCAATTGTTATGCCAATATTAAATATAGCATTAAACATTCTAGGTTCTATTTACCCTACAAGGTGAATTTCTTTATCTAGTTCATCAATAATTTTAGATCAAGTATGACCCTATTGAAATTGAGATTCGCTCAACTTAGGAAACACAATCTAAACTCAAGTATTGTCTTAATGAGATCTACTGAGTCAAACCTGTTTTAGACTCTTTCTTAGCTAGTATTTACTAAATGGGTGGTCAGTCAAAATAGAGAATTAAAATAAATACAATTAAGACAAAATGTTATAGTAAGCACAAAGCAACGCACATACGTATATGTTGGTCAAACATCCGTTAAAATTGTTCATTGCTCAACTACAATCAAATTCAATTTATGATTTGCGATAAAATAGTAAATAAAATTGTTTCAGCCATCAAACATCCCCATAAATAAATAGAAAAAAGAAAGAGGTTAAGTCAACTTAATCTTACAATCTCTCCTTCTTATTCACCATAAATCCTTTGTTGCAGCCTTCAAATCCCTCTTATTTTCTATTTTTATTTTGTTTTCCTCTATGATTTTTCCTTAAGTGACGGCTCTCTCTTTTTCTTTTCATGTGTGTTCCTTTTATAATTCAAAATTAGGGCAACCGAAAATATGTGGTGTGTATCCTCCGTTTTTGGAAATTTTATATTGCAATCTTTTAATTATTGCACGCGAAATCCAATCTGTCATTGCGCCAGGATTGCTACAGCAACGACTATAGCATCTGTTTCAGACTTTTTTCAATTCTTTTATATCTAAGTTCTTTCATTGTCTCTGTAAGTCTGTTGCAGCAGCATTCCTTCCTTAAAACTTGAGCTTTCGGTCACATATAATTATGTATATAATTTAAGCACAAATTATTCTAAAATTTATTAAAAATAAATTAAAATAAATGTTCATGCAAAATATAACTAAAATGCAATAAAAGCACATCATTTACTCTCTAAGTATTACTGATTTAAGTCTAAAAATGTCATGATAACTCTCATTTTATAGAGTTATCTGCACTTTATTGCATTCAAGAGGATTGAAGATGCCGCTTTAGTTGCACATTTGTTCTTTTGAGAGGTTGTGTGTTCATTAGTAAGTTTTGGCATCATTTCTGGGATAAGTTTAGCACGCAGTTGCAATTTAGCAGTGACCGATGGTCAAAGAGAGGTGGTCAATCACACTTTGGGCAATATGTTATAGTGTGTTTGTAGTGACAAGTAACAGATCTGGGACGTTGCCTTGCATTAAGTCGAGTTTGCCTACAACAGCATAGTCAATAGATCCCCTTTCAAAATCATCTACACTTGTTCCCTTGTCATATTTTTGATCTAGCTATCATGCCTATGATGGCAGGAAGAAGCAAAGCAATAGATAATGTGGTAGAAAAGGCTTTTCAGATTCATACTGATGTTCGAGCTCACTTGGAGGATGTCAATGCTAGATACAGGCTGAGGCAGACAAGCATCTATGTAAGAAGGTGTTTCACGAGGGTGATTTATTTAGTGATGGCGCATTTGTAGTGTAGTCAATTCCTTGGTATTCATGCCAAGTTGGAAAAGCAAAAGTACAATCCATTTGGTGTGGCATGAAAGATTAATGATAATGTTTATGTGCTTCAACTGCCGGACAATTAGAACATCTCTCACACTTTCAATGTATCTAGCCCGTTTGCATACTATCCAAATAACGAGGAGTTGTATCTACCTAACTCGAGGACAAGTTCTTTTCCAAGTGAGAAGGACTGATGTAGGTTGGTTGTGTATTACAAGCGGGGTACCTTCTAGAGGCCATAACTTAAGCTACAGTTGTTCGTTTTCAGTATATAATATACCGTTTTGAAACTTACAACCAGATGAACAAAACTGATAACAGATTGTGTTGTTTTGTCCTATGTTAAAGTAAGAAATTCCCCTTTTTTTTTTAATCATCTTTTAGTTTTAAGATTTTTTTATTACTTTTCTTGATTCTTCTAGGATTTTTATTTTTTTTAAAATTCGGATTTGAATGCCTTTGTTTTCATTTTTCTTATTTTGATTAGAAGAATTGAATTATCATATTCTATTTTAGATTTGTCTGTTTTAGCAAATACATGATATTTAGAGTAGTTATAAAAAGGGGTCAAAACTCTAATTTTATTCATTCAAACTTTTAATAAATTTTATCATAATTGAGAAACTTAGTTTCTTCTACCAGCAAACTCGATAACGTTTCTGTTTTTTCATGTAAGCTTTTAATTTTGTTTAATTTCTCTTCTTCAATCTTCTTGTTCGATGCTTCGCCTCCGATCCACCTGCTCAAGTGAGTGCACTTTCACATCGAAGTTTGTAGTTCTTTCAGTCGATTATTTTGTATTCCACTAATGATAACACAGTAATTGCAGCTGCGAAAATGTAAGCAATCACAGTGATTTCAGATATTATCTTGCTTGTGTTATGATCTTATATGTCTAACAAATTAAACACACAAAACAGTTTTGAAATGCAGTCAAATTAGGATGTACACAACTTGATAAATGAATAGCTCAAAGAACGCTGACGATAGTGGAATTGCAGGAAAAACTCGCAATAATGAATTTCTTTTATAATTATTACTAATAATGACCTCGATGGCCAAAGCTGGTGGCCGTGCGTTATGTGGCAGCAAGCGGTAGGCAATTCCGCAATTATGAGTTACTGCCAAGGCAAGGCAGCCGCCCAGGCCCCATTGTCTAAATTGCGCTACGGTATTTATTCTAAGTTGTGCCACATCCAATCAGTTAGTTGCTAGTTGTGCACTTGTGATAGTCTTTTGTTAAATCAAAACTATACACTTACCACTTATCATACATGTTGACCATTTCCACGCTTGAATTTTGATATGATACAACTTGGAATAGCTGTACCTCTTTTAATAATACACAGATGAGCTTTAATATATGTAGGGTGTGTTTAGCACACTGTATTATATTATGTTGTATTGTATTATTTTAATATTGGTGTATTGTATTATGCTGTATTGTATTAACACAGTATTATAATAATATTATTATCATTGATTATTTTTTAATTAATTTAAATTAAATATTATATTATATTAATATATTTAAATTGTATTAATATTTTATATTATTATTTATTTGAAATTAATATTATTGAAATTTATCCATATTTAAATATTTATTATTAGTTATAATAAGTTATAAATTTATTAATAAATTATAATGTAAAAATAAAAAAATAATATTATTGAAAAAAATAAAATATTATTATTAAATAATAAATTATTTATTTATTAATTTATATTAATAATTATAATGTAAAAATAAAAAAATAAAAAAATTATATAATATTATATTAAATTAAAATTTTTATTTATTTATTTATTATTTATTATTATAATAATAAAACAAAGGACAAAAAAAAAAGCAAAAGCAAAATTAATGCGTAAGAAAAAGTCAAAAGTAAAAGGATAAAAAAAAAAAAAAGCAAAAGCAAAGTTAATGCGTCAGTTGACACATTAGCATCTCCTTTATCCTAATACAATTCTTTTCTAAACATGTCCTTGATATTAATTTAATGTGAACAATGTTATAATATATCATAATCACATATACCAAACACATCCTTAGGGCATGTTTGGTACCCCTCATTACATGAGATTGCATTGCATTAGCAATGCAGTCCATGCTTGGAGGCGAATCAAACCGCCGCATTAGTGCATTACAAATAGGAAGCCAAACCATTAGGTTTTAGTCGGGTTTAGCTTAATGCGGCACTTGCCGCATTAGGTTTTTTTTTTTTTTTTGTAATAATAATAAAAAATTAATTTAATTTTTTAATTTAATATTATATTATATTTTTATTTTATATTTAATATTATATTATATTTTTAATTTAATAGGTTTTTTTTTACTTTGTAATTATAATAATAAATTAATTTAATTTTTTAATTTTATATTATATTATATTTTTTATTTTTTATTTACAATACAATTTTATATTTAATATTATATAATTTTATATTATATTATATTTTTAATTTAATAGGTTTTTTTTCTTTGTAATAATAATAATAATTTAATTTAATTTTTTAATTTAATATTATATTATATTTTTTATTTTTTATTAACAATACAATTTTATTTTTAATATTATATAATTTTATATTATATTATATTTTTAATTTAATAGGTTTTTTTTTACTTTGTAATAATAATAATAAATTAATTTAATTTTTTAATTTAATATTATATTATATTTTTTTATATTTATAATAATAATAAATTAATTTAATTTTTTAATTTAAATTAATTAATTTATATTTACTATTTTTTAAGTACTAATAAATATTATTTTCTAAATATATAATTTACATTAATCACAAAAAAATTAATACATTACAGTGCAATACTAAATATAATATAATTAAAAATTAATATAACAAGATATACATCAACATCAGACAACATTATTATAATATTCTTATACGCAATAGCTTTAATACACCAAAGATTAAAATAATGCAATACAGCTAGGGGTGGGCATAGGTTGGGTTGGGTTGGGTTTGTTAAAACCCAACCCAACCCATTATTAAATGGGTCGAAATAAAATCAACCCGACCCAATTAAATAAACATGTTCAACCTAATCTGACCCAACCTTTAGATAATCGGGTTGGGTTGGGTTGATTGGGTTGAAGACTTGAAGGTTAAATTAAAATTAAAAATTAAATAAAGAAAAAATATAAAATTGAAAATAAAACTTATTGAAATCAAATGTAAATATGTCATGAAGTATTCGACAAAGAAAATTGAAAAATAAACTATATTAAAACTAAGAAAATGTCAACAACGAGCTTCCAGACTTTGTTCCCAGCTTCCAGCATCTCTTTTTCAAATTCCAAATTCAGAACTTTTAGATAATTAGCTAGTATCATGTCCTGTAATAAAATGAAATTGATTTATAATTATGTACTGTTAACTTGTTAAGTATTTACTAAAAAATGAAGAGAAATTAAAACTAACTTACTTTCAAAATTAAATTTATAAGATAATAAATTTACCGAGCAATTATATACTACCACGTCAATCAACAGCCACAGGCTCAGCTGGAATATTTACCAACTCTAAAACAAATAAATGACAGTGAAAAATTAGTTTAAAAAATAGTAAATAAACAAGGTAAAAAAATATACACCACACACACATAAAAAAGTGTTACCTATTTCAAGTAATTCATAAAAATCTTTCTCCTCCATTGATGGCTCACTATCTAATTCAACTGGTGAAGATCGTAGCTAATTTTGTGAGTATATTAAAGCTTCTACTGTTTTTGGATTATTTATTTATATGGGTTTTGCAATTTTGTGAGCATATATTAGGGTTTTACAATTAAGAATTTTCTTATTATTATTATTTATATGGGCTGGGTTGGGTTGGGTTTGATGGGTTCATTATAATTAACCCAACCCAACCCGATTATTAATTGGGTTCAAAAAAATTGACCCAATTAACCCATAAAAACTCATCCAACCCGTTAAAATTTAATTGGATTGGGTTGGGTTGGGTTGGGTTCATTGGGTTGGGTTGGGTTTGCCCACCCCTAAATACAGCATAATACAATACAGTGTGCCAAACGCACCCTTAGGGTTATGTTTGGAAGTTAGGATTAAATATGGATTAAATTTGTTTGAGATTAAATATTTTATTCTATATTTGGCAACTTTGTTTGTATTGGATTAAGGAGGACTAAATTTAAATTTAGTTCTTAAATTATGGGATTAATAAGAGAAACAATTTATTCATTTTCAATTTTTTTTTATATATAACACTATTTTTTATTTATCACTTAAAATTTAATTAATTAATTATTTATTTATTTTATTCATGATTTTAGTTGAAATTTATTTTTTTATTTTTTTTTAGTCTAATCAAATTGGCACTTTTACTCCAATAAAATTATCTATTTAATAATTTATTACAATAACTGATTGTATTAACTTTTATATTACTAAGGTAGTATTAAAAGTAATCATGAAAAATAATAATACAAGTAATTAATTGATTTTATATATATTATTTGCTAACTTTTTGATAAAATAAAATATATCTAAAATATCCGATAAAAATTATTTAAATAATTAAATAGTTTTATCGATTTATATTTGTTATTAAATAGTTTTATTGATTTATATTTTTTTATTATAATTATAACTGTCCAATAACTAATTTGTTATATATCTAATATTCTTATTAATTACTCTAATATTTAGAGTAATTTTGATTATTACTCTAAATATTCATAAATATTTTTTGTATTTAAATATGATTTAACATTGTTCAATCCAATATTGTACCAAATATATTATAGGATTATATAATCTAATCTAATCTAATCCAAACTAATCTAATCTAATTATAATTTTAGTACAAGTTAATCTTGAATGTCAAACGCGGCCTATGGGCCTAATTTTATTAATGAAATTTAGATTTAATATGATCTAAGCTATATTGATCTTTTAATAATTTTTTGTTACAATAAATTTAAAATAATGTGCAGATAAGTTTTGATTATATTTTAATTCTTATCCTATAATTATCAATACAATCTTATTTAGAAAAAAAAAAGCTCATTCCGACACATAATCCAAATCCTTCTTAATAAATTTTAATGCATTTTTTTTATGTCTAATTAAATTCAATTCATTCATCCCCAGATATGACTTTATAAAATCAAAATACTCGATGATTCTTTCATGTCTAATTAAATTCAATTCATTCATCGCCAGATATGACTTAATAAAATCGAAATGCTCGATGATGTGGAAATTCGAATATCATGCACATCTTTTTTTTCCATCTCCACCATGTAGATCAGCAGCCTTGATGAAAGAGATTTCCATCTGGCCATCAGCTTTAGTGCACGCCATTATTATTTATTCAATGGGTCAACATGATTCAAGGGCCCGGATACCTTTCACCTCATGTAGTCTATGTGGTACTTCCTAGTTTGTCTTTTCTCAGTTAAACATTAGATCTAAATCATAAGTTGTTTCAACGGCATGGATATGTTTAATTATACTTTTACTTTGTTGTTCCTGTTATTTGCTGAAATACCGAAAAGGCCAAAGTTTTCTCAATTTTTGTACAAAAATTCAAATTGTTTGGAATGTTCACATTTAGATCATTCCCCGAGTTTGATTATCACATGATTGAAGTAAATTTTATAAATAAAAAGAAAATAGCAAAGAATTGCGGCTGTAGAAGTTGCCAGCTGCTGCACCCGTTGGTTGAGGTAGATCGTGAGGGAGGTGAAACTACCAATACGTTCCAAATTTGCCAATCTAGACCAAAAATCTGGAATATATATCTAGAAAATAACCAATATTCAAGTCGAAATAGTCATTTAGAGTCCTGATAGTATAATGTTTTCAAATAGGACCTCATCTACCACCACATGATGGTCTCGTTGTGTAGATTGCGAAATTGTGAATATTTTGACGTCTATACTATCATCAAAAGATTAACTTAGAACAACGGAGATTGACGACAAGTGATTGTGGGTAAAATTGAATTTTTGATTTCTTTTGCATTATAGAACACTTCCTTTGCATTATAGAACACTTCCTTTTTATTTAAAATAATTTAATTTGTTTAAATTAGTGACATGTTTTAATCCTTTGTAATATGGGGGAAAAACAGAAAATTTGAGAAAAAAATAGATAACATAATCAAAATTCTCATATCTATAGAGAAGAGTATAATTCTTAAATTGAAAGTGTTTGAATTCCTAAATTGAAAGTGTAAATTAAATTTGAAAAAAAAAAAAAGATTATAGAACTAGAATTTCCATATCTACTGAGAAGAGTATAATTCCTAAATTGGAAGTGTTTGAATTCCCATGAAATTTAAACTCCTTCAAATTTCGATAACCTAACAAAGGAAACCTTGAAGCTGCAAATTTGAAAGCTTGGTCTGTGGCAATAGAAGAAACTTGGAGAAGAAGAAAGATAATAATAATAATAATAAGTAGACGATTTGTATGTTCGATAACCTAATAAAATTTTAAAACCTATAATGTTTTTTCAGTTTTCTAAAATAAGAGGAACTGAAATGTAATTGAACTAGAAAAAGCAAAAAAAATGGGAGTATGTTGCACCAAAGCAACATAGTTTCGTCCCTTAAAGTTCATAATGTTATTACGCACTACTGATGATGATGGTTATGTCACGTACCGTAAAATGTTATCACACTCAAGCCCATGATGGGACACAACCATATATGGGACCTTAAGAATGTGAGGTTTGAGGTTTGTAGTTTGTATGCAGTACAAAAGGAAAAAGATATCTCGATGGTCACACTCACATACAATCATGAGTTCAGTCGTTGTCACTGAGACTTTTCTTTTTTCTACTATTACTCTCTTTAATTATTATCAAAACTCTTATGATAAATTCAAATATCACATTAAAATAAATATAATAAATAAAATAACATTATATTTTACAAATTATTTCAAATATTAAACTATTTTATGTTAATTTCATTTAACTTTATGACGGAGCAGTGGAAGTGCACTTGATAGGATAGATAAAATTATTCTAATACCGGACCAAGCTAACATAATTAAATTACACTCTAATCAAAATGTGATTAGATATCATTATAATTTAAATGACTCAATAAGGTTTTTTATAACGTATAAAGTGAGATTAGATGACGTTGTAATTTAAATAATTGTACAAGAAAGATTTTGATAGGTAATCTAAATATGAATTATAAAACAAGGTTTATTTGAATAATTGAAGTTGAAGTTATAATAATAATACCTCTCTATTTATAATAGTGTAGACCTATTTCCCTAAATTAACTTAAAAAGAAAAACTATATTATAATTATAATAGAAATAAAAGATTAAGACACATACCGTAATTTACTCTAATTAAAATAGAAAATAAATTATAGAATCCTAAAATAACGTCCTACGTATCATTCTCCCCGGTTAAAAGAGAACTTGTCCTAGAGTTTTTCTAAAGTATAGAACTTATAGTAGAGCATCAATGCATCTTGGACCTTGAACTTATAGTTGGTTCATCAATCATTCTTGAAGCTTGACGGAGGTTGTCGAAGCTCCTCAAAAACAAATACTGATTCACCTAAATAAAATTGTAGAAATGGTGAGACCAGGTCGAATCCCTAGGGAACTATGTATTTAATTTCTCAAAGTTTAAAACAAAAATTAATTTCCCAAGAAAAATTCTGGATTTGCAAGTTTCTGCCAATAAACGGATCACCGTTTAGTGTAAACGGCGAGCCGTTTACTCTTTGAAGAATTCTGGGAATTATCGGTTTAACCGATTGAGGAAAAGCAAGTCGATTTCATGAGCTATCGACTTTTAATCGGTGAACCGATAAGGAAATCGCAAACCGCTTGTCGCCTCTTTCCTTTCGCTTTTATTGGACAGAAGTGAAAACGGAAGACCGTTTAGTGTTGTGATCTTTCTGAATTTATCGGCCAACTGCTTTAGGGAAAACGGTAAGCCGTTTGTGTGGTAACGATTACGGAGCTTATTCGGGCCGGTTAGGGAAAGCCGGTAAGCCGTTTTCTTCTCTCGGTTACGGAAATAAGCGGTTGGCGTTAGTGATTAACGGTTAACCGATTACTTGATTCAAGGGGTTTTTAACGAGAATAAAATAAAATAAAATGAAATAAAACAAAACTTAAATTTAAACAAGGAAAATCAATCTTACCAAGCTTCCAATCCAAGGGTGTCAATTCCATCCAATTGTAATTTTGATCATGGGCAAAATATAAATTACTCAATCCAAGAACTTAGTCTACTTAATCGGAATCCATGATAATTATTCTCTAATGTAATAGACTCAAACAATCGCTAAATCAAACTTATCACTAATTTAATTAGCTGGGCATCATCGTTCCATATCAAATTATGATAGCATTAAGAATTAGTGAGAATGACTAAAACAAGATTAATTATTTCAGATTTCTCCAATTTAATCAATTTGTATTTTATTTCCCTAGAGCCTATCATGCAAGCTATGTAATTGTGGCCATCAATATACACATGAGCCAACTCCTTACTCAATTCAATCATTCATGACAATTCGGATCACAAACTCATGACTAGCGATAGAAAAATAAATATTGAATTAAGGCGTCAACTCAATCAATATAAATAATTCATAGAAAATAAGAACAAAAAAATAAAAATTACTTGGATAGAAGAAATTCTTGTTAAGTTCAAAGCCTCACAAAATTACAACTGGAATTTGAATTACCCCTGGATCGGAATTAAAAGCTTAGCCACTCATGGTGGCTAAACAAAACATAAGATTGTTTAAAGAAGAAATTGCAGCCGTTTGTTTGCTTCCTTTCTCACGCCCAAGCTTTGTTTTTGTGTCTTGTGTTGTTGGATTATTTTCTCACGTTGGCCCTTCTCTTCTTTTTATATTGCTAGCTTTCCTTTTCCATTTTGATTTCCACTTGCTCCTTTCCTTTTCTATTGCGATTTCTTTTCCTCTTTTGCTAGCTTTTCTAATCCTTCTTGGATTCTTCTTCCTCTTTGTTGGAGACCAAATCCTTCTCCAATTTTGATTGCTAGAAACCGACTCTACAGGAAAAGGTCAGCCACGTTGCAAAGCCCAAATTAAGTCCTTTTTATCCAAATTTCATCATAATATTCGATTCATCTCTAAATCAATTCAAATATAATTTCACGAATTAGCACAAAATAAATCAAGATATGAGGGATTTAAACAAAATATAATATGACTATTTATGACCTATCAAATTTCCCCACACCTAAACCATGCTTGTCCTCAAGCATATCTTAAATCATCATACCAATCCTCCCTTTTACCTCCTTTCAAACCATTCAATATCCAAGAATACCAATAAAGCTAAACACACATCAATGAGTCAAATCATAGTGACAATCAAGAGAATAAGCATTCATAGGATAGAATTTGTGACAAAAACACAAGCATCTCATTGATTCATCAACATCAAATGCAGCAAGACTTAACACCCTCGCATGGTTTCGCTCAATGCTCTCAAAGTGTTTAGGGTGCGTGTTTTACTCTCAAAATCAAAGCATAGCATATTATTACCATAAGCTTGCAAATGGATTAAATCTCCACCACTGCATATGAATATGATGCAAAAATCAAAGGGACTTTACAAGGGTTGAAATGGGGCTTTAGGTAAGGGTATGGTAGAAGGAAAAATGAAGGGTTTAACGATCAAGATAAAGAGTTAGTTACGTGCATGATTTAGATAGTAAACAAAATAAACAAACATACTTCTAGAATGATGAAATTTATCCCCACATTTTAGCACTTTAAAACACTTGGAGAAACAATTTGATAGTTCAATTGCTTTTGCAAATAATTCTCCAATCATCCAATTAAGGGAATAAATTTCACAACAGAATTTTTTCTTTTTCGTTTTTTTTTTTTTTTTTTTTTTTTTTTCGATTGCTTTTCATCATGCAATTTCTTCACTCTTGTCTTGATAGGGTAGAAAGAAAACAAGGATAACAAACAAAAGGCTTGGGGTTAAACAATGTGTTAGAAAACAAAGAAAAGGGAAAAGTAGGCTCAAAGGGGCTAACTAAGGGAAAATAAAAGGTGGGTCTTTTAGAGTCTAAGAATTGGTTGAACCTAATTGCCCTTATCACACTTAAGCATCAATTCAAAAATGTGGTCTCAACATACATTCATAAGCAAGTTCTAGAATAAACACACTAAGCTTGATACACTCAACAAAGATAAAAGGAGCAAAATGTAATGAGTTGCTCTTAGGCTCAAAAGCTCACTAGAGTGTCTATTTTGCATCAAGTCTTGTGCACTTTTCAATCAACAAATGAACGTGACACCATCGAAAATTTTAAAGAGAATACTATTCATGCTTACCTCTTTCATGCATTAAAACTCAAAACAAAGATGTATCCCTAGCTTACAAGGTATTCAAAGATATTGAGAAGACTTAAAGCATAAAAATTTAAAAAATTTTAAGAACAATTTAAAAGCATGCCAAAATCCTCCCCCACACCTAAATAATACATTGTCCTCAATGTATCAACAAGTAAATGGCTCACAAAAAATAATAATGAAAAGTAAATGAGAAGGGAAGAAGAAACTCCCCTGGATGTGAGCGGTGTGGACCCGAATGAGCATAGGGAGAGGGTTCCAAGGAAAGCTGAAAAATGGCGCGAGCACGATCTATTGAGGTTAATCTCCAGTCCAAGATATGACTTCTTCATAAAGAGCATCTAAAAGCTTAAAATAAAATCAACGAAAGGAAAGAAAGAACCCGAAATAATAAAAATTCAAAAAGCAAGAAAATATTTGGGTTGCCTCCCAATAGCGCAATTGTTTAACGTCGTTTTGCTCGACAAAGTCGCAAAGCGAATCAAGTATCCGTATAATGAGGATGACTGAAATTGACTCCGGTGAGGCGTGGAGCAATTTCACCTTCATGATAGATTTTCAACCTATGGCCGTTCACTTTAAAAATCTTGTCCGAGTCTAAGCTCTTAATCTCTACTGCACCATAAGGAAACACATTAAAAACAACAAAAGGACCAACCCATCGAGAACGGAACTTACCAGGCATGAGCTTCAATCGAGAGTTGTATAGCAAAACTTTTTGACCAACCTCGAATTGCTTACGAACAAGCATGTTGTCGTGAAGCGTCTTGGATTTCTCCTTGTAAATTCTTGAGTTCTCAGGCGTCAACCTCAATTCTTCTAGCTCTTGCAATTGCAATAATCTCGACATACCGCCTTGTCTAAGTCCATATTACATCGCCGCACCGCCCAATAGGCCTTGTGCTCGATTTCCACGGTAAGTGACATGCTTTACCAAACACAATTCGGTGAAGGAGACATACCTATAGAGTTTTGTCACTGATGCAAGCCAAAGAGCATCATCTAAACGAAGGCTCCAATCCTTTCTTCCCGGATTCACCGCCTTTTCCAAAATAGACTTAACCTCTCGATTGGAGACTTGACGGCCATTGGTTTGAGGATGATATGCGGTGGCAACTCGGTGATTCACTCCATATTTTTCATCAAAGCTTCAACCGATCTATTGCAAAAATGTGTGCCTTGATCACTAATAATTGCTCTTGGAATTCCAAACCTAGCAAAATGTTAGTTTTGACAAACCTACAACGACTTGAGAGTCGGTTTTGGTGGCTTTTGCTTCCACCCATTTCAAACATAATCCACCGCCAAAGAATATAAGAAAATCAAGATGATGGCAAAGGACCCATAAAATCAATGCCCCATACATCAAATATTTCACAAATAAGAATTAGAACTTGAGGCATTTCATTCTTGCGTGTTAACGCCCTACTTTTTTGACATCTCTCAACTTTTGCAAAATTGATATGCATCTTTAAATAAAGACTCCCAATATAAACCACTATCTAGAATTTTCCTAGCGGTCCGTCTAGGTCCAAAGTGTCCTCCACATGCATAATCATGGCAAAAGGTTAAGATAGATTGGAATTCATTTTCAGGCACACATCTCCTAATCACTTGATCCGCACAATATTTCCATAGAAAAGGTTTGTCCCAAACATAGTACTTAGACTCACTTTTAAGCTTAGCTTTCCTAGACGCACTAAGACTATTAGGTAGACTTCCTGTAACCAAATAATTTACTATATCAGCATACCAAGGAATCATACCTTTTAGTTGGAACAAATACTCGCTTGGAAAGTTGTCATTGAGAGGTGTCTCATCTTCCTTCCTTATCAATCTACTCAAGTGGTCAGCAACAGAATTCTCCACTCCTTTGCGATCCTTAATTTTCAAGTCAAACTCTTGGAGAAGTAAAATCCATCGAATTAGCCTTGGCTTTGATTCCTTCTTGGCCAAAAGATACTTCAAGGCTGCATGGTCAGAATACACAATAACTTTAGAGCCAAGCACATAAGAACGAAATTTATCTAAAGCAAAAACAATTGACAAAAGTTCTTTTTCCGTAGTGGAATAATTGCACTGAGCAGGATTTAGAGTCCTCGAAGCATAATAGATAGCATGGCTTTTCTTGTCAATCCGTTGGCCTAAAACCGCTCCCACTGCATAATTGCTCGCATCGCACATGATTTCAAAAGGCAAGTCCCATCGTGGTGGTTGAATGATTGGCGCGCTAGTCAACAATTCTTTGAGCTTGTCAAACCTTTCTTTGCATTCCTTCCAAACTTGATTGAACTTCAGCAAATTTGTTAAGGGTAATGCGATCTTGGAGAAGTCCTTGATAAACTGCGATAAAATCCGCATGTCCCAGAAAAGAACGCACTTCCTAACATTTGTAGGGTATGGTAAGTTTGCAATTATATCCACTTTAGCCTTATCAACTTCTATACCCTGAAGAAATCACATGTCCTAAAACAATGCCTTGGGTGGCCATAAAATGACACTTTTCATAATTTAGAACCAAGTTAGTATTCATGCATCTTTTCAAAATCTTGGTTAAATTATCTAAGCATTCATCAAACGAATCTCATACGAAGTCATCCATAAACACTTCAATGCAACTCTCAATAAATTCAGAAAAAATACTCATCATGCATCTTTGAAATGTACCTGGAGCGTTACATAGACCGAAAGGCATTCGCCTATAGGCATAAGTTCCAAAAGGACAAGTAAATGTTGTCTTTTCTTGATCTTCCTGTGCAATAGGAATTTGATAGAAACCTGAAAATCCATCAAGAAAACAAAAGAAAGACTTTCCTGCTAATCTCTCTAGCATTTGGTCAATAAAAGGTAAAGGAAAGTGATCTTTTCTAGTGACTTGGTTAAGCTTTCTAAAATCAATGCACATTCTCCAACCATTTTGTACACGCATGGGTACAAGTTCATTATTCAAATTCTTAACCACAGTTATGCCAGTTTTCTTTGGAACAACATGAATTGGACTTACCCATTCACTATCAGAAATTGGGTAGATTATACCTGCATCGAGTAATTTGAGGATTTCTTTCATCACCACTTCCTTCATGGCTGGATTCAACCTTCTTTGTGGCTCTCGTGATGGTTTAGTATCCTCTTCAAGCAAGATCCTATGCATGCAAATTGATGGACTAATTCCTTTTATGTCGGCTAAGGTCCATCCAATTGCCACCTTGTACTTTCGTTCTCACCAAACTTTCCTCTGCTCGTGTGAGTCCTTTCGATATAATCACGGCAATGTCTCCCTTTCACCTAAATACATGTATTTGAAGTGGTTTGGCAAAGCTTTCAATTCAGTTTGGTGCACAATAGAAGGTAACATTTTGTCGGTAGAGAATTTTCAGCATTAGAGTTTATTGGCTCCAAATTTCCTTCTAAAGTGGGTTGTGCATCTAACTCTAGCTCATTCCCAACATTTTCTTGGGTAAAAATTTCCGCACAATGAATCAAGCACATCAATTTGACTGAAAGAATGCATATCAAGAGGTGTTTCACCGCATCAAAATATTAAACTTAACAATCTCCATCAAACTCGGCTGCAGAGAGTACCTCATCTACATCAATCTTTGTTTTGGCAGTTTTCATGAAAGGTCTTCCAATAAGATTGAAGGCGATTTGGAAGAAGGATGACCTTCCATCTCTAAGATGTAAAATCTCTGAAATATAAGCTCATTAACCTGCACCAAAACATCTTCTACTATACCAAGTGGGTGAATATAAGAACGGTCAGCTAATTGAATAACTACACCAGTCTTTTGCAAGTCATTTAGTTTAAGTTCTTGGTAAACCGAAAATGGCATGACATTAATTGAGGCTCCTAAGTCTAGCATAGCATGCTCAACTTTCTTTTCACCAATCACACAAGGTAATGAAAACATACCTGGATCCTTGCATTTTTCGGGCATACTCTTTCGTAAAATTGCCGAAACATTCTTACTTACCTCAACTTTCCCCTTTTCCTTCATCTTCCTCTTGTTGGTGCACAACTCTTTCAAGAATCTTGCATATTTCGGAATTTGCTTGACCGCATCCAACAGGGGGATGTTAATTTGCACTCTCCTAAACGTGTCCAGGATCTCCTTTTCTTGCTCATCTTCTTTTGGCTTAGCTAACCTGCTAGGAAAAGGAGGTGTAGGCGTGTAAGATGAAAGAGATAAAGGAGGATCGAATTTTACCCCACGCTTAATTTTGGAAGGAGTTTCTTCATCTTCATCTCCCTTGGCCATTTCGAACCTTTTTAGGTGGAGTTGATCCTGAAGGAATTTCTTTTCCGCAGCGATGATATTGCACTGCCTCTCTTGGGTTGATTTCTGGTTGTGAAGGTAATTTTCCAGAATTTTGAGCTTCCAATTTGCTAACGGATGTGGCTAATTGAGTGATTTGGTTGCCCAAATTCTGGATGCTTGTCCTTGTTTCCTGCTGAAGTTGAAGAGTATTGGTAGCAAGATTCTTAACGATATCTTCCAAAGACATACCTGAGTTGGGAGCTTGAGTTTGTGTGGGGATTGGAGGTGGTCTAGTGAAGTTCTGAGGCGGTGGCCTTTGTTGTCCTCCTTGGTTTCCATAGCTAAAGTTAGGATGATCCCTCCATCCAGGATTGTAGTGATTCGAATAGGGATCATACTTCCTTTGCGCCGTGAAACCCATTTATAGCATTGGCTTCTTGTGTGGAGTCTTGTTGCAATGTGGGGCACATATCAGTAGGGTGCCCATGAAGTGAGCATATCCCACACGTTTTCACCGTTTGCAGTTGCCCTACAGCCATTTGACGAACCAAAGCAGTTAAATCAGAAATTTGATTTTTAAGGTCACTTACCTCGTTAACGTGCTTGATAGATCCTCCACCCGCTCTTGTACCGAATTGTTGAGAAGTTTCAGCCATGTTTGAAATCAATTGTTTGCTTCCTGGCGTCTTGTTCACTAAAGCTCCACCACTTGCGATCAATCATACTCCATCCATTGGCAACATGATCCTCGTAGAAATATTGGATGAGAGTTGATCCGAAATTGATGGTGGGGAAAAGGCGTAATCTTTTGAATCGTTCCCAAGACTGCATGACGTCTCCCCTGATTTGTGTGATACCATAAATTTCCTTCCTAATACTAGCATCGTGAGGCGTGAAAGAATTTCTCCGTAAATAGCCTCTTCATCTCATTCCATGCGGTGATAGAATCCTAAGGTAGATAATAGAGCCAATCTTTAGCTTGATCCTTCAAAGAGAATGGAAGGCTCTAAGGTTGATTTGCTTCCTGGATACACCATGTGGCTTCATTCCAGAGCAAACAATGTGAAATTCTTCGAGGTGCTTATGAGGATCTTCACCGCAAAACCACGAAGGAAGGAAGTAAATGAATCAAACCAGATTTTAGTTCAAAATCATTAGAAATATTAGGAAAAGTAATGCATAGGTGTTTTTGATTCAAAACTGTTTCGGCGAGTTCTTTGAGAGTTAGGTCCGCCATCTTTCTTCAACGCCTCAAATGGATGTACCACCAGTGGTTAAATCTATCTCTGCTTCTTCCTCAAGACGACGTTTTCCCTCTCTAGTCTCTTTTCTCAATTGACGCGCTGTCCTCTCGATTTCTGGATTATACTGCAAATTAGTAGCCTGAGAAGAACGAGTCATAAACTAAATCAAATAAACAATTTAAACAATGAGAAACTAAAATTAGTTCCCCGGCAACGGCGCCAATTTTGACGGAGGTTGTCGAAGCTCCTCAAAAACAAATACTGATTCACCTAAATAAAATTGTAGAAATGGTGAGACCAGGTCGAATCCCTAGGGAACTATGTATTTAATTTCTCAAAGTTTAAAACAAAAATTAATTTCCCAAGAAAAATTCTGGATTTGCAAGTTTCTGCCAATAAACGGATCACCGTTTAGTGTAAACGCGAGCCGCTTTACTCTTCAAGAAGGAATTATCGGTTTAACCAATTGAGGAAAACGGAAGTCGATTTACGATTTGAAGCCATCGACTTTAATCGGTGAACCGATAAGGGAAATCGGCAAACCGCTTGTCACTCTTTCCTTTCGCTTTTATTCGGACAACCGGTAAGGGAAAACGGAAGACCGCTTAGTGTTGTGATCTTTCGAATTTATCGGCTAACCGCTTAGGAAACGGTAAGCCGTTGCAGTGGTAACGATTCGAGCTTATTCGCCAGGTTAGGGAAACCGGTAAGCCGTTTTCTTCTTCTCTCGGTTCTGGAAATAAACGGTTAGCCGTTAGTGATTAACGGTTAACCGATTACTTGATTCAAGGGGTTTTTAACGAGAATAAAATAAAATAAAATGAAATAAAACAAAACTTAAATTTAAACAAGGAAAATCAATCTTACCAAACTTCCAATCCAAGGGTGTCAATTCCATCCAATTGTAATTTTGATCGTAGGCAAAAATATAAATTACTCAATCCAAGAACTTAGTCTACTTAATCGGAATCCCGCAGAAAGTAATTATTCTCCTAATGTAATAGACTCAAACAATCACCTAAATCCAAACTTATCACTAATTTAACTGGGCATCATCGTTCCATATCAAATTAAGCGATAGCATTAAGAATAGTGAGAATGACTAAAACAAGATTAATTATTTCAGATTTCTCCAATTTAATCAATTTGTATTTTTATTTCCCTAGAGCCTATCATGCAAGCTATGTAATTGTGGCCATCAATATACACACACATGAGCCAACTCCTTGCTACTCAATTCAATCATTCATGACAATTACGGATCACAAACTCATGACTAGCGATAGAAAAATAAATATTGAATTAAGGCGTCAACTCAATCAATATAAATAATTCATAGAAAATAAGAACAAAAAAATAAAAATTACTTGGATAGAAGAAATTCTTGTTAAGTTCAAAGCCTCACAAAATTACAACTGGAATTTGAATTACCCCTGGATCGGAATTAAAAGCTTAGCCACTCATGGTGGCTAAACAAAACATAAGATTGTTTAAAGAAGAAATTGCAGCCGTTTGTTTGCTTCCTTTCTCACGCCCAAGCTTTGTTTTTGTGTCTTGTGTTGTTGGATTATTTTCTCACGTTGGCCCTTCTCTTCTTTTTATATTGCTAGCTTTCCTTTTCCTTTTTGATTTCCACTTCTTGCTCCCTTTCCTTTTTCTATTGCGATTTCTTTTCCTCTTTTGCTAGCTTTTCTAATCCTTCTTGGATTCTTCTTCCTCTTTGTGCTAGGAGACCAAATCCTTCTCCAATTTTGATTGCTAGAACCGACTTCTAAGAAAAGGTCAGCCCACGTTTGCAAAGCCCAAATTAAGTCCTTTTTATCCAAATTTCATCATAATATTCAGGATTCATCTCCTAAATCAATTCAAATATAATTTCCACGAATTAGCACAAAATAAATCAAGATATGAGGGATTTAAACAAAATATAATATGACTATTTATGACCTATCAAAGCTCGAAATACTCCATGCTTTATCGTCTTCTTGATCTTGCTAGTCACTATGTGAAAAGATGAAGTCTTGTAGGAGCAAACAACTTCCAAGTCTCTCAAGTCTTCTACTGAATCTCATTCAATGTTCTTGCTAATGAATTTTGTCTTTGCAACCAAACCTTCTTCAAAAATAATCTTCTTGTCTTCAACATGTTTAGGCATAATTATGTCAATCATTGTTGGAGTCTTTTCAACTTGATTTTGCTGTACAAACTCGATCACAATATTTGATTCAATATTCAAATCAAGAGTTGTTTGTACCTCTTCTTTAAAAATCTCAAATAGGTCTATAACTTCATCATCTTCAATGCTTGTTTTGTCTTCCAAGGAAGCATCATGCATACTCTCGCACAAATTGTCAAATTGGAACTTTAAATCAATAAAAAAATTGTACTTCATTTTTTGGCATCTCAAGCGAGTCTTTTTCCTTAACAATAAGTGAACTCACTAGTACATCTTCATGCACTTTCATTGAGACTCGCCTTTGCTTATTTAAATCCTGGACTTCCTCATGTCTTTTAATCATTTCATTAAAGTTTCTTTGATGTTGTGACTCGATTTGCAACTTAATTTGCGTGGCTAAATGAATTGGATGATGTAAAGTACAGATAATATATGTAGGTGTCATTTCTTACACATGTAAATCAAGCAACCTCACAAATCTTATGATTGTACCCTCTTCAGGTTCATAATAATATTTGCATCCATAAAATTGTTCAAACTCAAAAGTATAATCAGAGACTAATCTCATATCTTGTTGCACCAAATAATAATCGAGAAGGATAAACTCGGATCGGAAAATACGGTTCATACGATTCCATGATCGAATTTTACATTTGCCTTAGGCAAGTTAAGAATATTGCAATGATTCCCACCAATCTGAATCACTGAATCTCAATTTACTAACAACAAATGATACTTGCTTTTCATTACGAGTGCATAGAGCTATAAACTAATGCTCAACCTTGTCCTACCAATCAAGAAATTTCTTGGGACAAGTGCATGCAAATAAGTCCGGCACTTGATAATAAGAGAGTAAAGATAGTATTTTTCCATTTATTGTCAAACTTTTATACAATGACAAAATTGTAAATAAATCTCATCTCTCGAGTTTTGGTGTGGCCAATGGCTGGTGGCTATAAATTAGTCTAATAATGGTCAGACCTGGTAGATTTAGTGGTGAGGAACACGATGGTGGCTGCGGATTGGCCAGATTATCAGTGATTTGGTCGAAAAACTTACTTGAAATAGCAGCAGCTTATGTGGATTAGTTGTGATTCGTGGTGATTTATGGTGATGTTTGATGACGAGGATGGCTAGATATTGGTCAATCAAGGCCAGGGATTCATGTACTAGTTGTGGTCGACGATGATAAGGTAGTGGAACATCGGAGGTTGAGTGGTGGAGTCGTGGGTTTTGGGTGCTTTCGTGCAGTGGTTGAATAGCACGGTTGAGGGCAGAGTTGGTTGGGATTTAGCCGATGGTGCTGGCGAGTCTGGTGTTGGCTCTGGATGGTCATGATGACAAAACATGCGATCGGTAGTGATTGGAGCGGCAGAGCTTCACGGATTCAGGTTATTTGAGCAGTGACCGCACGGCTGTTTTTAAGGGTCGAGGCTAGTTGGGTTTTGGGCGGCAATGGATGATAAGTTTGATGGTTATAGTGGCTAGTGGTGATGGCAACCGAATTGTGGAGAAAGTAGTGGTGGGCAATGGTGGCTAAAGCTTCAATTTTTTTTTTGTTTCTTTTTTTTTTCAGTGATGGATTTGGTCGCGATGGATATGGGTAGTCCGTAAAGTTGTGCAATTAGCACATAATTGCTTTGATACCAACTGAAAAAGTGGAAAGCAAAAGTGAAACTGGTATGATAAAAAACGTAGATATCATTCTAGTATTCGACTACGCTAACGGGATTAATTTACACTATAATTAAAGTGTGATTAGATCTCATTCTAATTCAAATGATTCAATAAGGTTTTTAATATTGCATAAAGCAAGATTAGATGACATTGTAATTCAAACAACTCTATAAGATAGATTTTGATAGGTAATCCCAATAGAAATTATAAAAGAGGATTTATTTGAATAATTGAAGTTAAAGTTACAATAATAAGATCTCTCTATTTATAATAAAATAAACATACTTCTCTAAGTTAACTTAAGAAAGGAAAAATAAATCATAACTAGAATAGAAATAAAGGATTAAGATACATTCTATAATTGACTTTAATTAAAATAGAAAATAAAATTTTAGAATCCTAAAATAACGTTCTACATCACTTTATTATTACTGAAATCCATGAACCGAGAACTTAACTTAAAATTTATACTAAATGTAAATATCATAGATAAGCAATATATATGTTTCAATAAATTACGCAAATTTTATTTTAATATTATTAATCAGTCAAAAACATTTTTCTAATATTAAAAATAACTCAAAATTTTTCGTTTTAGCCTCTATGATCACATATTCGTAACTCGTGTTAGATAAACTTGATATAAAAAATTAGTTATTAAATACTTTAGTTCGAAAAGGTCGAGGAACAAAATTCTTTTATGATCTAAATTTCTCGTAAGTAAACTATATGGGCGCATATGATTACATAACACAAATTTTTTTAAAACCTTTTGTTCAAATTAAGTGAGAATCTTAATTGGTCAGATAAACTTGAACTTATCCTTTTTTTTCTCATTGAAAAAAGGACAAGAAATGCTGATTAATGTATAATAAAACCGAAAGACAATGCTTGAATGTATCGCATCAAGCATATGGAAGTCTCCTTAGCTATTGTTTATAATTTTAGTATTGCCAGGATGAGTGTATCTGACACTTAAAACTTTGAAACTCTACGTGTGCTTTGATTTTTTTTTTTTTTCATTTTTAAAGGAAAACTTCTACAGAGATGCAGGGTTGTTTTTTAACGACGCAACTGCTGAGATTAATATAAATGCACATCATATAATACTCTATTACAAGTGCTATAATCATGTAACACGATTGAAAAAAGGTAATGTTGATTATATGTAGTAGCAGGAACCCGAGCGCTTTGACCCTCCAACAGTTCAACATAAGAATGGAATGAGGAGATATTCTGCATAGAACAACTGTAAATGCACAAATATAAGAGTCGGTCTCAAACTAAACAAGAAAAATTTATTAAAAAGAAGAGGAAGGATACACCTATTTGTGGGAGGTGGAACATAATTTATTATGTTCCCCAAAAAAAAAAAAAACTGTACTTAATGATCCTCACATGTTAATAAGTTAGGTGTATCTTTATTTATTTTTTTTTCCAAATGTCATTAGTTGGGAAAAAAAAATGTGTAAACTGCATCCTGTTTGAGACAATTTTTTAAGGAAAATATACAAAGTAGATAATTGAATTTAAGAGCATAAAATGTCTTCAAACTTTTAATAGGGTCAAAATGCTCTTTTAGTGAGCTAGTTATCCAATTAATTATTCCGTTTTCAAAAATTATTTAAAAGATCTCTATTGTATGTCTATTTCTCTAAAAATTAGTATACTTTTGTTATCTGTTGCATGGTATATTTGTTTGAATCTTAATTAAATTATAAAATACTTTCTAAATCTTGAAAATTAGACCCAACATATATAAATGAAACATTATTTTTAGTAAATTTTAAGAATAAATGGACTAATTGAATAATTGGCTCAATTTGGGACATACATATTCTTAACTTACATATATGAAAGAAGAGATTTACTCTACCCAATTATGAGAGAGACTTGTAAGGACTCAGTCGAACCCATTCCCTCAATTTTTCTTGAGAGAGTAGGTTACCACTGGACTATGACTTCAATGACTTGAATTGTGTAAGGATTATAGAATCATTTACCCCTGAAATATTAGACAGTAGTAAAGCCAAGCAGTAGAGATATTCACTTGCCTTCCAAATGAACATGTAAAAAGAAGTTATTGAAGCTTTACAGGATAGATCGACTGATTGAGTTTTAAGCCACAAAAAGGAAGCAAGTGTGCAATGCCCTAATACCTGAAAGTACATAAATTCTTGGTAAGTAAGATCGCAATCACAAACAGGAAAGAAAAGCTAAATTTCTTGCAAAATTACAAATGCTTACAGTGACAAGCTTGCTTGGCATAAAACATGAAGAAGCTCCAACTATTACAGCAGCTCCATAAGCAAATAACAGCATATAAACACAAAGCCAAAATACCTTTTGAGAAGAAAACAACACAATTGTAAGGAAAATACGACCAGCTGCCCAACAATCCTAAAAATTATACTAGTTCACCCACTCTTTCTTGCCCTTGACTAACACTAAACGACTGAATGCCAAAATGTCTATCGCCATCCACATCAGGTATATCCTGTAAAAGTTCAAATCTTCTTAATAAATAATATAATTTATTTCTGAATTTTGATAGAAACTTACCAATTTAAAGTTTACTTGACAGCTAATTATATTTCACAACTGGTAATTTTATCACTGCTATGGTGGATAAAAAGTCATAATATTTCAATCTAAAACATAAATTCAATTTCAGAATTACCTTGAAAACTGCTATTACAGCAGAGAAGAAGCACATGAAAGCAGTTGCAAACATCAATGACCTTGTAATTACTAGAGGTCTACCAAGCGCATATTTCTATATGCATCAAAACACTTCGTCAGAAAAAATAAAAAATAAAGCTCATCTATCAACGGATCACTCTTTTACATACCAGACTTCAGATGAAGATTTTTTTGTATGTATACCTGAATGTGAATGAAGAAAGCAAGCTGAACTACAACTGCCCTCACAATCAGGATGCAGCTTGCAGCTAGAAAAGCATGTCTCTTCCATCTAAGAAACGGAAGCTACAAGAGCGAATAACAATAAGCTTGTTGATCAAGTAACCAATCTTGCAGAAAAAGATCCTTTGTAGCAACATAAACAAAACGTTTATGAGGCCCTTACTTCTATGGAATACACACTTCCAAGCAAAAAACTTATGAAGAGGGCCGAAAAAAGTGGTGGTGATTTGAACCTAATCCCCATAGTCATACTCTGAAAACAAAATCAAAGAATTATAAGCAACAAAATTTTGCTCATTAGAACTTTGAGTTAATTTGAAATCTATAAGGGTTATGCATTTTCTGAATAGGAACTTATCTACATATGCTAGTAATTATTTACAGACTGGTCATATTTAATTTAGTGGTTAGTAATTTTATTCTATACATAGAAGTTGTGAATTAAAAATCGGAATACTGCAACTTAAGCTTCCCCCAAAATATGATTATCACTTAACAATTAATGGGATTACAACAAATTTTGGCCATTGGCTTACTATCAATAAAGATATGGAAACAATTGTTGCTCCTGTTTCCATTGAGAAGTCACCGGAAGCAAGGGGCAGATCAGGCTTATTAACCTATAAACATAAGAAAATTGATTTATTAGCCAAAGAAGATATATATATATATATATATATATATATATAGATAGATAGATATAGATACACACGAAGCCTCAACCAATGAACTTATTTTTTTCGCAATATAAACAATTTAATTTGATAAATTTACATCATAGTCTCATAGATAATCATAACAATTTTTTTTTTTTTTGAATAATTTTAACATCAGAGAAGTTCTATAAATTATACATACTAATTAAAATACCTTGTCTATTTCAACATCATATAATTGATTCAAGCCAACCACGTAAATGTTCATCAAGACTGAGGGCACCAAGGCCTATATAAAGAAGAATCAATTATTTCAATTAGTTGATGATATGCACTCATTCAGACAGCCATTTTCAACTAGTTGCTTTCTCCTTCAATAATCCCATGAAAAATTCTTACCTTCAATAGTCCGATAAAAAATGTGGGAGTGAGATCAGCAATTGTTTGTACTGGAAGAAGAGAAACTGATGTTATCCCTAATATCTGAAAACAAAAATTGAGTTAAAAAAAGGGAAAATCAGTCATAGTGTTTAGAAAGATTTTGTCATCCCATTGTATTTCTCTAGAAAAATAAAAATTAAAGATGTAGCTAGTAATAAACTCACAGTGCCTATCACAGTGTGAGGACGAGAAAAACGGTAGAGTGCAATTAAATTCTTTTGAAGAGCATCCCGAAAGCTTGTCAAATTATTATCATCCTCGGATTTTGACGCATGCCCATCTTGTGATGTGACCGGAACACAATATTTCTTCAATGATTTGTTGTTTCTGTTTTTCAAATATTCACTGTTTCTGCTAATTTTCTTGGGTAATAAAAATGAACTTTGCGAACATTTGATGAAGTTCTTGCCCTGACTATTTCTGTTTGGGATGCCACGTAGCTGAGTTGCTGGCGATTGAAATGTCGTGATGTAACCTGAAGATGGCAAAGACGGATACATTATCTATTAGTTATATGTGAAAATTTTGAAATGCAAAGGCCTATAAGAATAATATGAATGGCATTAATCATTACGCTAAATTAGTCAAGCACACAGATGGAAACTTTAACGATTCAGTAATACTTTGATGCAAATTATATGTTATGTGCACTGCTTCGGCAATGAAACTTACGGCGGCAAATTACGCTTTAGGAAAATCACCAAAATCAAGCCATAACATACCTCCTGGAATGGCTTTCATTTGTGTATATAGGTTATTGTTTATTATGTAAATGAATCTAGCAAGAAGAAATATAATCTTTCTTTTGCTATTTCATCATATATCCATCGTTGCCATTGAAGACAACTCATGAGCGAATAAGGTAACATTTGCATACAACTTATCATAGGTACAATTATATATAGTATCATGTAAAATATGACCACAGTCATTTATTTGGATATCCATTGAGTTGTAAAAATCCAATCAAATCAATGAAAAAACCTTTCACCAGAGTATTTTGATATTCGTATTAGCAATAGACAACTTATAATAGTTGTACACAATTCATCAAGGCATCATTGTGATATCTGTAAACTATATTGTATAAATATAGCCCATGGTCATTTATTTGAGTATCCATTTTGAGACTTGAATCTTAAATATCGAAGCATGAATAAAACTATAGCTAAATATTTTAAAAAATTCTCCCTAAAATAGTGAAATCTTAAAAAAATGATAAATAATTCAGATTTCCATACTCATGGTAGAATTCGATTACCAAATATATGAAAAAAAAATGACAATTACACTCCCAAAGTTTGAGAAAATAGTCATACAGAGTACCAAATTTTTAGTAAGAGACACAACACTCCCTTTTAATTATAATATCTTTTTTAAATAGTAACTAAAGAATTGATTTTAAAATTTTTAATAAATACAAATATAATTTAAATTGTCTAATTTATCTAGTAGACTAATAATATTAGAATATTTTAATATATAAAATAATTTTTAAAATGTAAAATTTTATATTTATTTTAATAATATGTTTGTATTTATTATAAAAATTTGGTTAAGTAGATTTTACAATTAATAAAATATATCTCATGTATTAATAGTATTAAAATTATTTTATATAATATTGAAAATAATTTAAATTTTAATATAGTTATTTTAATATTATATTCTATTTATTATAAAATTTAGTTTAATATAATACAAGATTGTAAAGTACTAAAATATTTTTTTAAAATGTATATATTTTTACATTTATTTTAATATTGTATTTTTTAATTATCATAAAACATTTGAGTTAATTTTTTTAAGTTAATAGTGTCTAAGGTTATTGTAGTAAAAAGAGTCTTAGTTTCTATTATTAAAAACTTAAAAATTTTATATGACTATCTCTCCAAATCTTGAGAGAGAAAGAGAAAGAAAGAGAGAGAGATTTATCAACCATGAATATCTTTTTTTTGGCGATAAAGAAAAGCTAGTATTACGGGGAGGGGAAATCAAAATGATAAGCAAATAGAACAATAAATAAAAAGGTATGAAACAAAGCAACCGATGTTTGGATCGTGACGTGTGTTTTATTCGTGCATATATGTCCAAAGACGGTTTCTCCGTGTGTTTACCATCCTAATTAATTAATTATTGATTTAACGAAATAAGTGCTAAATGGGAATGCATCTTCATAAAAATAATATTATTATTTATACGTTAAAGAACATCAGTATGTCATTTCAAAAAAAAAAAAAAAACATCAGTATGTGTCTATATCAAATTAAGCTAAAAAATTGTTTCTAATTGTTTTCTAATTTAAAATCAATCGTTTTCTAAGAAAAAATTTTAAGAGATGTAAAGACACTACAATCATAATCTTTTTCGAGTTTTTATAAGTTTTGTGATATTTTTTTATTCCTTGTAAGTTGTTCTTAATTTTTAGTGATTTTAATTGTCGAAAAAAAACTTGCTTTGTTTGAATTTTTATTTAATAATTTTGCATCTCAAAAAATTGATATATCCTCTTTTTACAACTCACGCATCAGGTTTTTACGATAATATTACTTAATTGATCATCGCATTTTGTTAACTTTTTTTCTTCAAAAAAAAAAAAATGAAAGAAAGAACATAACTACTGAAAGAAAATTATCAGAAGAATTAGAGACGTACCCAGTTCTGGAAGATGATATTTTGGAGAGATGCTTGAACGCGAATGCATTATTGGATGATTAATTTGCTCTCTCTTTCTTTGTTTCTAGCATGCTCTCTTGTGCTTCAACTTCAATAACAAGTGAAAATTCAAAGGATCGAACTGTTGCTACATATACTTTCTTTACAGATTGTTCAACTACTGACAACTTGTAGAAGAACAATTGAAACCATAATGGACGGTAGAGTTGTGCTGATGGTCGATATTCTCAATATTTGTGATGATGGTGATGGTAATGATGAAGATGATGTATTTGTGCTAACGATGATGACGATGATGAAGATGATGTATTTGTGCTGACGATGATGACGATGATGAAGATGAAACTAAATTTTGATGTTGATGACGAAGAAGAACCGAAATCGACAGGAGGAAAAAGAAGAAATTGTGATGATAATGAAGTTGATGAAGAAGATGAAATTGGCGTGATTGATGACGAAAAAGTAACGAACAATTTGCAGAAAAGAGAAAGAAAAAAGAGAAGAAGAAGAAGAAGAAGAAGAAGAGAAAAGAAAAAACAAACAGACGAGAGATAAAATAATAAAAAAAAATGAAAGAGGACAAAAATTATTATTATTATTATTATTAACAGTAATTTTCTTAATAATAATAATTATTATTATTATTATTATAATCATATAATAAAAAACAAAAACAATGACAATAATAAGTTAAAGGATATTTTTGTAATTTAAAATAATTTATTCCGATTTTAAAATAAAGTAAACATATCTATAACGGTTCATTATGATTCCGACTCCTATAATTAAAGTAAACAATAAATTCTGATTTCATTTATCATTCTCATTCCAGCTCAGTCCAATTTCAGTCCATTCTGATTAAGGACTAGTGAACGCACCATTTATACTTTATCTCTAGAAAATTAAAATGTCTTAAGAAACTGACTACTTATTGTGAAAATTTTAATATACGCACAAGCGCACGAATCTAGAAATATAATAGTGGTAACGAGGTCGAACCCACAATAATTGTTATAAATTGAAAAGTCTAATTTAAATCTAAAATTTATATTAATTCTAACCTAGTTGAGCAAATTGAGTTTTAAATGAAATTAAACTAATTAAAATAAGAAAACAATTGAAGCAAATGAGAATTCAATAAGACAAAAATTATCAAGGTTTCAGAATCCACTACTATTCAACTAGTAATTATCTAATTATTAATTAATCTCCAATTTTAGAGTGACAACTCGAAATCAATCTATGTCATCTCATGGATATAACAATTAAGTCCAAATAAAATTAATCTTGTGTAGGTTCTTTTTCTGCTTAATAGTATGACATCTAAGAATTTTATGTGAACATATTGAATAACAAAGAGTCAAAGTTTTTCTAAGCACTCTGTGTAAACAATTTAATGAAAGACACAAAATCAAAGATAATCATATATAAACTTTATAGACTCAAGCATAAATTTAATCGAATATTAATCCTAACAATCAATAATGCATGACAGAATTAAGGAAAAGATTTAATAACATTCAATTAATCATGTGAAACAAAAACCATAATCATTAAAGAATATATATAGGGAATTAATTAAATAAAAAGATAATTATTTTATCGAATAGGGTTTCATCTTTAACCTCAGTATAAGAAAATTAGTTAAATATACTTGAATTGAGAGCAACAAATAAAATAAAACAAGCCATGGGAAAAATTAAAGCTCTACTGCAGAATGCTTTTGCTTCCTCTCGCGTCTGCAGTTTGCACTCCTCTGGCGACTTCACTTTGCAAAGCTAAAGATAGCTTTTATATTCTTCAAAACGGGCCCCACGACCTTTTAATTCTAAAGCCAAAAGGCTTAGCCTTTTATTTAATTTGCTCTCACACGTGACCACCCTTACAATTACTTTAGGATTCCTTTTTCAATTATGAAAGCCAGGTCCTTGAAATCGCTTTTCATCACTTGATTTTCTTTGTCTTCATGTGCATGGATGAATCAACTCGCTAGCTTCGGTTTCTTGGCTTGAATTCATATGCATGTATGCCTCCCGAATCAATTACTCTTTAATACTTCCAAAATTAAGCTTCTTTATTCCTTTTTATCCATAATATCCAATTAATTCCCTATTCAACAAAATAATTCAATTAATTAAAAATAATAAATAAAAATAACTAATAATTAAATAATTAAGAGTAAAATATGTTTATAAATTATGCTCATCAAACACCCCCAAACTTAAATTTTGTGAGTCCTCAAGCAAAACAAAAACTAAAACAAAACAAAAACAAAAATGACAAAACAAAAAATAAATCCTAACTAAACCGCTTTCGCAGGCAATCGCGATTGCATTTAGCGTATGCAATAAACCTTTAAACCCCTAGACGGCCCTAATAAACGAGTTGTAGTCTCGTAAGGGCTTTAGTGATGTACTCACAAACATCATTTTTTTTAAAGAATAACAATAAAATAAAAGGAATAAAAAACTTTAAACAAAACATGGAAATAGCCTCAAAAATTGCATAAATTATATAGCTCAAAGAAAATTTCAAATATTGGCAAAGTTTTAACTTTAATTCGATAGTCAATCACATCTCTCCTTTGATTCTTGTAGTGTGTGTGTGAAATCAACTCAATCAAATCCATTCCCAAAATCTTCAATATCGACAGCTTTCGCCTCAAACAAAGAAAAGAGCAGGTCAAACTAATCTTATCATCTTGATCTCCAATTTTTTTTTCTTTTCCACAGACTTGGGAATTTTTCTTTTGATTTTTGTTTTAGCACATGCACTTAATTTTTTTTTCTTTTTTTTTTTAACCAAAGTTAGGAGCTTTCACTCTACCCCTTAAGGTAGCCTTCTTCTCATGGCAAATTATCCTCTACATACTGGTGGTACATAGGCCCAAATTACTTAAGGATATCTTCACTCTTAAGGGTTATAGGTAGCTATTTCTGACTCTAGCGCCTGTACATACTTTTTTTTTTTTGTATTGTGGAGTGTTAGAGTGCAATTTATGCGCTAATTTTGTATTGTTTACTCCCTTTAATATCAATGTTTTGCACTTAATAATAGTGATTTATTTGTGTTTTATTTTGTAGGTGCAATTCTATTGATTGGTGCTAAAATTGAGCTAGAAGATGATGTTTGAGGATGATTATTTGCATGGAAGAATTATGAATTTCAGAAGAACTTTGTTGATAAGGCGTGGGCGCGTGCTCTCAACAAAGAACTTGCAGTTTTTATTTTAACGTGTTTCATCTTTTTGGGTTATTTTTGTAATTTCGAATTTAGAGAATATTTTATATTTTAGTATTCTATTTTTAGAAAAACTCTACAATACAAAAGGGATTGAAACACAAAGAGAAAGGGGGGATCATCAAGGAAAAGAAAAAAAAACCTAAATCTAATTTTTTCTCTTCTCTCTATGAGGAACTAAATTTATTTTTCTGGTTGGAGGTTAATAAAGCTTTGATTCATCATTACTGTGAGATCTTTCTTATGCTTTAATTGCTTTATTGCTTTTTGGGTATTTGTTTATTCTCTGAATTATTGTCATGATTATGTTTTTCAATTAGATAATTGGCCACTATTTAATTATCAACTTAATCTACTATCAATTAAAAGATTCATCGTATGGAGATTTTAATATTTGTGACAAACAGCACAGCATGAATTTGTATTATGAGAATAAACAATCTAATTTAAATGAACCATCGTATGCGTTTGTTGATTAGGATTTGGGTCTCTGTGGTTTTTCAGGCTGTCAATTGATTAAATCTTATGATCGTATCTAGGGTTGTCTATTGATTAGGGAAATAACTAATGGTCGTACCTTGGTTATCGACTAGTTAATGAGAGATTGGCTATTAGAGCGTCTCAGTAGCTATAACCAGTCTATTCATAAGCAATAATGATTTATATTTAGATCAATGATCAGTAGTCGAATCAAGCTGAGTTAATTCCTTCAACCAGAGCTTTTCCTAATCTGAATTTACAATTTTAATTTGCATCCTTGTTATTTTTAATTTGATTTTTAATTTTGTCAACAATTCCCCCCATTTTGCATTTTACATTTTAAAAGGATTTAAATAATTACCAATCTCTGTGGACACGACCCTGCTCAATCACTATACACAATTTTATCAGAGTAGGTATTTATTTTTGTTGGCTTCGACAACCATCAAATTTTGGCGCCGTTGCCGGGGATTGGTGTCATTTATTTAATCCTTTTTATGTTTTACTTAGTGTATGGTTCGTTCTTCTCGTACAAGTACACTTTTTTTTTATCCTGAAATTGAGAAGACAACTCGCTAACTGAGACAGCAGACGAAGCGAGCTAAGCAACAATCCTCGTTGCCTTTGCTTTCCGAAATAGATATAAAGGTTCGATTTGGTCAATCATCTAGCGATCTGTATACAAGTGATGGATAGAGCTGCACCTGTAGAAAGAACTCTTAGAGAGTTAGCTGAACCAGACTTGAATCAGCAACCACTCTGCATTCAATATGTAGATTTGGAGGTAAATTTTGAATTAAAATCTGGTCTTATTCATTTATTACCCAAGTTTCATGGTCTTGCAGGTGAAGATCCTCATAAACATCTGAAGGAATTTCATGTGGTATGTTCAAGTATGAGGCCACAAGGCGGATCAAGAGCAAATTGTCAAGGTTTTTCCTTTCTCTTTAGATGCGTTAGCTAAAGATTGGTTATACTACTTACCTCCTGGATCTATTACAACGTGGAATAGTTTGAAGAAGCAGTTCCTTGAGAAGTACTTTCCTGCTTCAAGGGCTGCCAACATCAGAAAAGATATTTGTGGGATCAGACAACTTCCTGGAGAGACTTTGTATGAGTATTGGGAGCGATTCAAACAACAGTGCCAACCGCCTCAAAGATCAAATTTCTGATCAGCTTCTTATTCAATATTTTTACGAAGGATTACCATTGATGGATAGAAGTATGATAGATGCTGCTAGTGGAGGTGTGTTGGTGAACAAGACCCCTACTAAAGCAAGAGAGTTGATCTCAAATATGGCTGCCAATGCACAACAGTTTGGCAGCAGGCAAGATCCTACTTCAAGGAAAGTGAATGAGGTAAATATCTCTTCTATTGATCAACGTTTAGATAAACTTACTTCGCTTGTGGAAAAGTTTGTTGTAGGTAATGTACAACATGTGAAGACTTGTGGCATTTGTTCCAATATGGGGCATTCAACTGATATGTGTCCTACACTTCAAGAAGAACCTGTTGAACAAGTCAATGCAGTTGGAGGATTTCCAGGCATGCCTCAGAGGAGGTATGATCCCTATGCACAAACATACAATCCGGGATGGAGGGATCATCCAAACTTTAGCTATGGAGTTAGGCCATCAGGATTCCCACAACAATACCCACCCAGACAACCAGCCCCTCCACAGTCAGACTCCAAGTCAGGTATATCTCTTGAAGAAATTGTTAAATCACTTGTGACTAACACTCAACAATTTCAGCAGGCAACCACAACGAGCATTCAGAATTTGGAGAACCAAGTGAGTCAATTGGCAACTACAGTGAGCCGCCTGGAGTCTCAAGTATCAGGGAGATTGCCTTCACAATCTGAGGTGAATCCAAAGCAAAACGTTAGTGCTGTCACCCTTAGAAGTGGGAAGGAATTGCAAGAGCCTACAAAGAAAGTGACAAAGCAAGTGGAAGATGAGCTTGAGAAAGATGAATTGATGCCTAATTCTCAAGATGCGAAACCCACCAGAGTGAAACCCCTACCTGTGGTGATACCTCCTTCTTTTCCAAGCCGGTTTGCAAAATCCAAGAAGGAGGAACAAGAGAAAGACATCCTTCAGACATTTCGCAAGGTTGAGGTAAATATTCCTTTATTAGATGCTATAAAACAAATACCTCGATATGTTAAATTCCTTAAGGAACTGTGCACCTCTAAGAGAAAATTAAGAGGAGATGAAAGAGTTCATATGGGGGAGAATGTTTCAGCAGTTCTCCAAAAGAAACTACCTCCTAAGTGCAAGGATCCAGGTATGTTTACTATCCCTTGCAAAATTAGTAGTGTTAGAGTTGAGAAAGCTATGTTAGATCTAGTCGAATCAAGCTGAGTTAATTCCTTCAACCAGAGCTTTTCCTAATCTGAATTTACAATTTTAATTTGCATCCTTGTTATTTTTAATTTGATTTTTAATTTTGTCAACAATTCCCCCCATTTTGCATTTTACATTTTAAAAGGATTTAAATAATTACCAATCTCTGTGGACACAACCCTGCTCAATCACTATACACAATTTTATTAGAGTAGGTATTTATTTTTGTTGGCTTCGACAACCATCATGGAGATAAGAATCAAGACAAACAGTCATTTACTCTATCTAAAATTCTCAACTCAAGCTGCGCCAATCTCATATTTCAAGTCAAAATCATGAAAGAACTGATATTAGTGCTCAAAGAATCTCAATCAAGAGGAACTAATCCAAGAATAATGTATAAACTAAGACAATATTCAACCCTTTCCAAGAATCATATGCATTGTCAATCAAGTTCTTATCATTGCTTTTTACATAAAAACAAAAAACAAAAAAAAACACAAATTTTTTTAATTTTTGAATTTTTTGAAATTTTTGAAATTTTTTTTGGGGGGTTTTTTTTTTAAAGACAAACAAACAAACAAAGCACACACTATTCCCACCCCTAAACTTATTCAGAACATTGTCCTCAATGTTTCATAAATAAAAGATATGCATGCAAAAAGATAAATAAATAAATATATATATATATATAATAAAAAAAAGTTAGAGAGAACACACCTGAATGGGCCGGGAAAGCTTAAAAGAAAATGACATCTAAAAAGAAAACATTAGAAGAAATAATAATAAAAAACAAATAAACAAATAAAATCCTACTAAACTAACTGATTAATGTAAACAAAAAAGCAACCGGGATCAATAAGAATTTGGTGAAAATCAAAGCAATTATACAGAAAATACCAAAAAACATAATTGACTAAACACTGGAGCATTTTATCTATAAAAGAACGATGGTAATGAAACTCCTCAATATTGCACTGCTTTGATCTCTTCTGTTCTAAGTTTACCTGAGAGTTATCTGAAGTAGTATAAAAATCTAACAATTTAAGCACTTTAGATCTTACCACCTTTTTCATACCAGACTGTGACCTATATTGCACTTCTTGAGGAAGTAGCTCCAACTTGAATGATTCAATTTTCTCTTCAGGAGGAAGTGGGTCAATCTTTTCTTTCCACTTAATTGGATCTATGATAAGAGTCGAATCAAGTAAAGCATTAACTTCTTCAATACCACTGCCAACATCAACAGAGAAATTAGAGTCAATTGTGCATGGTGTTAATGGATTGTCACAGTGGTTAGAAATAAATGAGTCATCAATTGATGCTTCTATCATATCTACTTCAACGACTTCATCATCTTCTTGTGCCTGCTTGGGAACATTAAAAATATTTAATTCCATGGTCATGTTACCAAAAGACAATTGCATGTTTCAAGTCCTGCAACTAATATGAGCATCAGTTGTAGCTAAGAAAAGACGACCTAGAATAACTGGGGTATGTTTCTTAGGATCCTGTACATGCTGAGTATCAATGACAATAAAATCAACTAGATAATAAAATTTATCAATTTGTATCAACACATCCTCTATAATACCACGAGATATTTTCATTGACCTATCTGCAAGTTGCAAAATAATAGAAGTTGTCTTTAATTCACCTAGTCCAAGCTGCATGTAAACAGAATAAGGCAAGAGATTAACACCAGCGCCTAGATCCAATAATGCTTTATCAAATTATTGGTTTCCTATAACACATGAGATAGTATGAGAACCTGAATCCTTAAATTTTGGTGGCATTTTACATTGAAGTAAATTGCTAGTTTGCTCAGTTAAAAATGTCTTTTTTGTGACATGCAGGTTTCTCTTTTTAGTGCATAAATCCTTTAAAAACTTGGCATAAGAAGTAACTTGCTTAATAGCATCGAGTAAAGGGATGTTTATACTTACCTGTTTGAAGATTTCCATAATCTCACATGTTGAAGTCCTTTTCTTTATCTTTGCTAACCTTTGAGGAAAATGAGCCTTAGGAATGTAAGCTGGTGGGCCACTTTCTTCTAGATCATTTGGTGATGAGTCTTGTGCTGGAACTGGATGTGAAGAAGTAGGCTCAGATGTCTTTTTTGTTTGAACCTCCACCTTGTTGTCAAATAATTTTTCTCTTCTCAAAGTCATAATAGACTTTATTTCTTCATGCTGATGGCTTGAACTTGATCCAACTTTGTGTACTCTTTTAGAATTAGGAACTAGTTGACTTGGAAATTTTTCTTTTTCTCTCTCAGCTACAGTAGTTGCTAATTGACCCAATTGATGTTCAAGCTTTAGAATAGCTTGAATGTTTGACAAAAAGGCTTGTTGGGTTGACTGAATGAAACTTTGAAGTGTATCCTCTAAAGAATGTTTTCTTTGTTGAGGTGCAACAAATTGAGACATAGACTGTTGGGCAGGAGGATATGTTGGGTTAGGAGGGACAAATTGTTGATTGGGCATGGTAAATTGTTGTCCTCCTTGGTTTGACACATGTTGATTTTGTTTCCAAAAAAAATTAGGATGATTCCTTCAATTAAGATTATATGTGGATGAATATGGACTATTGGAGGTTTTCTCATATGATTGTAAGGCATATACCTGCTCAGAATAAGTCTCTTGATAGGTTGGTAATGATGGACAATTCTGCGCTGTATAAGATGGGTTGGAACAAAGAGCACAAACCTCATTAGCTATACTAGGGTGATGATTCATGAATTGGTTCATAACTAAGGCATCTACTTTCCTAGAAAGAGTAGCTAGAGTGGCCTTCACATCAAAATCATCCTTAACTTCATATAGACCTTTCCTAGAAATTTGCGATGACTTCTCTCTTTGATTTGAAAAATGCCACTGTTGACAATTCTCAGAGAGTGAATTAAAGAAATCTCATGCAGCCCCTTCCACCATTCATAGACTCTACCATATGACGATTTGACATGGTTAAACCATTATAAAAGCATTGTATAAGTCTCCATTTCTCAAAATCATGGTGGGGACACTTGAGCAGTAAATCATTGAATCTTTCCCAACACTCATAAAATTGCTCACCATTTCTTTGATAAAAATCACTTATCTCTCTTCTAAGGGCATTTATTTTGGACACAGGGAAAAACTTGGTGAGAAACTTATTACTCAATTCATCCCATGTAATAATAGACCCAGCAGGAAGTGAGTTCAACCAAGCTTTTACTTTGTCTTTTAATGAGAAAGGAAACATACGAAGCCTAATTGACTCATCACTAAAATTTTGAAAACGGAATGTAGAGCATATGTCAAGAAATTCCTTAATGCGCAAATATGAATCCTCTCTCTCTAACCCATGGAAAGATGATAAAAGTTAAATGACCGAGGACTTAAGTTCAAAGTGTGTTGCTATAGTTTGTAGCAACATAATACAAGATGGTTGGTTGGCTGCAAGTGGTGAAAAACATTCTATAAGGGTTTTCTCTGCTTGCATTGGTGGAAGTATTGACAATATTCTATTTGGGTCATCCATCATTTGAGAAGAACTAGCTTGACTACTATCAATTTTCGACTCTCTTTTAACTAAACGATTTGTTGAATCACGTTCCCAAACACTCATAAACTAACTAGACAAGGAAAGAAAGAAAAATAAAATAAAACAAAATAAACCAACAATAATAAAAATAAACGAAATTTAAAAATAAAAGAAATCAAACAACCAAGTAATGAATTTAAAGACAAATAAAAAAAATTTTGTGTTTTTTTTTAATTGAAAAAAAGATAAACGACAACCTAAATTATAATTAGTGGAAGAATCAAATTAACCTAGATCAAACTGACTTTACACAATCCGACCCGAAAAAATGTGAAAATTTTAATATACTGCAAAGACACGTAATTCAGAATAATAAGGGTAACGGCGCGAACCCATGCAGATTGTTATAAATTGAAAAGTCTAATTTAAATCTAAAATTAATATTAATTCTAACCTAGTTGAGCAAATTGAGTTTTAAAAGAAATTAAACTAATTAAAATAAGAAAACAATTGAAGCAAATGAGAATTCAATAAGACAAAAATTACCAAGGTTTCAGAATCCACTACTATTCAACTAGTAATTATCTAATTATTAATTAATCTCCAATTTTAGAGTGACAACTCGAAATCAATCTATTTCATCTCATGGATATAACAATTAAGCCCAAATAAAATTAATCTTGTGTAGGTTCTTTTTCTGCTTAATAGTATGACATCTAAGAATTTTATGTGAACATATTGAATAACAAAGAGTCAAAGTTTTCCTAAGCACTCAGTGTAAATAATTTAATGAAAGACACAAAATCAAAGATAATCATATATAAACTTTATAGACTCAAGCATAAATTTAATTGAATATTAATCCTAACAATCAATAATGCATGACAGAATTGATGAAAAGATTTAATAACACCCAATTAATCATGTGAAACAAAAACCATAATCATTAAAGAATATATATAGGGAATTAATTAAATAAAAAGATAATTATTTCATCGAATAAGGTTTCATCCTTAACCTCAGTATAAGAAAATTAGTTAGACATACTTAAATTGGGAGCAACAAATAAAATAAAAACAGCCATGGGAAAAATTGAAGCTCTACTGCAGAATGCTTTTGCTTCCTCTCGCATCTACAGTTTGCACTCCTCTGGCGACTTCACTTTGCAAAAGCTAAAGACAACGTTTATATTCTTCAAAACGGGCCCCACGACCTTTTAATTCTAAATCCAAAAGGCTTAGCCTTTTATTTAATTTGCTCTTACACGTGACCACCTTTACAATTGCTTTAGGATTCCTTTTTCAATTATGAAAGCCAAGTGTGGGTCCTTGAAATCGCTTTTCATCACTTGATCTTCTTTGTCTTCATGTGCATGGATGCATCAATTCGCTAGCTTCGGTTTCTTGGCTTGAATTCGTATGCATGTATGCCTTCCAAATCAATTACTCTTTAATACTTTCAAAATTAAGCTTCTATACTCCTTTTTATTCATAATCTCCAATTAATCCCCTATTCAACAAAATAATTTAATTAATTAAAAATAATAAATAAAAATAACTAACAATTAAATAATTAAGAATAAAATATGTTTATAAATTATGCTCATCACTACTGATTCGCTACTCTAATTATTTAGATAAGCATCTCTTGATTGATCATCACTTCTTTGATGTTTTTAAGATTTCTCTTAGATGAAAGAATTAATGTTATGGTCTAGGGAGTTTTTAATTCTTATGTTATAGTGTTGATAATGACATTATCCTTGAAAATTTTTAACCTACGAAAACATGCTGAGATAGTTATAAATGTATTGAATGAAATATTTTAATGAATTTGTATTTTGGTATTTATTATTTATTGTATATTTAAAAAAAATACATTGTTATTTAAACTTAACTCTTCCGCGACATTGAATTCCGTGAAAACCTATTTAAAGGCATTTAATTCTAATCTTTTTAATTAATTGAACCAAAAACTTATCAATAAATCAAGAGGTAATGTCCCAAGTTCAATTCATCAATTTTCTACTCTTCAATAGATTTAAAAAATTAGAGTCTATGTCAAAGTTTATAATTAATAAAATATCATTCAATAGACGAATCTCAAATCAGCTAGGATATAAATTACTATCTAAATACTAAAATCCCTAACATTATCCATAGGAGTATTCAGAATCCAATCCGATTCACTCAATCCATCTGATCCATAAAAATTTGTTTCGTGAAAATCTAATCTGTGGATTGATGGATTTGATTGAATTAAAAATTTAATAATCTACAATCGATGTATTGAATATGGATCTACTTCTATAAATCCACAAAAATCTATGAATTTGCCAAAAAAAAGTATTTATTTAATTAAAAAATAAAACTTGTAAATATGTCATTAGTACTTCCTAGTAAATAAATAAGTGAAAATATAGTTACATTAACACTATATTATATCTTATCCGATAATAATATAAAATTAAAAAAATTAAATAAACAAATATAGCTTCTTAAATAGTTAATTTCCATGTACTGATCTAAACGAATGAGTTTTTTTCATTTTGATGTGTTATATTTTGAAACTTTAAATATATTTTCTATCTTTATTTAAACAATTAATTTATTTAAATCTTATTTAATTTTAAATTTGATGGGTAGCAAAATTATTTTTATATTAAATTTTTTTATTTAGCTAGTTCATGGATTGGACATAATTAAAAAATATTAATCCGCAAACGAATCTGTAAAATGATAGATTGGATATGGATTGAGTCAAATCTTCATCCAATCCGCAAATGTATAGATTGATTTTTTCCTAAATAGTTAATTTCCATGTACTGATCTGAACGAATTTTTTTTTTCTTTTTCCTAAATAGTTATTAAATTTCCTAAATAATTAATTTCCATGTGCTGATCTAAACAAATGTGATGCTTTTTGTTTTAGTGTGTTATATTTTAAAACTTTAAATGTATTTTCTACCTTTATTCAAACAATTAATTTATTTAAATCTTATTTAATTTTAAATTTGATTGGTAGTAAAATTATTTTTTTATTAAATTTTTTATTTAGTTAGTTTGTGGATTAGACATAATTAAAAAAATTTGGTCCGCAAACGAATCTGTAAAATGATAGATTGGATATAGATTGAGTCAAATCTTCATTCGATCTGCAAATGTATAGATTAGATTTAAATTAAATTTCACCAATCCGTGGATTGAATTGCATTAAAAATTTATAATCTGTAAAATCGTAGATCAAATATAAATTAATATCCAATCCATAAAATCCTATCGGTGAACACCCTTAATTATCCATTACCAATAGCATTGGGGATTCCAATCTTAGTGTTAACATAATTTTCGAACAACATAAAATTGACTGCGTCCATCATCAACAAGACAACTGTATCCGCAACTTATAGGCTGCCCATTGAAGATGTTTGGGCTTAAAAATTAAAAACTGTTCCAGTGCACCTACGAGAGATGCTATTAACACCCCTTCATTTCCCTATCAAACCCCTTTTACAATCTCTAAAAAGAAAAACCCAACTTCGTCAATTGCTCTCTTCCTTCCATTTCAAATGTTAATAAACTATGAAAACTTCGTAGAATTATCTTCTCTGCAAAATGAAACTGTAAATTGAATGAAGTTTACTTTAGATCAAATTTTTACGTTGTTACAGTGGACTTCTTCTTTTAATTTGAAGTTGTAATTTTAAAGTGTTTGTAACGGAGGAAAAGAGTGCTATAAAAATTATATAAGTTGGTTTAATTCGACTATTTTTTACTTTTAATTTGATTTAAAATATAAGGGAGCCTCTAAGTTACATTTAATGTAACTTACAGTTCTTATGTGAGTCACATAAAATTGTGGGATTTATAATTTATGTAGCTCACATGAGAACACATGAAAATTATAAGTTACATCAAATGAACTTAGCAAAATCTAAAATATAAAGGACACAAGAGAACTTGAAATGGTTGGACCCAATTCCACAATCTAAAATGGCCCATAGCTTTTTTTCTTTTTTTTTTTTGTGCCATTTTCTTATTGGTAAGTTCTAGCTTATTGTTTATTTTTATTTATTTTCTATAACTAAACAGGTTTTTTTTTTGAATTCATGGGGTAATCTTGATTCTGTGTATTATATGAGGATATTCTATTCTTGAGGCTCGTTTCATGATTACGATGTAAGCTGCTCGGATTTCATGCGCCTCGAATATTCGAGGACGTCAATGTATTGAGAGAAAATTGTATTTCAAAATTTTTTCGGTACAGATATAATACTTGACTGATCGTTTGGTGAACAGTGGCACTTGTGAGGCAGGGGTAATTCTAACATGTGTGGCCTGATGGTAAACTAAAACAGGTTAAACATGGTAACTCTTAAGTCTTAAAATGGCTCAGCAGGCCCCCACGCTTCACTTTTCTGCATTCTACTTTTCTCCAATCAAAATCATCTACACAAGAAACTAAGATCTCAAATTAGTCACAGATCATAAGTTTCAACTCTCGAACTATTTTTTATTCCAAAAAAAAAAAAAAACCCTCAAACTATTTTTGGAGTTTACGATAATTGTGTATAAAAAAATCACTATCAGTCTCTGCTGCATGTACAGCAAATAACGCGGAGTTGAAATTAACTCGTTTATGAAAATAAAAATAAAAATAAAATTTTGTGGCACATGACCTGAAAATGACCTCTGTGAATTTTCTAAATGCTTTGTGCAACTGATCCACATGATCTCCTTAATTCCCCATCTAATCAGGACTGCTGCATTTTAACAGAGCTTGTTATTCAACTTGATCAACTTGTTTGAAGCATCAATTTTCTTTTTTTTCTTTTTTTTTCTTATTATATCTTATTGAATTCTGATTCAAAATTCATTGTAAATTTGTAGCATAGATGTTATTATCAAAGACTTGTGTTTAGTATTATTGTTTGTGTTCATATCTAATGGTCTTTTATATGGCGAAATTGACTTTGTCCCCAGAGTCTTTTACTGTTTGGTTTCTAGAGTTTCCCTTGAAAATCTCTATAATTTGTAGCGGGCTGTTTATTTAATGATGACGATGATGATGGTGATTATTCATTTATTTCGATTATGTCTCGTCTCTATGAAAATTACCTTTGTTTCAACAATTCATTATTTAAATTTCACCCAGTCTTTCATTTAAGGCACGTCGAGATTATTTCTTTTGGTATGATGAAAAGCTTGAGCATAGTTGAATTGCGGTCTCAAAATCTGAGCGAATGACATTGTCATCTATGGTTTTGGAATTCAACCAATAGGTCATCTGGAAACCTGCGACGTCACATGCTAGAAATTAAGCACAATAGACGACAATTCAGAAGCTAGTAGTTGTCTAGTCGTTTTGAGGTCATTTAAGTTTACACGTGAAGCGCATGTGAAGGAGCTTTGGTCAAGCTGGTCAACCGTTAGGCCTCATTTAAAATAGATTAAGATTGAGGTTGAAACTTAGGCTCCATTTAGGATTGAAGTTAAAATTCGTGACAAAAATAGTACTAGATAAATTTTATAAAAATTATTTATTTAATTTAATTTTTTTTTCATTTTGAGTATATTATATGGAATTTGAGATTATTATTATAAATTTATATATTAAACATTTATAATTTTAAATGCGGAAACCCGCAAAAAATCTGACGGGTACCATTGCGGGTTTGGTAATTATCAAAACCCGCTGCGGGTGAGTTTTCTTAAAAAAATTAAAACCTGCTGCGGGTTACAGGTGGGTTTGGTAATTTAAATTTTATGCGGGTTTGGATTTGGTAATAAGAAACCCCAGCTGTGAGGAAGTACATCACATCCAATAGAAAAATTGTAGTGAGTCAACAATTGGAAGTATATTGATCAAATTGCAACAAAACATAAATTCATACAAGTAAATAACAAGTGAAAGTTAGTAAACATGGTAATCATTGGAGCAACAACAAAATAAACAACAGAAAAGAAAATGAAAAATAGAAAGAAAAGAAAAAGAAAAAACTCGAGGCTTGTTAAACAACAGTCTCCTTAAAACATATTTACCACCCACTACGGTACTTTAGGTTCGTGGGTATCTATTTCTAAAGCTACAACAAGAACAAATTATTCGTCAAGCACAAATAAATAATTCTGACAAATAAAAGCAGTGCAGATCTCGATCAGAATAGAACGTTAGAGGAGGAAAAATTTTTTAACTGCTCTGTGTGTTTGTTGTGTCTAAAACATAAGAGGAAGACTGCCTTTTATAGGGATGGCAAAAACCGGGTCCAGGTCCGGGTTTAGCCTTCCCGGCTCCGAACCGGGATACCGTTTTCATTATACCGGACCTGGATGTTAACTTGATTTTCTTGCATCCGAGTCCGGTCCGGGTTAAACCCAAAAAAATCCGGGTTTCCGGATTCCGGGTTTTGAACCCGGATCAATAAGAGCAATTTGAAAAAGGGGGAAAAAAAGTTTTATCCCATCACATGAACCTAGAAAATTTAAGGATCAACGTGATATATAGACTCATGAAATCAAAAATCCATCATGTTGGTCAATCACATACTTATTCGAAATCAGAAAAATGCCATCCAAAAAGAAAAAAAAAGTGGGAAAAATGAGTAATTGCAAAAGCTCTTGAAGTAGGAAAAGTTTTCCAGCAGGAGAAACACATAAGGCAGCAGATGAGCTTTCATTTTTTTTCCCAGTTTGAGTAGTTTTGTTGGCAATTTTGCAAATCAGTTCAATTTCGCAAGTCGGCCGCGATCGACTTTGCCGTATCGGTGCTGTTTTCTCCACAAGCTGATGAAGGTAAGTCTTCAACCATATCACGGCTCGAAATACGGCAGCTAACGATGATGATGATGATGAAAAGAGCTGCGACGGTAGCGAAGAACAATTATTTGAGTTGATGAGGAGACGATTTAAAGAGAAAGAAAATGGTTGGCTCTAATTTGGGGCTACGATGGCTGCAATATATGAGTGAAACTAGGGCACTTGTATGTTGTGCGTGTGTTTTTCTAATGTTACTATTTATATTAAATATAATAATAAAAATAATATATCTGGGTCTAGGTTCCGGATACGTGGGTTAACTCAAACCCGCATCCGGACCCGGATATATTCGGGTAAAGAAAAATAATTCTAGATCCGGATTTTATTACACTCCAATACGGGTTGAACCCGGACCGAATTGTCCGGATTCGTCCAAGTTTGGGTCGGATACGGAAAAAATTGCCATCCCTAGCCTTTTATATACATGAGGGTATGTAACTATTAAATAAAAATTGAATATTTGAATTCAATATTTGATTTAATTTACTTCTGTAATAGCCCATTGAATTCAAAATAATTTAATTCTGTAACAACTCAAAATTTATTCACAATGTAACAGCCTCTTGAATTCAAAATATAACAATTCAAAATTTATTCATAAATAAAAAATACTTTTGATTTTAAATTGCGAAAACTATTACAAAATTTAAAAGGAAAGGAAATAAAAAAAACGTGGCCATACGGGGCTAGTTGATTTTGGCCGTACATGCGCAAGCACATGATAGGTTATAAATAGTCATACTATATTTTGTTTAATTCCCTCATATTTTGATTGATTTTGTGCTAATTTTTGGAAATTGCGTTTGATTTGATTTAGGAGATGAAACATGGATGTTAAGATGGAATTTGGACAAAAAGGCACGTTTTTGGCTTCCTTGGTGAAATTCAATGCTTGTTGGAGCAAATGGTAAAAGCTGACTTGGGAAGATTACGAATCTTGAAGCAAAAATTCATGGAGTTAATTAGAGATTTTGGATAAAAAATGGATAAAGGAGTTCAATTTCGGAAGCATTCATTAATTGACTTTGGGAGCAATTAAGCACATAAGAATTGAATCATGCTTAATTTGGGCTTTGCAAACGCGCCGACCATGGAGGAGTGGTTTCAGCAATCAGAATTGGAGAAGAATTCGGTCAACTAAGCATTATAAAGGGAAGCAAAGGGCGTGAGAGAGGAAGTAGCCAGCAAGAGAAGTAAAAAGGGACGAAGGAAAAAGGGAAGCAAAGGGCGTGAGAAAGAAACAGCGGCTGCAACTAGTTCTTGGTCAAACAATTTTCTTGATTTTGTTTGTCCACCATTAAGGTTTTACTTCGGTCAGGGTTAATCAAATTCAATTGTAATTTGTGACTTAACAAGAATTTCTTCATCCAAGTAATTTTTATTTTCTTGTTCTTATTTTCTATGAATTATTTATATTGATTAAATTGACGCTTAATTCAATATTTATTTTTATCGCTAGTCATGAGTTTGTGATCAGAATCATGAACGATCGAATTGAGTAGCAAGAGTTGGCTCATGTGTAAATTGGCCACAATTACATAGCTTGACGATAGGCTCCGTGAAATAAAAATACGAAATTGATTGTTGGAACAATCAATTAATTGATCTTGTTTTAGTCATTCTCACTATTTTAATGCTATCACTTAATTTGATAGAACGATGATGCCCGCTAAATTAATGATAAGATTTGATTTGAGATTGTTTGAGTCTAATACATTAGTAGAATAATTGCTTTCTACGACTTAACCGATTAAGTAGACTAAGTTCTTGGATTGAGTAATTTATATTTTTGCCTATGATCAAAATTGCAATTAGATGGAATTTACACCATTGGATTGGAAGTTTGGTAAGATTAATTTTTTTTGCTTAATTTAAAATCTTGTTTTTTTTATTTTATTTTATCAATTTCTCGTTAAAAGAAGAACAACTTAAAATTCAAGCAACCGGATAACCGGATAGCACAAACCGGCTGACCGTTAGTGGACAGCAACGAGAGAATCGACATCCGGTTTTCCGGTTTCTTTTAACCGATTGTCCGAATAGCGCCAGAAAGGAGAGAACTGCAATCCGGCTTTCCGGTTTCTTCTAACCGGTTGTCCGAATAGTTCCAGAGAGCTTACGACCCGCAACCGGTTTGCCGGATTCCTTATCCGGTTAGCCGGATAATTCCCAGAAATTTTCAAACAATAATCGGTTTACCGATTTGAAGAACCGGTTATCCGGTTTGAGGCAGAGAGCTTTGCAAATCTAGTTCTTTTGGGAAATTAATTTTTGTTTTAAACTTGAGAACATCATATTGATTCGACCGATTCCACTATTTCAACAAATTATTTAGCGATCAAGATTTATTGAGCTCACAACCGCCGCGCGCATGAGTTCAATGACAGAGTTGTCGAAGCTCTTCAAAATAAATACTGATTCAACTAAATAAATTTGTAGAAATAATGAAACCAGGTCGAATCCCAAGAGAACTATGTATTTAATTTCTCAAAGTTTTAAAACAAATTAATTTCCCAAGAAAAATTAGATTTCGCATTCGCCTAACCGATCAATTTATGGAAAACGGAAAGCCGCTTGTTGATCGGAAATTGGGAATTATCCGCTGACCGATAAGGACAACCTAAGACCGTTAAGGCTCGTGACACTTCGGATTTATTCGACAACCGGATATGGATCCGAAACCAATTCGCTTTGGCTTGGTTCTCGAAATAATCGAATCCTGCTATTGGAAACCCAGAGACCGAATGCGTGTGGCAACACGAAGTCTTTCGGCCGGCTTGATGAAGGAAACGGATAGCGGTTGCGGGTTCTCTCTTGCCGACTTTATTCGGACAACCGAAAAGGAATCAAAATCCGGTTTCTACCGGTAACGATTCTGAAGCTTAATCTGATAACCGGCCGAGGAGAAACTAAGTCCGGCCAGGTATCTCTCCTGTCATGCCGGCTATCCGGATAGAGAAACCAAGAAACCGTTTCGAGCTCTCCTGCTTGAACTAAACGGCAATCCGTTAATGAAACCGGTTAGCCGTTTTTCTGGGTTTTGAGTTTGTTCTTTAACACGAAATTGATAAAGTAAAATAAAATAAAACAAGACTTTAAAATTAAGTAAAGAAAAATCAATATTACCAAACTTCCAATCCAAGGGTATCAATTCCATCCAATTGCAATTTTGTTCATAGGCAAAAATATAAATTACTCAATCCAAGAACTTAGTCTACTTAATCGGAATCCCGCAGAAAGTAATTATTCTCCTAATGTAATAGATTCAAACAATCGCCCAAATCCAAACTTATCACTAATTTAACTGGGCATCATCGTTCCATATCAAATTAAGTGATAGCATTAAGAATAGTGAGAATGACTAAAACAAGATCAATTAATTCAGATTACTCCAATTTAATCAATTTGTATTTTTATTTCCCTAGAGCCTATCATGCAAGCTATGTAATTGTGGCCACCAATATACACACACATGAGCCAACTCTTTGCTACTCAATTCAGTTATTCATGACAATTACGGATCACAAACTCCTGACTAGCGATAGAAAAATAAATATTGAATTAAGGCGTCAACTCAATCAATATAAATAATTCATAGAAAATAAGAACAAGAAAATAAAATTACTTGATCAAGAAATTCTTGTTAAGTTCAAAGCCTCACAAAACTACAACTGGAATTTGATTAACCCTTGGACTGGAATTAAAACCTTAGCCACTCATGGTGGCAAAACAAAACAAAAGTTGTTTAATTGATGAAGAAGTTGCTGCAGCCGAATCCTTTGTGCCTCTCCCTCACGTCCAAAAAGCTTCCTTTTATAATGCTTGCCCTCACGTTTCTTTTCCTCTTTTGCTAGCTTTCCTTTTCTCACTTGGTTTCTTCTTCTCTTAATGCTAGAAAACCAAATCCTTCTCCAATTCTGATTGCTAGGAAACCGACTCCTTCTAGGAAAAGGTTAGCCCACGTTTGCAAAGCCCAAATAAAGCCCTTTTTATCCAAATTTTATCATAATCTCTATGATTCATCTCCTAAATCAATTCAAACATGATTTCCACAAATTAGCACAAAATCAATCAAAATATGAGGGAATTAAACTAAATATAATATGACTATTTATAACCTATCAAATTCCCCCACACCTAAACCATGCTTGTCCTCAAGCATATCTTAAATCATCATACCAATCCTCCCTTTTACCTCCTTTCTAAAACATTCAATATCCAAGAATACCAATAAAGCTAAACACACATCAATGAGTTGAATCATAGTGACAATCTAGAGAATAAGCATTCATAGGATAGAATTTGTAACAAAAAACACAAGCATCTCATCGATTCATCAAAATTAAATGCAGCAAGACTTAACACCCTCGCATGGTTTCGCTCAATGCTCTCAAAGTGTTTAGGGTGCGTGTTTTACTCTCAAAATCAAAGCATAGCATGTTATTACCATAGGCTTGCAAATGATTTAAATCTCCACCACTGCATATGAATATGATGCAAAAATCAAAGGGACTTAACAAGGGTTGAAATGGGGCTTAGGTAAGGGTATGGTAGAAGGAAAATTTAAGGGTTTAACGATCAAGACAAAGAGTTAGTTACATGCATGATTTAGATGCTTTGCAAACTAAATAAACAAACACACTTCTAAAACAATGAAATTTATCCCCACATTTAAGCACTTAAAATACTTGGAGAAACAATTTGATAATTCAATTGCTTTTGCAAATAATTCTCCAATCATTCAACTAAGGGAATAAATTCAACAGAATTTCTTTTTCTTTTTCTTTTTCTTCTTTTTTTTTCTCTTTTTTTTTTCTTTTTTCGTTTTTTTTTTTTTAATCATGCAATTACTTCACTCTTGTCTTGATAGGGTAGAAAGAAAACAAGGATAACAAACAAAAAGGTTTGGGGTTAAATAATGTGTTAGAAACAAATGAAAAGGAAGAATAAGCTCAAAGGGGCTAACTAGGGGAAAATAAAAGGTGGGCATTTTAGAGTTTAAGAATTGGTTAAACCTAATTGCCCTTATCACACTTAAGCATCAATTCAAAAATGTGGTCTCAACATACATTCATAAGCAAGTTCTAGAATAAACACACTAAGTTTGATACACTCAACAAAAATAAAAGGAGCAAAAATTGTAATAAGTTGCTCTTAGGCTCAAACGCTCACTAGAGTGTCTATTTTGCATCAAGTCTTGAGCACTTTTCAATCAACAAATTAATTCGACACCCTCGAGAATTTTAAAGAAAAAAAATACTATTCATGCTTACCTCTTTCATGCATTAAAACTCAAAACAAAGATGTATCCCTAGTTTACAAGGTATTCAAAAATATTAAGAAGACTTTAAACACAAAAATTTTATTATTTTTAAGAACATGCCAAAATCCTCCCCCACACCTAAATAATACATTGTCCTCAATGTATCAACAAGTAAATGGCTCACAAGAAATAATAATGATGAGTAAATGAGAAAGGAAGAAGAAACTCCCCTGAATGTGAGCAGTGTGGACTCGAATGAGCTAGGGAGAGAGTGCCAAGGAAAGCTGAAAATTGGCGTGAGCGCGTTTTATTCTCCAGTCCAAAATATATCTTCTTCATCAAGAATATCCAAAAGGCTTAAAATGAAATTAACAAAAGTAAAGAAAACCAAATAAAATAAATAAATAAAAATTCAAAAGCGAGAATAAAGAAAATATTTGGGTTGCCTCCCAAAAAGCGCAATTTTTTTAATGTCGTTTTGCTCGACAGAGTCGCAAAGCGAATAAATCATCCAATGCCTTTTAAATTAGATTGTGCATCTAATTCTAGCTCATTCCCAACACTTCCTTGGGCAAAAACATCCTGCACAATAGAATCAATCACATCAATCTGGCAAAGAGAATGCACATCAGGAGGGTGTTTCACAGCATCAAAAATTTTAAACTTAACAATCTCTCCATCAAACTCGACAGAGAGAGTACCCTCATCTACATCGATTTTTGTTTTGGCAGTTTTCATGAAAGGTCTCCCTAACAAAATGGAAGCCGATTTTGAAGAAGGATTACCTTCCATCTCTAATATGTAAAAATCTACAGGAAATATAAGCTCATTAACCTGCACCAAGACATCTTCTACTATCCCAAGTGGGTGAATATAAGAACGGTCAGCCAATTGAATAACAACACCAGTCTTTTGCAAGTCATTCAACTTTAATTCTTGGTAAACAGAAAATGGCATGACATTAATTGAAGCTCCTAAATCTAGCATAGCATGCTCAACTTTCTTTTCACCAATCACACAAGGTAGTGAAAACATACCTGGATCCTTGCATTTTTCTGGCATACTCTTTTGTAAAATTGCAGACACATTCTTACTTACCTCAACCTTCCCCTTTTCCTTCATTTTCCTCTTGTTGGTGCACAACTCTTTCAAGAACTTTACGTATTTGGGAATTTGTTTGATCGCATCCAATAAGGGGATGTTGATTTGCACTTTTCTGAATGTGTCCAGAATCTCCTTTTCTTGCTCATCTTCTTTTGGTTTAGCTAACCTGCTAGGAAAAGGAGGTGTAGGTGTGTAAGATGAAAGAGATAAAGGAGGATCGAATTTTACCCCAAGCTTTGTTTTAGATGGTGCTTCTTCATCTTCATCTCCCTTGGCCATTTCAGCTTCTTTAGGTAGAGTTGATCCCGAGGGAATTTCTTTTCCGCTTCGCAGTGAAATTGCACTACAGTTCTCCCTTGGGTTGACTTCTGGTTGTGAAGGTAGCTTTCCAGAATTTTGAGCTTCCAACTTACTAACTGACGTGGCCAATTGAGTAATTTGGTTGCCTAAATTCTGGATGCTTGTCCTTGTCTCCTGTTGAAGCTGAAGAGTACTATTAGCAAGATTCTTAACAATATCTTCCAAAGACATACCTGAGTTTGGAGCTTGAGTCTGTGTAGGGATTGGAGGTGGTCTAGTGAAGTTCTGAAAAGGTGGCCTTTGTTGTCCTCCTTGGTTTCCATAGCTAAAGTTAGGATGATCCTTCCATCCAGGATTGTAGTGATTCGAATAGGGATCGTATTGCCTTTGAGCGTGACCAGGAAACCCATTTATAGCATTGGCTTCTTGTGTGGAGTCTTGTTGCAATGTGGGGCACATATCAGTAGGATGCCCATGAAGTGAGCATATTCCACACGCTTTTACCGTTTGCAATTGCCCTACAGCCATTTGTCGGACCAAAGCAGTTAAATCAGAAATTTGATTTTTAAGAACGCTTACCTCATTTACTTGCTTGATAGATCCTCCACCCGCTCTTGTACCAAATTGTTGAGAAGTTTCAGCCATGTTTGAAATCAACTGTTTGGCTGCTTCAGGTGTCTTGTTTACTAAAGCTCCACCACTCGCTGCATCAATCATACTCCTATCCATTAGCAATAATCCCTCATAGAAATATTGGATGAGGAGTTGATCAGAAATTTGATGGTGGGGAAAACTTGCACATAATCTTTTGAATCGTTCCCAAGATTGACAAATGGCCTCCCTGATCCGCGATGCCATAAATCTCCTTCCTAATACTATACTCGTGAAGGTGAAAGAATTTTTCCGTAAAAGCCTTTTCATCTCATTCCATGTGGTGATTGAACCCAAGGTAGATAATAGAGCCAATCTTTAGCTTGATCCTTTAAAGAGAGGAAAGTTCTAAGGTTGATTTGCTCCTCGGATACACCATGCGGTTTCATTCCAGAGCAAACAATGTGAAATTCTTTGAGATGCTTATGAGGATCTTCACCTGCACAACCACGAAAAGAAGGAAGTAAATGAATCAAACCAGATTTTAATTCGAAATCATTAGCGATATTAGGAAAAGTAATGCATAGGGGCTGTTGATTCAAATCTGGTGCGGCGAGTTCTTTGAGAGTTCTGTCTGCCATCTTTTCTTCAACTTCTGCAAAAATGGATGTACCACCAGCAGTTAAGTCTATCTCTGCTTCTTCCTCAAGACGACGTTTCCCCTCTCTAGTCTCTTTTCTCAATTGACGCGCTGTCCTCTCGATTTCAGGATTATACTGCAAATTAGGAGACTGAGAAGAACGGGTCATAAACTAAATCAAACAAACAATTTAAACAATGAGAAACTAAAATTAGTTCCCCGGCAACGGCGCCAAATTTTGACGGAAGTTGTCGAAGCTCTTCAAAATAAATACTGATTCAACTAAATAAATTTGTAGAAATAGTGAAACCAGGTCGAATCCCAAGAGAACTATGTATTTAATTTCTCAAAGTTTTAAAACAAATTAATTTCCCAAGAAAAATTAGATTTCGCAAGGTTCTGCCTCTAACCGGATCACCGGTTAAGGGAAAACGGAAAGCCGTTTGTTGATCGGAAATTTCTGGGAATTATCCGGCTGACCGAATAAGGACAACCGGAAGACCGGTTAAGGCTCGTGACACTTCTGGATTTATTCGGACAACCGGATAAGGGATCCGGAAAACCGAATTCTGTTTGGCTTGGTTCTGGAAATAATCGGCAATCCGGTTATTGGAAACCGGTAGACCGAATGCAGGTGGCAACAATTCTGGATGTCTTTCGGCTGGCCGGATGAAGGAAGCGGATAGCCGGTTGCGGGTTCTCTCCTTGCTGACTTTATTCGGACAACCGGAAAAGGAATCCGAAAATCCGGTTTCGGCTGGTAACGATTCTGGAAGCTAATCGGATAACCGGTTGAGGAGAAACGGAAGTCCGGTTGTGGTATCTCTCCTGTTGCGTTTCGGCTATCCGGATAGGAGAAACCGGTAAACCGGTTTCGAGCTCTCCCGGTTCTGGAACTAAACGGCAATCCGGTTAATGAAACCGGTTAGCCGTTTTTCTGGGTTTTGAGTTTGTTCTTTAACACGAAATTGATAAAGTAAAATAAAATAAAACAAGACTTTAAAATTAAGTAAAGAAAAGATCAATATTACCAAACTTCCAATCCAAGGGTATCAATTCCATCCAATTGCAATTTTGTTCATAGGCAAAAATATAAATTACTCAATCCAAGAACTTAGTCTACTTAATCGGAATCCCGCAGAAAGTAATTATTCTCCTAATGTAATAGATTCAAACAATCGCCCAAATCCAAACTTATCACTAATTTAACTGGGCATCATCGTTCCATATCAAATTAAGTGATAGCATTAAGAATAGTGAGAATGACTAAAACAAGATCAATTAATTCAGATTACTCCAATTTAATCAATTTGTATTTTTATTTCCCTAGAGCCTATCATGCAAGCTATGTAATTGTGGCCACCAATATACACACACATGAGCCAACTCTTTGCTACTCAATTCAGTTATTCATGACAATTACGGATCACAAACTCCTGACTAGCGATAGAAAAATAAATATTGAATTAAGGCCAACTCAATCAATATAAATAATTCATATAAATTAAGAACAATAAAATAAAAATAACTTGGATGAAGAAATTGTTGTTAAGTTCAAAGCCTCACAAAACTACAACTGGAATTTGATTAACCCTTGGACTGGAATTAAAACCTTAGCCACTCATGGTGGCAAAACAAAACAAAAGTTGTTTAATTGATGAAGAAGTTGCTGCAGCCGAATCCTTTGTGCCTCTCCCTCACGTCCAAAAAGCTTCCTTTTATAATGCTTGCCCTCACGTTTCTTTTCCTCTTTTGCTAGCTTTCCTTTTCTCACTTGGTTTCTTCTTCTCTTAATGCTAGAAAACCAAATCCTTCTCCAATCGATTGCAGAAACCGACTCCTTCTAGGAAAAGGTTAGCCCACGTTTGCAAAGCCCAAATAAAGCCCTTTTTATCCAAATTTTATCATAATCTCCATGATTCATCTCCTAAATCAATTCAAACATGATTTCCACAAATTAGCACAAAATCAATCAAAATATGAGGGAATTAAACTAAATATAATATGACTATTTATAACCTATCATTCAACCAAATCGGTCTTGAATTTACACACCCCTGTGCACCCACACGTGAAGAGAGCTTCTATCCTTAAATTCTTACTCATGTATGAATGATTATCTATATATAAACACAAATCATTTTGCTTATTTTTCCCTTGTGAGATAAATTTCATTTCTTTCAAATTTCCAACTTTAAGGGTGCACATTAAGAGTCAATTTCTCATTCACCAAAGTATCACTTTAAGTATACAAATATATCATTTTGAAGTATTCACAGAGTAGGATACGAAACTCTCAAGATTTTTCGCTTTCGCTAAATGGGTTCCACTCAAAATATGCCCTCAAAATAGCATACTAATGTGCCATTTTTTCAACAATAATATTAAGGCATTAGATATTATATTACTACCAAAATCAAATTACTGCCATAGTTACTTCATATTCTTTGTAGTATCAAAGTTTTGATCTAGTAAGTTCATTTTTTTTATTTATCTTTTATTTTCTATTATAAGATTAAAAAAGGTTTGCCTATAATTATGTAAATATTTTTTAACTTTGAACAATTTCACATGAAAATTAACCATAACTTTTAAAATTAATTTTATAACAATGGTTTTAAATATTCAATCTATTTATATTTTTTTCTATAGTAATGGTGTTTATTGCATCAAGTTTAATATGAATGCCATGCATATTACTTTTTTATTTTATCTGAGTTATGTATTAGTATAAATTTTTATCATATTTTATATAACAAATTTATCGAGTTCTTTTTTCATTTTATGTAATTTTACGTGTTTTAAAAAGAAGAAGACATGTCTAAACATCATTAAATATACTCCAAAAAAATAAAAGATAATTTAAACTTATATCTATTTTAATGATTATATAATTAAACAATATATTTGTAATAAAATTTACCAAACACGTGTACATTACTTTTCAAACTCATAGCAACCATAACAACACAGTTTATCAAACACTAAGCTGTTTTTTTAATTAACTACTTACCACATTTACACAGCAGAAGCAGCTTATTTAGTCAGCAACCACAATCTAACTGACCTAATAATCTGCTTATTTCATAATTTGTGACATAATTTTATGTGTTTTGTAAAATTTATTTATTTCATAATTTTTTCTATTTTGACAAGAGTTTTTAAAAGTAAGTAGGTGGTTGCTTTTCAATTTCATAATTAGCTTATTAAATAGGCTACCACAGCTTTTTAGAATTTCTATTTTAACCTTAATATTTTTTAAAAAAAATAATTACGTCTTATTTTTACATACATTATTAGATATCGTATTACTATAAAAATCAAATTATCACTATAACTACTATACATTCTCTCCACTATTAAATTTTTGATCCAGTAAGTTGATATGTTATATATTTTACTTTTATTCTCTATTATAAGATTTAATAAGCTTGTATATGATTATGTAAATCTTCTTGAATTATGAACAATTTCACATGAAAGTTAACCATGACTTTAAAAATAATTTCATAATCTTGGCTTTTAATGATCAATCTATTTATATTTTTTTCTATAGTCATGACGTTTCTTGTAACAAGCTTAATGTAAATGTAATGCATATTACTTTTTTATTTTATTTCGCCTATGTACTAGTGTTAATTTTTATCATATTTTATGTAACAGATTATGGAGTGCATTATATTTTTTTAATTGAGTTTTTTTTTCTTAATTTACATAATTTTATGTGTTTTAAAAAAGCATCTATTAAACATAATCTAAAAAAAATAAAAGATAATTTAAAATTTATCTATTTTGGCTATTATAGGATAAAACAACAAGTTCGTTATCAAATTTACCAAATGTATATTCACTGCTATTCAAATTTACAGTAACCATAATAACAAAGTTTATCAAATACCAAACTACATTTTAGTTGGTAACTTATTACATCCGTACAGTAAAAGCAGCTTATTTAATCTGCAACTGCAATTTTAAACTGGCCTTTAGCTAGGGCTGCTAAAAAACATTGGGATCTTTCTAGTTTCGGTAAATTAAAACGACCTTTATAAGGTTAATTGATGTGCTAAATTTCCAGATCTCATCGAGGCTACAGAGAAAGAGTCAGTCAGTGAAAGTGGCGTCATCTCGTTCTCTATAATAAGCTCCAAAGCCTTGTAACATTGATGAGTTGAATAAGGAAATCATGTGGTCTTGTTCTTCAGGGGATGTTAACACATTTATTTTTTGTTTCTAATTCATTTCTTATATATGTTTTTATCAATGTTGTTAGCTTTTGTTAGTTGAGTCTTGATTAACCAACAAAGGGTCGTGTGGTCTTGTTCTTCAAAAATTTTGAGGACATGAGTTTGAGTCTTAATAAATTATGGGACTCTATTTTTCTCTTAATTTCAAAAATTAGAAACGAATAATCATCTTTCTCACAATGTGATGAAACAAATGCCTTAAAAAATATTAATAGTTATCATCTAATTTTACATATTAATAGATTTCTCATTGTAAAACACAACAAATGCCTTTAAAGAAAAAATGAAAAAGAAAAGAAGGGGTCTTGGGTGCTAGATTTGAGCATTAATCTCGGGTTCAACACGACAAACATATCACATCAATTTCGAATTGCACCCTTCAATTTCATTCTTAGTGCAAAAAAACCTTTAATTGGATTGTGATTTTGCATTCAAAATTTCATTTCAACTTCTAATGAAGAAATAAATACATATGAAGTTAAGAGAAACTAGTGACATTCACATGGAGTTGGATTTGGATGCATCCTTTTAATAAAATGTTAATTATGAATAAAGTTTATGGTGGTCTAATATTTGGTTGCAAAATTCAAAAGAACAGGCTGGGCAAATCCCATAGACTGCGGGGGTACTCGGAATTGGGGAATTTTGAAGGATAAAACATTTTCTATCACGTCAATTCATCTCACAAATCACAATCATCCTCTTTCTTGGTTTGCAACGAAACCGCGTCTAGCTAGACTAACCAACTGTATTAAATTAACTAACTAGGCAATTAAATCTTTGTTGACTATTAGTGCCCATAAGACCAGGATAATTTTGATTTTGTTTTTCTCAGAATCTTATAAGCTTATTCCTAGATGTAGTTATTAAATATACATATTCCAGTTCTATGGAACAATTATTAAGTTATGATAGATAATCATGAAGTAATTTACATTATATAGTATTAAACCACTCTTGATATTTTATTCACTTGCTGAATATATATATATATATATATATATATATATATATATATATATATATGAACTGATCATGACAATGTACGAACGAGATCAAATTCGCTCATTAATTATTCAGTCAGTTACTACGAAATTATTCATGCAAATTTTTGGTATATCTAACATTATTTTCAGTCACTTCCTAAAAGCACATTTGATTTTTTCCCTGTTAGATTTTAGGAGGATAAAGCTTTTTTCACTGGATAGGAGATTTTCGTTTATTTAGAGAACTTTTTAATTAAAATGAAAATTTTTAATTTAATGTTGGAAGAGTTTACTCAACACTTTAATAGCTTTATTTAAAAAAAAAAAATTGATACACAACTATTCTAAACAAAGCCAAAGTAGAAATAAAATAATCACACAGCTCCTAAGTAAAAATCTGAGGGGGAAAAAAAAGAACATTTCAAGCTGTATAGTTTCAGATACCCAAAAAAAAAATGCAAATAGAGACAAGGTAGACTTAATTAGCTTGAACGAAAATAAAAATAAGTCATTTGAAAGGGAAAGCTAAGAAACAAGCAGGTAGCAGCATAGAAAAATAGATGACGCACTCAAAGTTTGTAATTGATAGAGATATTAAATTCCAACGTTCTTTTTTTTTTTTTTTTTTTTGGGGTAACTTCTTTCATGATATTCCTGATGATCTTTGAGGCCGTTTCACATCGATTACATTATGGTCTGGCACCGATTTTTAAGCGCATACCGAATATTAGGGGATCATATTTCCACATGTGGGAGAAAGTATCATGGCTCATTTCTGAAATTTCAGGAAGGAATTATAAGTCTAGCCGTAATCTTACCGAAACAAAACATACTTTCACTTCCATGAAGGATTCTAGCGTTGAAGCTTGATGGTTTAATTCCAACGTTCTTATCCCAACAAAACTTGCCCGACTTTTTCTTTTTTGTTCAATGCACAGCTCCGTGAGCCCTTTGTGTGCATGTGATCTGCACAAGCTGGGATGAAGAAAGCAAAATGTAAGAAGCTTATTCTTTAGGAAAAATTGCAAAATTTTAGCTTAAAGAAAATTAAATTTAGCTAATAGCTATCACGCATCAGCCATGTTACATCAATGTTTTGGGGTCCCACATTCAACGCGTTTGATCAAATATTTTGTGGGTCCTATTTTATTTGTTTATTTGTGCGTAGCTCATCTTTCTTTTTGATTTTATTTTATCTTCCATAAATATCAATCTAACGTTAGCTGTAAACCAAGATTCAGACAAAAGTTTTCAATCTTTCTAGCTCGTCAATACGCATCTAGCTATGTTGTTGTTGTTTCCCTTGTCCTCTTCTTTCGTGCTTGATAAAGAAAAGCATTTCTAAATTGTAGCCGTTGTTATCTGAAATTTTTTATCAATTTATTTATTATATATATTTGATATCGTGTGTGACATCGCACAGATTATGATGAGCTACATTGTGCCTAGTAAATTATGATCGGAGGTTGTGTAACTCAATCAACACTTATTACACCCAACATCACGCACTAGATGAACGTTATATATATTCATTATGTAATAAGAGATTCTGCATGGATCTCAATTAAAATCATTTGGCTCAAATCTACCATACAAAATTTTGAAAGTTCATGTGAAACTATATAAGAGAATGCTCATTTGATTCTTTTCAGCTTTTGTTTCGCAAAATGTATGATCACTAGCATTAGGGCATGTTAATATATATATATATATATATATATATATATATATATATATATATATATATATATATATTTTTTTTTTTTTTTTTTTTTTTTTAAGTTATAGTACAGATTTTATTTGGGTAAGGTTTCTTTTAATCTTTATGCTTAGGCATTAATTTTCAGCGGGTGCTCACATTTTAAAAAATCGCATTTCGAAATATTCATATTATTGGTACTTCGGTAAGTAGTAAATGAAGCTTCTTTCAGAGAAAAAAACTACTTCTATCATGACAAATGGTAAACGTTCTTGCCGTTACTCTGGAGATTAATAGAAGAGCAGCCCTTATTTTATCAGAAATAACATGAATGTTTGAGATTATTTTTTTAGCAGACAGTAAGTAAATAGAAATAATATCCTATCGTAGAGTCTAGATGAGAATTTACTCATTTTATTTCACAAAAGACTAAGAAGTTACGATACTTCAATCTGAACTTGGCTAGGAGCTCACATGCAGCGGAAAACGATAAGATGGTTGTTGCCAAATTGCTATGGAAAGCACAACACAACTGACAATTTTTTGGCCAAATCTTCTGTCAGGATAGAAAGAGAAATATTGAATGCCTAAAATGTTTGCAATGAACACGGTTCTGCTTCTTCAGCCTTCACCCCTCACCGCGTGGATGATATCGAGCAAACGAAAGAGTCAGAAATAGCAGCTCATGGCTGAGAATTAACTAAATATCTCAATTTTTTAAAAGCTAAAGCTTTACTTGAAAAAAAAAAATTGCAAAATCGTTCATATTTTAATTTATTGAACTCTTCTTTGTCCATGTGCATATCGAATTATCGATTATCCAAAGCATGGAGGAAGCATTAATTGCTGGCACGTGGGTGAACAACGAACATGAAGAAACTGCAAACATAGAACTTTTTTTTTTTTTTAAATATATATATTAGAATCAGAATTCTACCGATATCTTACCATCACATGTTAATCGGGGTTCTCCAGTATTATTCTGTTATACCGCAGTCCTGAGAACCTACCCTACCTAGATGTAGGGAGCCAATTAAGAGGAGATGCGAGTCTAACAATATTGTGACTCAAACTCATAAACCCAAGATTATTGGACGCATGAATTACCAACGAACCACGAGCCCATTAACAAAACTTAAACTATTGTTTTTTTTTTATTATAATGTCTCCATTTCTGTGTATAAAACATGCATGCTTTTTCCATATCTTTGGCCCATTATCTTCAAAATCAGCATCAATTATACAAATAAAAATTATCATCACTGCAAGCCATATGTTATTATAATTGTATTAACACTAGATGAAAGTGACTAGTAGTTATACAAATGGGCCACTTGCAAAGCAGTCCAAATTTTCATTTTGGTAGAAAGATCTATTCTTCTTGTTGTGCCGTCACATAGCTTTAATTTCTTTGATCTATTAATCAACTAAAAAGATATATAAAGATTTAAGAGATTGTTGCTCTGGGTGCAAATTGATCCGATAATAGTGCATGAGATTTGAACAAATGATTTGATTGGTTAGGGTAATAATTTTGGTCTAAGATTCTTCAATTGATATGTCCAAAAAAGGATTGACTCAATCATATTATTAGAGCACAATTGATTCCCATATTCCATATTATTGCTATTCTACTGCAATGAAAAACGCCCATAATCCTTGTAAATAAACTTCAAAGATTCCTTATTAAAGATCTTAATTGCAATTCCGTATTAACTAAGCATAATATGATTATCCCTTAAAAAAAACCGTAATATGATTATATTTTGTTCTAAGATCATATAGTTTAACGACATTGGTCTATTGTTTTTTATTGTTATGCTCAAAGCAAAGACCTGTCATTATCCAAACTGAAAACTGGATCACATGACAAAATACAAATCTATGAGGTAATGAGAATATGACCTTAGATTTATTGGAAAAAACAAATGGTGATAAAGCACAGTTGGGTATTATAATTTTTTGAAACAAAAGTTATTATTTATTGTTGCCATGTGAATTGTAGATGGCCAGTTTGAAATTTATTTTACCCAAGCCTAATTAATTCAACAATCATCACTTGCAAATAAGCCAACTGTAAACAAATGAATAATTAATAAAGAAAAAGAAGGGCAAGAAGCCAAAAAAAGCTCAATGGGACCCATTTGCTCAATTTGGTGCCAGACAGCAGAGAAGGCTTAGAAAAAGAGTCCCGGTTTCTTATATCTCTGTCAACAAACGCAGCTACAAAAACCCCCCCTCCTCTTCTTCACTAGCACCATTCTCCATCAGGCATTTTCACGAACACTTTCTCAAAGAAAGGTTTCTCCTTTCACTAACATGGCCAGACCACAGCAGCGATACAGGGGCGTTCGACAGAGGCACTGGGGCTCTTGGGTGTCGGAAATTCGCCACCCTCTCTTGTAAGTTCAAGACTCTTGAACGAGTGTTTCAACCGCGTTTCGGGCATTGTATTTTTGTGCTGACGGAAACGTTTTGTCTTTTTTTTTTTTTCCTTTTCCTCTTGCAGGAAGACTAGAATTTGGCTAGGCACGTTTGAAACAGCTGAAGACGCTGCAAGAGCTTATGATGAAGCTGCAAGGCTTATGTGCGGACCACGAGCCAGAACTAACTTCCCTTACAACCCGAACGCGTCGCACTCATCCTCATCAAAGCTTCTCTCGGCAACTTTGACAGCAAAGCTGCATAGGTGCTACATGGCCTCACTTCAAATGACCAAATCATCAGCAGCAAATGAGCCTCAAAAAGCACCAGCTTTACATGTTTCAACCCCCAGTGGCAATGCCACAAGAGGCAATGAAATGGGCAAGCATCTAATAGAAATGAGACCAATGCCAGTGCAAGGGAGCACTGAGCCAATTAACCGGGCGGTGAAAAAGGAACAAGTTGAAATTGCCCAGCAGTTCAAACCACTTGAAGATGATCACATTGAGCAAATGATTGAGGAGCTGCTTGATTATGGTTCACTTGAGCTCTGTTCTGTTGTTTCGCCACAGGCTCTGTGATAACTTATGCGCCCTCTTTGTTCCAATTCTGCTAATTTAACCCTCCACCATGTTAGCCATTTTAGAGTCTATTTTTAAGTGTACCACCAGAACTAGATCATCTTCGGTTCCTAGAATTTATCTTCTAAGTGACCCATTGAAGAAGCAGCTAGCTTAATGTACAGTTGTATTATGTTATAATATATGCTATTATTATCCGCTTTGTGACTTCATTTTCGAAACGTCAATTCAGTTGAAAAAATGCCGTGCCGAGATTGTCACCAAATAGTAAAAAATCAACAAACAAAGAATCTTTTTCAACCGCAGAGGAGCCCTCACAACGAAAATATTCAAAAAAAAAAAATGATAAAACGAAAGTACGAATTCAATAGTTAATGTTTCCATTTTACAGCCGTTGTAGACTAAAATTTATGACACTTCAATTTGGACCAAGTCTAAGCGATGACAATAAATTAATTCAGAAGATATATTTACAATGTAGCGTTATTTGGTATAACATCTCCCTAGTTAATGTTTCTAATTTTTCAACAAAAAGTATGTGAGAGAGAAAGTTGTTACACTGTAGTCAAGTCTCCTAGTTTTAAATGCTTTTGTAAAGCATGAAAGAGTGCTTCAACTTCTGTGGAACGAGACCAATCATTCTTGGGCTAGTTCGTGTAATGTTTTACACAACTGTTGGCTCTGAAAACGCTTCTGGTTCATTGCAGCTGAAAGCAGGCTTTTTGCTTTGAAAGTGCTATTCGCTAGTTGCTTCTGTCAAAGGAGAAAAGAATACTGCTGAATGGCATTGGGTGGTTCTAATGATTTTTCATTGGCCCATTCTCTTTTACTTTCTCCCTCCATCCCTTTGATAATTTTCAAGTATAATTTCCTGTCTTGTGTATTAATAAGACCAGACAATTAAAATTGCCCCCCAAATCCTTGCATAAAAAATAAATAATAGATTATATATAATCAGGAGTCTATCAAGAGTTTAAATTCATTCGATGATGCCATAGTTTAAGAGTCATTGAACATATCAAAATAATAAAGGCGAAATATACTCCTGCCCCCATTTTGTGCTTGTCGGAGGTTAAATCCCAGGTGAGGGTGTGTTTAGCATTAGGCTGTGGGGATTCTCGGAAAATAATTTCGCTTTCTTGCACGGAAAAGAGTGGGAATTTAATGATCAGGAGATAAAACGTTTGATTAGTAAGAACGTGTGCGTTTTTACAGTAATTTTCCCCTTTTCTTCCCGTAATGTTACTATTATGTGATGATTAAAGATGTAGTAACTTTTTTTTGGTCTCTAGTAATTTTGTTTTTCACTTTGGCTTAAATCATTTTCCGCTTTTGGAATGTTTTAACTCGATGAGAGTAATATGCAGAACTAGGAATATTGTAAGTTAAAGTTAGCATCATGTCATTTCAAGCCTTAACCTTTTTTAATAACAAATTAAACATTAAGTACATATATATCGTCGGCAGCTGAAAGTGTGAACCATCTGCCAAATTTATTTGTGGAACTTCAACTTGTAATACATTAAACCCAACTCTGAAAACATATAATGTTACTATTTTAGCAGCATTAACAAGAAGGTTTTCTCTCTCTGTTTTTTTTTCCCACACCCTTCTGGTCTAATAAAATTGTTCATTTGTGATGATATTGAGTATATGCATAAAATGTACAATGCAGAGTTTAAAAATTCATGCTTGCTTTTTGGAATTTGGTGTCTAGTCTCTGTCAATGGAAACTAAATGATGGTTAACCTGTTTGGAAATTGATTTTGTTCCCCACAACTATCAAAAACTAAAGTTGTTTATTCTCATTATACTGTTTTACTTTTGATTCAGCAAAGGTGATTAAATCATGTCATGTTAGTGAGTTTATCATCATTAATTGTTTGAACTTAGTGTCTGTAGGGAAACCTGAAAGATTTATGTTTTCTTCTTTTTCGGGTTAAAGCTAAATTCCCGACAAGCCTGAAGATCACTAGTGAAATAAGCTACTCACATGATAACATAACAATTTTGACATATTTTGGCTCTTCATTGATATTTGATAGTCATAATTTTCATGCTTTGCTTCTTAAAATTTTAAGGTTGTCTAGTGGCTTAATTATGTAGAAATCGTAGTTAATTTTGAAGGAAAATTTCTAGTCTTGGCTTGATAATTTTTAAGAAGTGAATCTAATTTTTCCACAATTTCGTCTAGAGTAAATTTCTTTTTGATGGAACGGGAACATTGAGATTGAAAAAATAGAGAAATATAAATTTTCAACTAGTCTATATTAATGAAATTAAAATTTAAATACAAACTTAAGGCTTTAGACTTATTTTAGACTAATCTTTAGAATTAGAAATGTATCAAGGTAGACAAACTCAAAATATTATTATATAATAAAATTCTCCTAATTGAAATAAAAAAATAAAACAAACAGGATTTAAATTTACTATCCAAAAACCAAAAAGATAAAAGTCTTGAAAGCAATACAAAATGTAGGAAATTTTATAAACTTACAAAATGATCATAAAAGAAAGGTAATTTCTAACCGAAGAACATGACAAATAGCTACAATTTATTGCGTCAAATTCATCTCATCGTAAGTTTCAAAATAATATATTATACACATCAAATGAACATCTGTAGTTTAAGTTACAGTCCCCTACTTATCTTTCGTAGCCATCCTACATCACTTTTGTTTAATTTAAATTGATTTTCATGCTGTGCTCATAGCTGCTACGCCGATGACCAAGATCACGACTTTTAAATAGTAAATCTGGATATTTCTTTATAAATTGTTTGGTGTTGATTCCTTCTCTTAATTTGGAGCTGAATGGATTTTTAATGTATTATTTTGAATATAGAAAGGGGAGAATCAAATATATTAAACAACCAAATATAGGCATTTGTCCAAAAAAATTTTTCCCTTCCTTTTTTGTACAAACTTTCATTGTGAAAGGGCCTTTCCCTTAAATTGCACACTTTGTGAAAAAGAGAAGGGGAACAACCAAACAAGCACTACTGAAGAGTCAAAGATGAGATCTTCCTTAGAAGAAAAGGTGGTCAACACAAATGATAGCTATATCTAATCATGCAAGGTACATATAGAATCTCATGTGAAAATGTTGGGTTGGAGAAAATCATATTGGCCTTAAAATCCCTTTTTCATATACCCAAAAAATTAGGTATATTGAGATTGTCTCTTTAATGGGGTTTTAATATTTGCTTTTAGATGATCAAATAAAGGGGTTCATGCAAAAATCCAAAAGGAAAATGGCCTTTTATCCATTTATTTATTTATTTTTTTGGGAGTGAAAGCAAATGGTAAATGGCCTACACATTGAAAAGCCACAATCCTTTTACCAGTTCAAGTTTAACTAGAGCACAAAAACATTTCTGTAGTTTGTTGATATTTTTTTTTTATAGGGCCAAGGCTGAACCCGACTCTTGTTTGTCCGTGAGTTTAGGGTTCATGCATTTTTAAAATTTTGTTTCCCTTCATCTCCATTGCTTCACATGGCGTTAAACACACTCATCAATTAATCCTAACTGTCAAATGAAGTAAAATAAAAAAGAGACAAAGATAAAATTGAATCCAATGAGCCCTATAACAAAAAATTTGTGAAAACGTAATGTTGGGGCTCAAGTGCACTAAATTGCTCCCAAATTTCATAAGATTCTTTTCACATTGACAAAGCCTTGGGATATTTGCATTGTACGCTCAAAAAATCAAAACAGCGAAAGGAGGAGTACAGATGTAACGCAGAACTTTGGAAAGCATGAACCACCGAAAAGTAATATGGTAAATTTGTAAGAAAACTACGAATTGCAGCAAAAAGTAAAAGGGAAATTGTGCAATAAAAAGCTTCTTTTTCTGCCATTTTTTTGGTTAACTTTTAATTGTTCAACGGTACTCTTTCTGTTATATTGGGACTAGACAATGGACAAGGCATCTTGTTTAATTTTGCTTGCAATGACAATATCCACAACTTCAAACATTAAAAATTATTCGTACAGGAGGACTTTTGGATGCATACCCCCCTTACTGTTTTCGGCACATGCCTATTTACCATTACCGTATCAGATGTGAAGGCAACAAGAATTCAGTGCATGAGGGTTTATATATAGTGAGAGGTGAGAGCTTAACAGAGCGAGGCAATGAAAATGGAATTGATAGAGTAGATAAATAGTAGATATCATTCTAACACCGAACCAAGTCAATGCAATTAGTTTATATTCTAATCGAAGAATGATTAGATCATGTTCTAATTAAAATAACTAGATGAAATTTTGAAAACTTGTTTAATGAGATTAGATTATACTCTTATCCAAACGACTCTACAAGAGAAATTTTTAATAGATAATCCTAAAGACATAATAAAAGAGGGGTTTTATTGAATATTTGAAGGTGAAGTTTTGAAAACAATAACGACTCTCTATTTGTAATTTAAAAAAAAAAAATCTACTTCCCAAGTTAACTTAGAAAGGAAAACTAAATCACAATTATACTTAAAACTAAAGATTAAAAAAACATATACCAACTCTAATTAAAAACAGAAAAATCAAAATACCTGAAGTAACAAAATTCTAGAATCCTAACATAACATCTTGCATTAGAGCACCTAAGGCTTTTTGCCTCTCTCTTTATTACATACATGTCTAACCTTCTCTAAAACGAAGAAGAAAAATGAATGCAATTTTTAAAGAAATTCTATTACTATAATTATAGATGATATAAACCTAACTGAATTCTTTTAAGTTTTGGAAGAGCTTTTGACAAATATATGTTAACATTACCGGACTCATTAAGTTACACCACACAACAAGCTAAAATTGGTTTTTTCAAAAGACTTAGTTGTTAGGCGTATGGGCATAAGTTATAGCGTGTACATAATTCTACGCTACGAATCAATATATTCATTCTGCAAATTCGCACGTTAGAGCGCTGTCTGTAGAATCCTACCGTTCAAAAAATAAAATTTGCACGGTATGGAGAGATGAATGGGCTTGGGCCTGAAATAATGTTGATTCGGGCCTAGATTTTAATGGGCCAATAAGAATCTGTTATTGGGCTACTTTCGCATTAAGGCCCATTTGCAAATTTTCCTTCTTTTTTTTTTCTCAATTTCGGTGTTAATGTTTTGGTTTTTATATTTTAATGTTGCTCTAAAACATATTTATAGTTCATAACTATTCATGTTAAGTCTTGAGATGTGGGGTGATAGGTTTGGAAATTAAACCCACTTGAGTTGGAATAATTTTACCAACTCAACCCAAATTAAGCATATCGCACGGATTTTTGCACATTTCTGAATTTGAAATAGAACCACTGTGAATCAGTCCCATATCACCAGAACAAAATCGTAGAACTCAAAATTCAAAAGAGTTGTTGGCTAAGATAATTCAGTCCCATATTTCTTTCCTTATGAGAAATAGAACAAACGTTCGTTAGGTACTGTATATATGATTCTACTTGGAGAATATATGCACATGGTGGGGTTCATTTCTTTTGTTCAGTTGCTGAAACTTGAAAAAATCGAATTACCAACCAATGCTTATATTTAAATAAAATGCTAGCCGTTCGTTTGTTGTTTAAACAATACAAAACTTTATCGTAACCCTGCCAAAAATAAATCGGACTAACAAAGGATTCTTTTTATATATCAGAATGGCTAGTCGTTGGATGATTCTTAAATTAATAGAACCTTAATGTATGTTGCTTAGGATTGATTTGGTTAGAAATATTATGAGAATTAATCGTGGTTTAAGTAAGCTATATGTGTTTTAAAATTACTAACTGCTACCAACAAAGTGTTGGCTCATTGATGGAGTCATGAGTGGGCTTGTTGGGTTTCTTTCAGGTTAAGTCGCGAAATCGCTTTGTTGAGAGCACTAATGTGTTCGGTGAAGTACAGTGAGTTGTGGTATGGGCAAGGTCGCCGCGTGGGGATAAGGTTGGCAATAAAATTCGGATCCAGAAAAATCCGGATCCGCATGTTAAAAAATGCGGATCCGGATCTTTAAAATTACAATCCGTGCGGATATGGATCCGGATTTGGATGCAAGTGCATCCGGATATCCGGATCCGTATTTTTTTTATAATTAAATTATTTATTTAATTAAATTTCAATTGAAAAATATATAAATTAAATTATTTATTTAAATGTATAAGCATAATTAACTCTATAGTCTTCATTAACTTTAAAAAATATGTTAAAAAATTAACAATAATAATAATTAGAGAATATTGTAATGAATATGTTTATCTTAGATTTTTTTATTTTTTTATTAAATTATTTGTTTAAATGTATAAGCATAATTAACTCTATAATCTTCATTAACTTAAAAAAAATGTTAAAAAACTAATAATAATAATTATTATTATTAATATTATTATTAGAGAATTTGTAATAAATCGGTTTACATTAGATTTTTTTATATTTAATTTATATTATGAAATTATTGTTTGTGAATTTATGGTGTTGTTGTATGTTGAATTGATGTTAAATTGTTGTTTTTTAAATTATAATTGAATTTTATTTAATATTATTATGTAAATTATTAAATTTAAAATTATATTTATATTATTATTATGCGGATCCGGATATCCGGAAATCTGCCCGCAATCCGTGCGGACATTATCCGCATCCGGATCCGCATATTTTTTTTCGGATCCGGATGTGTATCCGGATGCCATAAGTTAAATCCGGATCCGGATTTTACCATTCTTAGTTGGGGCCCTTCCCAGAATACCTCATGCCTAAAACCAAAAAAAAAAATTACTAACTGCTAGACCCCATTTTTTTATTTTTTATTTTTTTAAATAATGGTAGTAGGTAAGAAAATAGGTAGAAAATTAAGAAGTTGAAAATTAAACTCCTTTCTTTAACGTCGGTTGCCCCCAACGCCAGATTGCTTGGAGTTTCTGTTTGTTTGATTGGTCTAAAGTCTTCAAAGTAAAGAGACAAGTCAAATGCGCGTGTGTATATTTAGGTGTGGGTTCTTTCTTTTTTTAATGCGTACACGTTATTAAATAACGTATTGCAAATAAAGGTGTGTCTATAAACTTCTTATTTACCTATCCGTTTATATTAAGTTATTTTAGCCTAAATAAATAGTCTGTTTAGGAGTGTGGTGAGGTAGTTAGGCTGCCAAAACCTAACTATTAAAACGTTTGGTATCTTTGTAATTAGGCTACGGCGGTTAGTAAATTTTTTCCCAACATTTATTTGTAGCTTTTTTCTCGCGATAGCTGCAGCTTAAAAGCTACAGCACCTCACTCCCAAACACATCCAAAATTTAATATCCTAAGATACTGGGCAAAGCTTATGTTACATTAGTTGTAACAAACATTCAATACACATGGATGGTTAGATTTTAATATTCTTTAATTTAATTGATGAAAATAATTTTAACCTAAAATGAGTTATGGGTGTAATAGCTTTTTACAAACATTTTTATTTTGAATCACATATTTATTTATTTTTAAATAAGTCCTCATTAATTTTATATAACTAAATGATTTTGCTAACCATCTCTTCTATATTTATTCTTAAAATTTTTTTAAATTTTTACTATGTTTTTATAAAGGTCTAAATAATTATCATATTCATAAAAGATCTACAAATTTTAAATATATATTTGTATCTACATTTATAATTTCTTATCTCTCCTGGGAATAAATTAGATTTTTTTCTTTATATAATCTAAATTCAGCATCTTGAATTATAAGAGATATTATAAGTCATAAATATATTAGACTCTAATAAATTAGTAGAAAGATGTTACAATGAATAAATCATTGGAACCTCTAATAATTTCACAAAATACATAAACTAATGAGTTATCACATTCTAACTATATATACAAAGAGGATTTTCTTATAAAATATTTTAATCTTTTGATATGATCAATAATTTAGACATGTGGAAAAACAATTAATTAAATTGAATTTCGTATATTTATTAAATAAATTAAGAAACCCAAATTTGTTTATAAATGATTTAGAAAAAGCAAACGAAATATTAAAAATTAATAATTTTAATGAAGAAAAAATAAAAAAAATAAAAAAAGTTAGGAGATCAAATGAGTAAAAATTTTAATAAAGTTAAGCAATTAATAAAGGATTTCAACATTGAAGATCTTGATATATTAAATTAAGAAATCATTAATATAATAAATAAAAACTCAATAAATATAAGATTAATTAAGTTATAGATTCAATTAGATAAAATAAAAATTTGGTATTGAATTTGCTATAAATATAAATGAAAAACTTAAAAAAATTGAAGTAGCTTAGGGTTTAAAAAATAAAACTCATAAACTTAATGATTTTTTCATAATTATTAACTTTTTTGAGAATTCAAAAATTTATAATTGTAAGTTACCGTAAATGCAAGATAAGCTTTGCCAAGATACTGATGTAACTTGCAGTGGTCGTAAGATAGCAGTCTTCCTGCACTTGATCATGATACAAAAGCCGAAGCTTTGAAGTTTCCTGTTAAACTATTTTAAAATTTGAATTAAAAAGAGAAAAAAGAAAAAGGGTTCCCTAGTGAAAACAACAAAGCCATGCCAGGACAAGTCGGATCTCAAACTTTCAAACAAAAATTGATCATTGACAGGGACATTGTTCCACAGTGCTTCAGTTATATGACTAGTCCAATTTCCAAGTCGCAATGTTTTTCCCTGTCCTACCGCAATGACTTTGATGTTGAATTCTTGACTCGTAATTGCACGTTCCATGCTCCTGAGTTTTGCCTGCTTGGAACCTTCAAAAACCTGTAGCCTGTAGCAAAACTCTTGTTTTTCCCTTTTTCCAGTCTTAAACACGGATTACAATTGAAAAATGTGCACCCATCTAATTTAAGTGAAAAATTATTGAATGCAGACATTCACACGTTCTTAAATACAAATTTAGAACACTCCACTAACACACTCAAATTTAATGTTTCAGTGTTCCAAATTCATCTTGTTTTAAAACATACAAACATTCGTATCATGTGCATAGCTATAATTCACTGTTATATTGTGCATATCAATAGTGATAACGCCAGATTTATAATCAAATTGCAGATGTTCCCACTTAGAGATTTCGACGTGAACAATCCCTCTTTTTAACATACGCGTTAAGACTTAAGAGTGTCCTATTCCTATGCTAGCCTGGAAAATTTAAAAGCACAAGCATTGTCATGGAGTCGCATTGTATGTTGTGACAAATATCGACAGGGGAAAAAGGCATGGCCCTTTGCGGGTGCTGCTGAATGTAAATTATGCAAAAGGAAATGGGGGCATGGCTCATAAATCTCTAGGCTCAACGACCCCACTGCCAGTGCTACTAATCAAATCAAGACCAATCCGACGGACGGTTGCCTGTCATTATCTTGGCCAGATGAGCCAAAGCTTCAAGGAATTGCATGCAGGTAAAAAATGGACATAAAATTAAGTGGTCAGCACTGTATTGCTAGAGCAATTTGGTTTCCAACTTGTACTAATTGTGTACCTCAGACGATATTAATTACACATGTCATGTTTTCTGACTACAAAGAGGCAGGTACATATACATGGCTGCTTATCTTGACACTCATTAGTTTCTGGTTCAGCAAAACAAATTAGGGACTCCAAAGGGTCCCCTCAATTCGGTGGTACCAAACTATGTACGTACACAAAATTGCGCCACATATTTGTGACTAAGATTGGTACAATTAATTAATAACATGTTCTCTTCACTAATTAAGAGGCTCGTGTAGTTTCACCAACATTCTTGAATGCAGGATTCTTAACAACCTCGATGATGATAAGTAATAAAGTTATATGAACAATTATTTCGGTGGGATTCCAAAATGGGCGTAGTGGTTTGTGTCATGTAAAGTTGTAGCAAGGGAGACTGCCCCATTTCTAATTACCTCTTATCACGTATATCAATATGTTACCCTTTGACAATTTTTTTTTTTTTTTTAAAAAGGGTGTCCGAGAGATCAAGTCTCTTATAAAAGCGACAATAAAAATGGTAATTAAAACTACCAAATCTTTGGGGAAAAGATAGCAATCACTTCCACCAGAAAGAATCAATCACTAACTTATAAATTATTAAAACAAAAATGTGTATGGCTAACAAACTTTTAGATGAGTAATTTGGCATCTTCTCCTCTCATTATTGATGAAGTAGATAGTTTCAGTCTTCTTACGATTGTGAAAAAATATATATATATATATATATTTTTTTTAATTTGAGTATTGAATTTTTATTTTGATTTTATTTATTAGTTCTTTTAATCTATTTGTAATCTGCATACTATTCAAGAAAAAAAAATATGGAAGATGAGAGGATCTTAATTTGAGTAATTAAGTTTAACCATAATATATATCTCAAATATTAATGTGCATAGAGAGATTGTCAATTTTTTACTATTGAAATCAATATATCTCGCTTTCTTCTTAATGTTTTTATAATACCCAATAATTCTCTTAGTACCAAAAATAATAATAATAATAATAATAATAAAGGAAAATAGGGATAAATAGGTCGTTTATATGTATTTGATCTTGGAATATGTTCATTATAAGAAAAAATGTTTAAAAATTACAAAAAGTATAAGAAAAATATCTTATTATAAACTTTTTATTCACACCCAAACTTATAATTCTTATTTTGAATATTTAAATTTTAATTTTAATTTTAATTTTAATTTATATAATTTATTTAATATGTAATAAATATGAATAAAAATGTACATTGTAGAATTATGATGCCAGAGAGATTTTTGAATATTATAAAAACAATAGAAGAAAAATGAAAATGAAACATGATAATGTTTCTTAAAGGCAAAAAATCATCTTTTTTTTTTTTATATATGAGATATAGTACAACTGTTATATTTACAACCAGAATTCAATGAGGACTATTATTAATATTTACAATACAATTAATAATTTAACCTTTACAAATTACTCACAAATTTCTTGAAATTTTAGAAAATGGAAACTTCACCCACAATGTAGTTGGAGAAAATATATGTTTAAAATGAGAAAGGTATCCACTGGGTTTCAAACCCAAACTCCCTGGGAGATTGGGAGCAATGGACCACCTTCTTACTCCATCACAAAATTTAAGTATTTCAAATTTGTGTTAAACAAAAAGTATAATTATATTTCAAAACAAGATCATGCATTTCTTCTTTTTACTATAAATTTTGCGATAGGTTGTTTCTTTGTTTGCTAGCGTTCCACGGCGTTTCCAACAAGTTGAACAAGAATGATAGTTTAATTATTTATTTTATGATGATAATTTGACCAGTAATTGATTGAATGCATGAATTAAACCTTTGAGAGGACAATTCAATGGTTTCGGTTAATATGAAGCCAAAAACCCCTCAAAAGGCACAAAAATTTCAGACTCCAGTCAAACTTTAGAACACAATACATTCATTGACCGCCAAAACTGTTTCAATTTACAAACAATCGATTAAATGTGAGATAAATGATAAAAGTTTGACCACAAAAACCTGGAAATTTACCCAAAACCGCATCATTTATGCATGGAATATCACTTCACGGAGCTACATATATGTATTTAGCTACTTTTACTAATTTTCACCACGCAATTATTCGTTTATTTATATACTACTGTTAATTTTTCTTTTTAACTTTAATCAGTTTCGAAAATTTGTAAACCACCCAATAAGTAAGTGGTAAATTATTTTTTTAATAAAATTAACCTTATACATCAATGAAGTTGATTTTCTTTCAATATTTAAAAATTCTAAATCTAATTAATATATTATTGACCCAAATATTACGAGTTGCGGCTTCTAAAAATTACTCTAATGCGTATACTGTATGCATCATTATAAAATTAATTTAAAAGATTTATATATATATATATATATTTTTGGTAAATTTTAAAATAAGTTGGTAATTTAATATTAAAAAAAAGAAAAAAAAAGAAAAGTTTATGTGAATTACCATAATTAAAGCGCTCTTGATTAATTGTTTCCTTGTTGATTATTTTGACTCGTTTCTTCATTGAGAAAGTCACGGCTTCCCCAGATTGAGAAAGTCAAATTTCTTAGGTCAAATCTCAGAACTTAAAATTGAAACAGCCCCCCGCAAAGCTTTAGGCTTTAGCCCCGTCACATATAAATGAATACCATAATCTTCTCTAAAACCCTTAGAAAGAGAGTTCACAAAATAATCTTCTCCTCAAACACCCCCAACACACAAAACCAAAAAAATGTCCCAACTCCACAGCAACTCTTCCTTCACAGCTTGCTTCTTCCCCACCACCACCACCAACAACTCCGCCCACCACCCATCTGACCCACCGCCTCCGCCGCCGCCTCCGGAACCCATCTCCGGCAAGCCAAATCTTAGCACTTGTCTCTACAACACCCATCTAGGCCTATTCTCCCTCACTTGGTCAAGGACCCTTTTTGGCCACTCTCTTCACCTTGACCATCACCCTTTTGATTACAGCAACTCTTCTCCCATTTCATTCTGCAGCAACTCATCGTCCTCTCATGCCGCTTTCTCGTTTCATTTACATATTAAGCCCTTGATCTTTTGGAAAAAACGCGGATCCAAAAGGCTTAGTGTCATCCCCACAAACAAAGCATCAAAAAACATACAACTCTTTTGGGATCTATCCAAGGCAAAGTTCGGATCAGGACCCGAACCCCAATCCGGGTTTTACATAGCCGTTGTTGTAGATGGTGAAATGAGCCTTCTTGTGGGAGATTGTATCAAAGAAGCCTATGCAAAAACAAAAGCTCAAAAGCCAGAGAGAAGCCAAGCACCGCAGGCACTTGTGTTGAGAAGAGAGCATGTTTTTGGCAACAAGGTTTACACAACAAAAGCAAAATTTGGAGGCAAAACAAGAGATGTTTCAATAGATTGTAGCACAAGCAACGATGCTAGGCTTTCCTTTAGTGTTGATAACATTAGGGTTTTGCAAATAAAGAGATTGAAATGGAAGTTTAGAGGCAATGAGAGGATTGATGTAGATGGGGTGCCGGTTCAAATCTCATGGGACGTGTACAATTGGTTGTTTGATGATTTTAAAAGCAACAAAAATGACGGCAATGGCCATGCCGTGTTCATGTTCAGGTTTGAAGATACCGTAGACAATGAAGAAGAGCAAGAACAAGAACCCATGTGGCAATTGCAACAAAGTTCCTGTAGCAGCTTCGGCATGAGTGGGATTGAGTGGAGGAAGATGAGAAAGAGCCTGATGGGAACAGCTAGAAGTTCGTCGTCGTCGTCGATTTCCATGTCATCATCTTCATCAGGCTGCAGTTCTTCAGTAATGGAGTGGGCTAGCATGGAGGAAAGTGAATTGAGCCCCGGCCCCAATGGCTTCTCTTTGCTTGTTTATATCTGGAAGAAATGAAAGCTAGCAGCTGGTGCTTCAATTATTCTTGGTAATGTTTTTATTAGAAATAAATTAAATTAATTTAATTTCTCACTAACCCCCATTTGTTTATGAACATATGTAGTTTAGAATAAAAATTGAATCAAAATCATTAGGAGAAATACACATTGATAGTACTCAATTATTCTCTTCTTCATCTGACATTATTTCTAGTATGCTTTTGTATTCAATGTAATCAAAGTTACCAAAACAGATTCATTAATCAAAATTAAAAGGCATTGTTTCAATGTCGTTCTGCGTCTTTTACTTTCATGAAATTTATGGAAAGGATCTAAAATTAAGGTTCATTTACCAAAATAGTCCCAACTTAAACCTTTTCTGAGCACATTATCGACTGCGCTGGCCATCTATTGTCATATTGCGGTCGACATTCGACCCGACGGCTAGCAGGATCGACTGCGCTGGCCATCTATTGTCATATTGCGGTCGACATTCGACCCGACGGCTAGCAGGAGCCGGGGCTATTTATTATTGACTGAAATGCTCTTTGGCTTTCTGATGCAAGATCGGAAAATGGAAGTTGGGTTATTTTGATAAATTAGATGGAAGTATGGGTCACTTCTGCAAGCTTTCCTTTCAACGTTTATTTTTTTTTTAAATCTGGGCCTGGCCTGGAGACTCTGGCCTGAGCTGTATGATTATGATTGGAACAGGATTTCGTTTATGTGAAATTTCCCAGATTCGGACAAGAAGCATGTGATGTGGGGCTCTTTCTTCGCGTTGTGTCTTATTTGGCTTTGCAATCGTCTACGATTTGGGCACAAATTTCAAACCAAAATTTAACCAATCTTCACCGCTGATCACCTCGGATCCTCCAAAGTAATATCATTGGACGGTTCACATTAATACACGGACATTGTGTGAGAACACAACATCACAGTACCTGACCAAAAAGGGCGCCGAAAGTACAGTTTTGACCACACGCGTCTCTGATGCTTTTGTTTTGTTTGTTTTGTGAGTGGAAGCCAGCCAGTGTATCAGTGTCTCGTGAATCTAAAGGAGATAATAATCTAAACTCTAGATTTTCACAATTAATTAATTTTCTTTTTAAAGCATAAAAAACGGTTAGTTTCTTGACACGACCGTGACTTGTTGCGAATGCTAGCTACTAAGTACTACCTGGCGTAAACTATCACCCACATATGTTTTCCAATTTTTATATGAATATATTATTTAAAAGGGTTTGTTATGTTAACATAATGATGTAACAGTCGTTGGATGAATTTTAACGATTGTGAAAATATGAGATGAAAAAATTATATTATTTTCACAACCATTGGATGAAATTCAACGGCTATTACATCATCATGTATGTTACATGATTATTTAACTTAATAAAAATCTTATTTAAATTAACAAAAATCTTATTTAAATAGCATGCCATGATTGACCTAAGAAAGAAGATAATTATAAAAAAATAATAATAATAATAAAGTAAAATTACGAGATTTAACCAGCTGTCCTCCAAGCCAAAAATAATAATAATAATAATTAATAAATAGTATGATCTCCTGGCTACTGGCGATGTTAACCTTTTGATAAGAAGCCATGCCACGTGATATTGTGACGCGTGTTGTAGCTCCATGTACTTAGACCATTGCTGCCCAAAATCCGTAAAAATGTATGGGGGCAATTTGTGATAAGCTAGGTTAATTGGAATTGATTAAGTTGACACGGCTTGATCAATATTGTGTTAAATTCAAATTTAAAGTTCTCAACAAGTAAATTTATATGCGATACAATTAATATATCCGTTTGACAATTTACAAACATGAACCGAATAATCAGTCACCCTGCGAAAAAATTAGTGTTTGTGAGAGAAATTAGAATGCAAATACGCGCATGTATGCCGCACACGCAAATTGTCGTCTTTATTTATTTTATTTTAGTGGCGAAGTTGAGGAAACTACCGTACCGGCCAATTTGTTTGTGGTAGTTGAGGAAATGTCCAAGTTTGTAAATGGAAAATTACTTGGAAGACAATTAATTTGTTGATTCCATGCATATGGACAAGCGCAATACAAGTGTGTAAAAGAAGTGGAGCGGTGGGGACAACGCACGCTTTGTAAGTCAAATCTAAAACAAAAACAAAATGACCATCCGTTAATTAATTAAATTAAAATGAGTGTGTTGTGTTATTCCATCTAATACTTGGGCTTCCATTGGTTTAGGTTGTTTCCTGTTTGTTTTGTTGCAACGACTTTGAAATGTTGAATCATGAAAATCCCCGCGAATGCCATTAAACGTATGCTTCTTGTAATTGAGCTATACAACTGTTCTATCACCATTTGGTTTTAAAATATTAGCCGACATATATGACTTTGTGATTATCTTCTACGCATATCATTAACGGCCAGATTGATTAAATTTAATGATGCAATGATGGTTCCATCGTGATACACATTAATATATATATATATAGTTTTCTTAGTGCGGATAACTTTTTTTTTTTTCATGAGAATAGGCTTTTAAGTTAGGAGATTTAATAGAGTCAGATCTTAGTTATATCAAACAACATAACTTGACAGTGTATAAGCATTAAAAAAAAAAATTAAAGACAGATGCATATGAGAACAATTATATTTATATAGTGAAATTTTTCAATAAAAGATCTCTTACTTTATTGTATAACTAATCTACCGACGATCAGGAGAGTAAGGGAGATGCACTAAAGATAACTAAGGATACTTTGATCCAAAGATAATTTACTCAAATAAGTACGGGTTATAATTTACTCAAATAACTACGAGTTATATCATATTAGTTCTTCTAAATAACCCTCCACTACCAGTACCAGATTCGGTCTATCCAACTAATTTTTGACAAAGACATATCTTCTACTAAACAACTTGCATCGAAGGGAGGATCAGTGAGAATTTCGGATGATCAAATAGAGGTTATGGCGAAGGGGCAAGTGGCGCTTTAGAGTTTAGGCTTCAAAAGAAGCACAAATGGATGTGACATTTGCGGCAGGGGTTAGTAATGACGCAAATCCACTTCAATACATGCATTTCTATTTTCGCCACCTGTGTGTGTCGATTCGGTGACAACCTTTTTGAGCGTATCAGGATAAAAGTTCTGGCTTGAAAGGTCTTATTTTGTGTATTTATATATACATATCAACGTTAAGCTTGTAGTCAATTTTTGAGGACGGCAAGCAACAAACGAAAGAACTAGCAATTATATGAAATGGAATGATGGGATAAATCTTTCTGCTTCTTGTGATAGCGGACATGGCTGAAACAGGTATCTGTCAAGTTACTTTGGGTTCTCCAAAACTTGGATGTTCTTTGAATCTTGTTTCATTTTTTGTTTGTTTCCTCATACAAGGATATATCAAATTAGCGTTTTTCAGTATTATACTCCAATTACAAATTAGCCAGCACCAATCTTGATCAGAAAATTTTGAAATTAGTGAGATTTATACTTCAAATAAATTCATAGAAATTTATTTTAAAATAGTATGAAGAATTGATCCCGCGAATAGAATTTTATTTTTAAATAATATAAAGAATTGATCCCGCGAACTATTTCCCACGAAATTTGGGACAAAAAATCATGAAAAATGGGTAGGAATTCATATTTTTTAGCCCAAAAAGAAATGCACAAAAACCCAACGGACTTCATTATATAGACCCAATCTGTATTTCATTTGTCTCGTATTCATACAAATGAGTATGAGTAGTTTACCTTCACCCAATCTGGACGACATCAATTTAACACAAAAAAGGGGGTGTGTTTTTAGATAAGCAGGGTGCAAGAGGTCCAATTCTATATTACGCACAAGTCGTGTCACATCAAAAACTCAAAATGGGCCCAAAATAATTGCTTTCACACATCCAGCTGCCCTAGTTGATCAAATTGCTGTAGCCAAGCCTTTCTGTAACAGTTACATCCTTCTGTTAGATCAAAATCACAAAAAGGACGGAAACTCAACTGCAGCATCATTGATTGTGCTTTGTTTCTATCTCTCAACAATCGACGCGCATGAATTGTGCTACACTTTTCTGAATCACAGCACAAGGATAGTTCCCAGACAGAACATGGTGTCAGTAATGAGATAAAACATATCTTGTCCAATTCAGGGACCCTATGATACCGACTGCCACAAGGCATGCCCACCACTGCCATCATCAACATGGAACATGAGCTAAACATTACACTTCTCCTGGGTATACTTTTCATTACTTTAATAATGCCCTCACACTGTATGACCATCAAACTGATATTTCTAATTAAGCATAGCAGAATTTGTATTTCTAAGACGTCTCTTATGAGCAAAAGAAGAAGATTTGAAAAAAAGAAGACATAATTATGCCATTTTCGTGGAAATAGAGCATTCTTTTTACAGGAAAACAGAAACGCTGCCACATTTTTCCAAGCAGCTGTTTCTACATTCATCAAAGAAATTTAGCAAGGCAGGATCACTAGATGGGGCTGAAACGAAAATTCCCATAATTTTTTTTTCCCATCTCATGTTTGATATGTGAAAAATTCTAAATTTCTAAGAACTGTGGCAACCCAAAAAGCAATTAAAGCTTCAAGCTCAAGCTTGAAGTGGATGAACTATGCACCAAAGTCGAAGATGTCGGAATACAGCGTCTTTGTCTACTACTACTTCTCATTGCAGAAGCAGTTGGACAAGATGATAATTGTGGACGAGGAACAGAATCGGATGACGATGAATACCTACTTGAATGGCTTCTCAATTTCTTCTTTTCCCCCTCTGTAACTCTATCATCTAATCTAACTTGCCGAACCTTTGTTTCGTTCAAACCCGCTGGAAGAACACAGTTGCAGAGAAAACCTACAGATAATGAAAAGACAATATTGTATAAGTGGCACATTGCACTGAGATGACCATTCCAAAGATGCAAGGTAGGAAGACCAGCTATACCCCTCTCTTGTTATGGAAATCAGAAATGTAATAAACAAATAAATGAAGTTGACTAATAATAGAATCGCAACAATGGAACAACATATAACAACTAAAACCCATTTCTTTAATCAACTACTCTATTTCAATGAAATGAACTACGCCTTCAACCATTTCTACATTTAGGCAGCTGTATCAAAAACTTCACCAATGAAACTAACATCAGATAAACTTAGAAACTTCTGATTGATTATTGCCTGACACACATACACACACACACACACACACACATATATATATATATATATATATATTAGGCACTATGGAAGTTTAGCTCATCAGAAAAACAATCCATTTAATACCTAGGCTGAGCAACCAATTACATATTGTCCGCTTCAGAGTTTCAGATACCCTTCACTCTCATAGATTGCTTTTGGACTTCAAGCAAGCATCCTTCACTCAAAATGTATCTACCTATTTAGGAGAATAAGAACCCATAGACTATAAAACCTCCCAGGCTCGCCTTTGCTACTTTATGCTTCCTAGTTTACATATTCACCCATCTAAAGCATAAGTAAAACGATTGTCAACCTACACGCTGGTTAGTTTGATTGGTGAATCCTGTAAGTGGTCTAAAATTCAAATCCCACTCACACCTGAGCTAAAATAAAATTTATAATAAAAATACACCCATAGTTGCAAAATTTGACCAAAAAACAAAAACTTATAAATTCATATATGTATATAACAAATGAAAATAATTCTTACCCAAGCGAGCGAGACGATTAACCCAGCGAGGAATTGGTTTCTTAGTGAGCTTGAGACACACATCATTGCAGAAATGATTACAATTCTTAGTGATTAGATGATACGTATTGCCAGAATACTCCTCGGCGAGTTTTTCCATAAACGCGCGCACTTCCCTCGGCCCGAGATCCGTTCTCCCGATCAATATCGACTTCCTAAACGTGAATCCCGGACACTGCTTCGGCTCCACTTCAAATATCCCCGTCGTCGAATGATCGTGCGCTCCGAATCCGTACTCAACGCCATGAACTGAAAAAAGAAAAAAAAATAAAAATAAAAAACAATTTTTCTTTAAACCACCATAAAAACGACAAATTTGCCAAACGGATCAGAGAAATAATACCTTGGACGCCAGAATGGTAGATCCCGAGGCCAAGCCAATAAGCGTAGCCATTCATCGGAGTCAAATCGTAGACGTTCAAATAAACCGGAACCGAACCGGTTTTTTTCTTCCGCGGAACCGTAACCATTCGGCAAAGCATTTTGTGCTTTGCTTTTTCTTTTGCTTTTGCTTGTGTTTGGCTCCGCTTTGGTGGAAAGAAAGAGAAGAGATAACAGTGGAGAAGGAGATGGAGTGTGACAGGCAGTGGGCGTGTAGGAGGGGCACTGCCGGGAGCTTGTTGCAATTAACGGAAACTCTCGGGGGCAAATTGGGAAATCAAGACTCCTGCAATGAATTGTTCCGTGGAGTTATTTTATTTGATAAGAATCTTCTACTTTGGTTCTACCGGCAGGGTGCCGAAAGCGAATGCACCGTCACTTATTCTCGTGCTCCCGTTTCTTTATACTACTTTAATTGATTTTTTTAAAACTATTTTCGATTAACTTATTAATTAATTTATCTTAATTATTGAAAACTTGGAGGTTACAGCAGAGCTGGGGGAGCAGAGTGTTGTACTATGTGGAGTGTGCTTCGTGGGCCCCGATTAGTCAGGATTTTGCAGATTACACACTGGATTTTTGTTTTTTGTTTTTTTTTAAATCATTATTTATAATGAACGCACTATAAAATGTATATTTAAAAAGAAAATGCGTTGAGCTTGAGTATGACATGATAATTATTTTTTTACGGTTACGGAATTTAGGGGACATTTGAGGGAATAGATAGATTAATTTAGGCACAGATTTTCAGGGTGAAGTTCGAAGAAAGTTAAAAAAAAAAGAGGGGGGGGGGTAAATTCTGATTATATTAAGTACTTATGGAAGTTTCAAGTATATTATGTTTCTAAAACATTATATTCCTTAAGTTTAGAGTTAAAAGAAATAAGACGTTATTAATCCAAATAAGGATTTTGACCAATTGTATTATACTCATTTGTAAGTGTAGAGTAAAACTTAATTGTATTAATCATAAATATACAAGCTTATATGAAAGAAAAATCTAATTTAGATTCGATATATGTGTTTTAAAGAGAAAAGTTATGTTTACTTAATTGAAATACTTAATTTGTATCTTGATTAATGCATCAGAATAAAAATTTACTGCATATTTGAATTAAAAACAATTTTACATAAAAAATAATCTATCACTTCAATTAATAATATAGAGACTCATTATTTATCACATTAATTAAAATACAAACTAAATATTTTAATTAAGTAAGTTTAATATTATAAATTTAAACTGACCAGAGTCATGTTATAACTATCAGTCGCTTTAGCAAAGTTGGCATTGCGGAAGATGGAAACCGTCACATGGTTGGATGAAATTCCAACAAATGTTTTGTATATGATTTCAAGTTAATTAATGGATAGCTTTACTTTCTTTTCAAAAAATAAAAAATAAAAAACTATCAGTCGCTTGAAAAATGCTTCTCTTTCAATTAATTTAGTAATTTTGATGAATATTAAATTGAGTTGTGCGCCTCGTGGAGATGTGAAGTGGAAGAATCGATGAACTTCGGATCCACGGGCAATCATAACATGCGCCATACCGTCGGCTTCGGCACGAGCTATCGCCCCGTGCTTATGCATTAAGGCACGGGCGTTTGCTTCATATATATATATATATATATATATATATATATTGGGATTAGTTAACTGGACATGAAGTTCCAAATACATCAAAATTTAGGTAGTGATCTCATTGCTTATATTAATTTAAATTGGGAATCATCAAATGAACGATGGAACTTTTGGGTGTTTTGAATGGTCAGATCATAGCTTTTAAATCAATGTTATAAAAAAAGCATACAGTAGAAAGAGGTTTAAAAAAAATACTAACCTGTAAAAGTCCACCATGTTACTAAACACTTTAAGAACAAGGCTGATAAATTTCACCTCATCACACTTCCAAACAGGTTATTATTGTCTAGCAGCATTGATAGGTAATTTTTCTTTCCATAAAAACATAAAGGGTGGGGCTATTTGCACTCAAAAAAATACTCTAAGCACTCTATTACTTTGTACACTTAAATACTAAATTTAAAAAATTAAATTTTACTTTTTACACTCTTTCAAATACCAAAAAAGACCTTAATTAAATTAATTAAACTAATTTACACAAAACACCAATCAAATTATTTAGCACATTCAAAATGATTTAATAACAATTTAATATATATAACAGTGGAATCAAATTATATTCTAAACAAATTCTTTAACATAAATTTTAGTTGTTAGCTTTTCTCTATTAAAGAATATGTTCAAATTTCAATATTGAATTTTACACCCCAATATCTAACATCCCAACGTAGCTCTAGTATGGCACAGAACTTTTTTTTATGAACACCTCAAACTCAGTTGGAAAATGTCAGACTACTGCTTAATTCCTTACCACCACCAATGCCCAGTTACCGGCTAGAGCATATCCAACATCGTCATTCGAATGGATAAAATCAACCAGCGCAAGCAACAATTTTACGACTCAACAGGCCTAAAATGCTCTGCCTTGGAAATTGTAGCCGTCTGTTTCTGGAGGCACAGAACAAGAGCAATAACCTTTGGGCCAGACACCCAATTCAAGCTTGTTTCAACGTGTTCTTTGCAAATTGCCTTCAACTTTTGGACACTTCGTTGCCTAATGGCTTCTACGGCAATTGCATCTTTCCTGTGACTATTACTACAACAGGTGATTGGCTTGCACAGCCGTCGAATGTTGATCTGGTGAAGTTGATACAAGAAGCAAAAGCCGAGCTAACTATTGAATTTGCCAAGTATATGAATCGATATTTGCTCCTTGTTTAACTAAATATTGTTAAGAAATTGGATTTGAAATTTGTATGATTTATCGCAAGAGAATTATATTGAATAATATGTTAATTTATAAGAGAGAGTCTTTATTAGTAATTTATATGATGGGTATTTTTATAATAAAATAATTTATTAAAAATAAAAGTGTTCAGAGTAATTTTAAGAGTGCAAATAGTCTCACCCAAACATAAAATATGAATACACTTCTTTTTAGACATTGTCATTACGAGTAAATTTTTAAACTAATCTCAACATAATTTTTTTATCAATTATGTTCCATAATATGATTTATTGATTGATTGAAAATTAAATAATAAAATAAAATATGTTGGTTATGTTTTCATTTAATCAATTATGTAATAACAAGTGAGCTTGTGCAATCAATTTATGCAAGACCAAAAAAAAAAAAAGTTTGTCTTATGGTGATTCTTTAATTTTTTTGGTAGTTGAATTTTTTTTGTTTTTTTGTGAAGTTTTTTTTTTTATATTCAATTATCTAGTATCCGAAAACTATATTAAGCAATTAATTTAAAATTAGGATGGCAAGATTCTCCCAACAATTATTTAACACAACTACATTCTTAAATCTCGAACCAAAAACCTTAATTAAGATATAACAACTTATTACCAACCAATCTTTGGGCTTGTTGGTCTATAGTGAAGTGTTTTAATTGTAGCAAGTATATCATTATTGCGTGTGTGTATGTGCATAATTCAATACAAAAAATTGTGAATGACGGTAAAATGTTTTATTACCCATTTTGTAACTTTATTATTCCTGCATGGTCCAAACGATTCCGAAAGTAAATTGATTATCCATTTGTAGAAATAACTCCATGATCCCAAGATTCAATATGGGTGAAATTCTGATATCCACATTAGCCCTAAAGTCGAAGATTCATGGTCAAAGATACTGGAATTTCGCTGGGTTAATTTCAAAGATTCAAAATACATTAATGGATGGATAAAGTAAGGTAATAGATGATGGAACCAATTGCAGTCTAGTCCTTGATCCCCGTACGATTTGCTGGTCCGCCCAATCAAAGAAAATTGATTTTGTCATGTGCAAAAATTTTTTTTAATAATTTTTATATATTGATAATTTATATACATACATTTATATATATGGGGAAATTTACACTATTAAACATTTATATATATGGGGAAATTTACATACATATATATATATATATATATGGTGTGTGTATATAAAAACACTACAATTTAAAATTTATCAAAGTATAATTCAAAAATCAATCAAACAAACTTTGAAAAAAAAATCTACCCCTATTCTCTATTTTGTCGAAAGGGAAAGCGGATGCCATCAAAGTGGGGGCCTTGTGATAATTAATAAGTGTCAGATTCAAGTAGCCAGACAACGTGAAATTATTGTTGCTAGTGGATGTCGGGTGCTGTATGGTCCACGCAACGGATCCCAGAACAGTTAATTATATCATTATAACCAACATGAAATGGGCAAAGATAAGGAAAGACACCGTAATCCGAAGTTTCTCAATGAACACTCATTTACTTTTTGGGAATAGACATAGAAGATTCAATATCCTCTCTCAATTTAAGTAAATGAGTAGAGATTGTGTCAATTTACTAACATTGTAATCTTTAAAATAATTAATATTATGTGAAAATAATCATTTGCCAAAAAAATAAGTTAAATATCTAATAAAATTTATTTTTAAAAGTATTAAGAGTTTTAAAAACAATCGTATGAATCTTATTATTAAACTGGTGTCAGAATGTAAATAATTGGACTTGACATAATATTGAATAAATTTTATTTATACATTTATCAACATATATACATATATATATGATGTTGTTTATTGCATATATATAACAATTGATACCTAAAATAAATATTTTATATTAATAATTTTATCTTTTATTTTGTTATATCAATATAATTAGTAATAAAAATAATCTCTTTAAAGTTAATGATGTTATTTTTTAATTAATAAGGATAATCTTGTATTTTTATAGTATATATGAGGATATGTATGAGATTGTATTAAATATAAAATCGATTGTCAAAATCAAATTTTAAAAAGCCACAACTTCCCTACTTTTTAAAATTCATTGTAGGACGAGATAATTTTGCCAAAAATAAATTTTTTTAAAAAAACCAAGCTCTAAAATTAATTTTTAATTTCTAAAAATTATTTTTGAGCCTTTCAAAGTAATTGCAAATGGACCCATAGTTCTTTCCTATCAGGTGGATTGGATAATTTTATAATACCAATGAGTGTAGAATTTTGAGATTTACTTTATAGATTTGTTATAAAATAATCTTAATAGTTGTCCAAGTTTAAATATTAGTAATAATTGTTTTAAAAAAATTATTTTTCATTTAAAATAAAGAGAGGGATATATTATGATATTGTAATGTCCATTAAAACTTCTTAAATAACATCACCACCAAAATTCACGCGCTATGTGAATACTCTCATGAAACCGCGAGAGTAAGCTTATTTCTGAAACAATCGGAGTCATTTCTGATTTTTGGGACAAATAGACCGACCAACGTAATTCTGATAATCCCACGCTTTGTTCCGAAAAGCCCCCATCCCCACAAAAAATGACAGCCGCGATAATACGGCCCAGATAGGAAATATGGGCTTGATCTCAATTGTTTGCGTGAAGGCCGAGCGACGATTCGTTTAAAAATACGTACGACACGTCGGTCTGTATCAAAGGCAACAAAGCCTCCTCCTCCCTCTCAATTCCCAAACTCAAAACCCTCAAATAAATACATAGCAAATCAAAATTCGGTGTCTCATGGCTGGCTTAATCCGCTCTGCAGCACAACGAACACTTTTCTCCTCTTACTCCGCTACCTCGAAAGCCCTAATTAACGGACTCCATCGCCAATCACAAAATGCCATCTCAACATTTCCGTTCCAATCGAGTCCCTACTCCCCTGAAACAATTACCAAATCGCCCTTCGAAGCTAACATTCTCAGAATCCTCCGCAATGAAATCGAGTACCAGATCGAGTACGCCCCGCCTCATCTGGTAACTACAACAACTTGCTCATTGTTGTGCATATTTTCATTTGCTTTCTATTTGTTTCCCGGGAAAAAAATGATTTTTTTCTTTTTAAAAAAATTTCCGGCGATCACATTCACATAGCCTGCTACGAAATTCAATTCGTATACAGTTGAAGATCAACCAGGAAAGCAATTAATGATAATGAAAGCGAAATATGGAGAGATTGAAGATATCGAAATCAAAGTCTCAATGGTTGATGCCGTCGAAGTAGTTCCTAAACCTGGAGACGACAGCACCGGTGAAAACGTGCGTCTTCATATTAGCTTGTTAGTTTGCATATCCAAGGAAAATTATTCTGATGCCATCGAGTGCTGGTGCTCTGCATGGCCAGATTCTTTAGTAATTCATAAAGTTTATGTGCGTACCAATGATAACAAGCGCCCTAGTCTTTACAAGGGACCTCATTTTGGGTATGATTATATTTTCAATACTACCCTAAAAGCTGCTTTTGAGGTCTTTGGTTTGGTATCTCAGTTTTGATATGTGATTATCGTTTTTCAGGTCTGTGTGCGAAAAGCTTCAGAAGGTGTTTCGGGAGTACTTGGAGGCAAGAGGGGTAAATGATGAACTATGTGTTTTCTTGCACGAGTATATGATAAATAAGGATAGAATTGAACTTATTACATGGTTGGGAAAGATTAGGTCTTTGGTTGAAAAATAAATGAACTTTGTTCACTGTGCCTTTATAAGGCTGCTTGTTAACGTAGTAATTTTGCATTGATCGGCGTGACTAGTTGGCTGTTATCATGCTTTATTGTTAGAGGTTTTGACTACTTATAGAATGTAGCTACTCAAAAATGAAATACAATTCAAAGGAATTGATATCTCAGTGTGTTATGGACTTCTTCTGCTTTTATTTTCTTGTCGTATTTTGAGATTCCCAGCAGAGATTGACGAATTATGCTGGCACTGGTGACTGTTTATTGTGCATAAGTTTGTTTAGTTGTGTAGATGACGTGATTTATTTTTCATGCTATAATTTGATAATATCCATAATGATTGCTCAACAGATTTTTTTCTTAAATATTTTGATTTTATAAAAGGGAAAATAGAAGAAAGATTTGTTTTTGGGTCTAAATTTCTCCAATATTTGCCTTCAAAAGATTAAAGATTCAATCACTGTTGGTGTGTTAAGAATGCATAATATTGGGCCTTATGGATAGTCATGATTCTTCTTCTTGGTACTTCTGATTCTCTGAAGATGCACAATATTACAGGATATTATCTCCATGACTTTTCTGCTAGTTTGATAATATATTACTCACAAGCACTTAGAAAACTTGAGTAGCCTCCTCTTGTGGAGCTGCAGGTGTCTCTTCCCCTCTTTTCTTGATCCTTTAAAGAACTGGTGAATGTCCTGAAGTTATAGAGACAAAAATGGTGGCATACTAGCTACATCTTCATTTGCGGAAATAAATCGTATTAACTAAGAAGTAAAGAGAAGATGGGAGGTGTACTATTTTTCTCTCTTGCGTATGGGCAAAAACGATAACCATTTTATTACTTTCGAATCTTAAGGAGCTAGAGGTGAAATAATCAAATGGATGGTTGTATGGGAATTTTTAATAGTTGAACACATTATATCAGTTGTTTGTTGGTGAACCTTCAGTTTTATCTGGCCACGACAACATCTCAATAAACAATGTGGTATGATCAAAGGTCTTTTCTTTCTTACCTGCTCCTTTTCTATTATAGCAGCTGTGCAAATGTACTTTCTTTGTTAACCAATCTTCAAGTCTGCTGGTATGTAGGTAGCGGATACTGTCTTTTGGTTGAGAGAAAGTAGAACATGATTGCTGCTTAGGCACACTCAATAGTTTCTTTACATATTTGGTTTGAAGTTTATGTCTATTTGCTTGTAGGACTGGAGCGATAGATTTAAAAGTTTGTAACTGAGACATCAAAAATCAGATTAAAAAAATTAAAAAAAAAAGAAATCATACACATGTAAATTTACTTTCATTATATCAAGATATGCCCAATCTGATTCGATCATTATTGAATTCACAAATGAATGAAAAGACACCAACTGCGCAGGCCATCTGTTGGTTGCACTAGGGCCAAGAACCATGTGGCAGATTGCCGAAGACATTATGTGTGTGGGTAAGCTCCTGCAGCATCATGATCAGCAATACTCTTTCTGTGATAAAATTTAGACAAGGCTGATGCTGCTATATGTGTAGATGTGGTAATGAGCAAAGATGAGTGTTATTGAACCACAAAACCATAGTAGGTCCTTGTTACCGTCTTGACTGAGATACTCATATATATAGTGATGGTGGTGAGATGGACTACATATGTTATCCACTGTTTGCACAGTCCTGGTCTTAAAAACATTTTAGGTGATGTATCAAGGTTGGTGGGTGTTATAATGTTTAAACGGTTAAGTTTCCAAATCAAGTCAAACTGGATATAAATTTTTCCAGTGAATTAATGAGACTGATTCCTCAAGCCATCTGCTTTATATTGTTATTTTTCCACGACTTAAAATCGTTTTCCTATAACTTCATTCATTTTCCATTGTTATATTGACATCTTTTTTAGATCAGATTTATTATGTATGTATTTTATGGCATCGTGTTTGCAGGACTGATTAGATAAGAGAAAGTTTACTAGACTACTAATCATATCATGTTTCATTGTTTCCCATCTCATGCGCTGCTGTGTTTTTGGATTTCTTTAACATATGTTGTAGTGAGCTCTCTCTCATATTCAACGTTTTTGTAAACAGTAAGAAGGCTGCATTCAGCTAGTGTCCGTGAAAAAATAATCTGCAAAGAGTATATACTTTTAAGATCATTCAAGCTTTCCTCAGTTGAACTTGTGCATTTTTACGGTGGCTTAGTTTGAATTGAAGGTCAATCGCCGGGGCGGGCAATTATTGTTTTGTATGCAGTTGAAGGCGAAGCTTAGGCTAAGTTGAGGATTCACCCATGCAAGAATCCAGAGATTGATTTTCATTTTTTATTTTGGAGAAAAGCAGTGGTTTATGTCGGCAGGACCCCCGTTTAAATATTGTTAGATGTGCCAGATATATAGCTTCATAATTATTCATTATGGTCACATTACATTGATTTTTTACTATTTTTTGTCAAAAACCATAAAGGCTGATAAATTATTGCAGCCACCTAATTTGTCTTCCGAGACTAGCCAAGTCAAATCTACAGTCCTGAGGTTGCTTGTCTTTTACACAATCTTGGATTACGGTGTTTGTTGTAAATTCAGCGTAAGTCATAGCAACATAAACTGCCGCAGGCATCTATTTATAGCAATTTAGCTGGAGCTTTTCCCAGTTCTACTTGCTTGTTAGTTTTTAAACGTGAACACGCCGATAAAGGAGATTTAGAAGGTATTGTCCCATGTGTTTTTTTTTTTTTTTTACTTAATATATTAAACCATATTATATCCAAAGAGTATATTAGGCATCGATTAATTCATATTCGAATTAAGTAAAACTATTAAGACAGTAAAATTATCTTAACAAATATTTAACGTAATTACATTTCTAAATCTCGAACTGAAAATCTTAATAAAATTATAATAATTTCATGATAATTGATCTACGAGCTTGTTGGTTTGTTCCATGTTTTTATCTCATGACTCCGTAGGTGGATGTAATGACCTTTGTCCTTTTAGTTATTGACGCACTGAAATTCATCAGGTGCAGGCTCCGGAAGTGTATGAAATGCAATTAGCATGACCCTCTACAAGAATAGTAAAATCCAGTCCTGATCCAACAGTGAAGGCAAATGAACTGCCCGTTGCATATTATGATCTCCATTATTTGGCATGTCCCATTTTTGTTTTCCCAGATTCCTAATTATCGACTTACTGTGTCTTGTATTCTTATCCATTCTGCTTGGTTCCAATTCGCCAGAAATCTGTTTCTTTGAGTGCTTAAAAGCAACACCCATTCATACAAGGCCTAACTCATGGCACTTCATAAAAACTTTTTGCGTTGAGGGGACAAGTATAATGAGGCTGACGATGGAGAAGTTGAATTTAGAGCAAATAGGAAGTGCCCATTTGTTGGGTCCAGCCAGGTTTGCATACAGCTTAACTTTACCAACCGTATGAAGAAATTAATAAGGAATTATGATAGATGTGATGCAATCTAGGCTGACTATCACCAATATTTTAATACAAAATAAAATCTTTTGTAGATTTTGAGATCAGTTGTTGAAAACGACACAGGACATGCTTCCAATATAGGACAAAAATACTCGCATTTAATTGAAGTAAATAGAACATGTCTTAATCTAAATTTATCGAATTCCCCCATTTGCGTTTCTCCTTGTATTGTGTTGACAAGCTCAAGCCTTACCTCTTTGGTCTGATTTTAGGGGTCATTTTAGTTTTAAATAAAATTTGAATAAGCAGTACTATGTGAATATGTATCGAATTAGATGTATAAGGGGAAAGTTGTGAAGAATGTGAGATCTTTATAACCGCTAAATGTCATTATTGCAAAGATTTTCCTTTTAACTGTCTATGCAAGTTTGATTTTGAAGTCTAGTTTTTCTGCATGTTGGTTCAAAATTTTTGGAAAATAACCTCTGTGTGTTTCAGATTATTCTTAATCGTTGTGCCATGCTTAGGATACTATACACACTGACAATTCACAAACCAATGCAAAGGTCTAGGTTTGAATAAAATTAAAGTTAGAACATGTAAGGACAAATGAAAAATGAAAAACTCTCAAAACTTCTTTGTGATTAATATACATGATAATTAACAAAATCTCAATTAGGATGCTATGAAAATTAAGTTAAAAATAAAGATAAAAAAAAATATATCTAGAAGAAACTTGATCAGAGCTTGAGTGACAAATCAAGCTTCTTCATTTCCTCTTGATTATTTTTCAAACCACCGCCACCATTTTCCCACCAATAATTACTCGTTGCCCCATGATCTACCTGAGAAGAAGAGCCCATCATATTTCTAACTAAGCTGAATCTACGGGATGATGTTGCTGCAGCCGCTGTTGAATAATTATTCTCCATTGAAGATAACCTTCCAATTGCTGGTTGCTGCTCAATAGGTGGCCTAGACCAATTGTTATGTCCATAAATATTTCCATTCCCATGAGAAGTAGATGTGTGACTAGGCTTGTGAATCATTGAGTGAACTTGAATTCCAAGAGACCTATTATAAGCAGCACCGTGGAGAGGAAGTGAAGAGATGCTGGAGTAGTGATTTTGGCGCAAGTATGGCTGCCCAAAAGCGAAAGGTGAGGCTGCTGTGTATGTGCCTATTCTTTGACCTCTTTTTGCTAAAGTTCTTTCTCTTTTATGAGCATTTTGGTGCCCACCAAGAGCTTGCGAGCTGTAGAATTTTCTTTGGCAGTAGTTGCATGAGAACACTCTTTGCTCAGAGGGGTGATCATTAGTTGCGTGAGGAGTTTCTGAAGAAATTTGAGATGATAAGCCCGTGTTGTTTAAGCTGTCAATGAGATTGAGCTCTTGATTGAAACTTTGATCATCAGAATCACTTCTATCAAGGTTTAGATCAAACGAAAGAGTAGGTTTTGCTTCTTCTTCATGATCCCGTACTTTGTTTTCCTCCGGAGTTGAGATGATGCTCGAGGCCTCTGAAGGGCTTGGATCTTTACTAGGTGATTCCATATGAGAGAAAACTGCTTGAGCCTATGCTCTCTTTATTGGTTGGTTAGGAAAAGTGAAAAAGGGGATAATACAGTCTTTTGATGGGAATTATTTAGTATAAATGTTTTTTGTTCTACTATCTATATATGGCAAGGATTCACTATTCCCAACCTTTTTCTAAAAAATCATAGATATTGGTTTGGTTACACACACATACAAACATGCAGCAACATCTATCCATCATACAGCTGACATTTCTTGATATATCGTTTCTTGAGTGCATTTCATTGGACTGCATGTATGCTCATCAAGGCTAGTGATTTCGCTAGACAATTTTCAGATACTGAAATGCTCATATCATAGTGTCCTCTTTATTCTTGCATGCTGCTGGTGTTAGGTTGTTATGCCCATGTGCAGGCTCTCAAAAAATATCATGGGGGACAAAAGTAGACCACACAACTCTCCTATGTACTTCGAAGGGTCACTATGTCTCTTGTTATTATATGCTTTGAGCTGCTTGTTCTTCTTCTCTTTGTGTGGGGCTCTTTCTACTTCCTCAGATGGGCGTTTTTAGCTTCTCATTTTTTTTCCTTCTTTCTTTCTTTATCTTCTTCTATTTTATGAAGATTCCTCCGAGCTTGTCAATTCAATTAACCCATTTATGAGTTCCACGAATGTCATAACAAAAATTCCTAGGATATTTTTTTTATTTTTTGTTTTTTGTTTAGGCTCCGGTTATTTTAACTTTTTGACGGTTGTGTTATGTTATTAAAACCAACCAAACAATTAGTAGTATTATCAAATTTGATTCGAAATTTGGGAATACAATTGTATTAAATATTTATTGAGAGAATTTTGTCATTCTAGTAATTTTATTCGGTTCAAATCTGAATTAGTCGGAACTCAATATAATTTTTAAATACTAAATAATTTAATACACCGAAAAAATATTCATAATATTAGAAAGCTTTCATTCTACAATAACAACATAACTATACCAAACGAATTCTTATAAAGCAAAAATTTAAGAGACATATTTAAGTCTCCCAAGACCCTATTTGAATTAGACACTAGAGCATAGAAAAGCAATAAACCCAAAAATATCTTAGAAATCAATTAATCTCTAGCCGTACATGGAAGGGGCCTTCTTTTTTTTTTTTTGGTGGATTAGATGGACAATAAGTTTGACAGGGGCAATAAGGTAAAACACCACAATAGATGCCATGATCAAATGAGGTTTGTCGTATGTGCCGTGAAAGGTGGGGGCCAAGAGGAATGGCCGACAAAGAAATGGTAAAGAGCTAAAGGCCTACGTGGAGTCCCTCTCCTTTCCTAGTGCTGTGTCATGTTTATGCATAAGTTTGTTGGATATTTTAATTATTAGTTTAACATGAACAAATCCCCATAATTAAGCCCCCGGAGATAAGCACTATCTCTGCTTTAATTAACTTTTTTTCAACTAAATACTTTATTATAGCCAACTGATATCTTTTCATCCAATTAAAACCCCCACATCAAAAAGTTCCAAAAAAAAGAAGAAATGTGCGAATACAGTGGGACTTTGGCATTTCGATTGTATTCGGTGTTTTGATTTGTTTATGCAATACAAAACACCCCATATGATTCTTTAGACAATTAACTTGTCTAATCAGATTGAACCAAATCTCTTTTTGAGATCTCTTGTCCAGTCTTAATAAACATATCCATACATGCAAATGAAATTGAAACCCTTCCAAAAAAGAAACCCATCAAAGTGTTATATCATTTCCCTTACTTTCCCCTCACTCATACCCATTAGTCTTTGAGAAACTTGCATGGCCAAGTGGCTCTGTCTTGTGTGTTTAATTACCAAAAGAAAGTCGTTTATGCTCACTTCTTTTCTTAAAAAAAATCCAGTCGCTTTCTCATTTTTGGTGGCTGGTGATTATTCTATTTTGTATCCACTAAATTCTTTGCTGGTACATTTATACAGTATGTGAGAGTACCATTAAGTTAGGTGAATTAACATGAAGCTAAAATAGTTGTGGAGAGATCATTTGTCGACGAGAACTTTCCCATTTCCAGAAAGTTATGCGCATATGGTCATGCCTTAGAGAAACTGTTTGTTTAAAACTAAGAAAACTTGTAACTTTATGTCAAAACATGCCTTTGTGCGAAGGTTCAACTCAATTGGGTCTAGAAAAAGGGAAAAAAATTTTTCTGTTCCCCCAAAAAAAAATTAAATAAATAAATTTTTGTGAATACGACCACCAACTTGAGCTTTGTATAAGTGTCAAGTGATTTTCTTAGCTTTCACTCGTTCTTTCTATTAAGAGTTGTCCATTTAAATTTTAGCTAAATACAAATATACGTAGAAGTAACAGCTTGTGATAATCAAAAGACAGATTTTTCTTTAGTGGTAGTTGGTTCAATTATTAGAATTTTTAGGATGATAATAATACAACAGATTTAAGTTTAAAATTTCAACCAATTGCTAATATTCATAAAAATGTACGATTTTAACGCAGCTTCAAGCATTGCTCCGGCTTCGTCAGCCCAACGTGTTTAATCTTTGATAAGCATGGCGAGCCCGAGAGACTGTAAAGCCTACATTCAGTTCAGCCTACAATTTCTTACGCAGTTGAGCTTTTAACACCCCTAAAGCATCCGTATAACACCCCTTTTTAATTCCCTAAAATTTCTATTTTCATTTACTAACCCATAAATTTAAATTAATAATCTTGTCATTAAATTTCATCCTAAAAAGAATATTTCTTTTAATATTTTTTATAAAACACATACAAATCCTAAAAACTTAAATTATTTTCTTCTTACTACATAATCTTTATTTTCATTATTCTAAACTCTAAAAAAATATTTTCAATTAAATTTTAAAACATAAATATAAAAATTTGAGATGGGGTGGGTGTGGAAATATTGTTAGAGAATAATTCATTTAAGAATTTAATCAAATTTTCATTCAAAACAAAAAAGGAATTAATTTATCTCTGGTATGTGGCTAATTTTAATTAAAGAGCGATTTATAAGGAACGTAGAGGGATGTCAAAATACCTACTCTTTGCAAAACTATTAAAATGTTATATATTTGAATAGGCCTTTTGACGCTCCAAAAAATTCTTCTCGTAACTCTTTTTCAATTGAAATTACTTAAATAACCTAACACACATTAATTCATTTATTGTTTTGAATGGAAATTTAATTAAATACTTAGATAAATTATTCTTTTAACAAATTTTTATACCCACCAATTTCATAATTTATATTTGTATTTATATTTTAAGTTTTAGTTTACTTTTCTTGAAAAATTTATAAGAGTTTAGAGTTATCAAAATAGAAATAATATAATAAAAAATTTTAAGATAAATTTAATATTTTAAAATTTGTATGCCATTTAAAATTTTTTTATAAAACTTTATAAAAAAGATGGTTAATATTAGTTTATGAATTTGTACTTAATTAATTAGATTGAAGGTATTCTAGAAAATAAATTCAAAGAGGGATGTTATAAAGATTTTAGAAAAGTGTCAAAAACTCCACTGTATTTTCATCTTTTTGTTGGGGAATTACGTTTAAACAGTCAGCCAACAAGGGTCTTTTTTTTTAGTTGAGCCCGGCACGACCCACGGCACGAACCTGTTCATGCCGCGCCATGAGCCGTGCCGCCCATAATATTTTTTTTCAAAAGCCCATATGTCTGATGTACTTTATTCAAGCCTACGTGCCTGACATACTTTTTTAAGCCTACCAACATCGTCATCGTCGTCGTTGTTATCGTCGTCTTCATCATCATCATCGTCGTCGTCGTCATCGTGGTCATCATCATCATCGTCATCATCATCACCATCACCATCATCATCATCATAATAATAATAATAATAATAATAAAATTCACAATCATAATCATATTAATTTTTATTAGGAGAGCAATTAATATTTTATTATTAGTTTATCATAATTTCATAACTTATATTTTATTTCACAATAATCAATCACAACACAACAATAAATAAATTTTATTCCATAGATCATAATAATAATTAATTAAAATTAAAAATTAGTGAAAATGTTGTAAATTTGCAAATGATAGATGGTTCAGTAGGTGCCAACCTAGTTGAGATGTACTGTTAACTGTAGTGATGCAAATTATACCTAATTTTATTTGAACTACTAATATTATAATTGTACTTGAACTCCATTTAATGAAATTATAATTTTTAATATATCATAAAAATATTTCGTTCATAATTTTTTTGTGTATAAATATGAAAAATATTTCATTCACAAATGAAACATATCTCTATTAAATATTAACTAAGTTATTATTTAATATTAATATGAAAAATATTTTATTATTAATGTTGTAAAATTTTTTAGTTTTTATTTATCATTTATAAATTTATGATATCTATGATTTTATTTATTAAGATCATGATATTTACTTATTCATTTAAAAAATTATAAACATAAAAAATTAATTAAATAAATGTCATAAATAAAATTAAATATCATAAATAACATTATTCATTTAAGAAATATCATAAATAAAATTATGATATTTATAATTTTATTTATTAAAATCATGATATTTACTTGTTCATTTAATAAGTTATAAACATAAAATAAATTAGAATATTTATTTAAAACTAAGATTTAAATCAATTTTTAAAAGTCTATGCTAAAAATATATATTAAAACATTTAATTTCAAGATATTTTACTTTAATTTCAAAACATTTTATATTTATTTTTTATTAAAAAAATTTTACCAGGTATATCTATGGTCATGCGCCGTTTATGTACCCAATTAACGAACTGCTTTTATTACGCACTTTTCGGCGACCGCGCTTTACCATCTCTAATTACGCCTTTTGGCGTCAACGCCTAAATTTCTCGATCCTACCACGGTGTGCATCGCGCCTCGTGCCTTATCAAAATATGATCGTGCCGTGCCGTGCCACGTGCCGGTCGGCCCATTTGCCATCCCTAGGCATAGTTGATAAGTGTGAAAAAAGTGCACCACCCAAAACAAAATGAGTTTTCACACATTAGAGAATTTGAAAGAAGGAAAGTAAAGCAATCCATTTAATGTGTGCACAACATTTGTGTGGACAATAGAATAGGATTCTCTCCTTATTTGAGTTTTATTAAACTTTTAAAGATATCTTGTCATGTGTTTTTCAGCGGTAGTGTATGGGTAAGATTTAACTTTTTTATTTCTTTTATTTATTAACTATCAATCAACACCTAAATTATTTACTCAGAACATGATCAGATCAAGAGAGAATTCTAATTTATAGGCAATTCGTAAACTTTGATTACCTTGGATGTACCATAAATAAGGGCATGTAATAAGAAGCAATACACTTCACATTTTTATTTCCTTTCATTTATATTAGAGTTTGTCTACCGGCACTCTTTTATTACTCTTATAATACTCCTATTATATTGCAATTACAAATAAGGAGAAATACAAAGATAATTAAGTAATTATCCCCACTTATATTTTTTCTCTCGATTCATTTATTTTATTTGTATGGTATTATTATTATTTTTCTTATCATTAAAACAATCTGAATTTAAGAAGTAAGTTTCTAACCCAAAACAAAATTCTTATAATAAACATAGCAACCAAATTAGTATACAACTTAAACAAATTCAATAGATATTTTTTCCCACTGCAAACAATTTCTTAAGGATTCTCAAACTAATTGTTGTAAATAAGTCTAAAGGTGAAATAAAATTGTATTATACCCATAAAATATTCATTATTTTCTAAGGTTTTTCTTTTAATTTTTTTTGAAATTAAATAATAATAAAAAGTTTGAAGAGAAGAATACAAATATTAAGACTGTAAAGTCAAGAAATTATTAGAAATTGAAAGATTTATAAATGAAAAAAGTGTTTATTGAAAAAAAAGGGTATCTTTTGTGTTAAATGAAATAGGGGTTACAAAATTTTAGAGGGGGTCAATAGTTTGACTTTCCGTTTAGACTCATGCCAATTCTTAATTTTATTTATTTTTTTATTTTTTTTGAAGAAAGAAACAAACAAAGAAAGCTTGTGCTAGTACTTAGGTGTGTGAAAACAAATAAATGAATCACCATAAATGAATTGGGTTAAAATTCGATAGATTCAAATTCAATTAACTATTAAATGAATAGTAACCTTATGATTCAGATTTGATTCATTTATTAGATAAATATTTGCTTCGTTTGCTATATAAAATTAATGAATAAAATCATATTTGAATTTGTTTACAATTCATGTACAAAAATAATAATTAATAAACAAATACAAATGAATTTTAAATCAATAAACATACCAACGATTTCAAACTCGAATCTGATTCGTTTATTTAACGAATCAAATTGAATTCACTCACTTATTAAACGAATCCATTTTTCCAAACCTAAACATATTTAATTTGAATAAAATCGAATCGAATAAACGAATCCTTATCCACATTGCCACCCGTACTAATAGTAGGCACTTAATGTGAAAGTAATTTGGTTTATATTTTTCATCACATGTGAACAGGGGGGAATTCATATTCAAAGTGGGCATCAAAACTTAAGATTGGAGCCAAAATTAGGATCAGAATAATGTAATCAAGTAATCTAGTAAAATTATAAAAGACCGAGGTTGCAACAAAATGGATACGGACCAAATTACTAGTCAATAATGTAATTCACAGCCAGCAGAGTTTTTTTTTTTGAAATGGAGAACTTTGATTGAGCACTTAAGGGAAAAGACAAACATTAGTTACGTGAGCTGGAATTTCTTCCAACCAAGTTACACACTCCATATTGCTAATAAGATATTTAGCTAATGTATGAACGGTTTCGTTGGTATTTCTCAGAACATGAATGATTTTGAAGTGATCTTTCATAACTATATAATTTTAAATCTAAACAATTAATCATGATATTTCCTTCATATTTCTTTCTAAACCTTTTACCAAGTTGACAAGATTCAACAAGAAGAGTTGCGTGTTGCTTATAACTGGCTTAATTCATTTGTACTCTTGCACGTAAGTCTTACATGATCAAAGAAAGCAACCAAATATATTCTCATAATATGGCACTTGTGCCTTTCTTCTTCAATAAAGTTACTTTCGTAGGCACTCTTAAAGACCAATATTCTTTCTCGGGAAAATGACACCCTAACTTCCAAAGTGTCTTGATGTACAAATAATAATCCTCGATATTTTACAAATTGACGCGCGAGTCCCTTTTCGATTTGTTGTTTTCTTGAAATCGATATACTATTTCGTATGTCTTTAAAGGTGGAAATGGACGGCATGTTCAATGGTCCCGCAATAACTTTTTATTGCTTAAAAAAATCTAACGAAAGTAAGACTCCGTATCTGTTCTTGGACCACTCGAAGTGTAGTAGTGTACATGCGTACCGGCCTAAAATTTGAAAGTTCTGTTCTAGAGTCTTTTTATCTAAATCACGTTCAGCTTCCTCTTGTAGGTTTCCCTTTGGCCTTTGTTGTAAATTGGCCTGCCTTTGTTTGATTTTGCTAGCTTCTCCAGGATGACCCTATAATTAAGTTCAAATTACTAATGTCTCAATAAAACGAACGGGCAATATAATCCAAACCAAACAGCAAAGCAACAGTGAATGTCGATTTTACCATAGCTTTGTGTCCCCTATAAATGTTTAGCTTCATCATTATGCTCTCTGTCAATTAGCTCAAAGAAAATATCAACCATGGCCAAATACAGATTCATGTCACCTTTTATTCGTGTGCTCATCGCTTTCACTTTTGTCAAAGACTGTCACTCAATCTCTCCAGCAATGCCTCCAAACCATCCTTGGCCAGCCCCAGTACCCCCTTCACCTTCTTACATCGCTGGTCCGGGTATGGATCCTTACACGGAGGTACCCCCTTATCCTGCGGTTCCAGCCTCGGATCCTCACACGGCAGTACCCACATCTCCAGTACTGGTGCCCGCCCCGGAATCTCACCTGGCGGTGCCAACGATTCCGGAGTTTCCAGCTCCGAATTCATCTCCACCCGTATCCGAGCCCGCGCCCACATCACCGGAACCATCTCCATCCCCTCTAGCTCCACGTCGTTTCAGAGGAATCAAAGCAGCATATTGGCCATCGTTTAATGACTTTCCAGCTTCTTCAATTGACACGTCTTATTTCACTCACATTTACTACGCATTCCTCTTGCCTGAGCCGAACACTTTCAAACTTAATGTCACTTCATTAGACCACGCAAAATTACTTGAGTTAGTAAGCACGCTTCGTGTCCAAAACTCACATATCAAAACTCTTTTATCGATAGGAGGAGGAGGTAATGACCCAAATGTGTTCTCCAAAATGGCTAGCACTAAAGAAACTCGTGCAATATTCATAAACTCAACAATTGAAATTGCAAGAAAGTATGGTTTTGATGGTGTTGATTTGGATTGGGAATTTCCAGCTAATGATCAAGATATGTCAAATCTTGCATTGTTATTTAAACAATGGCGAAAGTCTATAAATGAAGAAGCTAGGATCACCAATAATTCACGTCTTTTATTAACTGCAGCGGTATATTTTGCTTCAAGATTTACAATATATGGTGAGCCTAGAGCTTATCCAATTGAGGCAATTAATAGATACGTGAATTGGGTTAGTCCAATGTGCTTTGATTATCATGGGTCATGGGAAAATTTCACCGGGTTACATGCCGCCCTAATTGATCCTAGAAGTAACATTAGTACAAGCTATGGAATCCGGTCATGGATTCAAGCCGGGGTACCGGCCCAGAAGCTGGTGATGGGGCTACCATTATATGGGCGAACATGGAAGCTTAAGGATCCGAATGTTAACGGAATCGGGGCTCCGGCTTTCGGAGTTGGACCCGGTGATGGAGTCTTGACTTACAATCAAATCGTTAAATTTAACATGGAGGGTACCGCAGTTGTTGTGTTCGATGCAACGCCAGTGGCTTATTATTCTTTTGCTGGGGACTCTTGGATTGGGTATGATGATGTGCTGTCCATTAAACTCAAGGTTCAGTTTGCCAAATCAAAGGGCTTACGCGGGTATTTCTTTTGGGCTCTTGGCCAGGACAAGGACTGGACCCTCTCAAAACAAGGTACTGTAATATCAATTTCTACTTATACTATTTATTATTTATTAATGATATAATTATGAAGAAGTGTTCTACCATAAAACAACTCTAACATAGTCATTACTTATTTATAAATGAAATGTGTGTTACTTTTTGAGTAATTAATCTATGTTATGCTTCGTATTATGGTTGGCTCTGCAGCTTCAATGGCATGGTGATGACGATAATATCGTTCGAAAACTCTTGGATTTCAACAGGTTAAATCAAATTTTTATTTCATTTACTGTATCATTCTTCTCATTTTGATTGAAGGTTTAAGTCTTTTTATGTGTATTATGTGGTAATTAAGTAGATTTTTAACTAAACTTCAAATGAACTATATTAAAGTAGGATTGTACATCAATAAAATTGTATTATAACCTTAGGGTGCGTTTGAGCCGGTGAGGTGTTGTAACTTTAAACTGCAATTCTTTGTGGAAAGAAAGTTGTGGAGTAGAACTTAATAAGAATAAGATTGTTAAGGCTTAAAGCAACCAAGTGTTCTAAACACTTAGTAGTTGGGTTTTAGCGGCCATTCTCATGGCTATTATTAATTACATATAACTGCACGTGATATATCATGTATGGGTAAGGGGTGCTTATTCAATCATTAACAACCTCCATTTGTTTTTAAATACCTATTCAGCTTGAGATAATGTTTCATTCTACCTAATTAAGAGAATGTCAAAGTTTAATTTTGCATGAAATTTATGCAAATCATTGGAAAGAAACTGGAAATAGCATATTTTCTTTGCCTTTTCCTTTTTGGGCTTTGACGCCATACAATTCTTGCTTTTATTTTTTAATTTTAGAAACATAACTAAGAAGCTTTGATGATGTAGAATTATTAACTTTTGGGACTATCACTCTAGGAATATTTAAGTGGTTGGCATATACCAAAGATTGCTTTATCACCTGCTTTGCGGCTTGTAAATTGTAATTGTAATTGTAATTGTAATTGTAAGACTTCTTTCGGCATAATTCGGTCTCAAAATTGATACCGAAACATTGAATCAGTTCACCAACTTCTCTTTTACCATTACAAATATTCTCTGCTTTTCTTTATTTATTCTTCTTGTTAATTCATGGCTTTTCCTTTGCATAATCTTTCCTTTTTGGGCTTATTACGAAGTAGTTCAGTAGTTTGTTTCCCTCCTTAAAAAACCTTTCGATAAAATTCTCTCAATTTTTTTTTCTAAGTGTGTATTTTTATGAATATACGTATTGTATTCCAGTCGTTTGAACAAGAATTGCATTAGTCCCATCTGCTAGAGCAATAATATCACCCAAATGTCAAAGAATATATAAATTCTGACAAGATGATTTACCTCTCTCGATAATGTGAGCTTTTAACAAATAATATTTTATCATTGCATTTGAATGCATCAAAGAACTGAACGAGTTTCAAAATTCAACAAAATGCTTCCTTTTTTTTTTAACACGATTAATATAAATAAAATTTTCCCATTCTATTCCTGTCCTTGTTTTCAGTTCCATTGTTCTGGCAAATCCCATAAAATATTAGCGAAGCATACATGTTTTTGAAGTGTCACAAGATATGTCAAGAAATATAATACTGGAAGGAAAGATTATTGGAAGGCACTCAAAATGTTTTAATATTGTGAGCATATATCCATTATAGGAGACAATGTTAGCTAAACTTGAGCATACATAAACATTTTATAAAGCATGCTTAGTTGTATTCTTCCCCCCTGTGCCCCTTAACAAGCCAAAGCAAACTCATGTGAATTAAAAAAGCAAGGAATCTTAAGATTTTGCACCAACATATGAATCTTCTAAAATTGTTTATTAAATGACATAGGGCAGTAATATATGAAGCATCTTGGAAAAAGAGAGAGAGAGAGAAGAGGCTTTTGATGTCATGCAAAATTGAAAGCCAATATTAGAATAATTTTTTTGAAAGGCAAAATTAGGATATTATTGGATAGTCAAATGATGGTGCCCTATATAATCATAAATAAACTTCATTGGGATCTTGTTTGTATCTTCATTGTGGTGTAGGATCCTCCACAATATCAAAAAGAGCACTCTCGAATGTAAAACAACCCCCTCTTCCATCTTTCAAGATCTTGGATTAAATTATTTCTCTAGATCATGCTTCTTCACAGCTCACAAATTAATGACACAAAACTATACATTGAAACCACCCACCAAAAAATATAAATAGCTAGGTACAAGCATTTATATATATATTTTTGGGATTATCTTCCAATTAATTTACTTCTGTCATAATTAATCAGAATTATTATTAAGACAATTTTTTAATTAAAAAAAAAGAAAAATAACACTTTCATTACTTCAACTTTCTGAATTATTATTAAGATAATTGCTAGTTAGGTCTAGTATGACGCAATTTGAATAAGTAAACTTAAAATGGGTATCTATCTCCAAATAGTTAAATAAAATTAATATCAATTCCCCCCACAATACAGTACACACAAAGAATTTAAATCTTTGCTCACATATGCTAAAAGGGGATTTGATTTATTACCCGAATAACGAATGGCCCGCCGAGCATTATAATATAATATTTCCTTTCTTATTTCTTATTCTCTTGTGTCCCTTGGACAGCTTTATGGATTAAAGCAAAGAAAGAAGAAAAAGAAGGACATTTATCACCTCTGCACGGTCTGGAATTGAGCCAGTTAGCTCGGCTAGGCAATGTTTGGCCAGGTTTAACAGGGTTAGGAGTCATGAATCTGCGCCGTGAGGGAGGATGCATTAGGTCACCGTCGGTGGAATGGTGGGGGCGATAGTGTGACAAGACCGGTGACCTGAATAAAAAAAAAAATCCACCACGTCAACGCAGACTTATACCGTTACCTTATAAAAAAGAAGGACATGATACCAGATTGATTGAGATGGAAGAATGTTGTGGGCATCAATGTTTAACATAGGGGAATTATTAAAAGTGCTTCTTGATTAATGATTCGGACGGCCAAAGTGATGATAAAAATCCCCTCAATGAAGAAAAAAAACATCACATCAACTGAATGATATGGAATTACTTTCGTAATTCACTTTCTTATCTGGAATCCACAATCTAAGAGGTGCTCCACCAACAACAGATGGACGGAGATAGTTCATAGTGCGCACATTCAAGCTATAGCATGCATTAACTTATTTAGTGATGGCTACTAATTTCCTTAGCAATTTTTTTTTTCTTTTTGGATCTTTTTTCTCTTGTACAAATTGGTCTCATCGCTCATCACTAGATATCACTTCACTTTCTCTACCAACCTTCAAAGAAGTTTGCTATCATGATTTGTAGGTCGTGAGCCCTATATACTTTTTTATCCCCACCTCTCTCCTTTTTCATTGCATGCCATGCATGACAAGATTGCGCGTGACACTTAAGTGGAGGTTGATGATAAAAACTAATTACCTATTGGCAGTGAATCACCCCTTGGTAGGATTGTGACAGTACATGTGATTTAATTTGCTTTACTTGTAGGTATGGATTTTTGTTCTAAACACTCCAAAGTATATTTAATTCATTTTGATTTAGATAAAATGATTGGGTACAGCCATCCCATGTATATATTGCTAGTTTAATGCACTAGGTTTCAAAAGGTATAAGGATTCAAAATTTAACGTTCCATGCTCTAAATCTAGTTGGTTTAGGTTATAAAGCTAGCCTACTTATTTCAAAAACATTTATCGTATCAATATCCTATCTTACAGAAACTAAGTTCCACTATGTTAAAATTGTATTCCCAGGATAGTATAGCTTATTAGCTTTGTCATTCATATATATATATATATATATATATAGAGAGAGAGAGAGAGAGAGAGAGAGGATGCTCCATTCATTTCCTTATAGAGATAACACTGCAATGGTGTCTTTAAAGAAGCTAATCCTGTTAATAATTAAATTCTGTAATTTTTGGTATTTTATTTACACAATCATGAGAGGAGAATTGTCTTGTAACATTATATTCAATTATTCATATCGCAATCATAATTGCCTGCCTTTACTTTCCCTCTGCACCTTAGCTAGCGGCATTGTTGTGTTGGACATCATCAAGTCATCATTAACAGCGCCCGCGCCCTCAATTATCTATAATTTCAGTTTTCGTTGACTATCAACAGTTTTTATAGTTATTGTTATTATTAGAACTTTACTATTTGTTGATTTCTAAACAAAGCCTTTAATTTAAATGATCAATTAGTTTTTTTTTTTTTTTTTTTGTAGTTCACTTTTAAAGTACGAATTTTAGACAGTACAATACTGTTTAGCAGAAAAACGGATATTCATTACTCATTATCAGACAATCGCTTATTCACAAACTTCATGTGGAGTTAATAATTTTCATTTCCTATCTCATGAAAAACCCTTTTTGCTCCGCCTAGCCCTATCCCCCTCTACGAATAGCTCGTAATGCCGCATCTCTTCCGAGACCAGGACCCTTTATCAGATCAAATTTAATTCAATTAAAATTTTTTTTGAATTAATATGTTTGACGTTAGTTCAATTCGATTTGAGTCTTCAAATGTAAACAAATTTCAAAAAAAAAAAACGAATGTCAAATTCAAAAAATTGACAGAAATTAAAATTATTCTCTCCTAAACAGCAAAACAGAGCTAAGGAATATTATCTTTTTACAATAAACAAATGATGTAAAAGCTGAAATTGGTATTTTGTAAAAATTTTTATTTGACCATGTTAGCTCATTTGGGATTTGAAAAAGAACAAAAAGTTGTGCATCAACAGTTTCCAAAATAATAAAAAAATGGGTTAATTATGTTACAATATTAATTAATTATCCGTTAATGTTAATCCTAATTTATAGAATTTGACATCCTACGTTATGACTAAAAACACATTAAAAAAAAGGCGTCTAATCCTGTAAAGAGAGGAATCTTTACACAGACGAGAACAAGACTGAAAAGCAATAAATTGAAGAATAATTTTATTAATATAAATAAATAGTGAAATTAATAAACAAATAAAAGATGGTTCTGAAACAGCCAATAGCCGTTTAGTCTCCACTGCACCTCCATCAGCCGCGAAGCACGCTCACGCGTGTCGCTTACTTCCTGCCATTTTCAGCTTTCACAGTGAAAAATGTTTGCGGACCGCGCCACGTGCTGAATTCCAATTGGCTATTCGACTACTCCAATTTTTCACTTAAGCGTCTTTGGTTTTTTAGATTCTCTCCATGAGCATGCCTCTGACCTCTTTTGAGCCTAGTGTTCTTGGATGATTGTGGACTGAAAAGAGTTGAATTTTACATGGCTATAATAATAATGAACAATGAACAAAATTCAAAAGTTAAACAAATTTATTTGGATACCCAAGTTGAATTTGGATTTTAAATTTTTCTAAGCCCACATTTGCATTTATCGAAATGTTTAAAATTCAAATAAGAATAGATTATTTAATTAATAAGTATTAAGGTATTTGTTCTTCTTAGTTAGGATGTAGATGATTCAAATCATTTCATAGTATTTTTTTTTTAACTATTTAGTAGTAGATTCAACTTCTTCTAAATCTAATTTTTAAACTGCCCAACAACTGATTTAGGATGTTTTAATATATTTTTAATTATAAATATCAATAAATTATAATGTGATTCAAAAAAAAAATTAAAGTTTTCTTCAAAAAGTTATTTGAAAAATTTTCAATTCCTTAAATTTTTAAATAAAAAAATTTTCATCAAACTATTAATGAATCATACAAATTCTCTATTCGTTTATATAAAAGTGAAAAAAATCAAAATTTTAAGATTATTATTTAAAAAAAGATAAATATCAACAAAAGGACACGAATGTAGGAGGACTTAAGTGAGACAGTTCAAAACGTATGACATCTAATTTTATTTCTACAAAATATCAAGGGCTCAGGTGAAAAAGAAATTTGTGGGGGAGGAATATTCCACTAAGCCCCACAATACGATTGCAAATGTGCAATCCACGTGGTTGTTATAGCCCACCAAAAACAACGGTAACCTCCCTCGTAACTCGACTCGAGTCAGAGCAGTGAAGAACACGCGCCAAAAATTTCTCATAAAAAACAAAAATTTCCTATATTTCAGAAACCAAAAATGGTAAAAAAAATCTTTTCCATTAAAGCTATCAGTATTCACTCCATATCCAGCTTTCACAGTCCATGCATTGCTTATAGATTCCATATTCTTTCACCCTTTTTCTTTTTTTACATTTTCTTCTTGACAGTTAATAACACAAAGACTCAACCCAACTCATTTTTTTTTTTTTAACTTATAATTTCCAAAAACTTTCATTAATCACGTTTCATTAATCATTAATCTCTCTCTAATACTAATATAGTTTCTGGGTTCTGCTCAAAACGTAATCTTGATTTCAAAGTTACTGTTTTTCCTTCTTGTTCCCCTTCTTCGAGCTTAGATTTTTTTGCCCCCCAAAAACAATGACCGTAGAGCATGTAAATGGTGACCAGTTTCCTAGTGGCTTGAGAGTTTTGGCTGTTGATGATGACCCAACTTGTCTTTTGCTGTTAGAGACTCTGCTTCGTCGCTGCCAATATCATGGTTTGTTTCCCATCTTCGAGTTTTCGTTTATGGGTTCTTGGATTTAGAATCTTGTAATGACTTTGCGTACATTCATTTGATTGGATATGTTTAAGTTTTGTAAGTGTTTGATTTAATTGCATGGAGAATCTTCTTAAATATCATCACTGATTTTTCTACTTTTTTTTTTATTGGAGTGTGGATTTGTTGCTTGTGTTAATGAAGGATTTAAATTTTAAATATTAGTTGTTCTATGCTTGGATCTGTAATATCTTATAGAATTTTGAGACAAGTGAATTATGTCTGGATTTGTCTGAGAATGAATCTATGGCTAGTATTAGATTTGCTGCTGTTTGATTTCTTCAGTTCGGTTGTGTTTGTGAGTTTGTTGAACATTTGGAAAATCTGAATAGGATGGTTTTATTCAAATGTGAATTTTTGGGTTTGGGTTCTGCAGTTACAACCACAAGTCAGGCAATCACGGCTCTTAAGCTTTTGAGAGAAAATAAGAACAAGTTTGACCTTGTTATCAGCGATGTGCATATGCCGGACATGGATGGTTTCAAGTTGCTTGAGCTTGTGGGACTTGAGATGGACCTACCCGTCATAAGTAAGCCAAAAAGACATTTACATGCCCTTTAGCTTTCTCAGCTTTTTTACTGTTTGCCACTGAAATGAAGTTTTAATTACTTGAGCTAAAATTATATTCAAAATTCAGTATAAAAGCATTGGAGTTCCGTAATCTCTTGAAAAGTTATTTTAAAGTTTTTTTTTTTTTTTGGTAATTTTCAGTCTTGTCATTTGAATATTTTCCTTAAAAAACATAACGCAATTTTTGGAAAATTTGGATTTTTTTTTGTTATTCTAATTGAGTACTTCCAAATTGATTGTATAGCCACATTTAGAATCGTAGTTTTAATTCTATTAACTTTGTTGACACACATGTTACAAATGATAGAAAAATTATTCAACCAGATATTTTAATGGTAAAATGTAAATGTTTTCAGTGTTGTCGGGAAATGGGGACCCCAAGCTTGTGATGAAGGGAATCACTCACGGAGCTTGTGATTATTTGTTGAAACCTGTTCGGATTGAGGAGCTGAAGAACATATGGCAACATGTTGTCAGGAGGAAGAAAATTGATGCAAAGGATCGGAACAATTCTGACAATCAAGACAAGCCTCATAATGGAAGTGGCCAGGCTGAAGGAATGGGGAATTCTGACCAGAATGGAAAGCTCAATAAAAAAAGGAAAGATCAGAATGAAGATGAGGATGATGAGCACGATGAGGATGACCATAATCATGAGGATCCAACTACCCAAAAGAAGCCTCGAGTTGTTTGGTCAGTGGAGCTGCATCGCAAGTTTGTTGCGGCTGTTAATCAGTTAGGCATTGATAGTAAGTTTTTAATTCCTCATCCTTGTGACTATTTGAAAAACAATTTGACAAAACTATTCAAGAATTTTCAATTTTATTGGGCACATGTTAGTAAACGTACTTTATTGTAATGTCGCCTTATTTGTCGCTTGACATTTCTTGTTGTTCAAGATCCTTTTTGGATTAGGAAACTCCAGAAATATTGATTTTTCGTTCAAAATTGATAACTGAGCAAAGCTAATCATGCTGGTGAAAATAAAATCTTTCAATCTTCAGTTTGCCATATATATATATATATATATATATATATATATATATGTTCTCATAAGCAACATTGTTCATGTATAATGCCTTTTCGTTATCTTGTCTTCTATTGCAGAGGCTGTGCCTAAAAAGATTCTAGATCTGATGAACGTTGAAAAACTGACAAGAGAAAACGTGGCAAGCCATCTTCAGGCATAAATTCTCATCTTTATGGTCTCTGTTCTGATTGTTGAAAAATCTTGTTCATGGAAGCTAACTTGGTTATATGGTGCAGAAATATAGGCTTTACCTCAAAAGGATCAGCTGTGTGGCTAACCAGCAAGCTAATATGGTAGCAGCCTTAGGCAGTTCCGATCCTTCATATTTGCGGATGAGTTCAGTCAACGGACTTGGTAACTATGGACCTGGGCAGTTTCAAAACAGCACCTTCAGATCATTTCCAGCTAGTGGGATGCTTGGTAGATTGAATGCACCAGCTGGACTGGGTATGCATGGCCTTCCTTCTTCAGGAATGATTCCAATGCGTCATGCACAAAATTCGGACAGCGCTACTAGTGATCAGGGCAAATTTCATCCAGCCTTACTTCCTGGAAGCCATAGTGGTAACATACTTCAAGGGATGCCAACTTCCTTAGAACTCGATCAGTTACAACTAAACAAGAACATTACCGGCATCAGTGAACTCCCCAGCACTAAAGATAATACAACATTCCATGTTTCCAGTGGCTTTCCAGATGCAAGAATTGGCTTTGGTCGGTCAACTAATCCACTTCTTGATGTTAATAACAACCCCTTGTTTTTAGAAGGACATCCTCAAGAAGCCCACAGTAACAAAATGTTCGGAAATCAGTCATTGATGTCCTTAAATTCAGGATCTTCTTCACATCTACCAGATCATGGGAGATGCGATGACAACTGGTCAAGTGCAGTTCAGTCAACTGGAATCCAACCAAATTCCTTTTCATTGGGAGGAGATTATAAACAGCCTACTCTGCATCCAGGTCATTTGAGAGAGAACCTTTCTACAATGGCCTTACCAATTGGAAATAGTCCATGTGATGTTTCTTCTCTACATCCATTGTCCAACCGGTTTCAGGATCCCAAAGCAGATTTACAATTCCAGGCAGTACAGGATGCTCCTTGCCGCTCAAATGTAATGTGTAGCCCATTAAACTCTGCAGTATCTATTAACAGAGATGTGGGCCCTTTGGGTCAATGCTTGGACACAAGTAAAACATTTTTCCACAGAAGCAACGAATTTGATTCGCTTGGACAATCAAACTTCATCGATCACTTCTCCATGAAGATTAATGAGGTCCAAAGGTCATCTATGCAGGCATCATCAAATCTTAAGGAAGGGTATCTCATGGGCCAACAGAAGACTCAGGGCAGTTATATTTCTACTAGTGTTGACTCCTTGGAAGATTTATTCATGAGTTCAATGGTGAAAGAGGTAAGGTCATATAATCTTGCTTTTAGTTCCTGTCAAAATGCCTTCATTAATAGTTTCTACACAACGTTAACAATTATATTGAAGAATCTGCTCAATCTGTTCAATTGTCTATTGTTGTGGTTCCGCACTAAAAGGAGGAAATTCTCCATTTGATTAACAGGTGATGCTTTTAATCAATATCTGCTTTTAAATTTAATGTAACTGCTTGTTTGCAGGAGCCAATATAATAATATTGCATGATGGATCCTCAAGTCAAATACGAAATCTAGTATTAGTTAGAATTGTGTGTACTAAGGTTTGTAAACGGGACTTTAAATGACTTGAGAAATGTTAGCTTTGGAGTTCATATCATTTTCCTTGCGTTCGAGTTAGCTTTTAGAATGTAGCTTCATGAAAGCATCCTCAGGGCTCCCTTAGAATTCCTTATAGTCTGGACAGAAAGTATAGCTGTCATCAGTGTTACAAATCTTTCATGAATTACGTCCGGCCTCCTCTTTTAATTTTGCGAAAGCATGCCCCAGCTATTTAATGGTTTCTGATCAATCCCCTGTTTCCTTCATGTCAAACCACCAGCATTTACACAAAGCTGGAGAAATTTGCACAATTTGCACACTGATTGTTCTTTCCTGTGTTGTATCTGGATTATAGAAGAAAGAATATTCAATCAGGCAAAACTATGGTACCGCTGGACCCTATTCAAGATACCTTAATTTTCCTAAACAAAATTTGGCTTTACAATTCTGATCCCATTATCATAGTTCATAATTCTTGCCTCAGGTATTTGATGATGATGTGATTTCGCTGTTGCAGGAACAAGATAAGGCGTTGGTACCAGAAGGCAATTTCGGATGCAGTAGTTATTCATAGGTCATGAATATGAAAGTAGATCATAGCTACTAACCATAGAGAAGTAAGGATCTGCAGCGAAGCATTTTCTATGATTTTTTCCTCATGTAATTGACACTGCCTTGATATATGTATTCCGTTCTGCCTTTTTTAGCCTAATGATTGCTACTTGCGGTTAATAATCTTCTGTTCTTTCTTTAAAAGTACAGTCAACTCTTCTTGTTGAATGAGCACAAAATCCCAAGCAATCTGTTAAATCCCCTGTTTATTTTCATGCTATGTTATGAATGTGCATCGTGTCAATGGACCAGACATTGCATGATGATGTTAATGACAATGCCACTCCTATGCGCTTAGCTTCTCGTTTTCGCTAATGCTATGTTGTATGATTAAGACTATGTTAAGATTGTTACATTGTAGGATCCGAGATTATACAAAAGTGTGTTAAGTGTTTCGTTTGGCCGGGAAAAGAAGTAGTAGGTCGTCTTTATTACCAAACTGCATTGTCTTTATGGTACGTATTAGAACAATTATTGATCTCTAATAGTCTTTTTCAAGACACCCTAAATTGTTTCACCCAAGCTTTAAATCCCATCTCAAACAAAAAGCTAAAAAGACAGTGAGCCTAAAGAAAGCTTGCTCACTGTAGATTGCCGAGAAAGTAGTGAGAAAATGCATCTAGGGTTTGCGGAAACAAGCCAATCCTCACATCAGTGCCCCTGAAATCGCCAGGGTTCTGCATGAAATAAGCAACCTGAGGGATTGGAGAAGCCAATGGAGATGCATAAGCAGCTTCTCCATTAAGAAAATCAATCTTGTGAAATGGCATCCTTGTCCAATCAGACACTATAGTGAGCTCTTTAAGGGGAGGGAGGGAGCCTTGGGGGCCATCAAGTGCTTTAATATATGCATTCACATACTCATTGTTTATAGAATTCTTAGCTTCCTTAATCTTCTCAACAATGGCTTCATGGCTCAGTTCTTCCAATTCTCCGGCTGTCAATGCAACGGAGGCTAGTACATATGCATTGCCGCTGAAACCTTTTGGTAGTGGTGGCACCATCTTGTTCCTTGTGTCCACAGCAAACTGCAGGCATACCATCGTTTCCTTCTTCAGTGCAAAGGCCTTAGTCCTCGCCTGTTCCGACATAAACAAAAATATTAACCTAAGAATTTATTCAGTTATTTTAAGTGCTTTGCTCTTTTTAGCACTGGAAAATTATTAAATATATGATAACATTAATCTTATTAAACCCTTATAGAAAAACACATTTTATCACAAATTTATACATCAAGATTTATTTAGATTTCGGTCAAATTCAAATTCAAATATATGTAGATTTCAGATAAAGAAATAATTCCTGCCCTAATTTTAATGGATAGAATATTTGTCTATAAATTATGAAACGTAATTGTTTACCTCATAAACTTCTTATATTCTCTTACTAATAAGATTTATACGGATTAATTGTAAAAACAATGTTTTAAACATATTTCAATTCGTTGAAGAAAAAATAAAAGAAAACATATGTGTTATTTGAATTTATACATTTAGATAAATTCGTATTTAAGTCAAATTCAGACCTATTTTATTTTATTTTATAAAGCTAAACATTCTATCTAAAAAAGTTGTTGTGAAAAACAAAATTTTTCAAACTTACTACCCACCTAAAGATCCTACTTGTGAGTGAAAATAAATCTCAGTTTTACTGATTATTAATTATCATCAAAAGAAACAAGTCCAACTCCAAAGAAACTTACCTTCCAAAGGTGAGCAGCAACCAACTCAAATGATGAGCAAGAAAAATTACCTCTCCTTTCACCTAACACTTTCCTCTTCAAACTATCAACGATTGCACCGCTAAGATGAAATGTTTTGAGAACATAATTAGAGCTCCCCATTTCTGAAAAATTTAGCCCACCAACTTCCGAATTTTGGCTATTAATCATGGCATTTTTTATCAACTGATACAAATGATCTATGGCTGCCGCCCTAGCCGCAGCCATAGGTGATTTTACTGTCCCAGCGTTATGAACATGAGCAATATTATCGAGCGCCATGAACCCTCTCTCATGCACTGGCCGATGATCAGGAACTGTAACTCCCTTTCTTTTCTTAATAGCTGAATTACAGGCCCATGCACTAAGAAAATCATAAGTAGCCGGGCCATCGAATAACGAGTGGCTTGTGCCAATGCCTATTGAATAGCCTCCACATGCAAACCTGGTCACCTGCATCAAATAATTTTGTTTAAAAGAATTTAGGTATTGAGAGAGCAGTCAAGAAAATTTTGATGGCTGGTTAATAGATATCATTGAACGTTGTGAAGTAACAATTGTTTGTTATCATTTTACAAGCGGAAGGAAACAATTAGATATAACACAAAAGCTCGGCCATTAGTGTTTATACCATACAATTTGGCCATTAATTATTTGCCAAAAATCTAAAACAGACGGAGCCGTAGAGTGAAAATTAGACTAATCACTTCATGAATTTCCCTTGCTGAAAGAAAGCTTGCCGTGTTGTTAGGGCTTCCTGTATGTGAACATTCGTAAAAGCTAGGGTTTTATGTTTCGCAAATTATATAGTGGGGCTGCGTGATAAAAACTTAAATTAATTTGCATAGAAACACACAAAAACCTAATCGGGATTTGCTAGCTTGATCAATAAACAAATCATTAACGTTGATTTTTCACCTTGAAAATTCTTCAAAAGTTTTCTGTGAGTTAACTTTATTGATTACCTGAGCAACAACAAGAGGCATTTCAGAGAAATTTCCATTAAAAACAGGCTTGTAAACAAGATTCTCAAAGAACTCATTGTATTGAGAGAGGTCACCAAGCTCTGAGATCTTGACACGTGTCAGAGCCTCGACTAGAATTGCACCTTTGTTGTTGCACCAAATATTGAGTTTCCTATCACTGGGATTCAAGCTCATTAATCTACCAGCAGCCGGGTACCAAATCGACAAGGTCTCTTCCAAGCCAGATTTCAAGCTGCTGAAAACATAATCAAGGGACAAATTTTGGCAATCAAATGTTGGCTTGTAAAAGAAAACTAAATACATAAGCAGAGGACATTGCCTGTCCAAATTAGAAAGATTAAGAATTTTTTGTGGGGGCAAAGATTTCGGATACACAGAAACTGACTTAGTAACACAAACGGCAGGGTAATTTTCATGCTGCTTGGCCATTATAAATGAAGCTAGCTTGTTACAGCTCTAGTTAGTAATAATATTGCAGGCCCTTGTGAGGAAATGACGAAGAGAAAGAGCTCGCGTTTATAGAGATATAAAGAGCTTAGATTCCTAGTAGTAGCCAACCTAGACAACCTTTGAATTTGTTAACTTAGATGCTTGCATGGTACTGTTCTTTTGTAGAAATGAGTTAAATTAGTCGCCGACTGTATTATCTGGCTCGCACTTGAAGGAAGGGACAATGACCCACTACCTGTCTCTATGCCCTAAAGATGAATATCGATTGATGGGTCCCAATGTCCAATCATGTGGGACCCTTTTAAACACAAAATTAAACAAGTAAATTTTTTTCATCCATTCTACTTATTTATTTATTTATTGTTGGTCATCTCCTAAGCGGTATTGTTGTGTATATTAATTATGTAATCCTCAACATGTTTCTTGATTAATTTAGATCATTAATTAGAACTTAGGGTAAGTAAAAATGTTATACCTAATTCTAAAAATGCACCGGTGACTCAAGATTATTAAAAGATCAGCATAACTAAAGATAACACCGGATCAAAATTCATTATATAGATAAGAGAATGACTATACTACGTATAGTGAGTATAGTCATCAACAATCTTTTGTTGAAAATTCGGTTACTATCCCTAGATACAAAATTTCTTTAAGGTGTAAGTGAGATTTCGTGTGTGTCTGTGTGTGAGTGTGTGTATGGAGAGGGGGGAGAGAGAGAGAGTTTGTAGCAAATCGTAAATAAATTGTATCTCACAATAGCTGTATACACGTCATGTAGACAAATATGACCTGCGAATTTTATCAGTTTTTCAAGTCTCATCCAATCATAATTTTTTTCAGCTCTTAATTTGAACAAAATTCAGTGTCATAGAAGTCTGCAGGTAGTGATGAGTGTTCGAAACTTCTTATAAGTAAAAGTTCTATTGGAAAGAAATTTTCATAAGATACATGTGCATAAAAATCTGTGATTTACAAGAATTATCTCGTCATCCGTACAATAACTCAAAATAAAAAAAATTAACGGACATTTTCTATGATATTTTAAGCATTATCAGAAATTGGTAGTCAAACACACATGTTATCATATAATTTGATGATCATACTAACGTAACAAGGATATGATCATCCAAGCCTTTAACTTACCAATTCCCATGAAGAAGATAATCAAAATTATATAGAGAAAAGTCCCACATTCTGTAAGCCAATTTTGTCTTCACTGAAAGTTACTAGATTATATTCTATAGACATATACTTGATAAAACAAATAACTTGAAACAATGGAACAAAAGAAACAAGTTTTGTGTATGAAGAGAAAAGCAGTTTGTTGAATCGCAAAAACAATGAAGAGGATGTGGGGATGAAGATTGTTGGAAAAACAGGTTGGCTTAAGGGCCATGGGGAAGTTGGCTTGTGTGTGACAAAGCATGCGTGCACTTGAAGCCCAAACTTGTCTCTTCCTTGTCTCTACTTTTGCAGCATTTGCCTTATTTCCAGGGCACTTCCTTTTAATTTGTTCTTGGCTTTGCTTTGCTTCATCTCTTTCTCATCCATCCTTTTTCCTTCGCATTATTATTGTTTAATTAACACCACGACGCCAATATACATATGTATATATATGAATACTCCTTTTGTCAGTGCCTATGAGCTTATGATCTATATCTACCATTCTACATGATTCTCAAAGGGATTGAATAATGTTTTTTTCACACACTGCTGGTGCTTACAGCTTTATATACACATAATTTATAAAAATATTCATTCATTTATATATGTTTTTATGATGCATTTCATACATGTTATGTGAACATGCAGATATTTGCATGCATGAGTGTTGCTCATGCAAGAATAATATTAGAAGGAAAAAACTTCTTGGCGACACACACACACACACACACACACACCCACACATTGTAGCTTTGAGGAATTACAGTGAGTATATTATGACTCAACTGAATTATTCTCTTTCTTTCAATTTTCAAATAAAATAGGGAATGAATATGATGCTTGTGAGTTGTGCCATATAATATATATAGATAAAGAAGAGAAATTAACCCTAATGTATGGGTATGAAATGTGCTTTAAGTTGGAGGTGTGCCAGTTGAGATTCGTTTATTCTATCATTAAAATTACTATGAAATGTGAATTAATAACCACTACTGGTGATGAAAGGAATTCCAGTGGAATATTTGGTGCATAATGTTCCAAATAGCCACTCAAATTTCTTAAATTATTTTCATAAAGTTCTCAAGTTTTCCTATAAATTAAAGTAAATTTGTACAATTCTTAAGCTTCTAACATACACCCCAACAGAACATATAACACCTTAGCAAATATATACGTGGATGTTATTGGTTATGAACAAATAGGAAGGTAATGAAAGAATAAAGGTTAAGTGATCACTGTAAGATAGAGTTTTAGGGAGAGGTAAAAAGAAATTCGCTGCAAATATATATATATATATATATATATAGTGTTCACTGATCTCATGGAAAGTCAAGAAATTAGCTAGGTTGTATATTGAACACCGATTATGCATGCGCATAATTTTAAAACGCACGAATTGATTAAGAAATTGATTATATGTAATTATTTATCGCTTTATTTTATGATCTCTTTAATTTACTCAAAAGGTAACAAACAAACCTTTAACTTGTGCCACTGGCGTGCATAATTTTTTGCAAGTTTTGCTGCTTCAAAAGGAAGGGTGGAGGCCTAGTTTAGCCATCATTACTTGGTAGGAGACTAGAGGCTAGAAGCTACCCAACTAAAGGCAAACAAAGCTATAAAATCTGATCTTTTAACTTCATTTGTCAAAGTCAGGTGATTGAAGTTAGTGATTCTACCCCTTGGTTGTTTCATCTACAGGGTTGAATTAAAGCATAATGAATAACAAAGCGAAAGGGTTGAAGGGAGAGGACGCTTAGCCCTCAGTTAAAACTCTTAATGAAAGATGGCTGATAGCCTTCAACTGAAACATTAGTAGCTCGTGAGTGCCGCTATTGGCTTTACTAGAATCAAACCAGGTGCAATATAGAAGTAAGAAACTCCGAAGTAGATGCATGCAATAGGTAGCATCTCCACAAATCATTTTATCTGCTTACGAGTTTGAAAATGAATAACAAAGTTCTGAAGAAACTACTGTTATTGGATTTCTCTGCCTCTGGATTGTTGATAACTAAAATAAGTTCTGAGTTTGAAAATGTATACATTTAATCATCTAAAACAATGACCCCCGTCTTGTCTCTCTGAGAATTTTCTTTCCCAGTAGGCTTATCATCAGTTTTGATGTCAGCATCATTTTTTGCTTCTGCCATTTCCATGTCAGTACCGGTTTTCCCCAGCAAAGATGTGGGATCAGCTGGAGATGAATCCATGTCTGCGACAGCAGGATTTTTACTTGATGCTTTACTTCCTTCTACTGTTGGCTCGGATTCTGATGTACCCTTTACCTCAGTTTCCACCACAGCATCAAGCGTGTTGGCACCTTGCTCTGTCTGCGGTAAACTTGGCTCTGCGGAGGTGCTCTGAATTTCAGGCTGCAACTCTTTATCTTCATCTGGCATTGGCTGCTCCAATGGAGGACTTGTCTGGGTAGAGAGAATCTGGTTTACATCTTCACAGAGGGTTTCTAGAAGTCGGAGATTCGTCCTCAATTGAGCACTTGCTGGCTGGCTTGTTAAAGATGTCTTCACTACTTCATGAACATTTTCTTCCAGTACCTTGCACATCTGCCAATGAATAGATTAAACCAGTGAACATAATATGTTAATTAGCATTAGAAAGGGCACTGAGACAAAATCAGTTCTCTTTTCCAATCAATATTCAGTCTTTCTTCCCTCCTTTTTCCCCACAGTTAATGTGAACCCAATAGGCACGTAACCAGCCAACCCCACCAGAATAACACTGGATGCTGCCACTTCACAAGGACACATGCATGTGCTCAAACCCCAATGTCAATAAAAATGATTTACCTCATTATAATGCTGAGCCAATCCCAATCGATCTGCATCACTGTCACAAGCAGCTGCTGATATTTCTTCTGATGCTGCAGTGAAGGAACATTACTCAGCAGGGAACTTATACAAGGGATAAACCAAGTCAACATTGGACAATGCAACAGACTAAAAAGAATGATTTAGAAAACTGGCAGTAACAGGCACAAACTAAATGCATAAGAACATGTACATACTGAAATTTGTTTATCATTGTATATGATTAACACAGTTTAAGATATAACAATGTCCTTACTAATTGCCTCTAATTTTGGCAACTGATCAACCATTTGGGAATCAATCTCCATTGGGGCTGGACTTGGTCTTTCTGTTGTCTTTCTTTCACTCTCAGGCTCTTCACTGGGGATCTCATTTGATTTTACATCATCACCCTGCAAGCAGGAAAGATTGAAAGAAAAGCAGATTAAATGACAACTACGTAGAGCCAAATAATCACTAACAAATTTAGATACAAAAGTACGGTTGAAGGTTCAAACTACAATAGAGTAGCAGTTTAATTCTATCAAATGCAAATAGACTGGATCAAATGAGATGTCTTTGGCTGTGTCATAGAATACTCCTAAAACACATAGCAATAGAATAGTCCAGAAATAAACAGTGTCTGGTGAAGCATTGTAATTGGAGAAGAAAACACAGCAAGGCATGCTACTGAAAAAATAGTAAAACTCTGCTCTCTTCATACACCATCGGAAAACAAATTTAATGAAACAAAGATTTTTCAAGATTTGATTGACTCACAAAGTATTCTTTCTGGTACTCTGCATTAAGCCCTTTCTCAAGAAGAAGCACTCTTTTCTTGATAAACTCAACTTGTCTTCTCTGCATATCTCTGAAATGATATAATACAGAAGAATCTTGATATACTTGTGCTTGATTTGCAGCATCAGTTGTTCCTTGGACACCGGCAGCTGCTGAATCACTCCCAGTGCTGTTTCCCTGCATTTGGAGTGCTTCTGGATTGGCTGAATTAGCACCATTTGGTGCTTGAGAACTGGTTCCAGGGACAGGTAGATTTATAAAGGGGAGATTCAATTCTTGACAGATGACCTCCTGAACCTTCAAGTCCTTATCATCAACAATAGCTTGCCATCTACCATACCCATGTCTAGATATTCATGGGGGAAAAAAAAAATCTTTATTAGCTCCAAGTTTAAGAGAGCTAAACAATGAAATCTGATAATACCAAAGAGAAACATTAATATCCAACTCTTCCTTAGCATGAAATGCATATATCCATACATATATACATATGTTCCCTCATAAATGCATAAACCTGAGATCAGATTATGGTGAGTGCAAGCTTTAGTACCTAATGTTCAATTAATATCCATCATCTAACCAAAGAGAACACAGATATGTCAGTAGCTAAGAGATCAGCAAAACTCACATTTGTATAGATAATAAAATTAAAATACTTACATCTTGAGAACTGTTTAGATACAGGACAGAACCAAACTCCAATATAGCTTGACATTTGGGTAGCATAGTTAAAACAGGATCACATTAATCAGGATAAGCAACAGGTACAAACACTAACATGCAAAAATGAGATATAAAGCTACAAGCAATGCAGCACTTCAAAACATAAAAAGAATTCATTAACCAGTAATGCAAATTTATCGACAGATGCGCAGAACACAAAAGAAAAGGTAATATCTATTGTAATACAGATACATGTTTCAGCATGTTAAATAAAGCGAGAAACATACTTTAGCACAGCACCCAGTAATAATGAATCGTGTTCCTCCTTCCAAAACTTTCCACCCCTCAATCCTGGATAGCGCAAATATATGTCATCTGTAAAAAGCGGAGTGCCTGGCTTTTGTGATAAGAATTTCACCTATAATTCCAAATTAAAAAAAGAATATTATGACCACTGTAAGAGAAGTTAACTGCATCAAGAAAACAACCTTGAGAAATATAAAGCGAAATAATGAAATGCATTGGGTAAACAAACCCTAGGATATAGAGGGAAATAATGAGACTCTCTACAAATGGCAAAATATATGTGATACATAGTAAAGGTTAAGTGAATTTTCTAAATGCCAAGAGGTAAAATGTTTCTGAAAGAATCATAAATTTCCTTTCACAAACTTGCCTTATCTCTAATCAAAAGCAAGACCGCTATCCTTACAAGCACATCCTGAATTCTAAGCCCCTCTTTTGGAACACCATCTACAACAAAGAAACAAAATCAATGAAATATTAGCTGCATAGTGAATGAACAAAGCAGAGGGAAAAAGAGAGAGCAAACAATGGAGAAATTCAATTACCTGAGAAGGTTGGAGAGTCGGTTATATCTTCAGTAATGTGAGTCAAGAAAAGGATCCCATACCTGGTTTTTTTTTTTTTTTTAAATTTTTTAATAAAAAATTAAAAAATAATAAAAACTAACAATATCAGCAAATATGCCACATACGGACAAAAGGAAAAATGAAACCCTGCCCTGAAATCTATCTTAATATATTATTCAATTTCTTAAGAGACTCAATTAATTACAAATTTCTCAATTGACTCTAGAACATGAGTGATAGTCAACTCTATTGTACACAGAGTGAAGAGTTAAAAGGGGCTGTTGTCATTCTTGAGCAACAAAAAAGGACCACAGACCTAGAGAGATAACTTTCAACAATGACTTGGGAAGGTGCTGATTGAGGAGGGGGAAATGATGCAAGGATGTTGATCCTAGCCATAGATTCTTGAATGCAGCTGGACTGTTTAATCATGCTAAAAAACACTCCTTAGATTCAAAGATTACATATGCAAACGTCCTAACAGACTTTGAGAAGGTCTAGTTAAAGCAAAAGCAAAAGCAAAAGCATGAATCATGAATGTAGGAGACTCTTTACATGCTTAGAAATGACTATGATAAGCACTAGCATTTTCACTCACATCAAATCAATACAATTGATATTAAGGGAAATGAAATGACCAACCACTTTCATGAAATATCCCATTACATTAATCTGACTCAAGAACTGAAATTTCCTCATACAGCCAGAGAGAAAGAGAGAGAGAGAGCGCTAGACTGCAGCCTAAGATGGTCTAAGTGAATCCCGATTCATATCTAAAGATAGTTATACCTCCAAATAATTGCACACTCATAAGAGCAAAATAAATGACCTTATTGTATAAATTAACGAATATTCATGCTTAGAATCATTTGAATGCCTTTCGACCTCAGAAGATTCAGCAACAATTTTAAGCACATTCAAACAATAGCCAATCAAATAGATAAGTAATACCACCAGTAAAAGCTGCAAACATCAATTAGACTAAAACGCTAAGCCACAAGTAAAAACATATGAAGCAAAGTTCAGTTAAATACTCTCTTATTTCTTCATAGCTCTTCTGTTTTAAGCGAGGGGTGAATTCCTTCCAGTCGAAGTCCCCGACCCCAAACCTGTAATCACCATCCCAGAGTAAGACAAAATGCAAGATCTGCACTACTAGATATAAACTCACTATAATTCTTGTTAAATCCTTAGATTCTCACCACAATCTAGTCATAAATTAAAATAAACAAGCAACAAAACATGGACACGCACACACAGAGACATACAAAAGGTGGGAAGGTAGCAAAAGAATGGGGTGGAATACACGTAACAAAATACAACCGAAGTACCAAAATCTAAAAAGGTGAAGAGTTAACCTCATTAATATTTGTACAAATGCAGCCCTCTGGTTTTGGCTGAAACCTAACACTCTGAATGACCTCCCTTCACCTTCCATCAAAGGAGGTGGCTCCATACTATCCACTGCAAACAATTGCCAAAAGTGGCCTGATAATGAAAATACTATCATCAAATTTTTTACTGAATCAAATAGAACTAGGATAGAAGAAAATACCACGAGATCTCTTCTTGTTGGGTTTCCGGCCAGGTTGAGTTCCACTGGATGTGGTGTCGCCATCCGTCAAGTCAGCTTCATAGTTATCATCCTCACCTTCAGAGCTTACATCTTCCAAACCAGCTAGATCATCTTCTTCAACAGACACCATCTAAAAAAGATCAAAAAGCACAAGTCAATCCAATTTCTAGATTAATTCCATTTCTACAGCCACTAAACTGATTTTTCCCCCCTCTTTTTCCTTGTTTGCTGCATATCAAAATAGGGAGGAAATTGAAAAAACAGCAGCAAAACTATAATTTAGTCACAAGAAAGCAGACATCTATTAATAGTTATAATCTTCCTTTCTTAATCAAGCAAAAAAAATACCCAGAATCCCACAATAACCGACTTTACCCGGACTGCTGAGTTGGTGCTGATGCCAGATCACCACTCAGCCACTTGAACCCAGGGTCTTCCAAGATCAGGCATGATCTTATAGACACAAAACCTTTTACTGTTTCAATTTACCCTGTCTAACAGAGCTGAGGCAAGGCCATGATGAAATACCTGCTTACGGCTTCTCTTTCCTTTTCCTAAAGCGTTGAACTCCTCAACTTTATGCACTTCATACCTGTCTTTCAGCAACTCTTCCCAGTAATTTGATCTTTCAGAATTGCTCATGCTAGATTTATTTTCCGCGGCCAATTTTTGAGCTTCCTCCTCTGCTGCAGCCTCCACTTCTTCAATATATTCAAAATTTGCCACCTAAACATATAATAATAACCTCCTTAATAACCAGGCATGGTTCAATATATTTATACAGTAAACTTATACAAAAAGTTTTACTGCAAAACAATGTGACCCTGGCTCAAATAAGGAACAGTCAGCAGTGAACAAGATAGGAATTATATTTGGCAGTCAACAGATTTCCTCACTAACAATCCAATAATTAATGGTCAGAAAAGGCAACCCGTCTTATCTCAAGTTTAGTAATCCACACAATCCACACGCAATTTGAGTAATAATTTAGGCCAAAAAAAATCCAAAAGGATTTATTACTTAATGCGGTCCTAGTTTCACTTTTTGAGAGGTTTCCAGTGATCTTGATGTACATGCAAGAAGCAGCACATGAAAAAGTTGCGGAAAACTGGTACATTGCAAAAGCTTTCCAGATTCAACCAGATTTTGGCACTAAGGCAACTTAATGACTGACAGGTCATTACATAATGCTAATCACCTCAATCCGAAGTAAGATCTCAAAATTTGTCACCTGAATATGGTCTTAACCATCAAAGTCTTTGCATTAGTGAATGCGTTGAAAACGTGTTTAACACATGGCCAAGTACAGGACTTCTACCATCGGACTGCTATTATGCTAGATGGAAACATTTAAGAAATGATATTTTCAAGTGTGATCACTAGATTTGGTAATAGTACATGGTAATCTTACTCCATGATCTATCTATTGTACAAGCATCCACATTATTATGCTACAAATGCTTACCTCAATTTAAATGTGAAACATTTAAAAAGTGATCCTGTCCTTTTAAAGTACAAACAGTAGAATTTATACTAAAGAGTGGTAATGCTACTCCTTTACTCCATGATCAATCTATTGTATGAGAACCCACATCATACCTAATCACAACTCAAGACAAACAAAGGAACAATCCTAATGGGAAGATAGAATTATAGAAAAGATAGAATAAAGCATGAAATTGATTACAGAACAATTCCCTGCATATTCTCTTCAATACGGAGTTTAATAGGCCAAAAATTAAATGAAAAACATGTGCTAGATTTAAATCCTTAATGATTAAGATTTTTGATATCCTTACGAATTAGTAAGTTAATAATTAACAGAGTTTATTAACACAGCATGGCTTATCATGGGTGGTTCATGGATTTAACCAAAAACCGCATATCCACTTAAAAGGCAATGAAAGCTAGCAATAGTAGAATGTAGCAAGTAGTATAAAATTGCCAGAATATAAGACTGCGTCATTTGCTTCTTTATGGTTAAATTGGATATTTGGCACCATTAATATAGGAAATTCTGAATATTTGGCTCCGCAAAGCTCTTACAGAGACAAGGAAATGAATGGTCTAAACAAAAAGGGGGATAGTTGGTAACTTTGTCCAAAGTAAAAACATAGTGCAGTTAAACAGCTAAGCATCCACTTCAGTTACTGTCATATGACCACTTTCTCATGCAAGAGCGCATCTAAAATTTTCTATCACCAGAAGAATGCTGACCAAGTACACAATTAATAGGATCAGAAAATGAATAAAAATAACCTATAAAAATAGAAAAAAAAAAGTCCTAAATAAGTGACATCTAAAATACAGTCCAATATACGCAAACCAACTACAACTACATACTTTTAAACCTTTCACCAAAGAAAGTAGGTCTAACAAGAAGAGAAAGAAAAGGTGAGTTCTATCTTTTCATTCACCAAGATAAAGAAACTCTAATTCAAATAACCTTTTCAACAGATCTAGAAAAATCATACCTAACAGCAATCAATAGAAAAGAATCGCATATTGACATGCATATATTTATAATTGAAGACAAAACCTTGAAAGCCTTCAGAAACCCATCTTCATCTTCATCATCCAAGGATGCCTCTTCATCTCCAACTTGATCACGGTCAAGTAATCTATGAAAGAAACAAAGAAGTAATATATTTAAGCTTAGGTATTTGAATACCAACCTGTGGATCTCAAGCAACCCCCAAAATTACCTATCTATGGCGGCATCATCGTAATGAATTTGGCGGGATTTTCCACCTTCATCATTCTCATCAGCAAATAGTTCCTTTGAGCCATACCTGATGATGTCATCCAACTCTTCCTAAAGAAGAAGTAATTCAGTTCCTCAGACTCTTGCATTCATGCTAGTCTCACATGTATGCATAATAGTTAAGGAGGGGCAAGGGAAAGATGGAAACAACAAACAGTTCATTGTTCGCAGCAAACACAAGATCTAGCTCACATCCAACCATGATAACAGTGATAAATAAGAAACTAAAAGAGAAGGGATGGGGGTTTAAGAATTAGCTCAAATATAATGATAAGAACAACACGCAGCTGATACGACAAAGAAGGTTAAGGAGGACTCATGACAAAAATGAACATAATTGAACCTCAAACCCTTAAAGGTTAATATCATGGAAATGTCCAGCAAAATCACATGCAATAGCTGGTTTATAAATCATTCACAGAAACTCCTCTTAATTTCTGAAAATATAAGATATCTCCCCTTAAATTCATCCGAAGCTTTCCTGGCATGTCAAAAACTCTGCACAGGAAGTCTCATGAACTTAGAAAACACCAGGTCAGTCTAATTTGCTGCCAATCCAAAGGAAAAGGGCAATACTGCTAACAAACCATATTTTTCCAGCATAAAAAATTATCCTTTAACCAATTTCTTTGCTGATAGTCAACTTCCTAGCCCTTTCCATAGCATCACAAATGCATACATCATTTTTCCAACTCCTAGTCCACAAGAAGACAGGCGCCAAAATGCCTTCCACAGAGCAAGAAAGAAGCCTCCACGTCTGAAAGAAGATTGTTACCTGATTAATGTTCTGGGCCTTTAGCCTCCCTACAACAAGATGCTCTAAAACCATTTTCTTCTTAGTCATTTGCATCATCCTTTCTTCAATGGATCCTCGCATTATGAGCCTAAAAATCATTACCTAAAAAACCAAAACAATATTTCTCATATTAAAACTAAGCCCAACATCAATGATCTACCTCAACATACCAGGGATTGGGGGGAAAAATAGCTACAACCTTGTTGGTCTGCCCCAGTCGATGAGCTCTAGCCATTGCTTGTAGATCGGCATGAGGATTCCAATCACTACAAAAAGTTAAAATACCACATTCCAAAGAAGCAAATGAAGGCTTGGTTTGAAAGCTGACCTTATTATTATAAAAAGGGAAAAGGGTTTTTTTATAGAGGTTGAGTAAGGATAGGCCCTTGGAGCTGTCAGTATTATTAATAGAATATGGTGACAGTGAAACACTGTGCATCACAGACAGATCAGAGAACTGGCTATCTTGTCAATAGCTGCTCAAATACACATGCAAATCAGAAGAAACAAAGAGCCAAACTTTCCTGTTCTCTTTGAAGATTCTAGGAATTATGAAATTCGCAAATGGCAAAACCATGAGATACACTTGAGTATCTAAGCAGTGTTAGACTAAACACTGGTGGAATATAACAAAAAGTATAAAACTACTGATAAGGCATTCTATTTATGCAAAAAAAACTTCAACATATTAGGACGCTTGCTCAATTACAACAAATGTATAAAAGCAAGTGTTCCATAAATCTTTCATTCATAATCATTTTACATGCTCCAACTCACATCCCATTGATGCTGCAATGCCTCAGAATTGACAATCATTGTCGGTAACAAGAGAAAGAGAAATGAATGTTAGAAAGAAATTTCACCTGTCATATATGATAACTGTGTCTGCCGTCGCAAGGTTAATTCCCAAGCCCCCAGCCCTGGTAGAGAGCAAAAAACAAAATCTGGAAGAATTTTTGGCATTAAATCGATCTATGCGTATCTGTCTCTCAGCTCCACCAACCTTGCCATCTATCCGCTCATACTGCCATTTCTGAAAATAAAAATTTTGACCAAGAAAGATCCCAATTATCCATACATGCCAAAAAGTCATCAACTGCTGCAGCATTCAAATTATAAACATTACAAAAATGTGGGCAAAGTAAATTACTATTGTACCTTAAAAGTCAAGTAATCTTCTAGTAAGTCCAGCATGTGCTGGAACTGCGAATATATAAGAACTCTATGTCCCTGCTCTTTAAGTTTCACCATCATTTTATCCAAGAGTTGCAGTTTCCCAGAAGATTCCAGCAGCTGCCTGTCATATAATAAAAACAATGCAGAAGCAGATATCAGTGTGATTCAAGCCAGTTATATCTTTGGCCTAATTGAAAATCCCAAGGGGGGGGGGGGGAACCTAAGGTCTATCATCAGAATACATTAAAAGGTTCTAATTTCAGAATAAACTATCATAGCATAGAAGATTACTTGAAAGATTCATTTGTATCTTCTATATCTGGTTCAACTCCTTCCAACATATAAGGATGACAACAAAGCTTGCGCAATTCCATAACGACATTAATAAGAGAAATCTGGTTCAATATACATGAACATAGTACCTTGTTAGGTCAAAATGCAATAAAAAAGGGGTTTACTTCACTTAAACATGCAACCATACCTGCGCACCCCCCCGTCGAGTTAATATTTGATAGTTACGTGTCAGAATGGCCTTATAATATTCCTTCTGCTTACTACTTAATTCAACACGTAAAATGAGTTCCTTCTTGGGAGGTAATTCCTTCATGACATCTTTCTTCACTCCTGCAGTAGCATTTAAAAGCATGTTCGCTCATTCTCAGCAACATATTGAAATATGAATGTAATGATAAAATGTATGAATGGACGATCAGCATCCCATTGGGCTAAAAGATATATAGCCATCAAGATAGATTTACTTTTCAATGAAACCAAATCAAGCCCTTGATGTCAAAAATATAAAAAATTGCACTTCTCCCAAGAAAAGCATCACATTGAGAAATACCAACTCAATTGTTTTCAATGAGAAACAAAAGCCAATCACCATACTGGAGGATTGACTGATTCAAATTAGAAGTATCATGGAAGCATGAAGGTAACTCAAAAGAATGGGGTCAAGAAAGTGAGAACCAGACAGTGCACATTCTTGCAGCACGAATTAATTTGGTAGGAACTAAAAGAACCAACAAAGATTCTAGACACATATTAGACACTTCTCTCTGTTTTGTATCAGAAAAATTGCTTAAAATATACAATTGTCTATAAACACACTAAAGATCCGATACCTTTTTAATAACATTCAACATTTCAAACATCACAGCAATATCAGGAATGAACAAAGAGAAAATAAAATGATCAATTACCAAGTTATCATAAATTCGAACCATGATCAACACACTCACAACAATAAACTCAGTAACACTAGCAATTACAGAAGTCAAATGACGCCAACAATATAGAAGAGTAACATTAAGATTTATACTTCGAAGAAGATGGGGGGCCAACATTCTATGAAGTCTTGAAATCTGCTCCTCTTGATTTATATCCTTGAACTCTTCCTGGAACTCCTCTAAACTTCCAAACTGCATGTATTTAGTAATCAACTACCACAAACTTTTCTTCAAATTCATAAACAAGTTTGACAAACAATCTTGATTTAACAAAAGGTAAATATCATTACTCGATAAACCAGAAATCACACTAACCTTCCCAGCATCAAGGAAGTGCATGAGCATAAAAAGTTCATCCAGATTGTTCTGAGAATGTAGAAGTACACATAAGTTCACAATAATATAACATGGATACATGTAAAACGTAGCAGGACAAAAATTTGAATCAATTTTAAAGTTATACACTGATACGTGAGATTATTAGCCAAGAAACATAGCAAAATATAGGAAGTAAGCACTAACATAAAATACAATACACTATCATAATAGAACAACCAACCTGAAGAGGTGTTCCAGTTAAAAGCACACGATGTCTGGTTGAATATTGCTTCAGTGAAGAAAACAATTTCGAATCCTTATTTTTTAGACGGTGACCTTCATCAACAATCTACATTTGAATGTAAGTGTTAACCAGCAATCAGATATTGGAGAATGACAATGCCCTAAATAAGCCAGAGAACGTTACCATGCATTGCCACTTTATCGGTTTCAAAGATGCACTGTCTAAGTTAATCATCTCATAAGATGTTAGGAGGACGTCAAACTTTATCCTGTCTTGCTTGCTTTCACTAACAACTTGACCAGATTTCTTTTTCTTGACCTTCTTAGGATTTTTCGGGAAGTAAAATTCATATTCCCTGATAACATTACGAGCTTGGGAAGTGCCAACATACATAACCTGCAACATGCAAACTACAGCTCAGGATAATTTTTTCTGACAAATGATAACAAGAAGCTGAAAAAATGCCATGTACATACAACATTCATTTGTGGTGCCCAAGTTGCAAATTCACGTTCCCAGTTTCGCAATGTTGAAAGTGGAGCTACAACTAAATGCGGAGAGATGCTCTCTTCAAAAAGAGATGCTAAAAAGGCAATACTCTGTATGGTTTTGCCTACAACCAAACAAAAAGCAAAGCATTGGCAAAATCAAGTAACAAAGATGCAAACATGGAATGCTCTTTCCAAAATCCAGAACACATCAAAGCAAGACCTACCAAGACCCATTTCATCAGCGAGTATCACATGTGTCTGTTTGGACCAAGAAAAACGTAAGAAGTTCAGTCCTTCAAGCTGATATGGATGTAGGGAACCTTCAGTTACAAGAGAATAAACAATAAATATTAAAAAATACACGATTATTAAGCAAAATAAAACATAAATCTGATGCAAGCCTGCCAGTTTGGAAAAAGATATCAATGCCATACCTCCAGAAAGAAATTCAGGACTATGTTCATACTGTTGAAATTCTTTTAGTTTCTTTGTAGATTCAGTAACATCTTGAGGGCTACTCTTCTGCTTATTACAAGACGATCTGTGTGATCTAGACTGAATTTTGATAAATCTTTCAATTTCAGGTTGAAAAGCAGATATATCTGATTCATATTCCCAATAGCATTCATCATAGGAAAGTTCTTTATACTTCACAAGATATTCCTTCTCGTCATCCTCTCCCCTGCAACATCTCAAAAACAAAATCAAGTCATTCTAAAATAGAAATGAAAATGAAACACCACGAAGCAATAGTAAAAGACTCACTGCAAAGAAACTGCAAAAGAATATATTATCCGCCATTCATCAAGAACCAAACCAGAAATAAATAGGGACAGATTTGTTAAAATTATGAACTTTTTAACACTAAAGATTTAACCCCATGTACACATTCTGAATGCTACCAAAGGAAAGACACATAACATTTGAGAAAAGAAAGAATAACTCCCCTTCATAACTCACTAATGTCCAATTCAATGTCAAAGCTTAAAAAAGAAGATTCTCCAGACTAAATCAAATCAGGAGCAACAAAAAGACAATACAGAGACAGAATCTTGTGTGCATGTGTGGCTGTACTGATAAAAGTTTCAGATTGTTAAACCTGCAGGCAAGAATCCGATCAACAGTAGTCCACTCAGGTCGAATGGCAACAAAGTCTTCTTCAGCATTATTGTTTGATGACATTTGGCGATGGAAATTGTTTACTTTAGTCCTCAGACGAGGATTGGACTTGAAAGCTTTTAGGAACTCTTTTTCAGGTACCCTGCGGAGAAAATAGAGCTACCAGGTCACTTAAGACTGCCAGAAAACACAAAAACACAAACATTGCTGAGTAAAAAGAAACTCTGAAAATCAACATAGATTAGAGAAAAGCATAATCTAAAATGCTAAAACAGAGTAAATAGAAAATCAGACAGCTCACTGCAAATTTTCCTCCGCTCTAAGGGAACAAATAGTCAAATACGTTTTGTATTAATTGAATACCGTTAATAAGGGATTTACCAAGTGCAATGCAAATAAGATAATCCCTTCCACTTTACAAGATACTGTTTAACAAATATCTGCTTAGAACCCAACTTAGAGACATCACTATCACCAGCTACAGTTGGACGCATCTCACAGTCCAATATTTTGTCAATATCATTCAGCGGGCTAACCTGCAGGTATAAAAATGTTAATTCTCAGCATAGCGATACAAGCAAATAGTTAAAAAAAAAAAAAAAAACAATACTGAGCATAAGATAGAATCATACACATTCTGGGCACCTCCAGCTGCCAGAAGGAGGAGCTTTTAGCGGAGGAACCAAACACTTAGCATGGTATGCATATGTACAAGTATCACAGCTCATAAGATTTTCACTTTCTCCACAGGCTTGACATGAATCATCTTTCTGTTAATTTACAATCAGAAACATCTTAAAATTGAAGAAAAACCATCTAGCCCCGCTTTGAACATGGAAATAAGTGCACAATAAAAATTTCAGAACAATATCAATACAAGAAGCATGACCAACCACCCAGGTTTTAGTTTTGTCTGTCAAAGACGTTCCTACCATTACAAACTTTAATGATAAAGTGAAAACAAATAGTGTGATAGGCCTGTGATGAAAAGCCAGAACTAGGAGATACAACTCTATCAATTATACTTCAACAACGTGCAACAACCGAGACATGAGAAATGCTTGAAACTAAGACATTCATCTACACCCAAACTGTGCCTGTACTTCATCACTAAAATCTAGTTGCCTAAGCTTTAAGCAATGGTGAAAAGCATGCATTTCAAATAAATTCAAATCCTAAATAACTACCGTGTAAATGTTCGATTTCATGTGGACCATCATCTAAAACAATCCAAATACAGTAACCAATATAGTTGCCAACCCAAGACTTAAAAGAATGCCTTAGTTTTGAGAAAGGCAAGTAATTTACACCAAAAAAAAAAAACTGAAATACTTAATTAATCAGTAAGACATACAAGTTTTTACTCTTTGCGTTCAAAAGCTCAGCATCAGGAGATGCAAGAAAAACTTAATATAATGGAAGAGGAAAAAAATATTAATAAGAGGATTTCAAAGACAAAAAAGAATCAAGAAACAGACCGCATCAATCCTGACTATTCTTTCAAACTTTTCCTCCGTGGTCCCAGGTTTTCCTTGCTCAAAATCAGCATCATCATCCGATTCATCTAACTGATAAATTGGCTTCCGATCTGATCTAACCCGGAGCCTCTCAACCAAGCTACTCATATTCTGCAAGATAGGAAAAAACCATTCAATTTTTAATAACTTCTTAGCGGACCTAATTGGCATCTAGTGAACTCAAAAGGAATTCCTGATACCTTATATATCAAATGGAATCCCAATGGTTCAACGAATTATAATCCCAAACAAATTAAAAGTATTGTACATAAGTGACTGATCTTAGCACTTTTTAATATTTTTGAATTATTAATGGTATTAACATAATTACGAACACACTCTTCCCCCCTTGTTTCCCTCACAGGAAGGTTTGGATTTATTATTTGTAATTACAACATAAATTCACATAATACATAAAATAGAACACTTCAATCTTTGCATATTCCTCAAATTAAAACAACCGCAAGCACCCAATAACTATAGAAACAAAATAATTTCTATGGTTTATAACTAGCATTGAATTCAATTAACCATTTTGAGCATAGTATTTCTTTAAATAAAATGATATAATTACATAACAAGCATACATAGCTGCATAAAATATAAAATTGGAAAATCAATCTTCAATAAATTACTATTAACTAACTGCTTTATTAATTTTAGCCTATCATAACATCTAATTATATAAATACGCACTTCTTTTTATTTTAGTCCCGCATAGCACCAAAACTTTTATATTCTATTCCATCATCAGTGTTTTTCTTACCTTTTAACCACAATTTTTTTTTTTTTTTTGGGTGACAAAAAACCCTTGGAAATGTACCGAAGAGAGAGGCAATAATTTCTAACCCATAGCCCCCAATCCCTTTGCTACAAGGAAGCAAGATGCTTTTAGGTCCATAGGCCATTTTTCTGTTCTTATTTTGTTCACGAAAACAAACTGGCAAGAATATTCTTTCTCAATTCCTCTTCTTCTTCAAGTGCAAATAAGCTTTGTCTCATAAATTAGGAACTAAGCAGGCCAAAATATGTGATATGAGAACCATGAATAAGGAAAACAATTTAAGAATATAAACAACAAGCATCATCCTCTTAACCATATACACAAAACTTTTGAATCTAATTATCACTTAGAAGGGTACCACTATCAGAAATCATAACGGATCTTTGCCCTCTGAACAAACTTCGAACATTCTAGCAGCATTATTTGCAAAAATATACTATCCCATCCCAAGAAATGAATTAAAACACCAGTGTGTATGTTCATATAGAACAACATCACTTGAATCATAAATGTAACAGAGAGGTCAACACGCAAAAAGCAAATAACCATTGAAAGAGAGGTGGAGATTTGGCTGGAAGATATGCAACAAACATCATCCAGTAATTAGCAACCTAAAAAAAATATGAAGAGTAAAGTGACTATTGATTGCTTCTATATGGCATAATATGCGAAGCGCCATAAAAGGTAATAACTCCACAACCCTTTCACATGTAAATAAAGATTATGACGAGTAAATGCATCAAGTGGGAAACAGAAGAAAGAAACAACTGCTTTTATATTATATCATGCTTAGTTGATTTTGTTGCCAAATATACTTCTTTTCAACTTTAGCTCATTTGTTGAAGACTTAAGCTCATTTGTACCACTTTAAAAAAGAAACATTACCAAAACCAAACCTAACTTCAAGATATGAGCTCTACATTTCTGATTTAAATTATAAGTTAATTTAAAAAAGGGAAATAAAATAAAATCTTCTCCAAAATGTTATTCAAACAGATGACAAATTGCACAAAGAAGGTCTGAGAAGAACCAGAAGTCAAAAACACAGAGAAGAAGAAAGGGGCTTGAAACTTGCTCGAGTCACAGTCTGTTATTTTAGATAATTCTGAAGGGAAAAACGTAGGGAATCATCAAAAAGAGATTAAAATCAGCCAGACGAACAGAATCAAGAGAAAAGAAGAAATCATGTGTTGGAAAGTAATGATATCCTCAAATCTCATTCTTGAATAAGTTTACTAAAAACCTGCAGCTGTGTCAAGCAATGCGATTAAAATGGGATTTGTGTTAACTCATAGTTAAACTATTAAAGCTCAAAACAAATGTACGGAAAACTATATGCGTTTAACAAATCAAGAATATTACTCTGTATCATTCAAGTATAGGGGAAAATTAAGAAAGTAAGTAATTAAGAGTAATGGCAGTTATATACTTTTGGCAAGCGGTGCAGCCACCTCGTGAAGTTATAAAGATTATTAAATGATATATAAACCAACTACCAAAAGTGAAACACGGGAAAAAAGGATAATTCAAAACATTGAACAGATAAATCCGACAAACAATTTGTGCTTCAGCTCCCCCATGAACAGCTAAAGTGATCACAATGAACATCCACTTTTACCTGAAAGCTCGTGATTCCAATTCTACGTCAGCAGCAAATTAAAAGCCGCGGCATGCCAATACCAAATATACCCTAAAATTAGTCCCAAGAGCTGAACCCCAAAGCAATACAAATCGACACATACAATTCACTAGGTAAGCAATTATAGGTTCCCAAAAATGAGACAATTATGAATCTTGAACTGAAACAACTAAACAAATAATAAAGCCAACTTAGAAAGACGTAAATTCTGAATATATATAAGCAGTAACTGAAGCAGAAACGCAATACCCATTTGCCAAAAACACACAAAATAATCAAAAACCAAACACAAATTTTTGTTATTATAATTCTTTAGTAGTTGTTAATTAGAATGTAGGACGAAAATCAAAAGGTTCGGAATTTACCGGCAAATTTCGGGATCCGGTAGCTCTTTATACCCGATACCGAAATTTGGGTGAAACAAAAACGACCGTATCGAAAGAGAAATGGGGAGAGATTTTAGCGACTGTCGAAATATTTTGACAGCAACTACTGTTTAATAACCCCCTTGTGCGCATATACATACACATACACAGATATATACATACATATATATACATATAAAAACCAACTTTGGCAGCTAAATGTATGATTTGAGAAGGCTACTATGGACTTTCAATTATATTTTTTTATTTTAAAACTTTTTAAGAATTTACCAAAAGAACCTGAACAGTTTTACAAAAATGACTCACTAGTCATTTACTGTTTCCCTTACTTTTATGGTTACAAACGAGTCTTTAGGACATAAAAGCCCAAGATATCTGTCCCACTAAATAGTTGATCAACATCTAAAATATTATTTGCCAATGTTCATGATTTCAGCCATATTACTTAAGGGTACTTATGTTCAAATTATCATTTTTTATAATTAAAGTAAGAAACATTATTCTTTCAAAACAAAAGAAAAGAAAATTGGTCAATGAGGGTCATTTTGTAAATTGAGTACACTTTTTAAGTTATTTTCATTTTTTAATTAATTTTTTTTAAACAATCAAGGGTAAAGTTTTAAGGCAAGTGGTTTTTCTGAAAATTAAGGGTATTTTTATTTCCCAAACTATATAAATTTGTGAAGGAAAGAAATTAATATGATTCAAAATTATTAGAATTCACAACTCGGTACGAGGATAGTATACTATTTAGGATAATTATAAAGTACAATATTTTAAACGATTAATATTTATCTATGGTTATGAGACGAATAATTTATCGAGATTTTGGAATAATTTAATTGTCGTGTCGTACAGAAAATGTATGATAACATAAGGATATTATTGACTTTTCAAGTTTTACTTTGCATCATATATATTAGAGAGCTGTTAGATTATAGTTTGTATTTCCACAATAGCAAGTGACATTCATCGGTATTTCCACAATACCAAGTGACATTCATGGAATCCAAATATTGGTCGTATATGGAAAATAAAATTATCTAATATTCTTTTGAATTGTTAATATTCACTGCATGCAAGAGGATAGCGGTGCTAATGAAAATTAATATATCTAACATAGTATTTTGAATGGTTAACAACTTAACATTCACATCTAATTATGAATTATGATTTCAACAATACTAAGTAAGACTAATAGTTAGAATGATTAGTATTCACAACTTGTTACAAGAACAACAATGCTAATTGAGATAAAATCATTTATAACATAAACTTATAAAAAATTAACAACTATTAATGATTTTGATTGCATAATTTGAATTTGTAACCATGTTAAGAAGACAATGTGAGATATGATGGGGTTATTAACACTCTAAAAATTATTTTAAATACTTTATTATTTTGTATACTCAGTCACTCAATTTTATTTATTTTTATTTTTTATTTTTTGTTCAATATTAGATTCTGCATCTAGAACAACTTGCAATGAGAGCATAATGATATAACTGCCAAAAAAGAAAAAAAAACAAGAACAAAAAGAAGGCAAAAAAAAAAAAGAAGAAAAAGGTTGTTTTATAATACTTCTTTTATTTTATTTTTTGAAAAATAAAAAAATCACATATACTTTGTAATCATTTTTTTTTTTCAAAATATTGATTTCTTCATTGTTGGTCAAAGTATTGATCGAGATGTTGTAAATAAAACATTTTAAGGAATAAGAATTATGCATTGAACATTGAATATAATATATGAGTATTTAAAGTGATTATGTAACATTGATTTATAATAAATTATCTTTAATAAGTAATTCACATGGTAGGTATTTTTGTTAAAAAAAATACTAAAAGAAAAGTATCCAAAATAATTTTTTGTATACAAATAGCCCACTTATGGTAGTATTTATTTAGAAAAAGATGAATATTCATTTAATCCTTATATTTTGACTTAAGTGATTGCTTAGTAGTTATATGAAAAAACAAATTAAAAGATTGTTTCAGATGTTATATTCTTACCTTTTTTTTTCTTTTACAATATTATCCCTCCAACAATGTTTTTGACATTAATTAATTATCTAACAAAAGGTTAATTAGCAAATCAACCACTAATTATATGTATGAAAGAACTAGTATTTTTTTGTACCTAAGAAATAATCTTACTAATAATTATTTATAATTAAATTAATATCAACTAACTTAGAACAGTGTTTAATATCCTTCCAACAATCTTACTAATTTTTTTTATAAAAAAATAATTTACAAAATTAATCCTAAAAGTAAAATAATAATAAAAAATTTTAATGAATTTTCATTTTACTTTAAAGTTAATTTGAAAAATTATCATTTTCTTTTTTTATTATTAATATCTCCAAGATTTGTTGTAAGGATATTATTGTAAAAAGAAAGAGTAAGAGTGAAACATGTTTAACAATACAAATATCTCAAAAACATAAGGATTAAATAAACTATTAAATTAAAATATAAAAACTAAACGAATAATTACCATTTAAATAATTATAATAATTGTTTTCACTAGATATATTTTTTTTTTGTAATTGACATTTCGGCCCCTCAGTCCTCAGGCCCAAAAAGAGCGTAGAAAAAGAAAAGGGTTGAGCTTCCAACACCTTTTAAATTCTTTTAAGACCCCACTTTTTATATTTATAGTTCTTTCTTGAATAAAATTACAAAAAGATTATAATAATTGTTTTCACTAGATATATTATTTTTTTTGTAATTGACATTTCGGCCCCTTAGTCCTCAGGCCCAAACAGACCGTAGAAAAAGAAAAGGGTTGAGCTTCCAACACCCCTTTTAAATTCTTATAAGACCCCACTTTTTATATTTATAGTTCTTTCTTGAATAAAATTACAAAAAAAGATTAAAAAATTACAATAGAATTCTTATTAATTTTATTATCATGTAGAATAAATTAACTAAATTATAAACACATTTTTCAAAAAAAAAAATTATTAAGTGGCTTATTTCTTCATTGATTAAAAAATATCTTAATTTTATTTTAAAAAACCAATTATATCATATATTAGGATATAAAGATAGTAAGGGTTCATGATTTGCAAAGACACATTAATTAAATTCATAAAAGTTCTTTACTCCTTTTATGCAATTTTCTCTTGTTACACACATGATTCAAAATTCTATAAGGATACCATAGGGGTGTGATAAGTATTACTCTTGAAAAGAAGTAAATGAACATTTCAAAGTAGCAACATGCCCTTCAGGATACATGGATAAATAGAACAATTTGTTAATAAATCAAATGGATAACACACCATTCTACCATAAACTTCACAAGAAAAAAATTTCCAAGTGGTGAGTTTTGAAACAGAATCGATAGGACATAAGGCAGTAGTTCATATTGCAAGAAAACAAGAACCAATAAAAATGCAAACCGAAATGAAATGTTATGGAGTATTTCTTTCATTAGCAACTTATATTTTACGCAAACACTGTTTTCACCTTGGCTTGAGCAGAACATACTTCAAAAACAAAGGAACCAAAAGTACCTAAGCTATGCTAACACAGAATGCAAAAAAAATCTGCATTTTATCAATGTCAAAGAACCGAAGAATATAACTTTCCACTATGTTATAAAAGGATGTATCAAGTATACAAAATTCACCTTGTGCAATTACCCGATAGAGGCAAACACAATGAAATGTAAGCAAGCCCCTCTTACACCGAACAAAACTCATAAGCCAATAAACTGGCCAGCTATCCCCTGTATGATTAGAGAATTTCAAAAACTGGTGATGAGTAGCAATATTTATCAAACAATAGCTATCTGTTCAGAGGCTCTAACTGAACTTCCATCGTTCCATGTTGCAGACTTTTTTCTGCATGATCCCTGGTCGGGCTCAGTAGATCTGTAGAATCATCTTCCTCAAGGCTACCCAAAACCCAATTGCTTCTTCCAAATATTCTCTCTCTTCTCCGCTGCTTTTCACGAAATTCCAAATATACGACTATCAATGCACCTATCAAGAACCATACTACAAGAGCCCAAATTAGTCCGTGAACATTTTCACCCCCATACCTTTCTCCTAAATGTTTCATCCCAGTGAAAAGTGCCACAATTCCTGCAATAATGGCAAATCTGCCCAAAATGAAATGCAAGTACTCCCAGATCAGCCTTTTTGATGAAATCTCCTCTCCATTTGCTGGTTTCTTAGGCCTTACAAAAGCATTTAATGGTTGTACACAAGCCAAAACTGTAGCAGTAATCCCAAACTTAACATGTAATGAGCTGACATAGAAACCTCGAAGCTCAGCGACTGCAAAAAGAAGCGCAAGTAGGACAATTGCTAATCCTGAATACTGCAAGTAAACATGAATTTGATACCACCCATCACCCTTCACATGTTTCAAGTATCTAGCAGCCAATATTCCACCAGGAAGCAAAATACCCCAGGCAAGGAACATCATAAACCCATGTACAGCTAAAACCGGTCGTAAATCTTGCTCAGCCTCTGCAGAACCACGCAAAAGCAGCACTCGAACAGGCCTTTGACTTTTGACAAAATGCATATTCCTTTCAGTCAGATGACCATCTGTCCAGCTGGAACCCATTGCCCATATCACTTTGAGCGGAGTTGTGGGATCAATAATATTCTTACACTCTGGACTATTTCTGTGACTGTGATCGCATGATGGTTTTAATGGACGCGTAAACTCCAATGTAATGAAGCCATTTTCTGATTTGCACCTGACATATGTCATATTCTCAACGGTGGGATGCACACCCGAAGCATCCATACTATCAATCCAGTATGTATTTACGTGCCCTTTCCCGATATCATCAATCCAACCCACATAAGCATAGCTATTCACCATTCCACTGCCAAACCCTATCGCAAGATAACCACTTTTTTTCTCACCACGAGCAGCAAACGATATTGACTCCTTATCCCTTGACAGTGTCCAGAAGAAAGTAACTTGCTGGTCATCTAAAACAACACTGTTATTATACATATCCGATAGACCACCATCAACCACCTGAATTCTCCAACCCATTTTCTGATCATACAAAGATTGATAGTACACCTCATCAGGCGTATTCCTATCCGGAGCCCAAACCAATTCCATAGGGCTGGCTTTAACTCCTTCAGCTTCTGGCCCTCCAGCATAAATAGTCTCAGTCACATTCCTCAAAGATGCATTCCCACCAAGGATATCCGAAGTGATATAGAGTGCAACATCATGCCCAGCCTGTATTGAAAACTTTACAGGCACCCCTCTTTCCACTCTCAACACCGGAGCCTCCTTCTTATTAATGTAAAACACTTTCACAGGATTAGGAGGATTCGGATAATGCAAAGCCTCCCCTGTCACCACAACAAGTGGAACATTAGCATCAGCAATAATCAAATCCTGATCTTCTTTATCTTCTGCATCTAAAGGACCTAAACAATCATTCACATGCTCCGATACATTAAGCACCAAATGTCCATAAGTAACTGATTCAGGCTCCCCATGATTCTGGGGAAGATAGTACGGTGTAAGAGCATCAGGCGGTTTCAACAAACCCAACGCCCAAACAACCTGCAGGTTCTCAGTATAATTCACAGAGAAATCATACTTCTTATCACTGGATACCAACGGTCTCTTATACCTAATAAATGACACCCCGTCTCTTCTATGCCCATAAACCAACCTAGTATTATTCACCAATCCACCCGAATCACTTCCTTCATATATTGCATCAGGACAAACCCCAGAATAAGAACCATCTTTGTTAACACATTCACTATATTTTGTAATATAAAAATCATCAACAAATGGCAATCCCTCCTGCTTGAACCCGGTCATCGCCACGTCAGCACCAAGCATAAACCCGGAAGCGGCATTCGGGTTGGCCCACCCAAAAGCCATGTAATTCTGGGTCCCGGTGGCAGCCTCTAAACCAATATCGATCGAATTTTCATCGGCATACAACGTCCATCTAACTCTAAACTCTTTTGACAACACCTTACAGTTGTCGAACATTGTAGGCGCTCCCAAAACTCGATTCGAACTGGGCGTCGGCGATGGGGCCAGTCCGGGGCTCAATGGGATACCCGAATCGGACCCATTTAAAACCACATGGCCGAAATCGGAAGCCGTGAACGAGTCCCAGACGGCAAGCACGGGAATTTGCTCCCACGTGATGTTCTCCAACAAACGGACAGTAAATGTGGCGTTTTTGTAAGTCTCGTTGAGGCTGTGATCGGAGACAATGAAGCCGCTGGTAATGTTATCGAAATTGGTAGCGTTGGCGCCCCACCAGTGGACGTCCGACCCAGGTAACATCTCGAATTGCGAAACCCTAAATGAGCAATCGTCGATCACGGAAAAAACTCCACGTAATTGGTGCTGGACCATGAAGAGCTCGTGCTCGCGTCCGGCATACGGCGACGTTTTGTTACATTTTTTACCCGGATCCACGGAGCAAGATAGGGTCAAAAAGTAGAGGAGGAATAGTAGCAGTAGGATCGGAGGTTTTATTCTTCGAAGCATGGGGAGATCCGGATCTGATTTTGATCCGAATGGAAGAAATAGAAAAAAATTGCTGTAATATCTTTTAGCAAGAAGGGAAAATTGAAGAATGACTGACCTGTGTTGGAGAATTGGTGAGTTGACTCAGTGGAGACAGCCAGTCGCGTACTCGGCCTTTACGCTGGAGAGTTCTGTTTTCAACCGTTTGGAAATTTGGAATTGGAGGCTGGGCAAGGCAGGCAGGGAGAGAGAGAAAATGGCCGCGGAATGGTGGGAGAATGGCAGTTTCGTGATTTTATCGAGATTTTTGTCCGAATCTTACTAGAATCCTTGTGCTGGGAGAATGAACCACCAATGACACCTGTCCAACATTTTATTAATAAAATGTAAACTTCGTTTAACCCCTTCATTTTATAATCAAACATCAAAAGTTTCCCCACTTGTTTTGTAAGTCATAAAAGCAACCCCCATACTCTTAGTCCTAAATTTGTAGTAACCTTCAAAATTTATTGGGTGAATTGCAGTTTGTTCACAAATGGAGGGGTGAGTGAAATTGGTGACCGTTAAGTCATTTTTACTTGGTGGAGAATGAAAACTCATCGAGTCTCAGTCTCCGTAAGTAGACTCCAACGAGACGTCGACCCAACTTGAAAAGGGTGGGCAGAGTGTAAAAACTTGATAGTCAACGCTCACATAAAAACCATATTAATGGCATGATAATATAAAAAAAAAAAGTGTGCTTTTTAGTAGTGACTCAAGAAGGTATGGAAGGTGACGTGCATGAGCGGAGAATAATGCGAGTAAAGCAATCAGAAACTTAATTTATTAAAATAGGAATAAAGGGGACGTATTTCGATTACGCAACGTCTAGACTTTAGATCGTCCAACGAAGTTCTTTTTATGTGGCTTCATCATCATCACAAACGAAGTTGTTGCCAACCGCCAAGTATCAACAATTAATTTGTCTACTTCAGTTTGTTTATGTGGCCATAAAACTTGTGAGCTTGCTTACGCATAGGAATTTCAGAAAGCCCTTGGAATCGGAGTGTTGGACAAATTGGAAACTCTGAACCAGGAGCAAAAAGACTAACAGAGAGCTCATCCTAGCTAAAGACAATTATTTGCAATCTTGGAAGTTTTCAGAAATTTGACCAACCACAAACTTTCATCTTGCCCATTTGTAAGTATAACAAGATTTTCACTATTCTCTAGTGCTGCTGCAAATTGCTTTCCAATCTCTTCCCATCAAATGGGGGGATTTCAATTTCTCTTCTGCTCCCCGCAGAGACTTGCTTAAATATACAAGAGCACAGTACTGACATTCGGACAAAAGAAAACTTGGTCAACAGCCAGAGCCAAGGAGAACGAAAGCACTCAAAAGCACTAGAGAATAGTGAAAGATGCAGCTACTATACTTATCATAGCAAATAGAATCAAATAACTAAGAACACTAACAAAATAGCATAACAGTTAACAACCATGGCTCCATCAAAAGCAAACTCAGCTTCTCAGGCAGAGCTGGAAAGTACAGAACAGTAACAAGCCAACCAGACAACAATTCAAAGATACAGGAATCAAATATTAGAGAATCCAAGTGTACTAAGTTACCATAATTCATCCTCACATCAAATACTAGTAATCTCATCTCCATTGTTTTAATACTCTGACCATGAGTGTAACAACAAATATTCAGCCTAATTCACACCGAGGATGTGCATCCAAATTCCCATTGAGACAGCCAAAGATTGATGTTTGACAGCTATCGACTCTTGTGGTGAAGCTTTTGAATGCTGCTGCATCAGTTTCAAGATATCTTATCTGAAGTTGAAAGAAATACATCAACAAGAACACCATGCAACACTGAAAAAAAAAATAAAAAAAAATGATAATTCCATTTAACAGATTTACTCTTCCAGTACATTGCCACCCAGAGAAGGAAAAAAGAAAGCTCACTTCATTCAGAGAAGTCCAAAACAACTTACAGACCATATCTGCAGCAATGTTCACCAAGTCTAAATCCCCAAACAAGTGTAAAATATTTTTCATTATACAACAATAATGCCACTGGTCGTTCTTTCAAATAATACTGGATTATACACACCTGTCCTGAAGTCAAATCTTCAACTGGGGGCCCATTCTGGATTTTGAATTTGTCACATCCCTGCAGAACTTGAGCTCACCACTACAAGGACAGTGTCTGATTGGCAAGGAAGAACCACCCTCTCTCCCCCGTGGGACACATTTAGGTATTCTTCCAATATAAAGAGCTTGTGAACAGGTTTCATGTGCTCACACATCAAATGAATTTAAGAGTGACAGAGATTTTCCAAGCTATACATGAAAGATGGATCAAGGCTAAGGGAGGAAAAAGTTCAAAAGTAGAAGATCTACGAGGAAATAACTACATCTTGGCAGCATAAACAAGACATCATCAACCACAAGATGAGGAAAAAGGAAGGATACGATAGAGAAGAAACACGGTAAAATAAGTTGAGAATCATTATGATTATTATTGAAACACTAACTGCAATAATTTACAAGAAACTGAAACTACAAAACCAGTCAAGGTTTCAGTTACAATGCAACAAACAGCAGAAGTCACAACTAGAACAACAATCTTTTGCCAAAGTATACAAAGAGAAAACAGAGTTTCACACTTGAGTAGTCTACAAATATCCATCAACCTTTTCCCAATTATTTGTTTTTAATTAGTCTTGTCATTCTCGACACCGAGACCATACAGTACACCAGCATACTTTTCTGTGCAGCCGTTGAAGAAGTTTTCCCTCAACTTCCTAAATGTGCAGGAAGTGAGCAAACTATCTGAACCTGCTTGATGACAAATCCCAACTCGTTCTACCTCCAACAACTCCGCAAGCTTGTTCAACCCACCATGAAGGCTGTTGCAAAACTTCATCAAATGTTTGATATCATATACTACAGGAAAATACATATTGATCAATTCAAAGAATCCCGCTTGCGTATCAGGTAAACTCCGGCAAGTCAACAACTTAAGCAAATAACCAAAATCATACCCACTATGAAACGTGACCCAACGTACAACATCATTCAACACAATCCCTGACGACATCAAAAGCTCACCAAAGCGGTTCACATCAATACCCTTCTCAATATTCTTCTTAAAATCAATCCCACACTGACGAAGCAACTCAACTGAATCACTAGCAAAAATATCATCAATTAAATTAAACTCGCGAAAGTTGAATTGCCAAATGCAAAACTTCTCAGTCCCACAAGTAGGCAAATTCCCATTTTCATCTGAAAATGTTAAACCCAATTGAATCAACTTCAACATGTCAACGTTATCCTTCAACGTTTGGTAGTTATAATCATTAATATTCTTAAAAGCTCCCACGGGACGCAAAACCACGCCTGGGAACTCCGTATCCATGGCTATATAGTTATACTTATCAACAATTTCACGAATTAAAGCAAATTCCTCTTCGAGATTATCATTCCACACCTCTCGAATTTGAATTTCATCGCCCCCCTTAGGCAAAACCGACATTTCCAAGACAGCAAATTTTAAACCTAAACTAAACACAACAACAACACCAACCGACAAGATAGATACTAAAACGCCCAGATCCGTAAACAGATCATAAGTAACTCGAAACCTCAAAACCTGAACTGGCTTCTCTCCGCTGGAAGAAACGTCACCGTTTCAACACTTCTCAACAGATCTGTAAGAAGACATGGGGAAAAAATTAGATTTTTTGAAACCCTAAGAAAGCAAGTAAAGTGAAGAGAGTGAGATGAGCGAATGAACAAGATCTGACCTTGGATTGATGAAATTAAAACTCGAAGCGAACAGATCTTGAGTGATTTCGTGTTCTTTCGAAGAAAATTTTTAAGGTCAACGAATTGCTAGAGGAGAGACGAAAGCAGATATCCCGAGGGTTTTGTTTTGAACCCGTTGCCTGCCTGGGCGTTAGTAGAAGAACTAATAGGACAGTGAGATAAAATGGGAAAGTGAACCCATTAAACGCTGTCGTTTAAACAACAACACTTGTTAAAACGACGGCGTCTCGTTGAGTCGGCACTTTTGACTGATTTAAACTCCTGAACGCATTTTAAAATTATGTGTTATGATCGCCAATGAGTTGGTCACAAATTCGCAATTCCATAATCAATTCAAAATGACTCCCAAAACCCCTAAAATTTGGCCTAACATATACTCTAAAGTATATCAAATTGAAAAAGAGTTTCCAAAATGTCTGAATTTTCATTATTATAAATTTAATTAACTCAAGTGGTGACAGAGAAATCATTGCATAAAAATCCAAATTAAGGAGTAAACAAAATTTAAGTCTTATTTGAGGTGAGCAATAGCCAATGACCGTGGACCTTGTTCAAATTCTCACCATTTGGTCACCGCGTCAATTAAAATGTGGTATGATGAATGTTCGAGGAAGTGTCTCCTAGATGGGTCTCTTTCACAGAATTGGATTTATTATATATATATATATTTTTTTTTTTCTTTACTCCAAAATTGGAGTGGATCTTATAACAAGAGCGGCGCTTGTGTGAACATTTTTAGAGGTGCGGACGTGGCATAGTCAAGTTCAATTATTGTGTTCTAAAACCAAACTACTTGAACGCATCCTTTAATGGTGTACACGTGATCATGTGAATTATAAAAAATAAAAACAAATAATAATAATGAAACGGCGTCGAGGGTCGATGGTCGTTAACTGTAATATGAAAATACTCCAATAATATTAAAAATCCTGAATTTTAATAGTTTAAACGATAATTGAGATTTGAGACTTTGAATGATGGATGATTACAAGGTAAACAAAAATTGTTTATACTTTTTTTCTAATATATTTTAGAAATTGCATAACTCGTAAGTTTAAGCCACCAGATGAGGGTTTAATAGCAGTCCAAAAAGGGATCTCAACATACATCTTCATGTGAGATGCAATTATAACAAAATAAATGTGACTCGTAAAGCAAGAAAATTAGAAAAGATCGTCTAACTGTACGCACGGATGAATAGAATACATGTCTTCGGCTTTTATAAAAGTGAAATGTTATAACCACAAGCGCTGTTATACAACATTATATGGTATATTACGACTGGTTGAATTAAAAAATATGGCAGTCCATATAATTTATTTTTATTATTTATTTATCTAACTAATCAATTATGTTATACCATACCATATTGGTTTGTATCATAACACTAATATTAAAATATATCTCGACATCATCGACTAATTCTACCCCCATGAAATATCATATTTTTTAATAGGGTTCCAACTCTACTGTTTTGTTATTCAATTCCACACTGAAAGTGAAAAGCTTGATTGTACTATAACCCAAGAAAACCATTTTTGATCACGAATGTGGACTCTTTTCATCTTAAAAGTACATATTGATTCCCATTCATGAACAGTCACAATACTTTTTTTTTTTTTGCCATTATTGACAGAGAATGCAGTCGTGCTCCCCACTAATGGAAACAATTATTTGTTTTTTCTTTTAATTATAATATTTTGTATTCTAGTAGAGATTGATTATCAAAACTATTAATAAATGAATACCGTGTGTCGTGAGAATTGTATTAAGATAATGCGTATAAAATTCGTAGGTGACAAATAAGCAAATGAGCTCTTTGTGTGCCGCACTGAATCAATGAACTTGGTCATTAGGAAGACAGTAGGCAATTATCTAAACAATTATTTTCCAGACTAAGAAGTAATTAATCGAGTTACCTTTGCAATTTGACCAAAATACGATTAAAGGTTTCATTGTCTCTTCTCATAGATGTCACGACCAAAATTTCAGTTAAAACATAAAATGCTCGTTAACCCACAGTGCATGTAGGATTAAATGTACCATTTTATCATATGGAGGAGAAAAGGAGGCGACAGTTTGTTGTGGCCAACGATATTTTTATGTAGTAATTTATTAAGTATATATTATTATTTGTCCTTTAAAATTATTATCTCAATTAATAAACATAACCATTAATGATAGTTACCATGATAATAGTCACAATAATAATTATTTTCGAGGGATTTATCATAAGATTTATAGGCATCCACCCAAAAGACTAATATTTTAAGTGAAGTAATTTATCTCTTTATAAACCCAAGTATCTCCATTTTTCTCGGCAATGTGCAACACACTCAACAATAATTATAATAATAATGATAATAATATTTTAATAAGGTCATTAAAAGTGTTTTACCAAATTGAAGGAACTCATATAAAATCAATTTAACGAAACTTTATTATTCCTGTACAATGATTTTTTTTTTCTTTTTAAAGCTATTGTATAATAAAATTTAAATCCTAAACTATGTAAGAGCATCTCTAAAAGGCTCTATAAATTTTACTTTTGAAATATTTATTTACTTACTTATGTAGTAAATAGAATAGTGAAAAAATATATTATTCTCCAAAAGACTCCTTAAATAGAAATGAGTTAATATGATTTTAACTAAATAACTATTTTTTTAAAAGAAAAGTCAATGATAATTAAAGCACCTCTCTCTCTTTCTCCAACAAAAAGTAATAAACTATAAATTGAAGAGGGAGAAAGTAACTTTCCAAATTTAAAGAGAGATGATAATTTCTTATTTGAAAAATCTTAATTGGAGTATCTTTTAGAACCTTAAATGCTGATATGACTTTTCAAATAAGTAATAAAATTTTATTTAAAGAGTTTTTTGGTGATGCTCTAAGCTAACCTTCATGAAAAATTTGAAATTTGTAGTATATCACATGCTTACCATTTTTAAGACTTCGTCTGAGAATTGAGATTGAATTATTTTCATTTTAGTCAATGATGATTTTAAAACAGATATATTGTGTGTGCGTAATCATTATCAAGTGAGGGCATCCTCACTTTGTAAACATGAAAATATCATTAATAAACAAAAAAATATAGTTTATAATGTATTCAAATATGTATTTTAGTTATATTTTAGTGACAAAAAATAAAGTTTCTAATATGTATGTGTATATATAGAGAGGGGAAAACTTTTGTAATTGTAAGAAAACTTTTATTTTCTTATATATTTGCAATTGTTAGATGACATATGTCACTAGTAGACCTATAGTGAAATCATATTTTAGGTCACTCCTGGATAATGCTTGAAGGATTAAAAATGAAATGGAAGATAATTATGTGTATGTAAAACATCTTTTATTGGCATTTCATGAAGATGATAGCATGGAACTATAAAACATAAGCTAAATTTTTGTTTAGGATTAAGGAGTTGTAGTTTTTAAGTTACACTTACTGTGAAAAAAAAAATTGTAACTATAAAACAAAAGTTAATAGCATGTATTAAATATAATTTTTAAATAATAATTTTGATAAAATTATTAAAAATATAATAAATTTTTTATCATATAAATAAAAAATCATATTAATATAACTTATAACCTACAGCAGTTTATGTCTACCAAGATTAGGGGATGGGGCTTAATTTTACATCAATGGGAAGAATCATGTACCTGACTTTCTCAATTTATCTTATTAACCTCCCCTTGACAATAATCTCTATTAATTTTTAAAATTATCCTTAACATCAAAGTTTGTTTTCAAAACCAAAGCCTTCACTTTCATCTCCCGCACCGATTTAAGTACTTATATTTTTTGGAGGAAAATGTCGAACGAAGAGTTGGCTTGCACCCATGCTTCTCTCATTCTCCACATGAGAATGGAATCATCGTCAAGTCATGAGAAGAATGCAACTCTGATCAAGGTTGCATATGCGAATATTGACTCTTAATGGCCAAGTTTGTTCCCCAATCACTTGTGGGTTGTAGCTGTCGTGCCGTTGCTACTGCTGCTAGTAGTGATGGTGAGAATAACCCAGCTACAACTGCCAAAGAGAAGGAGGAACCCAAGAAGTGAAGACGACACAGGATTTTGTTTGACTATGGGTGCATTTAGTATTAAGGTTGGGCAGTTGTACCTTGTAAGTTATGTTGGTATAATTTTTCACTTGTATAATGAAAAATTTATTATATCTTTAATAATTTTATCAAAATTTTTATTTAAAATTTTTATTTACTATTTATTATTAATTTTTATTTAATAATTATATTTTTTTTCCACAATAATTGTACTTTAAAAATTATGGCACCTCAATCTTAAACGGGACCTATATCAGACTTTTTTCACATTTTCCTCTTATTACTGCTAATTGCGTTTCTCCCTGTATTTATTTTAGTCCTTGCTAAATTCTTCATTTTTTATAGTTTGAAAGGTCCATTAAAATTAGGACTCATTATTTTCAAGTCAATTAAAATTATGCTCAATAGTAAATATCAACAAAAAAAACGTAAATACATATTTAAGAGTAATGAAGTTTGACTAATTTTACCACCCACTAATTTTGGAAAAAGAAAACGACGTCACTTTAGGCAACAAAGCCACTGGAAATCACCAAAAAGCTCTACAACATTCTACTTCGGTCCGCTTGCCTCCTCTCCAAGCTTTCGCAAACTGCTTTCTGTCTGTCAGCCGCTCTCAAAAACCCAGCAAAAACATTAAACAAACAACCGTACTTCTTTCTCCAATACTTCAGTAAATTATTATAAAAAAAGAAGGCAAAAAATGGCATCGAAAAGACTAACGAAGTCCACTTTTGCCGCTTTAAAGTCAGCCAGATACAATAAACTCTCGCTCTCTCAATCCGGCTCCCGCGCTAAATCAATTTCCACTTACACCAATTTTACAAATTCACTCTCGCGGCCTCCAATCGAAAATAGACTCATACTTCCGCCAAACGATGTCGTTTCCGCGAAGTTATCCTTCACGACCGTCAGTTTCGCGCGCAAGTTTCATTCCTCCACTCCGCTCCGCTCCTCCGCCACAGGCGTTTCTCAGGTCCGTACACATATAGCGGACATCTAAATTTTAAAAAAATTGTGGCTGTAACTATAAATATATATTCATTTTTGCTTGTGATTTGTGTCTTGTTTTCATAGACTTGAGATTTTCTAAATGTAGGTGAAGAATATGCATTCTGTGAAAATATTGATAAATCATGTAGAAGTTCAATTGATATCTGATACTTTTATGAAACTCAATTCTGGAATTTTATCTACATGCAATGACTTGTTACTGCAAATGAGAATGAGAATGTGAAGCCTGTGAGATTTTTTTTTTTTTTGGTTTTTTTTTGTTTTTTGTTTTATATACACTTATGAATTGCCGGTATATTTATTCAGATTACTCCAACGGAGTTCACTGAGAAGGCATGGGAGGGTATTGTAGGTGCGGTTGATGCTGCACGAGTTAACAACCAACAAGTGGTGGAAACTGAACATCTAATGAAAGCTCTGTTGGAGCAAAAGGATGGTTTGGCTCGGAGAATACTCACAAAGGCGGGGCAAGACAACACCAAAGTTCTGCAGGCTACAGAAGACTTTATATCCAAACAACCAAAAGTATCTACTTTCAAATTTTGAGTACATATTCATTTGTGTTAGCCTTGTTGGTAATGTAGTGGGAAATTTTTATTTTCTTGTGTCAGGTGACGGGTGCCACTAGTGGACCTATAGTGGGATCAAATTTTGGTTTACTCTTGACTAATGCTCAAAGGATTAAAAAAGAAATGGAAGATGATTTTGTGTCTGTAGAACATCTTTTGTTGGCATTTCATTCAGATGATAGGTTTGGACGGCTGTTGTTCAATGATATCAGGCTTAATGAGAAGGACTTGAAGGATGCAGTTAAAGCTGTTCGTGGACATCAGAGAGTAACTGATCAAAGTATGAACTCCTTTATGCATTCAAATTCTTGAACTTTGTATGCATTTAGAACTCAATAGTTTGTGTTTTATGACAAGAAGAAGCTACTTGAATTCAGTGAGAATTGTGCTGCAATAGAGAAGAGTGGGAAGCTTTGTCAAACAAAATTAAGACTATGTTATAAAGGTAGATAGTGTTGCAACGGGTTTATGTCTGTTTCACTTGGTTATTCATGGCTTTTCTTTTCATCTGTATCATCTTGTCCAACCTGATATTTATGCATGAGTTGCAAAGTTTGAACCTCCCCTTGCATTTAATATCATGTGCTGAATTTTTTTGTCTCTTAATGTAGTGAGATCCTCGTCACATGTTCTTTAGCTGTTTTCTACACCTTTTTTGGATCTCAAGATAGATTATGCTTGTGTGATACAATCAAACCCACAGCTGATTGGCATCTTTTTGTTATGTGTTTCTGATGATTAACCATTAGATATTACGTGTTCTATAATTAGTTACTTTTCCAATCTGTGACTAATTGACTCTATTTGTATGTAACAGATTTCCTATTTCCTTGGTTGCTTTTAGCTGTTGGTTACCACCACTTGTTATTTTCTTCATGTATGTAGATCCTGAAGGAAAATATCAAGCATTGGAGATGTATGGGAATGACCTGACAGAGCTTGCTAGGAGTGGAAAACTTGATCCTGTTATAGGTCGAGATGATGAAATTAGGAGATGTATCCAGATACTATCTAGGAGAACCAAAAATAATCCAGTTATTATTGGTGAGCCTGGTGTGGGGAAAACTGCCATTGCTGAGGGGTATGTAGCTTGTGTTTTCAGTTTTCAAATTCAAAAACTTATACTTCACCATGGCTCTTTTCAGAAGCATGAAAAAACATGTACCTTGGATTTTTATTTGTGTAAATTGTTTATTTAGTATATCTGGGTGGAATCTATAGATTATGCTAAAATATTTCTTACAGGAACTTGGTTATCTTGTTCGAGATGCAGTATTCTTTGCATCTTTTGCAATCACATAGTTCAGCTATTGCAGATCGTTCTTGTTAAGTTGGTTGTGTAGCAGTATATGATTTTTGTGTCAGATCACTAATCTATTTCCTGAATCTGAGATGAGACATATGTTAATACTAAGACTTTTTTAATTTCTTTGCAGATTGGCTCAGAGGATTGTGCGCGGGGACGTTCCAGAAACATTGCAAAACAGAAAGGTTATATTGATTCTTGAATGGAAAATATTTTGTTTCAGATGATTCTATGGCAGTTTCTTAACTGAGACTTTAGTGAAACAGTTGAATCTAAGCAAGAGTTGTTCTTGAGGACTCCTGATATATACGATATTAATTTATAAAAAATAATTGCATTAAACGTACACTCTCTCCTTTCTCCTTCAACTAAACTTGTATTTAATCTTTTTGTTTACTCTTATATTGCACAGTTGATCTCCTTAGATATGGCTTCGTTGGTTGCTGGTACCTGTTATCGTGGCGAATTCGAGGAAAGGTTGAAAGCTGTGTTGAAGGAAGTTACCAAGTCCAATGGACAGATTGTCTTATTCATTGATGAACTACATACAATTATTGGGGCAGGTTGTAGCCTTATCCTGTTATTTGTAGTATTGTTTTAGATAATCTTATGATCCTTGATAACAAAAGTACGATCAGCATTATCAGCTTCCTGATTGAAAACTTATTATCTTGTATCTGTTTTGATTATGAAATTCAGTCAGTTCTTGATACAAAGTCCTCAGCTGTGGATTATTTTGTGTAGGTAATCGGTCTGGTGCAATGGATGCTAGCAACATGCTGAAACCAATGCTTGGTCGAGGTGAGCTTCGGTGTATAGGAGCAACTACATTGAATGAATATAGAAACTACATTGAGAAAGATCCTGCTCTTGAGCGTAGATTTCAACAAGTGTTTTGCGATCAACCATCTGTTGAAAATACAATATCCATACTTCGTGGGCTACGGGAGCGATATGAGCTACATCATGGTGTTAAAATATCAGATAGTGCCCTCGTTTCTGCAGCCGTTCTTGCAGATCGATACATCACAGAACGATTTTTGCCTGACAAAGGTAAATGACATGTTTTGTTTACCCTTCATGCAGATATCTAACAGAGAGACATGTTTTTGTTATTTTTAGGTATTTGATTAAAGAGACTTCTTGAGCGGTCCTGTCATGAGTTGTGAACCCCATGTCTAAATTTATGTTTTTTTTCCCCACCCCTAATTTTTTAATGCCATTTACATGCTTTGTCTTGCAATACAAGATGAACTACAACACACAGTCTTGTATGCATGACGAAGTGCAAGTCAGTTTTGTATGCATGACAAAGTGCAAAACAGTCTTGTATGCATGCTGAAGTGCAAGAAGAACACTTCTATGCATGACGAAGTGCAAGACGGAATCTTACAAACACTCTAAAATTGATTATAATAAGGACATTTTTGTCTTTCTACAATAATAGCATCTGAAAAAAAAACATGATTTTGGTCAAAGAGGTTAAGACTCACGACGACCTTTTACTAAGGTACTTCTATCCGAAATTATACTGTTATTGTCTTCTGTATTTCGATTAAATAATTAATTGGAGTTCTTGTGACTGGTTGTTAATTCATGACTCATTCAGGCTATGGTCACCAAAACCTAGATGCATGAGAAGTCCGGAAAAATAAACATATGATTCTACTGTATTGGTGAATCTGCAGTTTAATTGTTTAGTTGATAGTTTATTTCCCTTGTTTTCTCATTTTGCTTGGAAAAAGGTTTTAAAAAAAAAAAATTCAGCGATAGCTATTTGATGCATATTGAAAGTATAGTTTCTGTCTTTTTAATGTACAAAAGAGTGGATATGCGCTCATCAGAGAGTGCTTTTTGCAATTGACGTTTGAGAAGTTGTTGATGCCAATGAAAGATGGAAGCTATGGATTTGCTTCCCAGGTAACCCACAGAGAAAGGGGGAAAGGAGAAAGAATTGGAAGAAATAGCCAACTATTTTTCTTTCCCTGTGTTTGAATCTTGTCGCTGCTGGGAATCTTGTTAAATGTTAACATCTTCTGTGTACGTTGTCTTGTATAAAGATTGTAATTGGCTTTTTTCTTTCAGCCATTGATCTTGTTGATGAAGCTGCTGCAAAACTGAAAATGGAGATAACTTCCAAGCCTATAGAGCTGGATGAGATAGACAGAGCTGTGCTTAAATTGGAGATGGAGAAGCTTTCTCTGAAAAATGACACCGATAAGGCATCCAAGGAAAGGTTAAGCAAACTGGAACATGATCTGACTTCATTAAAACAGAAACAAAAAGAATTAAATGACCAGTGGAGCCGTGAGAAAGATCTCATGAGTCGAATACGTTCAATTAAAGAAGAGGTAACCCTTCTCTTAGTCTTATTATTATTAAATTCCCGTCCCTGCTTTTCTCTTAATTTCTTATGTAATTGTTTAAATTTTGATAGATTGATAGAGTTAACCTAGAAATGGAAGCTGCTGAGCGTGACTATGACCTGAATCGTGCTGCTGAACTCAAATATGGAACTATGATCTCCCTTCAACGTCAATTAGAACAGGCTGAGAAGAACCTTTTGGAATTCCAAAAATCTGGGCATTCCTTGCTTCGAGAGGAGGTCACTGATCTTGATATTGCTGAAATTGTTAGCAAATGGACAGGCATACCCCTATCTAGCCTTCAACAATCAGAGCGGGAAAAGCTAGTTATGCTGGAAGAAGTACTTCACAAGAGAGTTATTGGTCAAGATATTGCAGTTAAATCAGTTGCTGATGCAATCCGACGTTCGAGGGCAGGATTATCTGATCCAGCTCGACCTATAGCTAGCTTCATGTTCATGGGTCCTACTGGTGTTGGAAAAACTGAGCTTGGAAAAGCATTAGCTGATTTCCTCTTTAACACGGAAAATGCACTTGTCAGAATTGATATGAGTGAGTACATGGAAAAGCATTCAGTTTCTCGATTGGTTGGGGCCCCACCAGGTTATGTTGGTTATGAAGAAGGTGGACAACTCACTGAAGTGGTTCGTCGAAGACCATATTCTGTAGTACTCTTTGATGAAATTGAGAAAGCCCATCAGGATGTCTTCAACATATTGTTACAGTTGTTGGATGATGGAAGGATAACTGATTCTCAGGGCAGGACTGTCAGTTTTACTAACTGTGTCGTGATAATGACTTCAAATATTGGGTCTCACTATATACTTGAAACTCTCCAAAGTGTACAAGATAGCAAGGAAGCTGTTTATGAGGTGATGAAAAAGCAAGTTGTGGAATTGGCCAGACAAACATTTCGGCCAGAATTTTTGAATAGAATTGATGAGTACATTGTGTTCCAGCCTTTGGACTCCAAAGAAATCAGCAAAATTGTTGAAATACAGGTAATAAAATCTTCACAGACAGTTCCTTTTAGTTGCCTAATTCTTTTAACAAACTGAATTTTGGGGATGGGATCCTATATTCTATCTCTCAATTCTTTTCGGAAGTCACTGTCTCTTGAGAGACAATGTGGCATTTGTGGCCATAAGCACTCTCTTTCCCAACATAAGTCTTAAGCCTACTTGAATTTGTTATGCATGAGGGAGGGAAGGTTAAACTGAACATTCAGACTTTTAGTCAACATCATCCGGACCTTTTTAATGGATCTAAGTCAAACGAATTTCTACTTTGGGTTTCATGAGAAAAGTTTGGTGTTGAATTATTTGAGTTGGCTGGTTTTTCATTTGTTTCTTATATTTGAGGATGATCTCCTTCTGCATGTCATTAGAATCTCTGTTACAGAAAAATGATCTTGTCTGATATTTATTTTTGGTTGATCATATCGGTATGTGAGCGAGCGTGCATATAATAGTGCTGGACATATCTTCTCTGTAGTATCTGCATCTTACGCGTTAATTGTTTTAATTTAAAATTGTCATTGTTGATTGGCAGATGAACCGAGTGAAAGACAGGCTGAAACAAAAGAAGATTGATCTTCACTATACAAAGGAAGCTGTTACTCTTCTGGGGATATTGGGTTTCGACCCTAACTTTGGAGCAAGGCCAGTTAAGAGGGTAATACAGCAGTTGGTTGAAAATGAAATTGCGGTGGCCATCTTGAAAGGAGATATTAAGGAGGAAGACTCAGTTATCATTGATGTTGATGACTCCCCGTCAGCCAAAGATGTTACTCCACGAAACAAATTGTGCATCAAGAAATTGGAGAGCTCTTCCCCCATTGATGCAATGGTTGCCAATGACTAATAATTGTCTTTGGAGTGGTAAATAAACTCAATAAAAACTTTGTTTGGTCTTTTGCTGATATCTGGGTACAATCACGGTGGCATCCTAGGTACAATTCCCTTTTCTTGTAGGATATAACAGATCTTTGCTGTTATAAATTTGTTGGTTTGGAGCATGATATGTTCATGCCTTTAATTTGTAAAATATATCAAACTTTTTCCTCATCTCATCATCTTATTCTGTCGTTTGCACATATGATATGGTGCTCTTATTTGATTAGCTTAACCCAAACATCAATCCAAAGTTGATGACAGGAAGAATAGAAGCTTTTTGGGTCGGTACTCGGTTGTTTGCTCTTGTCTCTCATGAGACAGTGATGGAATAATTATTATTAATTATATGAAAAGGTTCCCATAACTGTTTTGCCTTCATGTAAACACCTTCCATCCCGTGAACTCCCGAGTCTCGTCTTTTCCTAAAGAAACTTTGTGGACATACAGTTCTTTAGATAATGCGGTACCAACAGTTTAGCTATTGTTTAACAAAAATCGGCTTCCTAATCTCTTCTGCTTGTGTCTTGTGTGTTGCTTTTCTAATTTATTAGTTCGTGTATTAAAAGATAAACAATGATTGGTGTAGTAAGTGGAATCGTGGAATCCTGCCAATGGCCCAAATTAGTAATATCCTTTTAGGTATCGATATATTTGGAATTCCCTATACGCCCTTTATAGCCATTAGGTTGTCGTTTGGTGGTGGGTGTATTGCAATGAGTTTAGTTGCCTTTTTCTCTGGCAACATCGAAAATAAAAATGTGTATCTAGGCAGGCAACAAAAATGGATACAATTAATTATTTGGGAGAAGTCGGACTTTGTCATATAAATTACATTTATTACAAATAAGTTGTGTTAGTTGGGTTGATTCATTCGATACCAATCTTTCTAATTCGCAATTTAATGGGTTTGGGTGTTATTCATTATGATGATGTCCTGCATCTAACGAATTATGTACATCATGCGACCAAGTTATATCGCTCGTCAATATATTAATTTTTTCTTATGGGCAAAAAAATTATATTATAATATATGGATATAATAATAAGCATTTTGTCTCGGTTGGTTATGCTATTGCATGAATATCTAAGCTTTTAAATATTTTTAAAAAAAAGGTTGTGGGATTTTTTGTTTTTTCCTTTTGGGGAAAACAATTTGTTAAGGAGCTGGATTTAGAATTTTTAGATATCCAACGCAAAATGTTATTCTATTTGGTGGAGGGATTATCTTACTCACAAATCAAAAATGGGACACAACTAAAAATTTCTCTCGACAAAATACAAATGAAATCTAGTTTTTTTCATCTCTTTCATCTGTTATATTTATATTGTTCTATCACCATACTTTAACTAAGTAGAGTTTAGCTTTGATGTCACATGATTAGGGGTTGGGTTTAGACTTTTGGGTATTCAATAAAACAGACTAGCCTTTTAATGGAGGAATTTATCATGCTTATAGACCCAAATAATTATCTTTTATTAATCAATATAAAAGACACAATTTAACAAACTTTCTCTACCTGCAATGGAACTTAGACCTCTCTCTACATGGATGGATTTCATTTCAACATCAAACTATGGCTATTATATTTTCACTGCAAGTACTCACACCAGTTGTAGCTTATCATTTGTAAATGTATTACCTAGGTTTTATGATTTTTGTAGCTTTTCAGTAAATAAAATAATGTAGAAGGAAGTGAGAGCGACTGAGTGAGACCAAGAAGCATGGACAAAGAACATCTTGTCCCGTTAATATATGTATGTATATATAGTAACAAATAGTTGTAGATTTTAAGTGAACATGGTTTATAATATTTTGTATATATAATAAACAAATAGAGAGAATTTAATGTTTTTCCGATAGATCAATGGACATAAGATCGTCATACGGATTGAATTGTCAATAATCTTACGAAATAAATGTAAAAACAAATAATCTTTCACGTTTGTGCACGGCTGATCTCAAGACAACGACACATTACAAAATTCAGTAGGACGAGTGGACTGGACATGGGTCACGGCATTTTGCGGCACGACCTCTTTAATAGTCACAAGACTCAAAATTTGTCAAATTCACGCTGCACGCATAATATAAACATATTATTATTGTTGAAGAAAGTAACATGGCTAAATAAAAGTCCACTGAGCAAATATTCGATGCCCGCGTGGTTGATTTTCTTCGGTTCATCAATTATTTTCTTGGCAGAAAGCCAGAAAGTAGCATGACTTTTAATTTCAAGCTACTGTACTTCTCAGTAGTTGTGTATTTTATAAAATGTCATCTATTGTTTCAAAGATTTAATGTCAATTTGAAGGTAATGCTTTGTTGACAAAATTTTTCATTTTCGTATTCTGCTCTCTTTTCCAAAAGGGTTCTTGAATTTCCTCGTTAAAGGGTTCAATCAGAATAAAAATTTTAAGGATTAAATTTAAATTCTCAACAATTTCAACCATTATAAATCCACTCTCGGTGCGTTGGTGAATAGATATGAAAAGTTAACCCAATCTTGCTCCCCCAATAAATATAGTGATATTAAGACTACTAGTCACAAATAATTTTCATAATTTGTGATTAAAATAATGTTTAATAAATTTTATAAAAATTATTGATTTCATAATTTTTTTCGTTTTCGTTTTGACAGTGGCTTTAAGAAGTAGGTTGGAGATTGATTTTCATAAGCTGCTTACTATATAATTATATAAAGTACCACACTTTTTTAAAGTTCTTTATATAATATTAATATCTAAAAGAAAATAATTATGTCTTATTTTCTATTGACGCTAATATATAAGCCATTAGATATCATATTACCACTACAACTACTGTTTATTTTCTCTAGTATCAAAATATTAATTCACTAAGTTCACATTTTTTTTATATTTTACGTTTATTTTCTATTATAAGATTCAATTAGATTTGCGTAAAATGTTTTTGAACTATGAACAATTTCACATGTAAGTTAACCATGAATTTTAAAATCAATTTCATAACCATGGCGTTTGAAATTCAATCTATTTATATTTTTTCTACAGTCATGGTGGTTATTACACAATGTATGTAATACATATTACCTTTTTATTTTACTTGGATTATGTATTAGTATGATTTTTTTTTAATCATCTTTTATGTAACAAATTATGAATTCATTAAATATTATTTAATTAATTTTTTTCACTTTATGTAATTTTATGTGCTTTAAAAAGAAAAAAGCATGTTCAAACATTATTAAACATACTCCAAAAAATAAAAGATAATTTAAATTTATGTTTATTTTGGTCATTATATAATAAAACAACATATTTCTAATAAAATTTACTAAATGCATGTGTATTTTTATTACAATTTACAACAACCGCAACAATACAATTTACCAAACATCAAATCACTTTTTCAACCAATAAATTATTGCATCCACACAGTGGAAACAATCCCAAACTGACTGTATTTTTGGAGAATTTTTGAACCATTTATAATTCTATAAGTTTTAAATTCATGAAAATCTGACAAGAGCTAAAGCCTTTAGCAGACTATGGGTTTTGAGTATAAAGGTTACGAGTCGCTAGAAAATCATCACCGATATTCATCCCAAGATTATGATTGTAACGTCAATAAATTACAAGAATTTTTTTTAATTTTTTAATTTTTTAGTCATCCAATCAGAAGAAAGTTTTTAAGTCAAGACCTTGGAAAATTCGCTAAACCAAGGAAAAAAAAAAACGACAATTTTTGGAATGGAATGGAATGTCAGTCAATACACGTATGTAAATTTTGGTTAAAGCATACAAGTGTGAAAAGGAAGTGGAAAAAGCAAAATTCAATTTCAAGCCCATGGGCCATGGCCATGGGATGGAAGAGTGGGAAGATAGACGTACGAATGAGACTATGAGTTGAGTGAGTCAGGCTTTGTTTGGTTGCATACACGTGCAGTCTCATCGAAGCCAGAGAAGCATGAACATTTTTTTTCCCCCCCTCAATAGTCAATATGTAATTAGACACACTAATTAAAATCTTGACTTGGACGTATACACCGTACGCGCTATTAGCATACGACCATCTTTAGAGTTTAGATTATAACAAATCAAAAGAGTAGACACCTGACCACTGCCACTGGATCGGGTCCCACTGCGAAGCTTCTTTGACAATCACATATTAGCTGGATGGCATAGACGGTGTTTGTACTGTGAAATGCATAACACCGTAGTACAATTTTGCACATTTTCCGATGCAACGAAACCCACTGGTGACTGGACCACGGTCTTCGTGGCTTCTTTGGCAAGCCAAAGCCCCTCTCTATGAAAAATTGAAAACGGGTTCTTTATATGTACGTACGTTCTCTCTCTCTCTCTCTCTCCCCCCCTTCTTTGATTTTTTTTTTTTCCCCTCATCATTAACCCTTAAAAGAATGTAAAAAAAAAAAAGAAAACTCAAAGTCCTAATTTTTTTTTTTCTAATATACACTTCCCTATGAGAAAGAGAGATAAACGTAAAATATTAGACGTCATCCGGCAGTGAATTTTATCTATTTAGGCGAAAATGAGATAAAAAATACTAATGTCGTATGGTAAAATTTTATCAACAAAATGAGTTTTGGTTGGTATTTCGAAAACTTATAGTCATCCATCAGACCAAATTAGAGAGGGTCACGTATAACTGATATTTATATATGAGAGTACATTAATATCAGATGAAACATTCTTCAAATTTTAACATTAGTCTAAATTTCATATTTTTTAAGAAAGAATACCTGTCTCCACTAAAATTTGAGAGAGCTTGAGTTCTAATTCCTCGATTGAGGGTCTAATTTAGGTTTTCTTTTCTTATAAAAAATGAAGAGATGTATTTGGCATTTATTTTGTTATCTGTCGAATAATATTTGTTTTGTAATCGAATTTAGATTGTTTTGATTTGAATTTTATTTCCTTTTACTATAATATTGAATGAAAAATATATTTTGTTAAGTAAAATAAAAATTATAATTATACACGTTTTGTACTAAGATAAGATATGGTATCGTGGCTCACGGTGTCGCCATTGATTGATTTAATTAAATATCTAATTGCCAGCAACTTTAGTGAAGTTGAAATTGATTGATTAAACAAAATACAATGAATTTAATTCCAATCAATGGTAACCTAACTATACATTTATGGCTAATTGTAAAAAATTAAAAGAGTTTTGGTTATATTAGAGTTCACTTACGGTGGAGCATGAATCTTAGCCACACATTAAAAGTGATAAATAATAAATAATAAGTTATAATTAATGTTTTACTATTTATCATTGTGTGTGTGTGTGGGGCTCAAATTTATGCTCCACCACAAGTGAATTCTAATACAGCCATAACCAAAGCTTAAAGGTGATTATCAATCTAACGGAAGTTTTATTTATGTGGCGAATGCTCGTTTAGTTGGAGGATAAAAGATAGAAAGAAAGAAGGAGATTGGTGCTTTGCTGCTTTTTTTTTTTTTTTTTTTTAAATTTTGTTTAAGAAGGACAAAATTAGTTGGTAAATAAATTGTCTTCATTTGGAACTATTTTCCAAAAGTCCGTCCAAACAAGGCTTAAATTATTCAGTATTACAGTCACTTTCTAATGCTCCTCTGCCTCTTTCGTCCGTTTTCATCAGCTCTTATAAATAATAAAATAATAAAACACAAACACACACCCACACAAGCGCAAAACTCTACACTTCACTTCACTTGTGTCTAGTTTTCTCGCCAATGTAGAGAAAAATAAGAAAAAGATGGCAAAGATTCATCAAAACAATGTCAGATCCTTGATCCTCGAGCGTAACGACGGGCCCACATCCGCCGCTGACGGCCACCATCACTTCCGATTATGGACGGCCTTCTCCGGTGCTGCATTCCGTCGGAAAATATTTGACGCCGTGAGTTGTGGTGGGAGTTCACGTTACGGTCGGGAAATTCTCGACGACGAGGGGATTTCTCTCCCGACGCCAAAAGCGAAAACGGAAATGGAGAGCAGAGGAGTGGACTCAGAGAAAGGAAACGGGCCGAAGCAAGAGAGGCAGAAAGAAGCAAAAGGGTGCGTTTCGAAATCGGAGAAGCTGCTGGATCTTTTGAACTTGGCTGAGGGTGAAGCTGCGAGTGAGATAAAGAAGAAAGAGGAAGCTTTAGAGGAGTTAAAGATTATTGTTAAGGATTTGCAAAGTGAGAGTGAGGAGCAAAGAAGAGAAGCTGCGAGTAAAGTGAGGAGTTTGGCTAAAGAAAATTCTGAAACAAGGGTCACTCTTGCTATGCTAGGTGCCATTCCTCCTTTAGCTGGGATGCTTGATTTTCAACTTGTTGATTCTCAAGTTTCTGCTCTTTATGCTCTTCTCAATCTTGGAATCGGCAATGATTTGTAAGTTCTTTTTTTTTTTTTTTTGGGTTTAAAAAATTGTGTTATGTTTGTGCGTCAAATGTTTTTTTCACCCCCTCTAATTTGTATTTGCATGTATAGTTTTGATGTAGAATGAAATTGGCTAGGACAAGTCACTTTCCATATTTTTGTGGCTATTATTTCATCCTTGAATGTGTTTCTGTTCGGGAGAATTGAAAATTTGATTGATTTTTTGCTACCCCTTTTGCAGGAACAAAGCAGCCATTGTGAAAGCAGGTGCTGTTCACAAGATGCTGAAGCTCATAGAATCTCCTGGTGCTCCTAACCCATCAGTTTCAGAAGCAATAGTAGCGAATTTCTTAGGCTTGAGTGCGTTGGACTCTAATAAACCTATCATTGGATCTTCAGGTGCAGTCCCATTCTTGGTTAAAACCCTCAAGAATTTGGATAAAAAAGTCAGTCCACAAGCAAAACAAGATGCTCTGAGAGCTTTATACAATCTCTCAATCTTTCCATCGAATATTTCATTTATATTAGAAGCCGATTTGACCCCATTTCTCTTGGAGATGTTAGGAGACATGGAGCTAAGTGAGAGAATTTTGTCCATTTTGAGCAATTTAGTATCTACACCAGAAGGTCGAAAAGCAATTAGCATGGTGCCCGATGCCTTCCCAATTTTAGTTGATGTTCTGAATTGGACCGACTCACCGGGTTGCCAGGAGAAGGCATCGTACGTTTTGATGGTGATGGCACATAAATCATATGGAGATAGACAGGCCATGATAGAAGCTGGCATTGCATCTGCATTGCTTGAATTAACACTTTTGGGCAGCACATTGGCACAGAAGAGGGCTTCAAGGATTTTGGAATGCCTGAGAGTTGATAAAGGGAAGCAAGTTCAACAGACTTATGGAGGAAATTTTGTAGCAGCAGCAGCGGTGTCTGCTCCTATTTGCGGATCTCCATCATCAACATCTACAAATCCAAATGGTGTTGCAAAGGAGTGTGTAGACGAGGAAGAAGACATGATGAGCGAGGAAAAGAAAGCAGTGAAGCAATTAGTCCAACAAAGTTTACAGAACAATATGAAGAGAATTGTGAAGAGGGCCAATTTGCCGCAGGATTTTGTCCCATCAGAACATTTCAAGTCCCTCACAACCAGTTCAACTTCCAAGAGCTTACCGTTTTGATTAAAGAGACCAATTTGAAGTTAGTCTTCTTTTCATAATCCTACTGCAAATTGTTCTGGTTTTTTGTAGCTCTTGTTGATGTATGTAGCGAAACAATTCCTATGTGTTATAGTTATATACCCCATATCAGCTAGTTTAATATCATCTAGATAGTTCATCCTCGTTGTCATATCCTTAGATCTAATCATACTGAAAGCTGTTAAACTATTCTCTAGTATTTTATCTAGAGATGCTTTGTCAGTGGGATGGCATTCAAAATCAGAAACTCTTGAGGGCTGAATAATGTTGAGACTCTGCCTACAAACATGGTGTCACTTTCAAACCATTTGTACATTTTTGTCCAACCTTATGTCCCTACGCTGTAATTTTATATTCCTGCTTGCTAAAAGACGTGTTGGTTCGTTTTCTTTCTCAGGGAAAAAAATGACAGTTAACTGCAATTTTTCCTTATGGGAATCATTTCCTTCACTTAAATTTCAACTCTGAATGTGATGCTTCCATCGGGAATCTCTGGATTTACAGGCTTTAATTTATTTTATTTTATTTTATGCTTGTGGTAGTGTGTACATGGACAATGAAGCTTTATTACTTTGATTATTTTAACGAATCGATGAGTAAATGCATTGACCTTGTTTAATGGGCTGTTTGCAATTTAATTATTCACAGATCAGGAAGATTAGGGGGCCAATTTGGAGAGAGTAAACAAGAAACTTGGCTGGTGGGCAGGAATGAAAACCATCCTCATTCTTACCCCTATATACTATATATGTCTAATAAGTTTGTAATCTTTCGTGACTTGTTTATGACAAATTGGCCTGTATGTATTTACTTTCTTGTTTTAGCCTGATTTGTTGTAAATATTATGCAATAAGTAGTAAGCTGTAACTATAGCAAGTTTTTCGAGTTCAATGCTGCGCCGTGACCTTTGCTCAAAAGAACTTCTCAAGTTATCTTTGTTCATTGAAGAAAATTAAAGACATTATGCAAAAACCCAAATTATGTTCCGTTTCTGCAAGTTAAGACTTAAGACTTGGTATGTGGGCTCATAGTGGAGAAATTTCCTGTCATTTACTGTAAAATTCAATTATGGTGCCACCATTGTCAGCTTTCAATAACAAGATTGTAATAGTTGATGCCTTACATTTTCTTTTGTGAGAATTGAGAACTGAACCGTAAACAATGAGGGGGGTTTTAGGGATTAGACTCGTCCTTTTCATGCAAATTAACCAAAATGGTCAAATAATGGCTCGACAAGGCCAGCTTTCAAGACACTAACACCAAAATGGTGCGAGAAAGACAATGATGCTGTGTAAAAGATAACATGTGATCTGATACTTTGTCTTCAATTATACAACGTGGACCCTACACTGCGCTCTCATGTGCACAGCACAGTGTGATCCATGATGTAACCATGGGGTAGCTTAAACCGTCCGATTAGGTGGGCCATCGATTTCTTTTTTGCTTTGATTAAGGAGAGAATTGATTCGCTTGTCAACTGTGGTACCTAGAGGCAGGCCTACCACATCACCCACGAATGATGCAACAATTTTAACTTTTGGTCACAAATTCCAAATTATATGTTAACTAAATCGAAAGCTTGAGATTAGTAACAAAAAAGAGTTAAAGAAAGAGAGACTTGTCGAGGAGGGCATTTAACTCGAACTAAATGGATTGGAGGAGCAATTCTTAGGGAACCATCGGTTTTGGATTCAGTTGAGTTCAGTTTAGGTCTTCAAGAATGAATGAGAATAGTAATAAAAGAATCTCACGAATCGGACTAGTTTGATTCAGGTAAAAAAAATATCGAATATAATTTAATTCGATTGTTCTAATTTTTAACCAAACCGAACTAAACTCCAAAGTCCAAACTACCTACTTTCAGCAATCAGCAGATTATCCTAATAATATTCATTAGTTGGTGAAAAAAAATATCAATATTGTATCACATCATTTCATATTAATACTCACAGAATGAGCAAAGATTTAACTCACCGACAAGTCATTATTTTTTAAAAAAAGAAAAAAGAAAAGAAAAGAAAAATGCCGCTAAAATATTAAAACAAAGGACAAAATGTGAGTCTGAGGAAATGAAACCCAACACAAAACTGAGAGACCATAAAGCGGTAGGTAAGGGTAGACGATTAGCTAGAAATGGGACACATATTGTGTGTTGGTGAGCTTGAAATTAATTATATGGGAGCAATCAGCATTAATTAGGACTGCAAATTTCGGCCTGCCCCATGTTTTTTGGCATTTAAAAAATTCTCAAAATTTGAGTTTGGAAGTGAGATCTGAACCTGACAATTCCTACCGTACCATATATTTTTAGGGACCCATTAAAAAAAAAAAAAAAGAAATATTATGTTGCCTTGCCTTGCCTCTACTCTCTCTCTCTCTCTCTCTATTTATATATATTGGTGGTGGAAAATTTGTCTAAACAATTATGTCATGTAAAAGTATTACAAGCACTGCCAGTTTTGCAAGAACAGTTTAAATTAGGAATAATTTTCAAAAAAATGCCAGTTAAAACTTTCTTACTAAAGTTACAATTGAATATATCCAACATAAATATCCTTCAATAATTTATTGTGCTTAAGAGACAATTCATGAGCAATTGAGATGCAATCCACATGTCGAGTGCCTAACTGATGAATACATACTTTGGAGCAATTATGTTCATAATGATCTTATTTATCTATTTATTCCTTTGCTATTAAAAATTTAAAATTAAACAAAGGGTGCTATAATTTTGAAAATTGAGACAGAATTTTAGACTATTCCTGAAACTTGTGCCGAGGTATTCCTTCCCCACAATGAGAAGTGGAATGACCGAGAATAGGATAGCGAATCAATTCAGGTCCTTGGAGGCAACAGAAGTGGGCTCTTTAGCAGGACGAGGAAACGAAAAAGTCCTCAAGCTGGGGCACATAGTAGGCCCATTCTTCAGCCCAATAATTCATTACGTGCAAAACACCGGAACTTCCTACTTTACCATTTACTGAAACCGTATAAACGAAATGCGCACGTATCCTTTTTTTTTTCCCCCCTCCCTTTTCCCCTCTTTTCAATCCACAGCCGTATAAATGAACAAAAATTCCTGTGTATTAACGACCAATAAAAGAATTTATCCACCAAACAATTTCAACAGTTGGGACGCCAAAATTTATCCGTTACTCTTCCTTCTCGGGACGGGAGTGGCCATTTTGAATCAGTTTGGGGATTAATTCTGGTTCCATAGTATAAGTCCTTTCGACGGACAAAACAGGGGAAAAAAAGGAAAAGTACAAAGAAAATCGATGACTGAACCGATACCGGTTCAAAATTTTCTAAACAGATCACGAAATATGGCCACCCCTGCTACAAGCTTTCTTAATTAAAAATAAATAAATAAAAATAGGGAATGGAAAAAGGTAGAAATAAAGTTGTGAAAGCCGAGGAAATAGCACAATACTCACAACTGCAAGTTGCTTTTTCTTTCTAATTTTTTATTCCCCAACAAGATTATGATCTATATATATGGATTCACTCTGATAGTAAAGTGCATAACATCAATCCGTGCGCGCATTTCAATAAAGGTGACAGGATTGCAGTCGGGACATCCTTAAATTGAAAGATTTTGTTCAACTTTAATAGAATATAAAGCCAGAAAGAGGTAATTAACATGTTTTATATCAATGTAAAGATCATCAAACAAACTGCGAGTTACGCTAAGATGAGTGCTCCTCCAGTAGCACAAATTGCACACACAAACTACATCCGATAACATCTAATTTCAAGTCCCTGAAAGTTATTTTTTTCCCCTTCCTCGGGCTAAACATCGACAACTAATAGCTATATCTATAAGAACAGGCACCAGCCACCTAAAAATCCAAAACCCAAGTACCTGTTTCTACAGGGTAACTTCACATAATGTCACCAAAATCTACTTGCTCTCAGTAACAGGGAGGTATACACCTTCAGCGGCTAACCACACATTATCAGCACGCTTTTCTCTTACGCCACAGACCTAATAAAACAAAGAGATGGTTAAATGGAGAACTGAAAAGCAACGTTCGACATATAAACTGAAATAAATGACATTAGAACTTCAGGTTGACTTTGAATCAATGTTTGTTTAAATGGGAATAGAACTGTATTGTTTCTTTCTCACCTCTTGCTGTCCGCCAGCTATCCGCTGATATTTCTTGGGATGACTATGTAAGTAGCCACCCGTGTCAATGTGTTGAAGCCGAATCCTTTGATCTTGCCTCCAAGTCTTTCCGCTACCCTCAATCATAACCCTAATTGAAATTGGCCCAGTATGGCATCAGTCAACGGAAAGACCATGACAGGTAGATACAAAAATATTTTTTTTTGACTTTAGGTAGATACAAATTCAAATAGAGTTAGGAGTAAAGTCTCACCTCCAGTAATCACCGGCATCAGATTCATCTTCGCCTCCGAAACAGCTAATCTACACAAAGCACATTGTAATTTAGATAAAGAATAAATATAGATTTTAAAAGGTCAACAAGGGCAATTCGATATTACAGCCCAAAGTAAAATAAAAAATGAACACTCAACCAATTAGCAGTTCCATCAAGTTTAAATTCAAACACAGAATAGAAGCTGAGATCATCGTCTTGTACAAAATGAAGTGCTACAGAAACATAAGGAAAATAGAAAAACTAACCTCAAGGTTTCCTGAAATTGGGGATGCATGCAAATGGCTGTGCAGCCATTTTCTAGTTCTCATGTGCTGCAACCGGATAATAGTCCCACTCTTTATGGTGTCACCTTGTTTGGCAGATGTCCCTGGAATAGGCTTAACAATCTGCAAATAAAAGCTTATATCATATCAGAAGACAAAAAACACTTGCCGATTCCACTTTCTTGCAAAATCATACGGCAATATTAACTTCACTAACCTAGAATTGACCTTCCAAATTTATATCAAGTATATCAAACTCCAACTACAAAATGACCAACTAAACTCAATAAACAAACACCGGCTAACTAGTAGCTAGAATTATCTTTAAATATGAAACAAAAGATTAGGGATGGCCGCAACCCAAAAAAAAAAAAATTCCTGAACCTACGTTTACTTCCCTGTTGGATTAACATTTCGATACAAGTTATGTTAAATACTGATCCAAGCAATTCTAAGAGGTGCAATGCTCTGATTCCAAACCAAAAAATCTATATTGCTTCAGATAACATAAAATCAGAGAGAGTACCCAATAGCTATTGGCATCATCAACATCAGGGAAACCCGTAACAGATTGCTGCCCGCTGCCAGAACCATATGGCACTTCATGTGAATGCAGCCGGAATTTTGTCTTCTCATGCATCAACTTGAGAACTGTCCCATAAGTAATCTGTCAAAGCAAAAATAATAAAGAGAAAAACAAATTAAAAATCGTATTTTCTAGCCCACATCAGTTATTGAGAATTACGCCCTAACAAAATAATGAACTTAGTAACAAATTTCTAATTCGCGTAAAATGCTATAAAATCAAGAAATTAAAAAGTTGAATTCGGACCTCGACGGTTTCAGAGGAAGCGGCGGAGGCGGAGGAAGGAGAAGATTCGTCGAGATTGAGGCCGAGGAAGAGGAAGGCAGCGAGAGCGAAGAATACCATTGCCATGAGGAAGAGCAAACCTAAGAACCAGTTCTGTTGCCAAAACGGAAAGTCGTTTTGAGGTCTCGCTCGCGAACCTCTTATCGAATCTCTACTGCGGTTAGCGTTTTCGGTTGATGATGTTTGTTTTCTTCTTTGAGCGAGGGATTGCGTCGGCGGCGGCGGCCCGGACGAAGCCACGGTGCGATCGGAGGATCTATCCAGAGTTCGCGGAGAGAGCCTTCGGTGAGTTTTGGGTTTGGGGATCAGCAGGATTGTCTAATGGATCTGTGATCGAAATGGTTTTGAGTTGAGAGAAGGGGGAGATGGTGACCTGTCGAATGACTTGGTCTCAACGAATTAAAATCAGACACGTGGAAATCAGTTGACGTGGGGGAAGATTATTGGAGCGAACACTCTCTTCTTGCCTGAAACGGGGTTAGAGAAGTCAAAGGTCAATACGTTTTTTCAATTTTACGTAAGCATGCCCCTCGACGTTTGCCTAAGCAAGCATGCCCCTCAGGCACTCCTGACTCGCTATCACCGGCGTCGGCTCTGCCACTAATTCAATGATAATAATGCTTAAAATTTTAACAGCCCTAATATTATCTGCCATTTATTAATATTTATAAAAAAATTAAATATATTTTATTATTTAATTGATGGGTGACATATTAGCTGAAATTTAAATAATATTTGGAGGTGATTTTAAGTACAGAAGATTAAGAGGCCGCTTAAAATCTTAAATTTTAGAAAGGTTTTATTTTTTTAGTATTTTATTAATAATTAATAATTTATAATTTTTTAAAAAAATTATGTACGGTAATAAAGAATATTAAATATCTCCCTAATTAATAATTATCCTATTATTATTATTGTTGACGTCCTGCTACTTCTTCTTCTTCTTCTTATAACACATAATATCATAATATTAATCCTTATTCTTCTTCTTCTTCTTCTTAGAATATAGATAATATCATAATATTAATCCTAATAGTGCATTTACTTCCCCGATTGGAGAATCGGAATCCGAAATTGAAATGATTGACGGCATTTATTTCGCAAATATGGAACAAGAATCGGAATGGTAGAGCTCACCACTACTTTTTTTTTTTTAATTATTACATGAGACTATTGCTCAAATTACGACTCATATTACATGAGACTATAACTGATATTTACAAATCATACTATGACTTGGACCAACTACAACATTGATGCTAATGGAGCTTTGCCCAGATTTTGACCCTCACTAATATTCGATGGATGTCTAGTCCACTCACTCATGGGTAAGGGAGAAGACTATCTTCACTCAATATAATTGAGGAAAAAATTACCCCCACAATGGGTTTGTGGGGGTTCGAACTGTTGCCCTCCATCTTGGAGGGCAGCAGCCCTCACCACTCGGCCAAAGGTCGAGTGGCTGGCTCACCACTACTTAGTAATGAGGAATGAGAGATTGATTCTTATCGGGAGGTGGGAATGAGTCTCATATTCCCAGGATTGACCATTTTAACCTCCTCAAAATGAAAAATACACACTTTGTCCTCTTTTATAATTAACTAATATAATATTATAATTAATTAATCATAATATTATGATTAATTAATATATAAATATACTATTAACTATAATTATTAAAAATTATAGTTTTTGAATAAATAATCACAATAATTAATATATTATTATTATTATTATAGTTAATTAATTAATATCCTATTACAGTAATTATCAATATTATTATTATAATTAATTCATATATTATTATAATTAATTAATATAGTTATTACTATTAATTAATATGTTAACGTATTATTAATAATAAATAATAAATATTATTATTTTTGAATAAATAATCACAATAATTAATTTATTATTATTGCTATTTTAATTAATATACTAATATAATAATTATTAATGTAATTAATTTATATATTATTATTAATGAATTAATATAATTATTACTATTAATTAGTATATTAATATATTATTATTAATAATATATTAATAATTGTAGTTCTGAATAAATAATCACAATAATTAATATTATTGTTATAATTAATTAATTAATATACTATTATAATAATTATATAATTAATTCATATATTATTATTAATTAAATAATATATTTATTAATAATAATTAATATTTTAATAGATTATTAACAATTATTATTATTAATTATAATTTTTGAATAAATAATCACAATAATTAATATATTATTTTAATTAAGTAACTAATATTAATATCATTAGTTAATATATTTTTATAACAATGTTAATAAATAATTGTTAATATAGTTGTTATAATTAATTAATTAAATTTTTTTACAATTAATTAATATATATTAGTTAATAATAATTATAACAATAATCTATTATGTACTTTTTAATAATTTGTTACAATTAACTCATTCAGATTCCGATTCCAAGACAGAGTAAACATATTAATGGCAATCTAACTCATTCCGATTTTGATTCCTACAGTTCAAGTAAATAATTTCTTTTGATTCTCATTCCAGCTCATTCCTGCCTATTCCGATTCTAGTTTAGTAAATGCAGCATAAGTATGTTTTTGTAGCTTGTAACATTTTATTATAATTAATAGACAAAGTGAACACGCTAATGAGAATACAATCTATTATAATTCTGATTCCTTCAATTAAAGTTAACAATTTATTTTATTTCGATCCTAGTTCATTCGTATTATTAATTGATAAATACACCATTAAAATATTAGAAGTAATGTCCCTGAAAAATAGATGATTTATTGTCTCTGAAAACTTTAGTTCAATATTGAATTATAAAGAATAGATAACAATAAAACGAAAAAAAGTCATTGGATTAGAACCAAAATTCTAGTTCAGGTCCTTCACATTTTTTTTTTTAATTTTCTTACAAAATTTAACCTTTTCTTTTCTTATGTCTCTTATATCATACTACCTGGCACTGTTTTAATAAAACAAAACATTAATGATTTTTTTTCCGATTTGGTTTCAATCTTAGGGGAAAAAAATAATGAATTGGAACTGAAAAATCAAACCGAACCATCTTTTTTGAAATGAGTATGGTTCCACCCAGTTTTGATGCCAAATATATCATTTTTTTTAATAATATATGGCTCTTAAAAGGATTTCATACTTTTTTTTTAATTTCGTGCCCAAAACTATTTTATTAATAATAAATGTCAAAAAAAAAATGTCACATGACTTAGTTTTCTCTTATATTCAGAATATTCTTGAAGAATTTTTATATATTAAAAATAAGAATAAAAATGAAGTTTTTATGGTTTCAAGTCTACAATATTATGATACATTGGTATATTTCCATTATCGAAGCTTGTTATCTTGTTATTTTATAATAATGATAATCATAGTTTTAATTGCAATTATGTAGTTGTAATTAGAATTCATTATAATTACTATTAAAATTGAGTAACTCATCTATTGGATAGTAAAAGAGTAATTTTATAAATTATAAAAGTCACCTTCTAATAGATGAGTGATCCATAATAGTTGGGACTCCAATGTTAAGATTATTCATACTTTTGTGTCTTTCTCTCTTAATTTTTTTTTTCAATTACAATAGTACTAATTATTATTCCATGTAATTGTTAAAAAGTAAAAAAATCAATTACTTTTATTAGAATTAATTGGAATCTATTGTTAAGAAAAAAGAAAAAAAAAAAGAGTCGCCGCGTCATCCATAATCATATAAACAAAATGACATGTTATTTTTCTACAAAATATAAACGACAAGTCATCTAGAGTATGTGCCGACACACTATTTATGCATGTTGATTATCTAAATAATTTAGATGACATGTCATGTTTTGGGTTTCACAATGATTGACATGTTATTTATTGACAAGATGTTAAACGACAGGTTAATTATAACCTGTGTGCCGATTAAAATTATTTTTAATATTTTATTATTATTATTACTACTATTATACAACACTTTTAAATAATAATCATAATTATTATAATAAAAAATAGTAGAAATAATAATGAATTAAAGATATTTTAATAATTTAAAATAATTTATTTTAATTTATAAATAAAATAAACAAATCAATAAAAATACAATATATTATAATTATGAATCTTATAATTCAAATAATAATTTACTTTTATTTTTATTTTAACTTATTTTCATTTATTTTCATTCCGATTTAAACTCATTTCAATTATCAATTGATAAACATCCATTAGTTTAGCCATCATCCGGAAACGCGAGAAAAATCATAAGAAAGTGTTGAAAAAAAAAAAGAAAATTGATTGGAAGGGACGAGACTCCTGATCATACGACGCATGTGACTTAAGCGAGTGGAAGTATCTATTTAGATAAGTCTGTAGTAGATTCATTAAATTACATTTTATTATTTTTACTCAAATTTCTTCGAAGGGTATTATCGGCTTTTCTATCCATTAGCTTTGAACAAATTAAATGAACCACACCTATTTTTACAAAATCAAAATTTCTTAAGTATCTCAATTCACGCATTTTATAATACATTATTTCCCATGGAAATTATAGACTGGCGTAAGAGCGGTAGACAAAAAGCAAAATTCTAAGCAACGTGTCAAATTTGGAGGTCACCTTACATCAACCGTGGAAGGTAACTGGCCCCACGTTCGCGCCATTTGCACACTAAAGATCTACGTGGCATTATCACGGAATAAACGAAACCATCGAAGCATCACTTCTTTTCTCCAAGAACTGTATCGCTGTCTCTTCTTATTTAATCAAAGCTTGTGGTGACTTCTCAAGATCGAAGTCAAAAGCGGAGATCAAAATTTGGTAGCTAGCAAGTAAAGCAAGAACCAAATATGGCAGTTTTTGAAGAGATCATTGATGAAAATGGTGTTTACAAATTCTTTTACGACGGTGTATGGAGAAAATCATCTTCTGGCAAATCTGTCACCATCATCAATCCCACTACTAGAAAACCCCACTTCAGAGTTCAAGGTAACTTAAGCTTCTACAGACCTTTTTTTCCCAAATATTTTAGTTGGAAACCCGGTTTTCTTGTCCCTCTGGTTAAGCTAATCAGGTGTAAGAATTTGACAGCTTGTACTCAGGAAGAGGTGAACAAGATCATTGACACATCAAAGTTAGCACAAAAATCATGGGCAAAGACTCCACTGTGGAAGAGAGCAGAATTGCTTCACAAGGCAGCTGCAATCTTAAAAGAGCAAAAAGCCCCCATTGCTGAGTGCCTTGTTAAAGAAATAGCTAAACCTGCTAAGGATGCAGTCACCGAAGTAAATACAACAAACAGTTTTTGTTTAAATCTTTTTCTTTGCAAGAGTTACTTTGCTGTGAATTGAGTTTTATTTTCTTTGCTCTTGATTAATTAGGTAGTGAGATCTGGTGATCTGGTTTCATATTGTGCTGAGGAAGGTGTTAGAATTCTTGGGGAAGGGAAATTGTTGGTCTCTGATAGTTTCCCTGGAAATGAGAGAACTAAATATTGCCTCACTTCAAAGGTAACTTCACTGCTTTCTTTCTGAATTTTTTTTACAAATTACTCTTAGTGGAAGCAAAGGATTTGTTTGGTATCCTGATGCAGCTAACAAGCCACTACAAAAACTAAAACAAAAGGATCTTTGTGTTGTGTTGTGTGGTGTGGCTCCTGCTGATGTAGGCGTTTGAGTGAGTTGTTCATTATGCAACTTTCTCATAAAGAACAAGGTTCTTTTCACTATTTTCTATAGGAATATTACAAGGAATATCCATGGAGTCATTGACCAGGAACTTTAATTATAGACATTGCAAACCTCTTAAGCAACAACACCTATGTTCAGGATATGTCACATTTTTTGCAACAAATGCTGAAGAATCAAGAATGTGTTCATTATGCATGCATGTAACATGTCTAAGCTGCAAATGGATCTAAAAAGATATGTATGTATGGGTAACAATAATTATTACAAAAAATTGAAAGAATGAACGGAGAGCCACATGTCTAAGTAGTGGCTGTCAACACTTTGCTTCTGTCAGTTTTGGACACAGATTAATATAATTTTTTAAATAAAAAAGTTGAAATGGAAACATCTAACGTAACAGGAAAGCTTATGCTTTTTGTTTTGCCAGAACCCTGACCAACTCATAACTTGTTATACCATCAGAAAATTCATTTCTAGCTCCCCTGTCCCAATCCTCGTTTGTGGATTAGTTGGTGTCTCTGTGTAAAATTTCCAACATATTGTGACATTGATTGAAATTCCTGCTCTGTAAGTAACTTGCAAGCATGGTGTAGTTTCTCTGGATGTTGTTTGTGGATGATTTATTTGGACTTGCACCTTTTGCAGATACCCCTGGGGGTTGTTTTAGCCATTCCACCATTCAACTATCCTGTTAATCTCGCTGTTTCAAAAATTGCTCCAGCACTCATTGCTGGAAATTCCGTTGTGCTCAAGCCTCCAACCCAGGTATGGTTTCAAACTGATGATCTAATGTTCCAATTTCCATCCTATATCTGGTTTCCACCAAAATGTACTTCAGTTTAGCTGACTTTTAAGTTGAGGCAGTTCTAGCAGTAATGATTTTATTGCTGGACAGGGTGCTGTGGCTGCACTTCACATGGTACATTGCTTTCATTTGGCCGGTTTTCCTAAAGGTCTAATTAGTTGTGTGACTGGAAAAGGTTCTGAGATTGGTGACTTCCTTACCATGCATCCCGGTATCAATTGTATTAGGTAACAATATGATGTTTCGAGATCTTATTACTACATAGTTTCAGTTTTCATTGCTTATCATATATGATTTTTTATTATAGCATGCGAAAGAAAAAAGGGAAAAGGGATAAATGTCCTCCCATCATAAAGCCAAAAGAGGCACGTTCTAGATTTTACTAATCTTTGCTTCTGGAATTGGAATTTACATGAACTTTCAAGAATCCCTTGTACCTTACAGATCGATCATTGACTAATAAGCATACATGCTCAGCTTCACAGGTGGGGATACTGGAATTGCAATCTCAAAGAAGGCTGGCATGATTCCTCTTCAGATGGAACTTGGTGGAAAGGATGCTTGTCTCATACTTGAAGATGCAGATTTGGATTTGGCTGCAGTCAATATTGTTAAAGGAGGCTTTTCTTATAGGTGAATTGCGACCATCCATCGATTATAAGATCTTCCTTTGTGATCTAATAGATGTCCTGTTTTGTGGATTAAGTCATGTTTTTATTTTTTGTGGCGTGCTTGATCATTTTACATCACTATCAATGTTTTTCCCTTTTTTGTTATTGAGTTCTTTAAAAAAATGTCTGATAAATAACCATTCAATCATTTCGACAGTTTTGTCTATGAAGTTTTAGTAATAAATATGTTTGATTATGTTGATAATCATCTCTGCCAGTGGTCAAAGATGCACAGCCGTGAAAGTTGCCTTGGTCATGGAATCAGTAGCCGACACTCTTGTAGAGAAAGTAAAAGCTAAAGTTGCTAAACTGACGGTTGGTGCTCCTGAAGATGATTGCGATATAATCCCGGTCGTTACAGAGTCTTCTGCTAACTTTATTGAAGGGTTGGTTATGGATGCTAAGCAAAAAGGCGCAACATTTTGTCAGGAGTACAAGAGGGAGGGCAACCTCATATGGCCTTTATTGCTAGATAATGTCCGACCTGATATGCGGATAGCATGGGAGGAACCATTTGGTCCTGTTCTGCCAGTTATTAGGATAAACTCGGTCGAAGAAGGAATCCACCATTGTAATGCTAGCAACTTTGGTCTTCAGGTAACATATATCTTATTTTGCCAACCATTTGCAAAACTACCAGCTTGAAGTTCATGGAAAGTCAAACGTGTATGGCTACTTAGATTACTACTGACCACCGTGATCAATTATGCCCAAATTTCATTTTGCAGGGATGTGTATTTACTAGGGATATAAACAAAGCAATTTTAATCAGTGATGTGATGGAAACAGGAACGGTTCAGATTAATTCAGCTCCATCTCGTGGACCTGATCATTTTCCTTTCCAGGTTAATCTTTCTTAGAGTGCCGTACTTACAAGTTACAAGTTGATATTCAACCTCAATCTGTATAAATTGTTAAGCTATTGACTCAACTTATTGAGCATTTTATGGCGGCAGGGCTTAAAGGACAGTGGAATTGGTTCACAGGGAATCACCAATAGCATCAATATGATGACGAAAATCAAGAGCACTGTAATCAATTTACCAACCCCCTCTTACACCGTGGGTTGATACTTGATAGGAGCATCGAGCTACGCTCAACTTATAGAGTACATGTTATATATCTAGAGTATATAACTGGCAAAATAAAATCACCGTATGTTATCTTCCTTGCCTTCACGGGCAAGTAATCGGCACTTGCATATACCCGTAAGTTTCTTGTGGTTATCTTATTGTTTAAAATGGCTCCAGTTATATAAGTAAAGATGATGAAGTGTTATTTGTTTTTTTTTTTTTTTTCCAATTGAATTTATGGTAAGGTATTTGTAATTATAGCTGCCCCACTTTATTGTGATTCTTTCCATGTGTAGCAACACCACGCAGGGATAAGATCATTGAGGAAACAAAGGTTATGGATGTAAATACATATATGTTATTGAAAAGGCAATTATTTGTTGGGCTTTCTTCAACATACCATTCAGGGGCATGTTTCAATTATAACAGTAATCTTTTATAATTTGGTTTGAGATTTATGAGTTGCATGTTTAATTAAAAAAGATTACTACATTTTAGAAATATTTCATGCATCTAAAGTAATACGCACAACCGGTAGATTTGAGATTGCATACATTTATATATTATAACATTTTCAAAATAATAATTATAATACAAACAGTAGTTTCATTTAATGTAATTACAAATTTATTTAGTATTTTTTTCAGCATAAATACACATATGACGGTGATATTTTTTATTTATGATATTTTTGTTACTTGTTTTGTTTTATGTCCTTAAATGTAAATACATATATGGTCATTGGACGATATACATGGTGTTCAATTTCACATTTAATAACATGCTTATCTCTTCATCCTCTCAAATTGATTAAATTTTTAAGGGATGAAATATACCATAAAATATGGCGATTGTACGTATTCTCCAATTAGGGATGACAATTTTTTCCAATGGGATGAGATCCTGTAGGATCCTATCCCATTTGGAACGGGATTGGGACATATTGTTGTCCTATAAAAAAATTTAAGGACAGGAATGTAATATTTTTTCATCTCATTTGTATATATGGGACGGGAGTGAGATTGTCAAATTCCGTCTTATCCCATTTCATTAGCTACTAAAAAGAGAATTTTTTCAATCATGGGATCTCATCTCTTCGGGACGGGATCGGAATACATTTTTGTCCAAAAAAAAATACAGAGACGGAAATGAGATATTTTTTCATCCCACTTACATGTACGAGACGGGACTGAGATTGATAAATCACATCCCATCTCGTTCCATTACCAACCCTATCTCCAACACATATCTGTATGTGTGTGTGTCTATATATACATATATATATTTCTTAGGATTTCTGCAATATGATTTCAAGATTTTTAAGTGCTCTAAAATATAACAGGCATATTGAAACTATTAAAGAAAAAATTTGGGGCACCCTTCATACGTCTTAAGGTTTTATTATATGATTTGTTGCTATGTAATTAAATTATTAAGAAAATATCAATATTACGAAAAAAATTGTACTGTCCATCAAAATCCCTCTCAAAATTAGAGAAGAAAAAGGGCAATTAAAAAATCAAGCGGTCAAGAGTATGTCCACGTTGAACCCACAGTCATGAAAATCCAAAAGTGGATTTGAAACCCCATATTTAACTGGAGCTCATAAACACGCGGAATCCGAGCAAAGGCTTCGCTGGATACTCCTTTAAAGCGCACGAATAATAATTTTTCGTTTACCAAAACACCCCCTTCAGAAGGTATAAGAGACGAGAAAAAGATCCCTTTTTATATTGTATTTTATTTATAAATATTTTCACAGTAACGAAATTAAAAAAAAAATACACACTCGTTCGCTCTCTCTCTCTCACGCTCTCTCTAAGCAAAGACAAAGACGAGAGAAACCCTAACTTTCTCTCTCTAAATTTCTCGTTCGAATCTCGCTTTCGAATCTTCAATTCTTCATTTCCGTGTCGTTTTCTAGGCTTTCAATGGTGTGAAATCGAAGTCCGAGCGTCTGAAATCGAAGGATCTATTGGTGTTTTCGTACAGAAAGAAATTATGGCTTCGTCTGATAAGGAGCTTGAGCAACAGCTTATGGACGCTGGAAATAAGCTTCTAGAACCTCCAGATTCCGTTGATGAACTCCTTCCTCTTCTTGATGTAAGCTTTACTCTATTTATTCCATATTTGAGAAATTTAATGTCACGTATATTGTTGCTTATACTAGTTTTTATATTATATATATATATTATTTGAAATTATTTATGATGTTTTTAGTAATTGCGAAGCTTATGTGATGCATGTTGAGTGTCCTTTTGTGAGCTTTTTTGACTTCATAGTAATCTTGTTGATGTTTTTATTTTTAAAACGTTGTATTTGCGTTGTTTGTGTATCACTTGATTGAGCTTAGCGCACAGATGGCAGTGCTTATGTACATACTGCTATGAGGTTGTGGAATTTATAACATGTGGAACTCAGTGGATTCTGTACACATGCCTTGAAAAAGCAGCTTGTGGAAACAGCTGTCCTTTGTTTCCGTTGTTTTTCCCCCGTTGGATGATATTATGAGATAGGTAACTTGTTGGACAAGTTGGTTTTGAATTTTGTTTAAAGAGCTTCTTTTTGCTGTTGGACTTCCAGGAAGTTCTCATGTGTTTGAATTGCGCGCGAATATTTGAATGAGTTCATGAATGGACATTTAGATATGCGAGGGAAAATTTTGAATTAAATGAGGGCATGAATGGCTTTTTCCCTTTCTATTTATGGAATTTTAGATTCTCTCTGCCTCTCTCTCTCTCTCTCTATATATATATATATGTATGTATGTATGTATGTATAGCGTTTGGTTTGATGTCAGTGTTGAATGATGTAATTAGGAGTATCGTTTATGTTTGCATAGTTAATTAAATGCAGATGACGTGCGATATCAGGATCTGGTGACAAGATAGTTTTTATGTGAGTGGTCTCCAGAAATGGGAAAATTGATTGCCGGCTAACACATCCGACTTCATTTACATAAATTAATTACATTAGCTGTGGGTTTTGTAAGAGAAGATAAGATATTTAATGATTAATTTCTTGTTGTCGCTGTTTTCGGGTATTTCCTGGAGGGATTATGGTTTTAAGGGTTCAATAGATTTTGTTGTAAAACTTTCCCAGATTAGGAGTAATTGGAATTATTGTGAACAACTGATTGCGTACCTTTTCTTTCGTTGTGCTTTTATTACATAGAAGGTTTATATGTGAATTAACAAACTTGTTCCGTAAACGGCGGTTTTTCAAAAAGAAGCTGAGATGAGTTGTTACTTTCCTTTTCATCCATTTCCGAATGACTTTAATTCCCAGCCTTTGTTTTTGCCTTCTGAATGTAGCAAGTTGAGAGTTATCTGTCTAGGGTGGAACAGTCGCCTACCAAGTCAATGCAAAATGCACTCACTCCCTCGCAGAAAGCATTGGTTGCGGACCAACTTTTTGGGCATTCAGATGTTGATGTGAAAGTTGCAGTGGCTGCATGCATCAGTGAGATAACAAGAATAACTGCACCAGAAGCACCTTATGAGGATGACCAGATGAAGGTACACTGTAGGCATGGATTTCTATACAATATTTACATGGTTAGCTGTCTTGTATTGCCCTCTTATGCATGTTGTTGGCATTCACAATTCCTCAATTCTTTTTCCCCCCTTCCCCCTTGTGTTTGTTTGCAGGAAGTCTTTCAATTGATTGTATCATCTTTTGAAAATTTGTCTGACAAATCCAGCCGCTCGTATGCTAAGAGAACCTCAATCCTTGAAACTGTTGCCAAGGTCAGATCGTGTGTTGTTATGTTGGATCTTGAATGTGATGCACTGATCATCGAGATGTTCCAGCATTTTCTTGAGGCAATAAGGTGTGAAAAGAATGTCTTTGGTTGTTAGTCACCTTGCCCATGCTGATGTTTTCTCATTTTTTGATGTATATTTTATATGGAAAAGGCCTATTGAATGATTCTATCCCGCATATTTCTTTAGTGTTAGCTTAATATCTATAATTGGTGAACAATTGAGAGCACTAGTTTTGAGATATGAAATGCATGTTCTGATGGTTTCTTTTGTTCTTTCTTAAGGGATGACCACCCTGACAATGTCTTTTCGTCCATGGAGACAATTATAAGTCTTGTCTTAGAAGAAAGTGAAGATATACCTCTAGAGCTACTATCTCCAATATTGGATTGTGTGAAAAAGGACAATGAGGTCAGTAATCATAAATATAATGATTTGCATTAATAGTTTTGTCTTCCATTTTTTTGATTTCTTAAGGTATTTTTAATATTTTCAGGAAGTGTTACCTATTGCTCGGAGGTTGGCAGAGAAAGTTCTTCAAAGCTGTACAGCAAAGGTTAAACCATACTTGTTGCAAGCAGTAAAATCCTCAGGCATCTCTTTGGATGATTACAGTGAAGTAGTTGCTTCTATATGCCAGGAGGCATCTGTTGCCGTAGAGCAGAATGATGTACATGGCTCTAACGAACATAAGGTAAAATTATTAAGAGTCATAGGAGAACGTATATAGAGGCTTGTTAATCTTGTGCTCGAGTCCGAATTTTTTGTGTGCCTATTTAGCCTTTTCCTTGATCTTGTGCATTTGAAATCTTCGAAAGAGCCTGCAAAGTAGTCATTTGCTGTCATGGACTTATTGTTTTCTATTGGATGTGGATTGAAGCTTGATTTGATTTTCATTTCTTTACTGTGTATTATTTTTTGCAGACTGATGAGGACGAGAGCAAGTCAGTGAAGGCACTGGTGGATGAAGCAGCTCAGGTTCTTGTTCTTTGTTTTGAATTATTTTTTATTGTGCTCTTCTCTCTGTTAACCTAGCTCTCAATTCTCTTTGTTTATGTAATCCTTCATTTTCATGTTTTTCATTTTTGGACATTTCGAATTGGAGATGGTCATTTATAAATTTTTATAATTATTATCAGATTGACAAAGAGATTGTCATAGAAGGGCCTTCTACAGAACGAGCTGATCTTGCTGATAATAGATCTCCTAAAGCAATTGTGAACAATGGTAATGCTCAGACAGGAGAAGATGATGCTTTGGCAGATTCAAATTCTTTGAAGAAGGAGGAGCCTGGTAATCTTACTGATCAGTCCAAAGGTGTAGAAACAGCAAGCGATGCAGAACGTGATAATTCTGTTGCTGATAAAGCAATAACTGCAGAAGATAAGCCAGAACAAACAACCAATAGGAAAGGGAAGAAATCTAATTCTTTGATGAAATCAGAAGAACCATCTGACAGTTCTCAAATTGATAGCGAGAAGGAAACTGAGGCTGTGTTGGACCATAAAAGGGATAACAAGGAGAATCTTAGTTCACCTCATGAGGAGCCAACTGCTGAGGGGGCTGTGTCTGCCCAAAATGAAAAGGAGACTGGTGTTCAGGTTTCTTCTCCTAAAGCAACAGAAAGTGGATCCATGGATGTTGCTCCTTCGTCTCCAAGCGGGAGTGTCCCAAATGAAAGTCGTTCCCAAAGGCATGGCCGTTCAAAGAAAAAGGACCCCGTGCTTACAGAGGGCACACCATCTGCTGATGATGTTTCCAAAAAGGCATCTGAAGGAACTAGTGATTCAGAAGCAAAACCACCTAAACGCTCTGGGAAAAAGGTGCCTGGTGGGTCTGCTAATGAGGATAAAATTCCCGTTGCAGATATATCAAAGAAAGAAAGTGGTGCCTCTAGTGATTCAGAAGTAAAACTGCTGAAGCAGTCAGCCAAGAAGGTTGATGCCAGCAATAACAATGGGGAGGGGTCCTCCTGGAAACAATCACATGATAAGAAAAGGCGGGAAAAAGCTACTCCGGGAAAAGATGCAACAAGATCGTTGACTAAAGATGATAAGGTACTGCCAAATTGACTACTAATGCAACCTTGCCTTGTGTTATTGGTATTCTTATAAATTATTTTCTAATTTAATTTGCTAATCTGGAGAATTATTGTCATTTCATTATTGATCTAGGAAATGGTTTCTTCGCCAAAGTCAGCTGCAAAACCAACTAAAGATGCACATCACTTTGAAGTGACTTCCAAGTCAAATTCCAAGAGAAGGCGTACTCCAGGGAAAGAAAAAGTATGTTCTCTTAGTACCAACTTTATTTTGATTCTGTTTGCTAACCTATTTTCATAGGTCCATTGAGCTTGTTTCTAAGTCAAATTCCAAGAGTGTGCACCTGGGAAAGAAAAAGAATCCAAGAGAGTGTACTCCTGGGAAAGAAAAAGAATGGCCTTTTTTTTAGCTCTGTTGTTTTGTGTTTAACTCTATGATATTTTGGTTGCATATTATCGTTCGCCTGGTGGGGGAACCTTCTTTAGAAAATTTGCATTTTGTGACAGTATCCTTCTTCATTGCACCATATTTCTATTAAGCGAATCGAAGTCCTCCTTACTTTGAATATCTGTGAGTGCTGGTTGGTAACAAGCATGTGCATTGTGATGTAGTTGTTGAATTTTGTTAGTTCTATATCTCTTTTTTTATTTTTGGGTTTTTTTTTTGTTTTGGGGGCTTATTATAATTGATACTTCTATGTAAATAGTGTTAGTAATGATACAGCTTCTCTTTGGAATTTTCTTTTTGCATTATCTGAGTTCACTATTTGAATAATTTTCGCTGGTGATACCATTTATGGTTGTTGTGATAGCATCAATGTAGTTAAATCTTCGTAATAAGGTGGTTGCTGGTATTGCAATCGATCATGTTATATTGGTTAGGTTTCTTTTCCCTGAAGAATTGCACCTTTTCTAACCATGGTCCGGGAATTGATATGTATATTACGCTACTGCCTGATATCTGCTTTGACCTTTTCACTTTCTTAGTTGATTTCTTATGAAGTGATTGCTGTTTCAGGCATCTGATACTGAGGATCTTGGAGAGAATCTGGTTGGTTCAAAGGTTAAAGTTTGGTGGCCGAAGGATCGCATGTAAGTATTAATGATATTTCCTTAAAATTACACGAGGCCTCATTAAAGCATCTATTGCTCACTTGTCTTAGTTATTGGTATAGATGACATGTCCTCTTGTCATTTTTTTCCCTTTAATTTTTAGTTGTATTTTATTTATTTTTTGTAAGGCATTTATTTCTTACTTAGGACTGTCTGTGACCCCACCTCAAAATAGGCTGTTCCTTTAAGTTGTAATTTCCTCTTAGTAATTTTTTTTCCCTGTTGATGAAATTAGTGTTCATTTTATTTGGTTGTACTAAAACCTTCATGCTGGCTTTTTATGAAGCTCTCTGTTATTTAATAATGTTTTCTAAAATGTTCTATTGCAATGCTTGAGCTTAGTTATACATGGCATCATGAATCTGAAATGCTAAGTTAATTTTCTTTCCTCTGTCTTGTCACGTACAGGTATTATGAAGGTGTTATTGAGTCATTTAACCCTGTTAAGAAGAAGCATAAGGTGAGACATCCATTATTGATGGCAGTTTACCTTTCTTATTTTGAAGGCCTTTTTGTGACACTTTTTGGTTCATTTGTCCAGCTTTTTAACTCCCTTCTTTTCTCTCTCTGCCCACTATGGGAAACTTATTTCTATTTCGAAGTAATTACATGAAAGGTGCTTATTTTATATTGTCATTCCTAAATAGGTTTCATATGTTGATGGTGATGAAGAAATTTTGAATCTTAAAAGGGAGAGGTGGGAGTTTATTAGAGGTGATTCCGACTCAGACGAGGTATGTGGTTGCTTGATATGTTATTTCAAAAATTATCTACAGTCATGGATATATTTTGGATAAGAAACTCAAGAATATATGAATGTCTACGGTCATGGACATTTGCTGATTAGTGTTGTTAACAGGAACAAGCAGCTGATCGCGAAAGTCCCAATGCGTCCTCTGAAATGTAAGTATTGTGTATTTTAGGTTCTGAATTGCAACTGGTACTTCTAGTTTTCAAAAGTGAGATGTTCCCGAAGTTATTTATGAGCTTCTTGTCATATGGACGTAATTATGTTCCCCAAGTGTCACAACCCAAATTGACTCTCTTTTATTTATTTATTTTTTTAATTTTTTGGTAGCGATCACCTAGCATCTAGCTTGGGATGGATTGACAGTATTTCTTAAATTTTTTTTGGAGGCTGGGATACTTGGATCAGCTGACAGATAGTGTAACCTTGTTTTAGTTGATTTATATCCACTGTTCCCAATAAATAAGGATTTTCAGCTTTCTGCTATTTTGCTCTATACCTTCTTGAAAAGTTTTAAGCAAGGGGCACTCCTCCAAATCCTTAGCTTCTTAAATTGTTGTGTTTTTCTTTTATTTTCCCCCCATCACTGCTAACAACCCAAAGAAATGTTTTCACCATGCATACCCCAAACAATTTGTACATTCTTGTCGTTCTATTCCTCTTGACATTTATTCTGAAGTTATCATTAGCTGATTTGAGGCTAAACACAAACTACCTCTTCTAAGCACGATAATCTACTTCATACGCCAATTCACTCCCAAATATGATACTTAAGACTGCCCCTCCTTTTTATATGATATTTTTTATTTATAAACATGAAAATGTAGGGTTCTTACTTGTGTGATGTGGATTGACTTGTGACAGCTTTATGGTACACAAGTCATTGGTTTGGCTTTGACTTTAAAGCTGTATTCTCACTTCTCGTCTTTCCAACTATTTTCATGTTTTGATCCTGGGATGTGGTTTTGTACTTTCATACTTCCTTTGAAAGATTTTTACCAATTTCACTTTCCAATAGCATGTTTATATTTCTTGGGCTGTCTAATTGGTGGTTGTGTACATTATCTGAGCTTTTACTGTGATCAACTGAACTGCAGAAAAGTGCTGCTATGTTAAGAACTTTACGAAACTACTTCTGGGTTAAGAGATTTTTTTTTCTTTTTTTTTTTTTGGGGGGGGGGGGGGGGGGTGGGTATGTAAGTTTTGTACTGAGTGAAACTTTATTACATTCTAATGTCTTTAATTCAATTTATTGCTGTCTGATATCATCTCTTCTAGGGAACATATCTGTTCTTATTCTAATTTAACCTTGTTTGTGCAAATATTTTAATCAGGCCTCTGAAGAAGAAAGCAAAAACAAGTGCTGAACATTCAGTTAAGCAAGGGAAGTCGGAGAATTCAACAAAGAAGTGAGTAAATCTGTACATCCTAGCTATTGGATCAATCATTTCTATGAGTGCTGATAAGTTAAACACTTGATTGCTAGGGGTGGAGGGGCTTCCTCAAGCAAATCCAAAACTGCAGATTTGAAATCTAGTCGTAAATCTGATGGCAAATCTAAAGATGGTTCTAAGATTAAATCAGAAAACAAAGATCATACTCTGAAAAATAGTATTAAGTCAGCTGATGTTGCTTCAAAATCAGCTAGCAAATCCAAGAATGATGCCATGGACGCCTCGAAGTCAGGAAAATCAAAAGAGGGTGGTAGTGAGACACCAAAAACTTCCTCCAAATCCAAGCAAGAGACGCCGAAGACCAAGAAGTCAAAGCAAGAAACACCGAAGATATCATCCAATGCAAAGGGTAAATCCCCAAAAACTGCTGGCAAATCTAATGCAAATGGAACTGGCAAGTTGAAGTCTAGTTCAACAAAGGTGAAAGAGGATGAGGATGTCAAGGATTTGAAGGATTCTGCTACAGTGCCTGAAAGTACCAAGGGGAACTCATCAAGTCCTTCCAAGACACTGGCAAGTGAGGTGAAATCAGGGAAAAAGCGACGAAGAGGATCTAAAAGTTGAAAATTTAGTCGTTCAGCTTTGAAGTCTCGTCTGTCACGTTTGAATCACCTTGGAACCCAGCATCTTATTTATTGCAGCTTTCTTTGATGCGCTGTGCATGCTGCGCCCACAGTAAGCCATGCATTTTGGTATTTATTGCAATCTTTTGGGATAAATTCCGGGTCATGGTTCTCATTGTTAGATTTCACAGTTAGTCTAGTTTAAGTTTATAGCGGTTTTAGGGTTAGCTTTTTTTCCTATTTTTGTTAAATTAATTGGGATTTATATTGTCTAAGCCACAGTAGAATACATTGGGTTAGATTTGTTAAAAAAAATATTGCTTTTAATAGATAATGTAATAGATTAAGAAACTTGCTATCAGCAAGGCATCTCTTCTGATTCTGACTGTGAGTTGTGGGCATCACTTTTGGATTCTGTTAGGTGCACTATATCTTGTTTGTTTGGCTGATGAGGAATGCATGAAAGCACTCCTGCCTGAGCAGAGTTAAAAGCCCAAAGAAGTATGTAGTTTCTGCATTCTTCAAACTGCTTTCAGAGCATGGCTTAGAATAAGTTTCTACTTGGAAAATAAATGCTGCAAAGTGCACTTATGAAAATAAATGTCAATTGATTTAAAGCCTCTTAATTGCCAGACCACACAGTAGACCTGTATAAAACTGCGGTTTGTGAACAAAAGCCTCACAATCACAAAGCTTCTCAGTCGAGTCCTGAGTGCATTCGGATGCAGAGTAAGTTTGAAGATGGGCTATGGCGGTTTTGGGCGCAGACGTTGTTGATCATAGTATGGGAAATGGAATTCTCCATTCAAATCGTGTTGTTTGCTGCGGGCCTAATGGGTTCAATGTCTGAATGCTTAAACTTCATTTTAAAGAAAAAATGTTGAAATGTTACTAATCAAGCCCTAATTCCTCGAAAGGAAACAGAATCTCAACAAGCCAAACCAAAAAGTTACTTAAATTTTTACCATCAAGTTACCTGCAAACTCTTCGCATGCCTGGAAATGGTTTGTAAATTTAAGGGAAAAGGGCACTAAAACGTCCAACATTTTCGCATGCATGGAAACGGTTAGCAAATTATGAGAAAAGGATGCCAAAATTCTTTTAAGGTCTATTTTTAATGTACGCGTAAATCCCCGATGTTTTATATTGGAACCGTAAACCCTCTTTTGGAAAAAGTTTGGGCTGTCGCACTTGCGGCTCTTCCTTGTTCCTTTTACGAAAGTCGATTTTATCATTGAATAGATTTTAAAAATTATGAGTCTGATGGTATAGACTCCATGGCCCTAAGTTGACGAAATATGCTAAACAAAGGGAGTCTCTGTTTTCATTTTTAAAAGTAAGTTAAAATTAAAAGCATAGTTGACTTCCACCAGCGGTTGTTGAGGAGCATATGCAGTGAAAGTATCATATAACATAATCATTTTATGGTAGAGAAATTGTAGAATACATTATAAATATCATATTATAAATATCATATTTATTTTTAAAAAACTAATATATAAATAATATTTATATTATATTTAACTATACATATTATACATACAATAATTCGATGGATCGCTTTTGATACGATAGATTTTTTTTCCCTATATTTTAACGTATTGTTTAATTAATTTCAAGCAAAAGCACATTGGAGGCTTGGGACCCCTTGCCCCATCCTAAAAGAGGCAAATACAAATATGATTTTATGACTTTGTGTTAGTTGCATTCAACTATCATTATCCATTTATAATGTGCACTATCAAATTGTAGCAATCAGTTTGTTAGCAAAAGCGCTTTTGCCACTCATTATATTGCTCGCGCCAGTGCATGCATCAAGTTTTCAACTTGCTTACCCCTTTGTCTTTATTAAAACTTTTTTTTTTTTTTTGGGGATAAATTATAAGGTGGTTACAGTATTTTCAAAAAATTCTTTCAATAAAATTTTACTTTTTATTTTAAAAGCCACGTTAATAGTATGAGTTTCAAAAGAATCTTTAAACGAGATTCTTCATTATTCTTCTTCCTCTTAAATATTAAATAGTGACTTTTTTCTCTTTAAAAAATATTATATTATTTTTAATAATATTATTATTATTAAAAAAAGAAAAATACTATAACTACATTATTAAAAACGAAAAATAATTAAATTCTGTTCTTATTTTTATTTAAAGTGTCCTATAGAAAAAAAAAACTTATATTTTCATCCTTTTATTAATTACGTAAGCTAATAAAAAAGTATTTGAGGATAAATCTCTTAGTTATACTCTTAATTAGCTGTAACTTCTGTGACAACGGCCGCAATCCCCACAGGAAAATTCTCGTAATTTGCTCGCCCCCCCGGCCACTTGATAGAGCTTCGAGATCGTGTTTGTTGGTTGTTGAAACTCAAAATCCAACTGTCTTTTCATGATCGGCTACTGCTCTCTCTCTCTCTCTCGTTTTCTTTGCTTTTATTTAGTATTTAAACTCTATCCCCTCCTTTCTTTTTGGTCAAATTTTTCTGCCAGGGGGTGACTCCAGTTGCATCATCTTGATAGAAAGAAGGCCTACTGCTTTCGAGACTCAAAGAGAAACAGATTTTCTATCAACTTCCTTTTGTCCACTAGCTTGCCAAAGGCATCCGTTTTAGGCTTTATGTTTTCTGACTTTTTTTTTTTTTTTTTTTTTTTTTTTGGGGGCCTCTCTTTTCTTATATGCATATTTGAGAACATACTTCACCTAAAAATTTAAGCGGAGCAATTCCATTAAAATATGCAACATACTGTCGTAAGAAAAGTGAGAAAGATCCATACGTATCCAATTAATCATGTCACTTTCTGTACTGTGCAATATAGGTGGGTTTTGTAAGGAGACCATAAATTTTATATTTTTAATTAGTGGGTTCCACACATATTTATAATTCATATGGCTACTCCTATTCCTACCTTTAGAATCACTATTCAGCCATTAAACGGGCAAACTTCCTCTGCATGTTAACGTAGCATATGGGGGATGAAGGTTTGTTAATAGGCTACGATTGGAATAGCACACATGCATATAGATAAGAAGTGAAATGTAAATTAAGTAAAGATGAAGTGATTCGTACATGAGAACTTGAATCGGATCCTACGCCGAAAATTAAAAATAAAAATCGGTTTAAGTTCTATAAATTATTGTTTAAATTTAACAGTTATGATTTTTTTTTTTTTTAACTAGTCACAATTGTCTTTTTTTTTTTTTTGGTGCTTTCTAATTGTTTTCATTGTATCTTTGAAATCCCGCCGTAATCTGAATGTGAATATTGAATAATGCCCATATTTTAAAAATATAAAAAGAAAAATTTTGTAATTATTGTAACATACAGTAATTCTAAAGTGGTTTGATCGTCAAAATAGATTAGCAGAGAAGTTTGGTCCTCGGAATAGACCAGCAGAAGAAGTGGAAAATTTTTGCAAAAGAAATATTCTAAGGTTGCAATTTTGAGTGCATGGATAATAATTCAGTAGTCAAAAAGAGTGAGATCTGCAATGATCACTTCAGTGTGTGCTGTTAGTAAAAGATAATTACATTCACTTACACATATACAATCATAAAAGTCAGATCAGGCAGACCTATGAAAAATAGAAAAAAAAAAAAAAAGTATTCAAATGCTAACCTTTTTGGTGCTTAGATTCTTGTAACAGCATTTCTAGGCACACCAAAATTGCATAACATATTGCTTAATTAGATCATCGTTATGCTACAATATTTACAAAACCGAGAACAACTAAAATGGCTAATTAATTTAGAGAGCATGCATGAAACCAAGCCATGTTTATTAACAGACTATAAAAGGCAAAAATGAATGAAAGAATATTCCAAGTGCACGAGGGATCAGCATGAGCTTCGCCATAAACAGAACATTATGAAAATAAACATAAAAGTCTACTATGCACAAACGCCAATGGTATTAGGTTACTGCAATATAATGACTTTGTCTTTAATCCTTTGTTGTCATGTTTCTTCGTGATACTCCAGCTTTGGATGGGTTTTAGATTCGGCAAGTCTTTCTATTTTGGGCTGATACCCACTTCACGGTTTTGAAGCTCAAGAAGTTGTTTTCAGATAAATGCTTTCTAATCAGTTTTATAAGATGATAGATATATATTAGTTTTTTTTAAAATTCTCTCTCTCTTTTATTAACCTCTATACATTCGATTTGATATACTTCATTAATTAATTGTCAATATATAATATATATTTTACCTCTATATTGCTTACACTAAGGATAATTAAGATAACGTTTGGGTCTAAATTTAACTGAAGTCTGATTGGGTTTGAATATAAATGTACGAATGACATATATTTTTCTTTTTTTTTTTAATATATTAATATAAGTGGTATATCCTTATAAGTCAAAATGAAATAAGGGATTATGTTTTATAATTTAGAAAATAAATATATTTAATAGAGATATTTTTAAATTATAATATTTACTCTCATTCAAATCTTTTCACATTCAAATAAGTCACAAAAGTTTACTTTTTTTCTATTTAGATGTAAATATTTGAAAATAGGCATAAGTTATGAAAAGAAACAAGTAAATTTGAAAAAGATTATGAACTTAATAAAATTTCAGACTCCATAAGTTAACAAATAAGGCCTAAGCCAAAACAATACTTCCTAAAACTATGCCTCTATTAAGTAATAGCCTCCTTATAATAATAAGATTCGTTGGTCCCAACAATATGACTACGTAGAAGTTTTATTGTATAAGTTTATAAATGTAACAAAATTTTGTGATCAATAAAATATGAGTGATCAATAAAATATGTATGAGCAATATAACATTTAATATTTGAGTTATAGTACTGAGGGCTTTAGGTGAAATATTTTTATGACACATCCTTGGATTCAACACCTTCAACACTCAAAGAAACATAAAAGAACTCAAAATTAAATTAATTATTAACTATATCTTGAATATAAACAACAAAAAGATATTAAGAAATTTCAAAAAAGAAAAATAATTAAGAAGATATCTTTTTTAATTCCTCTACGACTCTTATTTTCAAGAAATTATTTTATTTTATTTTTTACTTTAAAAGTGAGTAAAAAAAATGTAACTATAGAGCCACAATTACCTTGTACAAACAAGTGTATACAAACACCTTGTTCATTTAGTAACTATAGAGACACAATCTCCTTGTATAAATAATTAGTAATTAACATCTTATTTCGTTATAATAATTATAGAGCCACAATCACCTTGTACAAATTAATATGTACAAACTAATGTAACATAAGGATTTGGTTGCATAAAAATAGGACCACATAATTAAAAACAATGATTTTTATCACCGTTCAACTAATCTATTTATGCCACATCAGATTGTATAAACAATTTGTGGCTCAATTATTATTGTTTTCTTTAAAAAGAAAACGCAAAAGATTTTATAATGTTAAATAATTATTTTTTAAAAAAGGAAAAGAATGTAATCTTTTTCTCAGAAAAAACTAATGAATAATTAACAGTTAGACAATATGATTAATTATAACTCTTTAATATGAAGGTTATTAGATATAGAATTTGTATAAAAAATTTTAATTGTAGGATAATTATTAACTAAAGAGAGACTAAAAAATAGACTTTCCTATTATAAGCAACTTTAAAACTATATTAATTTGAGTATGTCAAGAAAATACCAAAAGAAGAAACTCATCCCACTATACGGGGGATTACAATGGGACCATCCTAGTATAGGTGACCCTAGGCAACCGTATAGTTGACCTATACTTAGGAATGCCCTTATCTAGTTCACCTATACTTAGGGATGCTCCTATCTAGTTCACCTATACTTAGGGATGCCCCTATCATGTACAAATATCCAATGAATTTAAAACGCGAACAAAGTTAAAAAACAAAAAAAAATCACAAAATGGTGTATTAGTGTTTTTGTCTTGATATATATTAATTTTGTTCAAATGATTTTTTTTTTTTTTGTTTTTCTAATGTCTACATCTGCGCATGACTCTTTAACAATTATAAGGTAAATTATTTGTTTTCTTCGCAAAATATATTTTTCCAAATGCTTGTAATTGGAATGCAAGAAATGATATATTATTCAATAAATTAGTAAGGCGCCTAAACTTTTATAGGCATCTAACAAACACCTACACTCACACAAAGTCATGAGATGGGAAACTTGGAAAATGACCTGAAGCATCTTTCAAGTTTTCAAAACCGCTCCCCAGCATTTAGGCATGCGAATTGCATAGAACTGACACTTTGTCACGTGGAATGAGAATCCCCGGGCTGCCAATTGCCAATTGCCAAATGCCAACTAACAATTGACAAAAGCTCTCCGTAACATGGAATGTAAGGCCAGCGGAGAAGCAATTTATAAATCTTGCATACAACAGAGACAACAAGAGATGATAATGATTATTAAACTTGTTGTGGAATCAACTGAGAAGTATCCAGGGCTGTATGCAAATAATATAAATAATAAAAAGCCAAAGGACCAGTATGATATTAGTTAAGAAAATGGGGACAAAACTCTGAGGGTTTTGATAGCGATCACGTACCCAAGAAACTTTCATACAGGGATGAATATTTTTGGATAATAGAGTTCAGAACCTAAGTTGACCCTTCGGTTCAGTTAAAATATCCAACCATAGTTAATTTAACAAGGATACGTTCACTAACAAGCATTGTGCACGCAACAGATAAAAGCCAACCCTTTCAATTTCGCTTCTTTTCTGTGTTTATCCATTGAAATGAGTCAGGCCCGGCTGGAGGAAGATTCAAGATCCTACACATAAATATAATTAATTATTACATCTTTGGGAAGAAAATAACACTATTTTTTATTCGAGAGTGAGTAAAGGATTTTGTTCGTTAATTTTGCTCCTTTTTTTTTTTTTTTTTTTTTTGTTTTTGGTTTCCTGAGCAAGTCATCAGCCTAGAGCAGTGGCTACGGATAATTCCAGTTTATGGCTGGGGTCACCGCCTTGGAATTATATATAAATAAGTGGTCCATGCATGAACCATGATCAGCGATCGAGTTCCAGAAACCCCTTGGCTCAGACCCAAAGCAACAAGCTATGCTTCCAGTATTTTTAAATGATTTTAAATGAGAAAAAGAAAGGTTAGAAAAAGTGGGACATTAAAGACTTTAAGGGCGTGGTCTCTGCTTCCCATAAACCAAACCTTTCCAGACTGTTGCTACCTTAGTTTATCAATTTCATTTTCATTGTGATCATATCTTATTCTTTTGAATCCCTGTTAAAAGGGATATACTCTAATATATTGGATAAAATCTCTTGAATTGATATGAAAGATTTGAAGTTTAAACTTTACTTACATAGGTGAGGACGAAGATTTTAATTTGTTATGCTTTAAAAAAAATAAATTTGGAAGTTCACTATTGTATTAATTAATTTAATATATTTTTTAACGAAACAAAACTAATATGTAAACAAACTAATATTAATTGAATATTTTATACTTCAGATAAATGTTAACATGATAAACTTTGGTAAGAATATATATGTCCCTTGTTTTGTAACCTTCTTTTCTTTCAAAAGTCTTTACTTGAAACTGAAATAGTACGCATATAAACAACAGCAATCTTTGTACATATCTTAGAGCATCATGATAAATTGATAAGAAGGGGGGGGGGGGGGTGGTCATGATCCTCATCCGCCATCAAATTTCATTTAAATTCTTACCTCCCATTTCCAATGTACATCCAATAATTTGTCAATTCTAGAAACTATTAGATAAAATACATTATCCACAAGCCACGTTAATGTGTGTTGTGAAATTATTATTACAAAAGGAGGGATCATGTATTCATGTTATCTAATTCGATTGAAAAACAAAAATTGTTATCCAATTTAGAGTTTAGAATTTACGGTTCAGGCATACTTAGTTAGATTAATTAATGGTTGATATGTACATGTGTTGACAAATGTTTATTTGAATTAAATCGAACTATATAGTTCAATGTATAAATTGAAACGGTTATTTTATAGGTAAAAACGCTAATATTGCCTCATATGCAAATAAACCACGTTCAAAAAAATGTGAACAAACCCATATTAAAAATTAAAATTGCAAACAAACCCGTCTCATGGTTATTGAATTAATAAATTCTACCTCTATTGCATTTATTTTATGGATTAGAGAATCGGAATTATTAACAGTGTTTACTTCGCAAAATAGAGTCGGAGAATCAGATTAGAGGCCCACCACAATTTAAGAATGAGGGATGGGAGACTCATTTCCAAAGAGATGTCATTCTACTTATAGTCATTTCCAAGAATGACTATTTTACCCTCCCTAAAATTAAAAATACCCACATTATCCTAATTTATAATTAATTAATAAATTAATATGTTATTAACAATAGTTATTAATAATTATAGTTTTTGAATAAATAATCACAATAAGTCATATATTATTATTAATAAATTAATATAATTATTAATTAATCAATATATTAATATGTTATTAACAATGATTATTAGTAATTATAATTTTTTATAAATAATCACAATAATTAATTAATATACTATTATAATAATTATATTAATTAATTAATATACTAGTATATTATTAACAATAATATATTAATGATTATAGTTTGTGAATAAATAATCACAAAAATTAATGTATTTTTATAAAAATAAGTAATATAATCATTATAATTAATTTGCATATTATCATAATTAATTAATTAAAAAATTTACAATTAATTAATATATTATTGACAATAATTAATAATAATAATAATTTTTGAATAAATAATCACTATAATTAAAATATAAAATAATAATTATGACAATAATTTATTAAGTGCTTTTTAATAATTTGTTACAATCTAACTCATTCTAATTTTAATTTTAATATAAAATAAATTAATTAATAAAATTTCAATTTATTTCGATTATGATGCATGTAAATCAAGTAAACAAGTTATTTTAATTCATATTTTGTTGGCAATGTCGTTTTATATCTAGAAGCAACTGCCTCGAGAAAAGGAGACAGTCGATTTTTCATCTCTCTTTTATTTTGAGGTTATGATCGAGTGATGACTGATGATATCCATTTCTTGGAACAAGCAAAACAAATTTTGCGACTTGCGATGAATATATAAATATAAAATCGTCCCCGCTATATTCTTGGCTTTGTTCATTCGAAAAAATAAATAAATGCAATCAATTCTATGCTGTCATGTCATTGAAGAAAATGCAAAGGAAAATGAATTTTCACATATCCGTCATTTAATGGCTCCGTCCTTCTCTGCCAAATTCTTCAGGTTTTTCAAATTGATTTTAATGGCCATCGGCCGTGGCTGATGTAGAGACAACCTCACGTACTCCTATGTACTGTGTCTCTTAAATTCTTGTACTTAAATACGATTGGCTGTCAGTTTACACTCTATTGTATTTTATAGTTTAATAAATAAATAAGAATACATTATTTTTATTTTTCGTTACATAAAATTATTCTAATTATTTTTCTTTAAATGCATAAAAAATATAATTTTAGTTTTATTTACTAAAATTAAAAATTAATTTAAGTTAAATAATTATATTATACATTAACAAAAAAAATAGATTTATAATTTCGTATTGTATTATATAATTAAATAATATTATATTATAAAACACAATACCAAATTATACTACATTATAATAACTAACATATAGAAATAAACTATATTCTATTATAATATCATTAATAATATAACATAACATCGTAATATTTTATATTTAACAATAGTACATTATCAAATCATTTATGTATTAACAAATTTAATATACACAAATAATTGTCTAATACTTAATTTTAGCAATTAGTATAAAACCTTCAAATATTAACAAATTTAAATAGTATTAATTTAAAATTAACATTAATGTAAGATAATATTATTTATTATAATAAAGTCTATACTACATCAAATATAATATTGCATTACAAATTAATTCAATGTACTCCAAAACAATACATCATAATGTATTATAACTAATTAATATGATATACTACAAAATAATATACTAAACACACTGTTAACGTACTTAAGAAAGAGCAGTTGTGGTCTCTCAAATAAAAATAAGATATTATGAACTTATTTACATGAGTGGAAAAAAAATTAAGTTGTTATTAACTATAACCAAAGAAAAAAAAATTATGACTATTATAAATGAGGTGAGAACAACCCAAAGCTTAAGAATAATTACAAGAGAAGAATTGATCACCTTAGAAAACTCGAATTTCATTCTTCAAAAAAAAAAAAAAAACCACTCAAACATCATTGTAAATGACAAATTTTTCATTATAATAAAACTTTCAATCGCTATCTTGCAAATTGGCAAATTTTTTTTAAAAAAATGAGTTTTAAATAATTTTTCTAAATCTCTACCTGTCCGAAAATTCAAAATCTTGAACCCAATATAAAGGTCATAGAAAATGGATAATACTCGACCAAATCTCTGCTGCAACTTGCAGATAAGCGTCCTTTAGACCTGCGTTAACTTTAATGCACCCGCCTTTAATTTCAATGGGGTCTGACGTCCGTGTCCCACAACTAAGTACACCCTCTCGTAAGGCGAATGGACGATCGTACGATTTAACTAGAACATATCAACAAAAACAACCAATCATAGTTTGACACCGCGCCTTGTTTACGTCTTGTGGGACGGAACCCTAGCTTGACAAAACGCCTGCCATGTCATTTTTTCTTCTAGAGTTTGGACAATTTTGGCCACAGCTCATTGATGCTTGCAGAATTAAGTGGAAACGGTTGTAGAGAATCAAGTGAAAAAACACCGTTTCCTTTTTTTGTCTCCCTGAACGACGCAGTCCATTTATGACCCAATTCCGAAGAAGACCATAAAACGACGAGAGTAGTACTATTATTGCAATCCGACGGCAGATACGCGAAACTGGCCGGAGGAAAATAGTCAAATCAACGGCCAGAAATCGATCAAACACACAGGCCCTTGAAAGGAACACGTACTGCCGAACCACCACAGCCGGCCAATCATCTCTCTACACAACATCTCCTTTCCACTCCCCTTTCTTGAATATGCGTCGTACAGTCTTCTTTTGAGTTATTCCCAAAAACACCCCCATGCCCTGGCTAGGAATTAACACATACCTCCCCTAGCTTTTGACATATTATCATCATTTAAATTATTTAATTTTCATTTAATAGTCACTTGAATGCTAAACTTTAAACAAAGAAAAATATTAAATATTTTTATAACTTCAACACTAAGGAATATAAGATTTTATTTGATACGGCTAACTATAATATTAAAGAGTTTAATAAATATATACTTATAAATTTAGTTAAAAATTACCAGCTAATCGAGATACTCTCATAAGATTAAATATGCCATATAATTATCTGATAAACTTGAAATATTTAAAATCTTTGCATTAATTACACTCGTGAAATAAACGGTCTTTTGTGAGCTTCTTCCGCAGAAAGACTCAAACAATGACTTGACGGCGGGAGAGGTAAGTGCACTATAAAACGAAAGATGTCATATCAGTAATAATATCCAAATCTGAAGGGAGGGCTGCGATAATTACCCTGCCCTAATAATAGACGAGCTTAAAAGGGGAAGCAAAGCCACGGAAAAAAAGGGGAGTTGCGTAGACATGGCAGCGAAATGAGGTCTCTGCTTTGCTTTGATTAGTTGTTCGTATATGTACAATCGCCGTCGGCACTGTTGCATATGATCAGTGAAAATAAGGAGGATACGACACTTTGTACGTGTCATGACCGACACCTGTACGTTCTGCATGAAAGAGAGAGAGAGAGATAGAGAAAAAGAATTCAAACACTTGAACAATGTTCAGCCAATAGCAATGCAATAAATATCTTGATCAATCCACACGGATAGAGTGTGGTGAAGTTTCTTTTCTTTTCTTTTTTCTTTTTTTAAATTATTTCTCTATTTTATTCAGTGGGTATAGTGTATTGTTGTTGTTCCTGGCGTGAAAAAGGAGAAAAAAAGAACAAAAAACCTAAAATAAAAGTGATAGTGAAACTGAAAAGGGTAAGAATTAATGTAGATGGTAGCTTTTGGTTCTTTCACTTAATGGGTGTCAACAGTATCTTCAGATCTGACTAATTCTTTCGTTGCAGCTTATTGTTTCTTTTTTCTGTTTGGTAAAGATTGAACGGCAGGGTTTTCCTATAAATGGAAAAAGCATTATGTTTTACTCATTGCTTGTTATGTATATGTTATTAGCATTATTTTTTTTTCTCATTCTAATTCTTGGAACATTGAAATTGACAGAAGAGAGTGAGCACACAGAGGCAGTTGTATAATTGTATACATGTTGCTTTTGCGTGCTCACTGCTCTTTCTGTCAGCTTCCAGTACCGGAATCTGACCTGGCCCTCTCATCCGGTCAGTTTTCCATTAACATCCCCTCTAACTGAAGACGGTGATGAAGAACAAGGTGACTGGTGATGATAACTCATTGTGTATCTATTTCATTTTCGACTTTACTCAGCTTGAATTCTGATTAATTTTATGCATTATATTATTATTAGTTAAATGTTTGTTTAGTAGCTTGAAAGCGTGACTTTTGATGATATATTTTTATGTGATTAGTGATTAATACTGTGCGGATTTAGCGGCAAAATTAACAGTGCTTAGCATGGGACCATTAATCACGTTATTATCTACTAACTAGAATGGTCCTCACTAAACTTCTCTTTTCAGGCGGTTTCTTGCTGCTGTTTTTATCTGATTCGTTTCCTTTTTATTATTTTCTTGCGCATGCGATGATGCGCGCTCAGAAATTGTTTCTGATCTGAGTTCTTTTTCACCTGAATCTAGCGAGCCTCTGGTTGCCTGACCCTTTTTTTTTTTTTTTCAATTCCCCTAATGGGTTTAAAAACCCTAATATAGTCAAAATCTCAAAAAAAAGTTTGTCTTTTGCTTTGGTTTAACATGAATTGGATCAAAATCAATAAAGGATCTCTGATTTCAGTTGATTAGTGTTCCTTTAACGTAGTTGCTATGGTGTGTATTTGTTCCTATTTTTTTTGCAGAGGCAAAGACCCTTTTAAGGTAGATCAACTCCTTTAGGATGAAGAAACTTTTCTTCAGAAAAAAATCATATCCAACAGGCCTGGGTTTCTTCTCAAGAGCTAGTTTTTTTCAAAGCTCGCAGCACTGGAACCGGTTTATTTTATGGAATTTCTCTAATTCTCATCTCTTACACTGTAGCTGCTGCCTATGCTTAGCTTACAATTCTGTTGCCACTTTTGCTTGGAACTGTTTCTTTACTTGCTATTATCACAGGTTAATTTAAATATTTTGAGATTCTTAAACTCTGAAACAGTAGCGAGACTGTGCGAGTTGTTATTTGAATATATCTTACATGGAATTTAAAATAGTTATCAACTTCAGCATCACAGTTTCTTCTTGAGTTGTTTTTACTTGTGGATATGAAATCACTCCATTGCAATATCTTATCTAAATTATGTCATTATATAAAATTTCTTTATAAATAATGTAATTCCTTTATAAATAATGTAAGAAATGTTGTACAATCTGGTATTGAATATTTATTTTATGTGGGAAAATTATTTCATTGATCTAAGATGACTCGATTCAAATATTGACTTACCTTCAAATACTTCTGGGAACAATAAAGAAGTTGTCTTTCAATTTATTGGTACAGTTTCTGATCTCAATTCACTTGATAATGTATTTTCACATAATTTGTTGAATTAGACTCAATGTTGTTAGCAGTTCAGCCATCAAATGTCATTCTACTGCTCTACAAAATTACAATCAATATGATTTAATAGTTTAGTAAATTTTTCTGTAACTTGTACAATCTAATGAATCTCAAAGTGTTGCTTGCATCTACGAGGTTGATTGAATTCAATAGATTGGAAAGTGACTTTTAAATGCATATGTTTGAGGTTTTACTTGCTTTACATTTCGGCTAATTATTTGTGTTGATGCATGTGAGTATTTCAACACATTATACAGGAGGAGCAGTATCTGCACTTTTCTTTGTATAACTGGATTTGTTTAACGCATGGCTTTAGGAAGTTAACAGATTTTATTTCCTATCATATTTTGTGCCTAGTTTAGTTTATTGCGGGGATGTTTCTTTCTTTTTTGTTTTTATCTATTTTGTTACTTCTTACAGAATGTATTCAGTCCTCAATTAACTATAAAAGTCATAGAGTATTATATGTTGATCATTCACAAAAGATTGGGAGTTGCTATGGCAATAGTTGAATGTTGGCTATTGGTTATATTTTGAATTATTACATGGATCCTTTTGATGTAATACATACATTAAGTTGCCAAGGAGAAACTAAGGAAAAAAGGTTATTGCCTATTTCGTGTTTGTATTTCCTTTCAGGAATGTTTATGATATCGTTGAGGCTATGCATGCCCTTGTATTCGTCCTTCATGAAAAATTAATAAAAAGAAAAAATAAAATAAAAAACTTCTTTTATTTTTTTCCTAATGAATTTATGTGTGCTTTGAGCAGGCCTCATTTTCTATTTTAGTTTTTTTTCTAATCTACTAATTGTTGTTACTTAAATTTAATGATTATTGACATAAGAATCACTCTGCGGTGAATTTTTTCTTAATTTTTGTTTTTTTATTTTCAGTTTCTATCTTTTTTATTTGTTTTTATGTGAAGGCATATTCTCTCTATATATCTATAGCTATGGTGATTTTTCTCCATTTAGATATAGATTTATGGCTTTTTCCCTCTTTTTCTTTTGTTTTTGTACGTTAAAAGATGCTTTTTTTTTTTTATTTTCTTTTCCCAAGTTTCAGATCTGAAAACTACAGGTTGTAGATCAATCCGTCCAAAAAATTGTACTATCAGTTGGTAGAGCCGACGCTGAAGGTAGAGGGTGCTTTTGTAAGTGAATATTTTTTATGGAGTTGTTACGCGTGTTTTGTACACATTGGGTGAAGGTATAGTTCTTTACATATTTAGCTCATGAGTTAGAGTTTAACTGTCTTCCCAACTGGTTACTGTGATAGATTTTCTGTAAATAGATCAAAATATTTTTCATTGAGATGTTTGATTAATCTTTCTGGATGGAATGAATTTTCCATTTCTCTATTTAGAAAACAAGATATATTAACCTTTTAAGATATTGAATATGTTGATAAAATTATAAATTGGATATATTACTATAAAAACTTTTGCTTTGTTATGGTTGTTCGTGATCTAGGAGTTTCCATAATCTTCTCATTGCTGTTTCTATTTTGGAAGTAATACCTTAAGGATCTAATGTTACTGGGATTAGCATATTAATTTCGACATCAACCTCGATATAGAGTCATGATTCATCTTCCTATTCTAGCAAGTCATGATCATAAGCATAAAACTGGTGACTAACTTGAAACTTTGACAAGTACATCTGTGAGTAGTTTATATTGAGATGGATTTTTATTTTTTTATTTTTTCTTGACAAGTTCTTTTCAAGAAAGTTCTAAAATGGATTCAACAGTAATTGTTTACAATTGACACATTAATGACTGCTATTACATTTACATTATTAAATCTGAAAGTCTAATTTTTTGGTCAACAAAATTTTTTTGACGTGTGAGAGACAATTCCCCTCAAGTGTCTCCTTCTAGATCACCCTTTCTGCTAGTTGCTTTTTTTAGTTAATTTTTTTTATTAATTTTCTCCTGAATATTATATAAATATAACTCAAACCCTCTCCAACCTCTTATACCACTTGAGGTTTTGTCAATTGGACCAATGCATTTGCTTCTTTTTACTTCGGTTATTACGTTAATTTCTGTTAAGTTAAACTGTAGATATGCCTTAAATGGAACGAAGCGTCTTTTGAGCAATAAATATAACTTAGTTTAAATTTTCTTTGATTTTGACAAGATACTGAAGGATTTGGGAATCACCTCATGGCATGACTGAACTGCAGGATATGATGTTTAAAGCTTTCATTTTTTTTTGGGAGATATACACATGTAAGACAAAATTGTCTCTTTCTATGCTGTTGAATTCCTAATTGTGTATTAAAAGTTTGTGACAAATCACTAAGGTAGCGTTTATTTCTCGAATTAGATTGAGAATCATGGGGTTGGAAGTGTGAAGTGAGAGTGAGAGTAGATTGTTTACTTACACTATAATCAATTTTAACTTAGATTAAATAAATTATTATTTTTAACTAGATATAATAATATTATATTTAAATAAGTTTGATATTATCATTTTTAATAAATGTAATATTATTAAATATTATTATAATAATAGTATAATAATATTATTTAGATAAATATAATATTATTATTTTTAAGTGATTGCAATATTATTTTATTTTAATAAATATAATTATATTATATTTAATAAAGAAATGATAAAAAAGAAAGAGAATGGAGTGAATCTGACCTCCCTGAGTAGGAATTCCACTCTACACTTCAAAAATAAGTGGGACCTATGAAAAAAAGGGGACTCTCACTCACCTCCTTAAATAAGCAAGTGAACACTAGAATATGAGGAATTTACACTCTCTATTCCCACTCAAGCAAGTAAATACAATATAATAGTAATGTGGTTTCTTGCGCTGACATTATAAGTTCTTAATTTTCAATACGTGGGTGTTATATCATTAGTTCAGATTTCACGTCTGACAAGGCCAAATGATTTAAGTGCCATTGGAGTAGTCATAAGTTGATTTGTAATTTGTTTTCAGTTTTATTTTTATTTTTTTCTTTGTGAAGTTGTAATATATTATTTAAAAAAAATTTTAACATCTTCTTGAACATTGCTGATCTTGATAAGTATTAGCATTTTCTCGTTTTCATGGCTTCATAAATTTTATCATTTATATCGCTAAATGTAAGAAGACATTTCTTTATGTGAACTAAAACAATGACTTCTTCTCAGCCTAATTAGATCCTTCCAATATTCTTAACAACAACTTCAAAGAAAATTAATATTTGCGCAAATGAAAAGACATTGAGTGACTTACTGTTTCATATGTCTGGCTGTTGAAGAATACAAGGCATTTGCCCAGGCTTTGAAGCTTAATGCAAGGATCTTACAGATCTAAGGCATGAACCCTTTTGTGATTCAACATAATCAGTAAGTATGTTGCAACTAGTTTTAAATGAAATTAATTAAAGATAAATTTAGTGTTTTGACTCTGACGATATTAGACATAACATATATTATTATCAAATAATCTCTCTCTTCTACAGACAAAATGAAGGCGATGTCTTATCCTTTTAGGTCATGTGTGTGGAAAAATGCATGAACTGATGGGTATAAACAGTGAATTCTGGTCTTTGCAGTAAATGAATAATTTAATTTATTGATCTACGAAATGAAATAATAGAATATAGTTACTAAACAATTATATGAAAAATCTGGATTTTATGAGAGGCGGTGGATATTTTTGGAAGAAATTGTTGGGTAAAAGCCAAGAACAAGAGTTTCAAACTGTATTTGCTATCCTTGGAAAATCAAGCAGCCAAAGAATCAAGAAAATTGCTCTTGGGTAATACAGAGAATTGCTCTATAGATGGGCAATTTAATTTGTAGTCTTGCCTGCTTGGTAACTGTTTGTAGTTCTGATTTTTGCTGGATAATTACATGTTTCTTAATTTTTATCTGTGGTTCATTTAGATCATTGTTTACAAAATGAAGGGTTAAAATGATGACCAATGTTGCAAGCTTAGTTAGAAGCCATGGTATCTGTTACATTTTATTTTTAAAATTATTTATTTATTTATTTATGCCTTTAGCTTGTCTGGCCACTGAAGAAGAAAGAAGAAGGTCTTCTCAGATCCCATTTGGTGGATTTCAAAATCTCAGGTAATTAGATAAGTTCTTAGTGGATAACACTCAGCACACTGTTAATTGTCTCTGTGTAGATGGGGCTAGGGTTTTACTGAGTTGAGTTGGAAATGAGTGATAACTTTTGTTTTTGTTAGGTTTAATGTCTTTTGTTGAATAAGAATGATAAATTTTCAATGTTTTTCTTTTGAATTTTTCCTTCCACTTGGTTTCAGTTAGGTATAATTGGTATTTGATCTGCCTGGAGATGCAGCTTGAAGCATTTAAAATGAATTTAGGGTATGAATATATTTTGTTGTCCTCCCTGGGTTTTTAAGGACATGAATTGGTTAATACTCTCGGTAGAATGAGTAGGTCGAATGACCAATTAATAGATGCCTCTCAATTAAGACTATCTCCTTCATTATTTATGCTTGCCTTGCACATGTATACAGCATGGTAATATAATTGAGTAGATTTATGTTGGGTTCTTGAACAATTTGGATTTTGTTGAAATTTCAATTATTGTAAGTTTCTCTTTAAGCCTGAGGTCTATTTTTCCTGGTGATTACGTGACACAGGAGTGTTTAGAGACTTATCATGTTTGAAGATTGATCAATGAGGTAGAATGGGAACATGTGGCCAGGTTAGTCAATGTGGGAAGCAAAAATGAAGATTAACACTATACTTCTTTAAATTAACTGTACTGTTTCAAAAATAGTAAAATTGTGTACTCTATATTGTTGAAAAGATAAATTTGTCTAGTTTCTATGGAATCTTACGAAGTCAAATTCAGATTTTTTTTTTTATCTTAAAGATATTCAAGATTTTGTCAACAAAGGTCATAACCGTAAAAAATTGTGCACAAGGCTGAAAGTTTTAAATTTACTGGCATTAATGCTTCAAGATTTGATTAACAAGCATCATATCACAGGAAAGTTTTGTGAGTCCGGAGTTTAATGGATTTTAGAATGTTCGATTTGAAGTTTTCTACATCAAAATGTGATTGAATGAGTGTTAAACTACTCATATTTGTTGTTGAAACCGAATTTGAAGTCAAATTGTGTTTTGTTTTGTTTTGTTCTCTTTCATCTCATCACAACTAAGATCTTTAATTTTAATTTGATTTAAGTTCTAAAATGATAGAGATCATGTCCTAAGCTTGGAGGGATGTTCTAAGTTGTTTATGTAAAGGTAATAGGCAGTGATTTTAGAATAATGTATGTGATTTTGAGAGTGTAACTTAGAAGAATGGTCTTGTTTAAAGTTTCTTCTTTAAACTCTATATTTTTTAGGTGGATTTCTTATAGTGGTGGGTTACGAAGCGATGTATATCTTGTAGGACTCATTAGATGGTAAATTCTCTGTATCCCTTTGTGATTCTCTAGAGTGGTGAGTTTTTGTTTAGTCCAATGTCATTACGCCCTAGTGTTTATGATTATTCTGATACTAGAATCCATGCCTAATTGCTAATTTCGGCTCTATCCTATCTAATTGTGGCAATAGTCTTTGTCTGTTGAGCCTCTCTTCTCCTATTGTACTTTAGTTAGAACAAGTTTTTTGGGTAAAATTGTTGTACACAATTATAGAAATGCAGACAGTTTTGATGTTAAAGACTTGGTCATGATACAGTTGTGATGTCAAAGTTATGTTTCAAATGATCTAATGAATGAAAATACTATTCTGCTTATTTCTCACCTTCTTTTTCTGTTCCACACTCTTCTACTCTCTCTGAGTTGGTTCTACTCTCAACCTCTTTTCTGGCTTCTGAAGACAATTGAGGATAAGCTATATATGAATTTAATGAATGCATAGACCATATGTTATCTTCTAGGATATTGCAGTTTACTTCTACTACCTCCAATATGCATGCCATTTTTATGATTGCTTCACTGCTCTTAGTTTTAGTTTTAACTTCTAAAAGTTTGATGTCATGATAGTCCATTTCAGTTTCTTATTTATTACATATTATGTCAGTGTTAAAGGATTTACGGAAGTGGCATAAGCAATCTATTGGATCGGGAATTGCGGAAATGTGTGGCAGCGAATTATTGATAAGATAACTGTTTGGAGATAAGGATCTCAATGGCAGTTTTTTTTCCCAAGAAAGTGAACTCTCAAATAAGTTAGCAATAAACAACATGTTCATAGAAAGATGTCCGTGTTTCTGTCTGAACGGGCTTAAGAATTCCCAGACTTGTTACAGTTTCCATTACAGTTGTTTCGAATCCGGCTCCATATTTGAATTTTGAAGAACTGAGCTTATTAGATATAGCAAATAACATAGATAATGCATTTATTAAACCTGAACCAAATCCCAAATTGAGTTGTGTGAAAATTGTGCTCAGTTACTTACATGAGATTTGTGAATGAGGGGCGCCCCAATGCCATTGCAGGTGCCTCTATCCAGTGCAGTGGTGCTTCCAAGGAATTTTCTTAAATGATCAAAAAGAAGAGATTGCTTCTCGTGTCTGGAACTTGCAAGTTGCGGCAGTCTCAGCTGGTGCTTCAAGAGAAGCTGCATATTGATCATAAGGACACGGCTTTTTTATCAGATTAATTTTTACCCACATGAATTTCAAGAAGCGAACGTTTGATTCAATATATGTTTATTTATTTTTTTGGTCCTGTCCCTTCAATTTTGGTTCTTTTGGCAGAAGTAAAAGCTGTACCTGTCATGTAAGTTTGGTTTTAGTTGGTAACTCATAAAAAAAAAAAAAGGGTGATGTGACAAAAATGTACTATGTAGTGTGGTGGCGGGAAGAAATGTCCAGTTGTGTAACCGTATCCGAACAGTGCAGTATTCGTGTAATCATGCTATTTTATTGTTTTCTATAAATTTCTAATAGAGGGCTTTTCGATCGGCTGTAGCCTGCGTTCGTTAGTCCTCTCGGAGATATTGAATTCTACTGGGCTCTGTACATTTCGATCCATTTCTTTTTCATGTCATGCTTGTACACTCGTTACTCTTCATATTATTCATATAATCCTGTTGGTGGTTTTTTTCTTTAATTTTTTTCTTGGTTATAAATAAATCTACAAATATATTTCAATTATGGTCTGCTGGGAGCTTGAAAAACTACGCTCATAGTACTCTTCAGAAGCACAGATCAGAAGAGATGCCCGTCGCCACGTAGAGAGAGGGAATTGCTCGTACAAAAGGGAATTTTATAACGAGTCTCTAATGGGGGATGCCGTGCCACAACAGTCCACATCGCGTTTCACATCAAAACTTTCAACTAGTTCAAAACTTTTATTAAAAATATCGTCAATTTTTTTCTAATTTTATTTATTTATAAAATTAATTATTCAGACTTTCGTCGAGCGTGCTTTTAAACCCAGTTGATTGGCATTTAAGCACGGCACCCAGGCTGTAAAACGAAAACTGAAAAGGCCAACATGTCGTGTTAAATGGCTCTCACAGGGTGAAGTTGCCAATCAAGTAAAACAACACTGCTCCAAGACGGACTAGCAAAATCATCAAATCATCTTTCTCAGTTTCTGAAATACGTGTTAAAAATATAGAATACAGAACGATATCAAGCCCAAATGGGGACAAAGGATTCTAATTTTACATCCAAGACTCTGCCTACACTGCTGTCGTTGAACTCGCACATCCCACTCAGCATAAATCTTCTATGAAGTTTTTGAGAGAGCCCCCGCGGCAAATAGGAGATTTCTTCGAGAAAACTATTTCCAGAAATATATACAAATATTATGCATTCTAATCATCTTTATAGACATTTGGAGGAAGAGAATGAGATTAACCGTGAAACATTCTAGCAGAGTACCTGTAAAGAATAGACTGGCGTCGACTTGGTTGGCAGAGTTTTCAACGATCTCAGTCTGTTTGTTCCGCTCCTGCAGAGTAAACAAAGCCCAATATAAGCAGGTAAATTTCCAAATGCAGTATAAAGACAACAATGTCTTGAGTTATTTTGCCCATTGATAAACTTACTTCTCTTCGGTTTTCAGCACCTTCGTACTGGTAGTGACGTCCCATAATTTTACAGTGCAATCAGCAGATCCAGATGCGAGAAGCGAACCTTCACAACTGGCGCAGCCAAAGTAAATTATTGTTAAAGAATAAAAAAGAAATCCAGTAGATACTTTATCCAAAATTTTTAGGTACGCATTGGTAACCAGTAGAAGAAACCTGTAAGCTAGTGTCCACACGCATGAGGTGTGACCCATCAAAGGGGTGACACAACGACCACTAGCAAGATCCCACATCATGATCGTGCCATCTTCATCACCAGATGCCATGTACCGACCATCGGGTGACATTGCTAATGACAAAATCATACTCCTATGTCCAATAAAAATCCGGACACACTCCCCGCTTGATACATCCCATAACCGAACTGTTTTGTCGCTAGAACCAGTGGCGATGTAGTTGCAATTAACATGCCATCGCACACACTGAAAATGAATATTAACTTTTAAGATCAACACAATGGATCAGATAACTTGGAAAAAAAATTAACCAAGAAGAATGTTTTTGACTTCTTGCCAGAATTAAGGATTTCCATAGAAAGGATAGTGGTAAGGGGGCCAAATTAATATCAAATATTCAAGTTAAAAATTATGAATTTCAATATGAAACAAAGAAATGCAAAAGAACAAAAGTTACTCACATCAACATCAGAGAGGTGTCCTGCCATTATTCTTAAAGGCTGTATTCTATCCATAGACCATATTCTTGCCGTCCGATCATGGGAAGAACTAGCAAAATAATGCCCTTGAGGATTAAACTGCACCAAGTGATAACAAATTTCAGAGATTGTAAACTGAAGTTGACATAGAAGCACGGCACAGCAAGTTAAAAATTATTGCAAGCAACATTCAACTCTTAAGAACCAAATCCATAGCTATGAACAAACAAGAGTATGGATAAACAAAGAAAAGATAGATAAAGAAGGGAAATGGAATGTGTAATAGGCAGAAAATATTAACCAGCAAAATTAAAACCAACTAGCCCAGACACATTAGAAAACTTGATGTCTAATGCTTCACAAGGTGGATAATTTAAAATCTGTTCTGAAGATTGAAAACAAACCTGAACGTCCCAAACAGGATAGTTATGACCCTTATAGCAAACAAGATTTGCATTCAGCTTTGTGCTCCATAATCTAACTGCAGCACAACAATTCTATTTTATTTAAATAAGAGAGAGAGAGAGAGAGAGAGTAACAATCAAACTAAGCCTGGAATTACATACTTGTTGTGTCTGCTGAGGAGGAGAGAATAAAATCACCAAGCGGACTAAAACTGGCAGAATACACTGGCCCTGAATGACCCTGATATAAAGTATAAGATCTTTTTCTACCATTTGGCCCTATAATATCTTCTCTTGGAGCACTATCATTTTCACCCTGCAAACCAGCTGACAACAATAATGTTCAACAACACAATCTCTCAATTACATTAACTGAGCATATAAGCAAATAACTGAGCATAAACAAACTTACTTATAGGCATGTTAACACTATCTAATCAGAAGAGAGATGACCTACACCTCAAGTACAGGTCTATACACTTTAGACTAGCAGACCTAATAAATATATAAAGCAATGATGAAAGCTAAGAGAAAGAATATCACAAGCAAAGTGAAACTTGTTCGAGTAAACTTACAACTGACAGCTTGTTGCCCAAGCTTTGCCATATCCCAAACCTGTGGAGGCAAGGTTTAAAATTAACAACCAAAAAAGCAGCCAGATGTATATTGATAATTGAGACAAGATAAAACCTTCAACGATGAGTCTGAGAATCCACCAGCAACCAAAGATCCATCTTGGGATATTGATGCACAATTTAATCTGGAAAAGATTATATTATAAAATAAGTGATTGTAAAGGATATACAAAAAATGCTCATTCAAAGTTGACAAATAAACCAACAAAATCAGAGTTGTTACCCATTGTGTGTGTTGATAAATGTATAGAAGCTGACAGATGGCAGAGCAGCACTACTCAAATGTACACGATTTCTCAAGTCTTCTAATACAAATTGCTCCACCTCGGTTGGCCTGAAACAATCAATTCATAAAATAATGTACCAGCGTGATCCTAGGGTACAACTTCATGAAACTAATAATTCATACATCTACAAGAAACTAATAATAACAGAAGAAATTAACATGCGGCTCTGTAACTCTTTAAACAGTTGAATAATGATAGGTGGATTGTTGTGTGTTTGTCTCATTCTATAAAATATAAAGCACTTTTAAAAAAAAAAAAAAAAAAAGAATCACAATAGATGACCCCAAGTTAAAATGTGATAAAATGGTTAAACTGGCCTCATAAATAGTCATTATCCTATTCCCCACACCCACACACACACTGTGTATATATATAATTTCAGCTCAAAGTTGAATGTGAAATATAATGAGGAAAAAATGCAGAGGTTCTTGAAAATACATTACGGGGAGAGCAAGATCTGGTTTGACTCGTGGTGCTGTAGACACAGTGTTGGCCTCTAGACGCGCAGCTTTTGCTGTTGCATTGACAGCTTTGTCCTTTTTCAACTTTTTAATTGAAGCACCTTGCTTTCCACCTTCTACTGGTCTTTTCTAAAGAGGAAACACATAGCACGGAATTAGTTTTCAGAGAGGGAGAGCATTTTATCATGAAAGAAAAAAATTCTTTACAATTAGAGGGGGCAAAAGAATCATACAAAAAACATGAAACCAGTAATACCTCTGCAATTAATTCAACTTATTTCGTTATAGTTGCCAAAGAAAATGGTATACATTGTATCAAATTACAAGCATTGAGGAACATACGCACCTTATTCTCATCTATTTCTGCTTCTTTGTTTTCTCCCTCTGCTTTTTCAGAATCTGAGATTAAACCTGTCTTCTCCAAGCGATTTTCTAAAGAATCTTCAAGCAACTGTAACAAATATATAACAACAGTTCAAAATTCAAACAAACATCAGATATATAGCTCTATGGCCATTATAAGATCTAACAATTGTAAACTACATTTAATGATACATTAATGGCTTCATAGGTAGCATAAATGTAAAGGAAAGCAACTATTTATAACCAGCTCACCGAACTCAGACATGCGCTAAGTTCAAATGAGATGTATTTGAGCTGTGATATAGATTATTCTGACCAGGGATTATAAAATTTCATAGGATACAATGAAATAAGGTCAATAATTTTCTACTTCAGACACAAAAAAGAACAACTAAACAGCAAGCTTTGATAATAATGACCAAAACCACCTTAAATAATCAATCAGATGAATTCTCAAACTTTTAGAACAAAGGAGGGTGTGGAATTAATGCTTCAGAAATGCAAACAAAATATTGTCTAAGTCAAGAGATCATTATTGCAACTTCTAAATGAAACAGTTAACTGTTTCCAGTATTCAAAAACAGGATAAAAAATCACATGAAGATGAAAATGCATACAAGACATGAAAGAACAGGAGCTTATTAAGTATAAACTCCCATAACTCACCCCCCAATGTACTTCTTTCTGATTTATCTGGTTGGCTGCATCTTGATTGCTTCCAATAAGGGTAACAATTTCAGCATCATCAGAAATTGAGCCGGGCTGTCCAGGAGAAACTGCCAACAAGTGGGGTAAAGGCGTCAACCAGAAGTACAGAAAATATTACCATAGTTCAAAATATAGTTTACATTAACTTGAATTGTTGTACCTTGGAAGTTAATGCGCTCATTGATAATCCCAAGCATTTTTGTGGATTGTGTCTTGTGTAGATACTGAAGCAGAAGCTCATACGAATACTGGTAAAATGATTGACAATGGTTACTTTTCTTAACTATATATGTATAAGTATTTTAATGCAACGAAGTGAACAATAGCAAATACAGTACCTGACATATCTTAATGTTGACTTTGCTGTGCCTTAAAGAATGAGCAAATTCCATCTCCTGATTAATGAAAAATTTTCAGAATTTTTATACAGAGATTTAACCATGGATAATAAGAATTTGGATGGTCACAAACCTCCAGATGAGAGGGCGAAAGAACACCTTCCAACCTCTGAAGATCTCGTAAGTGCATCATTTCATGGTCTTCGCGAAAGTTATTGAAAAATGTTCTAGCTGGTTGAATAACAATAAAATTGCAGATGCATAAGGATTGTTGCCCTTATAAACAGAAAGTCAGAAATTTGAGGTTAAAAGACAGGGATAAAGAGTTTTAAATTATACCCTCTTGGATGTGGCCCTTTGCCACCAGATCCATGAAACAATGAATGAAGACTGGATAAAGCACATGAAGCAACTCATGCTGCATGGGAGAGAGAGAGAGAGAAGTTGCATTACTATAGAAGTAACCTACAACAATATCATTACTAAAGGCAACTCAATAACCAGTTACCTTATAGAGATCCAGGGAGCTATAAGTCCATGACCTAAGCTTGCTATATTCATCCTGGTAACGAGCTGGACCATCTTCTGATCTGGAAAACAAGACTATTCATTAAGAACAAAATTAAATACTATAACAACAACAATACAAGTAACCCAAAAGGAACTTTCAATCCTCTTTTTTGGGAAGAAAGTTAAGTGATTTCACAATGTACTTCCATATCAACCAACCAAGGTGAATGCACTCTCTCACTCAGTAAAAAGCATTCTTTTTCAAACTAACCAAACAGAAAGTTAGCAATATCCCTTAATCCAAAATCAAGAGACTTTAACACTATAAACAAGTCGATCATTGAAGGAAAGAGGCTTGTGGTTAAGAAAAAGCCAAAAAAGTGGGTTTGGGGGGGGGGGGGGGGTGTGGAATTGTTTTTGTGGTTCCCATTTGTATGACATCAATTCAGCTTATTCATTGAGATACTATCTCAGCTAATAGAAACAAGCCTCAATACAACCAAAAGCACACCGAACTTGCAAAATTTCACAAGTAAAATTTAGGGTTTCATAAATGCTCAGAAGCATTTAGCTTCAGTTAACATAATTAAAACCTAAACAATAAAAAAAGTCTCCCGTAGCTTAAAAAGTAAAAAATCTTTCGGTCCTAAATTCCTAAAACCTAAAAACTACACAATTAATGAAACTTCAATAATTAACAAAATTCAGTCCCAAAAAATAAAAAATAAAAAATAAAAAAACTCATTAGCAGAGAGAAAGAGAAGAGAGGCGTGTACTCGGAGAAGGAGCGAAAGAACTTAGAGAGTTCGGGGTCGTTGAGGACGTCGATTGGATTGGTGTTGTTACTGTTCTTGTTTCGTTGAATTTCAGCCTGCAATGCGTTTTCGGCTTCACTGAATCCTTTCTTCTTCAAGTACGTTGCTACGAATTCCACTACTTGCAGCTCGTCCATTCTCTCTTCCTCTTCTTCTTTCTCCCGTAGTGTTGATGCTGCCCTCTGGTTAATCAAGGGCCAGAGAGAATAGGGGCGACCTCGCTCGTGTGCACGCGAAAAGAGGTGTAATGAGAAGCACATTGGAGTGTATAAAATATCTGCCCGTATGGATCCACGCGTCAAATCCAGCCCATCGGATATACTTAGGACTCTGATCCGGCCCAGTTTCTGAAAGTTGTGTAATAAGTATTCGATTAAGATGTATAAAATATTGGCCTACGTCCTTCCCAAAAAACAAGTTTTGGCCTACGCAGAGTCAATGAGCCCATTCTGGGCCGTAACCTAATTTCCCAACTAAACTGAACTAAGGTATTGTTTGGTTGGAAGGAGAGAATAAAGAAGAGGGAAGTAATTTTTTTTTTTTTTCATTGTTTGCTTTGATAAAATATATAAGAATTTAATTTCTATTAAAATTTAATATTCATCATAATATAGAATTTGAATTCTGGAAAGAAATTAAATTCCTCTTATTTTAAAAAACTAAAGTTTCCAAAATTACTCTTTAACTTTTTAACTTATTTAATGTCATTAATAATTATTATTTATAATTTTATTTTATTAATTTAATAGTATATATGAACCTCCAGCGGAAAGTCACCGGATACCACCGGAAAGTCGTCGGACATCGCCGGAAAGCCACCGGACGTCGTCGGACCTTCGCTGCCGGCCACCGGACCACCACTTTATTTTATTATATATATATATATATTATTGCTAATATAAATAGTTTAATTTTTAAGGTGATGGATAAATTTGTCTAAAGAAAAAAATTATAAAAAAATTATATTTTCTTTCCTTATCAAACTTTATATCAAACCAAACAACAAAATATAATTTTACTACTCTTTTCTATTCTTTTCTTCTCCCTTTCTTTCCATTTCACTTTTTTCCTCTCCTCTCTTTTCTTCAAACCAAACATGGCCTAAGTTTCCCTTTTTGGTTGTGATTTAGCAATATCACAATATGGCATTCTTAAATTAAAACTAGTCTCCCTGCAGTTTAAATTAACTGTCTTTTTTAGGGATGACAATGGGAAGGGAAGGGGAGGGGACCAATCAGCTGAGGGGAGGAGACCAATCGCCCCGTACCCATCTCCGATATTTTGCATATGTCTCCATCCCCTCCCCGTCCCCGTCAAAATTATTTGAGAGAATTCTCACCCGCCCTTAAATAATAGCAGGGGATTAGGGGTGGGCAAAATCGGGTTCGGGTCGGGTTCGGGTCAACCCGATCGGGTTTCGGGTTGTTCGGGTAAGGAAAATTCGGGTCGGTTCGGGTTAGGGTCAGGTTACCATGATTTTCACTTAAATGAAACTTAAGTTGAAGAAGCTTGAAGTTGAGAGTTGAGAGTTGAGAGTTGAGAGTGGAAAGCCGAAAGCTTCCAATTCCAAATCCGTTCGGGTGAGTAGAAAGTTGGGTCGGGTTGTGAGGATTCGGATTTCGGCCTTCAAGCAGCAGATCGGGGCTTTCACGGCGGTTGGCACTTGGCGTGACGGCGGATGATCGCTCACGAGTCACGGCTGGACGGGTTTCTCTTCACAGCTTCACTTGGCAGTTGGCAGCAGCAGATTCGGATCGCGGCTCACGGCTGGATGGGTTTCTTAAGACGCGGTCAGCCGCGCTTCACTTGTCACTAGGCGCAGCAGGATCACGCTTTCGGCGTTGGCGATAGCGATCCGGATCGTGGTTCACTGCTGTTTGTGTTGAGTGTTGTGAGTTTGTGGAGTGTGGCTGTGGCCGGTGACCGGTGTGGTGTGTGTGTTTGCGAATTATTTGTTGATTTGTTGTGACTTGTGAGTTCAGAGTTGTTGTGAGTTGTGAGTTGTGAGTTTGTGACTGTGTGTGCAATGTGTTGTGTAGTGCGTGCGTGTGTGTGTGTTGAGTGAGCGAGCAGGTTAGGAATTAGCAATTAGGCGTGTGTGTGTGTGTAACAGTGTAAGCCTGTGCTTTTTTTTTTAAGGACCCGATCGGGTAATCGGATCGGGTCGGGTTTCACCCGATCCGATCACAACCCGATCGGGTTTGAAATTTTTTATCCGATCGGGTTTTGATACCGACCCGATCCGATCCGAACCCGAAATTTTTCGGGTCGGGTCGGGTAAAATGCCCACCCCTACAGGGGATCCCCGAGGATCCTCGATCCCCAAATAATTAATATATTTTTTATTTTTTATTTTGATTTAATTATATTAAAAAAAAATTTCAAATAAAAGTAAAATTTGAAATGTATCTTACATTAATATTAATCCATTACAAAAGTCACATGCAAAATACAAATTATCAAAATAATTATCTTTGTCAATCTTCATAATCTTACAATAAAAGAAAAAGAATTTACTTTTATAACGACAATTAAATAAATGAAATAAATGTAGATACTTAGTTAATATTTTTAATAAAACAAAATTTTTGGGCTAATAGAATTTACCTGGCCTTTTTAAAGTCCTAAATAAAAATTTAAGACTTTTATTAGTTAATTAGGCCTAAAGGTTTAATAATATAAATATTTTGTTATTTGTTATTTTTATCAATATTGATAATTTTATAATATAATTCAAATTTTATTATTTATTTACTAATAATTTTTAAAATTAAAATTAAAAATTAAAATGGGGGAAATGGGGAGGGATGGGGATTCCACCTCATCCCCGTCCCTTAGTAGTAATAATTTACTTACTTGTATTCACTTATATTATGATATCATAAATTCAGGTTCTCTGAGAATTATGTTCAATTTACAATTCCTTGCTTTGATGCTCACTACAACCATTAAAGCATGTTATTGGAGAATTTCTTAAGGTATAAGCAATATTTGCAGTTATCTTTCTACTAAACTTACAGAAATATCGATAGATGTTGTTTTGACTAATGCTTAGAAAATAGAGTATGAACGGCAGCAATTAAAGGATCTTAAAGCAAAGAATTCGAATAAGAAACTGGGTAAAAAAAATTTTCCGTACCCTCTCAAATAAGAAATTAGGTATAAAATTATTTTTATACCCTCCCAAAATGAGAAAAATCTCTAAGGATACTCGTCCCCATAGGGATTTTTGCAATCCCTAGCCTTTTTACATAACAGTCAACAATAATATTTACTATTTTTATTAGGCTGCAACCAACCAAAATTATTGAATATAATTAGTACTTTGATTCTCACACTCACAAAGGCAAATAGGTCCCACAAATAAATTAAACATAATTATTGTTTTATGATTTCATGCGTTTCGTTATCAAATGAATTGTCATTGGCTTTAGGATGATGACACCAACTTACTAAGAACCCAATTATAGGTACGTTCGGTGGTGAGGTATTATAATTTTTAAATTGTTGTCACAGTTAGAGTAGAATGTGATGGTGCTTGATAAATTTTAGAAGTTGATGAATATTGATAATAATTAATTTTAAATAATATTATTTCTTAATTGTTAACTAATCAAATTATTTTTCCTATTTTGAATTATTATTTTTCTATATTTCATTTAATTTTAGTGTTGATTAACATGCGATTATGTTTATCAATTTGAAAAGTCAAATTAATATTTAACTAATCAAATTTATTTTTTCTGCACAAGTCGTAATAAATAGTTTATATAACAAAATAATTTAAAATGAAAATAAATACATTTTAATTTTACACGTTGATTGAAGAAATAAATTATACTAAATATGTCTAATAAAGTTCATGCAACATAACACGATCAAAACTAAAATGAAAATAATTACAAAATTCTTATAATTTTTTCCATTTTCATTCCTCGATTAAACTTGCAGCAATGCCATCTCTTAAAATTATTATATCTTAAATTGTGTTATCATCTGTATCATAACTTTCTTCATGAGATGCAATATTGCTTATATGTTCACTAACACGATCACTTGGCTCATCCATTGTTTCATTAAAATGATTACGATTTTGTGAATATCTTCTAATGTAATTATATAAGATCATGGTAACAATAACTATTTTAACTTGTTTCTTAAATGTATACGTTGGTATATTTCGTAAAATCGTCCGTATATTCTTCCAAACCTCGAAAGTATACTCAATAACACTTCTCAACTAAAAGCACTTGTAGTTGAATAATTCTTTCTACTCATTTGTTGGCTAGCTTGGCAAAAATTAAGAAGTCTCTGTCTTTCACCTTTTTACCCACTTAACTATGGATATCATGCATCTACTAAATAATATTTTCTTAATAAAAATAAAAATAAAAATATATAAATGTATTTTCAAAGCTTTGTAGCAACCACAACAACAATGATAACATAACTTGCAACAAGTTTGGCATTTATGTGTGCATTCCAACATATCCACATAAAACAAAGAGAAAGAACGTACTTCTTATGATAATTTATTTACATACTGAAGGGAACCCATTTTTGAAATTGTGTTAAAAAATGACGACAAACTTGAAATCAAATAACATGTGAGTGTAATTCAATAATATAATACATAGCTATGAGAAAAAAAGGTATTGAGCTGCCTTAGCTCAACTGTAAGGTGTAATTAAACACCATGGCAAGTTGGCAACTGGACTTTGGAAGTCTAATTGTCACACAATATTTCTAAATGCATCCTATATACGGGAAGATTTTTTCTAGAATAAAAATATTTATATACTAAGTGTAAATTTATTGAGCTCAAATACATTTATTTTTATAAGGTGTAAAATAATGATAGAAATTATTAGTTATTAAGAACAAGAGTGAGATGACATCAAACTCATGTTGTAAGATTCTTGAGGTAGTGTGTGGTTGGTCTTTCACATGAGCACTCTTATTTTATTTTATTTTTAATGTGGATATGTTATTAAGCTATATAGTTTAATAGAGTCACTTTAGATATGTTATTAAACCATATAACTCTATAGTGAAATGAACAACAATCATATTAAATCATATGGCTTAATAACATATTCGCATTAAACCATTTGATTTTCTTTAGTGACATTTATTGTAACTTATAATCAGCCTTTTCAGTGCAAAAATGAATAATAAAACAATGTTACTAAGTTGTATAGTTTAATAGATTGAGCAATTACATGCTATTAAACCATAAAATTTTGTAGTAAATTAAACAATAATCCTATTAAATCATATGACTTAATAACATGTTCGTATTAAACCATTTGATTTTTTTTTAATACTATTATACAAGACTATTATTGCTATTACATCAAATATTATAATAGATATTTATAATGAAATTATACAATTGGAACCTCATCATAGTGTGTACATTGATCTTCTAAAGCATTACCCATATTCTTTAGACCCTTCTAATATTCAAGAAGTGTTTGCTCCACTTACGTTTCGTAAGGAAGAGACTGTCTTCCGTAAGGCTCGTACCCACTGGCTCCCGATTAATTTGAGTCAAATATGGGTCTGTGAGAAGTTTTAACTTTTAAAATTGAAAATAAATATATTTTGGAATAAGTCCAAGCCCCAAATATATTCCGGGTCTGGGTTTGTGTATTTTATCAGGTCTGAATCCAAAACCAAACCCAAAAAATATATATATTTGAAAATTAAGATGTAATTTTAATTTAAACAAACAATTAAAAAATTCTCAAATAATTAAAAAAAAAAAACCTAGGTCTAAAGTCTAAACTCATAAGTAGGGGTGAGTGTTGCTGAAGCCAAAAATTATTTCAATTTTTGGTTTAGTTCAGTTTGATCCTCAAAACCGATTGGTTTGAAAATGAAAAACCAATCGGATTTATATTCAATAAACCCAATTGGGTTACATTTGAAAAAAAAAAGTCTAAATTACTAGCAACCAAACTCGATCCCCCCCCTCAAATTTAAAAGCACTAAGGCGTTTGTTTTTTTGTCTGAAATCTGAATAGAACTGAATTAGTATGAATTTTAAACAGAACTGAATGTCTGAATCTGAATCATATGTTCGTTTTTTTATTTGAATCAGTAAAAATAAATATTAAGTTGTTTGTTTTTTCAACTTAAAAAATTTTGAAAACTAATATTTTTAGAATTATACCCTTACAAATTATAAGTGCTAAACAAATAATAAACATCTCAAGGAATATAAATAAGATAATAAATTATTATCATATAAATCATATTTAATTGAATACAACTCTTTAATATTTTAAATTATATATGTTAATCAATTTTATTATAATCTCTGATGTTTTTATATGAAAAATATTCACAAAAAATTATGAAGATAAATAATGTTAATTTTGTAAGAAAATAAATAGATGGTGATGATGATGATGATGATAAGGGAAGATGATATATACACCCCCAATGTTTAGTAAAATGACAAAAAACTCTCTAATGTTTAAAAAAAGACATCCACACCCCCAAATTTTATAATTTTAACATGTAATTACCGTTATACTCTTCTAACAATTTGTTGATTGTGTAATTTATCCATATATTATTATTGTTAATAAAATTAAGAAAATATCTTCATTACCCAATTCATCTATTTAAATTTTTGTCAAATTTTTTCTTCAAACTAAATAAATTTAACTAATTACTTAAGAATAAAAATAAATAAAATTAGTTATTAATGTCATAAGAATAACAATTGCTTGTGATTATTTAAGCATGGTTTTTTTTTTTTGATTATATAAGTTTAAATGATTGACATGTGGAGAATTATTATTTAAAAAAATAACTATGCTTAAATAATCACAAACAATTGTTATTCTTATGGTATTAATAACTAGTTTTATTTATTTTTATTCTTAAGTAATGGATTAAGTTTATTTAGTTTGAAGAAAATATTTGACAAAAATTTAAATAGAGGAATTGGGTAATGAGGTATTTTCCTAATTTTATTAACAATATATGGACAAATTGCATAATCAACAAATTGCTAGAAAGATATGATGGTAAAATTATAATTTTGGGGGTGTGAATGTCTTTTTTGAAATATTATGAGTTTTTTTGTTCCTTTACTAAATATTAGGGGTGTGTATGTCATTTTTCTTAATAATAATAGTAGTCCAATACTATATATATTATCACAAGTTATATAAATATGGATAATAATACTAATTATTAAATTTTATTTAAATAAGAATAAAAACTAATTAATTATATAAAGACATTTTAGAGAATGTATTTCAATAATATTATTCAGACTTTTTAGATTAAGTTAAAAATTAAAAAAATTAATTTAATAACTTAATAACTTAATAATTAAAAATTTTAATAAAATTAAAAATAAATAAATAAACTTAATAACTTAAGGGTGCGTTTGGCATGCCTCATTATGGTGTATTAGAGCTATGTATAGTATTAAAATATTATAATACAGTGTTTGGCACTTACCTTGTATTGCATAAGAAAAAAAATAATAATGCGGGAAAACCCGCATAAGGGAAACCCGAGTGAGACTCGGGTTTAGACTACATTGCATTAGCTCATTTTCTCCTCTTTTTCTTCGTTTTCTCTGCTTCTCTCTCTCACTTTTCCTTTTTTTTTTTTTTTTTTACCATTTCCCATCTTCTTCTCTGTTTCTCTCTCTCTCTCTCTCTTTTAATTTTCTTTCCTTTTCCCATCTTCTTCTTCGTCTTTTCTGTTTCTCTCCCTCTTGCTCTTTTTTCTTTTATTTTTTTTCTTTTCCCACCTTCTTCTTCGTCTTCTGTGTTTCTCTCTCTCTCTTTTCTTTTATTTTTTTCTTTTCCCCTCTTTTTCTTCGTCTACTCTGTATCTTTCTCTCATTTTTTTTTTATTTCTATTTTTCCTTTTCCCCTTTCTTCTTCTTCTTCTCTGTTTCTTCTTCTTTTGTGTTTTTTGTTCGTCCTCTACTCCTTCATTTCTTCAACATCTTCATATAACCACTAATAGCCGCCGCCGCCACCGTTGCCGCTCTTAGTTCCTTTTTAGGTTTGATTCAGGGGGTTTTGATTTTATGTATTGGTTGAAGAAGACATTGATGGATGAGATTTTAAAAATTCAAATAAAAGTGAATGCCTTAACCAAATTTGTATTTAATTTTGCTATGGGAATTATTTTTGTTCTGATCAGATTTGTTGTGCAACCATTATTGGTAATTAAATTTGAGCTTAGACGTTTGTTTTTAAAAAAAAACCAATTCTTGTCATTATTTTCCGGTAAAACTTGTATATAAAAATTATTTTTCTATAAAAAATATAAATAAACTAATAGAAGGTAAAAGACAATTCTTGACATTAATTCTATTTTTTTACATTTATTTTAAAAAATAAAGTTTAACTTTTAAAACTTAAGATTTTTATATTTAATATTTTTCTAAATATTATGGGATTATTTTATAAATATATAATATAAATTAATTACAAAAATTAATACAGTCTAATATAACACAAAACATAATATAATTAAAAATTAATACAATATAGTATAACACCAAACATTACGTAATATTATTATAATACAATATTAATACAATATAATATAATACAATACACCAACATTAAAATAATATAATATAACATAATACAATACAATATACATACAATATAACAAACGCACCCTAAAAAACAATTAAGTCTCGTCCCTGTTTACTCAATTCTCAACCGCGGTTAGCCACTCAACCGCGACCCGCTGCCACCGGTTGTCACTCTCAGCCGTCAATCGCGTCTTGTCAGTGGTCACTTTCTCGCAGCACAGCGGCAGTCGACCTTCACTCTCGTCTTCGTTGGGTTATATTTAAAGGCATGTCCTTTTTATTTCTTTCGTTCTTGCTTCTCTTGGCTTTCTTTCTTCTCGGTTTGTTTCTTTTTCTTTTGATTCCTGATTCTTAGTTTGCTGTAGAATATTTTGGGTGTGTAAAGTTTGTATATTTGGTGGTTGAGAATCTTGTTATTGTAGCATTTTGGGCTTAAGATATATGGTTGAGTTGATCTCTCCTTTATTCTGTAATGGGTATGCTATGCACCATTATTCTGTCCATGAGCCATTGACATGATGAAAGAAACTTCTTATGGGGCCAAAGGAGAACTTGTTTTGACGTTGGTTTTAAACTGTTAAGTTGATGGGATGGATTGAATTTAGATGGTTTATCTGCAGAATTTTGCATACGACTTCTTGAATTGGTAAGCTTGCTAAAAGAGCATGAGCATTTGTCGGTTTTGCAAAGGCATGTATGCGCATTCTTTCAACTTTCTTCTGCATCTCGTAAACTGTGAGTTGGTGAAATATTCCATGCTGTTTGTAAAATTAAATCTCTAGCATCAGTGTTCTTCTTGTAATGTGTATTTGTTGTAGCAGTTACTTTATGAAATGAGTTCTTCTTGATGCCTTTTCTTCTTTCTTTTATGAATATCTGCCTCATGAGATTTCAATCGGTTGATTTTGGTAGTAATTACATCTTGTTATGGGATTAGAGCTCTACATGTTGTTATATTTCAGAATCTTGTTAGAGTTGCATGAACTGGATTGACTGAAAACTTCATTCTTAGAATACTCGGAATCAAAAGTTTATGTTGAAGGTTTAGAATTATTATATTTTCATTTATTTGGAGACTGTTAAAATTTGATCATTTGTAATTTTATTTTTAAATATGTATATTCAAAATTTTTTTTTTTTTAAAAAAGGACCTGAATATACACAAATTATTAATTTTTTGGGAATAGGGTCCCTGTTTTTGGAATTATCCCCAATTTAAATTTTTCGCGTATGGGGCGGGTTGAGGTCCAAATTGGGTTTGGGTTCGGGGATCATGATCCCCAAACCTGCCCCATTGGGTGTCATTCAGCCCTATTGGGTTTAATTCTCTAACCCGATCGGATTGTAACCCAAACCGAAACCCGAACAACCCAAACTGAAACCCGATTTGTCCACTTCTACCACACGCTATTTCCTTTTTTTTCTCTCTTAAATAAATGAAGAAAATTATTGAATTATCTAATATTTAATTCTAATTATATTCATTTATGTTAAATGATTTCGTTATTCGATATCTCTTGGCAAGTTTAATGGTCAGACACATATTGTTGTAGATTACTTGGGGACCATGGGAGTGGAATTACCTAAAGATCATGCTGAATCTCATGAGATGGAGGATGTTAATATTAGTGACTTGGAATTAGTCTACCATGTAAGGGAAGCCCTCACATCTGTCCAATCAGTAAGTGTATCCCCACCTTGCAAACTCAGCTCAACTAATTATTATTTTAATTTATTTTTTTTCAGAGGAAAAAATAATTAGTTACCTGTTCAATCCTCATTTAATACTCCATTTTGACACCCCCCCCCCCAAACAAAAAAAAAAAAATCTTTGAATAGGGTGATAATGACAATTATAACCAACTAGTTGCGGTTATGCACCTTTCGGGACGTCTTGATCCTGACAATAGGGCTTTGCTTGAGGTTGGTTCTTCACTCAGTTTTGTGCATGTCGTTATCATCAAATGACTTTCATATGTGTTTTGTTTTAAGCTTTAATTCCCTCTTTATATTAACTTGGCAGACAAGTTTGAAGGCGCTATCTGGAGCAGTTTCTTATATAGACATTTCCCACCATGAGTCTCTTCTTGTTTCTGTAAGTTGTTTTAAACGGATTTGTGTGTTTGTTTCTGCTTGTTATGTATTACCAGATTGTTATTATCGTTTTCGTGATCAAGTGTTTTTTCAGATTTTTGGAATGAGCATGTGGAACTATGACCCCGATGTTATGGATGCACTGAAAGGCCTGATTATATCCTTGGTATGTCAGTTGAGAATCATCAGAAATTTAAATTCTTAAAATTTCTCTGTGAAGCCTTAACAACTTTTTTATTCATTTCACTCATAATGTTTCAGGCTGCTTCCAGTGGAAAATATGTTGATTCATGTTTAACTATGCTCGTCATCAACTTCACACCGCCAAGTTATTTCCTAGATAAACTGAAAGAGCCTCATGGTCTTGAAAGAAAGCATCAAGTTCTTTCCCGGGTGCATGCGGCTTTGAAAAGTATTTTTGACTTGGTGCCTCTTGCCCCGATGAGATTATTGCCCATAGTTGTGCAGAGAATGCCAACTGTCCATAATAAGCATGAGCGAGTAAGTCAGATATGAGCCTTTAAAATTTGAAATTGGATTTCTCAAACAAATTGTGTGGCATGCATGCATGCATGTATTGTTCCTGTTGTATGTGTTTCTTGTCCCATTCTAGTCTAATATCTCTAGGAATTTTGCCAAATTGATTATATATGATTATCATATCACCTCAGGGGATTATATATGACTATTATATCGATATTAATTATACTAATGAATCTTTCAGATATCAGGGAAAATATGAAATGTGGATTCTGAAATTATATATTTGTTTCTGTGAGCCTTGCTAATATGTGATCCTGTTCTTGACCCCTTAGTTTGTCTTTTCGACACACCAAATGCAATTTGAGTTCTCTTTTGTGGGGTGTTCGTATAAGTTGCTCCACTCTTCCTCACACAGTCCATCAATAAGTTGGTAGTGTGCTCATATAACATGCCTTTTATACTCATACTTGTGTTCTCCTGTGGTCATTCCCACATTATTTATTGTGGTGAAATAGTTGATGTGCTACTTACATACACATGATGGTAGTGACAATTGGATTTCTCTGTTTGTAAAAAACCTGCCATTTTGAATGTTATCCCTGAATCCATTATTTATTTATTCTTTTATTAGAGTACTGCCTGTAATCAGAAATTGTTGTTCTACATGATTAAATGTGATTTTTGAGATTTATGATTTATCCATCTCTTTCTGTAGTTGAAGATGATTGTTGTTTACACGGAGAACATGCTAAAGCTGGAGAGCAGTGCAATGGGAGAACTTGTTAGAAGCACATTGCTTATGGCAGTGGTGGATAGGCTAATAGATTTGGATGTAAGCCAATGGAACTGCCATGTAACTTGGTGCTTGAAAATAATTTGTGTTTATATGAACATTCTTAGTGGTGAAATTTCTTATAGATGGAGATTGGATGGGATGACATTTTACATGATGATTTTAGTAAAGGCATATTTGAGATGGAGTTAGAAGATGTGGAAGAGGCTGCAGATGATGCTGAGCAAGTCGGAGATGAGGTAGAATCGACAAATTTTCATTTTTGGTGATTCACCTGATTTTCATATCAACAATTATGACAGAAAAAATTAGAACCAGTGCCGAGTACTGGAGTTAGTTCAGTGTGTGGTGCTGAAATTTTTACAAAAATTATGAAATGTGGAAGTTCCTTTTGTGAAGAAAGGAAATCAAAGACATACAAAATGAAATGTAGAAAATTGGTAGATCTTTTTCTTGATTTGTCTTTACATGTGGGAAGTAATGTAGCCTGATTATAATTTTGTTTTTTTTGGGGTAGCTTCCAAGTGGCTCTTTAAGTCGGAAGAGTTTAAGTGGAAACCTAATTGCTGAACTACTAGATAGCTTGATGGTGCTAACTTTTGAGCATCTTGAATCATGTGAAGGCACAGGCCGTTTGATTGAGGTATTTTCTAAATTCTTATTCCTTTTACTTGCTCTTTGGGTCCTCTTTCTGGCTTGTTTTAAAGAGATTAATTGTTATGGTTAGGTATTTGAAATTCTTCTTCAGTCATTCCAGATAACTGTTCTAAACGCATACAAGTCAAAGTTTGCTCAGGTAATGCTCAGATTTCCTTTATATTTCATTGTTTCAGTGAACTTATAAAGACAGTCGGACACGCCTGCTTTTGATTTCTTTCTATCAAAGAATCATATGAACAATTGATTCCTTCAGGATACACTTTTAGTAGAAAATTTTTTCCCAATTCCAACAAAATTTCCCCTTGCTTTTGGATTTCAAAATTGCTCGAATCATATCCTTCCAATTTCTATATTCGATTGTGTGCGTGCATATCTTCCTTCTACAGTTTTTTCTTATTGGTATTTTTTTTAAATTGTTACAATCTGCAGATATATCTCAATATGATGTCTTCTTGGATTGTAGATATATACGCTTACCGTATAGGCTAAAAATCCATCAAGACTAACTTGGAAATCTACTCCTACTAATATTGAGGAGATATATCTACCCTTATTGCACATTTTGTGGAAGGCTCGAACTGATTGTTGAGGGCACAACACCCAGTGGCATAGTTTTCAGTTTCTTATTATTTATTGGATGGATTTTTTTTTTTTTGGGGGGGGGGGGGGTGGGGTTATGAAATATGTATTTTCCTTGCTTTGTTTATTCAGGTATTTGTCTTCTTTTGAATGCAGTTTGTGATGTTTTATGCCTGTGCATTGGATCCCGAAAACTGTGGTCTGAGATTTACCACAATGCTTGCGGATGTCTTTGTTAGTGGTCTCTATCCTCCACTCACAAGGTAATTTGGATTCTTATCTCAATGAGTAAAATCATTTTTTGGCTGCTGGTTCTAGCTGGTATGGGTCCGTGGATAGTTAACTGCAGATCAAGCTGCTTGATCAATCAAATGTCGTCTTTTAAGTTACATGCCACCATGTCAAAACATTTTTTTTTCTGATACTTCTAATTTTGCTTTTACTGGGATGGTAATGTGTTGCTGAGCTTAAAAAAATGTTCAATGAATAAACGACTTTTCTACCAAATTATTTTGTTTATCCTCCATTATTTTATTGGAAGGCATGTTTACAGACAGCAATGAAGTTGTTAAATAAATAAATGATTTCTCTGCCAATTGTAATGACATAGATGTATCTTTGTATTTGCAAAAATATTATTTGTTGGAATCTTGTATGGATTGTCATTTTGGAGGGGTGGAGGGGATAAATCATTATTAACATACTAGTATTAACTCTCTTTTCTTTTATATGCAGGATGAGTGCTGTGTCTTATCTTGCTAGTTTCCTGTCTCGTGCGAGGTTTTTGTCTCCCTGTTTTATTGTTAGCTTGTTAAAAAGGTTAGAAAGAATAGCTGATCTTGTATTCTGTTATTCTTATGGAAGATCCATCAAGTGAATTGCAACTGCATGGTTAGCAGTGTGCATGCTTGGTTGTTTCAGTATCTGACAAATTTTAATGATCGAGCCAATAGTGGTTCGTATTAGGACATGTAGGAAACCAAAAACAAAAAAACTTATATGGACTGACTATAACCAAATTAAATAAAAAAATTATGCTTTGATCAATATTAAAAATTAAATAATAAGCCAATATTCAATAGCTAATTTATTTTTAGAAGAAAATATCATACATTAGCATCTTACAGTTGTATCATTTATATTTATAGATTAGAATCATTTTTAATAAGTTAGTATATAACCATATCCATTGTAGTTTGTGCCCTGTGGGCACTGTACTTATTAAACCGAAAGCAAGACTGAATTGCATCAAGTGAAAATCTAAACTGAATCAAATAGGTTGTTTAGTTGGGTTTGTTGCCTGGCTCTGGATATTCTATAAAGGAAGCAAATGTGGATTCATATTAAATCTGAATTTTTTTTTTTTTTTTTTTGGGGCAGGTTGGTGGATTGGTGTTTGGAGTACTGTAATATACTGGGTGGTGACATAAACCCAAAAGCCCATAGAGTGTTTTATTCAGGATGCCAGGTAAATGCTTCTGAACACAGATTTCTTAATAAAAGATTTCTTTTGCTTAAATGTCTCTTCAACCAACTTTTATGAATCTTTTGCTTTTCCAATGATATCATTTTGCTTATGTTGGTCTATCATAGACTAGTTTGTTTTGGTCTATGGTAAAACTGTTGAGTAGTTTAAATCAATTATTAAACTGGAGTATTGATGCTTAATTCTTCACCGCAGGCCATTATGTATGTGCTATGTTTTCGTATGAGATCTATAATGGATATACCGAGGCTCAAGTCTCAGCTTCTCCTTATGCCTCTAGAAACAGTTTTGAAGCACGATTTGAACCCATTAAAGGTGAGCATCTTTTCTTTTGATACCTCCTCTAAGATTAATATGAAATATCAAGCTTGTTATGTCACAAAATTTTCTTCCCTACCACCTTAAATTACTATTTTCAAGATGATTTTTTTTCTTGTAATGACATCGTACATCCTTTTTAGTCGTTTCATTATTTCCTTTTGTACATATTTTTAGTCTTTTCATTGTTTCCTTTTGAATTGCTGCTCTAGCTGGATGAATATGTCTTAATTTTAATCTCATCCTGGGGCCTAATATTTCAGTTTTCTCTTGCAAACAGGTATGCCTACCATCTGTGGTTTCGGAGTTTCTCCAACAATCAAAAGCTGCTCGTCTGTTCACCGTGTGTGAAACTTTTGTGTTTAATGATCTGCTGGAGTCGGAACTTTCCAGGGCTTTTGGTGGCCTGGAAAGGCTGGACATGTTCTTTCCGTTCGATCCATGTTTGCTGAAGAAATCTGACAGGTTTGCAAATGCTACTCTGCTGTGAATTATTTTTAGAATGAATGTCAATATTATTAAAATTCACATTTTACATGAACACACAAGTATTCAATCATCAGCATTTCTGAATGACTGTTCTGGAAACTATTAAGTTGAAATGAGGTAGTGTGATAATTACCAGTATGTTGGCCTGAACTTGTGAGTCGGAAGAGTCACTTGAGCTAAGATGACTAATAAACTGATGTGTCTGTTTCTGAAGTTTCATACGGCCGAACTTCATTTACTGGTCGATGGTTAAAACTGCTTATCATGGCGATGAAGAAGACAACAGCGATGAAGACGTAGATGAGGATAATGGAGATCATGTTATGGTTGATGGGATGGGCAGGAGTCCTGATGAGCAGGATCTTGATCTCAATGAGTTTGAGTATGCATTGAACAAAATGTCCATCACACCAAAGAATTCCTTCAGTTGTCGGTTGGATGGTGAATTGCGGGAACCCATGAAAATGCCCTCAAGAATTAGGCCCTCGACGAGTCCAGAATCTTTATGATACAGAATCTATTTCATCTTTGTACCAGCAGATTGGAGAGGAAGAGATTGCAGTGCTCATGCTAACAGGGAAGATAGCTCATGCATTTTTTGCAGATGTGTTGCTCGCTTGGCGAAGGGACCACAACTGAGGGTAGACAGCAAATAGTGAGATTGTTGTTGCACAGGAGAGTTCTGCTATAGTGTTGAGATAGTGTTGTATTGAAAATTCCATGAACACTGTTGTAAAATTAAGTTAAATTAAGTGTTGATAAAAAACCGTGACTTTTGCCACTTCCTATGGTTCTGTCAGAGAATTGCGCAAATGTAGTATAAGAACATTACATGTAGAATGGAATTCACTAGTGGAAACGCACCCAAATCAATTAAGGGTGTTTAAGAAGACGCGCCAGTCAAGTAACTTGGGTACCAGTCAACGGTTTGTGTGTAAAATTAGTCAATACTGTTCAGGTCAAAACATGAACCTTATTTGGAAATTGGAAAACTAACTAAAAAATTCAGTGGATGCAAAGGTGTGAAGTGAATTTAATCTGAAAGGATAAGTGTATCCAGTAATAATTAGGAACCGAGATACGAAATAAAATAATAAGGGTGACCGAAAAATGTAGCGACGGACGTCAAAAGAAATAACATATCTGAAGCAAACACTCAAATTGAATTCCCAGCATTACTCCTAGAATAACCTAACCTGGGTCTAAACAAAGCCTAGCATCTGATCTCTATTATGGGTCCAGTTTTGTTACAGTAGCTGTAAGTAACAGCAATGACATAACTATTTGACCCATAAAACAGCACCACGTGGCGGTTAAACAAGCATATAAAATTATTTAACTAACCGGTTGTAATCCAGTTGCCCAAGCTGTCAACGGTAAGTCAGTGTACGGTTCCCCACAACAATTTCAAATTTTATTTTTTTTCCCCTTCCCCACCTCAATGCACGATCCAAATTAAATGAGTTTCAGTATTCTCCGATCACTCCATTCTTAATTTAAGTTGTAGCCATCATTTCAATTTTCCAGCAGAAAAAAAAAATAAAGCAAATTTGAAAAATATCCATCTAACAACATATAATTTCATGGTTTTATTTATACAACTTCTGGCCCTAACACTTTAGTACATGTTTAATATTATTTACTTAACGAAAAAATATTTATTTTTTTTAAAAAAGTACTTAACTAATTCAAAAAACTTATTAAAAAATTTTGTGTTACATTGTTGTATTTTGACAAATTTTAAACCTCTTAACGAGTATTTTTCAAAAAAAAAATTCAATTATCTAAAATACTCTTGATTTTTTATACAATCTTAGTTCATTTTTTTCATAATATATATAACTTTAATAGCTTATTTATTAAAGTACTTTTAAAAATTTTAATAAAATTTATCATTGATAGCCCTAATTAAATTTTTTTCTTAAAAACTCTACTTGTCCCTAAACTTTATGAAAAGCTATATCAAACAAAGTTTTAAATAGAAATTAAAACTTTGAAATGTATCATTAACCATGAACTTTGGATAATTTATTTAGAAGAAAGAGCAAAATAATGCTTACAAATAAGAAAAAAAGCTGAATTAATATAATTTTTATCTTATACATCATCATCTTTATTTTCGGACTCTACTTTCTTCTCTTCACTATTAATGAGTTGGTTTAAGTTCACTTTAACCATAATTCGTTGGTTTAAGTTCACTTTAACCATAATTCGTTGATCCCTAAATCACTTAAATATATTTAATTTTTCTTTGTCATTTCTTCTCATTTGCAGCACATTTTTCCTTTTAAAATTGTCAATTAATCAGAATACCCTTGGCCCATCCCTTGTCTCAAGTAATTATGATAGGAATGGTGAGGGAATATGAACATAAGTATAGCATCAATATTAAATTTGAAAATCGATATCTCTATCTTCTTCCATTATTATCCCTACTATTTTCCCTCTTTTCACATGCTACATACACAAGATATTGGAAAAAAATATTTAATCAATGGAAAGAAAATTTTCTTAGATATTTAGGGAAGCATTAACACTAATATAGATCCAAATTATAAATTAATATAGACATTGAGACGCCATGAAAAACAAATAGATTTAAGATGGAAATAAGATCTATAATCTATACTTTGAATTTTTAATTTGGTTTGCAGCGATTTCATCAGCTGTTTTTCTATTTTTTTTTTTTAAATGTTGCCTCTGGTTGCCAACCTTTTTGTTTGAAATAAACTTGGGCTAATGCAACCTGTAATTTATTTTTCGTTAAATTCAATATTATCCATTGGATTTCAGATTCCCAGATCCAACGATCCATGCAGGCAAGCTGTTACTTACGCAAGATGTAACATAGTGGCTGCCCTCTATTACATGTTGTAATAACCCAAGACCCACTTTAAAGGACAGGAAAGGGCCTTGGACTCTGCCTACTTTCAGTTTCAGTTATAAGACACACTGAAATGGCATCTTCTACTCTACTCCTGGTAAGCAACTGGAGCTCTAGCGAGTTGAAAGCAGATATCATGAATTACATATGTAGCCCACATCCGAATCCGATTCCAAATAAAAACTGATACTGAATCACACGGCAGCAACAACTCTATTTCCACATATTCGGTATGCTTGGTGGATTGCTGTTACTGCAGCCTCCTCCGGTGCTGCGGTATAGAGGGCTTCCAACTGCTGATGCTCCTGGGATGAATTCTGGCATAGAAGAAGACAATGGTTCTGGTTGCATTCCCGATCTCGACTCCTCCCATCCATCAGCCAAAAAACTACGGATGATGATAACCTGCAATGCAACAGTGTCATAAAACGCTATGAGGTCGAAACTTCTTACTCTAAATCAGGATACGAGTACATCACAGTTCTTACGCAGTGGAACAAAGAACAAAAGAAAACCTGAACGGGAGAGGCTGAACAAACTTCATAAATATTAAAAGAGGAGAAAACGGTCCGTGGTTTTTTTTGGGGGCGGCAATTACCCCAAAAATGCTCATTAGCTGACTAAATTGTATACATTCCAACATATCCATATAAAACAAAGAGAAAGAGTGTACTTCTCATGCTAATTTATTAGCATGAAATTAGGTTTAAAAAAAGAGGACAAAATTAAAATTAAATAACATGCGAGTGTATGTAATTTAGTAACATAATACATAGCTAGGAGAAAAAAGGTGCTAAGCTACCAAAGCTCAGCTATAAGGTGCAACTAAACACCTTAACAATTGGGCTTTGGCAGACTAGTTGTTGCACAACATTCTCAAATATACCCTATATATGTTAAGACTTTTTTCTAGAATAAAAATATTTATATATTAAGTGTAAGTTTATTGAGCTCAAATAACGATCATGATCCCTTGATATTTCTTTTTTTAAGGCATAAAATAATGATAGAAATTATTAATTATTAAGAACAACATCAGATGACATCAAACTCATGTGTTGTTTGATGCCCTAAGATTCTTGAGGTAGTGTGTAATTTGTTTTTCATATGAGCACTCTGATTTTTTTTTTTCATTCGAATATGCTGTTAAAGTATATGGTTTATCAGAGCTGATACAGACATACTAACTAGTAAACCATATAACTTTATACTGAATTAAACAACAGCCCTATTAAATCATATAGCCTAATAATGTGTTTGCATCAAACTATTTGATTTTCATTAGTTACATTTATTATAACTTACAATCAACCTTTTCAGTGCAAAAATAAATAATAAAACAATGAGGAAAGGTGAGCCAGTAGGTGATTTTTGTTGGGCTGTAAATTACATTAAACATGAACTTTTATATAACTTTTATGTGCATGTGTATGTGTGTTTGTGTATATTAAAAGGGGAAGGATAAATTATTAAGAGAGTTGTCGGCGCATACATGCAAATTTGTGTTAATGATGTTATTTTTGGTGCAGATGCCTATCTACCGGTAACGAAACTTTAGGCACAGAAATCAATCTTATGTTCATAACTCATCGGCATGGCTCACGTACGTATGAGCTGTGTTTCATTCCTATCTCTTCTTTGTGTAATCAGTTTGACTTGTTCAAGGTTTGTTTATTAATATTTATGTTGTGGGTTTAAAGTCACAATTTTTTGTCGAGGTCGCAATAAGAAATTTTAGTTCACAATAAGAGTATGAATTTATTTTACACGGGGGCATGCATGTTCGGAATAAGAGTATGAAACACTGAGTTTCACAATCATAAATCCAAAAAAATTTAAAAACTAATTAACGCATTTTCAAAAATATCTAGGATTGTTTTGATAGTATAGGTCGAATGAAATTTCAAAATCCACTCGGGGCATCTGCTTCATCTCGCCCTACTGTAGTTGGGCTGTTGTGGAACAGATGCTCTAGCTGTCAAGGGATGTACACTGTGATAGTTCATAGTTGCGGAAAATAATCAACTGTGATGCCAAAACCAATGTACAGACATTTATCCAACACTTAATTAACAGTTTAACTGTGACAGCCAAACTACGAAAAGGTTAGCTAAAACAAAACGAGCCATGCATAGCTTATCAGAAGCATGATGGTCCTTGGCCAGTTTTGGCTTTTGAAAGTTCCCAAAAGTATATCCCTATTACGATTACGTACACATCACACCACACTGAGAAATGAGTGTGTGTGTGATGAACCTGGGCCAGGCTAAAACGAAGGCAGCCATGTGTTATGTTCTAGAGATATTCCAAAGATTTAAAAAAAATAAAAAAAACAAAAAAAAACTGTCTCATCCATGAAAGTGATGAGGGACTAAATTATTGGACTTTGTTTTGTTTAACAGATCAAAGTGTCCTTGCGTGTGTAATTTATGAAATTGGCATAATTTTCTTACTTAAATTAGAATAAGAAAGGTATACACACACATACACTGAGCAAGCTATGCAACTAAGATTATGAAAGATTTTTTATGATTTAATCACTATCCCTTAGTTGAATGCAAACTGAGAGAAATAAATGAACTCAAATCGTGAAAATTTTTTTATCATTTCATTCCTCTACTCTCTGTAGACTTTGGACACGTGTATGGATGACAGGCTGTGATGTGATCAAGTGATGATTGATGTCTGTGGCAGGCAAACAAGCAATTGGATCCCACCAACCTGTGCGCATGCTGCTCCAGAATGAAATAAACAACAGCGAACCACGTACTGCCACGTCAGCCAATTACTATAATTGTCAATCTTATTAGGGAAATTTACAATATTAACCAAAAAACTTTCTCAATTTTCACAATTAACCATTTAACTTTTTTCTATCAACATTAGCCAAACGTAAAGTTTCTTTCCCAAATTACCCTCAAAAGTTTCGTTTCGTTCTTCTGTTTTGAGACCAACTAAAACAACCCTACACTCTTAATCACTGCACTCTGGTGACGGCAAAAGGCGACAAATATCGACGGAAAAAATAAACTTCGATCAGATCTAATAACATTCGACATTACTGTATTACTGGTAAGAATTATTTTATTATTTACTGGACGGAAAGTAAAAAATGGTGCGACGGACAGCCTGCGGCGTGCGACGGGCTCCCGCACCTGCGATAAGTGCTACGGGAGGCCGTCGCACAAGGGCCAAGTGCGACGGGCGCCCAAGACCCAAGTGCGACGGGCGCCCAAGACCCAAGTGCGACGGGCGCCCGTCGTACTTATCCCAAGTGCGACGGGCGCCCGTCGCACCTGAGTCCAGAGGCTATGTTGGTGCGACGGGTTACAAAACATTAATATTCATGTATACAGGAAAAAAACAATTATAATGCATTATCGGGCTGTCGCACAGGTGGTGCGGCGACAGCGCGAGGGCTGCCGCCGCCGACCAACTGTCTGTCGCACAGGTCAGTGCGATAAAGGCGTCGACAGCGCCCCGCCTCCGTCGCCACGCCCACGCCGAGGCCTAAGCAGCCTTGTGCACACTGCCACTGGTGATGCGGCGAGGCGTCTGACAGCGCCCGCCTCCGTCGCCGCCTTGACCCTGGCCGACACGGTCTGACAGGCGTCTGACAGGCGCCCGCCTCCGTCGCCACGCCACAGGCGAGGCTATCATGACGGCTCCCAAACCCTTCACAATTATTCAACCACATCATACACACCACCAATTTCACAACACCAACAGCTTCAACAATACACAAAGATAACACAAAATCCGAGAGAGAGAGAGAGAGAGAGGAAGAGAGGAAGGAGAGGGACAAGGGTGAGGAGAAATGAGAGGGGTATTTTCGGTAGGAGTGAGTTGATTTGGCTAATGTTGATTGAAATTTTGTTGAGGGGTTAGTTGTGAAAATTGAGAAAGTTTTTTGGTTAATATTGTAAATTTCCCATCTTATTATCTAATCTTTCGAATTTTATTAGCAGTTACGCATATCATTCCTTGTAAAAATACTCAGCAGGTATCCGTTCTCATTTTGATTATTTATCATAAACTGACCCAGAGGTAAATTTAATATTCTTTTATCTATATACACATACAAGAGACATTTAACTCCGATATCATACTAATATAAAACTATTTAATTAACCTAAAAATTTTGAGGTGTGTTTTTTTTTTTTTGACATACTACACTGAGCTCTGTTGCTATTTACAAGCCGCAATCATGGGACATATCTGGATAATTTTCTATTCCAGCGCCGCCCATAGATATTTTTACCCTCACATTAATTGGAGGGAGATTGATTCTACCCCGATATGAGGAGCTAAACTACCCCATTATATTTGGGGAACAAAGTCCCAGCGCCGCCCATAGATGTTTATTTAGCAACATCTATTATAATCACTAATTTGGATCCGCCTATGTTGCAACAGTTGCAACATACCACACTTTTTGTCTCCATTTTAAATTTCCGTTGGATGTAAACTAAATGAATCTAACGGTTGAAATTAGAAAGTAGATAAAGGTCTATGGCCGGTTATTGAAAGAAATTATAAAAAAATATTAAATAAAGCAAGTGTACAAAAATATGTTAAATACGGCTCCATGTATATACTGATTTTGACTTTGTTTTGAGAGGCCGTCGTCGAAAAATTTTTCACACCCTGGAATTTGAGATCATCAAAATCTTTTCAATCCCCAGAAAATCCGATCTCGAACTATTTTCTACCCCAGATATTGCGATCAATTTCCCATAGAAATAGCCATCGTCAAGTTTCAATTTTAAGTGTCTTCCATAAAGTTAGAATTTCCAGTCGGTAAAATCGAAGGAGGATACATGACTCTGGCAACCAACTAGAAAAGATATTGGGCGGTGGTGCAAATTTAAGATACATGACTTCATATTATCATCTTCTCTAATTCCAATAAATATACATGCCCGGCCTCCCAAGCTAATTTATACCGTCAATACTCTTTCAAAAACATTAACCATTTTTTGTCGAGAATTAACCACCGTCGCTGCTTCGAACGGCACAACAACATACCAAACATACACAATATTCACTCTGGTTTCAGATATGACTAGTTCAGTGGTTCCTAAACTTTCTGCATCACTCAGTTTGGGTTGCCGCTGTCGGCTACAGTAACAAATTCCCAATCAAAATCACTCCCCTCAGATCCGATGTTCATATACCAACCATCGAATTCCAACAATTTGGGATTGTCTTCTTTCAATCTCAGTGTCTCCAGATTATTTTTCAAATTGAAATCACTTACACCGGCTACAGTAACAAAATTGTCATCGAATTCGTTCGGCCAACATAGCCCACGTTGCAGCATAGGTGAATCATCCAGATGTTCTACCTGAAGAATATTGCGATCATCTTCTTCCGATTTTGGTGCCTCCATAGTATTTGTCAAATGAAATCAATTACACCTACTGCACAAAAAAAATTCACCATTTAATTGATACGCCTTATAGCCCTAGCCCAAGATGCAACGTACATGAATAATCGAAATTTTTTCCCCAAGAAATTGCGACAAATTTCGTTCGATTTAGGTGTCTCCAGATTGATTCTCAACCACCATCGATCAAACCCTAATTTCTATTTTTCACACATAAAACATAACTGGTTTAATCGGATGAATTTTGTGCAACCGGCGTCAACGGTTTCCAATGTATACCTCATTTATCAACCACCTAATTTCAACCTTTAGATTCATCTAATTTACATCCAACGGCAGTTTAGAATGGAGACAAAAAGTGTGGTATGTTACAACTGTTGTAACATAGGTGAGTCCCACTAATTTTTGTTGTAATTGTTTATAAATATTTCTTTTTTCTATTGCATCTATGGTAAATTGGTTGTTAGCTCATAACCAGGTTTTTTATTAAATATATAAGTGTCATGTAATAAATATTAGCTCAGAGTAGTTTAATGACAATGCAAGACAGACCTTTATAAATATACAAGTGCCGTGTAATTAATTCTGCAATTGATTCAAAATAGATGATGTGGGAGGATAAAGTAAGCAATAATAAATAAAAATGATGATGCATATGTATGTGTATGTATACACAGTACACCCAGAGGGGACACCTTTTTTTAAAAAAAAACATTTTTGATTATTTGTTATTATGATTAACTTCCACTCTTCAAATTAAAGAAGAATTTTTTGCTTCTAAAATGCAAACCTAATTAACTTCTACTTAAAGGGTTTTGTTATAAACTTATAATATTGCTAACACCAGGGGTTGCCACATTAAATATCAAACTAAGTCACAAATTGTAATTTATAATTTATTATAATGTAGGGAAAAGTATATCCTGGAGCCTTCAATTTATTTAATATTAGGGTATATGTCCCTACTTATCAGTAATTAAACTTATTCACTTGCATGTTATCATGGCAAAAGATCTTGATGTGTTTCTTAAAAGCATAGTTTCTACGTTGGTTTTAAAACTTTTTCTTTTTCTTTTCTTAATACATACATATATATATATATATTCTTAGAGATCAGATATTGACGAGAACATAAGACTAACATGTAAATTATATCTTTCATAACTGATTCATCAAATTTATATTTTTAAAAATATTGAAGCCTGCACCAAACAGCTGTTATTTCTAGATATAAATTTTTAAAATTACATACTCCTATATTTGATCTAGATCCTGATTCCATTATCATGATAGTGAAACCCTACTTTCTATTAAATTTATTAAATACTCCAACTGAATCCGGACCTAGTTTTGATATTTTTCCTTGTTGTCGAGTACCAAGAGGTCCCTCAACTAAGGCAATGTTCAGTAATTAATTTATTCCATAAGATCACGTTAGTTAATTATTTCAAGGTTGAATCTCAATACAAACAAATCAATATAAACGAGTAATGGTTCCTTACAACAAACGCAATTAAAATACTAGGGGGTCCATTACTTAAAAAATAGATATTTATGTGGCCAAAGCAACATCACTTCCCCTTGAACTGTAATTATTTCAATTAAAAATAGCATTTGCTGCCATTTTTGCTCCAAAAATCAACTGATTTTGGGGGACCCGTGATTCATAATTTAGCTTCGTGGAGAGCGATTAGTGGGTGATTAAAAGCTATTAGGTTGATTTGCAACACCTAATAATCCACATGGCTTGCTTATAATCTTTGGATCTAGATTTTAATTTTATTTTTTAGTATAATTTAAGTTATTAAGATTTTTTCTTTTTTTTTTCCCCTCGATACGAAATTGGCCCACATTTTGAGTGGTCTAATATAGTCATAATTAATATATGAAGTTGAATGCTAGTCAGGTTATGCGTTGTACAGCCAGCTAATAAAACTTGCTATATGTACAAGTTTTTTTTTTTTTTTTAATGATTTCTCTATTTTTTTATGATTTATTAAATAATTATGAGTGATGATATTGTTTTTCAACTAAAATATGATTATAGCGGAAATCTTAATAAAAAGAGGCTGTATTTTAAACAATGTGTAATAATTTTCCTAGACTTGAAGCTTAAATATAACTTTTAGATTGGACTGCCCTAGAACTATTGTCTACTATAACAATATCTCCCAATTTATTACTTATTAGTGCATTTCTCAAATGCTCTTTACGTTTTGTTGATCTTTGGTTATACAATTAAATTTGTTCAATACAAAAAGGCTATAAGTCGAATTGCTAAGGACATGGCAGTCTAGTTTAGCCCGATATGTGCTATCTTGTCTTGTTAAACACGTATATGCATACGTCGTGAGCACAGTCATTTTGACCAATTTTGCCTAGTTAATCAGACCCGTTTACCCCCCTGGGTTTAAGCGGGTCTGATCATTTTCTTTATATCTTTTATTATTTTATTTAATCAAGTAACATTTTAATAAATTTATTCATTGTAATTGATTAACTAATATTTAATAATTATGTATTTCTAGCAAGTCCGGTTCTTACAGCTAGCCACCAACGGTCATTTTCACCGTCGCTAATTGCCTACTACAGCCATCGTCATTATTTTTCCAATATCAATTGATGAGAAGTTTAATAATTTAGAATTCTCGTCACGAGCTCTACACAATGGTATTAATATTTACAACAATAAAGCTTCAATTTTGCTATAGTAAGCAGTTAAAAATTTGGAATCCAAAAATTTGATTGAAAATATGCGGTGAACAGAAGCTCCATTGTCACGATATTGGCACCAATACGTTGAGCATCTTCCAAGAATATTAAATATAACTTAAATGGATAAAATTTACAATTTTTTGGCCATGGCTGGTTGTGATTAGGGTTGGCAATGGGAGGGGATGAGATGAGATTTACCAATTTCAGTCCCGTCCCGTATATGCAAATGGGATGAAAAAATGTATCACTCTCGTCCCTATATTTTTTTTGGGGCAAAAATATATCTCAATCCCATCCCAACAGAGATGAGATCCTACGAGATCCCATTCCAATTGGAAAAATTCCCATTCTTAGTCGGCAATGAAACGGGATGTGATGGGATTTGCCAATCTTATCAAGAAAAATTATCATTCCTAGTCGTGATTGCCTATAACATTTTATTTCTAATACATCAATAAGAATAATACTATTTTAATATAAATAATAGTATAGAATATTAAAATATACAACCTAGTCCATCCTACACCATACGTAGTACTATATTAAAATTATTACATCGTAATACAGCACAACACATTAAAATCCAAATGCCAAACACCCTAATGATACGAGAAATTCTAGAATACCTCTGATATATTATAACTAATTGATGCATGCATGACATGTTAGGTTGAATTTAATATAACCACCACTTGCACCATTTATATGATAGTTTTTCAAAATAAATGCATACATGTCATAATATTATTTACTTATTGTATAGCTGACATAGTACCTCTGATGTATTCTAAAATTTCTTTAATGGTACACAAGTCTGATTTCTTGATTGGCAACTTAATTTGACTACTAATCATAAATTTGACAATTCAATTTGTTCAAAAAATATATGTTACCCTAGAAATTCCACGAACTCAATAATTATTTGTATCAATATTTGACTTGTCCAGGCATTAAATTGCCACTCTTTGTCGGGAAACTTTCATTATCATTGTTAAGGAAAATTTTCAAAAAGAGACTACAAAAAATAAAATAGGAGAAAACAGTACGTTGAAAAAAAAAATTACCCCAAAAATGTTCATTGGCTGGCTAAATTGTGAAATAAAGAAGGGAAAAGAATGGTAAACGCGAATTTCAAATTTGGTTTTGTGAAAAGTAAAGTAAGATCTGACTTTGCTAATTTAAAATGACCGAATATTAAGGGAAGTAAATAAATTTTGACTTGTACTGCATCATATTTTACTATTTAATGAAATGGCAAAGAATCTATGATTTAATCAATTATTTGTTTAAACAATATCTTGGGATATTTTATAAATTATATTGCATTTTTTTTCTCATGGGAAACAACCCCAGTGACATAACTCTGGTCGCCTTATATAATTTGTCTTTAAATTTTAACGAGTTGCAGGATGTTTTTCTACTGGTTAAGTCGGCTGCAACTTCGAATTTTATGAACAGAAACTCACAAAAACTAATTCCCTTTTCCCAAAAAAAGAAAAAAAAATGAATATCTAATTAGTAATTTCACACTCCTATTGATGCTATCATTTATTTATTTTATTTTGTTGCCGATCTTATGTTAGTATATTGTAACTCTCGATCCGATGGGGTAATTTTAAAATAACCACCTTACGTGTTATAGCGTTATTGGATTGTACCAGAACATTCTCCCTGTCCCAGAATCCCGTCACCTCAATAAAGAGTCCCCATCAATGACAAGTGTAAGTACATGCTGATAGCTTACTCCAAAAATAATTATGAATTTAAAAAAAAAAAAAAAAAACAGAGCATAAAATCTAAAACAGAGCAAAATTACTCAAACGGAAAAACAAGAGCGATTAATCATTAATTAAACAGTCCAATCACTCCAATTAACCCACTAAACGCGTCTTCTCCTTAATTATTTTGATAACATATTTACATTATATATAAATTTAAAATCTGTGTGCTATTATTTATTCAGCCAGGCGCTACACAAACAAACGTAAACACAAACCAGTCACAAAACCAAGTGCCCAAAAATCAACACACCATTGAAGAAGAAGAGAAAAAGATTTGATCAAACACCCACCTCATGGAATCAATTCAAATCAGCATAACCGCAGTCCTTTCTTGGATCCCCTTATCGCAGTATTATCATCATGATTGATAATTCATAGGGATACAATTATAGTCCTAATTCAAAAGGCAAAATTCGAATTTATTGAGAGAGAGAGTGAGAGACATGGAGGAGAAGAGGCATGTTCTGTTCGGAAAGTACGAGATGGGGAGGTTACTGGGCAAGGGCACGTTCGCGAAAGTGTATTACGGGAAGCAGCTGATGACAGGGGAGAGCGTGGCGATCAAAGTGATCAACAAGGATCAAGTGAAGAAAGAATTCATGATGGAGCAGATCAAGCGAGAAATCTCGGTCATGAGATTAGTCCGCCACCCGAATGTCGTCGAGCTGAGAGAAGTTATGGCCACCAAGAAGAAGATCTTTGTTGCCATGGAGTACGTCAAAGGCGGCGAGCTCTTCTCCAAGGTCGCCAGAGGCAGGCTCAGGGAGGATCTGGCGAGGAAGTATTTCCAACAACTCATCAGCGCCGTCGATTTCTGCCACAGCAGGGGAGTCTCCCACCGTGACCTCAAGCCGGAGAATCTGTTGTTGGACGAGAATGAGGATCTAAAGATCTCTGACTTTGGCCTCTCCGCTCTCCCCGAGCAGCTGCGAAACGACGGCCTCCTGCACACCCAGTGTGGGACCCCTGCCTACGTGGCGCCGGAGGTCCTGAGGAAGAAAGGCTACGACGGCTCAAAGGCTGATTTATGGTCCTGTGGGGTCATCCTGTACGTGTTGCTCGCCGGGTTCTTGCCGTTTCAAGACGAGAACATTATGAAGATGTATAGGAAAGTTTTCAAGGCTGAGTTCGTTTATCCTCCTTGGATTTCGTCCGACGCCAAGCGTTTGATTTCCAAGCTTCTCGTCTCCGACCCCGAGAGGCGAATCACCGTTCAATCCATCATGCGCGTCCCTTGGTTCCGAAAAGGGTTCACTAGACCCGTCGCGTTTTCCATTACTCAACATGATGGTGATGGTGATGGCGAGGACGATCAAGCGGCGACAGAAAGAACGGAGAACGATCGTCACAATAATCAGAAAGAGGAAGTATCGTCTCCCAAGTTTTTTAATGCGTTTGAGTTCATCTCATCCATGTCGTCGGGGTTCGATTTGTCCAATTTGTTTGAGAACAAGAAGAAAACGGGGTCCATGTTCACGTCGAGGTTTTCGGCCAGGCATATAATGGAAAAGATTGAAGGGGTCGCCAAGGGGATGAACTTTAAGGTGGCAAAAGTCAAGGATTTTAAAGTTAGGTTACGCGGGGACTCCGAGGGGCGAAAAGGGCCCCTGTCGGTGATTGCGGAGGTGTTCGAGGTGGCGCCGGAGGTGGCCGTCGTCGAGTTTTCGAAGTCGTCCGGTGATACCTTGGAGTACGCAAAGTTTTGCGAAGAAGATGTTAGGCCTGCATTGAAAGACATCGTTTGGACATGGCAGGGTGACAATATTAGCAAAGTCGAGGGTGAAGATTGTGAAATGCATCTCTCAAATGCTGCCTACCAACTTAATTAATTTACCTGCAAAAGCTAGGTTTTAATTTTACTTTGCAAATTTTTGTTTTTTGGGTTTCTTGCTTTCGGAACACATGTAAATACTATCTTTGGGTTTGGCAACTGTTTGTCTATTCGACACTATCTGTCACATGTAAACAAATTCTTGAGCCCTTTATTATATTATAAGATATTAAAAATCCCATTGGCAAAAAGAAGTGGATATATATATATATATTTTTTTTTTAAGTACTCATAATTGAGAGAACTCATAGTTGAGAGATCATAAAAAATTATACCGGGGCCTATAGCATTTATGATTTGCCAATAAGGAAATTTGTAGAGGAATCAAATTTGGGGCATTTCTCTAATCAATTTCAACATATGGAAAGCTCAATTTTTTTTTACTTAATATAATTAAATATTCAATGTCAAATCGAGTAATCTGGTTGGGCCTGGGTAGATTTCCCTAGAAATGAGATCGTGGCAGCACCAGCAGAAGAAGAAAGGTTGCTTTCATTTAGACGGTTAGAATTATTGGAAATGTTAGCTATCATTTCGTTGTCCTCGTGTCTTTATGTTTATTTCTGTTTATTTATATATCCATCTCTAGAGGTCGATTGAAATTTGCCACCTGTTTCCATCGGAAATGACACGCGGACTTTCCATTAACTTACATGCAAACTTCTAATGATTTAAGAAGAGATATAATAAGCCAAAGGGCATCGTTAGGCCATCAGTTATGTAGGAGTGACGGTTTAACCCCACAAAAGACGCGCTAAACGTTATAATTTCCTCCCTCACAAGATGTGAGTGAGAGTATCCTCCTCCGTGGCGTTTGTCCACGCATTTAAATTGAATGTAATAATATAAGTCAGGTAATATATACGATTGTAAATATCAGATATAGTGTATCTTTAATAGCAATTTATAAATCCAGAATGCAAGATCTCTGTATACTGGTCCTCAAAAAAAAAAAAAAAGATATAATAACCTCCTTTTATTACTCTCTTCTTCTTTTTTCCCTAATTAGGATAACATTGAGCGTATTATCACTGTATTTTTCAAGATTTATATATATATATATATATATATATATATATATATATATATAACAAAAGAAGCGACGAACTAGCAGCATGTGAGAACTAAAAATTACATGTTCCATTCTTGAAATGTTGGGCATTAATTTATAATTTAGAATTAACTTTAAAGTTCTGAGTGCTTGAAGATATAAATATGTAAAATTGTTATTTAAAATAACACATTAGAATAATGATGTTAATTTGTACTAAAAGAGAGTAATACAAAAACTATATAGTGAAACTTTTTTGTTCTATAATGATGTTGTGCTAATCTTTTTTTTGAACTAATCACTACTGTAAAAATTAATGTTGTTTCAACATCCGGATGTAACTAGATTCATTCAATTTTCAAATAAGTTCAAATTTTTTTAAATTTAAAAAGCTGAGTTAACGAATTTTCTCTTGCTATTTAATTTTGATTCCATGTTGATGGATGTAGAAAAATAGTCAGATAGAGAATAATGGAATCAGTTTAACGTATTCACTATTTATATGGTGATGTGTTTTTTAAGAAGGTATATGTTTATTTCGAGGAATTATAGAATACATTAATGGTGCGTTTACTTCATGAAATGAGATATGAGCTAAAATGGGAATGGGCTGGGATTCTAATGTTTACTTAGCAAAAATAAATGGGAATGAGAATGTGCTGGAATGTCATTTATGTGTTTACTTGGCAAAATAAATGGGAACGAGAAATGGGTGTGAGAATTAATTTACTAAAATATTCATAGTATTAAATAATATAATTTTCATTAACTAGATACAAGTATAAATATTATTATAAAAATGATATTAATTAAAAAATAAAATATTATTAAATATTATTAACTTTATTATTTTAGTTATTATTAATTATTATTAATATAATTTTTATTAATATTATCATTATTAACATTTATTATTATTAAATTTTATTAACTTTATTATTTTAGTTATTATTAATTATTGTTAATATTATTTTTATTAATATTATCATTATTAACATTTATTATTATTATTATTATTAAGTTTTATTAATTTTATTATTTTAGTTATTATTAATTATTGTTAATATTATTTTTAATAATAATAATAATAATAATAATAATAATAATAATAATAATAATAATAATAATAATAACAACAACAACAACAATAACAATAAGGATAATATTGTTAATAATGATAAATTAATTATTTTTTATTAATTATTATTTTATTGTTAATAATGATAATATTAATAAATTAATAATTAAAATGGTACAAAAATAAATTCATCTTTCATTTACATTCCCATATTTGCATTCCCTACCCCCATGAGAATGGGATTCCCATTCCTTAATTTCCAAA